>BMAU01018370.1:0-1349222 GCA_019973935.1 Trichonephila clavipes | reverse complement strand
TCTAACATTGTAAGAAAAGGAATTTTTTTTATTTGTAACGCTCCCGTAACACCCATGCAAGTCATTTTTTGAAATATCCCTTCTTAGTTGATCTCGGCTCAGCAAAAGTAATGTTTTCCAAATTTCAAGGCTGTTGGTTTAGTAATTCATAAAAGGGAATTTTTTTATATATAAAATGCTCTCGCAACCTCTGTTGGGTGTCAATTTTCGCAAAATCCTTTCTTAGTGGATCTCTACTCCATGAAAGCAACATGCCTGCTAAATTTCTTGTGTGTTGGTCTAATGCTTCAAAACTGAATTTTTTTCTATAATGACCCTTAGCCCCTCAGAATCCCTTTGGGGATGGATTTTCACAAAACGTATTCTTAAAGGATCTCTACTCCAGGAAAGAAACATGTTTGTTTTGTTTCAAGTCTGTGGGTCTAATAGTTCAAAAACACGAATTTATCTAACACACTCTTCTACCCCTTACAAGCCCTTGGGGGTCTATTTTTGACACAAACTCTTTTGTAGCGGATCTCTACTCTATAAAAGGAACATGCTTATACCGAATTTCAAATCTGTACGTTTCATTGTTCAAAAACGGGAATATTTTTCTCTAATGACACTTAACTCCTCGCAGACCCCATTTGGGGGTCGATTTTCGTAAAACCCTTTCTTAGCGGATCTCTACGGAAAGGAACACGCCTACCAAATTTCATGTTTGTAAGTCTGATAGGTCCGGAGATATCGTGATAAATGAATGTGAGAGAAAGTCTATTTTCTCCTTTATGTATATAGATACACACACTGCTGTTAAGTTATAAAATCAATAAATTATAACTTATGTCTTGGATAAAAAGCCTTCCTAGAAGGGCATTGTATTGGAAATTCTAGAAAAAGCAGTTTATTTCCTTTTTAATATTTGGTTAGGATTCCTTTCAAAAAGCAAAGGGATTTTGTATATGTAGGAGAAAGAACTGGAAGAAATGATATTCAGAAACAAAATGAAGCAATAATGTAGTTAAAAAACAAATAAAAAAACGCTTTTATAGTGTGACTCAAACTAAAAAGTAAAAAAAAAATTCCTAATATAAGAATAAAGTTATTAACGAGAAAATTAATGTCATTGGAGTAAAAGCGTGGGGTGCTTTATACTAATTGTTATGATGTCTTACTATTTCTATTCCGAAATGTTGAGTTAGTCTAAAAGAGTAGAAAAAAGCAACCCACGATTTTACCCCAATGACATTAATTTTTTCGTTAATCATTTTATCCTTATATTAAGAGTTATTTTTGTAGTAGAATTTGCCTGGTAGAATTAGTCTTGCTTTTCAATGGATATTAATTAACGAGTCTAAGGGTATTTATTCTCTCCGTTTACGGAACCTCGGAGTCCCATATGGCGATATTTCAAAGATTTCTTTTCTATAGATACAGGTCTAATTAATTTAAGTATCTTAAAAATATTTAAAAAAAGTCAATCGTATAATCACCCTTTAGACGTATTGCTATAATGTTAATTCTTATCATCACTTCTAAACGTATATTGCTTTACAAAATTTTTAAAAAAATTAGCAGTTAGAACATAAATTATTTTTTTCCACAAACACACACACATGCACGAGGCTTTTTATATCTTCATTTTAGAAAAACTAGACCTATATTATGGTAAGAAATTGCTAACCCACCCACCCTTACATTTCTCACATAAACACTTTTTTTTGCTTTGTTTAACTCCAAGCCTATTCGCAGTTTTAGGGTAGCACCTTAATCTTTTAGTCACAAAATCTGGAATTAAACGCCAAATCTGGAAATGGCACATGAAATGAGTCACCAAATCTGAAAATGGTTTATGCAATAAGTCACCAAATCTGGAAGTGGTAGACGGAATTAGTCGCCAAATGATTAAATCGTATTCCTAATTATCCTAATCAGGACAATGGAACAAAATTATGAAATTATTGTATTGTCATCGGTCCTTGACAAGTGTGCAAAATTTCGAATTAATCTGACCTTTTAAAAAGGGTAAAAGTCGAGTTCAAAGATTCCGGTTACTTTCACGTGAAACTTATAAAGGCGTGTCATCCTCATTAGAAAACACCTCAAATTACTCTGAAAACCTTATTATTTTGTTATATTCTAGCAATATATGAGCAAATATAACATATAAATATGTTATTTTTCTCCCTGGTACCCAGTAATATTAAAAAAGAAATCAATGTATTTTCACTCAGCAAGGTGCCATCATTAACACGAATTAAAGCTCATCACTTTTAATTCCATCTTTTATTCAAGACGTTTGTTATCTCGTCAACAAAAAGCAGCTAGATCAACAATATATCCACCTCGTTACTCTAAACGACTATCCCAATCTTCGATTGTTCTTTTTCTTCTTATCCTGACTCCAGTAGAGCAATTGGTACAGATGATGAAATTGCAAGTTTCTTGAGGCTAAAGTGTTACACGTACTATCGCTTGGCATCGAATTGTTAAAACGACAACGCATTTTCTTGGATAAAGATGTGTTTAAAATTCTTTTGAATTCTATTTCATTTTGTAAAAATGTTTTAAGAAAATTAAAGCCTTACAATTACTTATGTGTGTATGTTACTGTTAAAGCTGAAATTCGTTATTTCATAGAATAACTAGGTATTTCATGAAATAACTAGATCAGTCAAATAAAGTATATAAAATTATTGAATTATTCGATTTAACTAGATATTCTATAGAATAAAGATTACATTATCGTTGAAGTATGATTCCATTACAAACAAGTGAAGCTTATAAAAGCGTGTTAAAAACAAGCTACTTTTTCTAATAATTCATAACAAATGTAAAAGGATAAAATTCTCATTTTAGAAGTGATGTAAAGGATCGATAATATCTTAAACGTCATTGATTTATCCTATATGCCATTGGACTGATAATATCCTATTTAAAAAAAACAAATGCGTTTTCTAAAAATCAATATTTAAATAAATGAGAAATCAAATTTTCATTAGAGTTCAAATTGTCTAAGTACCAACATTTTTGAGAGCTTCTTGTTGTTCAAACGTGAGAATTTCAGGCATAATTTCAGCATGCATTTTTGGGTTGCCAAATTTTATGAGTAAAACTTGGCGCACGCATTCTTTGTCAATCCCTACAGTCTCAGCAATCACACGAAAATTTAACCAACCGTCAGATTGAACAATAATACCGAGTTTTGCGATATTGTCATCCACTTTGGGCTTAGGCATGTGAATCCCCTTCAACATCTTCTCGGTCATTTTGAAAAAACTTTATCTACTCAAAAACCCGTGCAAACGATAAATCATTATGAAATATATATTTCAATATATTATAAGTTTCAATCTAATTACTAACTAGCATAAGGTGGGTGATAATACAGGAGTGGCTATTTTGGAGAAACTGAGAAACGTGTTTTCATCTTCTCGCAAGATTCATCTACAATGGGTTCCTTCACCTTTAACATCGCGGGCAATGAGATTGCTGACGCCCTAGCAAAAGATGGTGCAACTCAGTTCACTATGAAAACTCGGCCGCTCTCACCTATTCAGAACTGCACTCCACCTACATTAACAATAAGCAATGAGTGTTCCTCCTGCTCATCACTGGTATGAGGTTAAACATCCTGGTGGTTCCCTTTTCCTTCAATACAGCAGACAGGAGCAAACTATTCTAACTCGTTTCCGAAATGGCAAACTTCGAGCTTTGACTTTTAAGGATAGAAACAAATTTTCTCCTACTTGTATTAAGTGTTCTGCCTGGGGCTTTCAAAACAAGATCTTTATGAAGACTCTAATTATGTTAGACTTTTTGAAAATGAATGTAATAATGGATAAAGTCTGGCTAGACATGGAGATAAGCAACAACAAGTTTCAGTAGCTGTTTTTCCAAGCTTTTCAGGCAAAATTTCTCAACAATCTGTTGCTACAATTATTATTTTCCAGCAAACCAAAAACAAATAACTAATATGCTAACGATAACTAAGACTATGCGGATTTGTTTACGGAAACAAGAAACACTGCATTAGAAAGAAAGTGCTTCATTCTTAATAGCTAAGGGTCGCTGGAAATTGTTGCATGTAGAAGTGTTAGTTTTGTTATTTAATAGCCACACCTTGCGTTAACATATTATATACATACATGACAATTTTTATTTAAATAATTATATCTCTTTTCTTATAAAATGTATGTTTGTAACAATCCAGCGGTGGTTGATGCTCGGGGGTTCGATCAAAAAGATCAACCATAGTAACTTTTAAACACATTATTAATATCTTCACTTAATCATCCAATACAATTAAAGGTAGGGAATGCAATCAATAATAAACCCGGAAGATCAATCGCATAGGCGTGAACTAACATAAAAAGAAGTATATAACTGGTGCTGGAGTAATCCCAACTCCTACATTAAATTCTCTTTAATTTTCTTGCTTAACAATACGCCCTTCTGTAGTAATCTTGTTCACAATTTAATCAACTTTTAATAGCCAACTATCAACCATCATTGCGTACTATAATGCGCCAACGTTTAAATAGAAGTACTCATTTACCTAAATCATGTATTCTTCACCGAGAAAGGTTTTCAAAAGAGTTTACAGTTAAAAAGAATAATTTTACCCAAGAGGATTAGAAGATTCGCTTATATAAATCCGCTACAAATTTTACTACAGTAAATAGCGATGACTTAGTTTTTAGAATGATAATCGGTTCATAATGGTGTGGGGAAACATTTGACTAGAGAAAAATAATTTTTAAATGAAATTTGAAAATTTAAATGATATTTGGATCTTTGAGAGAATTTTAAAATGTGTGAGGGGAAAAAAATGGCATTTGAAACATTTCCGCAAAAATCTTAATCTCTATTTGACAAATTGGAAACTTTAAACACACGCGTCTCTTTAAATTATTTTCATTCTTCATAAAAACTATCCTTAGATGAAGAATAGCTTTTTCATCCATCAGATATTTATTGAACCAAAACCGGCGCCAATGTTTCGACACAGACGAAGAGATATTTCTTGTATGATGTATTTAGTGATTAAAAAGATACATCAGGATTTTCTTGGATCTCGATCCCTGTATTAATATTTCCTCTTTAAATAATTTGATTAATGGAAATTTTGAATTACGAACATTAATGTTACAAGAAAAGTTCAGATTTTTCACTTCTATATAGGAACTCCTTATAATTAAATTCAATCGACACCATTTTCTTATGCCCGTAAAAAAGGGCTCTTTCGCGCCATTTCTTTAGGCTGTTTTCGGTAAAAGTACGAGAGCTTGAACTAAACGCGAAGAACTTTTTCAGACAGAAAAATGCCTCAATTTCCATGGAAATTTGCACACACACACACAATATCTTAGATCATACCTTTCTTAACAATATAGTGTTTTTAAAAATTGCAAAATATTCCATGACTATTTTCTTTTTCGTTTTAATGCCTGAAGGCGTAGCCCATTTAACATTACGATATAGGAGAAAAAACAGACATTTTATACCACAAAAAATGAATCAACTCTGTTAAAATTGGGAAGCATGATTAAAAATACTGCTCTTTAAAGAGGATAGTGAAGCCAGAATCTCATTAATTTTCATTTCTTTTATATCTGAAAAAATGTTCCAAATGCGGGTCCTATTCTTTAGAATTAACCGACAACAGCCTTAGGTATGTAAAGTTATTGATGCTTCGATTTAAGGAGCATTGATAAACCGATTTTACACAACACTAATTTTTCAATATGTGTATTGTATTTTATTAATTTATATAACGAGAGCATTTAAAAAAAACTATAATTCTTTTAAGAGTTTATGTGTATCAAAATGTAAAAACTTCAAGATGAAGATTCATGTGCATTTAAATAGCATTTTCCTCCTATTGTTTTTGACGAAAATTGTTAATATGAGAATAAATTAATGATTGGAAAGTTTCAAAGCTATGAGAACAGTAGATTATCCAAACGTTTTGCTTTTGAGTTCAAATTCTTTTGAGAAATCGCAATTTACAGGAAGGTTTTACTGTTAACTAATGTATACTACACTGCTCAAAACAGTTAGGGGAGCACATAATTTTAACAAAAGTAAGCAAAGATGTATACCAATAAGTAACATAAAGTGAATCATTCATAATGTAAAGCCTACCAGGAAGCAAAAGAAAACTTTATATGCAAATCAAAGTTCATGACGTCAAAAACCAGAAAAAGGAGATAAGGGCAGAAATCGGGATGTTGCAGAAACGTCTGTTTTATTGCCGTAACTGCGAAATTCGATTGCCTAGTATTTTTTTTGAGACAAGGTTACTTGAGAATGTCTCAACAACGTGATTTACCGGAATCAATGGCATGGCGTGTTGTAGGCAAACTGGAATCCGGGCAAACACAACGTAGTGTCGCGGATGCTATTGGAGTCGCCAGAAGTGTTGTTGCTAGGTTTGTGAAATCGATTCCAAGAAACAGGAAAAGTTAGACGTCGACCAGGGGCAGGTCGGCCACGCACCACTACATCAACTAATGACCGGTATATACAGTTAACAGCCCATCGAAACAGAACAGAGAATGCTACGCAGCTGCAAAGACAGCTGCTCTTGGCAACAGGACGAAGGGTGTCCAGCCAAACAGTACGTAATCGGCTTCATGAGGGAGGGCTCTATGCACGTAGGCCAATGGTCTGCATTCCGTTGACCCCACGCCACCATGCAACCCGAAGAAGATGAGCTGCTGAACATCGAGATTGGGAGCAACATGATTGGAGCCAAGTGCTGTTTACAGGGGAGTCCCAATTCAGTCTAGAGTGTGACACCCGACGTGTATTTGTATGGAGGGACAGGGGCACTCGAAATAAGCCCGCATTCGTTCGTGAAAGGTCACAATACAGAAAAGCTGGTTGGATGGTATAGGGTGGAGTCAGCATAGGCGGACGTACGGACCTGCATATCATTCGGAATGGCACTTTGACGGGCCGAAGGTATACAGACGAGATATTTCGACCTCATGTCATCCCTTACGCTGGAGCCATTAGAGATTCTTTGTTTTCCAGGATGATAATGGCCGACCGCATAGAGCTCGTCTGGTGGAGAACATGCTTGAAGCTGAAACAATACAGAGTATGGAATGGCCAGCGTGCTTTCCTGACCTGAATCCAATCGAGCATGTTTGGGACATACTCGGACGACGCATTGCTGCGTGACCAAGGCCGCCTGCTACTGTCCGAGACTTGGAGATTGCACTTCTTGAAGAGTGGAACAGTATTCCCCAAAGTCTGATCGATAACCTCATCGCATCCATGACAAACAGGTGTGCAGTAGTCTCAGCTGTTCGAGGAGACCACATGCCCTATTAAAACTCATGCATCATGTCTAAACAGTACCTTTTTTATCGTTTACATGTAACCAAATTGTTGCCCTAAATCATCTTTTCTCCATATTTTCAAAGAATTAAAGCTTAGTTCCAAATTTTTTACGCCTTTTTTCTGTATTGTGCATTGATACGCGTGTACTATGCATTGTATGCCAATACGTGGCTGTCTCACATGGTTTTCTTCACTTTTTTGCTTGCTCCCCTAATTGTTTTGAGCAGTGTAGTATGGGGGCATGAATCGTTGAAGTCTATTTCAGCTAAAGCATAAATTCACAATTCAACACAGGTAAAAAGTTTTAGTTAATCCAGTGAAAAAATGGGGGAAACTAGTTAACGCAAAGAGATTATGTAATATCACTGATTCAAAGGGTTTTGGATTGTTTTTGTTTCAAATGAGTTGCATTTTGCTGACACGATAAGTCCGCAAGAAGTGAAGCCACTTTAATTATGGCGTCATCTAGTGGAGGCTTCCACAACTAAATTGTAACTTATGAATTTTATTCAGTTAAAACTTGGAGGATAAATATTGCCGTGATTTCCAGATCCAAATTTATGGTTCTTTTACACGGCACATAACCATATGATTTGCATGCCTACGATTTTCGCATCCAGAAATCTGTCGACTAAAGCCAGGATCGAACCCACAACCTCCGAGCTGTTTTGTAAAAGAAATCATTTGCAAAATTGAGCTTTCAAAAGTAAATTTCTATAGCGTTAATAAAATTTACTTCATTGTTCACTTAAGAGTTTATACGATAACGTTATTTAGTGTTATAATATTATTCATTAATTATACACGTTTTAGATTAAAAAAAAAAAAAAAAAAAAGGAAATTTTGCTAAATGCCTGTATAGCATAAGAAACTAAATTTTTGTCAGAACGACAGTCATGTTGAAATGCATTCAGAAATCTTAACACACAATTTATCAAAACTTGGCAAGTTTTAAATTTAGATAGCACACATTCTTAAAAATGTTCAACTAAACTCTTTGAAAAGGAGGTTTTAAATATTTTGATTTTCCCCATTTATTCTTCGGTTATTAAGACTTATCCTAAACACATCACAACTAAACTTAAAATTTTACATCAAGATTCACTTTAGGTAGCAAAATTGATTTAAATGTCCAATTTTAAATAAGACTTATTCTGAAACATGATCCGGGGCAATTAAGATATCCGATTACGTTCGGAACCCTTATTTTAAAAAAGCCTGTAAATGGATAGTTTATGAGATTTGGATTAGAATATATGTATTAATTGTATTATTATTAGAATAAAAAATTTCAATGCAATATTTTGGCTAAACACTAACTTAGAATTACCCATTTTCAAAACATTCTCCTTTGATGAGAGATGCTTCTATGATAAAATTTTGCTTACATAAAGCAAAGACTTCAACAGAGGGCCTGTACTAGGATTTTTGAAAAATTCATATTTTTAGAGTTGCTACCAATTGAAGTCATATAGAGTTTCTTAAAATTTCCGTCTTCTGTTGCATTAAAATAAGGATAAATCCACTTCCAAATTATATTTCAAAATCTTACTTCCATCTCAGTAAAGAGATTTGAGCTATATAAAGGCAAAATATTATAGTAGCATTTTTCGTAAAAGGGGATATTTTGAAAATATGCAATTCTATGTTCATTTTGTACCAAAATATTGCATTTAAATAATTTTACCCTTTTAAAATACTCGTAATATAATTTATATATGTATTCTAATCTAACATAAAAATTATCCATTTTTACGCTTTTGAAAACAAATCCGAACGGAGTCGGATACCTTACATTCTCAGCCATAGTATTCATCAGGTTTCCGATTCATTACAATTACACAGACACTACTTTCACAATAAATCTTTTGAATATATATATATATATATATTTATATAGACATTTATGAAAACAATCCTAAACAGTTCCTCCATCCGTACGTTTTAATTTTCACAGAATATTGAATTCTTAGCAGGACCCAACATCATGCCCCAGTGAATACCGCACAAGTTTCAACCTATCAAGATGGGCAATGGAGTTAGATGACTTTCAATTATATAGAAATAAGCTATTGATGATTTATAGCTACTTTCATAACAGTCCCAAAAGTAATCTCTAGGGCCAGAACATCGAGTACCATCCCTCACAAGCCCCAATATTAATAACAAACGTACCACTAGCCACTCAAAGTCCTAGTTTTAAAAGTGTTTGCATTTCTCGAGTTCCCCATAATTAGAATTAATACTGTAAACATTTCCATCTAAAACGAGGCACAAAAACTCACGATGCTCTTTCCGAGACATCCAAAATGATGGTTACCGAGTAGTCATCGTAAGGTAAACAAATTAGTACATTTTAAAATTTCAGGATTTTTTTTACGATAACTTTTTAAAAGATGAAAATATCAGTAAACTTCTCAATTAAAAAAAAATCACTTCATTAGTTATAAAATTTTGTGGATTTTCCACTGCTGTAGACAGGATATTAGGCTTAACCAATGCTGACCCCTTTAAATATACAATGAAGGTACGGAAGAGTAGTAAAGAATTAATAGCTATCAAACCATGGGGATTGCAAAACTACAAATTTATTGATTTTAGAGTAAGCCGATTGAACTCAAATGATGCATAACAAGCTCTCAAGAACGCCACTCTACGTAACAGCCTGACATCGCGTAATCCCTAGACTGTCACTTTTGCACCCTACAAGAAAACGGTTAATTAAAATTGCAGGAAACATTTAATATTATACTGAAACATTAGATAGAAATGCATGTACTAGGCTTTTTTTCCATCCATTAGAAGAAATTTAGTGAACCAGTTTAAGATAGCCTCAAAGATCGCAATGAACAATTCGCTTCACCCAGATCCGCATTTATATCAATGAATGGTTAGGCTTAGAACGACGGCTTGCAGAGAAATATAAAACAAAGCGCATGGTTGCATGTTCAGCCCATACAACACGTTCAAAGCCGAGGTTGCCAACGTGAAGAGTCATCTTAAAAGTTGCGATAGTACGATTTGGAAAGGGGTTTAATGAATTTAAGTTTGCCCCTCTAGTGTATTATTTCTTCGCTAGTCTTCAAACTTGCAACGATCTCCGCATAAGAATCCATGTAGAATTTAGAATCAAAAGCCCTTTATAAAACTTAGTGATAGCACAACAATCACAATCTAGTCGGCGAGTATCACAAGGGGAACGTTCGTTTAAAAACATTAGCGCGGAATAATTACTTCGCTGTGAATACCGCAAGGCTGATTTAATACAGTGCACTTACTAACTCCCTTGTTAGCAAGACATAACAGATAATTTAGCACTTTATTGAAGAAACCGGTCAACAAACCAGAGGCTAGACTGCATTAGCTACCAGAAGCACAAAGAATTTACGAGAGACTTTTCTTCCCACTCAAAATTATAGAAAACTACCAACATAACACGAAATGTAAGCAAGTCAGCGTGTTTTTAACTTTCAAGACAAACAAGACATTCAATCAGTTAAAAGCCATTTTATTGTCTAAAAGCACACAAAAAACCATAGTAAAATTAAAATATTGTGGCTAAACTTCACCAGTCGAGTTGGTTGTAGTCGTTGGTGTTAAGGGATAACAGAGGAATACAAACATTCTCAGATTAATATCGTCTCTATGATACGTGCATAACTTGTTGAGCGGGCAATCGCACCTGCAACAGAATGAAAAGTTACAGTTCGGGTGGGACAGTTTGTTAGATACATAAATATGAAATACTAGATTCCAGACAAATAAATGTTATACTCACACACTGATGTGAGTCTCCCCCATTTCACGAGTAAGTCCTTTCCACTTATAGGTTTGCCAAGCACACGGATTGTTCGTCTCGCATTGAAAGCGTGCCATCTCCGTGTTGGTCTGCAAGTAAAAATGTTATATGCAAATGAAAGATGTGGAGTAGTTAACAGGAAAATAAAACTCTGTCAAGCGAGTTACATGGCAATATACCCTCAGCAAATGTTCCCTGAATATAGGAGACTGCTTACAGTAAAGCCGATTTATACGACTACTTTCCCCGTGTCATAGAAAAGATCGAAAGAGACCTCTAGTATATACATCTGAAGAATATTACTAGAACTTAATCCCATGAAACTGCATTAGAGAGTTTCTTTAAGAAAAAAGAAAACATTCAAGTGGAGTATGCAACGAAATTACACTACCATAACTAGTCTATATTTACGCTAATTTCCGAAACAAGACATTAAAAATAGAGAAACTACTGCAGGAAGTTGTGAACGTTTTTCTTCATACAGACATCTAGTACTTATGCAGCATTACTTTAATAAATTTAATGTTTTGCAAGCTTGCATATTCATACTCCGAATTAAAGTGTTGCGAATCATTAGGTTGATAGTATAGAGGAAGGTAAAAATTGAAATTCATACCTCGTTTCTAAATTCGGAAACAGGCGTGCTTGAACGAATGCCACGATTGAACTCAGTCACAAAAACTAAATGCGCATTTTCATAACTCTGTAACAATAATTATTAAATCTTTATTCATACGCTGCAATTCTTATAGAAATTTAGCACAAAAAGTAGCACCATTTTGAAACATTAAGTTTGTTATAGGCAAGAGAGGGGGAAGGTAAAAGTTAAAGTCTTACCTCGCCTGTAGTGTTCGAACTAGATGACCTGGCAAATATCACATTGGCACCTCCCTCAGTTTGCTGACCGATTACACCGGAAAGTAAAGAAACTGCCACAACTATGAGAAACATTGTTCTAAATGGATGTTTTCTTTTTTAAAAAACCTAAACACTGCAAAGAAAAAAGAGGGTTTAAAACGAATCGAATGCGATAGTCGAAATTTAGAAGCCGTTTTTATACATTGAAGCTGAAGCAATAAAGTCTTTTCACTTGCTTGATTGGCTATAAGCTGGTTTTAGTTTTGCATAATTTGATTGGAAAGATGGAACTCATAAAAGTTTCAGGAAATTTATTCTGTAAGGGTTGAATTGTTTTTGACACAATCTATCTCACAGAAATGAAGCGTCGCATTATTTAAAATTGTTTTACTTTAATCTCAATCAACTCTCAGTAGAAGTTACATGAATGATATTGCCGAATGGTTTCCAATTTTAAGTTAAAACGTGTTTTTCTTAATTTTCTCTCCACGCCTCCAGGTCACGGCGAGTGAAATTAAGAGCGGCGCAGTATAAAGCAACACGAGGGTTGTTGACCTCAGACCTCGTAATTTTGAGCCTCGGACGGGTGTCGAGGACGATATCTGAGCGTGTACTAAACCACACTGACCCTATCACACCAATAGCAGGACATCGAGCCTCGATAGCTTTCATGAACATCTGATTCTCTACACGGTGGGTCTTCAGATGTCATGGACTCGTAGACAGCTTAACAGGAATTCTAGTCCTGTTCTACTGAGTAGCCTAGTGGTCAAGGTATCGGATAGTGGCTGGTTTGTCATGACTTCAAGCCCTGTACCACTAAAGCCCCTCCGTGTAGGGTAACGATGCACGTTAAACCTGTCGAGAGCCCAAATTTTCTCTCGTTGGTGTGGTCTGGTAGATAGGAGAGAAGGTTCCAGATCAGGTGTCGTCCTCGTCATTTGACCATGGTTCACAATTACGTAGTTCGTCGCCAAAAGCCCTCGTGTAGCTGAACAGTGCGACATTAATATTCACTCACTCATCCAGTGCTACTGAAAATCCGCCGTCTGTAGAGGTCCTGAGGCACGTTAAATCAGTCAAGGTTCAAAGTCTTTCCACCAACTCAATGTCGTCCTAGTCACTTGATGGAGGATGGGAATTACGAGTTCCGTCGCCGATAGTCCTCATGCAACCTTAGAGTGCTAAGTAATGAACACTCACTTCTCGCCTCTAAAGAATTTTGAAATAGTTTTTGTACTTATATTTTAATAGCCCACAATTGCCCAAACATTGCAATCATCGAATCTCTGGTAGGTCAAAGTCTGAAGCTCGGACTGTAATGAGTGAGTGAATTTTGACGTCGCTCTATTCAGCTGTACGTGCGCTTCTGACGACGGATCTCGTAATTTTGATTCAAGGTTAAGTGACGTGGACGACACCTGAGCTGGCATCCCTTCTCTTAACTTCCGCGTTACACAAACGGGGTAGGCTTGAGTCCCGACCTATTTAACGTACATCATTCCCCTTTGAACGGCGGGTGTTCTCCGGTACCAGGCTCGAAGTCATGACACGCCAACAACGCAAGTCCAATACCTTGACCACTATATTAGAGTAGCCCCCTCGAGGTGAGTGAGTGAGTGAATATTAATGTCACACTGTTCGGCTACACGAGGGATTTTGGCGACGGATCTCGTAATTTTGAAACTTGGCAAAGAGACACGGACGACATCTCGGATGGCACCCTCTCTCCTAACTACCCCACTACACCAAAGGGATGACGTTTCATCTCTCGACAGATTTAACCTGCATCGCTCCCCTACATGGCGAGTCTTCATATGTACTCGGTTCGAACTCAAGACACGCCGGTCATGAGTCCCATACCTTCGCCACTAAGTTAACGCTGCCACTTCGGATTTTAAGCTAATGTTAACATATCTTCTTTTAATTTTCTCTTTTATCGTGGTGTGGAAGTTCAGAGAAGGAAGGGTGCCAGCTCAGGTGTCATCCTTGTTACTGGATCTTGTATTAAAATTATAAGGTTCATCGCCAATAGGTCTTGCGTTGCTTCACAATACGACATAAAGTAAAATCAATAAATCAATATCTCCTAAATTGAACGGTAACATTAGGAAGAAGAACAATAGCCACTCTTCCCAGATCTTCTCATCTCAACCAATAACCCTCATGCTTCTACGCCAGCGTTTCTCAAACTGTGGGGCGTGCCCCCCTTTGGGGGTATGACAACTCCACGAGGGGGAGCGAAGATATTGATAAGTAAAAAAAAGAATTAAAAAAATTGTCAATTTGCTGAAAGAAAACAAACAAAACATTCTGACATAAAAATAAAATACACATTTACATTGATATACTATACTTATAAATGTATCAGTACTGCACAATGTATTTTATAGTTAATTTACCAATACTAAGTTAACAACAAATTGAAAAATTAGCAGTGGGCCCAAGGACTTGTCATATATAAAATTGTATATAAAAATTAACCCTTATCTTGATAGTTTGTACGGTTTTTAAATAATCCTTTCACTTATATGATTAAAAGTTACGCGATTCACTCCCCAGTGCCTCCGTTTTCCACTGAGGCGCGCGTATGGGATGTATTGGGAGGACTGAACAAGCAAATAATCTTAAGTAAAGCCTTCGCAGACGTTGTTCTGGTCCTTTTATTACATTCCAAAGCCTTCGGAATAATTTTATGGATAACTTTGCACAGAAATGATCACACGTCGGAAATACGTATATATACGTCCAGAGAAATGTATGTTTGGACTGAGCGAGACGCTTGTATACGCTAGTACAACTTAAGAGGTTGGGTCACGAATAATAAACCTTTGAGAAGCACTGCTCTACGCAGAATGAAAAACTCCACTTTCGCTCTGTCCAACATTTCAGAATGCCAGATATGTGGGATTGAGGACTGTATTACAGTCCGGATGCCAAAAAAAAAAAAAAAAAAGAACGCGCATTCAACATTTGGAAGGAAATTCTCAAAGTTTTTGGATCAATCGTTAGAACATGACCAGAGAACATTACAAATAATTTTGAAACTTAGGCCTCACAGGAATTTTTTTTTCTATGTCTACGAAGGGGTAGGATTAAAATCATAAAGTGTTTTCTAGAACTAAATTGCTGTGTGGTGTTTGATTTATAACGAGTATTTGATTCGGTAATATATCCTTTTTTTTAAACTGCTTAAAGGAGTATATAAATGTTACGCTTAAAAACTTTATAATTATCGTAGCGAAGAAATACTTTAAATGCTCCATTTTTCTTTTAAAATATGGGTGGGTGGTCTACTAATCCAGGGTGCGAGCTAGAAGTAGCTCGCAATCTGTATTAGTCCGGATTATTTAGTAACATTAGAAGTAATGACCCCAATGTGTGGTGGTCTTTTCCTTGTGGCATAGGTGTGGCTATTCTATATTAAAATTGTTTTATTTCTACATAGTTTTCGACATTGCTCTACTCTTTTAAAATATGACAGATTATTATTTTTACTACACAAACACAGACATTCAAGTCGTGTAATTGAACAACTATGAGTGACTGGTAGACCGTGGAGCGCACACGCATTCAATGCAACGAGCAGAGAACGTACATGAACAGATGAATTTGAAACCGAGGTACATACTTAATTTGTTCACTACCAGCGCCATCTGTGGCATGACATCAACACAATACCGTGTTATCACGTTAAGAGTTATCATCAACACTTTTTCTCTCCTTTAATCGGCGCGTGGAGAAAATTTCATTTATACGGCTGGCATCACCGTGATTACTTTTTACAACCTAAGCGGCAGTGAACGTGGGAAGCGTCATCGTGCGCTTCCAACAAAGGTACATATGTCGTCTAGACATTTATTGAGTGAGAGAGTAAATATTAACGTCGCACTGCTCAGCTACACGAGGGCGTTTTGGCGACGGACCACATAATTTTGTACCATGGTCAAGTGACTTGGATGACACTTGAGCTGACACTCCCTCTCCTAACTACCACACCAAGGGGAGGACGTTTGAGCTCTCGACATATTTAACATGCATTGCGCCACTACACAGCGGATCTTTAGTGGTACTGGGCTCAAACTCGTGACAAGGCCAGCCACAAGCTGACACATTGACCACTCGGCTATCGTGGCCTACACATTTATTGAATCATTTGCTTAAATAAACACAGTCAAGTCGATAGAGAAAATCCGATTCTAAAGTCCAGCTGTCGTCGGTGTTCCATAAATTTGTTTCTTTTAGTATGAACGTCTTGGGTAATTGTGGTCACCCTAAATGTCTTGGGGGTCCACAGATCAATCGCGATCGATAAAATGCGTATTTCCGCTGTAAATTATTTTACGAAAGAGTGATCATAATTTCCGAAATTTATATTCTCTTTTCCTGTTTTTTTCAGAAACATTAAGTAATTTTCTTTTAAAGATAATTTAAATTGCAAGAAAAATAAAACATTGTACTGGTGGTCATAATTTAGGTGCAATTTCCCAAAATGGCTTCCAAAAACTTGGTTAATGCAAAAAAATTATTAATATATTTCTGCGTATTTTCTTTAAATAGTGTAAATAAATTGTATTTGGAGATGTGTAATGCATTTATATTACTCTGTTATATTTATTTTATGTTAAAATTGTAATAGTCAGAACCAATGTCGTCCCTTACGCTATAGTGGCGATTCAATGAGAACTTGGCGATAGCGCCAAGTTGGCGAGTTCGAAGCCCTCTGGATTTTTTTAGAACATTCTGGAGAAACCCACTAATTTCCCGCTCTATGATGCAAGCGCGTTTTTTTTTCTAGAAGTTACCGCCGGGCGTATAAATAGAGATGCTCGCCGAAACGAGAGTCAGAGAAAAGTCCCCTTTTTATCCACTTCTGTAAAATCACCCCAACTGTAGGGCAGCCAATAGAGAGCTATCTCACTTGCATTCGTCAAACAATCACAGTGCTACCTCTCCACATCTCAGTTCCTGCCAGAATTCATCAGGACTTTTTTCCTGCAGAAATCCAGAAGAGACTCCGCCCATGACAGTGACGTCATTCCTCTGCCTTTCCTAGTCAACCAATCAGAATGCCTCCATTCTACTTCTCTCAAGAAAAATCTGTTTTTTCACTCAGGACTCTCCGCGTTATCAAGCACCAACACATATCAGATAGGGGAAGGAGGATCAGCTATGATCCATATCCCCAAGACGTTAATCGAAATAGAAAAAAACGAGAGTCAGTCTTGTTTCAAACAACGATTAGTGAGCATTGTTTTGACTAGCGATTAGAGAGCATTGTTTTGACTAGCGATTAGTGAGCATTGTTTTGACTACCGATTAGTGAGCATTGTTTTGACTAGCGATTAGCTCGGCTATGCTTGTGAATAATCTTTTACATACTTGCATTTTAGACTCTGTTAATTGTGTCTGAGTGCTGTTGAAAGTGTATAGACCTTCTGAGAGATTTATTCTGTGAATATTGCTCCTGCATCCTATATTTCGAGGATTGAATTTTCGATAACAATTTCTTATCGCTCTTGAAGAACTGTCTTGTACTTGTGACTGATTTGCATAAAATCCTCGAACCCCGATCAACGTAACAATATTTATTAATCGCCACTTCATACAAGATTTAATTTTGTGGCTGCAGTTGTTTAGTGGTCTTGGTGACTAACTCGGGGTGGACATTGTCGAGTCGCAGGTAATGGAGTCGATGCTGCTGAAATCCCGCTATGAACATGTGCTAATGTACGTTAATCTACCACAAATGTTCCGTATCAGAGTTTTTTTTGATTCTAAGGTTTAAAATTTCTTCAAGACAAGCATCTGTGCATTAAAATCTCATTGAGAAAAGGTGTATTGAGGAAAAGAAGCCTATTTTTTGATTAAATAAACAATTTTTAAAATGTATGGAGTTTTATATGCATTCACTTAACTATCTGACATTTTATATGCACCAACCTAAGAACAGGATAGATTAGTAAAGTGTCGGACTAAGTATTTGTCTTGACTCGTTAGGAGTATTGGGATAGATTTAATGCTGCGAGGGGAAGGATTTCAGGTACTATAATTGAAGAAACAAAATAAAATCATCTAAAGGAAATAATAAAAAAAGCGAATTTCATAATTTTCTTATGAGACATGAAGTTTAGAAATTGAAAGAGGTATATCAGAAGTAAAATTTCTGGCTTAATTCTGATTAGAAGTATAAAGTCAGCATAATGTCACTAAAATTGAATTTCTTCTTAAAAAGTAATATTTATACCATTTTTTAATTGCAAGAAGTCAGTATGAATAGAGGTGGACTATCCCCCATCTCGTACAAACTATACAACTCTGTTCGTACTCATTGCTCAAATTATAAAACTGTAATTTACGTGTATTATGTACAGTGGGTGATCGGTTAACGAACATATCGGTTAACGAACAAATTGGTTAACGAGCACGTTCACAAAAGATTTTTTGTGTTCGAACAACGAACACTTTCAAGAAAGGTTTTTTGTGTTTGGACAACGAACACATATTCGGAGGTGATCAGGGATACACCCTTGAAATTATGGATGGAATTTCGACAACAGCTAGAGATCTGGAATTGGAGATGATCGAGGATGACATAGAATGGCTCATAATGGAAGATGAACTGACGACAGAAGAACTCCAAGAAATTTTGAATGAAGAACACCAAGAAACACAGCAAAATGTGTCTCCTTCTGGAAGAGAGAAAGACGAAAGAGGACCAATGCCGACATCTGTCATTAAAGATCTTTTGAAAAAGTGGGCGGATGTCTGAGCAATGGTCTTAAAATGGCATCCAAACCAAGCTGATGTCAGTAGGGTTGGGGATCTTTACAACGACAATGCTATTAATTACTTCTGGAAAATCCTGAAAAAGAGAGAAAAGCAATCGCCATTGGACATGTTCTTCAATGCCCCATAAGCAAAAAATGAAAAGGACTGATTAATATGCAAGACTATATGTATGTATTATTTTTTTAAAAAACTTACTAAAAATTTTACATTTTTTAAAATTTAATTTTTAGGGTCTCCAGAACGTATTAACCGATTTCACATAGAAATCTATGGTGAATCGATGATCGGTTAAGGAACAATTCGGATGGCGAACATAGACTTGGAACGGATTATGTTCGTTAACCGATCACCCTCTGTAGTTCCTTTTCTTTCAACCTATTGTAAGCAGGGAAAATATAAATTTCAAGTCTTCACCTCCACATTTTAATTTGTACAATTTAGTACCTATTCAAAAACGATGCTCGTATTCACCTTTTTCTCTAAATTGCATTGAATTTTTCTTCCGTCTTTTTTCACCTTGACAGAGCCTCATACAATTGGCCATGAGTACATCAGTTCGCAACTTATCGTCCCTTTTAACAATTTTTGCACGTTCATGTTAAGCCTCGCCATCATTAGCAATGTAAATTTGTCTGAACTGTGCTGCTGTTTTGCTGCATTCTGTTGTTAAGATGTAATAATTTTAATTTAAAAACATTTTTTACGAAAAGTTTTTAATATGTAAAGAGGGACAACAGAATCGAGAGGAGCAATAAGTATATATCATTAAATCTGAAAGAGTTTTCTAAAAAAAGAGAACTCTCTTAAGATATCTAACAAAACTACGACATTCATCCCTGTCCACTATTTCGATTTTCTCTTTCAATCCACCTATTTGAATTTTAATTAGTTCGTGAAAAGGTACAGAAAATTAGAATCTTTCCCATATGTCTCTTCTGTGGCTAATTTATAAAAATTAATTTAAATAATATAATACCCGAAACTGAGGACACGCTAAATTGCTTCTCCTTTCGATATTCAAGCACAACAAGTTATTGTTAATCAAGGCAAAGCTCAATCCTATACGAATCAACACCAGGCAGTGGTGATTCGTTCTGCTTAAATCAGAAGTATTGTGTGTTAGAAGAATATCTCTCATTTTAAGCATTACATATCAAGTACATAATTTTAATTTCAAATATACCTGTGTTTTTGACAAATGCATAAAAGGAAGCGGTTATTTCAAATGGAAATGTCTCTTTCGAGGATTTTATTATTTACCATAGTCCCATTACACATTCATATGTCTGGTTGCAGAGAACATTTTTCTTAAGAGGATATGGTACGATTCACGCAAAAATTTTTAATTTAAGTATTCTCAAATTTTTTTTGACTGCCTCCTATATGTGTTTACTATGTAAAACAGATTTTGGGCTCAAAATTTCAAATCAAACCGGCCATTTAATTTTTTAAGGAAAAAACTTAAAATGTGTGAGGTGATTTTAAAATGCTACTCCTCCAACAAAAATTTACATACACACATGAAATTTGATTTACAAGTACGTCAAACTATGTATAATAAAATTTGGTATGGGTTTTGCAATAACATGATTGGTATTGATGCACTACTTCTTTTTATGAATTGTTATTGGAAATTCCTTAAGAAATGTATAAAAATTCTGAGTTCAATTATTTTTAAAAAACAAGTACTGCTTTGATTTAAAAATGCATACCAACTTTTGTTACATATTCTGTTTGCAAAAGGTAAAAAAAAATTCAAAGAATTAGGAACAATGGGAAAAAAGCCTTAGCATTTTAAATGAAGACAAACTAGTTATTTTATCTTTCTGAGATAAGTAAGCTTAAAGTTTTGTTTTGCCATAGGGATGTGAATAAAAACTAACACAAAATCTATCATAATTCTACATTTTTTAAGTTTAGAGATTTCAAATTTTTTGAGGTTATAGAACAGTATATAGAAAATAATTTAGGCTAAAGAATTATATTTGATTTTTTTACCGATTTTTGTCAATTGAATCGTACTATGTCTTCTTAAAACTTCGATACAGCACCCCTAAAGTACTCTTTCTCTCTCTCTCTATTTCACACACACAGATACACATATATAAATTTAACCATATTTTTATTTTTATACATCTTTCAATATGTGCTGCAAACACTTGCTCACACAGGAATTTTTTAAGGGAGAGGGGGGTTGAAGGTCGAAATTTATTGTTACCATTCATTTGAATTACTACGACAGTGGGTGAGAAAAAAAATTACCCCTGTCGACTGTGGTCATAGTTAAGTATGAATATCAAAACATAGAATGAAATATTAAAAAAAAGATAAGACATAACTTTTTATTTTTCTAGATAAATACCTACATTGAGTCATTTGTCACACCACTTAATAGGCTTCAAAAGGCCCTTGAAGAAAACACTCGGGGTTTTGCATACAGAAGAACGTTTAATGGCTATGGGCGAACGACGAAACAGCAGATAAACACGCAAGACATCAATACACCATTGGGTAGAGGTCGACCGCGATCAAGCAGATGGATTAAGAAGAAGAGGTCTGGGCTTCTCAGATCTGGCGTTATGTTGTTGGATGACCATGTGAGACCAGACTCGGCAATAGCAATGCAAAACCATATTGCAACTATTGATTTTGAGAATCTATACAATTCGACATACATTCCTGATCTCGCACCAAGTGACTCTCAAGTGACAAAAGGAATCTCGAAGGAAAGCTCTTAGGAAGTAACTCTGGAGCCAAATAAAGCCATTAAAAGCTTCTTCCGTATGCAAAGCCCTGAGTTTTTCCTAGAGCGCTTTTTGAAGCTTATCAAGCGGTGTGATAAATGTCTCAATGTACTTGGTACTTCTGTGGAAAAATAGAGTTATGACTTATATTTAATATCTCATTCTATATTTTGATTTTCATACAGAGCTCTGATCACAGTTGATAAGGGAAACGTATTTTCCGACTCACCCTAGTATATGTACTATATACATAGGTTATCTATGAGAAAAATTCACCACACTCTCGAATTAAAAGTTCATTTTAAATGAACTATTATCTCCTATTTGAACTAAAATGTATAAAAACGAAATATCTTGTTTGACAATTATAAAATATGTAATCAACGTTTACTGGTTTATTTTTTTAAACTATTAAATTCAATTTTGTGAATGCGTGCAGGGAAAATTTTACTTAAATATTCATGGTATTATAAGCATCCTGTCCTTATTTTCGTTGAGCTGTGATATAAATTAAACAACCATTGTTGTCGAAAACTTGAGAAAAATGCTTTAAGAAGTACCACGGCATTTTCTTTTAGAGCCCCTTAAATTGTGTTATTCTTAGGACATTCTTGATGTAATATGTTTTATCATCATCATTTTCTTTTTTCACGTGAATAGCAGTTAAAATGAAAAAAAAAAGGTCTATTATATTTCAACAAATTATATTTTAGCTAATTTTTTTAATACATATAAATTTGTAAATGTATGAAAACCCACATAACTTCAGTTATATGGAACAGTGATTTTTCGAAAAAAGAAGATGTAAATTATCCCGATTACATGACAGGATTTCGTGATGCGTTTTTATTTTGTAAATTTGTCGCGATATTTAAGTCAATTATTTGAAATGAACGTGAATGTCAAAAAAATATGATTTCCCTAAAAAAGAATCAAGAGCTTTGTGTGAGTTAGAAACGCACTTTTCCGAAAGCATATTGAAATTATTATTTGTCTGTTACAAATACAATATATCAATTTGGGGGGAAATACCAGATACAACTTTTTTATTACAAAGAGGGCTGCAGTCTGTTCAGGGAGTAAATACGTTATGAAACTTTTTGGTGGAAATCGAAGTTAATAAATGGTAACCTTTGGATAATATTAATACAAATTTACAGCACTTTCAAAATGCTTGCATTTTTTTATGATAGCAATAGGGAGGAAGAATATAAAAACAGTAATAAAGTGAATTTTTTTAATTTAATTAATCAGCCCATATTCAGAATAACTTCAAAGAAATTACCTTAAAAGCTACCTTAATTTTGATAGTTTAGTTTTGCGCAAAATTGAGGCTTTCTAAAATAGTCCTAACAGTATCTGTATTGATTTTATGCACAAACAAATAATATAATTTTTTTTAAAGTCAACTCCTACTTCGTTCGGAAAACGTACTAGCGCCATTTGTTGCAGCTAGCTGTAATTTCGACAGTAATGACGTAAATTTGGCATAAATTTAATAATGAAAAAATAAAACTTAATTAATTAATTAATATTTGTAAAGAAAACTGTATTAACATCAAGTGTCATCTGCTACATGTTTAAAAAATATTGTTGAAATTGAATGGATTAGTTGAAAGTACAGGGTGGCCATAATTACACTGCAAGTGTTCAAGGGGTGCAGGAGAGAAAACTACCGGTAATATTCCATTGAAATTTAGTATCTACACGTTTCAGAACATGTGCAAGTCAAATATGTACGAATAAAATCGCCATTTTCACCCGATAGATGGCTCTGTACCGTATTTCAACTCTCACCAGAGGCACACACATATACAACTTCCAAAACTGATAGATATAGCATATTGACATTCTAAGAGCCAAACAAACAATATAAAAAATCCCTTACAGTTTATCAAAATTCTAAACAATTCGCTTCAATAATTAAATTTTTATATTATCATGTAATCAAAAATTAACGTTAATTAAGATTACAAATTAAACAATCCATAAAGATGCTTTGGAAAACAAGTAAACCGTTATGTATTTAATGAAATTATGACATGTTACAAACCACCAGATTAAACCCCATGCTGAAAATGTAAAATAGCATGGTCCACCGTAAAATTTCTGTTGTAACATATCTCACGTGTCTCTTTATTCTAAATTTAAATTCAGCAACAGAAGCATATCGCTCTCTATAAACCATATCTTTCGGATGTCCCCACAAATAAAAATCGCAAGGATTAAGGTCCGGTGAACGTGGGGGCCAAGCGTTTTCGAAACCTCTGCTTATGACTCGGTCAACCCCAAAGGTATCATGTTGCAATTTTTTTAACAGGTTTAGCAATGTGAGGGGGGTGGGTTCTCCGTCCTACATACATTTCGTGGTTTCTAAAGAATGTCTCTCTTGCAATGCTGCAATCAATTGTTCTCTCAACCTCGAAACGTAGCTAGTTTCTGTAACACTACAGCGTTTGGAACCACCTGGAGTTGGGATATGGGAGAAATGCAGGTCCACAAGAAAATCACAAGTCAATCGTTGGAGTTGAAAAAGCTACTATTGGAATAAAACATATGTAATTTAATGTCATTTATGTTTCGAAATTTCCCTATATACTAGATCAAAATATATTGCAATTCATCCAGACTAGTTTTGTTATTATAGTTCCATAATAATTTATAGGAATTAACTCAATATGTAAAACAATATATAATGATATCCGTTTTCATCCGCTTCACTAAATATATATTACATGTTTTATGATTATGTATTTTGTTGGTAAATTATTGGTATCTAAATCCTAGCATTTAGCATTCGATTCTATTGAAAAATATTCTTATATCCCTCACTTTTTGTATCAAAAGGGACAGGACGAATTTCTAAAATGGAAATATATTTATCTTTTACGTTCCCACTACCCCCACCCCAAAAGGCTAATTTTCACAAAACCTGTTCCAGGTGTATCTCTACTAATTAAAGTAAACATACTTGCCAACTTTCAAATCTATAAGCCTAATATTTAAAAAAAATTGAATTTTTATCTTTAACACTCCAAGACTCCTTCCTTGGGAGTTTATTTCCACAACTCTCTCTTTTCTCTTTTCAACAAAATAAATATGCTTATCGAATTTTAAGTCTGTATGTCTAATATTTAAAAACGACAAGTTTTATCTTTAAAGTCACTTTAACACCTTATAATCCCTCTTGAGAGTGGTTCAACCCAAACCTGTGTGTGTTCTTAGCAGGTATCTACTCAACACAAATGAAACATTCTCATCATATTTCACGTCTGTAAATCGAATAGTTACAATGAAATTTCTATCATCAGACACCCCATTGACCCCTTTTAAGAGTTAATTTCCGCAAAACTCGTTCATTGCAGATCTCTACTCAAAAAAAGGATGCTTGCAGAATTACTAATCTGTAGGTCTAATGGTACGGAGATATCGTGAGCCTTTTTTCTCCTTTATTTATATAGATGGATTGTAGTATCTTTATAATAATATAAGACAGTATATTACAAAAAATGTACTAATTGCGTATGTCTTTGATAGATTATCATCTCGTTTTCATTTTGGTAATTGCATTTTATTAATACTTTATTAGAATAATTATAGCTTTATTAAAAAAATTTATAATGAGGAATTAAACTCAAATGGTTTATTATATTTGACATTAACATAAGCACTAATTCTGCGTCTTTTTTTCCTAAAATTTATTGCATCACAAATATAAACTCTTATAGATTATCACAGGAACACAGACACTAACTCTCTTCCCAAATATTTATTTTACTACCCCATTTTTAAAATAAGGTTTGCTAGTGTGAAATGTAAGTTTTTAATAATTTAAAACATTCTTATCTATTCCAATTATATTTTAGCTTATAAATATATTCCAAAGGATCTCCCGTTTATTCCAAAAATAGAAATATTTTTTTTGCTCCATAATAAATCCCTCTATTGGATAAATCGAAAAGAACCATTCAATTTCCATGAGCAATTCAAGTTCTCCGGTCCAAATTTAATTTTAAATGGAAGAAAATCTTTGAATTCCTATCAAAAAACTAAAACGACACTCCTCACTCAAGATGCCACCTCACGTAAATTAACACATTGAGAGATGGTCTGTGAAGTGACAGTCAGCTCTCCATTGGAATTGTAACTATTGGGTGTAAGGGAAAGTTGTGTCGTTTATGAGCACATACACTTTTATGCGTTGTCGATCTTGAGCAAGTATTCGGAACTGACTGAACAGGTTTAAGTCAATGCTTCACAAAGTTTCAATATTTGCGACCCAATATTTAATCTCAATTTCCCCCCTCCCTACAATAACAGTGCATTGAATTCATTCATACTATACTTTGAAGCTAAAGCTACAATACGACTTTATCCTCGTAAGTGCCACCAGCGTATATAAACATCTCGCACAGCAAAAGCGTTAATTGTTCCGGACGTATATTTACGTCTTTCCGAAGTACCATCTTTCCTGTGTACTGCTATCCATTAAATTATTCCAAAGGTTTTGGAATGCAATAAAAAGAACTACACACTATTTGCAAAGAATTTACTTATATTTCAAAGAATTTACTTTTATTTTTATTCCCTTTCTCCCTTCTCCCAATACATCACATACGTGCGCCTGCGTAGAAAACGGAGGCATTGGACAGCGAATCACGCAACTTTTAATCGGGGGAGTTAAGAGATCCATTATAAACTGTACAAATTATCAGGATCAGTGTTAGTTTTTGTAAAGCTTTTATATATATAACAAGCCCATGGGGTTACTGGTAATAATCGATTTTTTTCTTAACTTAGCATTTTTAAATGAATTATAAAATATAGTGCGCAGAACTGATACATTTATAAGATACATTTTGTTTTTTTATTATGTCAGAATGTATTTTGTTTGTTTACTTTCAGTAAATTAATATTTAAAAAAAATCTTTTGTTTCCGACTTTTCAATTTGCTCGCGCGCCCCTCAGAATTATTACGCCTCCCATGAGGGGCGCGCCCCACGGTTTGAGAAGCGCGGGCTTTAAACAGTTAGATATGTATACTATTGATGATTTACACACTTTTTTCGCATTTTAATCAGTTTTTTTTTTAAATCTTATAAAACTGTCGACATGAGTGAGGAAAAAGTGCACGTACGACATTTTATGTTGTTTGAGTTCCAAAGAGGGAATAATGCAATGTGGTAGCAAAGAAAAACTTGTGTGATGTGTTTGGAGAAACAGTAATAGTTCGACCATGCTAAAGGTAGCTTGAGAAATTTTGCTCGATGATTTTTTTCAGATAAACCCTGATCAGAAATTCCATCAAATATCAGTGACGAAGTGCCTACGCAATATGATCGGGACAAAGCCCACGTTAACTTCCACAGAAGTAGGCTTCAAGCCTGGAATTCATCAAAATGCTGCTTTGGATTACATTAAACAGCTTTGGTTTCGTTTCCAAACTCTGCTCGGAAGCCACACGAACTAAGCAAAAAGAAATAAATTTATTGGACAGAATTTCAATGTTCTTCAAATCTTGCTCGTCACATAAAAGAACCATTTTTTAACCACTTGGTGAATGGAGATGAAAAATGGATAGTGAACTTACATGTGGTTAGAAAAAGCATATGCTTACAAAGGGGAGACACCACTATTTATATCTAAAGCTGGAGTACATCAGAAAAAGGTTATGTTGTGTTAATGAGTCAGCAAAGCTATAGTGCACTACGAGTTTCTGAAAGAAAATGAAATGGCCGTTAATGTTCGCAGCTTGATGTTTTGAATAAAGAAATTCAACCTAACCGTCCAGCTTTGGCCTACAGATGGATGTGATTATTCATCACAACGCTTGGCAACACGTGACAAGAAACACCGCATAAAAATTTGTAGAGTTTAGGTTAGGAAAAAAAAATTTCAGACAGGGAGAGAGCATGTAATCTTATTGTTATACCATCTGTTCTGGTCGCTGCAGAACTTCCTAGATGGAAATGAAAACATAAATTTTGAGGGCGTTTAATGGTACTGGAAC
Source organism: Trichonephila clavipes (assembly GCA_019973935.1). Lineage (NCBI taxonomy): Eukaryota > Metazoa > Arthropoda > Arachnida > Araneae > Nephilidae > Trichonephila > Trichonephila clavipes. Next base: position 1,321,684 of record BMAU01018370.1, on the reverse strand, counting down.
AATACTTTGTCTCCAAAATGAGGACATCTTTTTCAGGGAGTTAGATAAGCTGCCAGACAGTTATAACTTAGAAAATTACGTTTTAAATTCAATTTCAAGTAAAAAAGGAAAATCTTTTACGTTTTTCTTCAGAAAAAACAACTTTCACCCAATAGTACTGGAGGCAAAAAACTAAACCGATAATTACAACCAGCTGTATATCTATCACACATTTCCGTCATAATACTTTCAAATACCATCTCATTTTCTTCGATTTAATGTGGTCAAAATGTAGGAACGTGTCTGGCATCTCACGAGTTCAAGTCCAGTACCACTAAAAACCCGCCGTGTAGGGCAGCGATGCACGTTAAATCTGTCGAGAGCTGAAACGTCCTCCCATTGGTGTGGTGTGGTAGTTAGGAGAGGGGGTGCCAGCTCAGGTGTCGTCCACGTCACTTGACCATGGTTCAAAATTACGAGGTCTGTCGCCAAAAGCCCTCGTGTAGCTGAACAGTGAGACGTTAATATTCTACAATTCACTATCGATTTAATGAGGACCAGTACACATTACTAGGCCTTCATAGATTCGAAATTTATGGATTTAGGGAATAAAAAACCCGAGAAATTTTCCCGAATCATTGCTCCCTAAAATGAGGAGCGAAAAGGCACTGGAGATGTGTTTAATCAGAATGCTTCTTGAAATATTAACGTAGTGAATGTCGAGTAATAAACAGTCACCATAATGTAAACCTTAAAATTGTAAATCATTCTAAGTCTTAAGGATTGCACATTGATTATTCAACGAGATTTACGCATAAACAGCATTAAAGCCTTATCTTAAAACACGATTACTCAAGGATTGTAGAAATACCTTCGACGTGGCTTAAAAAATCATGGCACGCCTAATTGATCTCTAATAGATACACTACACTTCGGTAATAGAGTGTCGTGGTCCACCGTGATATAGGTGACACTATTCTGTATCAGCTATATTTTTTTAAGACTTGTTTCTGGCATTGAACTTCTTTTAAAAATGGCAGATTACTATTTTCACTACAAGAACACAAAATTGCCAAGTTGAATGCTTGAAAACTAAGGTGACGATTAGGCCATGAAGCGTTGAATATACATGAACCGAAGAATCTGAAACCTACATTTGTTCTTAGTTTGCTCTCTGCCAAGTCTCGCCACATGATATCCGTGAGAGCCAAATCCCGTGGAAGGGCGGGATGATACCTTCATGGCCGATCCCATGCTGTCACGGGAAAAACTGATCATTCATTCTACCCTTCGGTCAGCGTGTGTAGAGAAATTCATTTATACGACTGGTATGACAGCGATAGCTTTTCCCTGCGACGACAATGAACGCATTAAGAGTCATCCGGAGTTGACATTAAAGTTACATATGTCGTCTACCCATTTACCGAATAGTTTGCTTAAAGAAACCGTCTCTGCGATTGTGAAAAGCCTATTCACTAGTCTAGCAGGCGTCAGTGTTCCAAAAATGTTTCTTTTGGTATGAGCCTCTTAGATCTTAAGTGATTTTCAAGTTGTTCCATTGAACTCCAGGGATCCACGAATCACAGTAAAAAAAGAATTATTAATGAATGCGCAAAATTGTTTCACTTTCTCTATGAAGTTTGAATAACCGCAAGTACCCAAAGCTCATCTATTACTTAAACTGACAATTTATATGCAACTTAAATACATTATAGTACTTTAATATTATATAACGTTTTTGTATATATACACACACATACTACCAACCAGATTGTGATTATTCTATTTACTACCCCGAGAGTTCCAGTAAAACGTTTTATTGTTAAGTAGTGCGTTTCGCAAATCTAAATGCTTTTCTGCTGAAACAATTCTTTCCCAAGTGCGGGAAAGCACCTATAATGAAGAGAGAACAATTTATCGATATAACAGATTAGACTTGAAAATCCAAATTTAAGCAAGAGAAAAGCTTCAGAATTTTGGATTACAAATACATGTAAAATACACAAAGCTTCCCACGTAGTTAAATATCATGAAACTAATCGGAAAAGTTTGAGAATTTTTACTCTAAGTGAAGGAAGCCAAAAGGAAAGGTAAAAACGAATTAGGCACGAAATATGGAATGCGACTACAAATTTAAACAGGCCAAGACTTGGTAGTTTTGTAAAATGTCATTCATATACAAGTTACTAAATATAAAGCATTATTAAGTGCTACATCAAGCACAAATGAGTAAATGCGATATTAGCATTGTGTCAAATTTTTTAACAAATACAGTAGTTTCTACAATACATGAAGTACTCATAACATGGTCTACTTTAAATATTTTAAGTAGTCTTCCAAGTGTGGAGTAGGACTCCCAAAACGAATAGTTGGGCCTAGACTAGCAGTTCCGCGAGTTGAAAAAGTTTTATGACCACCGGTCTTAATAAAGGCAGACACCTCAATGACATCAATTAGTTAAATTTAAATTCAGATAAGATAGTCGCATACAAAATCAATATGTTAATCAAAATGACGGTCTCAGTTCATTGAGCCGATTTCATGTCTTGAACTGTAAGCACCGTTAGAATCGGTTCAACAAGGTCAATGTTCCTTGTTACACGTCTCCTTTAAAATCAGGAGCGAGATTGCACGGCTAACTTGGAGGTGGTAATGAGAATGTAGTGTCAGCTAAGTTGCATCCATTACTTTTGTTGGTCTTCATGCAAGAAAAACTTGCCTCGGAACTCGTATCGACCTAATTATCTGTACCAGAAAACTTCATGCATTGGAATGTTTCGGTAGACAAAAAGTTGCATGTCAGGTAACTCTGAAGCGTTAACACTTTACACCAAATCCTGCTACAAGTCAATAAGTTCCAGCTTCTTAAGTGCTGTATCAGTAATGGGATAGGAAAATTGAATTTAGGTTAACCGTCATAAAATTGAGCCTCGTCCTCTAAACTCCGCACATCAACTCAAATTTTAGTAGAAACATTTAGTTTCCTTAATAGTGAAATATAGACTAATCTTTGGTAGGTCCCACGAAAGAAATTTGTTCATCGCGGGTTTTCTTAGCGTCTTTGTGGGTTGCAAGGAACCTACTGTGGGCATTTAGCGATCCGCAATAGAGTAACAACGAATAATTTATAAAAAAGCAACCCTTCCCCGTTGCTTCTTTTCATTATCAAATATGGGAACTTTTCCCGATATACAACTCACGGATTTGAGTGCCCAACTAAATATCAAATGGAAAACAAATATTTATGCATTTAGCTTTCAAGTTATAGCTCAAGACATTCAAAGAGCAAGAGAATTTATTCTATAAAAATCACACAAGTAAAGTAAAAACACACATTAGTCGTTGATGCCTAGACTTAACTAGTCGAGTTTGTTGTAGTCAGCGTCGAGTTGATTGTAGGCAGCGATATAGGTTGACAGCGGTATTCGTATGCTTCTAGCTGGATGTTCTCTCTATGGTGCGCACATCGAGTATTGTTCGGGCAGAAGCACCTGCAAGGGAATGAATATAGTGCTACAGTTCGGGTGGGACAAAATTTAATATAAAATGCGAAGTAACACCATGACAGAGCCAAAATAAAAAGGAATGCAGTACTCACAGGCTTTTTATAAATTCCCTATTCTCACGAGTAAGTCCAGATGTTGCGTACATTTGCCATCCACACGGATTAGATGTTCCACATTGAAATGGCACGGGTTCCGTTGCAGCCTGCAAGTAAAATCAGTTATCAAGACCTACGGAATTGACGAGACTGCCAAATATAATCTGTACAGTCACGTGGCGAGAATATGCGCGATTTACAGTATGCATCCTTTAATTAGGTAACGGGGTGTACCATGAATTTACATGAACAGTCTTCCACGATATGGTTTTAGTTTCGTACATTCATCACTAGAACACCCGTCGGTGTCGATTGGACATCGAAGCCCGTTTAGATTGTCCTCTTCCCCCTCCCCAAAGAATTGGAAAGCATCGCTGCCGTTAATCGTTTTCCTATAGCTACTAATCAGAATAAACTGGTTCTAGGTTAATTTGGATAGATTTGACAACTTGTACTTACCATGTCTCGTACCATCTATAATATCCTACTCAAACCCTAACGCTCTTCTCGTCATACACATACAACTCCCAGCACTCCAGAACATACATCTACAAAACCGCTGACGAAACAGCGCCTTACATCATCTTAACACAACTAAATATACCTAGAACGTCTATTGGTGTCGTTGCAATACCAAGGAAGTATATAAATCGATGTAGTGCTCAGAAGACAGTTGATCAAATAGATATCATTAATAAAACAAACGTACGGAAGTAATATCGCATATTTGATCTTTAATGCCGAGGCATTGGAAACTGGTCAGTTATATTAAAATCGTCGTCTTTAAGGGTTTCTGTATAGCATTTGCTCAAAAAATTGGACTATTGAACCCTGTACATAACAGACAGCATGAGAAACTATTACCCCTGGTAAAGGTTCGAGCCTTGATGAAATTTGCTGCGGAGAGCTTTCGACACCGAATCAGATGGTGAGCCGTCTCGTTCTAATTTTGATTCCGCTGAAGAAATGCGATTGAGTGAAAGCGAGTGCAGATAACTTGAATATTCCAGTAAATCTATATACATAGATAGGGATGGCCCAGAATGGATACCGCATACAATTAATGTACCTGGCAGATTCGAGAGAAAGCTATGGTCCAACAAGTTACCGTGAAACAATGTCAAGCCAGTTTTTACGATATTAAGAATCATAATATGCGACAAGTATAAGAATATTAAAATTCGCAAGACTAACCCATACCAGTAGTATTGTAATAATTCAGTTGTTACAATTTATATATCGAAGAGACTCCGGTGGATGTTAAAGGGTAATCAAAATCCCGACATTCTATTGTTAAGCCTTTAACTAAACACAGCGAGTCATTACAGAGCTTACCCCGAATCACTGGCGAGAATTTGCACAGTATATTAATACAACACTAGTTTAAATTCAGGCAGAAACACTCATTATGATAAAACCACTCACTGGCTTCATGTCTGAAGATTGAAAATTTCTACCACGTTTATAAATTCAGCTTCTAAAGATGCGATTTTATTAAATTTATACTCGAAGGAGGCAAAATGCAAATTTGATACTTTAAGTTATACGTTACGAAGTTTCTTTTAATCCAACATTCTAAGTAACAAGTCATGGAAATTCTCAACTAAACGTTCCAGTCAATGTTATTTTCTCGTTGATTAGCCCCTCTCACTAAAAATGCATCCGCAGTCCTTCCACACGAGTATCTTGTAACTATCAATTTCAGACACTCGAGCTACTCTTAAGGAGACTTGCTTTTCGCATGCTCTTGCAAATATGTCAGTTCTTTCGTACTTTAGAACGACATCTGCAATCTTAACCATGTACTGTATTCTTCCTTCACCGCAGGCGTATTTCCGATATTAGTCTTTTTTTCTGCAGCGAATTTCCTCCGTTAGAATGAAACATTAAGCCTTGCACTCGATTTCATCAATTAAGCATGAAAAACATGCACTCTTGTGGCTCAATCATTAACGTTATCGCGAGGGTTACTAAAGCTAACGCAACGAACGTTAGTTACCAATAGCAGCTAAACCGTCATAAATAGTGATATTTTGTTTTCAATGCCAAGAGCAGCTAGTTTGAACTTATAGTTTGGCGATAAAGATCCCAGGGTGCGAAAAATATCCAACCATCAGAATTCAATTGAAGCGAATCTTTCTCTACACGAGACTTCCCTAAACCCAAGGTTATAACGCAGCTAATGAAGTCCAATCTTAACATCACCATCAATTCAATTCAATTACGTAACGCAGCATAATTTAGTCTCTTCAGAGGAAGCAACAATCACTCGGAATCCAATAACACAGTTGCTTTTGATGGCGCAACATCTCCGGGTTAGTTTTGACCTTCAAGAACCTTATCCAGTTACCTTACTTTGGTCCATCTTCGTCCAATTAGTCTCCCTTCTGGGCAACGAACTCACTCGAGGTTGGTAGACCCCTTCCTCAGTAGGCTTGTTTGGAAAAATTTGTGGTCAGCGTTTATACAAATAAAACGTGGACGACCCATTCTATTCTTTTAAATGGCTTTTTCCCCCATTCCATTGGCTCCCTGAAAGTACTGCAGGCAAGTTCAGGACAAATGGAATAGATCCTTGGCCGCCCTCTTAAAAGGACTAAAATCCGATACTTAAAGACACCAGGAATATTCATTTTGAGTCGCCGTCTAAATAGTGTAGGCCTACAGAGACGTTTAATTAGTTCAGATGTTTTAATTAAAACATCTGAACTAAATACCCTTCAAACCATTCAAGTTTCTATTGACACTGCGCTAGTAATATTACCATTAGCCTCAAAGCCCAGATATACGAAACTATCAAATTCCGCAGATTTATAAGTATTAGTTTCCTAGCCAGCTGTAGAGTATTATCCTTGCACACTGTATGTAGATTTTCCCGATTAACAACAAGGCGATACAGTTGAATATACTACACAAAACAATACTCCCAATAAAATTAAGTAGCGTGTTGAGAAGGAAATTCAATCCACGTGAACTACTGAATAAGCTGGACGTTTTGGTGTAGTAGAAATCCAAGATATTGATGGTCTATAGGTACAAGCCCGAGTATATGATAAAAGAGTGCTTTCACAGAAACTCGATTGGTTTCATTAGAGTTTAAATATTCATACACAATTACAAAAACTATGCTCAAGAGAAAGCATTACGGAATCAGTATAAGTAAATATTCAAAATCAAGGGCAAAAATTCAAAACTTACCATTTCCGTTGAAGAGATACTATCGAGAGTCATAAACTCTGCAGCCGGATTTGTTATGCCAGCGACTGTAGTAGTTAAAAGTAAGACAGGTCTTGGGCTCCTAAAAGGGGTTACATAGACTACATCCTGTTCATTTGGTGATCCTAATATTCCTACTGCACCGAAAAATAAAGAAAGCACTACAAATAACATCGTTCTAAAGTAATATTTAAAAACACTGCAATAATAGAGTAAAACAAATCGAATGTGATTGCCGAGAATCAGAGTTCCCTTTTATACTATGAGAATAAAGCGATAAAGTAATTTCAGTTGCTTGATTGCAGGTTTTAGTTTTGCATAGTTTGAGTGGATAGAAGAAATTCACAAAATACGTCATGCGGCAGGACCAAATGTTTCCGACATGATCTGCCTAACACAAATGCGACGCTTCATATTTTTTAAAAATTAGTTGCCTCTTATTTAAATTACCACGCTCTGGAGAGTGAGCAGGGCAGTTCCTTCCTCGGTGTAGGGAAGGGGGCAATCTAGTATAATTCTTAATTTTGAGAGACAGTAAAGTAACTTTAAGATTCTCTGGACTAAAATGTGTTTCTCCTAGATACACCCCATACTTCTTAGTGGTCACGGAAGCCAAATGGTCATGGTCTTGAACTCGTGGCCAGCGTTGCTGACTAATGGGTTTAAAAGATCGTGCCACTGAAAACCGCGTGTTAAGGGGTTGATACACGCTAAATCTATCAAAACTGAAAGTCCTCCAGCGGGTGTTGTGTGCCAGTTGAGGTGTCGTCTTCGTCGCTTGGAAATAGTTGAAAATTTGAGATCCGTCTCCAGCAGGGCTTGTATTGCTTCAGAATACGACAGAAATCAAAATAAAATCAAATCCATGTACTTTAAGGACTTTGAAGTATATTTGGATTCCAATATACTTCAAACTAATTTAACTATTTTACTTACTTAACTAAATAGTCCAACTAACTCTCACGTGCGTGAGTGTTAGTTGACATCACACTCTAAAGCATCACGAGAGCCTTTGGCAACGGACCACATATTTTTGAATCAAGGTCAGGTGACCAGGGCGACACCTGAGCTCTCACCCCAGATCAAGGGAGGACCTCTCTAACCTGCGGGTCTTCAGTTATTTAAACTCATGGCACACCAGGCATGATGACATTGGCTCCTTTGTTCCCGAGGCCACACCAATTTTCATACCAGGGAAACTGGGCTATCGATCTTCCATGTTATTAAAACACTTAATTTATTTTCTATTATTAGGGGAGGGTATTACCTGTGATGTTTCTTTGGGGACTAGATGGCGTGTAATAGTAGTACTTCTAGGGTTTTTAATCCTCAATGTAATAGTGCTGGATGAAAAAATAAAGTTTAGAGGAAAAATACCTTTAAAACTTTAAATCAATTTTATAAAACTGTGGGGCGCCCCCCCTGGGGGGGCGCGATAACCTTACGAGGGGGGCGCGAGCTTTTCGAAAATAAAAGATTTAAAATATTTAATTTACTGGAATGAAGTAAAACAAAATACTTTCAGACATAATAAAAAATGCACTTTTACTCTGATATAATTTATAGGCGCACGCGCGATATTAAGTCATTAAAAATAAAAAGTTCTTCAATACCTAATTAGCTATCTTTGATCCTATAACCAAACACAAAATCTTTTATTTGATTTTCTGTAATCCAATGATGAGAGATTTTTTTATTACGCTTCCTTATTAATCCTAACATACTACTCATTCAGAGAAAAAAACAGATCCCGTCCCCAGAATCGAAAAAGTTTAGGAACATAAAAAATTCATCACTGCCATTACTTTTGAAATACTGCACATTATAGCTGTAATCTGTTTGACCTTCTAAGTTATTGGTACAGTTACTTATGACCCCTCTCTTATATGTGTTTGTTTCTCATTTAGGGAAGTTGTAAGTAATGTATTTCTTTGTTGCGCTTTTTTCCATGAAATGAGTTTTATGATATTTGGAAAACCACGGAGATTATTTAAGAGTATTCTAAAATATATAAGGCACAACGAAAAACGTTTTACAAAATTTTTTATTAGTAACATATATATTATCATAATGAATACACTTTTTACCCGGAAGTGGTCACGCGGGACACATAGATTACGAAATCGTTCATTCTGGCAAAACTGTTTATTTGTTACCAAAGAAAAATTGAAAAGTCCTTGAAAGTAGGTAAGTATATTTTCTCATAGTTAAATTATTCACTGGAATTACGATTTTTATTGTGTACTATAAAAATAATTATAAAAAAAGGATTGGGGTGACTCAATAACCCCGCTGGACCATTAGTATCGAGTGCGCGCCTGCTCCAGGGTTAAAAACATGTTGAAGTCTTTTCGGTTTAAAAAATATTAAAAATAATACAATTATTCTTCATCTGAATTTTATATTATTGTTCATTATTCAACATCAATTCTAAATGATAATTCTGTAAGGCTTAAAAATTATAGTTCGCTTTAAACTAATTATACTTTGAGCAATCATTTAAAAAATCATTTTTACATTTTTGTAAACATTGTCGCGCACTTGGCTTTACGCTCCTTACAAAATTCAGCGATTATTTCAATAATGTTTTATTTTCTAATAAATGAACTCGTGCAAGCGGGTACTTCAGCCGGTATACCAATGTAAAGTGCTAATAGTTTATAACTAATTCATTATTACTAAATTAAGAACAAAATAAATATTAATGACTTTCAAAAAAGCAAAGTTTTATAAATGCTTATGATTAGAAATTGACCCTCTGAGTTCTTTTTCTATATTTAGCAGATATCTATATTTTGTCTTCTAAGCAGCCACATTATGCAATATGTTCAATTTAAAAATTAGAGAAAGGAAAAATAACACACATAATAATTATCCTATTATATTATTTATTTATTACTTAAAAGTAGTATACAAATTTTAATACTTATGTTACTAATTTGTATGGTTTATAATTAAGATCGCCTATTGTAGCTTTAGCATCAAAGTTCATTATTATTGCATTCAGTACATTATTAATGTATAAGGGGGGCGCGATAAAAATTGAGATCGAAAAGGGGGGCGCCAGTATTGAAAGTTTGAGAAGCACTGTACCAGGGAGTTTATTTGAGTGCCAGATGCGAAATAGCCTAGCTAGTAACGTACATGCGTACCACGTAGATGCTCGAGTGTCACGCTGGTAAACAAATTCATTTTGATTACTATTTTTATGATTAAATAAATATATCCATAAAAAAAAGACTTGTTAAATGCTAAATAATATTTTGCTTATAGCAACTTTTTTTTACTTTTTAAAATACAAAATAAGTAAAACTCACATATAAAATTAGTAAACACACACACAGTAACTATAATTACTTCTATCATTAATGTATAATTTATTGCAAGTTTTAAATTGTATTCCGTATATATATATATATATATATATATATATATATATATATATATATATATATATATATATATATATATATATATAAATGATTTTAAAATTTATTTTGGTTTCTATCAAACCTGTTCTGACGAAGTAGTATTTATGTGAACATATTAGACAGCTATCAAATACAAAGAATGCTTCCATGGAATGAGGAACTAACAGGGTAGCAGATTTTTGTTAATATATTGTTGTATACAATTTTTCTCCAGTTTTTGCTACTATTATTACAGTATAATCTCTGGACATTGTCGGTTTATTTCTGCCTTTTTTTTAAACGAATTTATACAGCTGGCCCTTAAATTTGAAACACCATAAAGGAAAGCCAAATATAAAAAAACCATATTTATTATACGCAAACAGTATGGCATGAAGACAAAAGGATTAAAAGTTTTTTTAAAGGATAAATGATCTTAATTAAAGGATAAAGCTTGTCGCGAGATTTAATACTCGTATTTAATTAGCTTGAAAATTTTAAAAACTAAAATCGATCACATCATATCAAGTTATTAAATTTACTTGCTTATCTACACAGGTAAATCTCGCGACGAGCTTTTATATCATAAATTGTGTAATGACGTTATTAGTTGATAGTAAAATATTTAAAAGAGAGAAAGGTTTATTGTATTCTTTTTAACGCATTTAAATAAAAGCTTGATTTAAAGAAGTTTTTTACTTTTAATTTATTTTTTACTCTTTAGTTATCACTAGACAGGTTACTCAGTTTGTTCATCTCATTCAACGCATTGTTGGAAGGTCGTTTGCCGGTTAACTTCGAACAGTCTAGCTCAGGGGTATTCAACCTTTTTTCCGGGACACATACATATGATAGATATTTCACTCGGGGGAGGAGTAAACACTGTAAGACCAAAACAACCTTGGGAAAATAAAAATTAATCAAAATATTAAAATTCTTTTTTTTTTTTTTTTTTTTGCTTTTACTTTAATACTGTATTAAAGACGAAAAACCCCAAAAAAAAAAATTAAATCCGTAATTTTAAGCCAATGTTTTCAATCTTTGAAGAGAAAATGTGGATAATACTATTCTAAAAACGGAAATTAAGTTTCGTGCAATTACCTTTATAAATAATGAAGTTATTAAATGTTTAATTAAAAATATGAGTACTTTTTTGAAAAATAAGCAAATATTTTTGACATTTTCTTTTTTAAAAGACTGATTCTAAAAGAGAAAAGCATTGACTTTTTAGTGTAGAATATCGATTCATTAACACGAAAAAAATCATAAGGAGCGATTTAGAAATCATTTTCATGAAAACGCATCAATTTTGACTCATTATAGAAAAAATCGTGAAGAATATCATTATTTTGTAAGAAAAATTATACCGTATCGTGGCGAAATAAATGATATTTCCGTTTCTTTAAATATTTTTTGTCTGAGTTTCATAAAAAAAAAATTAGATGGCTTTTTTAAAAGCGTCAATATAAATCGGAAATTCTTTAAATTTAATCCGAAAATCCGCTCGGCGAGATAAAAAAAACCAACAGGGGTAATACAATTATGCGTTTTAAGGTTTTTAATTAATATATTTTTAACTAATTGCAATATCGGGAAATAATTAGTCAATACATGCATGGTTACCCAAATTAAAAACGTGAACAGAAAATTTCGGTTCAATCACATGAAGACATCAGCTTCAATTTTCAGTTGCAATATTCCACCCGCACAAATTACATTGGAAATTAAACAAAACTTGTAATAAAAATAAAAAAACACACACATTTCAAGTAAAACGCATTTTAAAGTTCCTCATCTTATGTAAAGTTACGACATCTGCTTTTACTAAAACGTTTGCAGTTTTTGTTCTAATGAATGGAAAATAAAACGTTTTGTATTTTTATAATTAGATGGCCTATAAAATAAAATCATAAGAAAAATTTGTCAATTTTTAAAAAAGTCATGATTTTAGGGTAGTTGGATACCTTAACAGGGGTGCGAAAACCAGTGGAAACATCTGTCGTCTCTGTTAGCTAAAACGTGCCTTATCCTGTTAAGCATGGATTCGAACTGGGTTTGGTTGACAGAAATTTGCAACCCATTCAATGCTGCTTTAAGTCTATGCCGTCACTTCCTGAACCATATTAGCTGGAGATGGGTGGTGGGCTAGTCTCTCAGTAACACTAGTCCAGATGTTTTCAATCGGTGCATTATTTGGAGACCGCTAGGAGGTTACTTTACTTACTGGCGCGTGAGTTAAATTGCGAGTACAAGTTGTTAGTGTTAGGCTACTTTACTTGCAAGTTTGAAATTTTAAAAAGGCTGTTCTCTGAGCTAGATTTCCATTCTGAGTTCTTACATTGTTGGATAAATATACTAAAAGGACCACTAAAATTACACTGAGTTTCATCCCCAAAAGAATTTCCCAAGTCGGGGCCTTCCTTTGTTAGTTTAAATGCGACGTTCGCAAATAAATATTCATCGGTTTCTCTGTGCTCAGTCCTAATCACGTGATAAGTGAACATTTCGTATACTTTTGACACTTGAATTACACACTAAACATCACTATGATTGTTGTTATTAATGCTACCTATCTGACTTTGTCAGATCGAGGCTCAAGAAATGCATCGAGGAAAAGAGCTAGATGTACACCTTTCATCAGCCGTAGCTTTAAGCGCTATCCAGGTGTCAATATGTTTTGGCTAGAATCCACCCCAATTTTGAGGGAGAACACCGTGGAGGTGGTCAGGGGCCTTCAACCTCTCTTTACTTTACACCAGCCTCAAGGGAGGTCATTCGGCTCGACGGCTATTTAGAGTACTCTCATACCACAAAGGTATTCTACATTTGCAAACACCCATGCCTTCTCCGAGATTTGAACCTAGGCCCTGCGGCATATTAGACATCGTCGCTAAAAACCACTTCGGATGGGCGGCCTCTAAACATCTCTAGGTTTACGAAGCAATATATTTTGTTGTTGTTACTTATACTACCTGATCGACATTAACATCAGATCAAGGTCCACGAAATTCATCGCGTCTAAGGGCTAGAATTTTACGCCTGTTGTTATCCGTAGCTTTGAGCACCATTCAGGTGACAGCATGATTTGGCTCGGTTCCACCTCATTTTTGAGGGAGAACACCCAAAGGGGGCACACACCTCTCTTCCATTTCCACCAACCTCTCGAAAGGACTTGTGGCTCGATGGCTATTTAGAGTACCCCGATTCCGCAAAGGCACTATACATTTACAAAAATCCATGCCTTCTCCGGGATTCAAAACCAGGCCCTAACGGCAGTGCAGTCAACTTCACTAACTACTATACCGGATAGGTGGCGAGATATATTTTAAAATATAAAGCGTTTTGTTGAAGAAATTTGTTGTAGGCCTTTTGAAATGTATCCAATGTTTCATCCGACAATATATTTTAATTTATTCTACTTAAAATTGTTCCAAAATAACGTATATGATAATCTCTGACTCTCGTCGGGTAGCTACTTTAAAATTTCCTTTTTCTCTTTTTAAGAGTATTCTACTACAAAAAAAACCCATTTTTGACAGTCTTTCGAATTTTTTTATTTCGATATATATACGGAATATCTGTCTTCCATAGATAATTGTGAAAGTATAAGAAATAAATCATTTCTGCTCAAGATTTTTGGCAAGATTCTCCAGCAGAAATTCGTCGGCATCGTAACGTTTCCCACAGTCTAGATATTTTGTACCAATTCCGCCTTAGAATCTTTTATTGATCGCTTTTATAGTTTTCTATTCATTCAAGTAATGAAGGCCCGAAACTCTAGACAATTGGTGTCATAATTCTGTTAAAGAAAAATATCGAAACAGGTAGTTAGCGTCTAATCATTCTCCATATTCACACTATAGGAAAATATGTTCTTGGAACCCTCAGAGATTTCATATGTATTTCTCCCTGGAAAAAAGACATTTTCTTCATGAGTTGGGAACTAACTACCTTACCAAGGGCAGTGTTTCTCAAACTGTGGGGCGCACCCCCTTTGGGGGACGTGATAACTCTACGAGGAGTGCTCGAGCATATTGAAAAATGGTAAACAAAAGATTATTTAAAAAACATTATTAATTTACTGAAAGTGTAAACAAACAAAATACATTCTGAGATAATAAAATACATATTTACTCAGATATAAAATTAACCTTAAAATGCATCAATGCACAATGCATTTCATAATTAATTTAACAATACGAAGTTTAGAACAAGTTTAATAATTACCAGTGTCTCCATGGGCATGTCATGTATAAAATTATGTACAAAAATTAACACTTATCTTGATAATTTGTATGGTCTATACTTAATCCCTTACCTGCCAATAAAAAGTTACACGATTCACTCCTCTATGCCAGCCACAGTTATCCATGTAGACACACCTATGGGATGTAGTTGGGGTGGGGGTTATGAAAGGAATTAAAAAAATAAGCAAATCCTCTGAAATAAGTAAATCCTTCACAAACTCCGTCAAGGTCATTTTACTGGATCTCAAAGCCTTCAGAATACTTTTATGGGTAACACTGCACAGAAAAGCTCGTACTTTGGAATGACGTACATATACACATCCAGGGCAATTAGCGCGTTGGGTGAGCCAACGGGGTGGCATTTAAGAGATTAAAAGCGCATTGTAGCTTTAGTGTCAAATTATAGAATTCGATACAGTGTCATTGTATGGAAGGGGGGCGAGATGAAAATTTTGATTGTGAATATTGAAAGTTTGAGAAGCACTGCCATAGGGTAAGAATTCACCGAGATATTCGAATAGATGTAAGCAGAATATTTATCTATCGTCAAGCAACGATCTATCAGTTTAAACGCAAATAAAAAACCTATTAAAGGAATTTTAAAGACCTTTTTGATCAAGTTGGCTTACACTTCAACCATGCCTTAAGTATTTACTAATCCCTATAGTTTGGGACCCACGGTTTCAAAAAATACGAGGTACCTTACCAAAAAACAGTATTACCCTCTCATCATAATTAATAAGAAGAAAGAGAAGAATTAATTGAAAGTTCCATAAAATTTAAAAGATGCTATCAAAATTATTAACAACAGCTCTCAGCCATTCTAAAAGAAATCTTCTCACCAGTAGCTACACCAGACATACTACCAGTGAGAGAGCGAGAAATAATTCAATCGGCAAGTATGGAATATATTTAATGAGGCACCATCCCGGAGGGAGGTGGTAGAAATCTGTGATCTTCTCTAATTCGTCCTGAACGGAACGAAATCAGAAAGTAGACACGGAATTTGGAAGGTAAAAAAGATGAAATGGAAAATAAAAGCAATTCATGCCGTGGTGCTCGTGGTACATGATGTTTAAATAAAGGGAAAGGAAAAACACTGCTGAATCGTGTAGTGATGACGGGAGTGTCGCTGAACAGCGAAAGAAAAGAGAAGGCGTTGACACAGAAAGTGTCCATAATGTGATGCCATCTGCTGGAAAATGAGTAAAATAAAAGACGATCCACACAAGATGTGGAAAAGGAGAATAATTGACATGGAATTAAACTACCACGCAAGACCGATTCAAAAGAATGTGGGTTTAAGTCGAAGTAATTTAATGGAGATGAAATTTGCACATACAAAATGACAGAAGTTAAAATTAGACTATAGTTTAGAGTTTTCTTTTTATATTTTTCAGAAATAATAAATTTTTTTGTCTAAAATATCAATTGTAATCAATTTTTTTGTTTTTATATTTTAGAAAAAAATTATGTATGCTTGCACTGAGTGTGTTGTATGCTCATCATTAAATAAAATTAAGAAAAACGTTTTTTTCCTTAATTTTTATTTTAAATTTTCGTTTTTATACGAATAATTTCCTTTTTCAAGTATTTTTTATATACATTTAGAAATTGTGACAATGGACACATAAATAATAATAAATTCCATTGTCTTTCTCGTGGAATATATTGAATCTTAAGAATTACTTAAACCCATTGTATTTAAATATACAATGCTATATTTTCTTCCTAAATAACTTAACAAAAAGTAAGGTGTAAAGAAACAAAGTACGAAATTGGATGAATTGAACTTTTAAAAATTTGTTCATTGAGTTTTACAAATTTTGTACTTCCCGGAGGCCCTGCAAATAGTAATAATAATAGATTTGTTTTTCTAAACCCTAGAAAAGACTAAAATAATTGCAAATAATACAAATACAATAAAGAAATTTGCAAGAGTCCATTTGGATCAAGTAGGACACGGTCAATATTCGTGTGTAAAATATACATGAAACCCTAGTTTCTGATTATATTCTTCAGGGATTAGAAGGATGTTTTTCTAAAATATCACTTATAATTTTTTAATTACATTTATTAGAATACATTATTGAAAGTTAATTATCCCTAAAACAGAAATGTTCCTTCTCTTTTATTTTCCGATTTTATTTGAATTAAGTTTTCTCTGCTTTTTTATAAATATTTAGGCATTGCTACATTTTGCAAAAATTCATAATACATTATTTTGTCTTTCTCATCCAATATATGTTGAATCTATATCTTTGCTGAACTTTGTTTTCTTTTGTCTAGAACAGGGGTTCTCAACCTTTTTTTCTGTCTGGCCGCATACATATTTCAGCTATTTCACGAGAGCCGCATACATATGATGGCTATTTCACGCGGGCCACAATAGGAGGATTAATGGATGGGGGGAGAAGAAATGCTTTGAGACCAAGATAATATAGAAAATTTAAAATGTGGAAAATGATGAAAACATTAAATAAGAATCAATCTTTCACAATTTCTACATCTGTAAACGGTTTCATATGATTACCAAAGATATAACAAGTTTCATAGGGTGCCTTTGTTACCACTTTGACAATACCACTGACAAAAACTTTTTGTTGCTGTAAAGATTATTCAAGAAAGCCTATTTATCATCTCATGAAAAAGAGTTTTTCGAGGAAAAGTGTCATTAAACGATTCCCGTTTATTGGTATTTTTTAAATACATTTTTGTGGCAAATCAAACAATTACTGAACAATGCTTCTTTCTTCCTACAGAACAGTCAACTTTCCAATCGCCTTCAAACAATCTTTTTTTCTTCGAATATTTTTCGATTGCAAGATATGAAAGATAGTTAAAAATTAGTTCCACTCATAAAATGGTCGCTACTCCACTGTTTTCTATTATCACTAATAAAAAAATATGCATTAATTCGCACCCATATGACATCGACAACAAAAAGCAAAACTGATGAATTTGATTTTTTAACAAAGAATTTCCCACCAAATTTTTATAAATAAATGAATTTCTCAGAGCAATGGGTGATGACTGAGCCCCTTAAAAAGGCCCGGTGGGCCACATGTGGCCCGCGGGCCGCAGGTTAAGTATCGCTGGTCTAGACAATTGAAATAACTCTTCGAGGTCGCAGTATCCTAGTGGTTATGGTCACGAAATCGTAGCTGACGTGTCATGGGTTCGAAACCCGATGCTACTGAAGACCAGTCGTGCTGAGGAGCTGCCATTTGTGTGGTAGTTTGTTAAAGGGGTAGCAGCTGCGATGCAGTTCTCCGCACTTAAAAAGTAAACTTAGTAATTTATAAAAACTAACAAATTATAAAAAAACCTTTCGTTTTTTGAAACATTTAATCTTGTTCTTATACATAAAAGAGTCCAGATTTCTAACTTTTTTTTATAAAATGTCACTATCAACCTCTTTATCGCCACGGACTGGAGAACCTTTGATAGTTTTTACCGCGTCCCTCTTGGGGGGGAGGGGAGAGACGTTGATTGTTTATATTTTAAATTGTTTTTATTTAATAATTTTAATTTAATTATATTTAAATGCGCCTTCAGAATAAAATAAAGTTACACCAAAAATGAATATAAAGTGATTTAAAATGGGATATAAAGTAATTTCCAAGGAAAGTCGCACAAATTTTACAGAAATACACCGCAGTAAATAAAATAAAAAATAATCTAATGATCCTTGGGTGGTCCGTGACTATTTGATTCATAGACCGTGACCCGAGTATTGGGGGCACTGCTTTAAATGTATTTAAAAAGAATTTTAAATGTTTATATTCTTTATAAAAAAAACTTACTTTTTCCTCTGCGTTTAAGTGGTAGGTTGATAAGTGCATGGCATTTGGTTCTTTGTTGCGAGGCACTTTGTAAAAATCATGTGTGCATACTGAAACACTCTCTTTAAATCACACTCTTTGAAGTCCAAAACACTGTCTTAAATAAAAGCGAATCCAAAATAAAAAGACAAAGAAAAATTCCATTCAGAAACAATAAGTAGGCAAGCAATTATTTTTTTCCTGTAAGAAAGATTCCATCATCCTTTGAAAGCAACATTGAATAAACTCATTTTAGAAGAACAATTTTTTGTTATTCGAAGATCAAAGCGATCGTATGTATTTTGCAATATAAATTAATCTTTATGCATCGAAAAATACCTTTTTAATATCAAAGTTTCAAATGAAATACAATCAATATTTTTTTAAATAATTGCAATGTTTTTTTATATCGAGCAAAATTTGATTTATTTAATCTAGTTCTAAGAAATAAAAAAAAATTATTATCTTTCTATCTTTCCCGCATTTATGGAAAAAAAGTGAAAAGGGAACAAGTAATTTTAATTTTTCTGATTTTGGTCTTCTTTCGAATCGCTTCCAAACCCCAAATTGAACTCTTTTGATAAATTAGCATACGGCTTCCTTTTTTTCTAACAAATTCAACAAATTATCCTGAACACAAAATTTAACTAGTTAACTGTAGTAACTAACCCCGTTTGAGAGCACGCAACTACCGTATAATCCGGTGTATAACGCGCAATTATACTTTCAAGCTGCATTTTTTAATTTTTAGGTATATTCGTCTTATAACGGGCACTCCCTTTTTTACGAAGAAATTTGAAAAGTTAATATGCTATGCCCTAGAGTTTTGAAACCATTTATTCCAGGTATTATCCCAGATTTTTGAAAAAATAGTATACTTCTCTCTTTTAGTTCATAAGGCACGTCATTTCTTTTAAATAATCTGTATTTCAATATGCGTAGAAGTAAAATTTTTTTATGCTCATTTCTTTTGTTTTTTAAGGCTATCGTTTTCATACCCGGCGTATAACGCGCACCCTTAAATTTCGCTCTTATTTTTTGTGTTCAAACTGTGCGTTATACACCGGATTTTACGGTATGTGTTGCGGAAATCGAAAGATGACGAGTATACTCGTCAATCCAAGTGTCACTGGTAAATATTGGATAAAAAACGGGCTTATTTTGTAAATTTGCCAATTTCATTATTTATACTTATTTATTTAGTTAAAACATAAACATATATTCCATACATATTACTCAAAAAACGCAAGAAAAATTAAATCACCGTCATCTTACCAAAAAAGCATTCTTGCTCCTTTCCCACCGCAATAAAATAACTTTTCTTTAGGCAGCACGGAATTGAGCTGTCAGCACATGGTTCTTCCATCAAAAAATTGGAAATTACACCACTCGAGAGATAGGTAACTTCGGGCCAGCAGCGATCAATAAGTTTAGTGCCTGGTCGGCGTTAAGCATTTGTCTCATAGCTGACGACAACTGAAATAATCCTATTGTATATAAACTTTCCAACTTTGCCCTTTTTAGGCTAACATCTAAAAAACATTATCATCACATAGAAGTGAATTTGTTATGGGAAATGATACGCTGTCTCAGTCGCTGCATACGGAGTATAACGATTCCCGAAACACAGCTGTGAACCGGCTTCTTTGTGGAAATAAGAATCACACATGCATTCGGAAGCTGCATCTTGAAGTTATTGCGGGATCCCACCTTGGACCTCCTTCACAACCCTTGACACCTCGAAGGACCCTTTTCCCACTACTAGCAGGATGTAACTGGATGCTAAAGGCGCAGATCTCTTATCCTCGAAGCGAAAAGAGAGAGAGAGAGAACTGAGAGATGATTTGAAGCTTTCGAAGTGATCGGACCCCAAAAGAGAACCTCTCTCTCACAAACTACATCATTTGAACTCTAATAATTTTTAATAAGTTTAATAACTTTAATGTATTATCTGTAAATAATATCTGTGACGCAAATAAACTAAATGTTTAAATTAATCAATATTAGGCTACCCCTGTGACGTTATTTGAAAATTCACAGGGGGCGCATGAGTTCATCTTAAATTTTTCATTTTTTTTATTCATTTGTTTTACTCCAGACTGGCGTCAAAATGTTCTAAACATCTTGAAACGTAGGAATATGTTCAGTTTTTATCAAAAAATATAATTTGAATAGCCAATGGTCACTACTTTTTAAGTATGGAGAGTACACTCGTCATGACACATAATACTTTGATTATAAGTATCGAAAATAATATAAGTTCCAACTATTATACAAAATTTTGAATGTAATCAGGCACTATTTATTAATAGTAACATTAAAATACAACTATTAAACAGAAACGTATATATTTCTTACACGCGAACTCATCTTAAATAATCCATTTTTTAAATTCTACCATTCTAATCTAATTGAAAAATCTATCGTCTAAACTTCCTACTGTAAATTATTTTAGAGATAAATTTAGATGTGTATATATATTAGAAATCCAAAAGAGAATTACTATGACTAATAGATGTCTTAATGCAATACGAAAATATATGAAACTGAATTTAATCAAAAGAAAAACAAAAAGGTCATATTGTATAAAAGTATTTTAAGATTAGTATTAACTTATGCATGTTGTAACGTAATCAGTCTGTAACGGCGTGGCACATAGCACACTAGGAGGCTTGACACATATCACAAGCTAGACAAGAAAGAGGGTGCTGCTATGAACTGTTTTGGCAATTGAGCTGGAAGGGAGAAGAAGAAGGTGGCCTCGAACGTGAAAATGGAGGAAGATGTCTGTAGTTCCCTAGGCGATTTATAAATGTAAATAGAGTTGTAAATATAGTGATGTGCTTTGAAGAAAGTAGTAAAAGTGGCCAATCCGGCAAATAAGAATCATAATTAATTCAACAACAAGACGATCTTACAATGTGAAGGTCCATGTCTCGAACAAATGAGATCATGATAGGTATCTACGAAAGGAAGACTTAAGATTTATTTTTGGAGGAATTCTTGAAAATGGAACATGGCGAAGAAGATCACGTTTTAAGAATGGACGAAGACCACACCACTAAAAAAAGCCTTCAACCCCCAATAATTTGGTACACGAAGAAAGGGCAGGCCAAAACTTAGATTGATTGATGATCTAGAAAAATATATTCTAGTTTTGAGAACTAAGAATGGGAGAACACTAGCAAGAAGTTGGCTGGCTACCTGGAAAAGTCTTCTTTAGAAGGTCAAGGCCCACCCAGGGTTGTCGAACCACTGAGAAAGGAAGGATGTATATTTTATGAAAATAACTCATTCATATCATGAAATCTATGGAGCTATTAGAACAACTTACTTGAAATTTGGCTGGCATGTTCCTTTTTCTGGAGTAGAAAGAAACAGTTTTGCGGAAATCAATTGCCAAGGGCTGTTGCGGAGGCGTTACAGACAAAACTATCGTTTTTAAACTATTGAACTAATTGACTAGACCTTTTTCAAGCAACTTTCTTTTGTTGAGTAGTGATACACACACAAGCTGGGTAAGTTTTCTAGAAATCCACTCCGAAGAGGGATTGCAAAGATACATAGAGGCTTTATGAAAAGAAAAATCTATTTTTTTGGCAGAATTAGACCTACAAACTTGAAATCTGGCAATTATGTTTCTTCTATTGAACGTTTTGCATGTACATAACCAGTTCCGTTGAAATCAACTCCGAAGGGGTGGGGTTACGGGTGTTTCATAGACATAAAAATTCCCTTCTATGAACAATTAGGTTTATAAATCTGAAATTCACCAAGAATGTTTCTTTTTTTTGAGTAGAGATCACACCTAAAAAGGTTTTCGTAGGAATCAACTTCGAGGAGAGAGTTACGGGGGCGTAAAAGATCAATATTATTTTGTATTAGAAATTCATGTTCTTTCTTCTTTTTGAATCAAGAAGCGTGGCCAATAAACATGTTTTTCAATACATTCTTATTGGAAATCTTTAGGTATCTGACTACCCTAAAATCGTAAATTTTGGCAAAAATGGATAATTTTTTTAATTAATATATTTAAGATTTTTAATAGTTTTAAGGTATCCGACTACGTTCGGAACCGTGATTTTAAAAAAGCGCATAAATGGATACTTTTCATGATATTTTATGTCACTCAGATTAGAATACATGCATAAAATTGTTTTAAGGAGATTTGGGCAAAATAAATTATTTAAATATAATATTTTGGCAAAAAATTAACTTAGAATAATCTTTTTTACAAATGTTCTCCTTTTGTGAAAAATGATTCCATTATAATAATATTTTGCCTGTATATAGCTCAGACCTCTCTACAGAGGCTCATCTAGAATTTTGGAAAAATTCACATTATTTTCAGAGTCACTACCAATTGAAATAATTAATACGCGTTTTTTTCTTAAAATAGTTCCCATCTGTTGTCGTAAAATATGAATATATAAACCCACTTCTAAATTATATATTTCAAAAATTCTATTTCAGCCTCTCTGTATAGAGGTGTGAGCTATACACAGGTAAAACATTATTATAATAGAAGCATTTTTCGCAATAGGAGAATATTTTGAAAATGGGTCATTCTATGTTCATTTTTTGTCAAAATATTGCACTCAAATAGTTTTTTATTGTGATATTATTCTTAAAACAATTTTATATACATTTTATAATCTAAGTGACACTAAATATCATGAAAATTATCCATTTATGCGCTTTGCAAAATCACGGTTCCAAACGTAGTCGGATATCTTAAAGTATGAAGTTTTTGTTTTTTCTATTCCTTAGATCAGTGCTTCTCAAAGAGTGGGGCGCGCCCCCTTGGGGAGCGCGATAACCCTACAAGGGGGGCGCGAGCATATCGAAAATTTAAAGATTTAAAAAAATAACCGGAAAGAAGTAAAACAAAATACTTTCTTCCATAATAAAAAATACACAACAACATTAATATAATTTATGTTTATCATCTGGCGTTTTTCTTTCATCAAATAGCTATCTTTGATCCCAAAATCAAATTAAAGAAGAAAAAAAAACATTTTGTTTAATTTGGTGTATTTCCTCAATGAGAGATTTTTTTTATTACGTTTTAACATAAAATATTACTCGTTAAAAGAAAAAGAAATCCAGACCCGGGGAAAATTCTAAGAAGATAAACAATTCATCACTGTAATTATTATTGAAATACTGTACATTAGTTGTAGAAAGAAAAGGTAGACATGATTCACTTTTCAGCCAGGCAGCATAATACATTTGCTGATCATTTGATTGACCTTCAAACTTACTGGTATGGTTAGTTTTACATTAGTTCCGTTTCTTGAAAAAAATATGACAGCATTGCCAGCAAATAACATTTCTGTAATATTAGTGAAAAGTGTCACTGATTTGCGTCCTAAGGTCTTGCACTTTTGAATCATTTTAGTTGTTATATTGGATTTTTTCTCAAATCATCAAAGAAAAGTTAAATAGTTCTTGAAAACCGGTAAGTATACTTTCTCTTAATTAAATTATTCACTGGAATTCCGATTTGTATCGTGTGCAGTAAAAATAATTATAAACAAATGATTGGGGTGACTGAGTCCCCCTGCACTACCATTAGCGTTAGCATCGATTGCGCGCTTGCTCCCGGGTTAAAACATTTTGAAGTATTTCTGCTTTAAATATAATATTAAAAAGTAACACACTTATTATTCATCGAAATTTTATATTCTTTTTTCCTTATTTACCATTAATTCTAAATGCTAATTCTGTGAGGTTTAAAGAATTACAGTTCTTTTAAACAGTTATTTTCAATTATAACATTTATCTATAAAAAACATTTTACATTTTTGAATACAATGTCGTGCACGCAGTTTTACTCTCCTTACACTTCAGCTATTATATCAAGAATAATGTTTTATTTTTTTAAAAAATGAACTCATGCGAAGAGCCGGTGTTTCAGCCAGTATACTTTTAATGTATCAGAACTGAAGAGCTTTTGTCACAAATAATTTCTTATTACTAAATTAAGAACAAGTTTAATAATTATTAGTGACTTCCATGGGCTTGTCTTGTAGAGCAAAGTTTTTCAAAGGAAGGTTTAATATCAGAAATTGACACTTTGAGTTATTTTTCTATATTTAGCTGAGATTTATATTTTGTCTTCAAAGCAGCCACCGCAGAAAATCCGGTTTAACAAAGATAGGAAGTGCTTTTGTTTTCAGTGCAGAAAATTCATCATTCACCTCTACCCAAAATTCAAAGAGTGATTTATTACAAAATTGCCTTTTAATTTTTCACTGGATGTGAAATCTATGAAGATTTATTTTTCGGAAGGTAAGAGCCCTTCTGGAGTATCTTGAAATAGATCTCTAATCCACTCGTAACTTGCTACCAAGTTGTCCTCATCCAGAAAATACTTTTTAAAATTCTTTGCCAACATGGCTAAATGATTTTACATGGTTTTAAAAACAATTTTTACATGTTGTTTTTCGGATATGTAAGTTTTAACACATAAAGAGCTGGGGCATTTTCCCCCTTCATTTACTTCAGTAGTGGTAAATCCAAAATTTAAGTTATTTTGAGAATATTTCCTTGATTTAAATTTCGGAACCATGCTCGTCTGTGTACTTGTTAATCCTTTATTATCGTCGAATGTTTGCTTACGACTTAAAAATATATGTATGCATTTGTTTTAACCTACTGCCGTAAATACTTAATTACCGTGAATTACAATTAACGTGCAAATTAAAAAATGTACATTCAAGCTAGATTTGGTAGCTATAGAAGTATCGAGTCGACCAGAACTGACCGGAATTGTACGAGGAAAAGCATTTTTACGTGTTTTCCGCAGACGTTCGATAGGTTACCCAGACTCACGCAAACGTTCCCCATAATGCCAGATGTGATGGATATGATAGAGAGAAACATAGACTAGACTACTTTACTAATGATATTTGTACTTTGAGAAATGGATGCTGAAGGAAATAAATCTTAATTAAATATATCATTTTGAGATCTGTTCCAATTTAAAAATTAGAGAAAGGAAAATAACATAATAATAAGTAAGTAATATATATTTTAAGTAATTTCCTTAAAATATATGTTACTTAAAAGTAACATATACAAAATTTGATACTTATACAGTTTATAATTGAGATCGTATCGTGAGATCATTTTTATTGCAGTAAATACATTATTGTTGTACAGGGGGCGACAAAATTATGATTGAAAATTGGGCCGCAAGTATTGAAAGTTTGAGAAACACTGCCTTAGATCAAAAATTATAAGTATTTTAGTCAAAGCAGATGCCATAACTTAAAAATGATTTTTACTCGAAATGGGTATTTTTGAAAATGCTCAAACGAGGACAGCGATTGTTCAAAAAATATTAAAAATAATTAACTGAGTTTCTTTGTGTATAAAAGTAGAAGCGTTTTAACCTTCATATTTATAAATCACTGTTTTATTACAAAATTTACAATCCCTTATGCGAATACAAACACTGTTTTTTTTAGAAATTACATATAATAACTAAGATAAAGTGCTCTAGTCTTTTTTTGTAAAAATTAAAACATCTCTTATCATGAAGGTAATTTCATAAATGAATTGTCAAGTAGCTCATCAAAACTGAAAAATTGAAAATTTGTTCCTAAACATTTTTGGTATAAAATTGGCTTCGTTTATGTAACTTTTTATAAATTTTTACCAATTTTTTTCACTTTTTAGTAACAATAATTTATTTTATCTTCTTAATTTTAGCATACTTTTTTTAAAATGTACTAAATAAATTTGAAAGCCACAAAAGATTTTCAGATCTCCATTTTTTTTAAAATGTTCTCGCAAGTAGTCGCATAACTTATTGCTAGGACTTAAATACGAATTACTAATAAAAACATTAAATAGTCAAATAATTTCATAAAATATGAAACAATGTGGGTAGTAGAGCATAAATTACCTTTTAGATCTTTCTTATAATTAAATAAGACTCATTGGAAAATTTATTTGGAGCAGGCTTAATATTTGCTCAAAATAACACAATAAAAATAGGAGATACTTTTGCAGCATTAAGAATACATCAAAACCCATTCTACGCTAATTAAAATTAAAATTATATCAATCCATAATACGAAGTCATTTCTTTCTAGAACTCATTAGAAACTTCGCACTTATAATTCTTATCTCCTCAGGGATCTTTCAACTACCCCCTTAGTTTTCTCATAAGAGTTTCCACAGTAGCAGCGATATTTGAAAATCACCGCATCTTTCAACTACCCTTAGTTTTCTCATAAGTGTTTCCACAGTAGCAGCGATATTTGAAAATCACCGCATTCCTTGTAGTTTGTCTAACCATAATGAAGGGATGTAGTATTAGAAACTTCATTAGCCGAGAAATTCACCGAAACGCATTTAGGGAATACTATGAATTAATTAAAAGTAAAACATCCCGAAAAAAATAGAATAAGTAGTGAATTGTGAAGTAGAGACTGCATTTATATTGTCTGGTAAATCTGAAAAATAAAATAAATAGTACTTTATTTTGTTTTGGTGATTTAATAGATGTAACACAAAAAAAACGAGACTAAATGTGTAGCTTGAAAAAAGAGCGGAATTGTCAACAACTATTTTGTTGGTGTCATTCCATGCACCTCCTCTATTCATGTAACCAGTTTCGCTTTAATCGGGAGTACTGCGTTATTGAGTGAACACGTGCAATTGCATTCTGCTGGAAAAGTGTTGAATCGACATCAAGTTTCTTGTGAAACTTAAGAAATCAGCCACTAAAACATTTCAAGTATTAACAGTGGCTTATGAAGATGAAACTTTGTGTGCACATTTGTTTGAATGGTATCAGAGATTTTCAGGGGAAGGTGCAGTGGGGAAGACAATGAACCAGCTGGACACCCAAGTCAGCGATTACAGACCAGAGCATTGGCAAAATTCGTGATATAAGGGGGTTCCCAATCACATCAGTGGTCAGACTATTAATCAATACTACTACATTAAAGTACTAAAAAGACTTCTTGAAAAAATTACGGAAAAAAGGCTAGAATTGGGGAGTAGTGGATGGCTGCTGCAGCAAGACAATGCACCTACTCACACGGCATATCTGTAAAGCATCTTCTGACAAACAAAAACATTAATGTGATGGTGCATCCTTCTTATTCACCTAATTTGGCCCCATGCGAGTTTTGTTTTTTTTTATTTTCTGCAGTTAAATCTTACTTAAAGGGAACCCATTTTATATCAGTTGAATAGGTTTAGAGAAAAAACTAGAATCTCCTGAAGGGTCTTCCAAAAACCTCGTTCCAGAACTGTTATCAGCAATGACAACAACCAATGCAGAAGTGTGTGTATGCTGAACGGAGATACTTTGAAGGTGATACTGTCACAGAGAGAACTTATTCTGTAGATAAAATGATTTATTGGACAAGTCTTGTTTTTTTGTGTGAGTGTGTCACGCCTCGTATGTTACTCTAAGAAAAATCTCTTAATCTTTTTTTTCTCTCCTCTCGTAGCCAATAAGGGAGTGTATTTTTAGGGGAGGAGATTTTTTTAAATAGACTGTTGAACTTTCTATGTATTTGTTTTAAACACAAATTAAGTAAAATTTCGAAGAAAATAAACTTTATAGAAATCTTTATACACACACACATAATAGAAACATGAAGTAAAACGGGTTGTAAACAATGCAAAAATGAATTTGATGCACTAAATATTTCAATGCACAGAAGCTTTGCATAGTTAAAATAATTCGTCATGAATGCCGGTGTGCTGTCACAAATTAGAACATTATACCTCGCGCGTTGCAGTATTCTTGAAAATAAACTCTAAAATACTAGTAATTGCAGTACTTTCCATTTCGCAGGCGCAAATCTTGCGAAGTTGGCATTATTGGCAACAACACGCTATACATACATATAAAAATAATATATATAAATATCGTTCTCATTGGTTTTTATCCATTTTTGATGTATTATGAAAAAGACGTTTCTGGTGAGAAAAGACGACGACTTGTTTAACAAATTTGGTGGAGTGAGTGAGTTAATATTAACGTCGCACTGTTCAGCTACACGAGGGCTTTTGGCGACGGACCACGTAATTTTGAACCATGGTCCGTTTGGCACCCCCTTCTCCGCTACCACACCACACCAACAGGGTTTCAGCTCGACAGATTTAACGTGCATCGCCTGGCGGGTCTTTAGTGGTACTGGGATCGAACTCATGACATGCCTGCCATGGTTGGATACCTTAACCACTGGGCTACCGCAGCCCTACAAATTTGGTGGAAGAAGCTTACCAGGAATATTCCGTTTGGGGCGGGTTAGTTTCATTTTTGGTGACTTTATCGCCTGCACCGGAGATACGGAAAAGTACCATAATTATTTATAATTATAAGAATAGAGTTAAAGCACGATATATTTATCTTTGAAGCTAGTGAGATTCGATTAATTTGTCCTTTATGTAGGTATAACACATTTTTTATGACTAAACTTATTACATGGAATAGAATATTTTAACAACATTTCGTGATTCAATATTTCAAGTTTTATGTGTGAATTTCCATTATTGTATTACATTTAATTATTTTTTAATTCCAACTGTTAGCTCACACACTCTCTATATATTTATTTATCTTGGCGGAATTTTCAATCGTTAATAAAACACACTTTAAAGCGCTCAATTGAGCAGAAATTTTATACACATGATTATTTTGGATGATAATGCAGTAATTTAATTATAACTAATAAAAATTAATTGATTAAAGCTAATTATTCAAAGAATTACAAATGCAGCCACGTCAACACCCTCTTTGGTGACTTCACGATCCTTTTGGCGACTTGTGTCAAAACTTAAAAAGGTTTTTTTCTCACATTTTAAAGCGCCCATTTGAGCTGAAATTTTTCTTACACTATTGTTTTGGGTAAAAAAACAATATTGATATTAGTATTAATTTTTATATTAATTGTAACTATTTAATAAAAAGTAGCTAAAATAAAATTGTTCTTTGTTGATCTAAGTAGGAATTTTTACTTGAAGAATTTTTATTGTATTACACCTGTTTTTTATTTCTAATGGGCTGCAATTGGTGTTTCACCATTGCAGAACTAGTACTTTCCCAGGGAGTTGGTATCTCATTTGAGTGCGGCACCATAGAGCTGTATACCAGTCACCGCAGGTGATTTGGATGCCCAGTTTTCTCCCCAGAGAGAGACTTCTGAGCTCTGACATTGCGAACCTTAATATGATTTAATTTTGCCGAGAGCACCCAGCCATACGGGCACTTCAAAGGATCTTTTACATGCCATATTATCATACAACATAACCACTGTCGATTATCTGCATCATAAAAATCCATCGACTAAGAACATTTAGTTATATATATATATATATATATATATATATATATATATATATATATATATATAATATTGATATTAAAAATTAGGGTAATTAATTTATAAGCCCATCTGCCATTTTCCCCAAATCAATAGCCATTGCCAAATACAGTGTTATAAAGCCAATAATAAAAATGTTCCCACGCATGCTTCAATAAAACAACAAAGTTTGTTGCGTCTTTATATTTCTTCTCTTATTTTTCTTTTTGCTGAAAACTGATTACAATCGAGGATTTACGTAATACAGAAGTAAACATAGTGAAACATTTCCAAAGTTACGGAATCATTCCGTCATAGAAAGAGTTTAATAATTGTTATATTTTTCAGCTCATTTAAAAACAGACAAGCTATGGGAGTGTAATGTTAAAGGTCACGACAAGCGAATATCAATTCTAACAGAAAGATCCAGAATTACGTTGCTGTCTGTACTAAGGTTAATTTACAGCTGGTTCAAAGAACTATCTTTGATTCAATGGGAAAGATATCAATTGGATTTTGCCCACAATTGATTGGAACAATTACATGAGAGAAGAATGTGTACATAGACTGTTATTTGGAGGAAAGAAAAACATCGGAGAACCTGGAAAAGATGGGGAATTCGGCGATAGTCTTTTTTCGAAACGCGAAACCCTTTGTTACCCGAACAATGAATCTTGGTGGAATCTCAAAGACTACTTCGTCGTACGAGTTCCAACTAGAAAAGCAACTACACTTTTAGAAAAAAAACTTGAAACATTGAAAAGGATTCCCACAATTGTTTCTGACTTTTGGGACATACATAAAATAGACGAACTGAGAGAACTTTAAACAATATGAAATGGAGAACAAAGCAGGATTTTATTTTTCTGTAATAAAGGGAAGCACTTACCATAATATTAAGGAAAGGGGGAAATAACAATCTGCTTGTAAAATGTTATAATAATGGAATGAAAGTAAGTGTTATAAAAAGTGTCTATGTATAAGAATTAAAAATGGTATAAATATTCGAAGTTTAACATTAAACGTGATAAAATGTTTAATAAATACATTTTGTGACGAATCTATACGGAACCTTTCCACTAATATTCTTAGGCGTCTTTTTGGGGATTATAAATTCGCGTATATTTCCAATCAACTCAAAAAGTGAACGGGATATGTAAAGTAGATAGGGTATTTAAGCAGTGTTGTGAGCTAGCAAGTATGAAGGCTATTGAGCCAGCAGCAGTAGCCTCAAATTTGGAGGATTCCATTGTATTACGTTAGTGAAGCCTTATTGCTGTTATTCTACGAAAGAACTAGAAAGCTGATATACCAGGCGGTAACTATAATTTATTTACGCTTAAAATAAGCGTTAGTTTAGTAAAATTAGTGAAAGCTAATAATTCGAGTACGTGTATTTCTCGGACCTCCTTTTTCGGTAGACCTTATTTGATCGTGCGCATAATTATTGATTAATTTCATAATTAGTAATTTAATTAATATTAAAGGTAAAGGCCTGGTTTTGTTTGACGTAACATAGAAATATTATATGTTATTAGAGTTTCTTGAGATTGATTGAATTGATGTAATAAATACAAGTTATTATTATACAAAATGGCTCTTAGTGATTCTTTGCCTCAAATTAATCTTGGTGTCCAGGGTGGAACCCAGGATCAATTTATTTATCATTTCTTAGGCCTGGTGTCGTTGAAGACTTGCCGTGCAGACGGAGCCTAGTGTAGCTTGCCTAGAGGTCCTAGTGTTGCGTTATAGTGCTCTCGCTGATTCATTGATTGACATTATTAACTGACTATGAAACAGTACACACAGGTGGTTATCAAAATATGAAAATAGATTTATAAAGAATCCTTATTATTGTAGTGAAGGAGCACTTTTAGTTCGTAATACAGCCTGGATTAGCCTAGGATTCGATTCATACAAGTGTTGAATGGTATTTAGAAGAATATTGTACCATTCTTTATGGAGGTATTGTAAAATTTCTGGGAGGTATGTCGGTGGAGAATAGCGATTCTGTATTGAATGCTCTAAAGAAGAGATCATAATGGTTCAATTATATTGGGGTCGTTTTATTGTGCGGGCCAAATTGCTGTTTAACACTTCATCCTCACGTTACTCAAACTATGATTGGACAAGTCACGCTGCATGAATAGGTGCATAATCATTCTGGAAAATTCCATCTCCTGTAGGAAATAAATTTTGCATCATAGGATGAACCTCGTCGGTTAAAATTTCTGTCAACTTCTCCCCAGTGATCCTTCCTTTCATTATTACGATTGCTCCTGCAGAAAACCACCACACGTCTGCTCATATTATGAGAGATCCAACTCGATGCTTGACAGTTTGAAAGAGACAATTACAATCGTATGATTCTGTAGGTATCCTCCGAGCTTGCGCCACCCTTGTTGTATGTATTTTTTCTCTCTAATGGGGATGCGTATTGGTATTTCTTCCTTTTGCAGTCCTAGTACATTCCCCAGGAGCTGGTATCACTTTTAGTGCGGCATCATTTAGGCAATATAAACTGCCGCAAGTAATTTTGATGCCAATTTTCTTCCCCAGAGAGAGGAACCCGAGTTCTGCCGAT
Organism: Trichonephila clavipes; assembly: GCA_019973935.1. Classification (NCBI taxonomy): domain Eukaryota; kingdom Metazoa; phylum Arthropoda; class Arachnida; order Araneae; family Nephilidae; genus Trichonephila; species Trichonephila clavipes. Next base: position 1,289,487 of record BMAU01018370.1, on the reverse strand, counting down.
GCGAAGTTTGTTTTTAGGAATTTAATTTGCCGAGAGCATCTAAGCCAAACGGACACTCAGTAGATTTTTTTCATGCCACATAATCATATGACATGGACGTTGTTGGTTTTCTGCATCACGAAAATCTCTCGACTTGGGACGGGGTCGAACCCGCAACCTTAGGTACAGTAGGTTAGCGACAAACAAAATACGCCACCCAGCGAACTAAGATTAAAATAAGAGAGACAATTCGTCTGACCATATTACTTTCTTCCACTTACCCATTGGCCAGTTTTTGTGAGTGGGACACCACTGTAGACGACATTGGCATTAACATCTGTGACAAATGGTTGCTCTGCTGTAAATGTTCTGTTTATGAAGGTGCCTTGTAACTGCAATAATTGGTATTGGAGAAACCAAATGCTGATTGAGCTCTGCGGTCATTTTTGCTCAGTTGTCCACTTTTCAGACGTTACCATTCTCTCAACACAGCCATCACTTCTCTTTCTCTGACCTTCTCTTTCCGTCCACTATTTGTGTATGCTCTCATGATTTTAGACACTGTACCTCTAGAAATGCCAATAATTTGGAATGTTTCGGTTACTCATGCTCCAGCTGGACGTGATCCTTCAATTTGCTTCTTTGAAAATCTGAGAAGGCGAGAATTTTATCCCTTTGAAAAAAAAATCCAAGATATACAAAACTGCAATAAACCTACCATACTACCCCCAGAATAAAAACATTTCTATTTATAAAAAAACGGGTAGCTATTATTATATTTTAATGTTTACACATAGCGCATTCAAAAAAATGTCGCTTTTATTCCCAGATGTTTCTATTCTTTTGATAAGCACCTGTTAATATCAATGGTAATCGAAAAATAAAAACTATCCCTAAAATTAAACATATTAAGCGTTTTGTAAACTTTTAAGTTTAAAAATATTTGTCTCATAAAAATGTAGGGTTTTTTTTTGTTGGAACTAAAAACAGAGTAAGTAAAAAAAAAAAAAAAGGAGATTTCTTTTTTGCCTTGTTCCTCTTCCAATTAACTTGATCCATAAGACAATTTTTTTAAAGTAAGCATTTATTTGACATGATATATTTCTACAAAACTTCTATAAAAAACTGATTGGAAGTCCTTGAAAGTCATTTAAATACGAAGAAAATGACGAAATTTTAATAAACTATTGCAAGATCTTTTAATGATAATTTTTCTTTTTCCTTCTCATTGCCAACTCTTTTTAATTAGATGTAAAATCTCTTCCTTATTTAGTTAATGAGTTATAAAATTTTGCTGTAGCCAGAGAGTCTGTGTCTTTCCTTTTTTTTAAAAAAAATATGATATTGCTTTTTAGAAATTTTAGATCACACATACTGTTTTTTTTTCTCATGAATAGGTAAATAAATATACGACAGTAATTAAAGATATTTAGAGTTTACATATAAATTAGAGAATAAAATTCTTTATTTTAAAAGTCATTTTTTATGACAAACATAAAAAGTATTTTGTGTTAAATTAAAAATCTCTTTCTTCGTATAGCAATCTATTATGGGGAGTGGGGGAAAATAAAAAATAATTCCTCACTCAAGTTTAGGGTAAGCACTTTTTAAAAGTTTTTATCCTATAGTTTCTATTATTATAATTATTAATATTTCGTTTAGTACTCACTGGTTTCCTGTTTGTAACAATCTGAAATTCTTACTCATCAAGCTGCTCCAAAGGAAAAAATAAACTTCAGAACACGAACCTAGTATGAAAATTCTGTGCTAACTCTTTTAAATGTGAAAAGTATTCTCCGTCGTCTTTCGATAAATCAGTTCCCGTTCATGCTCTGCTGAAATTTTGATGGATAAGAGATGAATTCATATAATAGAGATTTCTCTTAAAATTGCGATGAACTCACTCGATCAATTTTAAAGAATTAAAAGTTGTGGTTTCTAAAAACACTAAATACACTTTATTAGCAAACATTCAGATAAATTTGGATTGTTTGAGAATATAATTATGTTAAATAAAAAAAAAAATTCTACTCTGTTATAGCTTAATGAAGAATGTTTAATATGTAATTCAATATATTTAATTTCAAAGAAAAAGTCTATTAAAATCCTTTCTTTTTTACACTGCTAGCCATTACAATTACAATACGGCCGTGGTAGTCTAGTGATCAAGGTAACAGACTCTTGACCGGCGTATCATGACTTCGAGTCTTAGACCGCTGAAGACCCACCGTGTAGGGATGCGATGCACGTTAAATCTGTCGATCCTCAAATGTCCTCTTGTTGGGGTGGTGTGGAGTGAGTGAATGAATATTCACGTCACACTGTTCAGCGACACGATGGCTTTTGGTGACGGATCTCGTAATTTTGAACCATGGTCAAGTGACGAAGAGGAAACCTGAGCTGGCATCCCCTCTCCTAACTACCGCACCACACCAACGGGAGGACGTTTGAGGGGACAGATGTAACGTGCATCGCTTCCCTACACGGCGGGTCTTCAATGGTACTGGGCTTGAACTCGTGGTAAGCCAGCCACGATCCGATACCTTGACCACAAGGCTATCTTGGCCACTGGTGTGGTGGGGAAGTTCGGAGACAGAGGTTCCAGCTGAGGCGTCGTCTTCGTCCCTTGACCATGGTTCAAAATTACGAGTTCCGTCACTAAAAACCATCGAGTAGCTGCATAGGGTGACGTTAATATTCACTCACTCACTTATTATAGTTATAACACCATTAATGAGGGGCGATGCAAACGTCAAATTCGAGTGAAAAGAAGATGCAGGGATATACAATACACAAGCATTTTTCTACAATTGAATGACACTCAATGAGGGGAGGGGATGAAAATCTTTTTATATATATTTTTTTGTGTGTATATTATTTCTGGCATTGTCATATGCCTCTGTGCCAAATTTCATGGCAACATAATAAACAAGTTTATTAGTTTTCGCAGATTTGATGTTTGTGATCTTAATTTTGGACGAGAGTGTATTTATAAAGTTGCAACAAAGGGAACTCCGAATTCTAAATTTACTTGCAATATTTCTTGAAAATTGGGAACATTGGAATTGGACTGAATCGATGGATTTTTTCTCTTTTCTCGTCTTTCTTTTTTTTAAAACTCAACCAACAAGATAGAATCTTTCAAATAAAACGGATTAAAGGGTCTTTGAAAAGAGAAGTGTTTTCCTAACCTCGTTAAAAATAAAAGAACTCTTATCAGGACATTCGAGTCTTTCTATTAGGGAATAAGATGGGATCATGTTACTTTTATTACTTTGTTTTAGGTTGTAGAGCTTCTCTCCGTTAAGAAGTAATCAAATGTCTAATACAGACAAAAAGGAATTAAAATACCCTATTGCTGTTTTTATCTAGCGACAGTGGGCTTAACACATTTAAAAAAATAAATTGACCTCCCCCTACATAATTTGTGTGTTATTTTTTGCTAAAAATTCTTTTTTAATCGTATTTAAGATTGAAAAATCTAGAATTCACCAAAATATTTTTCGACATCGTAATTTGCTTAAAATTTTTAATATTGAGAAAGTAACGTTTATAAAGAGAGAGAGAGAACTCAATTTTACATAAAGGCGAGCAATGGATTTATTATGACATCAAAATGTATCTAAGCCTATTACTAAATTTAATCTTGTCAAAGAGAACTTTACGAAACCCACCGCGTATTGTGTAATGATTTCATCAAGAGCTCGAAATTTTTCTAGTTTTTAACCTAATTACTAAAAGCAAAGTGTTGAAAGTTTTCAAAGAGTTTGACTGTTTACAAAGTATCTTAAATTTTTTTCCCAGTGATTCTTTTGAAATTTAAGAAATATTTCCTTAGCAATTAATGAAGTTCCGTAATAAATTGCAGTTTAAAAAAAATAAAAATTATGCTTTTATGGTTAATGGAACTAAAAAGTAAAAAAGTGATTCTTAATATAATAATAAAATGATTAGCGAAAAAATTAACGTCACTGGGGGTAATCTATATGTGTTGGTAAAATTTCTTACTAGTTCTATTCCGAAATGCTGAGTTAGTATAAAAATGTAGTACAAAGCAAACCCCACGCTTTTACCAAAATGACGTTAATCTAAGGAAATGTCTGTGGGAATACGGGTTACTGAGAACTCTCAATCCCGTATCTGGCAAAAGTTTATTAGAAGGACGAAGTTGGAATATCATGATGGTGTACTGCATGGCTATTGGACGAGTGGCGGCGGGCCAGTGGGTGAACCTTCAAGGCATGGAGCTTGGCTTCTGAGATGTTTTCTGGAGAATGGAGCCCACACACACAGCGAAGAGAGTCTTCCTATTGGCTGTTGAGAAGTGAGGATAATAGCTCAAAAAGGCTGCCCGGAAGGGGGTGGAGTGAGAGTGGTGTGTTGTGACGCAATGTTCAGAAAGGGTGAAAAAATTTTAGAAATCGAAAAAGCAACCGGCGAATTTTCGAAGCGGTGACCCTCCTTCGAATTGACCGCGCACGGTGTTGCTGCAATTTAGAACCAAAGAGTGGCAGGCTCTTACAATGACATTATTTTTCTCGTTAGTCATTTTTTTTCTTGTATTAAGAATTATTTTTTTTTTTACTTTTTAGTTCGATTAACCATAAAAGCGAGTTTTTTAGTTTTTTTTTTAAATGTAATTTATTTTTCATTTTTTAGTTCGATCTACAATAAAAAATGTAATTTTAGTTTTTTAAACTATCATTAATTAATTAATTAATTAATCTTAAATGCGTCTTTCTTTAGAATCTGGAATACCCATTTTTATCCTTTCAGTGCGTCGATACGGCCTGATTTGCAAAATGTAGAATACATCTTTTTTAATCCGTGCGTGGTGTTGTGACCTCTGAATTATAATTCTCAGCTATTTTGGAATTATTATTACTTTTTTTTTCATATGCACGAATCTTTTTTTACTTCCACTTTCAGAAAAACTAGACAGTTGTTTATATTATGGTAAGAAATTGCTGACACCTATTTTCTCACTTTTAGAGTTGTAACTTAATCTTTTAGTCGCCAAATCTGGAAATGGAATATGGAATTAGTCCCCAAATCTCTGAAAATGGTATAATAAATTAGTCGTCAAATCTGGAAATCGTTATTCCTGATGATCCTGATCAAGACAATGGAACAAAATTATGAAAGTATTGTATTGTCATCGGTCCCTGAGAGGTATGCAAAATTTCGAATTAATCTTACCTTTAAAGGGGGTAAAAATTGGGTTCAAAGATTCCGTTACATACAAATAAAGCTTATAAAAGCAGGTTAAGAAATGGAATATAACGTAAGGTTTTTGAAGTGTTCAAAATATTTATATTCATTTTATTCAATTAGAAATTCCCGAATAAGACATCGATGTATCTTCAGAAAAAGAAGTCGGACTTTCGCCTGAAATAGATTCCCATCTCGAATGGAAAGTAGTGCACCCCTTCTGTTCTATTTTAGGATTTCGTTTGTAATAAAAGTCTATATTCTACTGTGATGGTATTGAATGTTTCTGTTTTTCTACCTCTCGTCTTTCGTATGTATCTAATTACGAAACACACGGCCACAACAACAGAAATCCTTGAAGATTGTACAACAAAAAATATTGGGTGGCCTCGGTAGTCTAGTGCTTATGGTCATGAGTTCAGGCCGTAGTGCTATTGAAGACCCGCCGTGTAGAGGGGCTGATATACGTTAAATCTGTTGTGGAACTAAGTTCTCCCGTTCGATGGTGTGTGGTAGTTTGCAAAAGGAAGGTGGTGCCTATTCAGGTGTCTTCCTCGTCACATAAACATTGTTCAAAATTACGATGTGCTTAGCCAATCCTACTTGTGTTGTTCTTTAGTGCGAGGTTAATAAACACTCGTGAAAATTATTGGCTAAATATTTCGTAATTTAATACTTGATATAACTGAAGAGAAATATAATAATTTAGTATCATATTATATGCATTACTTTGGTATAAGTGGATTTGGGGGCAATGGTTCGTTTAATACTACAATAGGAAGAGGGTGCGAGCATGTTACAAAATCGAAAACAAAAGATTATTTTTTTTAAAAAAAAATATTAATGTACTGAAAGTGTAAACAAGCAAATACATCCTAACAAAATAAAAAATAAAATTAACATTTGTACTGATGTAATACATTTACAAATGTATCAGTACTGCACAATGAGTTTTATAATTAATTTAACAATACTAAGAATAAGTTTATTAATAATCAGTGACCCCAAGGGCTTGTCATTTATAGTAATACATAAGACAATTAACACCTTTCTTGATAATTTGTGCTGTTTATATATAATTAATCCCTCAACTGCCGATTAAAAGTTACGCGATTCGCGGACCGAAAAATTGAATTCGGAAAGACGTGTATATACGTCTGAGGCAATTAAGGCTCTGGCTGAGCGAGAAGTTTATATGCAACTCTGGTACTTAAGAAAAAGTCATTGTATAGTATTGTAGGTTTAGGATCAAAGTTTTTGAGTTCTGTACATTGTTATTTGTATGGAGGGAGGGCGCGATGAAAACCATGAATGAATATTAGGTGCAAATATTAAAAGATTGTGAGGCACTGTACTACACGCATCTCGCCTCTGATTTACAGAATCACATGAATATGAGTACATTCTAGTGCTTTTAAAAGATACTAAAATAAAATTTTTATCTGCTGCCCAACACAAATATTATTTCATCAATTTTGTCGAATATTTGCTTTGATAAATAACAAAACGGCCATGCCACGTGTTTAAAAATAAATATAAGTAAGTAATAACAAATAATTCTCACTTTAAAACGTTTTTACTTGGCTCCAATGATTTAGGATGAAAAGAGTTTTCCCTTTAGTGGACATAACCTCACATCATAGAAGTAAGATAAGTTTCCGTACCTTGTGTTTAAGTACAGAACACACGCAAAAAACACACGTAAAGTTTTTCACAAAACTCAAATAAAGGTTTCTGATTGAGAGAAGAAAAGCAATATATATATATATATATATATATATATAGGAGCATGTGTGTTCACGAATTTCATCCTTTTGATAGTAGAAACCTCTTTTCCATTTTCTCTTTTTCTGTCTCATGAAAAAAGGACATTCTAAAAAAGTTCCATTTCACCTCCCGACCAATTTTGAATCCGATGTCATGAATTAAATGGTCCTGAAGGAAGAAAGATTCAAATTCAAAGGAAGAAATATTCCAAATTTCTTTTTAAAAGAAGTAGAAAAGAGTTCGTGCGTTATTTCTACCCTAGGTAGATCGTGATTCGATTTTTGTATCTATCTCGAAACATCGAGAAACCGATCTTTGCATGTGTATCGAAATATATTTCCTTTTCCGTTTAATAGATCGAAAATATGGCGTCTCTCTGCTCGAAGCTATCCAGTTTCTCGGTCTGTTTTTGACGTAAATATTTTCGAAACCTGCAAAGGAAAAAAAATGAAACTTATTAAATTTTTTGGTATTGAAATATTTGCTTTGTCTTGGTGGTAAAATAATTTGTTCATTGGTTGGATATGATTTATAGAAAAACAAGTAATATAAAAAAATTTAATTCAATTCCTACTTAGATCAACAAAGAAAATTTTTATTTTAGCTACTTTTTATTAAATAGTAACAGTTAATATAAATATGTAAAAACAAATGACAGAATCACATCATTAGCGGTAATTAATTTTCATTTATTATCATTTGAGTATCGTATTGTCATCAAAACAATAGTGTATAGAAAATTACTGCTCAAACGAGTGCTTTATAATGAGCGAAAAAACCCTTTTCAAGAATTGACTCAAATCGCCAAAACGGTCGTTAAGTCACCAAAAATGATGCCAACGTGGCTGTATTTGTAATTATTTAAATGGTTAGTTTCAGTCAATTAATTTTTATTAGTTTTAATTAAATTATTGTATTGGTATTCAAAATAATCATGAATATAAAATTTCAGTTCAATGGAGCGCTTTAAAATGTATTTTATTAACGAATGGAAATTCCACCAAGATAAATAAATAGATAAACAAACAAATTAATGTAGAGAAAGAGAGTGTGTGAGCTAATAGTACGAATTGGATAAGTCGTATTAAACCTATTTAAAAACTAATCAACATTATGAATCAAGAAATCTCAACATTAAAGAAAATAATCCTGGACAATATTTTCAAACTTTATAGTACTTGAATGATACTCAATATATATGTTACCGTTAATATATATGCTACCTTGTGTAATTCAGTTATTTCATAAAATAGCTAGGTTTTCATGAAATAACTAGACAAGCCAGTTACAGTTCATAACAGATGAAACATTTTATACTTTACCTAGTTATTTTAGGAAATAACTAATTATAGACCGTTAAAGAGTAAAAAATAAGCAATTTCAAAGTTATTTTTATCAATTAATTGATAAAAAGTTAAAATCTCTTAAAAAAAGGCAATAAAAATTTTCATAGCCACGTTTATCGAATGCTCGTCAAGGCAAGGCAAAATATCAATAAGATCCAAAATAAAATTTTAAGTGTTGTCACAGCTACAATTGAATATTTTAATTGCAAGTAATTAATTGCTAATCAGCCAGACACTAAACATAATGATATAATAAATGTGAATAAACAAAGATTGTAATCAAAAAGTATGAAACAAAAATAAAGAGTGTAATTAGAATGAATTAATTATTACAGACATTTTAGGCAATTTTTTTTTGGTTTAATTTCGGAAACGCAAAAGTATATATTTTTTAAAAGAATATTTTATGTATGGAAATAAAAAGAAAAAAATAGAAATTTTCAAAATTACAAAATTACCCGAAAATTTTTAAAGGAATTAGCTTCAGATTAAACGTCAAATCATCGATGCGATTCAATAACTATCGATTCGTCCTACACACATGCACAAAGCACTCAGATGTTATTTCGAGGTTAAATGCATAACAGTCGCTTGCGTGCGTGCGTTTATTAAAGTCAAGTTAAAAAAAATTTCGAGCTTTATTTTCAAGTTGATGCTTTCAAACTTCATATATCGATTGAAAACAACGGTAATTTTTAAACAAAAAACTTTAAAAAGAAGTAATGCTTATATACATATTTCTCGCAAAAAGGGAAAAAAACGCGAAAAAAACATATTTTTCTTTTAAAACCGTAATTTTTAAGATATTTTATCAATTTTTGTACAGATTACGTATATTATCGTTCTACGCACGGAAAAAAGTTTATTTAGATTATTTTTATAAATAAAGAAGTTATTAAGTATTTAAATAAAAATTTGACTATTTTTTGAAAAATCAAGTATTTTGTTATTAAATTTTTTAAATGACTGATTCTAAAAGAGAAAAGCATGAACTTTTTTAGTGTAAAACATTTTTTTCATTAGCGCGAAAGAAAATGCAAACGGAACGATTTAGAAATTATATTCATAAAAACGTATCGATTTCAACTCATTTTAAAAAAAAATCGTAAAAAATACGAAATACAACTAATTTGTAAAATAAATTATACCATATCGTGGTGAAATAAATTATCTTTCCGAATCTGTAATTATTTTTTCTCTGATTCTCATGAAAAAAATTAAATCGTGTTTTAAAAACCTCTGAAAAAAAAAAGAAGTTCCGAATTTTCCTCTGGAGGTGAAAAATGTTACTCAATTATGCGTTTTAATGTTTTTAATTAATATCTTTTTAACTAATTGGAATATCGGAATATAAATGGTCAAAACGGATTCCTCGGATCATTCACAAAAATTTTGGTACTTTCGGCGAGTTTCTGCATCGTGTGGTTCGTGAGAGGATAGGACATCATAGATACATAGATACGCTTGTTTACCTTCGGAATTTAATATTGTAGATAGTTACAATTAATATAAATATGTATATTCATAGGACAGAAACACAACATTAAGTGGTAATTAATTTTTTATTAATTATCATTAAATTATCATGTTGTCATGCAAAACAATCGTGTCTATAAAATTTCAGTTCAAATAAATGCTTCAAAACGTGAGAAAAATACTTTTTCAAGTTTTGACACAAGTCACCAAAAATGATGCCAACGTGGCTGTATTTTTAATTCTTTAAATAATTAGTTTTAATCAATTAATTTTTATTCATTATAATTGAATTACTGTATTGTCATACAAAATAATCATGTATATAAACTTTCAGCTCAACTGAGCGCTTAAAAATGTATTTTATTAACGAGCAAACATTCCACCAAGATAAATAAATGAAAATAAATAAATAAATATATAGAGAATGTGAGCGAATAGTTGGGCCTGAAAAAAACATATACAAAAAGGAAAAATATTTTTTAGCTAAATTGTGTGCTTCTAAAAGACATTCAGAGAGAGTTTCAGAAACAGCATAAAAGTTGGTCTCGTTTTGAGGTAACTTTTATCATTTGACAACAAAAAAAAAGCAAGATGTACAACTTCTAATTGCATGATTGGGAGACTAATCTCATGTTCAAAGCATCCTTTTCACAAATTAAATCCACATGAAACTACAGCGGTAATCTTCATGTATTCTAATAAACAGTACAATCTGCTTACGCCATTAAAGTAACCAACTACTCTAAACTTGATAATTTTACCAAAAGTCGACATTTTTTTTATGAATTTATTTTATATAGCCTTTTATTAGCTTTATAAAAGTACCAAGTTTATTATTTTTTATTCACTAGAACAAACACTACAAGTGTTTTAATAAAAACAAATGTCACTACTTTAAACAAGATCTCATGCTTTAAAATGCGTTTTACTTGAAATGTGTGTTTTTTATAAATGCTCAAAAGGGGACAGTGATTGCTCAAAAAGTTTTGAAAATGATGATATGAAATTTTTTGTGTATGTGTTCTGTATAAAAGTAGAAGTGTTTTAAGCTTCAGATTTAGCAATCACTGTTTTATCGCAAAATTTATACAGTATCTTTTGTGAATAAAATCACTGTAGTTTTTAAAAAACTTCATATAAGAACTAAGATAAAGTGTTCTAATTTTAACATACTATTATGAGCCTCACTTGTATATAACGGAATGTTGAACTCCATTTTTACCCACTTAAATATAACAGAAAATTTCGAAATTTTGCTCACTTGTCCAGGACCAATGACAATACAATAATTTTAATAATTTTGTTCCATTATCCTGATCAGGATTATCAGGACCAACGATTTCCCATTTTCAGATCCCTCATCTGGCGATTACTTCCAGATCCCAATTCCAGATTTGGTGACTAAAAGATTAAGTTGCAATTTATTTCGATTAAGTATAAAAGGGTTTTCTTTAGTTTTTTTTACTGTAATTTATTGTAAAAATTAAAATATATGTCTTATCCTAATAGTCAATTAAAAATGAATAGCAAAGCTACATATGTAGGAAAGATAATAAAATAAAAAATAATTAATTAATTTCTTGTACAGATGGAGCCCCTTTTATTTAATTTTTTATAAATTTGTACTCATTTTTTCCCATTTCAGTAATAGTAATTTTTTTTCTCTTCTTAAATGTAACACATATTTTTCGTAAAATGAACTAACCCCCAAAAAACCTTTGCTCCCCCTCTACCCCCCCAAAAAAAATCTCCATATCTCCGGTTTTTTTTATAAAAAAAAGTTGTCGCAAGTACTCGGATACCTTAATTCCATGCAGATTACATATCTGAGATGCTTCATAAAAAAGAACAAAAGTGATTAAACATCTCTCTCAGTACTTATAACATAACATTACTATTAATTCACACTTCAACATAAGGAAGATCGTTTGATTCACTTTTATGTTGGTAACAATCAATTCTACAGTTTTATTCGCTCAAAATATCCATTCCAAAGTTTTATCCACTAAGAATAATACTTCGCACGCACATACACACACGGGAATTTAAGCCATTTTGGCGACATTCGAAAATTGCCACATCTCTGAAGTTAGTCTAACCATGACGCCGCGAAAATCATCGAATTTCTTCGTCCGGGATTTGCTGAAATAGGACCATCAATTCGTTTGGAATGTTTCTCCAGGGAGAGAGTATTACGCTTAAATTAATACTACTGGGACTTGAGTTAAGGTATTTAATGTGCTAAACAGAGAAACATTTATCTGGTTTGCAAGTTTCTAGTTGAGCACAATTTGAGGGAGGTTACGTGATGCATATAAAACCCACAATATTGTTTATTTTCCTGAGCTTTATATCGTTCATAAAGTCTTTTCTGATAGGGATTATTTTCGAGATTAAATTTAAATTGAAAATTTGGTTGTATGAAAGATGTAAATTACGAAATAAAATTTACTGATAAAAACATGTTTAACCGCTTACAGGCTCGTTTTATTTCTGGATTATGGAGATAAAAAATGTCATCTTTTTAATGCTTTTATTTTCAAATATATATGCATATCTTTTTAATCATAATAGTACCATTCGCATAAAAAATTTCCTAAAAATTTATGTAAACAAGTAATATAAAAAAATTAAGTAAATTCCTACTTAGATCAACAAAGAAAATTTTTATTTTAGCTATTTTTTAAATAGTTACAATTAATATAAATATGTATATACATAGGACAGAATCACAACATTAAGTGGTAATTCAATTTTATTCATTATCATTAAAGTACAGTATTGTCATCTAAAACAGTCGTGTCTACAAGACTTCAGTTCACTGCATGCTTTAAAACTAAGAAAAAAATATTTTAAAGATATGACTCACACAAGTCGCTAAAAATGAAATCAACGTGCTTGTATCTATAATTCTTTAAATAATTAGTTTCGGTCAATTCCTTTTAATTAATTATAATTAAATTATCGTATTTTTACCCCCCAAAAATAGTGTATAGAAAATTTCAGTTCAAATGAGGGCTTTAAAATGCGAGAAAAAACCTTTTCAAGTTTGACACAAGTCGTCAAAAATGATGCCAACGTGGCTGTATTTCTAATTCTTTGAATTTATAATTTTAATCCACTAATTTTTATTAATTATAGTTAAATTATTGTATTATCATCCAAAATAATCCTGTATATAAAATTTCAGCTCAATTGAGAGCTTTAAAATGTGTTTTATTAACGATTGTAAATTCCACCAAGATAAATAAGTAAATAAATATATAGAGAGTGCGAGCGAACAGTATAGGAATTGAAAAAAATATATTTAAATAAATGAGTTCTTTACCATTAAAGTTGGCTTTCTGTGTATGGCATAAATTATTAGATTTTGGATTCAATTCGCACTAATTTTTAATATAAAGCTTCGAATACCTAGCTTTTATCTTGATTTATAAGTTTTATTTGCATCTTTTATGTTTACATAAATGGTTACGGAATTATGAATCCAAATTGGATAAATTCGAAAACACGGTACTCTGCACATCGCCCAACTTCGCGACATTGAATCTTTTGTATCTTCTTCCCCCTTTACTTTCTCTCTATCTATGAGCAGCAAATAATACAGTGTAGCGTTGAACTAGTTTCTTTGTTGGGGCAATGGAGACTACAAAGTGTCCATCACACAAGTGTAAAGGGGAATGCTCATCAGAAGAACGTCCTCTTTTTGCAGAAAATTCCACCGAATGGTGTTTTCCGATTATTCTAAACCAGAAAAAGCACAACATGGGAAACAATTCGAGAAAAACCGAATACACAGTGTAAGTTTTCACAGTGCTCGAGCTACATCGGGATGAACCCGAACGGTACGTTTTGCCTGCCCGAGTTCAGCTCGGACTTAGCAGGGAAGGTGTAAGGTATCCGACTACCCTAAAACCATGATTTTTTTCAAAAATTGGCAAATTTTTTTTATGATTTTATTTTATAGACCATTTTATTAACTTAATAACAATACCAAAATTACTTTATTTTCCCTCCACTAGAACAAAAACTACAAGCGTTTTAGAAAAAGCAAATGCCATAACTTTACACAAGATGTCAAACTTTAAAATGCGTTTTACTCGAAATGTGTTTTTTTCGAAAAACTCAAACGGCGACCGCGATTGCTCAAAAAGTTTTGAAAATAATTAGCTGAAATTTTTTGCTTATGTTCTGCATAACAGTAGAAGTGTTTTGCTCTTCAGATTTATCAATAACTGTTTTATTTCAAAATTTGCAGTTCTTTATGTGAATATAGTCAATGTTTTTTTAAGCAATTTCGTATAATGACTTAGATAAAGTGCTCTAGTTTTTATAAAAATTAAAATATCTCTTATCGTGAAGGTCACTTCAAACAAGAATAACAAAGTAACACATCAAAATTGAAAAATTGAGAATTTGTTCATAAAATCTTTGTACAGAGCGGCCCCCGTTTATGTAATTTTTCAAACATTTTGACTAGTTTTTTGCCATTTTAATAATAATAACTTTTTTTCTTTTACCAATTTTAGGATTTTTTCCTTAAAATATACTAAATAAATATAAAAATCACAAAAAGATCTCCACATATCTCCTTTTCTTCAAAAAAAAAGTTGTCGCAAGTAGTCGGATACCTTAAAAAGAAAAACATTTCTGATAAAATTAATCGTATTTGCTGAGAAATTAATGTGTAAACTATAAAGTTTTTCTTTTTTTGTAGGAATAGGAAACAAATCTGTCAAGACACAGTGTTTAATCATTTAAGAAAAATTGTATATTCGAAATTAAGATGCTCAGACAAATTTATAACAGATTTAGAAGGGCTATTTTTTAAGCAAGGTACGTTGGCGCGTATAGTTACCTAGTTAGCACGTTCGGCACAACGAGTCTCTGTGTCACTGACCAGCATCCTTAGCGAACACACTCGTGCCATTTCCAGCTCTGTAGCAGTCGCGTAAGCTTTTCTGTGCGTCTTTAAAATGTTTAAGGTGATTGAATCGCCCGCCAAGTGTGAGATACGGACTGTTATCCGTTTTTTGACTGCGAGAAACATGTCGGCTGCAGACATTTATCGCGATATAACATACGTTTATGGCACAGGATCAATGAGTGTGTTAAAGAAGTGCGAACAAACGTCCATGACGAAGAATGCTCAGGCCGGCTCTCCGTAATCACTGATGATTTGATACAAGCAGTTAAAACAAAAATTCATGAGAAGAGGAGGTTCACGATAACCACTATTTCATTGGAATTTCCCGACGTGTCTCGGTCGATGGTGTACAAAATTGTGACTGAAGACCTGTGGACCTTGTGTTCTTGGCGCGTACCCAGACTACTCACAGCGGAACACAAAAAGAAGAGGTTTGCCATTTCATTGAACATTTTGATTTGTTACGAAGAAGAAGGGGATAGCATAATGAGTCGAATCATTACTGGAGATGAAAAATGGGTATCCAATATCACGGCCCAGAATCAAAGCAATATTCGGTAACATGGCGACACACATCCTCTCTGGTCACGGTCAAAGCGCAAGATTATGGCAACAGTGTTTTGGAACCGGTGCGTTGTTTTGCTGGTGGACTTGATGCCACATGGGTAACTATCAACTCAGATGCCTACTGTGCCACTCTACGGAAGCTCCGAAGAGCTTTACAAAACAAACCGCTCGGCTTACTGTCAAAAAGGTGTTTTGCTCCTCCACGATAACTCAAGCCCTCACACTTTTCGAAAGACACGGGAGTTAATGGAATCTTTTGGCACAGAGGTTTTGGACCATGCACCATACAGTCCCGACCTTGTTCAGAGCGATTTCAACCTTTTCCGATACATCAAACACAGTCTTGGCGGGAAGTGTTTCAGTGACTTGGCTGTCCGACCAGGCGGCAGACTTCTTTGAAGAATAATACTTCGCACGCACATACACACACGGGAATTTAAGCCATTTTGGCGACATTCGAAAATTGCCACATCTCTGAAGTTAGTCTAACCATGACGCCGCGTCAAAACTTAGTTTTAAGGTATGACAAGTGCATTTATAAACTAGGCAACTATGTGGAAAAATATGCAAAAGTATGAACAATTCTAAAATAAAGTTGTTTTGAAACAAAATACTGTCGTTAACTCTTTTTAACCAAACGGACCTTACTTAAAAAACGGCCCTTGTATAGTTAACATTAACCAGGACATCGAACCGGAAGCTGAAGGCTCGATAAAACCATTATTTTGGCCGGAAAGAAAACTGGAATTGAACAAAAACGATATCGGCTTATTTCAGTTATTATCATTACATGTCAACCATTTTATGTGGCTGCGGAAGCCTAGTAGTCAAGGTATCGGATCATGTCTGACAGGCCACGAGTTCCAGCCCAGTACCACTTAAGACCCACCGTGTAGGGGGGTAATGCACGTTAAATTTGTCTAGAGCTCAAACGTCCTCCCGTTGGTGTGGTGTGGTGGTTTGGAGAGGGGGTGCCAGTTCAGGTGTCATCCTCGTCACTTGACCATGGTTCAAAATGACGAGGTCCGTCGCCAAAAGCCTTGGTATAACTGAATAGTGTGACGTTAATATTCACTCTCTCAGTCAACCATATAATTACATTTTTTTATGATAGAATTATATTTTTAGTAAAAATAAGATTATACAAAAAATAAAATTATTTACTCCGAACTGAAACGAAAACCATTATTTTTGGTGTAATGAAAACCGTAACAGAACCGATATGTGTTTTTGAACCGATGATTTTGAACAGAACCGATATGTTAGAATGGTTTCTCGGAGTTTTATCCATCTTTGAACAAGTAAAAGTAACGTCTTATACAAATGCAAAATTGAAATTACCAGTTGCCACACTGAAAGGTTCACAATTGAGCTCCTGATAAATTAAAATGAATAAATTATAGTCAAAGTCGATGTGTCACACTACCTAAAGGCAGATACAATGCATTTTAGGTGGTTCGAGACATCACTAATAATCACATGCAAACTCAAACAAGAAAAACATGTTTATCCCAATTAATTCGAACAGTATAGCAAATGCATATCAAAGAAGCGGCATAAAATAGTTAATAGTAATTAATACCATATTAGATTTGTGAACGTAGATTATAATTTGAGAAAATAAAGTTTTACAATTCAAAAAGAAATGCACGCAATTTGATTTGTTAGTAAAGAGAAAAATTGCTTTACCATTCTAAAAAGTAAAATATATATTTTTTTATTTTTAAATTACCGAAACTTCTTATAAAGTTGATATAAATATCTTCGAGTTCGAAACGTAATAAGCTTTATATATTTTCAACAAAACAATTTTTTTTTCACGAAGGAAGAAAACTCTTGTTCTCTTCTCTTACTTTACTCTTCAGGGAAAAAGAAAGTTTTCAAAACTTCCATTTCACCACTCTATCTTACGTTTGACGTCACCAATTAAATGGTCTGAAAGAAATAGTTCAATTTCATTGGAGGAAGAATTCCTTTCTCTTTTTTTAACTTTGAGAAAAAGGAAAAGAACATTTATTTTCTTTTATCCACCAGAGGTGGTTCTATTTTTGTCCGTATCTTTGTGCCTTTTCAAGCGCCATTTTTCCAGTTTAAATAATAATTCAAAAAAATGACGCGCTCATAAATATATCACCTGCCCCCTTTTTCTTCCCTTTGGTCGATTTTCTGCCGAAATAACTTATTTTGTTTGCTTCTGTTAGTCAACTTGGTGTATCGTGAGTCCAAAGATCCTTTTACGATGGAAAGAAGAGAAAAAATGTATTCAAAGAAAATTCTCATTCTCTCTCTTTTTTTTAAATAAAACTTTTTTTTAGACGAGGAAGAGATTTTCATTTCAAAAATAAAATTTATAGGGTTTATTATTAGAGTTTATTATGGAAATATAATAATACTATTTTTAATCATGCATAACAAAGAATTCTAAGCAAGAATGATATATAATTATGCGAAAATCCAAAATAACTCTTAATGAGTATAAAATATGAATAGTTAATTCAATATGGATGTTAATATACCTTTATCACGAAAATTTACGTAGAACTTATTTCATATTACAAAATATCAGTAATAATTAATTACAGATACATTCAAAAACTTATAATAGTAAAAAGTGATTAAAAAGTTTTTAAAATCCTTTTAGTGTTTATTTTTGACAATATGTGTACACACATTATATTTTCATGGCAATGAGGCAATAATATTGAATATACAAGAAATAGAGACTATATATATATATATATATATATATATATATATATATACACGAATATTTAGATAATGCATTATGATTAGTTGAAACACTTCATTCATGGAATCAATAGCATACACCAGTGCTTCTGAAACATTCAATATTTGCGATCCAATTTTCAATCATAAGTTTAACCCCTCCCCCATACAATAACAAACTATTGAATCCAATAATTATGTACTTTGAAGCTAAAGTTACAATAGGAACTTTATTATAAATGGTACAAAATATCAGGATAAGTATTAAACTTTTGTATATGTTACTTTTAAGTTAGAGCCGGCTGGGTGCATAGTTGGTTTGTCAATGGCCTTGTATAGCTAAGGTTGTGGGTTCGACCTGGCCGATGTCGGCGGATTTTCATGATGTAGAAAGTCGACAGCAGCCATGTCGCATCGTTATGCGGTATTTAAAACATCCCTTGAGTACCTATTTGGCTTGGGTGCTCTCGGCGAAATTAAAATCCTCTGAGTACGCTTTAGCATCACCAGAGGTCAGATGCTTCTCTCTGGGGAGGAAACTGGGCATCAAAATTACTAGCGGCAATTGGTAAAGCCTTATATATAGCCACACTAAGAAGAGATACCAGCCTCTGAAGAACGTACTAGGTTTGCAGTGGTAAAACACCAATCTACAGCCCATTAAAAAGTAAAAAAAAAAACCACTTTTAAGTAAGATTTTTAAGTTACTTTTCAGTAGGATACGTAATATGTTTGGAAATTATTAAATTGGAACATACTTCAAAATAATTTTTAATTAAATAAAATATTTAATTCCACAATATCATCCTTTTTCCCATTCATTCTAAATCCATCCGGAATTTCTGCGGTGGCTGCTTTGAAAACAAAATATAGATCTCAGTTAAATATTAAAAATGAAATTATAAAAAAAGTATCAGTTTTTAATATTAAACCTTCATTTTAAAACTCCATAGGAGAGTTACTAATAATTATTAAACTAGTTCTTAATTTAGTATTCATAATCATGAGTACATTGTGCACGCACGCACACACACATTGAAAATAAATTTAAGGTATATTATATCAGTGTAAATAGTGTAAATATGTATTTTATTTCTTGTTATGTCAGAGAATGCATATTTTATATTTTACTTCCTATTAGTAATTTAATAATATTTATATATATATATATATATATATATATATATATATATATATATATATATATATATATATATATAATATTTTATTTTCGACTTTTTGTTAGGCTTGCGTCCCCCACGTAGGGTTAGGGTTATCACGCCCCCCCTCCCTCCAGAGGGCCACGCCTACAGTTTGAGAACAATTGACATACACTTTATAACATAAAAAACAATGCACCAAGAGAAAAGTGTCTGAATTAGATTTTCTATTAACACGCCATTTTGTATATATATATATATATATATATATATATATATATATATATATATACACGTTCACATTCTTAGTTTACTTAGTTTAATTTCTTTGTGAGTATCTGTTTAGTCTTGACGTATTCGACACAAATGAAATGAATCTTCAAGTATACTAAAATGTCTTCTGAGGGGGCCAATTTGGTAACCTTGAATGATTCAAAGTTGTTTATGTCATCAGAACAAGCAAGGGATTTTTCAATTCCTATACTATTAGTTACTTTCTCTCTCTATATATATATATTTATTTATACATATATATATATATATATATATATATATATATATATATATATATATATATATATATATATATATATATATATATATATATATATATCTTGTTCAAATTTTCAATCATTAATAATATATATACTTTTTATTCATCCACTGAAGTTCAAATAAATTTTTTTAACTTGTAGTGGATGACACTTGATGCTAAAATAGTTTTTTTCAAATACATTAATTCATTAATTCAATTTTATTTTTTATTTTATTTTTAAATTTATAGTCTGCGTTATATTTTTGATGTCTCTAAAAATTACCTGCAACAGGTGGTGTCAGTACTTTTTTCCAACGGATATTTTCTTGACTTCAAACAAAGTTTTTTAAACTTGTAGTGGTTGACACTTAATGTTAATACAATTTTTTTTCAATTATTAAGGTATCCGCGACTACATTCGGATCCGTGATTTTGCAAAAGCGTATAAATGGATAATATTTATGATATTTAGTGTCACTTAGATTTGAATACATGTATAAAATTGTTTTAAGGACATGTTGACAAAAACAATTATTTAAATGCAATATTTAGGCTAAAAATTAACTTAGAATAATCTTTTTTATAATGTTCTCCTTTTGTGAAAATGCTTCTATTATAATAATATTTTACCTGTATATAGCTCAGACCTCTGCGCAGAGGCTCAACTAGAATTTTTGAAATATGTAACTTAGAAGTGGGTTTATCCATGTTTTATGGCAACAGAGGGGAGAAATTTTAAGAAAAAAAAAACGCCGATAATTATTTCAAATGGTTGTAACTCTGAAAATATTGTGAAATTTTCAAAAATGATTGTTGAGTCTCTGTGCAGAGATCTGAGCTATTTACAGGTAAAACAGTATTATAATAGAAGCATTTTTCACAAAAGGAGAACAATTTGAATAAAGGTTATTCTGAGTTAAAAAATTTTTAGCCGAAATATTGTATTTAAATATTTTTTTTTATCAAAATATCCTTAAAACAATTTTATGCATGTATTCTATTCTAAGTGACACTAAATATCATGAAAATTATTCATTTATGCGCCTTTTAAAATCACGGTTTCGAACGTAGTTTTGGATACCTTAATTCAATTTAATAAACGAGAAAAACATTTCTTTGTTAACCTATAAGTAGGAATTAACTTTAATTCTTTTATATTACTTGTTTTGGTAGACGCATGCTTTCAAAGGTATGTATTCAAAGTTGTATTATTTGTGTGTGACTGATTCATTAATTAAAATAACTATACAGCAATTGATTTTCCAAACTTCATTTTTATTATCCTTTCTACCACTATTTACAATTAAGAATGTCTCCATTTAAATCGTTTGATTCCCTTCAAATGTTATATTAATTTAACTATGAATTATTTAAATGTGAAATTTTATTTAGTAAAATATATACATAGGTTCCCCTAAAATGTTTTCAAAGATAAGAACAATTTATTTTTTTAAGTAAAACAGATACTTTATAGCAAAGTCATTATTATTTATTTATTTATTTTATTCTAATGAGTGTGCATTTTAATAGCATAAACATACTAAAGAGTGTTTTTTTTCAGGTATAGAAGTTTAAGTTGCCATTACTTTCCAAGATGGCGACCGATTTAACAGCTGTCAAGTGATTTATTCTCAGTTTGGTTTGGCAATTCTCATCAAAACGATCATCAAGCAAGACGTAGATTCGTCGAATGGGCCCAAAACGAGATTGCCGTTGTTCCCGATTTTCATAAGCGAATTTTGTTTAGCGATGAAGCGCACTTCTGATTGAATGCCTACGTCAACAAACAAAACTGTCGCATTTGGAGTGAAGCTAATCCACAAGTGTATGTCGAAACACCGTTGCATCCAGAAAAACTGACTGGTGTGCTTTATGGGCTGGTGGAATCCTTCTTCAAAAACGATGAAGGCCACAACGTTACAGTCAATGGTGATCGGTATAGAGCCATGATTACTAACTTTTTTATTCCTGAATTGAACAATCATGATGTCCAGGAGCTGTGGTTCCAACATGTCACACAGCTCGTGCCACGATCGATTTATTGAAAGACACGTTTAGTGACCGCCTAATTTCACGTTTTGGACCTGTGAATTGGCCTCCAAGATCTTGTGATTTAACACCGCTAGACTATTTTCTGTGGGGCTATGTAAAGTCATTGGTCTATGCGGATAAGCCACAAACGCTTGACCATTTGGAAGACAACATTCGCCGTGTTATTGCCGATATACGGCCACAAATGTTGGAAAAAGTCATCGAAAATTGGACGTCCAGATTGGACTACATCCGAGCCAGCCGTGACAGTCATATGCCAGAAATCATATTTAAAATGTAATGCCACAAGATTATCTTTCGAATAAAAAAAATTCATGTCAATCGAATAATACATCGTTGTTTTATTGCAATTTAAAGTTCTATACCTCTAAAAAACACCATTTAGTTAAAACTTTAAAATTTTAAAGAAGTGGTAGTGAGAGAGAAAAAGACAGCTGACAAAAAACAACATTTAAGTGGATAAATTTGCAAAAATTTAATATTAACTAAGCAGGGGTCTACCCCAAACCAAAAAAACATGGCAAGGGTTCTATGAGACAAAAAAGTTTGTGAATCTCCGATTTAGATGAATGATCCAACGATACGTTTTCTTCCATTTATATTCTTGAACTCTTGATACGAAAACACCAGAAACTCTTTCGAATTATAGTATTGATGATGAATTATGGAATTTTGATTATAGAAATAAGATTATTTTGTTTGGGTCTAAAAACTTATTCTCGATTACATAATTGAATATTTGTCCCTCCTGAAACTGTAGATCCACATTAAGCACATTAAGTCAAATAATCTAGATTTACTTTCGTGATTTCTTTTTTAATCGTTAGCTGAAAGAAAAGCGCGGGAAAAGAAATCTTCAGAAACAAAAAAAAAAAAAAGAAAAGTCACGACAAGAGTTCTTTAACTTCAACCTAGGGGAAGAAAATGTTTCACATTGTGTGTAATCCAATCTTAATCTATGTTGTAGAAAATCAGAAGACGATGAAATGTTTTTTCCCTTAAATTTTCTATTAAGGGGAAGAAAATCTTTTAAACTCCCTTGGTTGTAAAGGAAATGTAGATAACTGGGGGATTTCGATGATTATAAAGGGACTATAGAGGTATTTCATCAAAAGGCTTAGGTTTTCACAAAGCAATTTCTTTATACTGTAAATAGGAAGAGTTTATTAGGAAGTGTACTGTTAAATTGCTCAGTATGAGTTTCATTTTACCCAATAGAGAAAGAGCAAATAAAGAAAACTTTAAATTCTGAAATAGGAACATGCCTTTGTTAAATGAAATCCTGATATTTTTCAAATCCTACTACTTATACTCTCTCTCTCTCTCTTACTCTCTCTCTTACTCACTCTCTCTCTCTCTCTCTCTTACTCTATCTCTTACTCACTCTCTCTCTCACTTATACTCTCTCTCTTTAATAATAATACATTTCGTTAATAATAATTTAATAATAATAATCTCTCTCTCGAATAATACATCTTTGTTTTATTGCAATTTAAAGCTCGATACCTCTAAAAAACACTCTTTATATATTAGTGCGCGTTTTCTGTACATATTTCCAAAACATTTTGTAAAAAAATCTAGAAAAAGTGTGATTTTAGAACCAATTTGATGGAAATTTATTATTGCATTTATCATGTGACCGTACGTGAGTGAATATTAAAGTCGCACTATTCAGCTGCACGAGGGCTTTTGGCGATGTATCTCGTAATTTTGAACCATGGTCAAGTGACGTAGACGACACCTGACCTGTCATCCACCTCTCCTAACTTCCACACCATACCAATGGGAGGACGTTTGAGCCTAGAGTTGTTTAACGTGTATCATCCTCCTCTGTACGGTATGTCTTAAGTGGTACTAGGTTCGAAGACACACCAGATACGAGTCCGTTACCTTGAACATTAGGCTACCTAAGTTACCATGTGACCGTGAATCAAGCCTATTGTTATAGTGATTCTTACGGTATGTGTGTGTTCTCAGAACTTTCTTTACTTTTTCTCAATTCAATATTTATGTGTGTATTTTTTTAAATATTTTGGCAAATTTTAAGTTTCCGTGTAATTTTCAACAACAAAATATTTAAGCGAATGAAGGTGAATAAATAGTCTAACAACTGAATGAATCTCTCCAAAAAGATGTTGTCGATGGATTGTAATAAATGCTGAAAGACTTTAAAAATGTCGAAAAAGATTACATTAATTAAAGAGACCTCTTGACCACACGTTTATAGTAACAGCACACTTTTATTGTACATGAAATTTCCATCTTTTAAATTAGACCTTACCAAAAACTCCACAGTCAGAATTAAAAAACAACATCTCACATTCATAGCTAGCTGGATAGAAACATTTATTAATGTGGAACGCGTGATCATTTGCAAGAAGCTACGGTTGGTGGTTCAATATCATGGACTTAAAATATTTAGCTACATGCTGATAATGAGCTACCGACTCAGATGTCGGCTTCGTCATCCGACCATGGTTATAAATCGTTAGGACTATTGACTATTTAACGTCGATTAAAACAGAGAGAAATGAATCAGACAGAAATTCGTTAATAAATTACTTGCATGTCAAGTTCAATCCTTGAAATGAACTCAGTCTTTAAACTTCCAGAACTTAATTAATCCTAAAAGTCTCGGTTATTAGCTATTCCTTAACTAATTTGACAATCCTTATCAACTAATTTGACATTCCTTATCAACATGCTACTGTTTTTTCTCAGCCAAATAACTGACAAATTTCTCCAAACTAGGACGATAACATTATATTATAATATTGGAACAGCTGTTAAAATACATTGCAATAAAAAACAGGGGACGAATTGGCGATTTTAGCTTCTTTTTCGACTTTTATAAAATAAATTTCTGAATTATTCAAGTGTTGTCATAAAGTGACTAAATTTGAGGCGCATTATCCCTATTCTTTATTTTAACTGAAAAGATATTTAAAACTAATTGTTGATACCAATTTGATATTGGTCTCAGTGGCGTAGTGAACGGCTTTCGCCGCCTGGGGCCGAACGGAAATTTGTCGCCTCTCTATTTTAATTATTAGTCAAGAAAATTAGAAAAATAAAGCAGCTTTAATTTATTTATCGATTAAAAATTCACTTTTCGTGTTTTTTTTTTTTTTTCATAGGAAAATCTTTCATATAATTGTCAATATCAATATGTATGTCATGTTTAATTGCCAGAATAGCTAAATTTGTTAGCCTTAACGTAGACACAGTCGATCTGAGATAATGTTTGATTAATTTTAGCTTAGTGAAGCTTCTCTCGTAATTGGCATTACTGATGGCAGATGTTAAAAAAATTCTCACCATTATGACAATATTTGGTAGACCATCTTCAAGTTTGGACTCAATAATATATTTTAATAAACCCAGAGAGCCGGAAGTAATGAGTTCTTTTTTACAGCCTGGTCTGTCGCAGCTACAAAAGCTTGCAAACGTACATGCTCAAGTTGAAATTCTTTATATTAATGTCTTGAAAAACTTGATCTAAATTCTTCCGTGCTCAATATCAATTAAGGCCTTAAAAAAACTTATTTTTGCGGTAGATTCTGAAACTGTTGGAATCTTTCTAAAAAAATTTCAACAGTTACTCTGTCCATTGAAGAAAATATTGTTCGTCACAAGTCATCTTCGTACGATAACTGTACATCTTTAGTTCCGTCGCCAAATCTACGCTTCCTCCTGATTCGTTTTGGAGGGCGGTGGGTTCAAAAGAGAAATTTCAAGATCTTCACATAAATGTTTAGCATATATAAAGCGTCATCCACGAATTCATCTCGTTTTGCTTCTAATAAAAGGTCTTGTAAAGCATGTATTTTTCCAGTACATTGATGGATATTTAGTCCCTGTGTTTGCAAATAATTTTGAGCATCATTGACTTTCCAATCATTGATTTTTAGAAACAGCACCGGTTTCTAGAATCTTAAGTAACAAAAAAAAAAAAAAACGAATGCGATTGCATAGCGATTATTAGACTCCCTGAATCATTGTGTATATGAAAGCTTTCACTCGTCCCCAGCAGTTTCGTCATACGGGTTCCATTTGGAGTTCGAAATACTTTTTGAAGTTAAATATGGCGGTGCTTGCCATTGCCCCTTTTCGTATACCGCCCCCCTCCGCTACGCCTGATCGGACTGCTACAGATTTGTCAGCCAAATATTAAATCATCACTATTCCAGCGGTCACAATACGATAATATTACTAATGTCGTTAGTCTTGTTTGGAGTAATTTTGAATCGCCAAAGACGGGTAGCAGTCTGACATCAAATTAATTTCAAATTCTTTCTTTAGCCAATAAGGGAAATTTTGTTGCAACAGTAATTGAAAATGTTTGTAGGCTTCCCAAGTGAATGAGTAAATATTAACGTCGCACTGTTCAGCAACACGGAGGCTTTTGGCGACAGACCACGTAATTCTGAACCATGGTCAAGTGACGGGGACGACACCTGAGCTGGCACCACTTCTCGTAACTACCCCACCACACCAACGGGAGGACGTTTCAGCTCTCGACAGATTCAACGAGCATCGCTGCCCAAAACGGAGAGATATTAGAGGTACTGGGCTCGAACTCATGACATGCCTGCCATGGTCCGATACCTTGACCACTGGGCTACCGCAGCCCCTGCAGGCTAGCACCCTAGATGGAGTTACGCATTCTGATAATTGTCCGATGATATATGAATATGAAATTAATAAATTTCATTAAATATAAATTTGGTACTTATGTATTATTTCTATTACTTCGGAACCATGTCGGTGGAAATCACCGAAGTTAAGAGCAATAACAGTATCTGGTAACCTGACGTTATTGGTTCATGCAGCCAATAACATTGTTTTTCCGGTTGTATTTCTACTAACAGCGAAATGAATTTCAATTGTGTTTGGCACTTTCAATTTTCGATTTGTTTTTTACTTCCGCACCTTTTCAACTTAATGTAAATTTCTGAAAAGAAAACTGCCAGATTTGCCAATAACCAAAGAAAAATTGCGAACCAATTGCTTCAAGAATTCAGCATTTTTATTCTGGGAAGCGAAAAAGCTCCAGTTCTCATGCTTTGGTGTTATAATACGGAAATGCAATCCTAAGTGTTACAATCATATTTGGAAATAGAAATGACAATTTCTTCAAAAACATTTTCTATTGCTTTTTCCACAATTTGTACTACTTATACGTAAATTATGTTAAGGTAGCGGACTATGCTCGGAACCATGATATTAAAAAAGAGGATAAAGGAATATTTTGTATATGTAGTTTGTCCTATAAATTGTGGAATGTATAGAGAGAGCTGTTTTTATAATATTATTACAATAAAAAACTATTTTTGTCACCCAGCGACGCTGAATGCTGTAGGGACTGGGTTCGAATCCCGGAGAAGACATGGATGTTTGTAAATGTATAGTGCCTTCGCGGCATGGGGGTACTCTAAATAGCCGTCGAGCCGAAGTCCTCTCGTGTGGTTGGTGGAAGGGGAAGAGAGGTGGGAAGCCTCTGACCACCCCTAGAGTGTTCTCCCTCTAAATTGAGGTGGACCGAGCCAAATAGTACTGTTACCTGTATGGTGCTCAAAGCTACGGTTAACGACAGGCGTCACTTAGCCCTTTGCCATAATGAATTTCGTGGACCTCTATCTGACCTTTACCTATCAGGTGGCATTGGTAACAACAACAACAATAAAAACTATTAAAATGCAGCTTTTCGGCAAGAACCAAAAAAAAAAAGGACTAATTTTTTCAAAATATTCTCCTTTTATGAAAGATGCTCCTATACTGGTAATATCGTCTTTATATGTCACTAAAACTTCTGTAAAGAGTCTAAATTAAAAAAATTTAAAAAATATATAGAAAATACGCCGGCTGGGTGGCGTAGTTGGTTTGTCGCTAGCCTTTTATACCTAAGGTTGCGGGTTCGACCCTGGCCCAAGTCGGTGGATTTTCATGATGTTGATAAATCGATAGTGACCATGTCGTATGATTGTACGTCATGTAAAAGATCCCTAGAGTGTCTATTTGGCTTGGGTCCTCTTAGCAAAATTAAATTCTCTAGTACAGGTTCGCATCGTTAAGAGCTCAGATACCCACCTCTGGGGAGGAAACTGGGCATCAAAATTACTTGCAACGATTAGTATCCGCCTTTATATATTGTGCGCGCACTGAAAAGAGCTTTTATGTATGCAATGGTAAAATGCCAGTTGGCAGCCAATAAGAAAAATATTTTAATATTTTCCAGAATAAAGAAATTTTAACAAAAAACATTGGTTATCATTTCGAACAATTGTAACTCTGAAAATAACGTGGGTTTTATTCAAAATGCCTAGGTCAGACTCTATAGTGAAGTTCTGGCTATATAAATAAGCAAAATATTATTGTTATAGAAGAATTCTTCATAAAAGGATGTTTTGAAAATACGTCATCTTTTCTTCCTTTTTTTTTGCCGAAAAATTTCATTTAAATAATTTTTTATTGTAATAATAGATTCTTATCACAGAGAGAGAGAGTTTTATTCTCATATCCTTATTCAGATGACAGTCAAAATATTTTTAAAAAATATTCATTCCAAGGCTTTTTCATAATCCCAGTTACGAACATAGTACCCCCATGGGGGTTGCACATTGGCAACTAAGTCTTTGCAGACACGGTAAGTTCCCAAGAAAGGAAGCCATTTTATTGGCGGCTCCTGCTACCAAATTGCGACTTTTGAACTTAATCCAATTTAAAATCTCGTCTAATTAATGCTAAATGTTGCCATGATTTAACTTTGCCAAGAATACCAAAGCCCCAAATCGATACTCAAGGGATCTTTTACATGCCTCATAATCACATGCCATGTATGCCTACGATTTTCGCATTGACGCCACAAAAGCCTAGTGGTTGAGGTATCGGATCGTGGCAGGCATGTCACGTGTTCGAGCCCATTACTACTAAATACCCACCGTGTAGGGGAGTGATGCACGCTAAATCTGTCGAGAGCTCTAACGTCCTCCCGTGTGGTAGTTAGGAGAGGGGGTGCCAGTTCAAGTGTCATCCTCATCCATGATTCAAAATTACGAGGTCCGTTGCCAAAAGTCCTTGAGCAGCTGAACATTGCGACGTTAGTATTCACTCACTCACTCACGATTTTCGCATGCAGAAAATCTACCGATTGGACTCGAACCCCAAGCCTTGTAGTTCCGAAGCGGGCACACTACTTCTAAGCCACCGGAACCGATAATTCTGAATATAGCTGGTTAACTTAAATCTAAAAGTTAAAGGCAATTTCCATTGAAAAAGTATTTCAGAATCCTGCTTTAAAGCTCATAAATTTGAAGTAAAGATTGAAAAAAAGTACTTAAAACTTAAAATACAGCTGTTTATATACAGTTACTCCCAAAATTGAGGGTACACCTACTTTTAAAACGGGAATCAATGTTTAGAATGAAAAAATTATATTAAATGAGGGAAATAATTAAAACCTTTAAGCATAGATGCGTTTGTTAGATCATAATTCATTATTTTGAATGATAAAACAAAATATTTCTTAGTTTAAACATACATATAATAACTTATAAAGAAAATTAACAGAAATTAATAGCCACAAAATTGAGAGTACATGCATCTATTTTCCTGCATAAATTAAGAATAATAAAGAGTTAATATTTAGTAGCATAACCTTTTGCTGATATGACAGCTTCCAATCGCCGAAGCATCGATTCCACAAGATGTCTAGTGGTCTCGGGAGCAATATTCAGCCATTCTTCTTGCAATACCGTTTTCAATTGTTCCTTGCTTGTAATTTGATGTTTTTGCACAGATCTCTCAAGATGGGACCACAGAGGATCGATAACATTTAAGTCGGGAGACTGTGGAAGTATATTAAGTTGATTCCGACAATGGTAAAAAAAGCAGCCATTCTTCTACAACAAACGCAGTGTGCTTGGGGTCATTGTCTTGCTGGAATATGAAATTCGACCCCAATCCCAAATTATCAGCACTTTCTTTCAAATTATTTTGCAGAATATTAAGATAAGCCATCTTGTGCATGATTCCATCAATGAATACTAGCTTTCCCACCTCCGACGTAGCCATACACCCCCAAACCATCACCGACCCACCTCCGTGCTTCACAGTAGGAATTGTGTGTTTTGGGTGGTGTGAGGTATTTGGTTTACGCGACACCATACGACGACCGTCACTGCCGAAGATGTTGAACTTACTCTCATCACTGAAAATGACTTCGTTCCAAAACTGTTGAGGTTTTAAAATGTGTTCTTTAGCGAATTTCAATCGCTTGACTCTATTCCTCTTACCAATTAAGGGCTTTTTTCGAGCTACTCTACCATTATAGCCAGCCTTTCTTAGGACTCTTCGTACCGTTTCTGCAGAAACCGATCGACCTAAGGTATTAGAGGTACTGGCTGCAATTTTAGGAGCACTAATTTTAGGATCAATCTTCACTTGATGTATAACTCTTCGCTCGGTTATGGAGTTTATAATTTTCTTTCTCCCTCTTCCTTCGTTATTTGCCAGCATACCAGTCTTCTTAAATTTTTGCAGGATTTTTTGGATACAGTTAACACTTCGTCCAACTACTTTAGCAATATTCAGCTGAGATTTGCCTTCATTTGACAGTTTAATAACAAGTTTTCTCTCTTCGATTGTCGTTTCCTTCCGATTCTCCATTTTAATCAAGACATCAAATCCCAAACATAAATTTGTTATCAGATAGCCTTTGAAAGCCTTCCTTTATTATAGATCTATTATCAAATTTATATTTAAAAAAATTACTGGTAGTTTTGCATAGTGATTAAAGAAGTGTACCTTCAATTTTGTGACATTAAAATGGTGTAGTTTTTCTTTCAAACCTTCATATTTTTGTTTCAACCAATTTCCATGTCTTACATTTAATGTTATTTGGAAGAGTAATGTATGCATTTTGAATGTACAAAAGTGCGTTAACATAGCGTATTAATTTCTACACCTGGTGATCCGATGGTGAATTCGGAATTAAGTGTACTCTCAATTTTGGGAGTCACTGTATGTATGCATGTATTAAATATTTTTTCTTTGTAATCGTTATTGTTCTCTACCGGAAAAATCACCAAACGTTACCAACGTTGTTGCTATAAAATCTTAAATGTTGTTGCTATAAATGCTTAAAAAATTGTGGATCCTTTTTTATATTGTTTTCAGTTTAAACAATTCTACAATTTTACCAATCATTTGAGTGCGAGTAAAAGTGTTCCGATCTTATTTAGATGCAATCTTCACCTCGAGTTAATCAATCACTAAAATTCTCCAACGAACTCGCACGCTTCTACGAATCTTGAAAATTTCCACCGCCATTACGACAAAATACCCGAGGCGGAGTCCAACCATTCTAACGGGAGATTCCCGGATTTCTTCGCCTGAGATTCCCAGGAATGGATTCCACCCAGACCAACTATTCTCCCGAATTGCAGCTCCGGGGAATTGCGTGTAAATTAATATTACGGAAGTGGGAGGAAAATGGGGAATAGGCGATTGTGTATGTTGTTGATGGATTCTGAGCTGATCTGTATTATAAAGGTAAGAGTGAAGTAACATATTTATTTATGTTTTTAAGTATTTAGTTAATATTTTTTGATATTATATATGTTCTTAAAATTTCCGGAATTTGATTGAATTTCGATTAATTTAAGATAGGATTTAATAGAAATGGTTAAAGGGATTAAAAAAATAATTTTTTGTCTTTTTTTAAGGTATCCGAATACGTTCGGAACAGTGATTTTGCAAAAGCGTACAAACGAATATTTAAAAAAAAAAAATTGTTAGTGCGAGAGTTAGATTAAAATACGCATATAAAATCGTTTTAAGAATACCATTACAAGAAAAAATTATTTAAATGCAATTTTTTAACGAAAAATGAGCATAGTATTACCTACTTTAAAAATTATCTCCTTTTATGAAAAATACTGCTAGTTACACAACAGAGGCTGTGAGCGTTTCAAGCAATCTATGGTAAATGTTTTGCTTAACATGGCGTGGTGTGGAACCCAAATGGTTGCTATTTGGAGACTTCTTTACTTAACCGTGGCTCAGAATTACGAAGTCTGCCACCAAACAGCTCTTATATTGTTGAAGAATGCGACATAACTTAAAACCAAATCAAATTCACGCATTTGTTTTAATTGACAGATGAATTTTATTTTTTAAAAAGAATGAAGCTATCGTATTTTTATAGGAGATGTGAAACATGCTTGCCTTACGGAATTGTAAAGAGTTACAATAAAAGTTTATTTAAAACCGTATTACTTAGAAATTTTTTAAAAAATAATTTAATAAAGAAAATCTCTTGTAAATGATTTTTGATACTTTACCGTACAGTTTCTCTAAATCAAAATACTATCCAATCAAAAAACGTTACCGAACGCTAACATCGTTTCAGCACATGCACGAAAACAAATTGCTCCTTCAACAAATGAATTCAAGATTTAGAAAAAATTAAATACTATATTTATTTTAAAAAAAACACACACACAAGGTAAGTCGGAGGCAGTTTCGCCACATTTAAGGATTTTTCGATTAGTGCATTGAAAGTGCAAAAAACAAGATCATGGAAAAATACACTTTATTTTTCAATACTTAATTGGCTTTGTATACAATTCTCTTCTTAGGGTGAAATAATAAGGATCTTAAGTAAATCCATTTGATTGTGCCATGTTTCCCCATATGTATGGGAAAGATGCCACCTGTCATGTATTAAGATGCAACAACACCACAGTAAAAAAAAAATAAGACAAAAATTACGAAATTCAATGTGAAGTAACAACTATAGTAAAACAAAAAATTAAATTCTTTCATAATTAATGTGCTAAAAATAATAACGGTACAGGTTCGAATGATAGTCTACTCAACTTTTCACTCAGTGCAAGTGATAATCTTCTTGCAACCATTTGTTGCATTCTATACACCGAATTCAGTTATATTTGGAGCCTTTTTTAGCATAAAAGTACCCTTTACTCTCAGTACAAAAATCATCCTTATTATCTTCATCCAAATTTTCACCACTGGTATTTAGAGGAATTTCTTCACTTGAAAATGAAAAGCTGACACGTCTCTTTTTCTTCTGTTTTTTCGAAGGTTTCTTGTTATTAATATTATCTTGTTGTTAATAATTATTATTTTATTTTTTTATTAATTTTAATTATTAATTTAGTATTAATTTCAAGTATACGTATTATTTTAATTTTTAATTATTAATTTAGCATTAATCTCAAGTATATATATTCTAATTAATTTTAATTAATAATTTAGTATTAATCTCAAGCATTATTTTAATTATAATTTTTATTCTTATCATTAATTGCATTTAATTATTAATTATAATAATAATTATTAAGTGTATTTATACTTTATGCGATAATATACAGTGTTATAAAATGAAAAAGGAAATTTAAAGTTCATTTCATTTATTTCTGAACCATATGTGGCTTCTTCCCCCACGTATAAAGGGAAAATACCACACATGCTTTTTCCTTATTGCTGCAGTGTTATGGCCGTTTCTACATGCATCGTATGTGTAACATTATGCGTAACTCACTTATATTGCCAATATCTTATTTAAAATAACAAGTACGTTTATAAACTTTAAATACGAGAAACGTAATATTATAAAAGTAGTACTCACCACTTTAAAGGTCCAAAAGATCGAAACATAAGGCCGATTAAAGACGATTAATTCAGATAAATTCACAAGCCACCCTCAATGTTGTACCAAACAAACTCTTCACACAAGTTGCTCAAATATACCATCTATCGACGCTTAAAAGTACTATTAACAAACTGGCATCTTCCCCCGACTTACCGCATATTATTTATGTGGCTAAAACGGAACAATTTAAAATCGCGACAAATGAGGTTTCTTTATGAAGAAAATGTCTCATAAACTTGCGTAAGTACGAATCTTAATGCCATCGTGTTGTCTCGCGATGTTTCTTGTTTCGCCATTTTGATAAACCTTTTGTTATTAGATTAATATATTTACGTAGGTGACTATATTTTTAAAAATATTCCACAACGCCTTCATTCGTACGAAATAGATCACAATTTATCACAGATTTTAAACTAAGTTAATATTTTCGAGCATGCACTTTGGAAACTGTGTTTGAGCATGCTGGGGAGGGGTTTTTTACTATTTGATGCATATCATGGAATTTTGTGTCGTTTTTTTTATTTAGCGAAATTGGTCGATGATATCACATCACTCAATAAGTCCCGGCCTAACATATAGATGGCATTACTTTCTAACATTCTTTAGTATAGCCTAGTAGAACTAACTTTCAAACGCCACGTGTCAAAATTTCGTGACAATGTCTTGTTTAGTTGGAAAGTTAGATATTTTAGTGAAACAACTTTTGCTTGTTGCGCACTATGGATGAAAAAGAATTTCATGTGAAGCGATGCTTTTTGATGGAGAAAAGCACTAATCAAACAAAGCAATGCGCTTCGAATTATTTTTGCATCTACCGTATAGTCCAGATCTTGCATCCAGTGACTACTCGCTTTTTGAAGACCTTTAAAAAGGATACAGGGAAAGAGGTTTGGCTCAAATGAAGAAGTGGTTGCCGAAGTAAAGAGTGTTTTTTTCCAGGTATAGAAGTTTAAGTTGGCATTACTTTCCAAGATGGCGACCGATTTAACAGCTGTCAAGTGATTTATTCTCAATTTAGTTTGGCAATTCATGAAAACGATCATCAAGCAAGGCGTAGATTCGTCAAATGGACCCAAAACGAGATTGCCGTTGTTCCCGATTTTCATAAGCTAATTTTGTTTAGCGATGAAGCACACTTCTGGTTGAATGGCTACGTCGACAAAACAAAACTGCCGCATTTGGAGTGAAGCTAATCCACAAGTGTATGTCAAAACACCGTTATATCCAGAAAAACTGACTGTTTGGTGCGCTATATGGGCTGGTGGAATCATTCTTCAAAAACGATGCAGGCCACAACGTTACAGTCAATGGTGATCGGTATAGAGCCATGATTACTAACTTTTTCATTCCTGAATTGAACAATCATGATGTCCAGGAGCTGTGGTTCCAACAAGACGGCGCAACATGTCACACAGCTCGTGCCACGATCGATTTATTGAAAGACACGTTTAGTGACCGCCTAATTTCACGTTTTGGACCTGTGAATTGGCCTCCAAGATCTTGTGATTTAACACCGCTAGACTATTTTCTGTGGGGCTATGTAAAGTCATTGGTCTATGCGGATAAGCCACAAACGCTTGACCATTTGGAAGACAACATTCGCCGTGTTATTGCCGATATACGGCCACAAATGTTGGAAAAACTCATCGAAAATTGGACGTCCAGATTGGACTACATCCGATCCAGCCGTGGCAGTCCTATGCAAGAAATCATATTTAAAATGTAATGCCACAAGATAACCTTTCGAATAAAAAAAATTCATGACAATCGAATAATACATCGTTGTTTTATAGCAATTTAAAGTTCTTTACCTCTAAAAAAACACCCTTTAGAAGCCTATTTTGAGAGCAAAGACAAATCGTTCTACGAAAAACATATTAAAAAATTAGAAGAGAGCTGGGCTGAATGTATCATTCTTGAAGGGGAGTATCTTGATAAATATATAACGATCAATTTTACTTATAAAAGTTGTTGTCTTCTTAGTTACGCACGGGACTTATTGAGCCATGTGTTAAGCACCTAATTCATTAAACAGAAATAATATTTTTAAAGCAGTGTGTTAATTTTTGAGCGTTCGGGAGTGTTTTGAAAATATTTCTCTGTTTTTGTTAAGTAAAATGCTGTATAATTATTTTATT
This sequence comes from Trichonephila clavipes, assembly GCA_019973935.1. Classification (NCBI taxonomy): domain Eukaryota; kingdom Metazoa; phylum Arthropoda; class Arachnida; order Araneae; family Nephilidae; genus Trichonephila; species Trichonephila clavipes. The sequence goes on along the minus strand of BMAU01018370.1, from coordinate 1,253,925 downwards.
ATATATTTTTTTCGTGTCTTAAATAAGCAACATTTCTTATTTCTCAAACATTCTCCAAATCTAATAAAACAGCCAACGCAACTTTATTAACGCTCATAAATATCTTTTAAAAGATATCTATTATATAAATAACTACTTTCTTTTCGGATTATTAAAAAAAATGAAGAGATTCGACCTCTTTTTCAAAGAGTTCCATTTTTGGAATTCAAATGCATTTCTTAATACAGAGAGAACAGTTTTTATGGACAAAAATTTGCATCTCTCGAGGATTTACGGTTTGCAGAAGCATTTTCGTACAAGAAATCACGTTTCAAGAGAATTTATAGAGTCGTAAAGAATTTTTGTGAGTGTTATCACCGCTCTCACAAACATTTATGCCCGAATTAAGTTTAGATAAGATAGCTTTTAAGTTGCTTGCAAAGATACTGTGTTGAATGATATATAGTATAAACAGGGAATGTGCTTAGGAATTAACTTACTTTTAAACCGAATAGTTGTATGCAATTGAAAATATACGAAAATCAGCTTCAGCTCCTCAGTAACTATTACATTCGAAACAAAATTTTTACTTTTATGTTTTTTCTTATTTAGTTAAGTTTCTGACGAGTCTATTCGCGTTCACTTAAAAACTAATTCTCTTGGGGAAATATTGGGTCTTTAAAAATTATTATATTACTAGCTGATCCGGCCACGCGTTGTTGTGGCTTTGTTTTAATACATTGATTTAATATTAATCTGAGCCATTCAGTGCAGTCAAATTAATCTTCGCTTATAATTTCGAAGAGTTGAAATTTTGTATAAAACAACATGATTTTAAGGTATCCGATTACCCTCATGGTTTTTTCAAAAATTGACAAAATTTGTTTATGATTTTTTTATTGGTCATCTTATTATCTTAATAAAAATACCAAGTTTTTTATTTTCCATTCACTAGAACAAAACTGTAAGTGCTTCAGTAAAAGCAATTGCCATAACTTTACACACGATGTCAAACTTTAAAATGAGTTTTACTCGAAATGTGTTTTTTTTTCGAAAAACTCAAACGGGGACAGCGATTGCTCAAAAATTTTTGAAAATAATTTGCTGAAATTTTTTGTGTATGTTCTGTATAATAGAAGTATTTTGACCTTCAGATTTATCAATTACTGTTCTATTTCAAAATTTACAGTCCTTTATGTGAATATAATTGCTATTTTTTTTAAACACTTTCATATAATCACTAAGATAAAGTGCTCTAGTTTTTGTAAAAACTAAAATATCTCTTATCCTGAAGGTCATTTCAAACATGAGTATCAAAGTAACACATCAAAATTGAAAAACTGAGAATTTGTTCATAAAATATTTGTACAGAAATGGCCCCGTTTATGTAATTTTTTGTACATTTTCACCAGTTTTTTTTCCATTTTAATAATTTTTTTTTTCTATTTTCAATTTTAAGATTTTTTCCATAAAATATACTAAATCTAAAAATCACAAAAAAATCCCCATATCTCCATTTTTTTCAGAAAAAAAGTTGTCGTAAGTAGCCGGAAACCTTAATTTTTCATTTTATTCATCTCCTATTTGATTAAGTAACAACACACACATAAAAATATTTAATGTTATGAATGAGGTGACTAATGTTGATTTTTTATCAATTTTTAATATTATTTTTATCATTTTAAAGTATAACAATAAATATGTTTATATAACTAATCGCTAAACGGTGCAAAACATTTTTCGGTAACCCGTCTTTTGCCAACTCAAATAGATTCGACGGTTTCCCCACACGTGAGTATAGTTGCCCATTTGAGAAACATGGATTTTCTAAGTTCAAGCATCAAAAGGACATTGCTTGGCTTTGAGATTTATTTATGGCCATCGCGAAAACCAAAAGAATCGGGAATTGAAGCTTTTTGAATGATATCAATGGATTCTGGCAAAATAAGTGGAACGCGTGGCGAGAGAACGATTTCTCCTTTAAACTGTGCAGTCAAAATGTTTGCTTCAAGAAGTTTCCCGGTATTTCTTTTGATGAATAAACATGTACCGTCGCATAATCTAGTTTGATTTTAGTAACGCTGTAAAATTTGTGTGGCAGCATTCCTGATATATCCAGGTAATTCAAAAACTCGGTTGGAAAATTTACGGCAATCGTCTTTTTGCAAGGCTATGCCTGCAAGTTTAGTTGCTATAGGAAATAAACATCCGGACTTGAAACTCTAACGCAAATCCATTTGACCTCATCCGGCAATATCCAGCTAAGTTAGAAGGGTTTCTGAAATCCAAATCCAGATTCTAGTACCCCACACCGAGATTCATCCTATGGCCACTTTTGGTGCACCTACCACTGCAAGTTCAGTCTCTGAAGGGGGCATTACGCTTATCCGGGATTATTCAGCAAAATTATGGGAACTTCTAAAATTCGACTTCAGATTTTTGTACCCCACTCAGAATAACTCCAGATGATCACTTTTCACACCCCAAGAATTTTAAGGTAAGCCCCTGCCGCACATGGTTCATGTAAAATACGGATCCGACATTGTTTTGCAATGTGATCTGCTGGCGTTGTTTGACATGGTTATGGGCTTTTCTTGAATCAGGTGGGAATATTCAGATCAGCAATTCCGATCATGACTCACTTTTTACGTTCCTACGTCTGCAAGTTAGCCCGGTGCTACTGTTCGCGAATATTCTGGTCATCCGGCATTATCATCAAAATTCCTAAAGTTCGATTTCAGATTCTCACGTCACACTACAAAACGCACACGGGACTGACTTTCGATGCTCCAACGCATGCACTTTCAGTCTCTAGAGGGAATGAAAATCCGAACGTGGGACTTAAATGCAAATCATTTCCACTTAATTCCGGTAATATCCTGCAAAAGTTACGGAAGTTTCTGAAATATGAGATTCTCGTTTCCCGCCCCTAGACGCAACCAGAGTCAACTTTCGTTGCTGTTGAGCCTGTGATGTCAGTTGCTGGGAGGGGACATTAGGGTCGCCCAGCATTTTCTGGCAAAATTTCCGGAACTGCTAAAATTGGAATTTCGATTCTCGGTCACCACCTCGAAGTACACTAGTACTTGTCCTTCGCGCAGCAAGACTTATAGGGTAAGCTCCGGGCACAGTTCGCGTTATAGGAAATCGTCCGGCATTATCCGGCAAAGTTAAGGTTATTTCTAAAATTCGATTTCAGTACCTCGTTCACCATCCCAAAATACACCAGAAACACTATTTTTTCACTCTGAGAATTTAGGGTAAGCACCTGCCACGGTTTACGTAATAGACGGCCGTCCGGAATTATCCGGCAAAGTTAAGGTAACTTCTCAAATAGAATATTAGAATTGGATTGCTTTTTTTAAAAAAAAATACATCAGGGACCAAATTTTCGTGTTCCAAAGCTTTTAAAGTAAGTCCCTGTTACGGTGTGTATAAAATACGGTTGACCAGCATTATCCAACAAAGTTCTGGACATTATTGGAAACCGATTCGAAAATCGGATTCCACGCCGAGAAATACGCTAGGCGTTCACTTTTCGTGCACTTTGATCGACAAATTCCGCTTCTGCAGACACACACGCATTGCGACATTTTACAACTTTTCCCGTTACCCGGATTTTTCACATTTCCGGCAGTAAAAAAATTATGACGTCATTAGTTGAAATAAAAACTAACCTATATTTTAAGTTAGACGAATCACACAGAATACACAAAATTATATTAAAATCGATTGAATAGTTCTGGAGTTCATCATGGAAAAACACTGTGACGCGTAATTTATATATATATAGATAGAGCTTCCTCCCGAAGAAGATGTGATCATGCAAATTAAAACTTATGGATAGAATTTAAACTTTCAGGTTAGTATGAGAGAGGGTAAATTACCAATGGCTAGCAGTGATTAATTAAACTTGAAAGTGAGACATGGATATTTCAAAGCTGAATTGTAACATTAAGATATCCGACTACGTTCAGAACCGTGATTTTGAAAAGTGCATAAATGGATAATTTTCATGATATTTAGCGTCACTTAGATTAGAATACATGCATAAAATTGTTTTAAGAACATTTTGATAAAGACAATTTATTTAAATACAATATTTTGGCAAAAAATTAACTTAGAATAATCTCTTTTCCCCAAATGTTCTCCTTTTGTGAAAAATGCTTCTATTAGAATAATATTTTGCCTGTGTATATAGCTCAGACCTCTGTTCAGAGGCTCAACTAGAATTTTTGAAATATATAACTTAGAAGAGGGTTTATTCATATTTTACAACAACAGAAGAGAGCAATTTTAAGATAAAAACGTGAATAATTATTTCAATTCATGGTAAATCTGAAAATAATGTGAATTTTTCTAAAATTCTAGTTGAGTTTCTGAACAGAGGTCTGAGCTATATACAGGTAAAATATTACTATAAAAGAAGCGTTTTTCACAAAAGGAGAACATTTGGAAAAAAATATTACTCTAAGTTAATTTTTTGCCAAAATATTGTATTTAAATATTTTTTTTGTCAAAATGTCCTTAAAACAATTTTATGAATGTATTCTAATCTGAATGACACTAAATATCATGAAAATTATCCATTTATGTGCTTTTTTAAGATCACGGTTCCGAACGTAGTCGGATACCTTAACGTTGACGATTTGTCAACTAGGAATCAAAGTAGATAAAGTAGATAAGAATTAGAAGCTATTGCCTCGACGTAAGAGATCTGATTATTTAAAGTCTTCTCGTATCTCTCACACCTCGTTAATTGCTCTCCATTTTGGTATTCGGTGATTAATTGAATTCATGTTGTTGTTCTTATTGAGAATAAATTGTAGTTATTTTGAATAAGGCTAGTCTTCCTTCCGAGTCTTCCACACCCATGGACGTCGTAGGGTAGCCTTTACAAGTTTTATTTAAATCGCGTATAATAACCTGTTTCAATGAAACAAACCTGTAAAGGCCCCTTGGGGTGCCCTTCTCCTTGATTATCAGCGTGAGCTAGAGGTGTAGGAATAACGTAAGAACTAGAAGCTGCTATGATCTTAATTTCACTTTATTAAGATCTTAAAACTTAAACATCTAACAGATTAGTTAATTATAATATATGTGAGAGAATCTACGGTGGCTAAACACGCAATATATATAATACCGAAATAACGTAACCCGGACCACTATAAATAACTAACTCGCCTAAACTCAATTCCAATACTATCACAGATCCTAATATTAAATAGTCACTTCTATCTTAATGTCGATCGATCAATTCAATTCTATAGGAAGTTGCGGTTTAACTGGAGTGCAATGGTAATCACCTTGACCTAATGGCTCTTTGTTACAAATAACTTCTCTTAGCTGTCACTAAATCTTTCCAAAACCTCTTCACGCTTGAATCATTGACTATTTTAACATTCCCTGAATTGCCACCCGGCTTACTCTAATTTCTGATATTTAAAAGCTTCTAATTTGCAACTTTCCTTCACGCTTCACTTCTTGGGTTTGGTTGGAAAAGAGTTGCCGTTAATTATTGCCCCAAAGAACCCAAAGGACATGCTAATGAAAAGACGCGTGAGCCCGTCACAAACCATTTTAAAAAAAGAAAGTTTGCCGTGTTGAGGGGTAAAGCACATTAAATCCTTTGAAATTCAGACCTCACTTTGACTTGGTGTGGATCTTAGGAGAACCTCATCACCTGATAGGTTTATAAATTAGGGGATAAGTTGCCATTAACCCTCGTGTCGCTTCGAAGTGGGAAGCTAATAAACAATAATTGTCAAAAAATTAAGTTATAATGGTTAACTTATTAAGTGTAAATTTCTAGTTTTTAACTAGCTAACGACAGCGTTCCTGTTAGAGAGCGCGCAAGTAAAGAGTGTTTTTTTTCCAGGTATAGAAGTTAAAGTTGGCATTACTTTCAAAGATGGCGACCGATTTAACAGCTGTCAAGTGATTTATTCTCAGTTTGGTTTGGCAATTCATCAAAACGATCAAGCAAGGCGTAGATTCGTCGAATGGGCCCACAACGAGATTGCCGTTGTTCCCGATTTTCATAAGCGAATTTTGTTTAGCGATGAAGCTCACTTCTGGTTGAATGGCTACGTCAGCAAACAAAACTGCCGCATTTGGAGTGAAGCTAATCCACAAGTGTATGTCGAAACACCGTTACATCCAGAAAAACTGAATGGTTGGTGTGCTTTATGGGCTGGTGGAATCTTTTTTCAAAAACGATGAAGGCCACAACGTTACAGTCAATGGTGATCGGTATAGAGCCATGATTACTAACTTTTTCATTCCTGAATTGAACAATCATGATGTCCAGGAGCTGTGGTTCCAACAAGACGGCGCAACATGTCACACAGCTCGTGCCACAATCGATTTATTGAAAGACACGTTGGGTGACCGCCTAATTTCACGTTTTGGACCTGTGAATTGGCCTCCAAGATCTTGTGATTTAACACCGCTAGACTATTTTCTGCGGGGCTATGCAAAGTCATTGGTCTATGCGGATAAGCCACAAACGCTTGACCATTTGGAAGACAACATTCGCCGTGTTATTGCCGATATACGGCTACAAATGTTGGAAAAAGTCATCGAAAGTTGGACGTCCAGATTGGACTACATCCGAGCCAGCCGTGGCAGTCCTATGCCAGAAATCATATTTAAAATGTAATGCCACAAGATTATCTTTCGAATAACAAAAATTCATGTCAATCGAATAATACATCGTTGTTTTATTGCAATTTAAAGTTCTACACCTCTAAAAAAACACCCTTTATGTGTGTCACGGAAATCAGTCGATGACGAGTATACTTATTAACCAGAGTTAGTTGGGCTGTTAAAATATTGGATCAAAAAGAAATAAATTTATTTTACAAAAAGGCCAATTTTTTTTGTTACTAAAACTTTTATTTATTTGGTTAACATAAACATATATTATACTCAAAAAACGCAATTGACCGTAAGTTTGTATGGATATCTATGAATTTTAGTGACTGTCAAAATTCCTGGACAGAGAGACCTAAACACACACTGATTTACTTCCTTCTTTACTGATAAAATATTTTCCACCTGTCTTGACATTAAGGAAGTTATGAAGCCACTGCTGTAAGTTTCATCACTGCCCTCTTACCAAAAAACATACTTGCCTTAGCCATCCCAATAAAATAGCTGTTTTTTAGGCAGCACGGCATTGGATCATTACTCTAATGTCAGCACATGGTTCTAACAACAAACTATTAGCTTTTACTCCACTCGATTGCTAAGTAATTTTGTGCCAGCAAGCTATCAGCGCTTGGTCGGCGTCACGCATTTGTCCCGTGGTTTACCCTGCCTGAAGGAACCCTATTATACATCAGCTTTCCGACTTTTGCCTTTGCCCTTTTTAGGTTCACATCTAAAACCCATTATCATCGCAAATAAATGTGGGAACTTACACGCTGCTACAGCCAGTCCATACGGGGACGCATGAAATCTGAAATTTTTCAAAAATTTTTTTGCTTACTAGCTGGTATACCCAAACTTCGCACGGGTAAGTTGAAAAGTTAAACAATACAGATTGAAAGGTAAAGTATTTTTAATGAGTTAATTTTATGTGAATTGCAACTTAAACAACACAAAAAAATATGCTTTTCCCATATCTCAACTGAACAAAAAAACAACAACCCTGTTGTTTAATATTAAGTCTGAAGGTCTAATAGCTGATAAAAAGGATTTTTTTATTTATAACGCCCCGTAACTCTCTTGCGGGTTGATTTTTAGAAACACCTTCCTAGGCTGATCCCTGCTCGGCAAAATTAACACATTGTTACAAATTTTGTGAATTGAACGCTTAAAAAATAGTGTAAATAATTTAGATCTAGATATGAAATACGTTAATATATTACTTTCTGTGGTATATTTTTATGTTAAAATTGTAAAATTCGAGAGCAACGCCATCCCTTGCATTATAATGGCAATTCAATGGAAACTTAGTAAAATGTTGGGGATAGAGCCATGTTGGCATCTTTTTTGGAGACCACGTTTGAAACTTGCGATTGATTGAACGGTGCAAAAGTTTGATATGCTGCAGATCTACTTGGTGGTGAGCTGCAACATAAATTATAGCTCAAAAACCTTCTCCGTAAATATATATATATACATGCCAATATTCATGTGATCGATTGAACGGTGTCGGAGTGAAGCGGTTTCATATATACAAATATCCATTTATAGATTTGTTTTTTATAGCCTAGTCTCGAAATATTGCAAGCATCTTGGAAATTGAGAATATGTTTTATTTTTCTCATAAATTAATATTTAAATAACGAATGTGTGTGTGTGGTCTCTACTTTTTATGCATGCTGAATATACTCGTCAACACACAAAATCCTGCAACTTCTCCATGACGAGAATACACACTCGACAATTACAGTTAACTGGTCAAAATATTAATATTTGCAATAGTTGTATTTTACTTTATTGATGCAAAGAATGAATTTAAAAACCATATGTAGCGTTAATGTATCCTGAAGGTGCACACATGATAATATTTAGGAATAATATAAAAAAATAATAGTTTCTCTCTCTCTTGCTAGTATATATATATATTATTCTTATATTAATCATGAGATATATTTTCTATAAATAATTATAATAATATATTTTATGTATTATATACTAGCTGAAAAACCCTTTCTCCGTACGGGATAAGTTTCAAAATCATAAAATTTCCTATTAAAGCAATTATAATATTTTTAGGGGGGTAAAGCCTGTGTAAACTAGTATAATCAAAAATTAAAAAAAATTAATTAATGTTTAAATTATAAATATTTTAAACTAAGTACAATTTGGCCTCAAATTAAATAATAACTCAAGAAAAACAAATATTTCAATGTAAGAGAAAATTAGCATGCTATAAAGTAAACAGAAATGAATGAATGTAAATAGAAATAAAAATTATATCAGAAAATAATAGCAATTGTAAGTTTCTGTAATTGAACTATGGGCGAAATAACCTGAAATAGATAAACCGAAAGAAAAAATTAATGATAATAAACTGATTAACAAAATAAAATCATAAATAAGAAATATTAGGAGGCCACATCAACAGAAAAAAATTAAATTAGTATCACATGAAGAACGGTGTAATACTATCTAACATATCTGTAATATAACTAATATAGAGTATTAGATGTAATTCAATACTAAAAAAATTAAATTAGTATGAACTAAAATAAAAAAAAATCTAAATTTTTTAGGTCCCCGTTGAAATAATTTAAAATCAACAACAGTACTGAATGACACAAACAATAAAACATGTTGCTAAAAAATTAATTATTCAAACAATACGTTTTAGCAATCTTTTTTTTTAGCTAAAAACTACATGAAGAACAGATTATCCGAAGGCATGATAAATAATGAAGCCACAAACAGTTTTGAAAAACAAAAACAAAACGGAAAATCTTGCATACCATGAAATCTGGCGTTAGTTAGAACATGTATTGCCAAGACGTTCCAGGAATAAGTGATTCAATTCATAATTAAATATCTCGTATACCTTGCTTTCGCTCCAATACTTATTTATAGGCTCGTTTCCTTACCTGGGTTGTTGAGACTCGTTAATTAAATTATATTGTTCTGATTATAACTGATCTTCATTCTAACTCTCGAACACTAAATGATGTAAGGGGACATCCATCACACACTTAGGAATTTTTAACTCAACTAAAATTTTTTAAATCGCTAAATCACACCCAGTTTTACCCGTTAAGCCAATTGAGTTTTAAAGATGTTCAGTTTTTTAAACTTAACTCTGATGCAAACTTTGGGGCAAATAGGCATTAGTGACCCACGAGCAAGTATTAAAAAAATATGAACAAAATTTGACCCACGTCTAAAAAAGATTCGCCATCCCTGTTCTATACAGAAGTATACTATTTTTTTCTATACCTTGGAATAATACCTCGAATAAATAAATGACTTACGTATTAGCGCCACTGCAGTCAAAATGGCACCTCTTGTGAATCATGCTATTTCCAACCCAAATCTTATACCTTTTTTTTCCATGTAAAACACTTAAGAATTTTTGTTGTCTTGATATCAAGGGAAGATTTGCAAGGCGCCAATTTTGCTGTGGGGACACTAATAGATAAATACCTAAAATTCTAACTTGTACCACTAACGTTCGGTTTTGAGAAAATTGCAAATCTGAGGTCCCTACAACTGTTAAGTTCCAAAATTTGCACAGATTTTTTTGCAAAGTTGATTCTTTAAAAGTCAACATAAGATTAGTAACCAAAATGGAAGCAAATATTTTTCAGATACAACTTAAAGGTTTAAAGAGAGAGTGCCCTCAGGCCTACTTGATGCTAACAGCAAAGCTATGACAAATCATGAATACCAATTGTAAAAGGATATCAGATGGTACGAAAATATCTTTAAAAATAGCCAGAGAGTACAGCAATAAGGTAGGCCTTGCAAGAAAGGTAGTTGTTCTAATACACACAGTCAACATTTAGTACTGTAAACCACAATAATATATCAGAAATAATCGTGCACAAAAATAAAAGATACATAAATTTAATGAGCATTAAAATAAAAAAAACAACCTTGTAGAAAACAGACTCTATTATTATCTAAAATCACAGCTATTTTTAAAAACAAAATTTACTGATTTAATATGAAACTGTATACCGAACACACACATACAAAACATTGAGCAAACTTTGATATCGTCCATAGTGGAAAAAACTTATAATATTTTTATTTCTGAAAGTCAATTAGCATTAATGAATTAAACAAAGTTTCATCATTAATGTTTCATTCTTTTGTTTGAAATTCCGGAAAAGGATAAAATATGCTCAATTAAGAAAACACGATTAACTTCGGTCGATATCGCTAAATCAACTAAACTAAAAAAAAATTTAGAAAAAGCACTTTTATAGGATACTTTTTTAGAAAAACAATTGCAATTCTGCCACAAAAAATTAAAAAACGATTAAATACAACCTTTAATAAATATATTTATAATAAAATATGCAACAATCATCGAACAATCATCGAACAGTTTGAAACATTTATTTTTATAAACTTATACAGGAGTGATATATCAGCAGCTCATAGGAAAATTGCTAAAATATTGAATATTAAAAAAAATCTAAAGCGAATTTTTAAAAAAAAAATCTTTTCATAGTGCATAGCATTATGACCTTTTGTATTTATGTGCCAAGTTTTATACTTCTGGCTTGCTTAGTTTGGCCGGAATAGGTGAAACACACAAACACACGTGTTAAAAAATTTTGCATAATATGCCAGTAACGTAATTTTTAAAATGTGCACATCGAGATATTTTTTAAGAAAATAAAGTTTTACGAATGATAGTAAATCTTAAGAGATAAATTTTTCAATGAGTATCAGAATCCTATTTTATGCTTCATTATATCTTAAGATAACATACAAAAATGACATTTAAATGTATTGCAAATAATTTATACTATAAGCTTACTTAAAATAATTCTAACGTAGTAAAAAAGAGCAATTGAATTTTTCACTAATATTAAGAAAATGTTTTTTTATTAACCGATGCAATAAATGAACGAATAGAATTAAAGATATGTACTTATAATGAAACAAAAATAAATTTTTCACACGCATTGTTTTATAGTCAGCCAATTTGGTGATTTTCATTCGTTTTAGTCAACCTGTTCTTCAAAGGAGGAACGGAGTATAAGTCATTACTCGAAAAAGTTGTTTGGCTCGAAAATCTATTTTTGACGCGAAGCACTTCGCTTAGCATAAACTAACGTTTGCATTCAAGTTTTAATTTTTTTTGAAGTCTTGATTTTTAAGTGAAAATTTGTAAATTTCACTCATTGAAAACAAACGGTAATTTCTTTTTTACTGGGCAAATGAATACTTGTAAAAAGCAATTTTTTTCAGCAATAATCTGTTATAACATTTTTTTTTCGTTATAAGTTTTTTGATTTATGAATTTTTCTGGTAGGAAGGGGCATTGGTCTCCCACCTACAAGCGTATTTTATATTTTTTTCAATAGCTGAATTAAATTAGTTTAATGTACATTTCTGTTTTGATTACATTTTATTTGATTATTCCGAGCCCTTTCTTTGTTTAGAATCAATTCTATGGTTCCTTTTACAGTTTAAAAATATCTGATTTAGTTTAAGGCTGTGGCAAGTTATATTATTCTTTTTTTTTTTTTCATTTTAAACCTTTATGTGTACACATTAGATACTTTAGTATTGTTTCGAGTTTTAGATTTAAAGTTGTCTCATTTCTTTTCCAGGTTAAGAATTTCTGATAACTTTGAAGTTGCTTTCAAAAAAATTTCACATTATTTTTAAAAAATGATGACCTAATTAAATCTAAAACCAGAAACAATACACAAAAATCAACTGTAAACATTCAAAGGTGAACACGAAAAAGTAATAAACATTACGCTGCCTTAAACCAAATTAGAAATTACAATATGAATACCATCGTGGCAACACAAAAAATAAATAAGAAATTTTTAAGCTGAAAAAGAAATGACAAAATTAAATCAATACGCGAAACAAAAATGTACAGTGGACCACAAAAGTGTTCGTACACTTGCAATTTCCAATAAAATTTAATGTTTGCGATTAGTAAAAATTAATATATTGGAATTGAAATTTGTTTAATGATATATTTCTCTCTCTCTTCAACTTATTCTTATTGAATGACATGATCAATTTTTTAAGAATAGTATAACTATTATTTTTAAAAATTAATAATCAAAAAGCTACTAAAAATTACACCACAAAAATCTTCGTACACTTAACAAAAATCTCAACATAGCTTTAAATATTGTATTTCTTTCTTACTTTAATACTTGTGACAAATCTATACGGAACTTTAACACTAACCTTCTGAGACGTCTTTTTTAGGGAAATTTAATTCCCTACCTATTTCCAATCGACTCCAAAAAGAGGACAGGGATTCCTTATTATGCATATTAGATAAAGTATTTAAGTCAAAGGGAATAGTAAAGTGGGAGGCAGTAGGAGAGAGAGATTGAAACAGGAAGTTATAATAGTGAAGTTAGAGATTTATTATTGAAGATTTCTAGGTGGATAAATTAGGCTCAGGAAGAGCTGAGATTCAGTGTGATAAATATTGATTTATAATTAAAGTCTCATTAAAGTTTTATATTAGGAGTGAGATTAAATGTTCAATAGGAACATTATTGAATATAATTCTGGGATCTCTTATTGCGGTAATCTCTGCGTGATCGATATTCTAATTGTTAATTAATTGGATCATTAAATATTTAAGTTAATATAAAGGAAAGTCACTTTTAAATCTCATAAAGCTATTTTGATTTATTTGTTATTAAAAGTCTTTGATTCTATTTGGGAAAGATAACCAAATAAAGAAAGTTATTTATTAAAATGGCTACTGGTTCTTCTTTGACTCAAAATTATTCTCGTTCTCAAAGTGAGATCCAAGGGGATCTTCACATACTTAGTAGGATATCTTTTAGTGTCCACAACAACTTTTAAACGTCTTCGTATAGATTTAATCAGTTTTTTGTAAATTCTGCATCGATTTTCTTTCATGCTTTTGTGATTTTGGTTTTTACTTCCCATTATGTGTTTATATGTCATGTTTTCTTTTTTTAAAATCAAATTCTCATCCAATATATTCTACTAGATTAAAAAAGTGATTGAGAGGTGATTTCAGATTTTGGGGACAATTATAGAAACACCAGCGGCGTACATTGAGAGCAGTGCGCTTTGCCTCATTATCCTGTTTAGAAATGGAGTCATCTCCAATATCCAAATTTTGGGCGGAGAATTTAAAATTTTTCTTTAAAATATTTAAAAAGAGAGCTCATGATTCATAATATCATAAAAAAATAACAAATTACCTAATTCTGAAGCCTATTTACACCCCCACGCAAGAACACTTCCACCTCCATGGGTCATTGATCCAGCTATATTCTTCGGATTAAGTTTCAGAGAATTCAAAATTGACAGTAAATTGATTGGGATGACAGAGAACTCAACCTTTTTGGTTCCGATGGGTGCATAATAGTTTGTAAATGATAAAATGATTAATTTTATCCCATGCGTTTATGTGGAACAAGAACTCCTCCCTTTCCATGCTGAAGCGTGGAGGTGTTCTTGCGTGGGGGTGTAAATTGGCTTCAGGATTAGGTAATTTGGTATTTTTTATGGTATTGAGAATCATGAGCTCTATTTAAATATTTTAAAAGAAAGTTTTAAAATATCTGCTCAAAATTTGGATATTGAAGACAGCTTTATTTTTTAACAGGATAATGATGCCAAGCGTACTGATCTCAATGTACGCCGCTGGTGTCTCTATAACTGTCCCCAAATTAAGAAAACTCCTCCTCAATCACTTTATTTAGCCCAGTAGAACTTATTGAATGAGAATTTGATTTTAAAAAAAGAAATCGTGACATATAAACACATAATGGGAAGTAAAAACCAAAATCATAAAAGCATGAAAGAAAATCGATGCAGAATTTACAAAAAAAAAAAAAAAAAAAAAACTGATTAAATCTATACCAAGACATTTAAAAGTTGTTGTGGACACTAAAAGATATCCTATTAAGTATCAAATTAAGAAAGAAATAAAATATTTAAAGCTATGTTGAGATTTTTGTTAAGCGTACGAAGGTTTTTGTGGCGTAATTTTTAGTAGCCTTTTGATTTTTAATTTTTAAAAATAATAGTTATACTATTCTTAAAAAATTGATCATATCATTCAATTAAGAAAAAGTTGTAGAGAGAGAGATCATTAAAAAATTTCAATTCCAATATATTAATTTTTACTAGTCGAAAATATTAAATTTTATTGGAAATCGCAAGTGTACGAACACTTTTGTTGCCCACTGTATATCAAACTAATTTGATTTAGTTATTGGAAAAAATAAAAAGTAGCCTTAGAGCTTGAGGAGCGATGCATCTTGCAACTGTAATACTTTTTAAAAATAAACACTAAAATAAACACTATTACAAATACTTAAAATACATAAATCGAAACAAAATTTTAACTCAAAAAGAAAAAGTTGTAGCAGGTTATAATGCTGGGGAAAAAAATTTACAACTAAAAGCTGGTAATTGAAATTTTGAAAAAAAACACGGGAAAATAGCTTAAAAATTTAATTTTAAAAAAATCTAAAGTGAATTTCGAAAAAATCTCTTTGTAGTGCACATCATTATGACCTAGAATAATTATGTGTCAACTTTTATACTTCTGGGTTGCTTAGTTTGGGTGGTAGAGGTGAAACACACACGTAAATCTCTTCTTGTATTATTTTAGATAAGACCATGGATTCACTAGTAATTATTATGGTCTTAACTTAGTATTGTTAAATGAAATATAGGATATACTACGCAGTACTGATGCATTTATAAGTGTATTATATCAGTGTAAATGTGTATTTTACTTTTATTATGTCAGAATGTGTTCTTTATTTTTTTACTCTCAGCAAATTATTAATTTTTTAAAAATAATTTTTTGTTTTCAACTTTCCAATAGGCTCGCGCCACCTCATGCGCCCCAGGGTTGGTACGCCCCACAGTTTGAGAAACGCTGATATAAGAGAATAATGTATTACATTAGTTTTTACTTTTTTTTCTGGAAAAATTTTTTTTTTAAAAAAATTATCAATGTGCTTTTCACGATCGTTTATTAAAATTTACCTTTTTAGACTATATTTGTATTGTTCAAAATTTTTGAGGATCCATTAGTTTTCCCACCCACCTATATTTTCTCATAACCTTAAAAATTCGAATGAATTTTAGTTTGAACTGATTAAGGCTAATTAGCTTATCTTTATTCCGGATATGTACCGTAAAATCCGGCGTAAAACGCGCACCGGTGTATAACAAGTGCCCATACTTTCAAGCTGCATTTTTTTAAATTTTAAAGCTATATTAGTCGTATAACATCCCCCTTTTTTTACGAAGGAACCTGAAATGTACGTTAGTAATGCTGTTATGTTTTAAAGCCATTTATTCGAGGATTTTGAAAAAATTGTATATTTCTAGAAAAACAACCCTTTAAGTTCATAAGGTATAAATATTCTTTTAGAAAAACAGTATTTCTCAATTTTTATAGAGAAGTCTTAAGTTTTTTTTTATGAACATCTTTTTTTCTTTACCTTTGAAGCCATTATTTTTATACCCGGCGTATAATGTGCACCTGAAAATTTCGATCTTACTTTTAATGTTAAATGTGTGTGTGTCCGCGTTACACGCTGGATTTTACAGTAACAGTTTTTATGTATTAAAGTGTCTTGGGTTGAACATAAGGGAAGAGGTGATAAAGTCAAGATATTCAAGATACTCCAAAGTTTTAGATATTTTAAGGTATATATACTGGAGAAAAACAACTCATTCGCTCACTTATTACGGTATCTCTGGAACTATTAGACCTACAAACTTGAAATTTGGTAAGTATGTTTCTTCCAAGAAGTAAAGATCTTCTAAAAGAAAATATTAGGGGAAAATCGACCCCCAAGAGCCGTTCCAAGGGCTTAAGGGGTGGTACAAATAGAGGCAGATTAAGGTAGTTGAAGGCTCCTGGCAGTAAGAGGTTTGAGGTCTATGGGCTCAAGAGTCGCAAATCTAAGATAGTGAACGGATTCGCTGACCATAAATTCTCAAAATAAAACGTATTGCTTACAATATAGTTCAACGGCTAAAGAAAAATTTAGCTGTATTTTAAAAATTAAAGCCCTTACTAAAGAGTTTGCAATTTTGCTATACAACGTTACTACCACATTTTCAAAACAAGTCGCAATTTTTTCTTATCAGTAACGTCTTTTTCCGAATACTTCAGAGATTGATGGGCAACCAATAAAAACTAGCCTTTATTAACTTTTTTATGTGTATATTGTATGTTGTCGTCAGCAATACTTACTTGGCGACATTTGCGCCGGCGAAACGGAAAAGTACCATATAAACAAAAGAAAAAAAAAGGAATAAATAATTCTCAGGGGTTTATCTGTAAACCAAAAGCAATGCAAAGTCTTATTTCGTGACGAATAAGAACATACATTACATGACGAATATATAAAAAAAAAGAAAAATAGGGGAAAAAATCTAGAAATTTTAAAATTCAAAAATTAGAAAAAAATTGTTTTTGGTTTTGTGAATCAGACTGATATTCTTGTATTATAAAAAACATCAGAATAGTTACGTTTGCTCACAGTACAAAAAACTATTATTAACTATCATTGTAATATAATCAATTAAAATTATATATCAAATTATTAATGTAATAACTGCAAGAATAAATAAGAATAAAAAGAACAATATTACCTGCTTTTCTACATCGAATATTTTAAAAAAAAAATGACATAGAACACTGAATCTGCTATAATCATGAAGTATTGTAATATGATTAAAACTGAAAAATGGGGGGCAGAGAGAGAGAGAGAGAGAGAGTAATATTCGATCGTTGAAAAAAAGTATTGCTACTGTGAGTTAGATAAATATTTAATTAATTAAATATTTATATTATAGTACTTTGGAGGATTTTAGAATATTTTTCATATTTAATACATTAATAGAATTAGACAAATTAAAATGCATAGTTAAAATAGTTATATAAAATGAATAATTCAAATAACAAATTAAAATAAATAATTAAACTATTTAATTAAACTAAATAATTGTTCTCCTTCGAGACATCAAGAATTATTCTAAATCTTCTCCTGAGGGTTACCAGAAATAACGAGATACGTGGCGGATTTGCTAGATTTTCACAAAAGGAAAAAATAGTCTCTAAATTTCAGGAAAGTCGCTAAATTTATTAAGCTTCACAGTCAAACATACGAAATTGAAGGTATTGTTTTTTTTAAAACTTAACAATGTATTAATATAATTGATTATTTCATTTCAATAACTATCATTTTTGAAAATATTTTCTCATCAATTAATGTTAAATGGAAGATTATACACTTTGTTTCAATTAACACATTTAATAACTATCCAAATAAATTAAATCGTCAAGGATTAATTGTTAAGGTAGAACAACATGTTTTGAAGTTTACTTAAGGACTTGCGTAAATCAGCAAATGTTTGTATACAAGTTTATTTTCATTACTGCTTTCGTTTAGCATAAGTTTTCAAAAAGCAAAGTTTCTCAAAACAAACCTATTATGGCTATTTGTGATGGCCATTTATTAAAAGCAATCAATACAGCAAATGTTTTCATTTATAAATAAGAAATATTTTACTTAAAGTGTACTTTAACATTTTTAAAAATAAAATAAAATTTTCCTCTAAACTTTTAATTTTGCAGAAAAATTCAATGCACATATACAGTGATGGCCAAAATTGTGGACACTTTCGGGAATTCTTATATTTCTTAAATTTATATGCTTATAGAAAAATGTTACGTTTTACAAAATCCGAAGTCATACATATCATTTTAAACATAATTTAATACTTAATTCAATACAAAAAGCAAAACTCAAATATTTGCAATACAAAAAAAAATGTTAAGCTGCAATAATTATCGCTATACATTAGATACAGATGATTGCATTGAGTTGTCAGTGCTTATTGGGGTAGCCATTATTTTTTTTTAACTACAGTTTCGCCCCGATTTTTCATTGAGGTAAAAATAGTTTTAAGCTTTTCATTCGTTATTAGAAGATGCCAGGAAACAATTATGTTCTCAATTAGTTCCTTTTTATTTAATGAGTACCTCATTTGGACAAGAGTTTTCAAACAGTGCCACAGGTTTTCGAAAGGATTGAGGACATGACTGTTTCTTGGCCAGCACAACAGTTCAAAGCTCTTTGCATGAAATTACTCTTGTAATAGTTTTGTTGTGTGTATCAGAAAGTAGAATCTTGCTGAAAATTAAATGAAGCATTGTGTTGAGATAGAGATCCCTGATGGAATGTAAAGATTTAGCTCTACAGTTGTATCAATGTACTTTCTAGCACCCAGTGTCCCATCGATGACCTGATGGAGATCAATATATTCTGCTAACATGCATGGCCAAATCATAAAACTAAGTGGGTACTTCACAATTCCATGAATGCACCCAGCATGAAGCTCTTCTCTTCTTCTACATCTTACATATTTTCGCCCATCACTATCGAATAACGATATCTTAGTTTCATCACTAATTATAACTTGTGATTACTGAGCATCTCTCCAAAGGGTTAAATTTATGTGACATCATAGTCACATGGTAATGGCAACCTCATGTTTCCAGCCAATCAGTTCAAAAACTCAGTGACGCCACGATAAAAGCAATCTTGCGTTTCCATCTAATCAATTCAGGCGCTTTGTTGTTGCCAACTTTAGCTCATTGCAAAAACTTTCTGTTAAAAAGTACATATTTCTCAACACTAATAACGCACATGGGTACATGAAATGCTTTTTGTTTAAAAGTATATGCGTTGAATATGATATGTTTTTAATTAAAAATAGTTTTGAATGTTTTTTTTTTCATATTATTTGAATAGCTTTATTGAATTACGAAATTTGAATTTTTTTATCTAAGCTTTACAAATGGAATGACGAGTACAACAAATTTAATGTCTGTTTTGAATTCAATAGAGGACACGTGTTTGTCTTTATCATGTAACCGTCGTAAATTGAGCTCATTAATGCATTCCTTTGTCTATGTAGTCCTTTTTTTGCTTTGCTGTAAATTTAGATAAGGATTTTTTCCTTAAATTCAACCTCTTAGTCTAACAAAACGCCAATCAAATAAAAAGGAGCTAATTGAGGCTATAATTGTTTCCTGGCATCCTCTAATAACGAAGGGAGAACTTAAAATTATCTGAGCTCAATGAGAAACGTCAAAGTGAAGCTGTTATAAAAAAATATGGTCCATCTTATTAGGTACTGATAACTCACTGCAATCATCAATGTCTAATGTATAACGATAATTAATGCAGCTTAACTTTTTTGTATAGGAAATGTTTGAGTTTTGATTTTTGTATAGAATTAAGTATTAAGTTATCTTTAAAATGATGTATACGACTTTGCATTTTGTGAAACGTAATATTTTCTTTTAGCTTACTAATAAAAAAACAAACATTTTCAAAAGTGTGAACAACTTTTCACAGAAGATTTTTCCAAAACGACTTCTGATTGATCTTTGATCTCCAGTTCTTGTCATTAATTATATTCCACCAAATCGTTCCATTTCAACTATTGTCTTCTTAACCTTCTGATTTAAGTAGATTTTAAGGTATCCGAATAAGTTCTGAAACGGGAGTTTGCAAAAGCGTAAAAATGGGTAATATTTATATTTAGTGTCACTTAGATAATAATATACGTGCATAAAATTGTTTAAAGAATATTATTATAATAAAAAATTATTTAAGTACAATATTTTGACAAAAAATGAGCATAAAATGACCTATTTTCAAAACATTCTCCTTTCGTGGAAAATGCTTCTACAATAATAATATTTTGCTTTATATAGCTTAGACCTCTATACAGAGTCTGAACTAAAATATTTGAAATACATAACTTAGAAGTGGATGTATCCATATATTTTAGTACAGCAGAGGGGAGAAATTTTAAGAAAAAAATGCCAATAATTACTTCAATTGGTAGTAACTCTAAAAATAATGGGAATGTTTCAAAACTTCGAGAATGGTTTAGATTCACAATTCGATCCGATATCGCAATTAGTTAAAAATATATTAATTAAAAACATTCAAAAAATACAACTCAACATTCACCTGCATTGTTGTAACAACGCTATTGTTATAAACAAGTAATATAAAAAAAAATTTAAATCAATTCCTACTTAGATCAACCAAGAAAAATTTATTTTAGCTGCTTTTTATTAAATAGTTGCAATTAATATAAATATGTATATACATATGACCGAATCACAACATTAAGTGGTAATTAATTTTTATTAATTATCATTAAATTATTGCATTGTCATCCAAAACAATCGTGTATATAAAATTTCCTTTCAACTGAATGATTTAACACGCGAGGAAAAAAAAACCTTTTCAAATTTTGACATAAGTCGCCAAAAGGGTCGCTAACTCGCCAACGGGGCTGTATTTGTAATTTTTTAAATAATTCGTTTCAATCAATTAATTATAATTAAATTATTGTATTGTCATCCAAAATAATCATGTACATTGCATTTCAGCTCAATTGAGCGCTTTAAAATGCATTTTATTAACGATTGAAAATTCCACCAAGATAAATAAATAAATAAATAAACAAACAAATAAAATATGTATAGAGATTGTGAGCTAATACTAGTAATTGAAAAAGATGTAAGTTGGCGTCAAAACTGTTCAAACCCGTTCTTTATTGTTACGAAAATGCAGACGATTCACGCTTTTTAGCGTTTTTAATTAATACCTTTTCAATTAGAATAGGCAATGGCATTAGAATAAAATAAATTTATGTAAAATTTTATAAATATACATGTTATAAAACAGTTTGAGTCTCAACTTTTTCACCTTTAATTAAAACAAGTTTAAGTTTTTATTCACACAGCCTTTACATTTAACTTCGCTCATAGTATACACATACTCACACGATATCGATGGATTGAATTGTGATAACCGTACATGTGTGTAATGACGTTAGACATTGTAATAACTTTTTATTACAAATTTTACTCAAAACGGTCCAGATTCTTAAAGCTTATTCATAAATATTTGGAATTTTTGAATTTAAGATGTGTGTACACACACACACAGGACAACGTCTGTCGAGTCCTCTAGTATTCTTATAAGCTACAAGAAAACTTGCATGAAATACATTTTTAAATGCTAGTTTTCTTATGACATTTATAAGTATATAATTTTCACTAATTTTAACTTATCGATTAATAAAAAAATTGAATGCGCGAGAATCTATTCCCGTTTTACTTATGTAAAAAATAGGAACTCATAAAATAAATTTTAATGATTCTTATATAATAATAGAATTATATTACCGCACACTATTACAAATTAATAAACAATTTTTGATGGCATCAAAATAATAGCCGAAGACCTTAAATTTTAAATTTTTTGTTTTCTCCAATATGCAGCAGACATTGTCGAAAGACACATTTAAATTGTATGTGTGCATTTTGATTCTATTGAAGACGCATTCAATCTGGTAAAGGAGAACACACAGAACGATTTTCTTTCCACATGAGTTGTGAAAGTATTGAAAGAATTTATGGCAACGGGGGAAAAACAGACTAGAGAAAGAGATCCCTTTCTTTCGAGGAGTAGAACGAATACTGAATTTTTCATGAAGTTCGAGCTCTGATAACGGCTGCACACCGTCGCGACTGCCCTATTGAGATGTCTCGAAAGTGAAAAAAAGGTTTCGATGGCGTCGATTTTATCTTTAAAGCTAAAAAGCTACGAGATTTATTATTAATAGATATATGTATTAATGATACAAGATTATTTGGATAATTTCCCTAAGCTCTGTTTGTGATTTTGAAAAAAAAATATTTCTTTGATTAGTCATACAAAAACTTTAAGCTTAATTTAAAATTTCATATATATTAATCTTATAATAAATACATTGTTTTTTTACTGTTTCATCAATAAAACTAATTGGTTAAAGTTATATACTGTCAATTCTAAAGTTTTGCATTCCATGATTGTTTTTGGCTTCATGGGGATTAGCAACAATTTTATGAAATATGAAATTTCGAATTTTCTAATAAGTATGTTTATTTTTCTATCGTTATTACTATATGAAAACATTTTTCGTTTTATGAAAGAAGACTTTTATTACATAAGTTTGTGTTCCTCTCTCTTCTTCACTAAAAGTATAATATTGTATAAATTTATCCTACAAATTTTTTCTTACGTTAACCCTTAATCTCTACCGACGGTACTTATAAGTACCACTCACTTTAAGGTATCCGACTACACGTTAGGTACCGTGATTTTAAAAAAGCGCATAAATGGATATTTTTCATAATATTTAGTGTCACTCATATTAGAATACATGCATAAAATTGTTTTAAGGACATTTTGACAAAAAAAATTATTTAAAAATTATGTTTTGGCAAAAAATTAACTTAGAATATATCTTTTTTTCCAAATGTTCTCCTTTTGTGAAAGATGGTTCTATTATAATAATAGTTTGCCTGCATATAACTGTGACCTCTCTACAAAGGCTCAACTAGAATTTTTGAGAAATTCACAATATTTTCAGAGTTACCACTAATTGAAATAATTATTCGCGTTTTTTTTAAAATTGCTCCCTCTGTTGTCGTAAAATATGAACAATCCCACTTCTAAGTTTTGTATTTCAAAAATTCTAGTTGAGCCTCTGTAGAGAGGTCTGAGCTATATACAGGCAAAATATTATTATAATAGAACCATTTTTCCCCAAAGGAGATTTGGAAAAAAGATTATTCTAAGTTACTTTTTTGCCAAAATATTGTATTTAAATAAATATTTTTTGTCAAAATGTCCTTAAAACAATTTTATGCATATATTCTAATCTAAGTGACACTAAATATCGTGAAAATTATCCATTTATACGCTTTTGCAAAATCACGATTCCGAACGTAGTCGGATACCTTAAAATTACATAGATTAACCATTTTTACGAATACTCTGACGGAATATTTATCTCTCTCTTATCAGGAATATTTTTTAAATCACTCTTCCAAGATATATGGTAGCACGGATAAGTATTTAAGCGGGGAAGGCGACTAGTTTTAAAGCAGAAGTTGCGTTTTTAGCTGATGGTGTTTTCAGTGGATTACGAAGATTTTCATTATTGTTCCGAAAAAATATTTAATGTCAAAATTCAAGTGTCTTAATTTCTTTTGTATGTTAATGAAGAACTTAGAAAACGATTTGACTATTTATCTTAAGTGAACAATGGGCATAATTAATTTTACAGTTGAATATGTTTAATTAATTAATTAGCTCTAATGGATTAAATTCCCCAAAGTTGAGTATTTTGTGTATGTATATCCCTTAATTTACAATGTAGAGATTCAAAAAAATATTGCATGAAAAAACTGCAGTAAATCATAATGTGGTAGATAAAGGGTTAAAAGTATATTAATGTGCAATCTTCGTCAACCTTTCACTATCCGTATTAGCGCATACGTAATTATAACTATATGTTTTAAAATTATTGGTATATAAGTAAACTTTCATGTGTATTGACACACATTCAAACAGCATTTGCCTCTTGATTTAAAAAGGATTTGAATGTCTGAAACTAAAATCTGTTTTTAGTTTGTACTTGGTCGTCAAAAGAAACATGCATACAAAATTTTAAATCTGTAAGACTAATAATTACAAAATAAGGTATTTTTTTATCACAAAATATTTCCTAGCTCCCCATAACCCCTTTGAGAGTCGATTTCCGTAAAAGCCATTCTTAGTGGATCTCTAATTAGCAAATAAGAAATGCTTATCAAATTTCTAATTTGTTTGTTCCAATATCTTAAAAAATTTAACCTTTTTCCAAGTTTAACACCCCCATTACCAACTGCAACACCTCTTGAAACTCAATTTTCACAAAAACCGTACTTAGCCGATCTCTACGCAACAAAATGTATACTAAATTCCAAGACTATAGGGATCTAATAGTTCAAAAACGGGATATTTTAATATATATATATATTTCTTTAAGCCCACTTAGGAGTCGATATTCACAAAACCCGTTATTAAAGGATTTCTTCTCAACCAAATACACATGCTTACAAAATTTCATATCTAGATTTAAGAATTTAAGAGATCTAGGGATGAGAATGAGTGAGTCAGTTACTTTTCTGTTTAGTAGATATACATGTTATAAGTCTGAGCTATATTATTAGAAGTAGCTATTAATGATTTATTTCCTTGATTTTGTTCATGCTGTTAGATTACGTTCTATAATTTTAAGACACTGCACTTCATTACTCTATCTATCTTTTTCTTTTTATCTGAAAATCATCATATAATGAGAGATGTTACCTCCATTCCAAATCAAAATAAAATAGTCATCCGACTTTACCAAAATTTTTGCCAAGCGTTCTTTATCTTTTTCTGTCACCATTGATCTTAAATTGTGTCACAGTTTCGTTCTACTACCCACTTTTTTCCTGAGATGTCCCATAAACATGGTTATCTTTTCTCTGGAAGTCAGAAAAATGTTTGAAAAATGAGGAAGAAGAAGAATTTTTTCTTTTTTTTTCTCCCAATCAATCATTCTTTATTCCAGTAAAATCCTTGTTTACCCACGATCCTTGACTACGGAAGGGGTAAAAAGCACCGAATCGTGTCAAACAAAACTTTTTTTATTTGTATTGGACTCTCCAGTGTGATCGTAATAGCTCTCTACAGCATAATAATACATTGTTATACAGTATGATGACAGAATAGCTCGCCAAGTTGGCGATGAATAACTACACAGGCTTAAAAATAGGCTGTAATCCTTTATGTCTTATATGTCGCATAATTTTGTTTACTGCTCTAATTCTTAGAAACATAGTGTCTGTTCCTTAGAAGTTTTAATTTTTTTAGGGATTATCCTTTCATTCTTATTCAATCATTTGTTCATGTAATAAAACAGTATTATGCAATACCTAGATATTATACCGTTGACAAATTCGCCAAACGAAAAGGCATCGCCAATTAAAAAATTGTCAACAAATGCTGTAATCGTTATCGCTGCTGTGTTCCAACGTGCACAAGAACTGTTTCCACTACTGGTTGCGCATCAGCGATGTCTTTTGTTTCTACGACAGAGGTCGATGTATACCTCTATTTTATTTATCCTAACTTTTTTAATAAATATTTGTCTATCTCTCTGTTCACTTTTGCTTAATATATCTCCTACTTATTTTTTATAATTTTTAGGTATTTTTTAAAGTTTTCTATAGAAAATCTTGCGTTCCATTAATATTTTATTTAAGATGTTGCTAATTTAAAATACGCCGCTAAATGCTGTCACATGCATATTGCTATTATTGTTGTCTGTGAACATGCAAGGGAACGGTTTTCCACCGTTGTCAAGATGTTGCGCCATTTGGCGACATTTTTCAATTTGGTAAAACTAGCCAACGGTATATTACGTAAGTACCGAGATAATTTTCCATCTATATTTTCCATAAACTAAGTACATTAACAAAAAAAATCTTTGATGTTGTTAATATTTTTTGTTTTGTCTTAAATATATAAATATATTAAAAAGCTGAAAATCTTATTAACTACGAATTTATATAGAAATACATTTGCGCAAGCTCATGTTTCCTCTTCAGGATAAACATGCCTTACTGACTGTTTTAAAGTCTAAAAATTTTGCAGTTTTTTCTTGTGTATTAAATTGCAGTATCAACTTAATCTCTGCATGCAAAGAAATTTCAAGGAAGTTTTAATCAATATTCTGGGTCTTGATATTAAAAATAGCTCCGTCGCAAATTAAAGAGGAAACTTTTCGAAATGAAAAATTCGACGAGCACTATTTGCATTTAGAAAATGAAAACATATCTTTTTCTTTTGAATATAAATGCGCAGATTTGTTTGTTGGGTTGTTACAACAACTTAAGCTTTATACATTAAGAATGGTGTAGAGATTTCTAAAATTTTTCTTCATTCTTTCATAAAATATTGCAGTTTTTCGTGTGTTATCAGATAAAGAAGCAGTATTAAGCCTTCTTTTTTCAAATTGCAATATTCATGTTATATTTCCTTTTATTATTTCTAACACTTTCTACGATTCTTTAAAAAATATCAAAATACTTTCTTTGGAAAAATTCTCTTGCATATTCTTTTTCCTTTTTTTTTTTTGCAAAATCTTTATGCAGCTTACTAGCACAAAATGATATCTTTTGAAAGAATTTGGGTGAAATATCTAATGATGTATTTTGAGTTTTACCTCTAGCTACATAAATATTGCTACCTTTTAAACCGTCTATCTATGCATAATAGTTTAATAATTATCTTCTATACATACACTCTGTCGCAAAAAAAAATATATGCACCCAGAAGAAATCAAGCTACAATCACGAAACTCGGCAAGAATGTAGTCTGGTAAGAGATATGCAAATGATTAAAATTTCGAAGCCAATGAGACAAGTCTAAGTGTGCTATGCGCATATTAGTTGCGCAACTGAGAGAGTTTAAAAGCATGAGTAATGAGCGCCGTACGGCTATCCAAACGAATCTGATGATTTTGATAGACGATATTGAGACTTAGATGCCTCTAAGACGTAACCGGCGGCAGTACGAGCAGCTGACGGACTTTGATAGGAGCCGTATAATAGGCCTCAAAGAAGCAGGTTGGTCGAATAGGACGTGTATCGGCCGCCACCTCGGTCGGAGCGATATGGTAGTTGCTCGGTGTTGGCAACAGTGGATCACAGAAGGTAGAGTGTACCGTCGCGGAGGGTCAGGACGTCCCAGGAACACAAATGATCGCGAGGATCGTGCAATCAGAAGAGTGGCTACTTCGGCACGAACAACGTCGCTAGCATCGATTCAACGCCACTTTACCTCCTTCCAGACATCCAGTGCCATCAAGAGAAACCATAAGGAGACGACTGACCGAAGTTGGCTTGAGGAGCCGACATCCGCTAAGACGCTTACCACTGACCCCACATCATAGGCAGTGTCGACTGGATTTTTTGCCGACCTCGGGCACCTTGAGTGTGACACAGACTGGAGACGTGTCATCTTCGGTGATGAATCCCGATTCAGTCTCAGTGCTGATGACCACCGCACACGTGTCTGAGGCGCACCGGCAAGCGGTCCGATCCGGCATTTATTGTGGAGCGGCATACAGCAATTTCACAAGGTGTGACAGTGTGGGGAGCAATTTCTTGGGACACACGATCATCTTTAGTGGTCCTTCAAGGCACTTTGACAGCTCGCAGATACGTGGACGATATTTTAACGCCGATTGTGCTACCCATGCTATCAAGTCGCCCAGGTGCCATTTATCAACAGGATAATGATCGTCCACATACTGCGCGACTCTCCCAACAATGTCTTCAAGGATATGACGTCCTACCATGGCCTGCCAGGTCACCAGATCTTTCGCCAATAGAGCATGTCTGGACGCGCTGGGAAGGCAACTGCAGCCGTCCCGAGATACAGGAGAATTAACTGCGCAGATGCAAAGAATATGGCAGGATCTTCCACAGGGGGTCAGAAGTGATCTAATTGAATCGATGCCACGCCGAATTTCGGCTTGTATAGCTGCCAGAGGTGGCTTTACTACTTACTGATTTTTAACCTTTTGCAAGCTGTAACCGCTTAATAAAATGATATTTTGTTCTGAATTTTTAATCATTTGTTTATTTTCATATACACTACATGCATACCAAATTTCGTGAATGTAGCTCAATTTTCTTCTGGGTGCATATATTTTTTGCGACAGAGTGTATATGTCATTGATAATCATAGGTTTTTGTGGCTTCCAGTAAAACTCCGCCTTTGTGTTTTACAACTGAAGTAATATTCTATGTACAGAGTTTTTTTTTCCAGGCATAGAAGTTTAAGTTGGCATTACTTTCCAAGATGGCGACCGATTTAACAGCTGTCAAGTGATTTATTCTCAGTTTGGTTTGGCAATTCATCATGAATAGACTCACGCCTGAACAACGCTTTCAAATTGTGCAATTTTATTTCGAAAATAATGGTCGATTTTCATAAGCGAATTTTGTTTAGCGATGAAGCGCACTTCTGGTTGAATGGCTACGTCAACAAACAAAACTGTCGCATTTGGAGTGAAGCTAATCCCCAAGTGTATGTCGAAACACCGTTACATCCAGAAAAACTGACTGTTTGGTGCGCTTTATGGTCTGGTGGAATCCTCTTCAAAACGATGAAGGCCACAACGTTACAGTCAATGGTGATCGGTATAGAGCCATGATTACTAACTTTTTCATTCCTGAATTGAACAATCATGATGTCCAGGAGCTGTGGTTCCAACAAGACGGCGCAACATGTCACACAGCTCGTGCCACAATCGATTTATTGAAAGACACGTTTGGACCGCCTAATTTCACGTTCTGGACCTGTGAATTGGCCTCCAAGATCTTGTGATTTAACACCGCTAGACTATTTTCTGTGGAGCTATGTAAAGTCATTGATCTATGCGGATAAGCCACAAACGCTTGACCATTTTTGGAAGACAACATTCGCCGTGCTATTGCCGATATACGGCCACAAAATGTTGGAAAAAGTCATCAAAAAATTGGACGTCCAGATTGACTACATCCGATCCAGCCGTGGCAGTCCTATGCCAGAAATCATATTTAAAATGTATTGCCACAAGATTATCTTTCGAATAAAAAAAAATTCATGTCAATCGAATAATACATCGTTGTTTTATTGCAATTTAAAGTTCTATAACTCTCAAAAAAACACCCTTTATATATTAATGGTGAATATATTTTGTCTAAGAAACCCTTATATCGCGGGGATCTTTTCTCGTAAGTCAGCGGGATTTTTTTTGAAGTATAATTTCCTTTATTGAATGTAGACAAAATCTTGAAAAAGAATCTTTCCTATTTCGTCACAAAATTCTTGTTTTCCCCGCCACCAGATAAAGCTGCTATTAAAAAAGGGATTAATTATAGTTATATGTATGAATGTTATTTTTTGCTCTGTTTTAATTACTTAGAGACATATTTAATATGTTCTAATGCTGTAAAGTAATTAATTTTTTTTTGCGATTACAGTAGAGTCTCCAAAACTCGGCCTAATGGGGACCGAAGGTTGGCCGAGTTTGTCAAAAATCTGGGTCATTGAGAATAGAATTAACGAAAACTAAGTACGAGTGTTTCCTTCGAAAATAGTGCACTGTACTTGACAAAATTGTTTGCTTGAGAATGCCACGGAAAATAAACTGCCCAAATACCTTGAACAAAAAAGTGCATACTTTGTGAAAAACATACAGCATTTACTACAAAAATGAAAATTAATAAATACGTAAACTAAACTCAGTGGTGCAACAGCTCACAAGGGCCAATATCTTCTGAATCCATCTCAGTCTCCATGACTTTGGGTGCTGAGTTGTCTGAGCAGATGTTTCTTTCAGGTGGTCAGTCTGACGCGAAACCCGTGGCCGCGGTAGCCGAGCGGTATGGGTATCGGACCGTGGCTTGCCTTGTCACGAGTTCGAGCCCAGTGCCACTAAAGACCCGCCGTGTAGGGCAGCGATGCACGTTAAATCTGTCGAGAGCTGAAACGTCGTTCCTTTGGTGTGGTGGGGTACTTAGGAGAGGGGGGTGCCAGCTCAGGTGTCGTCCACGTCACTTGACCATGGTTCAAAATTACGTGGTCCGTCGCCAAAAGCTCTCGTGTAGCTGAACAGTGCGACGTTAATATTCAATCAACCATCTGACGCGAAACCCCTTGTGTTAAGAGTTCACAACCAAGCTTGATACTCATTAATTGCCCCACTGAAAGGATGAAAGGGTGAGTTGACCTTTCCCAGCTCGGGGTCTGAACTCCGGACCTATGTCGTGGACGTGGTATACGCTACCACTCTGCCACTAGGCCACAATAAATACATAGTATATAGTAATTTACCTGATCAGAGACACACCTAAGAAAAAATACTTACAGCCGAATTGCTGAATTCGACCGACAAATTTTAGAAAGGTTGGATAAATTGAGCATCTTTAAGGGGTCTCAGGGGTGTTAAATTTCCCTAGGGGTCTGAAAATATAAACAATTTTCAAACAGGTATAATTTCTTTAAATTTAAGTTAAATAATTCGAATCTTTTACACATTATTTAATAAAGGAATGGGCCTTCAGAAAAGTATAAAAATGTTTAAAAATATAATCATATAATTTTAAAAATATAAGCATATGAAAATAACAAACTTTTCTATAAGAAATATTTATTAAGATTTACGTCGCGCATGCTATTTTCTAAAAGAGTAGGTTTAATTACTAGCTATATAAGTTGATATATAAAGACAAACGTATTCTAATACTTTGTAGCTACTTTTATATGAATAGAATAATAACTTACATGTTTTAATAAATAAAAATACATTTTTAAAAATATTTAAAAATTGAAATGTTTTACAAATATTTTGAAACACAAAAAAAAAGATATATAATACTAAAATTAGGTAGGGTTTAAAAAGAGTATGATGCATTGTGTGTGTGTGTAATTCTGTAAAGTTTTATACATCAGAGGCTAATATTTTAGAAAATAGCGTGCGCAAAGCAAACAATACTTAATACTTATCATAGAATTTTCATATGCTTATGAATTTTAAAATTATCATTATATTTTAAACATTTATACATTTCTGAAGCCCCATTCTATTATAAATAATGTGTAAAAGATTCGAATCATTTAATTTAAATTTAAAAGAATTATACCCGTTTGAAAATCGTGTATATTTTCAGACCTCTAAAGAAATTTAACACCCCTGAGACTTCTTAATTTTGTTATCAAAAGAAGAAAAGCTTTGTATTTATCCATGTAGTATACAAGGTGTTGCGGAATTTGGCGGAGAAATTCAGAGATGTGATAGTAGGCAGCATGGGGACGACAAATCACCGTAGAACATAGGGTTGTAAGCCATGTTTAGTCAGCAGTGACGTTGCTACCTATGGGCAAGGCAGTGCAATGCCCCAAGGCTCTCAAGCTCAGGTCGGGACCTCGGATTATGACCACCAAGCAAGCTACGCTAATTTCCCCCACGCTTTAAATATGAATATAAAAAAGTTGCAACACAATTATAATCGTGGCAACTCAGTTGAAAATACACTGCTGGACAATTGCTAAGGACGGATCACAAATTGCTATGTAGCATAACATTAAGCGAGATATGAGGCCTAGTAGGATAACATATAGTTGCCACACTGTTCAGACATTAGAATAAAGAATATTTATTGTTCTGGAAAGTACAAAAGCAGCTGTGAAACATCTGAAAGAAAAAAAAAATGTTCATTTCATCTGCGTACGGAGAAATGGAACAATGCATCTAAAAGTCAGCAGGCACCTTAAAGAAAGGTATCAGTACGGGATATGTCCACCGTGGAGTGTGATGCAACATTCCACACGTCGTACAATACTTTGCACAGCATTATCCAGCAGCTTTTGAGGCAATTTATCCCATTCCTCTGTGAGTGTTCTTGTTTGTCGGAGGATAGTTTCGACCAGCAACTTGCCTCCCCAAAGCATCCCACACATTTTAATGGGGTTTAGATCTGGAGAACGCGCTGGCCATTCGAGACGTTGAAAACCCTCGCTGTCTAGACAATCCTAAACAGCGAGTGTTCGATGACATGTTGCGTTGTCGTCCATAAAAACAAATTTATCACCGACAGCACCACGGAAAAGACGAACATGAGGAAGTAGAACTTCATCAATGTATCGTTGGCCCGTCATAGTCCCATTCGCAACCACATGTAGGCGCGTGCGGCCATTGATCATGATGTCGGCCCACACCATGATACTGCATGTCGGATATCGGTCCTTTTCCTGGATATTTTCTGGACGATAAGCAGTACCACTCTCGCGCCAGATCAGTTGGCGTCTACAATCCGATGACAAACTGAACCTACTCTCATCTGAGAATAGTACGCATGCCCAATCCTGTTCAGTTCAATTGTGATGCTCACGACACCATTGAAAACGGGCAGTATGGTGCTGTCTGGTCAATGGGACACACACAACAGGTGTGCGTGCGTATAGTCCTCCTCCTCTCAAACGGCTGGCAACAGTTTTTCGGGAAATCTGCTTTCCTGAGGCAGCAAGAAACTGATTTGCCACCTGCTGAGCTGTGGTGCGCCGGTTCCTTTTTGCTGATAGGACGATATATCTGTCTTCTGCAGTCGTCGTACTTCTAACACGACCTCCCCCGTGCCGTCTACTACACATTCCAGTAGTTTTAAATGACTTCCACAGCCGTGAAACAACGCTGTGAGCGATGTCGAACTCCCTCGCAACATCTGTTATTTTTCGCCCTTCTTCGATCTTTCCAATAATTCGGCAAAGCATAAAATCATCTATGTGATGTCCGGAAGACATGCCAAAAATTTTAAGTTCGTCTATTAAATCTTTCCTGTAAAGCTTTGACTTGAAACAACAACTGTCCACACGTGTCAAAACCTTTAAAGCTCTTATGAACGTTATCACGTGATGAACAGATGTGGAAAAAAATTTGCATACTCATACTTCTTCTTACTAATATCCCGCACTTATTCTAATTTTCCACATTTTGCTTCCTTTCATTTTGTGGTTGCTATGGATGATAGTGTTATCCGTCCTTAGCAATTGTCCAGCAGTGTAGTTTAGAACTTGTAAGGAATTCCCCTAAAATTCTTTCCGATGTCAGTAGGCAAGTCTAACCTTCCTATAATAAACGTTTTATTTTATTTATATCGTTTTATTTCCTAATACATGTGTTATAATTTTTAATCTTGTTCGTTGATGTTTAATTTCTTATTACTTATTACATTACTTCCCATCTTCCGGTTCTGGCAGTTCTTAAACTCTTCACAGTGTTCTGGAAGAGGTCTGTCGTGGTGTCAAATCAAACATGGGGGATCACTAAAGCTCACACGAGAAAACTCATACACATACATATAGGTAGTATGAAGCTTTGCTTTCCTATGTTCTGTAGAGCACGATAAACAGATGGTGTTAAAGTAGCTTTGTATGCTTAAAATATTCATATATACTTTTTCCCCTTTTTTTACTTGAACCCAAACAATATAGAGCCCTCATTTTGTTTTTGCATCAGAGCCTTTGGCCTTTTTCTACCAGAGCCTTTGGCCTTTTGCCATACCAGGGCCTTTGTACCTGCTCTACTCTTAGAGTAATTCGAAAAAACAGTTTTGAAGGGTGTGATTTCGAGTGGAATGAAAAGAGAACAATAAGAAATTAATTAGAAATACGTTGATTCCACGTAACGCATGTTTACCATACAAACAATGCATCACAGTTTATCTTTCGAAATGAAACGACAAGGGATTGTCAAGGGCATTGTTTGAAGTTACCAACGCGTAGGTCATGGCACAGCCGACACCAATGGACGAAAGATCGTCAGACGTGTCTAAACAAATCCGGTACGCTGGCGATGTCAGTGGAAGCGATGACGATTCGTGCTATGAGATCCTCCACTGTAGCTATTAGCATCTCATACACAAGCGATTTTAAGTAGCCCCAGGAGAGAGATTTCAGTAACCCTAGAATCCAAGGGATTGCAATCTGGAAAGTGGGGAGGTCAAGCAACAAGTACACCATGTTTATTCCACCTTCCTGGATAAGTAGCATGTAAGTGGTTATATACTGCAATTGAAAATGTGCTCCTGCATCGCTCACACATTTTGTTGCGTAGTGACCGGTACTCTCTGCAACAACTGCCGGAGAAGCAGGAAATTTGCATATATGCAAGTTTCTTCAACCTTACCAGGAAAAACCTGGAAATCTCCGTATTCGTTTGGCGTCTCCCCTCGTCTTGCTCATCGTCCTCCCGATGACTACTATAATCGAGATTTTTACCGGCTAAATGTGGTTTGTAGGTGGTTTGCTCTATGGTGATTTGACGTCCCCATGCAGCCTACTGTCACCCTTTTGAATTTTTCGGTCGCATTCGGCAACACCCTATATACGTATGATAAGTAAAGTTTTGATAATTGTTTTCCTTTCCTGTATTGAAACCTTTGAAGGCTCGCAACGTATATAGTTTATAAATAAAATCTTTTGCAATACTTTTTGAAGATATTCAGACACATGGGTTTTCAAAAATTTGATTTGGAACGTAGTTGAAAATCTTTTTCGGGATTTTACAGAATATATATTGTTACGAATTTTGTGTAAAAAGTGTAAATAATTTGTATTTCATGTTAAAATTGTACTATTCACAAGCAATGCCAGCCCTTACGTTATAATGGCGATTAAATGAGAACTTGGCGAAATCTTGGCGGTAGAGCCAAGTTGGCCTCATTTTTGGCGGCCTTGTTTGGCGCCATTGGTGACCATGTTGGCGAGTTCGGAACCCTCTGGAATCTTCTAGAAAGTAGTAGATCTCTCCACTAGTGTCACGTTCAATGACACGGACGGTTATATTTCTGAAATTTCTGTCGCGCCTATAAAAAGATGCTCGACGGTACGGCGATCAGTCTTGACTAGCGATTAGCTTGGCTGTGCTTGTGAATAATCTTTACTTACGTGTATTTTTAAACACTGGTGATTGTGTTTCATTGCTTTTGGAGGTGTGAAGACCTTCCGATATTTAACCTTTGAATATTGCTACTGAATCCTGTATTTAAAGGATTGGATTTTCGATAATAAATTCACATAGCTCTTAAAGAACTGTTTATTTTGTGATTGTTTTGCATAAAATCCCCGAACGTAATAATATTTTATATCTATACTTATATAGTTTCTTTTGACTATTTAAGCTTGTTCCCTCTCCCTTCAGTTAAAGAAAATATTATCTAAACGAAGTGATTTAACATTATTAATTTCAAAATGCCTTCAAATATTTCAAATGATTACTGTTATTGGTCTAGACCATATATTTATTTAATGGCTCTAAATAAAACTTATTCTTAAATGTATTTATTTATTCAGGTTATATCACATTTCTTACAAATGTAATGGATTTATTTTATACCCAAAAAGTTGTAAGCATATTTTTTCCAAAACAGAAGATTGCAAAATAAATGCTTCTCTACAACGCAAATTAAAAAGAATTCCTAGACGTCTATGTCACGTTTCCTTTAAAAGATAAAGTAATACTGTCTCGAGAGATTATATTTATTGGATTCTAGGATGAAAAACCTATCTGCAGAAGGAATCAGATAATTTAGGAGACTTACATCAAGATGTTTCCTGTTAGTTTTTTTAATATTGAATTAAAAAATTTTAAATTTTAATATTGAAGTTAGATTGTTTAATGTTTTTAGCTGTTTCATGTTGTATTTTAAATTTCGTTTCTTACTTAAGGTATCCGACTACGTTCGGAACCGTGATTTTAAAAAAGCGCATAATTGGATAATTTTCATGATATTTAGTGTCACTCAGATTAGAATACATTCATAAAATTAATTTAAGGACATTTTTTGATAAAACAAATGATTTAAAAAATATTTAGGCAAAAAATTAACTTGGAATAATCTCTTTTCCAAATGTTCTTCTTTTGTGAAAAATGTTTCTATTATAATAATATTTTGCATGTATATAGCTTAGACCTTCTCTCTACAAAAGCTCAACTAGAAGTTTTGAAAAATTCATATTATTTTCAGCTACCACTAATAGAAATAATTATTGGCGTTTTTTTCTTAAAATTGCTCCCCTCGAGTGTCGTAAAACATGAATAAACCCACTTCTATGTTATATATTTCAAAACTTCTATTTGAGCCTCTGTAAAGAGGTCTAAGCTAAAAACAGGCAAAGTATTATTATAATAGAAGCATTTTTCACAAAAGGAGAACATTTGGAAAAGAGATTATTCTAAGTTAATTTGTTGCCAAAATATTTTATTTAAATAAATGTTTTTGTCAAAATGTCCTTAAAACAATTTTATATATGTATTCTAATTTAAGTGACACTAAATATCATGAAAATTATCCATTTATGCGCTTTTGCAAAACACGGTTCCGAACGTAGTCAATACCTTAAAGATGTTACAATATATTTGTTTTGAGTCAAGCTGATTGTTTAAATTTGTTTTATTTATGCACAATGTTCTTATTGAATATTTGGATAAAATAGTAAGAGTATTGAGTGCTAGTGTTGTTAACGAATTTAATAAAGAAATAAGCTTAATTTCTACACATTTAACTATACATTTATTTAAAAATTTTCTTTAAATGGTATTATGATGCTCCTTAATTTGTTAAAAATGACTATTCGCTTCTCTCTCTCTATATTTTTGAGGCCACGGTTGCCTAGTGATCATGGCCACTGACCCGTGGCCGGAGTGTCATAAGTTCCATCTTAGCACCACTGAAAACTCGCTATGTAAAGGGTGTTTTTTTAGAGGTATAGAACTTTAAATTGCAATAAAACAACGACGTATTATTCGATTGACATGATTTTTTTTATTCGAAAGATAATCTTGTGGCATTACATTTTAAATATTATCAAGCAAGGCGTAGAATCGTCGAATGGGCCCAAAACGAGATTGCCGTTGTTCCTGATTTTCATAAGCGAATTTTGTTTAGCGATGAAGCGCACTTCTGGTTGAATGGCTACGTCAACAAACAAAACTGCCGCATTTGGAGTGAAGCTAATCCACAAGTGTATGTCGAAACACCGTTACATCCAGAAAAACTGACTGTTTGGTGCGCTTTATGGGCTGGTGGAATCCTTCTTCAAAAACGATGAAGGACACAACGTTACAGTCAATGGTGATCGGTATAGAGCCATGATTACTAACTTTTTCATTCCTGAATTGAACAATCATGATGTCCAGGGGCTTTGGTTCCAACAAGATGGCACAACATGTCACACAGCTCGTGCCATAATCGATTTATTGAAAGACACGTTGGGTGACCACCTAATTTCACGTTTTGGACCTGTAAATTGACCTCCAAGATCTTGTGATTTAACACCGCTAGACTATTTTCTGTGGGGCTATGTAAAGTCATTGGTCTATGCGGATAAGCCACAAACGCTTGACCATTTGGAAGACAACATTCGCCGTGTTATTGCCGATATACGGCCACAAATGTTGGAAAAAGTCATCGAAAATTGGACGTCCAGATTGGACTACATCTGAGCCAGCCGTGGCAGTCCTATGCCAGAAATCATATTTCACATGTAATGCCACAAGATGATCTGTCGAATAAAAAAAATTAATGTCAATCGAATAATACATCGTTGTTTTATTGCAATTTAAAGTTCTATACCTCTAAAAAATTACATTTTAAAAGGAGAATGGGAAAACTGTATTTCTTTATGTCTAAATTTATTGAATAAATTCATCTTTATGAAAACAAAAATTAGTCAATGGAAATTGGAAAATGAAGCTTACTTTTTGCGCTGAAACCAATTAATGGAACTATTTCTCAATTGTGTCAATGTACTGAATACGTAAAAAAATCCCTAGAAGAGGGGGACAAAATCTAATATATTCTTTATAAGATTGGCTTTTATTACTAGTCAATAGAAAAATAGTTTATAAAAAACATGTACAGGGTGATTCATTACCAGTCCGACAAACTTGCAGGGTACGTAGATTGCTCGGAATCACATCAAAGGCAGGATCACAAATGCCGTTGTTGCTTGATATGGCACAAAGAAGCAGAGAAAATAACAGAAACAACACTTTAATGCAGTGCTTCTCAAACTTCCAGTATTTGCGACCCAACTTTCAATGATAATTTTCAATGTCCCTCCCCCCCTTCCATACGGTAACAATGTATTGAATGCAATAATAATGTACTTTCACGCTAAAGCTACAGAACGGCCTTCATTTTACATCGTATTAAGGTAAGTACTAAATTGTATATATGTTACTTTGGAGTAATATATATTTAAAAAAATACTTCAAAGTAACAATTATTGTAAATGAATTGCTTTTAAATAATATTTTTAAAGAAAAACATCTTTTAATTTTGACATGCTTGCGCCTCCGTGTAGGGTTATCGCGCCTCACAGTTTGAGAAACGCTGCATTGTTGGGACAGAAAACATTTTATAGAAATATTGTACAACAACAGGATTTCGAAATTATGTCCAAAAGTCATCTGGCATGCCTGACAGCGACGCTACATCGAATTCCTTATGTTCTGGGTGATTCCTGGCATGTCAAATGTCCTCCCGGCAGCTACAGATAATCGAGCGATGATGTCTTCAACTGAAAGAACAGGAGTCTCGTGTATGAAAAAGAGCTCGTTAAAAGACAACGTAAAATAACCTTCTGTTCACTCTTGCAATGGTCGCGTGATGTGGAGCACGCCTGTTCAGGTAACGCTTCTGGTACAACCTCCAAGTAAAGTGACCGTTACAAACCACGTCTCCTTACACTATCAGCCTGTCGGCAGTTCTTCATTTGAATCCTACTATCTCTTAAAAAGGACAACAATTGACGACTTTCAACAGAATCAGTGTTCATGAAACCTTTCGTCCAACGCCCTCTATCGCAAGACTGCCTGGAGGAATTTTCCAGAACGCCAGGAATTCCATGCAGCATCGCCGTTAGACTTCCCAGATGACTTCTGGTCGTAGTTTCAAACACCTGTTGTGGTACAGCCGTTAAATGAAATGTTTTCCTGTCCAACTAATGCGTTGCTGTTTCTGTTCTTTACACCATGGAATTTGCACGGAATTTGTGACCTTGAATTCTTGTGTGATTCCGAGTTGTCTTTGTAACCTCTACACACCATGCAAGTTAGTCGGTCTGTTAGTGAATTACTTTGTATATTTATTTATATGGAGAAATCGGGCACTCGATACTAACGTTAGTTATCACGCTCGGTTACGGAGTTACCCCAAAGCTTTATTTTCTTATTAATTTTAGTATACATGATAAAAATCGTAATTACAATGGATAATTTAACTAAGAGAAGGTCTACTTATTTTCTTTTAAGGACTTTAAAATTTTTTTGATAATTTGAGAAAGAAGGCCATTCAAACTGAACTAAAATCTTTTAAATGTGTTCAATTTTAATAAAAGACACAGATCAGAAAAGCCTTTTGCTAACATTTCAGAAATGATATTTGTAGGGAAAACTGTCATGTTTTGTTGAAGTTCTTGTAGATTTATTATCCTTAGATGATCGACAAATAGCATGTTGAACTTTTTTTTGCTTGTGTCGTTTTGACCAGGCGAAGTGTAACTTGAGGTACAGCTGTGGGCTTCATATGTTTCCTAATGGTGTTCTTTAGGTAGCATTTGACTCAAGGGTTTCATGTTCATCACTTTTCTCAAATTTACTTTCGCTGTTATGCTTAATATCCATTATTTCAACATTCCTTGGTTGAGCAAATTCTTTTTTCATGCTTCAATTCAATCCAATATAAATAACAAATGCCAATTTCTTTTTTTTTCAATTCTTACTATTAGCTCACACTCTCTATATATTTATTTATTCAATTCCAACTATTAGCTCACAATATGTATTTATTTATATTGATGGAATTTTCAATCGTTAATAAAATACATTTTAAAGAGCTCCATTGAGCTGGAATTTTATATATATGATTACTTTAAATGACAATACAATAATTTAATTATAATTAATAAAAATCAATTTTGATTAAAACTAGTTATTTAAAAAATTACAAATACAGCCTCGTTGGCATGATTTTTTGTGTGTCAAAACTTGAAAATGTTGTTTTCTCACGTTTTAACCCTTTGTCTGCCGCATTATGATTTACTGCAGTTTTTTTTTCAAGCAATATTTTTTTTTTGAATCACTACATTGAAAATTAAGGGAAATACATAAACAAAATAACTCAACTTTGAGAAATTTAATTATTTAGAGCTAATTAATTAAAGATATTCCACTGTAAAATTAATTATATACACTGTTTACTTACAATAAATAGTTCAATTGTTTTCTAAGGACTCCATTAACATACAAAAAAAAATTTAGATTTTTAAATTTTGACATAAATGTTTTTTCGGAGCAAAAATGATAATTTTCGTAATCCGCTGAAAACGCAATTTCTGCCATAAAACTTTTCGTCTTCCCCGCTAAAAGACTCATCATAAAACCCGTGCTGCCATATATCTTGGAAGAGTGGATTTCAAAAAATATTCCTGATAAGTAAGGTCAGAATATTCGTAAAAATGGTAATTCTGTGTTGTTTTAAAATGATTGAAGTACCGTCGGTAGATAAAGGGTTAAAGCATTCAGTTGAACTGAAATTTTCTAAACACGATTGTTTTGGATGACAATGCGATACTTTAATAATAATTAAAAAATGAATTACCACTTAATGTTGTGATTCTATCATATGTATATACATATTTATATTAATTGTAATTATTTAATAAAAAGTAGATAAAATAAAAATTTTCTTTGTCGATCTAAGAAGAAATTAACTTAAAAAGTTTTTTTTATATTATTTGTTTTATATTCTATTTATCTACATTTACATGCCATATTGAGTCATACAACATATCAATCAAAACCACTAAATTATTCACGGGGGGGATGTAGTGTGCTCATAGAAAATATTTTGCAACAAAAATGTTCGCGAGGGAAACTCAGTCACCCCAAGTACTTAAAGATCGTTAAGGTATCCGACTACGTTCAGAACTGTGATTTTAAAAAAGGGGCATAAATGGATTATTTTCATCACATTTAGTGTCACTTAGATTAGAATATATGCATAACATTTTTTTAATGACATTTTGACGAAAAAAACTTATTTAAATATAATATTTTTTCAAAATGTGCCCCTTTTGTGAAAAATTGTTCTATTATAATAATATTTTACCTGTATATAGGTCAGACTTCTCTACAGAGGCTCAACTAGAATTTTTGAAAAATTCACATTATTTTCAGAGTTACCACCCATTGAAATAATTATTGGCGTTTTTTCTTAAACTTGCTCCCCTCTGTTGTCGTAAAACATGGATAAACCCACTTCTAAGTTATATATTTCAAAAATTCTAGTTGAGTCTCTGTAGAGCGGTCTGAACTATGTATATACAGCAGCGTTTATCAAACTATGGGGCGCGTCCCCCTAGAGGGGCCTGATATTTCTACGAGGGGTGCACGAGCATATTAAAATGTCGAAGACAAAAGGTTATTATTTTAAAAAAATATATTAATTTATTGAAATTAATCAAACAAATTCATTCCGAGGCAACAAAAAATAAAATACTCATTTACTCTGATACAATACACTTATAAATGTATCAGTGCGCGACAATGTATTTTATAATTAATTTAACAATACCAAGTAAAGAATAAGTTTGATAATTACCAGTGACACACCATGGGCTTGTATTAATACTTATCTTGATACGGTTTATATTTAACTCCTTAATTGCCGATTA
This sequence comes from Trichonephila clavipes, assembly GCA_019973935.1. Lineage (NCBI taxonomy): Eukaryota > Metazoa > Arthropoda > Arachnida > Araneae > Nephilidae > Trichonephila > Trichonephila clavipes. The sequence goes on along the minus strand of BMAU01018370.1, from coordinate 1,212,052 downwards.
AAAGTTACTAGATTCGCAACCGTTTTCCACGTAGACGCAAGTATGTAATGTTTCGGGGGGGAGTGAAGGAATAAATAAGCAAATAATCTGAAATAAATAAATTGTTAAGGTCCTTTTATTGCATTCCAAAGCCTTTGGAATAATTTTATGGATAGCAGTGGACAGAATAGATCGTACTTCGGAAAGACGTATATATACGTCCAGAAAATTAATGATTTTGCTGAGAGAAATGTTTACATACGCCGGTGGCACTTAAGAGGTTAAAGTCGTATTGTAGCTTTAGCGTCAAGGTATAGTATTATAGAATTAAATACATTGTTATTGTATGGAGGGGGCGCGATGAAAATTATGATTGAATATTGGGTCGCGAATACTGAAAGTTTTAGAAACATTGATATACTGGCAAAATATTATTCTAATAGAAGCATTTTTCACAAAAGGAGAACATTTGGAAAAAGATTATTCTAAGTTAATTTTTGCCAAAATATTGTATTTAAATAAATTTCTTTTATCAAAATGTCCTTAAAACAGTTTTATGCATATATTGTAATCTAAGTGTTACTAAATATCATGAAAATTATCGATTTATGCGCTTTTGCAAAATCACGGTTCCGAACGTAGTCGGATACCTTAAAAACATTTGCCACTTTCGGAAAAGAGGTGGACATGCAGCAAATGCATTTTAGTTCACATAAAGGCTGTCATCTAGAAGGATACTGGCAAAGTCACTGGTAACAAACAGTTTTCCCAGAAGTAAAGATTTCGTAAGCCTGGGGTGACTCTGAGGCCAGCACAACCGTTCCTTGTTTTATACTGTCTAATACAGCGATGCACAACCTGCGGCCCACCGTTTTAGGTGGCCCGGCCATGACCTATTGCTCTGGGAAATTCAGTTATTTAAGAATAATGTATTAAAAATTTCGTGGGAAATTCTTTTACTAGAAATCAAATAGATCAACTTTGCTTTTTTGCTGTCGATGTCGTCCAGTTGCGAATTGATATTCTTTTTCTATTTGGAACAGTTATGTTTAGTGATAACAAACAACAGTAGAGTAGCGACAATTTTACGGGTGGAATTTGTTTTTAACGGTCTTTCACACCTTGCAAGGGAAAAATATTCAAATGATTTTGAGGTTGACTGTTTTGTAGTGAAAAACAACACAAACACGGATCAGTACTTGTTTGATTTGTCCCGAAAGTGTTGTGTTTAAAAACACCAGTAAACAGGAATCATTCAATGACACTTTTCCTCCACGATCTCTTTCAAGAGATGTAAATAGGCTTTATTGAATATTCTTTGCAATAGAGCAAAAGAGTGTTTTGTCATTGGTAATGTCACAGCAGTAACAAAGACATCCTAAGAAGTTTGTTATATTATTGGTAAACATATGAAATCGTATACTGATGCAAAAATTGTGAAGAAGCGTTTCGTAAATTAAGTGTTAGTGACAAAAACAAAATGTAAAAAATAATAATTAAAAAAAAGGCAACACAGGAGTCGTGATATTTTGATCAATGTTATCTTGGTCTTAAGCATCCCCCTCGTCCTCCCTCCCCCCCATTTAATTTCATGTCGTGGCTCGCGTGAAATAGCTAACGTATGTATGCGGCCCACCAGAAAAAAAAGGTTGAGTACCCCTGATCTAATAGTTCATGAAATAACTTATAAATCTTTCAGAGAACTCATTTTAAATCAAAATAAATATGTTTACTCGTGAATTGTTAATTTACTATAAATAGAGATTGAAAAAAATCCAAATAATACAGTTTATTTCTCATTAAACTAGCTAAGATACTACTATTCCTATTTTATTCGATATAATTCGATAGCATTATCTTTTTTCCTTACGTTTCGTTTAGTTGAATAAAAATGGGAATCCAACCTATCTTTGCGATAATTCCCTGTTAACTCCAACTGTTTTCTTACTTAACCAATTATCTTAATTTCGATCTCCAGAACCAGCTAAATATTTCACTTAATCTCTCTTTGTCTTGTTTTACGGCCCATCTATATGGCTGAATCTAGTTTTTTGTAGGCTTCATTTAGTTCTTCCTTCACCTTAACTGAATGCAGCAATAGGAAATTCGTTGAAAAATATACAAAATACGAAAACTGTTTAAAAAAGTGAAAAATAGTTGAAACATTGAGATTAATTCGGCAGCTTATTAAATAAGATATTTTGAATATCTTTCAAAATTTCTTCATATTGCTATATTTTATTTTATTTTAATTTAATAACCATCGTAACTGAATATTTGGTTATTGGATGCAAGTGTAGTCATTTTGAAGGATAAATTTCGATGAATATTTGAATCTTGAACAAACATCTGTACGACGCGACATGATTACTTGGATGATTTCTGCGTCTGTGTCTAAACTGCGATCTTTCATTTATTTGTGTGATGATTGAAATTTTGTTTCCTGCGATTTCCCAGTCACCCATTCTCTGCAACTATTTCTTGAAATGTAAATATATATATATAATATATATATAACATAAACATGCGATAAATACACTATTTTTTGCCTGAAAAACAGCTGTAACTCGCCTTGGAAAGAATACCACTTCTTGGAAGATGACTGGAGATTTGGGTTGTACTAATTATCTAAGTAGTGGTAACATAAATTTGAGATATTCCGAGATGAAAATATTTTTATCTCAGCTTCCTTCCTATGGAAACCCAAATGTGCCTTATCAGATTAAGATCCGCCGAGTTATCTGGCCAGGGTTTTAATTGTAATTCATTTTTATGCTCCTCTCGAACACTTCTAACACAGTTCAAGCCTTTTGACTTGGGACGCTGTCCTGCTGGAAGATCCCATTTCCAGATGGGAAAACAGACGTCATATAAGGGTACAACGGACCCACAATTATGCTCAGATAGTCTACTACTTTTACAGTCCCTTCTACCAGATCTACAGGTATAAGATTTACAGATGAGAAAACTCTCAAAAGCATAATGGTGCTATCACCAGTTTATGCAAATGGAAGGAGCAACGGTTCGATTGTGGAAGATGGCACACCTTGACACAACCATCTATGTGAAGAATGAGAAATCATGGTTCATCCAACCTGAAAACTCCCGTCCTCTTATTTATGGTAACATCTCAATGTTTCTAAGTTCACTCTAGACCAGTGCTTCTCAAACGTTCCATATTTGCGACCCAATATTCAATCCTAATTTTCATCGCGTCCCCCTTCCTTATAATAATAATGCATTGAATTCACTAATACTAAACATTGACGCTAAATCTACATTGCGACTTTAACCTCGGAAGCTCCACCGGCGTATATAAACGTCTCGAGTAGCCAAAGAGTTGATTGTCCCGAACGTATATATGCGTCTTTCCGAATTACGATCCATGCATTGCTATCCATAAAATTATTCTGAATGCTTTGGATTACATTAAAAGGACCTTGACAGTACTTGCGAAAGATTTACTTATTTACTTATTTCTTTTCTCTCTCACCCCCTCAGCACATGACATACGCCTGCTTAAATGGAAAACCATGGCATTGAGGAACGAATCTTGTAACTTTTTATTAGCAATTAATGCAGTGTTTCTCAAGCTTTCAATATTGGTGACCAAATATTCAATCATAATTTTCATCGTGCCCCCCATACAATAACAATGTATTGAATTCAATAATACTATATTTTGACGCTAAACCTACAATAAACGACTTTAAATTTTTAAATGCCACCGGCGTATATAAACGTTTCACTCAGCCAGTGAATTGATTTCCCTGAATGTGTATGTGTATACGTCTTTCCTAAGTACAATCTTCGCGAAGGATTTACTAATTTCAGAGAATTTGCTTAGTTATTCCTTTTCAACCCTTCCCTCAAACACCCCATACGTTTGCCTACTTGCTAAATAGGGGCATTGGGGAGGCGAATCGCCTAATTTTTTATCGGCATTTAAGGGCTCAATTATAAACTGTACAAATTATCAAGATAAGTGTTAATTTTTGTATATAATTTTATATATGACAAGCCCTTGGGATCAGTGGTAATTAATAAACTTGTCTGTATAGTGTTGTTAAATTAATTATAAAATAAATTGTTCAGTACTGATACATTTATAAGTTTATTTAGATCAGTGTAAATGTGTATTTTATTTTTTATTACGTTGAAATGTATTTTGATTGTTTACTTTCAGTTAATTAACATTTTAAAAAAATCTTTTGTTAACGACATTTCAATATGCTCGCGCTCTCCGCCCCATTGCAATGTTATCACGCCCCCAAGGGAGCGTGCCCCATAGTTTGAGAATCGCTGCTCTAAGCGTAGTTGGCGATGACGCTTGGTCAGCAGAAACCCACGAGTGGGACGTCTGATATGTAGTCCCATATCTGACAGGTCAGCAGAAACCCACGAGTGGGACGTCTGATATGTAGTCCCATATCTGACAGGTCAGCAGAAACCCACGAGTGGGACGTCTGATATGTAGTCCCATATCTGACAGGTCAGCAGAAACCCACGAGTGGGAAGTCTGATATGTAGTCCCATATCTGACAGGTCAGCAGAAACCCACGAGTGGGACGTCTGATATGTAGTCCCATATCTGACAGGTCAGCAGAAACCCACGAGTGGGACGTCTGCTATGTAGTCCCATATCTGACAGGTCAGCAGAAACCCACGAGTGGGACGTCTGATATGTAGTCCCATATCTGACAGGTCAGCAGAAACCCACGAGTGGGACGTCTGATATGTAGTCCCATATCTGGCAGGTCAGCAGAAACCCACGAGTGGGACGTCTGATATGTAGTCCCATATCTGACAGGTCAGCAGAAACCCACGAGTGGGACCTCTGATATGTAGTCCCATATCTGACAGGTCAGCAGAAACCCACGAGTGGGACGTCTGATAAGTAGTCCCATATCTGACAGGTCAGCAGAAACCCACGAGTGGAACGTCTGATATGTAGTCCCATATCTGACGCTTGGTCAGCAGAAACCCACGAGTGGGACGTCTGATATGTAGTCCCATATCTGACAGGTCAGCAGAAACCCCACGAGTGGAACGTCTGATATGGTCCCATATCTGACAGGTCAGCAGAAACCCACGAGTGGGACGTCTGATATGTAGTCCCATATCTGACAGGTCAGCAGAAACCCACGAGTGGGACCTCTGATATGTAGTCCCATATCTGACAGGTCAGCAGAAACCCACGAGTGGGACGTCTGATAAGTAGTCCCATATCTGACAGGTCAGCAGAAACCCACGAGTGGAACGATATGTAGTCCCATATCTGACATCAGCAGTCCCATATCTGACAGGTCAGCGAAACCCACGAGTGGGACGTCTGATATGTAGTCCCATATCTGACAGGTCAGCGAAACCCACGAGTGGAACGTCTGATATGTAGTCCCATATCTGACAGGTCAGCAGAAACCCACGAGTGGGACGTCTGATATGTAGTCCCATATCTGACAGGTCAGCAGAAACCCACGAGTGGGACGTCTGATATGTAGTCCCATATCTGACAGGTCAGCAGAACCCACGAGTGGGACGTCACATATGTAGTCCCATATCTGACAGGTCAGCAGAAACCCACGAGTGGGACGTCTGATATGTAGTCCCATATCTGACAGGTCAGCAGAAACCCACGAGTGGGACGTCTGATATGTAGTCCCATATCTGACAGGTCAGCAGAAACCCACGAGTGGGACGTCTGATATGTAGTCCCATATCTGACAGGTCAGCAGAAACCCACGAGTGGGACGTCTGATATGTAGTCCCATATCTGACAGGTCAGCAGAAACCCACGAGTGGGACGTCTGATATGTAGTCCCATATCTGACAGGTCAGCAGAAACCCACGAGTGGGACGTCTGATATGTAGTCCCATATCTGACAGGTCGCAGAAACCCACGAGTTGGGACGTCTGATATGTAGTCCCATATCTGACAGGTCAGCAGAAACCCACGAGTGGGACGTCTGATATGTAGTCCATATCTGACAGGTCAGCAGAAACCACGAGTGGGACGTCTGATATGTAGTCCCATATCTGACAGGTCAGCAGAAACCCACGAGTGGGACGTCTGATATGTAGTCCCATATCTGACAGGTCAGCAGAAACCCACGAGTGGGACGTCTGATATGTAGTCCCATATCTGACAGGTCAGCGAAACCCACGAGTGGGACGTCTGATATGTAGTCCCATATCTGACAGGTCAGCAGAAACCCACGAGTGGGACGTCTGATATGTAGTCCCATATCTGGCAGGTCAGCAGAAACCCACGAGTGGGACGTCTGATATGTAGTCCCATATCTGACAGGTCAGCAGAAACCCACGAGTGGGACCTCTGATATGTAGTCCCATATCTGACAGGTCAGCAGAAAACCCACGAGTGGGACGTCTGATAAGTAGTCCCATATCTGACAGGTCAGCAGAAACCCACGAGTGGAACGTCTGATATGTAGTCCCATATCTGACAGGTCAGCAGAAACCCACGAGTGGGACGTCTGATATGTAGTCCCATATCTGACAGGTCAGCAGAAACCCACGAGTGGGACCTCTGATATGTAGTCCCATATCTGACAGTTCAGCAGAAACCCACGAGTGGGACGTCTGATAAGTAGTCCCATATCTGACAGGTCAGCAGAAACCCACGAGTGGAACGTCTGATATGTAGTCCCATATCTGACAGGTCAGCAGAAACCCACGAGTGGGACGTCTGATATGTAGTCCCATATCGACAGGTCAGCAGAAACCCACGAGTGGAACGTCTGATATGTAGTCCCATATCTGACAGGTCAGCAGAAACCCACGAGTGGAACGTCTGATATGTAGTCCCATATCTGACAGGTCAGCAGAAACCCACGAGTGGGACGTCTGATATGTAGTCCCCGCTATCTGACAGGTCAGCAGAAACCCACGAGTGGGACGTCTGATATGTAGTCCCATATCTGACAGGTCAGCAGAAACCCACGAGTGAGACGTCTGATATGTAGTCCCATATCTGACAGGTCAGCAGAAACCCACGAGTGGGACGTCTGATATGTAGTCCCATATCTGACAGGTCAGCAGAAACCCACGAGTGGGACGTCTGATATGTAGTCCCATATCTGACAGGTCAGCAGAAACCCAAGAGTGGGACGTCTGATATGTAGTCCCATATCTGACAGGTCAGCAGAAACCCACGTGTGGGACGTCTGATATGTAGTCCCATATCTGGCAGGTCAGCAGAAACCCACGAGTGGGACGTCTGATATGTAGTCCCATATCTGACAGGTCAGCAGAAACCCACGAGTGGGACGTCTGATAAGTAGTCCCATATCTGACAGGTCAGCAGAAACCCACGAGTGGAACGTCTGATATGTAGTCCCATATCTGACAGGTCAGCAGAAACCCACGAGTGGAACGTCTGATATGTAGTCCCATATCTGACAGGTCAGCAGAAACCCACGAGTGGGACGTCTGATATGTAGTCCCATATCTGACAGGTCAGCAGAAACCCACGAAAAGGAACGTCTGATATGTAGTCCCATATCTGACAGGTCAGCAGAAACCCACGAGTGGAACGTCTGATATGTAGTCCCATATCTGACAGGTCAGCAGAAACCCACGAGTGGAACGTCTGATATGTAGTCCCATATCTGACAGGTCAGCAGAAACCCACGAGTGGGACGTCTGATATGTAGTCCCATATCTGACAGTTTCCTCTGATTTTCATGTTCCGAAACATTTGAATTTGGATCAGAATCGCATTGGGTTGTGAACGGTTCCACTGTGTGCCGTAGATTTTGCTCTACAAAGCAAGGCAATTTTCGGTGTCGTTTTGTTTTCATTGATGGTGCGTAGACGTTCAACAGCTACTTCTGGTTTCACCATTATTTATCCACTTTGCACAAACACTAAAAACAGCTCATACAACTCATACAACTAACCTGTCTATTCCAATGTTTCGGAGTACTCATTCCGAGTCTTCGGGTCATTGCACCCACCCTCTTTGGATTTCACTTAGACCTGCCGCCAATGCCCACACTCACAAAAGAACATGAAAGAATGATATGGATCTTCTCCGGCACCAGTTAAATGACATTCTCTCATAATCACGCAGATTCCACGTCATCCAGAGGAGTTCATTGAAAAATGTGGATGTGTTCATAATGTTTTGGCTCGACGGTGTAGCAATATTGTAAAAGGGAGTTCATGTTAAAGATTTATATTTTTATGTTTTGTTATTATTACTGACTTCCATTGAAGGTATCAGGTCAAAGCTGAAAAGCAATGGGGCTAGAATACATCTGCTGATTTTGGTCATAGCCTTTCAACCATGCAGGTGAGAGCTGTAACGTTTTGACTGAGTGCCACCCAAAGTTTGAGAGATAGCCTTGTAGTGATGGTCCATGGGTCCCCCACCATCCTTTCCTACCACCAACATCTGAAGAGGACCTTCGGCTGCACGATTCTTTGGTGTGTCCTCCCCTCTCAAGCCCCACAACACAAAACATTTCAAACATCCATGCCCACTCTGAGATTCAAAACAGGCCCTCGGCACATCAACCAGCTTTACTAACTAACTATTAACGAGCCGGACAGTATAGTGGTATACCATATGTCCCTGATGGGCAAATAAAATCCGCTTTTGAAACGATATTTCTTTCCCGGGCACGACCGACTATAGATTCATCATCTTTTTTCTACTAGGACGTTCACACCAAAACTTGCGCAAACGGAATTTTTATAATTAAAATTAAAGAAGAAAAATTAATATTATTATATTATTAAATTAATCTTAATATTATATATTATATTATTATAGTTTTAATTTAAAACTATATTTAAATCTGTAAATTCAACTCATAAAAAATAGGTTTTATACATTTTTTACCCAGTTATTGGATAATTTAGATTTTCTTCCATCATTGTTCCCAGCCCTCCTCCCCTTCACAATTATTTTGTTGCTGTTGCAACAAAGTTTTCAAGAAAGCCAATTTATCTCGTCTTGAAAGAGATTCTTTGGTCTAGTAATGAGAAAAATTATATTTTGAAAGTATAACATTTTTTCCACGGCAAATCAAACAAATTCTTGATCCATGTTTGTTTTTCTTTACGAAATAGTCAAGATCCCAATCGCCTTAAAACAACATATATTCTTAAGAAATTTTTCGTTTAGTGGACATGAGGGTTAATTAAAAAGTAGATTCACCCATGGTCACTACTCCACTGTTATTAGTTACCACTAACCGTTACAATTCCAATAAGGAAAAAAATATCTTGTAATTTGTACCAGAAAGACATTGATAGCAAAATTGATATACGTGATTGCTTTTGATAAATCTCTCGCTAAATCTTTAATGCATTGTTCTTAAATAATTGAATTTGTTAGTGCAACGGGCCATCATCCGGGCCACTCAGAAATGACCGGTGGGTCACATGTGGCTCGCGGGTGCAGGTTTAATACCGCTGTTCTAGTCTATCGATCATAACAGAAAAGAGAAAAAATATCATCAATGGGACATTATTTTTCAAATACAGATTAAGTATAAGGGCATTTATATTCTCAAATTCCATAGATCAAAAACAACGCTCTAATATCTCACTAATAATATACCTCACAGTTCAGTTATGATCTTTTTCGATATTTGTAAATATTTGTTATCATTGGAAGCGCTCACAAACAAGAAATTCACAATTTAGAGATACAAAATAGAAGCTGGTAACTGATTTTCTTCAGTATCTGAAATCCATTAAAATATTCCATGCAATTTGTTCCAAATCACTAAGTATCACGCTATGATCACATTAATAATCCGTCCACGTGGAATAAAATGTCTTGTTTATAAAGAAAAAGACATGTCTGTGAAAAAAAGAGTAATGATCTCAATTCAGGTGACGTTATTAGTCACATGATAACCGTAATCCCGAGTTCCCAGCCAATAAGTTCTTAAATTCATTCGATGTCATCTCTTGGTGAATAGGATCATTTATTCTCTCCCAGCGAATCGGTTGATGCGCTTCGCTGTTGCCAATTTCTGTTTTTTTTCCGAAACTTTCTTTTAAAAAGTAAAACACTCGTAAATAAACACGTATAATAATTTTTGTTTTTAAATTTTAAAAAACTTTTTAGAGAATCTTAATGCATGAACATTTTACCCAATTGTCAAATTTGAATTTCATCTAATTTTTTTCCAAATTGGACATCAATTATAAGTTTAATGTCAGTTTCTAATTCAATGGTTGACACGTGATTGGCGTTATTTCCTTTTGATATAATCTGTGAAAAATATAATCATTATTTAGTTTTAAATAATTTATCTGAAATATTTTTAAAATATTTATTTAAATATATTATATATATATATATATATATATATATATATATATATATATATATATTTATTTATTTTTATAGTTTATCATTTTTATAATTTTTTTTTTTTTTCAATTATGAAAACGAAACAAAAAAAAATCGTTTAACAATTTCAAGCTTTTTTCCCTTCAACTTTTTTCAAATGATAGACCAATGTGAATTCAATTAATGAGATTAAATTTATGACAACACATAATATTTGAGGATTCCTTTATTTTTATTTTTACATAAATATTTCAATACTACCAATACCTTTTTTCCCAGCGAATTTATAAAAGGAAGTGAGTTTAATAAGCAACTTTTTAAATACAGCAGTGCTTCTCAAAGTTTCAATACTCGTGACTCAATTGTCAATCATCATTTTCTTCTCATCCCTTCCATACAAAAATAATGTATTGAATGTAATAATAATGTACTTTGATGCTAAAACTATAATGCGATCTTAATTATACACCACTCCAATTATCAAGATAAATATTAAATTTTGAATATGTTACTTCAAATATATATTATTTGAAAGTTATTTTTTTAAGTATTATATATTTTTTAAGTAAATTATATATATACTTTTAATATTAAGAAAAGTATTATGTTGCTTTTCTTTTCTAACTTTCAAATTGGAGCAGATAACAATATATTTTTTTTATGTCAGAATGTATTATGTTTTGCTTCCTTTAAGTATATTTTTATAACTTTTGAAAATAATGTTTTATTCTCGACTTTTTGAAATGCTCGTGCCCCCCCCCCTTTAAGGGTTATCACGCCCCCCCCCCTAGGAGACGCGCCCCACAGTTTGAGAAACACTGATTTACTGAGAACTGAAGATATTTTTACAGAAATACTTTTCTGTTTTTAACGAATTCTTATATATATAATTTTTTTTTAAATAAACTCCTTGAAAAAGCAAGCAGACTTTATCTTTTTTAAATATATGACAAGTGAATCGCAATACATCATTTAAAAATAAATCAAATAAGCTGAATAAAAAGAAATACTGAAAATTTTTTTTAAATGAAAAATGAAAATTTTTGCTATCTATGTAACATTCAGTAAGTTGCAACTGAAATCATTGTCAAACTACCACTTCAGAAATATCAAACTGGATATTTTGTATATATACATCACTAGTATCTTCATCACTGTATATTGAGTTGTATCACTGTATATATTTTTTTTGGTATATTGAAAAATAATTTAAATATGACTATATTAGAATTTCATGTCTAGCTCATTTAGCCGTTTGCTAAAATTTTCTTTAAATTTTGCCAGAATTATTACATTTTAATGTTCTTAAATTATCATTTTAACTTTCTAAATGGTTGTTTAAGTTTTAAACGTCTGTAATGATTGTTGTTTACTGTGTTGAACATCAAGCCAAAAGTATTTTAAAAGGCTAACCACATGGGTTTTTAGGAACCTTCGCATTTAGATACAATAAATTTCATTTTAAGAATATTTTTTAAGCATTGTGTTATTTTTTTCATCATTTAGTTAAGAAAAATACAAATTTTTTCCCTTTGACTTAATAGAGAAGGACATTGTTTAAAGTTATAAGTTATTCATGGGAATGAATTTTTAACTGTTCTAAAAAATTCCCCGCAATCCTTTAAGTTTTTATGATTGTAAGACGTTAATCATGTTCATTAAAGCTCTTTTCTTGAAGAAAATGGAAAGATTATTTCTATTTTAAACGAATTTAATTGAATGTCTTGAACTTTAATTAGATTTTTGCAATTACATAAAAATCTCGTGGTTGTTAACAACGTCCCTAATGATCCTCATTAATTCTTCAGATTTTTCTTTTTTAAATATTTTAATGGTATTAATAATGATTTCAAACTGATACGTGTATTCGAAGAAAGAGAGAATTTTTTTTGATGCTTTTAATCAATACGAGTTCTTATAGTTAAATTTAAGGTTTAGTTCTTTTTTTCTCATAATATCTATCAGTGGAAAAAGAATATTTAAAATATTCTACTCTCATTTTAGTTAAAGAGACGTAATGTAGAGCAAAGGCAATACGAATTAGCTTCTTGTATGTCCAAGTTGTTGTTGTTGTCATGCGGTTCATCCTGGGATACATACGAAAGACGAGAGATAGATGAAAAGAAACATACAATACAATCAAAGAATAATATAAACGTATGTCCAAATAATTCATTTAAATTTGAAATATTCCTTAAAAAAAATATTTTATAAATGTAATTTTTAAACATTTGAAGTTTTTTGGAAGACAATTCTGCACTGAAGTGAAAAAAAAATACGGGACAGTAATATGCAAATTTCCAGACGACAGTAGCATCATATAAGTAGCAGATTATTTACAGTAATTCAAATTGACTTCGCTATAAACAAGCCATAGAAACTTCCAGAAAAGGGGGCTTTTTAAATAGTTCTACTTACAGGAAGACAAATAAAGTGTCCTTTTTTCTGACGCATACTACTGAAACTGTCTTCTGAACTGATTCGATCATTGTTTTCAAAGGTCCTTTATATAGCTTCATGGAAATTTGTGAAAGGGTCTATCATATATACTTCTCAGTTATTCTTTGACAATATCATACTTTTCTCCAAATTTGTCACCGACGGCAATTAACTTTAAGCCGGAAAAGGTTTTCAAACTGGGAAGCAAATTTTGCGTGTAAAACTCAATTTTCTTACAAGAACATCGTTATTTCAGAGTAAATAACGTACGTGTCATGTTTCAATATATATATATATATATATATATATATTTAGCATTTAATTATATAAACAACCTCCCACAAATATATATTTAGCATTTAATTACATAAACATCCTCATATATATATATATATATATATATATATATATATATATATATATATATATATATATATATATATATATATATATATAAAGGGAAATCCTCATATATATATATAAATACCACTGATATATCACCAAATTTAAAAGCAATCGCTTTTTTTTCTTTTAAATTCTTTTCAAATTTTCTTTTTCACTGAGCTTTAATGTCTCTCAAAATCATCTCCAACAAAACTTTTCTCGTTTCCATAAAACTTTTTTTCCCTTACTCGCTAAAAGCTCAAATCCTCACACAATCCTTGAAACTTCCACCTTTAAAAGTGGAAATCACTTTCGAAATAAATCAAATTCACTGCCCCGTCATTATTCAGTACAAAATCTCTCCACGTTCCGAATACTCCCGACGGAAAACTACTGAATGCGTTCACAAGTAAATTCGAAATGGAAGTTTTATCGTCCACTTTCCCGAACGTGAATATTTAAAAACGTTTTTTAAATATTCATGGAGTGTTTATATCGCAAAATGGCAACTGAAATCCAGCGATGACGTGATGAATGGGGACTGGATTTTGTGTTTATTTGCCTACTTAATGCTAAAATTTCAATTTTAAGATGTCAATGATTTATTAAAGTGTGCTAGCTGCTGAATTTATGGGATGTTAGCTCTAAAAGGCTTTGAATACAGCGCCTATTTGGCGAAATTGACGCAATATTATACGACGAAAGATGTAGGCTAATCTATGTTTTGTATTATATGAGTTTCTAATTAGTAAAACTAGTAGTTCAATAATGCACTTGTGCACTAAAGATTTTTGCAGGATTTTTGTCGCGTACTTCAATTAAGATTAAGATAATTTAAAAAAATCATTTTTGTTCCGTGTTTCATTTGAAATCAGTGTCAAAATTGTTATGGCTATTTTGTGTACTTTACATAAATATAATAAAAATTAATTATACAACATATTGTTCCAAACAGATGACAACTTTAATTATTCGAATAGATTTATTAATGGACAAGGACAAAAATATGACTACTTGAAGACAAATCAACGTATATAGACAAAGGCATATTATTACAGACTTTTTTGCAACAGTGCAAAACGAAATCGTTATAAGCAAGCGTTACAATGTTTCGGAAATGGCTCAGTAAACAGTTCTACCAGCAAGAACCCAGACATATAAAGTTTATCTCTCTTACTACTGTCGGCCCACCAGATTGGACTTTCTTTTGAACCCCCTCCCCAGCCTTCGTTTCAAATGTCTTAGAAATTTCTAGAAGAATCAGTCCTAGAGAATACTCGGTGATTCCTTGACGATATCACATTTTTTACCAAATTTGTTGCCAAGAGCGATTCATTCGCCAATATGGTAGCTTAGTCACATCTTCTGGTCTTGACTCATTCTAATTTTTAACCCTTTATCTACCAACGGTACTTATACGTACCACTCACTTTAAAATTACATAGCATATAACCATTTTTACAAATACTCTGACAATACTTAGCAGGAATATTCTTTTAATTTCACCCTTCAAGATATAGGGCAGCATGGGTTCTATGATGAGTATTTTAGCAGGGAAGGCGAATTGTTTTATAGCAGACATTGAGTTTTCAACTGACGGTGTTTTTAGCGGATTGGGAAGATTGTCATTTTCGTTCCGAGAAAAAAATAGTTAATGTCAACATTTAAGTGTTTTATTATTTTTGTATGGTAATGAAGACCTACGAAAACGATCTGACTCTGACTATATATTTTAAATGAACTGTGTGTATAATTAATTTTACAGTTTAGTATTTTTAATTAATTAATTAGCTATAACGGATTAAATTTCCCAAAGTTGAGTATTTTGTTTATGTATATCCCTTATTTTTTTCAATGTAGTGATTCAAAAAAATATATTGCATGAAAAAAAAAACTGCAGTAAATCATAATGTGGTAGATAAAGGGTTGAAGTTCACGTTGGGAAGTGAACTTTGCATGTAAAACTCAATTTTTCTCTACAGAGACTGTTATTGTTCGGAAAATACCGAATGTGGCGTGTTTTTCAATATTCTTCTATAATCTAAATGTATTTCTTTTATACAAAGATTAATTTTATGTATATGCAAATCTTTTCCTTTCTTAAAAAATATTAATTTGCAGAGGTTTTTCTTAAAAGAGCTTTGAAACTGAAGTGTCCTTTAACCATTTTTATTTTCTTTCTCCGATTATTTATTTTGTTATACTTTGTTTCGTTTAAAAAAATGCCATTTTTCTCTATTTTATTTCAAACCAACCAATACTTTAAACTTTTAGTGTGAAATCTCCAATTTCTTATATTTTGCTAGGATAATACATTTTGTTCACTTTTTTGTACGTCAAATTTTCTAGTTGGTCATGCTTTTAAAATGTTTGTAGTTGCATTTATCTTGTAATTGATAAAAATATTTAATTTCTTTAAGAAACTTTTTTTAAATTTGATTCATGCATTACTTTAATTAAATTGAATGCAGTCCATTTTGTAAAATAAAATATCTACGCCTGAAATTTACAGCGGAAAATTTTTTTGATATCTTTGAATTAATCTAATAAGATTCAAATCAATATGTTCAAAACCAGAAAAAATTTTGTTTCCATCAGAAAAATGTTTCACGGAAATATTTAAATAATAAATTTGCAATTAAAGAGTTTATAATCTTTTCTAATAACCATTAATTGGAAATAATCAATATTTAAAGCTGCACTACATAAATTCTGATGTTTCGCAAAAAATATCTACGCATGATTAGATTTGTGAGATAACCTTTTTTATACTTACTTATAAAGGATTATTGTAATGAGAAAAACAAACTTTTTTTTCACTGATCGCTACAACTATATTCAGTAACAGCAAAGATTAATGCAAATAGAATGGGGGGGATTAAAAAGTAAAAAAAAAGCTTGAATTTCTAAATATAGACAAAATTAATTAAAAAATATAGATGACAACAAGGGGATCTGAGTTGAGTTCTAATACAGTATTTCATTAAAAAAAAAGGAAAAAATAAAACAACGTGAATATAGATGAATAGAAAAAAATAATAAATTTTAGGGTATGTGTGTGTGTGCGTGTGCCAAATTTAGCGAATTTTTATTTAGACAATTATATTATCCTTGGAATCATTTTTAACACCCTTTGATGAGCTTCACTTGTATGTAACGGAATCTTTGAACTCAATTTTTACCCACTTTAAAAAGTCACATTAATTCGAAATTTTACACACTTGTACAGGACTCATGATAATACAATAATTTGATAATGTTGCTAAAAACCACGATATGTTGCCAAAAGCGAAAAAAATGTCCCCACTCATGTTCAAGTACGTTAATCTTGTTAGCGAAAACAATAACAGTATTTTGCGACATTAAATTTTTTTTTTGTTGGAATTGGCCATTTTTTGAACTGATCGACGGTTTATTAAGTAAGTTTTGTTTTTCCTGTTGAAATATTTGCTGGATTTTTATATCTTTTAAAAAAAAGGACTTGTTTTAATTTCAAGGTCATGATTATATTACGTGATTATATAGCTCATTTTTATACATCTGAGATCTTTGGTATATAAGGTTCCCACAAAATACCTTATAATTCTAAGAGTTCAGTGAGTCTACGAACTTTGAGAAGATGACTGGTATAAGTGAACAAATGTATTGTCCTTTTACATACGATGGAAAATTTTTCCATTATTGGCAACATATTGTGGTATTTGGCATCCTTTTTCATCTGACGAATTGACATATAATAAGTACCAAATATACTTTAAAATAGAAGATTTTCACATTTACAACATACAATTTCATTGAAATACTTAATCAACCCTTTCGGGGCTATTTATTTCTCTTTCGAATTTCTTGCAATGTTTTATATTTTATGAACAATTAAAAATAACATTTAAGGAAATATACTTTATTTTGCTGAATTTTATGTTTACATTTTAATTTCGGCGGTGGGAAAAATACTTCCCAATGAACCTTTCATTGTCATAAAGATAATTAAATATAATGGTTATTATTTGCCATGAAAAGATGAGAAGCTTGTTGTAATGCACAAGGAGACATCACATTCTGCACACATGTAGCGGGTCCTTAATGTTCCTTTCTGCTACATTGCCTGCATCATCCATAGTTGGAAACTACATTGGCTAAGCGCACCTCATCCGGACCTACAAACTTATTTGCTTGGAAACTAGTAGAACATCCTTTCCTTTTTCCTGAGGAACATCCGTCTATTATCTGACGTGTTAATGCTATGCTTCTCAATCATTCAATATTTGCGACACAATATTCATTCATAGTGTCCATAGCAACCCCCCTTCCATACAATAACAATGTATTGAATTCAATAATAATATGCTTTGACACTACAGCTACAATACGACTTTAACTTCTTAAGTGCCACAGGCGTATATAAACGTCTCTCTCAGTCAGTGCGTTAATTTCTCCAGACGTATATATACGTCTTTCGGAAGTACGATCTTTTCTGTGCACTACTGTCCATGAAATTATTCCGAAGGCTTTGGAATGCAATAAAAGGACCTTGACAGTGTTTGCGAAGGATTTACTTATTTCAGAGAACTTGTTTATTTGTGTTCCTTTTCTACTCATCCCCTCACTACACCAAATACGCTCGTTTACAGTTAAACGAAAGCATTGTGGAGCGAATCGCGTAATTTTTTAATCGGCATTTAAGGGATTAGTTATAAACCGTACAAATTACCAATATAAGTGTGAATTTTTATTTATAATTCTATATAGGATAAGCCCATGGGGTCACTAGTAATTATTAAATTTGTCCTTAACTTAGTATTGTTAAATTAATCATAAAATACTTTGCGCAGTGCTGATTTTTTATAAAGTGTATTATATTAGGGTAAATGTGTATATTATTTTTTGTTATTCCAAAATCTATTTTGTTTGATTATACTTTAAGAAAATTATTAATTTTTAAAAATAATTATTTGTTTTCGAATTTTCAAGATGCTTGTGCCTTCCTCGTGAGTTATCACGTACCCCCACATTTTGAGAAATGGTGTGATATACGGAGTGTTAGCTGGTCTAAACTTCTGTTTCCTTTGCTCACTTGCCTCAGTACAAAACTATTTATGATGGCAAGGTCAATAAAAAAAATAAAAGATAATAATCAATAATTATTAAAAAAGATAAGATAAACAAAGATATTAAAAGATAAATATCAATAATTAATCTATCAACATCATATTTAAAAAAATTCAATTTATATCTTTAGAATAAAATTTGTTGAATTGAGTACTACACATGTAAAAGAAAGAAAGAAAAAAAAGCTTTGCTAAATGCTTTAAATCCAGAAATAACAGCGCAACGGGAGAGAGTTTTAATATACAAATCTTTAGTTGTCCTCCTATAAGTTTCACACACCGTTGGTAAGATTTCGACTGTATTTTCATTTCTTGCATCAGAACTTTTATCAAGTAAAGAGGCAAAAAACAGAACAATTTTCTTTCCACATGACTTGTGGAAGCATTGAACGAATTAATAGCGGTAGAAGAAGGCCAGACACGCCAGAAAGAAATCCTTTTCTTACGAGAAGAATAATGATAACTGAATTTTTCATGAAACCAAAGCCTTGATGCCAACTTTACGGTGAGCAGCACCCCATTTCCTCCGTCGCGATTGCCATGTTGAGATGTCTCGAAAGTGAAAAACGATTGCTTTCACCTCTGAAGCAATTGTACAGTTATCTATTGACAGTGACATTTAGTAAACATTTTAAAATAACTTATTTAGTTTGTGTAAAAAGTACTATTCTATTAATATTTAAAAAAAAATTTTCTTGTGATTTTATAATGCACATGTTATTCAGCAGAATTTTCTGGTGTGTCAATTTACTTAGTTATCGTAGTGGGAAACAAAAATTTTTTCTGACTTTTTCAAGTCCAACTATTAGTTAACTCTCTATAATACTTCTATATCATATTTCTAGAGAGTGGTAATGACAATTATAATGTCGTGGCGAGTGGATGTTATTGTAACGAACCAAAGGATAGGGCGCGGCCATTGAAAGAGATTTCTCATGTTATATGCATTTTCTATTTTAGGTGACGTTACATACTGATGGGATTGACAAGGTAGTATTGAAAGTTAATCCAGTTTATTGCACATCATGAAACACATAGGCACATTAAAATATAAAATATGGACGACACTACATAGAACAAAGAAACTACGCAATGAAGCCGGCTACATGATTAAATACACAGACACAAGAGAGAAGAGAGTGGGATTTCCAATGATCTTTGTATATATACCCAGCGGGGCATAACATAATTCGGGGGTGGGGAATGTAGTTCTAGATGTTCCCGTAGGCGGGTAACTATTTAAAATAATTAAATGGTTGTCCTGAAGGACTGGACCATAAATAAATCAAGAGATATTAAAGATTAAAATACTGGGAATTATTATACACACACACATTATATATATATATATATATATATATATATATATATATATATATATATATATATATATATATATATATATATATATATATATATATACATATAAATAATTTTCAATCGTTGATAAAATACTTTTTATTTATTCATTCAAGTTCAAATATATTTATTAAACTTGTTCAAATTTTTTTCAATAGTTAAATTTAAAAAAAACGAGTAAATAGTAACACAAAAATAATAGTCCAACAGCATATATAGAAAGGAAAACCGTTCATTGGGTCCTTGAAGCGCAATGGCTAGCGCTTCGGACTCCTAATTCAAAAATCGTGGACTCGAATTCCACGTAGGATGGCCTAATTTCTAAGAATGGGATTTTGCTGATGCCTTTTACTATACTATTTTATTATGATAATTAAATTTAATTAAAGAATTAATCGTAACAAACAAAAAATAGTCTAACACTATATATAGTAAGGGAAACGGAAAATTGACATAAAGGGAAATGAGAATACATATTGTAATTGTAACTATTTAATAGAAAGTAACTAAAATAATTTTTTTTCTTTGTTGACCTAAGTAGGAGCTGACTTAATTTTTTATATATTATTTGTTTATTTAAAAAAAAACAAGAACCCAAATTGGATACCAGTACGCTACTCGTTTTTGGCGTAATTTTGAAATCATGTCAAATAGATATTTGGCGGCCAGTTTAATGTTATCGTATTGTAATGTTATCGTTTTAACTTGTTGGAATTTTGCAACTATTTGGCGGAGTAATGCATAGAGCAGGGATGGTGAACCAATGGCACACCAGCGATCACAATAGTTTGCATTTTATTTCAAAATACAAGACTCACTATGAAATACTACGAACAAACGCAAGTGATCGGTCGCAAGGCGACGGGGATCACAATTATTTGTTATCGTCTTTTAGTTACGTCTTGAACTAGAGTTATTTATAATGCAAAATTTGTCTACGCAAAGCATAGTCAATCTCGTCAACACAACTGTATTTTAAAGTTTATTTGTGTTATATTTACGACTTTTAACTGGTATTTTTAACATGACTAGTCAGTAAAAGATCAAAAAGTGCAAGATAGTAAATTTAACAGAAAACTTCAAACTTGATGAATCTAGAAACATGGCATGTGATTAGAAAAGGCGACTAAGTGGTGTGTGTTTTATGTTCTGGAACCAGGGTATGCAGAACATCGTCTGTAAAACGACATTTTGAGACAAATAAAAAATCCCCTTGTGAAAAAAGTGAACCACAGCAAAAATAATTAATTAATTAGAAACCTTTTGGCAGATGAATTCAATTCATGCATTCTGCTAAAAGTATGCATTTCTAAAAGCATTCTACTAAAAGTAACATCTTACAATCCTAATATGTTATTTGTCTCATCCACACACACACACACACACACATTCTTAAACAACAGAAGTCACACAAATATTACTTTAACTTGAATTACACGTATAACTAAAACATTCACTACTATACTGTGAAAAAATGTATTTTTTCGTAGTAAATAAAGAGTTTTGAGTTTGATTGTATTTAGTTTTATTATTTTCCCAATAATCGCATGTCAAAATTATTTGATATGGCACGTCTCTCTATACCTCATGAAGCATTTCTTTACAAAAATGGCACGTTGATTCATAAAGGTTCGCCACACCTGGTGTAGGGTACCGCTTTTAAATTAGTAGCAGAAAAAAATAAGAGTTTCAACCTCCGTTAAAAAGTTGAAGTTTCTTCGAAAATTTTGCAAAAAGTTTATGAAATTCTAAGTTACAAATCTTCTGTGCAACTCTTTTTATGCGCTTTTTCATACCGTTCTGTTTAGATGCAAAATTTTGTTTTTAGTTTGTCTGTTTTTTCATTGACTTTTTAAGAAAATCCGTAATTGTGATTTTTAGAATTTTTGTCAGTACAATTTCTTTTTTATTTTACACCAGTTCTATAAAAGGAAACTGATGTTATTTCCTTAACCTATCTGAAACGGTTTTCTTTCTTAACATATCAGATGTCAGGTCCTTAAGTTATTGGACCTATTTTAAATTTATGACACGAAAATCCATAAACAAGATGACAAAAATAAGCTTAGAAACATGCACTCAGTTTTGTAAATTAATTAGGGTATTCACATAGTAAGCCATTGGCCAGTTTGGCTGCGATGTGCAGCCAAACGTGGAAAATCCATTCCCATGTATGTTTAAACCTAACAATCTTGTTTGCGCATACAATGGCAGCATTTGGCCATGTCTTTTGATTGGATGCTATTTTTAGAATAGGCGAAATTTGTCCACGTTATATTACGTCAGTATCTTAATTAGTTTCTTCTCTTCCTCTTTTAGCATCTATCGTTGGCATTCGAAGAATTAAAAATAACAGAAACAATGCTATAATATTAAAATCCACATGTTTACCTATACAATTATATTGTACATCGATATAAATGTTTAGATGAATACATGAATAGAGATCTCAACGGATGAAACACATGGATGAGATATAATTAAGATTTGTAATGATTTTTGATAAATTCTCAGAAAAAAAATCTGAAAGAGACATCTATATAATCAATATATGTTATAAAGGAAAGTGTACATTGTACGTACCGCTAAAACTCAGAAACTTCCCAGTACAATCAAGGGTGGTTACTCTATGTCCACCCTCCATGAAGAAGTTTCCCATTTTTTTTATCTAAATTTTCTCCCAAGGAACATTGCGAAGGTTTAAGGGGCATGATATATAAATATTCATGTTTTTGAACTATTAGACCTACAAACTCGAAATTTTGTAGGCTAGTTCCCTTCCTGAAGTAGAGATCCGCTATAAAAGGGTGTTCACGAAATTTGACCTCCAAAGGGCGTTGCAAAAGCTTAAGAGGCATTATAGGTAAATGTTAATATTTTTGAAATATCAGACCAAAAGATTTGAAATTTAGCAAGCGAGTGCCTTTCATGCAGTAGAGACGCTACAAAATGGGGTTTGGAAAAAATTGGCCCATAAGGAGCTTTTACGGTTTAAGGGGCATTATAAATAAATATTTTTGTTTTTGAACTATCAGATGTACATTAAAATTTTATGGGCACGTTCCTTTCAGGGAGTAGAGGTCTGCTACGAAAGGAGGTTGTAAAAATTGACCCCCAAGGGGCATTATACATAAATGTTACTGTTTAAGAACCATTTGACCTACAAATATGGAGCAGAGATACGCTTATAAAAGGGGTTTGCGAAAATCATCAACCCACAAGGGGCGTTGTGAGGACGTAAGAGGGCGTCATACACAAATAATGAGAGTACTCATTAATTATTCTACATTTTTCTGCATATTTTTTTAACCGTATTTTATTTTCCTTGCAATTCAGCTATTATATTTAGAACAGTATTTTTATTTTTAAAAAGTTAATCCGTCAGAATAACGGGTACTTCTCAGCTAGTAAGTAAGAAATATGATGATATTTTTCTAATTTTGAATGTGTAATAGAAAATAATGTGTTAGAATGTCAAATACAGTAGATGTTTCTCCCCATGGGAGAGAAATGGGTGCAATATAATGAAGTTACCTCCCCGTTTCTACTAATTTCTATAAAACTATATTACATTTCTGCTTTTGAAAAAACAATTCTAATTTAAACATCCAATCAAAACAAAGAAATCGGCTTATGTTGGTCTATTTTTGTTTCTTAAGGACCCCCGCTATTTTTATTCCCTATTTCTCAACAAAGTATTTCCCAATTCCACATTTATTAATATATTTTCTTCTATACGGTATCTCAAAGAGTTTATTGTCTCCCACTTAAATTCGAACCACTTCAAGCGAAAAAATAAAAAAATAAAAATTTTTATTCTGCCATAAAATTTGTTTTCCTTTATTACATTTTTCAATCTTGGATATTTTCGGTTATTCCTTTAATACATATGAAAAACATAATCTTTCTATGCTGCACTCAATTATTAATGATATGCTAATTTTTCGACTTCGTCCTTAATTTTTGCACACCAGTGTATATATAATAGTAGGAATTGAAAAAGTAGCTAGATTTTGAAAAGTCAGCTAGTTATTTTTCATTATAGCTAAGTTTTATGTCGTTATAAAGTATTTTTCTGTGGTGAGTCTAATTAGATAAGTTATATTATACAATATAATCATTAATTTTCGTTTTCATGGTGTAAATACTCTACACCTTCGTAAAGTACCCTACTTTTTTTGTTCAAAGGCATTTGAACAGTTTATTTTCTGCTGTACTCTCAAGAAAACAAAACATGCATATGCAGTACAATACTTTCTGAAAAGACACTCGTTCTCATTCTTTTTTAATTCTATTCTCGGTGACCTGGAATTTACAAAAACTCGACCACCCTTCGGTCTACATTAGGCCAAATTTTCGGGATTCTATTCGTAAATTTACTCTATTCGTAAATGATGCATTTTGAATCTTTTCAATAAACTTGCAATTGAATTGAAATAAATTTTATAAGCATAATGGGGGGATTATGTCAATTATTATTAAGTCAATGTATCAATTATAAATAAGATATTTATGAAATAATTCCCAGAACTGTAAACTTTAATAGCTCTTGAATTATTTAGGATCCAGTCCTTTAGGACAACCATGTAATTATTTTAATTAGCTACCCACCTACCGGGGACTTCAAAACTATATCCATCTACCTCCTAAATCATGTGATGTCCCGCTGGCTACAAGTACCGAGATCTGGAAATCCCGCCCTTTTTTTATCTTTGTTTTTGTGTTCGTCATGTGAAATGTCGCTGCTTGCTATTGCTATGTCGCTTGTGTCTGTTTTCGTGTTTTTATCAAATATCTGTGAAATACAACAGTGAATTGTCAATCTATGTTATGTGTGTGTGTAATTAAACAAGATGAAAAAAAATTCTGAAGATGTTTTTTCTGAGACCTCTGATATCCGAATACACCAACACCGGTCAACGACGATATATATATATATATATATATATATATATATATATATAGTGTTCCAAATCAACGTCAAGTGGACATGGAGTGAAAGGGAAGGGGCATATCAATTCTAGGCAAAATAAAAAAAATTCTCTCTAACGTAAATAAGTGATATCGAGTATATTTTTGAAATTGTGCAAATTTGACACACTCAATCACATTATTAACTGCTGTGACCGCAAATTTCATTATTTTATAGTGGATTTTTCAGTAACATCATCTTTCATAGTTAAGCTATTATACAAATTCGCAAATAGCCCAAGAAAAATTTGCTAGTTTAGTTAAAATAAACGTAGTTTAAATCAGTTGGAAAAAATGAATTACTTAAAGCACGGTTCTTAAACTATAGATCGCAAACCTCTGGGGACCTCAGTGACGTTTTAGAGGACTGTGAAGTCTCTCTTATGTGTAATGTTAAATTTTCCCTCTCTGAAAGGCCTTGTGGAAAAATTGTAAAATGGGCCCTCCTAGATTAAATTACTCTACTAGAACATGTATTTCAATCAAGAATATTAAGTCGGGGGAGGAATGCTCAAAATCTTGAGGGTCCACGCGATGTCAGACTCTTACATAAAGGTAGAGGGGGTGATCAAAAGTTCAAGAACCGCTGAACCGAGGCATTCTCTTCCTTGCATTCCGTGTATTTTATATAGAAAAATTATACTTTAAAATATTTCCATATCTCAATTCCATTGATAAATACAAAATACTACGTTTATTTTAACAATTTATGATCCTGAAGCACTTTTGAATTGTTTTTAAACACAATTTTTGTTACGTATTTTGTGTTTTTTCTACATTTGCACTCATTTTGCATTTTCAAAGTATTTTTTGCTTGCCTTTATAATTTATAATGATTTTTTTCTTTATTATATACATTTTTAAACAGAGAGGCACAACTTGATACACACACTTGAAATGTCATGGGATTTTATTGAAACCTAAAAAATTCGAAAATGGTCAGCAGAGGGACAACAAAACATCAGTGACGCCTGGAAAAAATCGTGGTTAAAATGAGCTGAAGAAGCAGATGCACCAGGAATTGTTATATGTTGACTTTTCCCCAAAATGCATTGCTAGTGAAGCTTGTGTAACGGGTCTATTCGCGAACCTACTACTAATCAATCCTCTTGGGAAATTTACTTCTTTTAAATATTGTTGTATTGAAAACTTTCTCCTAAAGAAGATGTGATTCATGTAAATCAAGGCTTATATTTAAGCATTAACTTTTAGGTTCGATAGAGAGAAAAAGGTTAGGAGTTAGATGATAAAAGTTAGTGATTAACGTAAAGTAGTTGAAAGCTATTGCTAAATATTTAAAATTGATAATTGACGTTTTAGTCAATTAGATACTTAAATTGGAATAGTGCGGCTTGAAGTAGAATAGATTAGAACAGAATTTCAATTATTTGCAGCATGTATTGCCACGACGTTAGTTTATAATTAAATATTAATTATCTTGTCTACCTTGCTTTTACTCTAATACGTATGCATAGTTGCATTTCCTAATCTAGGTTGCTGAGATTTGTTAGGTTGTTGAGACTTTTTAATAAATTATATTGTTTTGAGAATAGCTGATTTTCATTCAAACTCTCGAACACTGTGAATGTGAGGGGACATCCATCACAAGTTTTACTTTCAGAATAAAGAATATAAATTGCATCTTCACGATGTGCTATGGAAAGTTTTTTTATGCACATCGTCTGATGAAGACCACGTTCTGACCAGCCCTTTCCCTCATGCGTGGCCTTCCAGGTCCCCAGATCTCAATCCATGTGATTATTGGTTGATGAGTTACCTGGCGTCGCAAGCTTACCGCAACCGTCCTACATCATTAGTGGTGCTAAAAGACAACATCAGACGGCAAATTTTCATCATACCTACAGATATGCTGTATAGTTCAGTTATGAACATTGCCCCCTCGACCATATTTATTGTTGATGAATGACTACCGACATGTTGAACATATGTCATAAAGAACATCGTTTACTCTTAAAAATCAATTGTCATGCTAATTCATCCTCTTGTTGTATAAAGTGCCATCTGTTGACCATTTACTTCCCTTTTTTTGTTTCAATGTTATTTCAAGCATGTGTGTTAATTTTTACCGCTCTCCTTACATTATTCCATGAATTATGGAAGTTTCAAGTGTTAACGGACTTTTGGAGCACCTGGTAAATAACAAAATTGCAAGAATCTTATAAATTTATTACACTTCCACATATTCAAAATAAAAATGTTCTTGAATACGCTTCTATTTTCATTAAAAAGAACCTACGCTGATTTTTTACAGCAGAAATTTCTTCCATATTTCCTTAACGATTATATTTTAATATCATCCCGTCTGGATATAAAGAAATATCAAAGCAGCTTAATCAATATTCTGGGGCCCTTATATTAAAAAAAGTAGCTCCTTGGTATTTTAAAACTGAAACTTCCGGAAATGAAAAATTCCAGGGACGTCATTTGCTTTCAGAAAATGAAAATTGTTTTTCTTTTGCATATAAATAAGTTGAGTTGTTTGTTGTGAGCCTAGATACAAATTTCTTTTTTTACTTTATAAATAGAAGCTGACTCAGATATGTATAAACTATGTACTTTTTTATTTTCTAAGCAAAATGTTGCATATTCTCAGATGTTATCAAAAATAAAGTTTATTTTTCTAACAACGTTATTCGTGTCAAACCTAATGCGTTTTATATTTTCTTTTGACAAAATTTAGTCACCTTTTCTGTGATATTTTAATGTATCCTTTTGTGGTGATATCTTATGTAAATAATTACTCATATCTCACATATTTGCTTTTGTATAAGGCATAGTTTGAAAAAGGATTTGGACAAAATATCTGAAGATGGCTTTAGAGGTGCTCTTCAGACCCACGAATAAAATTTGAATATTTTACAATACCTTCGCTATGTTACTTATCAAATTAATGTGTCGCAGTGGTTAAGGTATTTATTGTACATTTTTAGCTTAATCAATGTTTACATACACATTTCGTTGATATAATTATGGTGAACATCGAGGGTTTTGTAGTATTTTCATGTTTTTGCTCATACTATGTTTACAGTATTACACTTTATATTGAGAGTTGTACATCAATTATTATTACAGTTCTTGTGTTGTTTTTTTTATTTTAAAGCACATTCATGAGTAGAACAGAGAAGGGTATCTGTGCCCTTAAATCCACAAACCTTTAAAGTTTTCTTACTGAATGTGAGTTAAACATTCTAAAATCCTATGCTTATTCAAAATAAAAACAAAAGTAATATAAAGAAAAAAATTAAGTCGATTCCTACTTAGGTTAACAAAGAAAAATTTTATTTTAGTTACATTATTAAATAGTTACAATCAATATAAATATGTATGTAAATATGGTTGAATAAAAATACTAAGTGACAAAAAAATAGAAAGCAGTTTTTTTTTTTTTTTTTTTTTGTAATTTTCTACTTTCCTTTCTATATTGGGTGTTGGACTATTTTTTGTTTATTACTTTGTATCCATTATTTAAATTGAATTATTCTTATAAAATAGCGTAGTAAAGAGAAAAATCCTTTTCTCAGAAATTGGGCCATCCCAGGTGGGATTCGAGACCACAATCTTTGGATTAGAAGTCCAACGCGCTTTCCATTGCGCTACAGAGACAGAATGAATGGTTTTTCTTTCTATATATGGTGTTGGACTATTTTTTGGACTATTTGTTACTATTTATTCATTAATTAAACTGCATTAATCTTTGAAAAAACTATATTAACATCAAAAGCCAACTACTACAAGTTTAAAAAATTGTATTTGAACTTGAGTGGATGAATAAAAAATATTTTATTAACGATTGAAAATGTGAACAAGATGTATATACAGGGGCGTAGCCACCGCTGTATCAGCCGCATCAATAATACAGCACCTCCTCGTGTGTAACTACAGTACCCCTAACAAGACTTTCATTTTTTTTAAAAAAGGGCCCCCGAAGGAGTTTTGATATGGGGCACATTCGGAACTAGCTACGCCAGAGTATATATATATATCTTGGTTGCAATCTTGGTTCTCCTAAAGCCAAGAGTTTACTTTTGTACTACTGTAGCTAATATTACTTACTGTCTTGACTGGTTATACTTAGGTTTATAACTATTTGTACATATATATTTATAAAAAGGGAGAGGGAGAGTGTGAACTAATCTTAGGAATTGAAAAAAGATTTTTTTAAGTAAAAAAAATTAAAAGTTATTTTGTTCAATATCTTCGGCACATCAGAGAACCCTTAGGGACCTTTTATTATAACTTTATACTATTAGAAAATGCCTAAAGTTAACTTTTAGCTTCAATAAATAAAAACATGCCCCCATTTTTCCAGTGTTGTTATATATATATATTATATATATATATAATTATTAATGCATACAAAATTTCTAAATGTTTCCAGGACTTGTGTTGACGACGTTTCTATAAACGTAATTTTGTATAAGACGAATACTAGCTTATTTAAATATAATTTCGTAATACGAATAGTCTGAAGTGTATTACTGAGATTTAACATTGCAAAAGTTATTCCACATATTTCAATATATCATTACTTTTCATCCTATTAAAAAAATCATCGAAATGGATTTTATTAACTGGCAACTAGGGATTTCGATCTGAGATCAATTAATCGAAAAATCGATTTTTTTAAAACGATATGTAGCACTAAATAGATTCAATAAATCGATATTTTACCCTAGAAAATCGACATTCGATTTTTTTCCCGTTTTGGTAAACACCATAAAGAACGAAGAATTTAAAAACTATTTATCGCAAGCAGTTGTGCTCCTGAAGTATGATCCTATACTTTACTGGCGAGAACAAAAAAAACTCTATTTATCATCACGTTTACTCAATAGCCATGATGAATATCAGTATCGTGGGATCATCTGTTCCTTGTGAGCGTCTTTTTTCGATTGCTGGCAACATCGTAAGTGATGTGCGGAACCGCGCGCTTGAATTGCAGTAGACTTGACAGACTGTCATTTTAAAAAAAGCTTAGATATGAAACATTGGAGCCTATAAGCTATATTATGTATTTTTTAAACATTTTAATGTAACAAATACATTTAGAAAATAAATGTCTTCTTTTATACCTGACACTTTGATATGGTAGTAAAAATAATTGTAATTGTCGAATTCCCTGAAACTAAAAAAATCCCTTTAATTTACTGGTAAGAAATCGTTTATTATGGTATTTTTCTTGTTTTTCATAAAATAGATTTATATTTACAGAATAAATGCAGACTTAAAAAATAAAATTATACTTTAGAAATCGATATTTTAGAGCTCGATTTTTTTGTGAATGGATTCATCAGGTTACGATTCGAATCGATTTAAAAATCGATCTTTTTCGGAAAGAATCGCCATCACTACAACAAAGCTCAATAGTTTGTGCAACAGTTCTATGAGTTTAACATTGTCTGGTTTTCTTTGGTTTCATTTGAACTAGTGCATTTTGCAACACGTAGACTGTGAGATCTGTTTGGATTTAATAATCAACTTTCCTTTCGGCCGGAAGGATGAATCAAAGCTTTCATTTACAACCCTTCTCCATTACGCTGATATGATTAAATTATTGATAAGTGTAACAAATAAGAAATTAGAATGGAAATATGTTCTATTAGAAACTGACAATTTCAACTTTAATTTTTCTTGAAACTTTTTATAAATATTTTAAATTGCGTATATTATAATGCATATAAAATTTTGCTTCTTATTTCTTATAACAAATTTTCGAGTGAAAAAAGAAATTAGAACGGAAATAAGGGCTATTGGAGATTGACATTCTCAAACTTTCTCCTAATTTTTTTTCATCATATTTTACAAATATTTTTATTTGTGTGTGTATTATAATGCATATAAAATAAATTATGCTTCAATTATTTTCATACTAATAACCTATTTTTTCCACATAAAAAGAGAAATAGATATTTACTTTTCGGGATCTGTAATAAATGTTTCAAATAACTCATTTTATATCGATATCTTCCAATATCCATATGAATTATTTCCACATGAAGCAAATGAAGTAAATGTGCTTAAGTTAAAGCCATTATCGTCAATCCAGTCAAAGTATCTCATTAATTTGCTCATCAGTTAAATCCATCACAAGAAAACAAAAATTTCCATCAATGCGTTAACACTGCTCTATTAGATCTAAAGTGTAATTACGATTTATTCTCCTTTCAAAGTTGATTAATTGATGTAAAATTTCTCTCTCCTTCTTTAGCATGATTATTATGTTTTCAAGTCAAGGATATATTAAAGTATTTATCTATACTACCGGAAACAGCCGTCAATCAGTTTTCACACATAATTATGAGTAAAAATGCTAAGTATTGCGAGTAAAGTGTATTATTCTGTATTCTTATATCTGGCTTCTTCTATTCAAAGGTTTGGAGGAAGAACACGAAATAAAATTTAGATTCAGATATTTATTGTAATTTTCAATTAGAATCCATTCTTATTACACGTATGTAACGTCACTTCTCGAAAACATCAACATCTAGTCGGCTTCTTTGTGGACCCGACACCCACACGTGCATCTGCAGCTGCAACGCAACCCCTTTTTGACCCCCGAGGAATCTAGCTCGTCGACCGGAAGATGAGGGGGGGAGATGCTTTGAACTTGCACGAGAGCGGTGACGAGCGAATCCTCCTCTCACAAAATAGTGGACTCTAACAATCTATAATTAACTTTAATAACTGTAATGTATCATTCTGTAAATAATATTCAATAGTTGCGACGTAAATAAATTCCATATTTAAATTAACCAAGAATACGCTACCGTTATTCTTTCAAACGTTACAGCTTAGAGTTTTGGTGGCAGCGCTTTGGGATAAAAAAGTTAGCATTCAGGACCCGTGAGAGGAGGAAATTTGGGGTTTTTACGGACGGACAGCAACGCAGGGAGAAAAAGACATCTTTTCGGAAGCCGTGCTGCAATTGAATTTAGCTTCGGAGAAAAAGAGCGTCCTGCTCAAAGAAGATCAAACTGATCTATAGTGTTAACGGCGAGTGTCCGAAGGGAAAGCGATTTTCGGAAGCCGTGCTGCGATTGAATTCATCTTTGAAATCGTGCCACGAGTGAATTCAAGGCTGGTCAAACTGACCACACTTTCGTTAAGGGTGAAAGATTCAAGATTGGTCAAAATGACCATTGTTCACACGGAAGAGTTCAAAACCACTAGTGCCATATTACTGCACATAGTTTGCTTCTGACAGCAAGCTGAGTACTTCAAATGGGTGAGTACTGTTATATTTTTTGAGTTGCAAACTGCATATTGTATTAGGAATTTTGGTTAAAGTGTTCTTTACAAATTTTGAAATACTTAGTGTTTTTCTTGCATGGAACAGTGTTATTTTGTTTTGTAGAGAATTGTAATTGTATTTCAAGCATTGTGTGCAATTTTAGCTTAAGATTTATTGTGTTTTTAAAGTCTCTTGAATGATTTTGATTATTTTTAGTGTTAAGTTTTTCTTTGTGTATTTCTGTGTATGCATGGGACCAGTGTTATTGTATTAATAGAGGAATAGTAACAAAATAGTGCAAAATTTAGCGTGACATTTATTTGATATTGTTTAAAAAAAATGGCTTTCCTTGGTAAAGGGAAAAAGCAAGACATGTTGCAACTTGCTGAGGAATTAGGAATAAATGCCACTTTAAATATGACTGTCCCTAGCGTAAAAATTGCAATCACTAACAGTGAAGGTTATGAAGAGGAATTTGTTAAAAATCTGTATGAGACTATCATTGCAAACGGAAAAGATGGAGGAGTAAGGAGGGCTGAAAAAAAAGATTGGAGGAGTTAGAAAGAGCTGAAAAAAATGAGATTGGAAGAGTTAGAAAGGGCTGAAAAAATGAGATTGGAAGAGTTAGAAAGGGCTGAAAAAAAATGAGATTAGAGGAGTTAGAAAGGGCTGAAAAAAATGAGATGGAGGAGTTAGTAAAGGAGCAGGCATTAAAAAAAAGAAAAGAATTACAGCTGAAATTTGATTTAGAAAGGTTTAAAATAGAATCCGGATTTAGGGTAAACGATGAATCAAACGATTCTACAAATGCATGTTCTCTAACCTCTAATTTAAACTTAAAAAAATTGATCCCAGATTTCGATCCTAAGCAGTCAGATATTGTTTATATCTAGTGATCTTTGAACGCCAGGCTAAAAGGGCGTCAATAGAAAAGAAAGAGTGGGTGGGTCAATTATTGGGTTTGTTACCCTAGAGATCGTGCAATTTATTGCTCGCGAACCGGAGGAACAAGCCGAAAATTACGATTATGTAAAGAAATTATTACTTAAAAATTCAAGTTAAGTCCGGAGGTCTTTCGGCAAAAATTTGTCCAACACCAGACAAAATCCGATAGCACCTGGAAGGATTTCACTTTTGAAATTACGAATTATCTAGATGAGTGGCTGATTGGCTTATATATATAGAAATAAATACCTTTCAAGATCTTAAAGATCTAATGGTGGTAGATCAATTAAAAACGTCAATGCTAGTATGAAAGATCATTTTTTAGATAATTGGGCAAAACCTTAAATCAGCTACTCAATTAGCAGAACTCTTTGATAATTATGAGGACGTCCGAAAGGTAAATTCGAAAACCCATGGATAGGTGGGGCAGAAATGATAAAATTTTGACATACTCAGGGGTCAAGGAAAAAGAAAATAGATTTGGGAAAACTTCCCCCCAAAATTAGGGAGCTTCTGTTCCGGAGAGTACTAGAGAGAGAACTTTTGAAAAACGCGTGATACAAAGATGTTATCATTGCAATATGCCCGGACATAAAAGCCGTTTGCCCTAAATTAATAAAAAAACAAAACGACGGAAACTCTCAATAATATTGAAGGAAATGAAAACCCGGATTTTCTTAATTCATATACAACAAAGGACTCTGTGAATGGTCACGAGATATACATTCTTAGAGATACGGGAGCGACAATAGATTTAGTATGTGCAAAATACATAACTCCTTCTTCTTTCTCTGGTGAAAATGTTTGGGTAAAACAACCGTTAAGCCCAGAATTGGTTTGTTTACCTTTGGCGGTCGTGGAAATTTTCGGAAATTTTGGAACGGTGCAAACTAAGGCAGCGGTTTGTGGAAATCAACACACGGTCGATATTTGCTTGGAAATAAAACGGCCGAGCTAATAAAAGGAAATTTAGGCTATAATTTCCTGCCAGTCAAAGTATTGAATGCTGTCCAAACAAGGTCTCAAGTCAAAGCGGCTAGAGAAGAAAGGGGAATAGATAGTGGTGATGCTAAAAAAGGGGAAGATGAGGTTATAATTGTTTCTTCGGATGCAGAGGGACGAAATTTTAACACCTGCACTCCAGGAATATGTCCCGGAATTTTTAGCGCTGCTATGGGTTACGCGAGAAAATTTAATCAATGCTCAAAAAATAGCGAGGAGATTAAATCCTTATACGAACAGGCAGCCAGTCAAGTTCAGGTTACCAATCAGGTTTATTCGCTAGAGAAGGAATTATTGGTCAACTCGTGAAGATAAGTTAGGCAACGTGGTGAAGTTAATAGTAGTGCCGGAAGAGTTGCGCGACCCCATTAAATCTTGTGTCATGAGGGAACATCTGCACACCTGGGAATTACGAAATCCAAAGACAAATTAAACCGATATTTTTACTGGCCGAATTGCTATAGAGATATGGAACAGTTTGTAAAAAGTTGCGATCAGTGTCAGAGGGCTGGGAAGCCCAATGATAAAAAGAAAGCTCCACTAAAATTGGTCCCTGTTATGCAGGAGGTTTTTACTAAGCTAAATATTGATGCATGTGGGCCTCTCCCGATCACATCTAAAGGGAATCGATATCTTATCATGGCCATTTTCATGTCATCAAAATTCCCTGAAGCTATTCCGGTGTCTCATATTAGTTTCGTTAGTGTCACAGATGCGCTGTTAAACATCTTTAGTCGGATGGGGTTTCCCCGTGAAATACAATGTGACCAGGGTACTTCTTTTACTAGTGCTCTGACTATTGAGTTTTTTGAAAGATTTGGAATACTTGTCAGGCATAGTTCTTTGTATCATCCACAGAGTAACCCTGTTGAGCGATTTCATCGAACGTTAAAACGACTCTTACGAGTCTTATGTTTAGATGCAGGCTCCGAATGGGACAAACATCTTCCGTCAATTCTTTAGCGTTACGAACTGTATCTCACGAAAGTACAGGGTATACACCGGCAGAGTTGGTGTATGGGAAAATTTGCGAACCCCAGAGACGTTAGTAATGGAATATTGGATGGAACCGGAAGAAGAAGGTGATCTCGTCACTGAATATATGTTTAAGTTAATAAATAGATTAAAAAGATGTCAAGAAGTAGCTATAAATAAAATGGAGGAAATGCAAGTTAAGCGGAAAACTTGGTATGATAAAAACGCAGTAAAACGTGAATTTAAGGATGGGGATTTAGTCCTAGTGTTAGCTACATCCAGAGCAAATAAATTAGCAGTGCAGTGGACAATTTTAAATAAAATTTCGAAACGAACTATTTAGTCGAAATCCCCGGCAGACGCGAAACATCTCAAATCTATCATATAAATATGCTAAAACCATATTACAAAAGGCCAGAACACGTTAACGTAATTATTAATGATGAAACAAAAAACTCTCTCGCAGACCAGGAATTAGAAATCCCATACTTAGAAAACAATTCTCTCGTTTATGATTTCGAGGACGTAATCCAGGCTAGCGAGTTGAACAAACACCTTCACGACAAACAAATGGATCGACTGCGCGAATTATTAAGTAAATATACTAAATGTTTTTCAAACAATCCCGGTTTAACTAATCTGGTTGAACACGAAATCCAGTTAGTTAGCGATCAACCAGTTAGGACGAAGCCCTACCGAATGTCGCACCGACAAAATGAAATCTTAAAAACGAAATTAACCGAATGTTAAAATTAGGAATCATTGAGGTAGGAGAATCGGATTACATGTCCCCTATGATTTTAGTTGAGGTAGCTGGGAAAGAACCTCGTCCATGTATAGATTACAGGAAATTAAACGGGATCATTAGAACGGAATATTTTCCTCTTCCGAATATCGAAGAACGTGTAATAAAAGTATCGGCGGCTAAATTTATTACCCTCTTAGACCTATCTAAGGGAATATTGGCAAATACCTTTGAGTAAAACTGCACAGCGATACGCAGCCTTCTGTACTAGCTTTGGTACATACAGACCCCTAAGGATGAGTTTCGGATTAAAGAATGCTCGATATTTTTTTAGTAAACTCATGGCTGAATTACTTAACGGACTAGAGGATTTCGTTGTCCCGTATCTAGACGATATCGCAATTTTCTCAGATACTTGGGAGTCGCACATTAAACATATGGAAACGGTTCTGCAGAGAATAAAGAGAGCTAAGTTAACGATAAAACCTTCAAAGTGTAAGTTTGCGCAACAAAATGTGAAATTTTTGGGTCACATTGTGGGTCAGGGTTTTCGCACCCCTTCGGAGATCAAAGTTCAGGCTGTTCTAGAGTTCCCTACCCCTCGCACGAAAACCCAAATACGGGCCGGGCCTTCTTAGGTCTAGCAGGTTATTATCAAAAATATATCAATCTGTTCTCGGTAATCGCTGCTCCGTTGACGGACACGTTGAAGGGAAGAGCAAAGAAGGGAGAAATTACGTGGACGACCGAGTGTGAAAATGCATTTCGAGAACTAAAAGGGAAACTAATTGATAAGCCCGTCTTGTACGCGCCAAATTTTGAACGAGAATTCATTGTTCAAACGGACGCTTTAAACGCAGGTATGGGAGCAGTTTTAACTCAATTAAATGAACAAGGTGAGGAGAATCCAATCCTTTACCTGAGTAAGAAATTTTCAGAGGTAGAGAAGCGTTATTGTACGACAGAGAAGGAATGTGCTAGTATTGTTTTCGCAATTAAAAGGTTACATTATTACTTAGATGGAAATTCATTTTTAGTTATGACCGATCACAGCCCGTTGGTGTGGTTGAATAGAAACGTTAGTTCTAACCCAAGATTGATGCGATGGGCTTTGGCTTTGCAACCATATAATTTTAGAATTGTACATCGGTCGGGTAAAAGTCACAAAAATGCTGATAGTCTCAGCAGATCGGTGATAGATAATTAGGACTTGTTAACAATGTTCTCTTGCTCATGAATAATAATTGTTGCTTATGTTTTTTAGTTAAAGATTAATAATTGTATTTTAATTTTATTTATTTACTAGTACTGTATATCATATCGAATGGAGATGCGTGTCAAAAGATAAAGCCATGGAAAGCAAATGTATTAATATGCTTAATTTTGTGTATAGGGTTTTAAAATATACATGAGTATTTAGTTTACGCAAGAGGCATATTGTGAAAAATATTTTGTGAGTAAGGTTGTACACTTTCGATATTATATCAACACATGTCGTTAGTATAATTTTTATTAAGTATCGTGGCAGAGAATATTTTATGCAGTTACACTAGCATTTGATGTAACATGTTGTTAGTATAATTGATACTAGGCATTGTGATAGGAGTGTTTGTATTTTTATTTAATGTTATAGTATGTTTTCTTACATTGCTATTGATCATTTTCGTAATATGGATTTGTGTAAGTTCCCTAGCAAGAACACTCACTCACTAGAAATAAGTAATTCCAAATTTAGTTCAGTGTTTTCTTTAGTAGTTAAAATTGCAGCTCAGAAATATAGTGGTGCTTGATGAAGGGATGTGTCGGTAATCTGTCAGTTGTCTCATCGTCATTCCATTAAACCAGTGTTTCTCAAAGTGTGGGGCGCGCCCCCCTGGGGGGGCGCGATGACCCTACAAGGGGGCGCGAGCGTATCGAAAATTTAAAGATTTTTTAAAAAAATAACCGGAAAGAGAAGTAAAACAAAAAATGCTTTCTTCCATAATAAAAAAATACACACAACAACACTGACATAATTTATGTTTATTATCTGGTTTTTCCATCATCAAATAGCTATCTTTGATCCCAAAACGAAATTAAAGAAAAAAAAAAATTTTGTTTTATTTGCTGTATTTCCTCAATGAGAGATTTTTTTTATTACGTTTTAACATAAAATATTACTCGTTAAAAGAAAAATGAAACCCAGACCCTGAGAAAATTCTAAGAAGATAAACAATTCACCACTGTAATTATTATTGAAATACTGTACATTAATTAGTTGTAGAAAAAGAAAAGAAAGTCATGATTCACTTTTCAGCCAGGCTGCATAGTACGTTTGCTAATCATTTGATTGACCTTCAATCTTATGGTATGGTTATTATCAATATTAGTTCCCTCCCATCTTTTATGCGTTTGCTTTTCGCTTAGGGAAATTGTAAATAATTGAGTTTTTGCGATATTTGGAAAAGAATTGATTGGCTTAACATTTCTGTAGGATAATTGAAAAGTGTCTGATTTGCGTCCTTTATTATGGTCTTGTACTTTTGAATCATTTTAGTTCAGTTTTTATTGTTTTTTTCTCAAATCATCAAAGATTGAATATTCCTTGAAAGAAGGTAAGTATACTTTCTATAAATTAAAAATATTCACTAGAATTCCGATTTGTACCGTGTACAGTAAAAATAATTCTAAACAAATGATTGGGGTGACTGAGTCCCCCCGCACTACCATTAATGTTAGTATCGAGTACGCGCCTGCTCCCGGGTTAAAACATTTTGAAGTCTTCTCGCTTTAAATGTTAAAAAGTAACACAATTATTCTTCATCGGAATTTTTATATTCTTTTTCATAATTTAACATTAATTCTAAATGCTAATTGTGTGAGGTTTAAAATTACAGTTCTTTTAAACAGTTATTTACAATTATAGCATTTATCTAAAAAGAAATCATTTTACATTTTTGCATACAATGTCGTGCACACAGTTTTACTCTCCTTACAGTTCAGCTATTATATCAAGAATAATGTTTTATTTTTTTAAAAAATGAACTCGTGCGAAGAGTTGGTGTTTCAGCCAGTATACGTTTGATGTATCAGTACTGAAGAAGGTATTTTATAAATAATTTCTTATTACTGAATTTGGCCGCGGTAGCCGAGTGGTATAGGTATCGGATCGTGGCTTGCCTTGTCACGAGTTCGAGCCCAGTACCACTAAAGACCGCCGTGTAGGGCAGCGATGCACGTTAAATCTGTTGAGAGTTGAAACGTTTTCCCGTTGGTGTGGTGTGGTAGTTAGGAGAGAGGGGTGCCAGCTCAGGTGTCATCCACGTCACTTGACCATGGTTCAAAATTACGTGGTCCGTCGTCAAAACCCTCGTGCAGCTGAACAGTGCGACGTTAATATTCAATCAATCAATCTTATTACTAAATTAAGAACAAGTTTAATAATTATTAGGGACTCTTCCACGGGCTTGTCTTGTAGAGGAAAGTTTTTCAAAGGAAGGTTTAATATCAGAAATTGACACTTAAAGAGTTATTTTTCTATATTTAGCTGAGATCTATATTTTGTCTTCAAGGCATCCACTGCAGAAAATCCGGTTTGAAAAAGGTAGGATGTTGAAAATGGTAATAGTATTCGAAGTGCTTTTGTTTTCATTACAGATAATTCCTCATCCACCTCTACCCTAAATTCAAAAAGCGATTTATTACAAAATTGCCTTTTAATTTTTCACTGGATGTGAAATCTATG
The DNA here is from genome assembly GCA_019973935.1 of Trichonephila clavipes. Classification (NCBI taxonomy): domain Eukaryota; kingdom Metazoa; phylum Arthropoda; class Arachnida; order Araneae; family Nephilidae; genus Trichonephila; species Trichonephila clavipes. The sequence continues at coordinate 1,172,836 of BMAU01018370.1, read as the reverse complement.
AAGATTTCTTCTTCGGAAGTTGAGAGCCCTTCTGGAGTATCTTGAAATAGATCCCTAATCTACTCGTAACTTGCTACCGAGCTGTCCTCATCCAGAAAATACCTTTTAAAATTCTTTGCCAACATAGCTAAATGATTTTACATGTTTTAAAAACAACTTTCGCATGTTGTTCTACAGATTTGTAAGTTTTAACACATATCGAGCTGGGGCTTTTTTTCCATCATTTACTTCAGTAGTGGTAAATCTAAAATTTAAGTATTTTTGAGAAGATCGCCTTGATTTAATTTTCGGAACCATACTCGTTCGTTTGTGTACTTGTTGATTCTTTATTATGGTCGAATGTTTGCTTACGACTTAAAAATATGTGTATGATATTGTTTTATTCTACTGCCGTAAATACTTAATTACCGTGAATTACAATTAACGTGGAAATTAAAAAAAATGTACATTCAAGCTAGATTCGGTAGCTATAGGAGTATCGAGTCGACCAAAACTGACTGGAATTGTACGAGGAAAAGCATTTTTACATGTTTTGCGCAGACGTCCGTTAGGTTGCCCAGACTCACGCAAACGTACCCTATAATGCCAGATGTGATAGATATGATAGAGAGCGACATTGACTAGACTATTTTTCTAATGACATTTGTACTTTGAGAAATGAATATGCTGAAGGAAATAAATCTTTAATTAAATACATCATTTTGCGATCTGTTCCAATTTAAAAATTAGGGAAAGAAAAATAACAGAATTCTAAGTAAAATATATTTTAAATAATTTTCTTAAAATATATATTACTTAAAAGTTACATATACACAAAATTTAATATACTTTTATCGTATTAATTTGTATGGTTTATAATTAAGATCGTATTGTAACTTTAGCGTCAAAGTGCATTTTTATTGCAGTAAATACATTATTGTTGTACAGGGGGGGGAGACAAAAATTATGATTGAAAATTGGGTCGCCAGTATTGAAAGTTTGAGAAACACTGCTTTTAATGTATGAGTGGTGCACAGAGTATTTTATGACTAATTAATTAATACTAAATTAAGAACAAGTTTAATAATTATTAGCTACTTCCATGGGCTTGTCTTACAGAGCAAAGTTTTTGAAAGGAGTTTTAAGATAAGAAATTGACCCTCTGAGTTCATTTTCTATATTTAGCTGATATCTATATTTTGTCTTCTAAGCAACCACCGCATTTTGTAATATGTTCCAATTTAAAAATCAGAGAAAGTAAAAATAACTTAGTAATTATCCTATTACTTAACTTTTTTTTTGCTTAAAAGTAACACATACAAAATTTAATACTTATGTCATGAATTTGTACGGTTTATAATAAATATTGTTGCTTCATCGTAAAAGTGCATTATTATTGCATTCAGTAAATTATTATGTATAAGGGGGGGCGATAAAAATTGTGATTGAAAAGGGGGGCGCCAGTATTGAAAGTTTGAGAAGCACTGCATTAAACTTTTCTCAACGGAAAAGTTCTATAAGAGAGGGCGAGAGCTGTAACGTCACTTCTCGAAAACATCAGCATCTAGTCGGCTTCTTTGTGGACCCGACACCCACACGTGCAACTGCAGCTGAAACGCAACCCCTTTATGACCCCCGAGGAATCTAGCTCGTCGACCGGAAGATGAGGGGGGAGATGCGTTGAACTTGCACGAGAGTGGTGACGTACGAATCCTCCTCTCACAAAATAGTGGACTCTAACAATCTATAATTAACTTTAATAACTGTAATGTATCATTCTGTAAATAATATTCAATAGTTGTGACGTAAATAAATTCCATATTTAAATTAACCAAGAATACGCTACCGTTATTCTTTCAAACGTTACAACGTCGCAACGCGTTTTCAGGAGTTTTTCAACTAACTTCTAAGCCAGGGATGGTGAATCAGTAGCACGCGTGCCATTGATGTACCGTGACACTTGTGACACATTGATAGCCCGTGATATTTTGGGCACGCCAGCGTTCAAAATGGTTTTCATTTCATTTCAAAATAACAAAGTGTTCACTGTGAAGTATTTCGAACAAACGTGAGTGATCGGTAGCGTGGCGCGGTGGCTTAGAGCACACTCATTTATTTTTGTCTCGCCGTAGTTAAGTCGTGGACTATATACAATTGCTTATGATTCCAAATTTGTCTACGCACATAGTATAGTCAATTTCATTGACACAACTGTATTTTTTAAATTTTATCTGTGGTATATTTATGAATTTTAATTGTTATTTATCATTACTAGTTCAAAAACATCTTACAATCCTATTATAAATTATTTTTAATCCTCAATCTGCAACGACATAAATCACACTAATGTTCACTTTAATTTGAATTACACGTATAACTAAAACCTTTATAGCTATACAGTGTAAAAAGGTGTTTTTTCATGGTAAATAAAGAGTTTTGCGTTGTTAGCATTTGGTTTTATTGTTTTCCCAATAATCACAAGTCACAATTCTTTGACGGCACGTCTGTACATCATTAAACGCGAAAAAAACGGCACGCGGATCCATTAAGGTTCGTCAACCCTGTGCTAGGTAAATCTGCTTTTAAAATCTATTGTTTGATTGATTTGAGAAGTTACCATGTAAAAGAAACCATTATATATGCCAATCAGGTTTGCTATTTTAAATGATCTGAAGAAGGATCGGAGAGGATAATGAGATTTTGATTTTAGTGAGATGTTTTGCGGTTCTAGATGTAAGGATTGACTTTGGATATTTATTATTTGAATATGTTTCCAGGGTGGTTTATAAGGAAGTAAAGCTGTAAACAATAATAGTCAAAGATACGCGCCACCTCAGTGAACCGTAAGGTAGATGAACTCTTATAGTTTTTGTCTCATCCCTGACGGAAGTGACGTAGGTAATACAATGTGTGTCATGTGACTACTCAGTCGAAAGGACGACGTTTTCACTAGAAAAAGCCTTCTGAGTTCTTGAATTTACCAAACTGCCACGGAAACTACTTTTTTGAGTTTATGCCTCAGTTGCAGGATGACATTCAAAACTGAATTCTCCAATTGGATGGTGAATCACGATGCTGGCCGTCCAATGAGCAAGATTACCTCGATGAACATTTCTCTTACCGATGGATTGGACAAGCCTCGGGCTACAACACTCCACTTGCTGACTGGTTCTGACTTCACATATTGTGATTTCTTCTTGTGGGGGTACATTCCTCCCCTTCCTGTTTACGTAGAGCAGATGAAACAATTTATCACAGTCTCTATCGATGGACTTTATTCAGATATCATGACACATATTTGAGTAGAGTGTATTTTACATTGTTCTTGATTTACAATGTATTGAAACTGTATACTTCTTAATGGAACATTCTGTGTACCATGATCCATAAGACTATCAACTTAGTCGTGCATAAGAAGATCATAATATACGAGGGTTGGGGCGAATGTCATGGCAACTATTTTTTTCTTTTATATATGTGAATGGATCACAAACGTATGTGTGTCCTGTGGAAGTTCTGAAGGCATAGTGTGTATGCAGAACAAAATATGTCTCTGTGATAGCTGGTAGTATCGCAGCGAAGGCTGTGAAATCAGTCAGTTGGTGAATGTCGTGTGAGAAGGAAGTAACTCGTATTGAGCAGCGAACATCAAAATAGCCGTTCTCCGAGGGAAAAATGCGACGGAATGCCACAGTGAATTAGTGGAAGCCCTTGGGAATAATGCCCTATTATACCACACAGTTGCACGATGAGTAGGACAGTTTCAACAAGCGCGTGTGTCACAACCAGTGATGAGCAACGTAGTGCGGCTGATTCTGATGGTATTCAGCGCTTCCCACATCGTTGTGGTGACAGTAGCAAGGTACTACATTAAGGGTCCTTAGGCCCAAGTTTGTATTGTCAACTTTATGTGTACTGCGTTGTCATTCTTTTGCACAGTGAAGGCCATATTGCCCCGTATACTACCGTAATTTATTAGTATGTTTCAATATTTCAGCTATATTCATTGTCCACAAATGTAGTTAACACCTTGTCCTTCCGTCTGTATATGTCACATTTTCCAACGGACTGGTATCTTCAAGAAAAATAAAAGTTGCCATGACTTTTGCCCCAACCCTCGTATATCTTTCCTAAAGTGGTCCATGCAACCCAAAATATGCTTGGGTGAACACTGTTAATTTGACACCTGCCGCAGGTGACGATGATCTCCATGTCCTTTGATAACGAGAAACACTTGATATAACCTCTAGCAAGAAGTGTAAATGTTGTCTGGAAACCTGTGTTTCACTTACAAGGGTTAAAGATAAGGTGGTTTATTACCTAATATCAATGATGGGAGGCAGGAACTTTCCACTATACCATATTTTGTGATTTTTTGCATAATAATTCCACACAGATAAGAACAGAGGAAAATGTTGGAACATAACTCTTCACCAACCCTCTTTGACAACTTGTGTGCCATTTCATGAATGTTAAGGCAGGGTTTCTCAAACTTTCCATATTCGTGACCCCATTTTGAGTTATAAATTTCGTTGCGTCCCCCTCGTACAACAATGTATTGAATGTAATAATAATGTACTTCGATGCTAAAGCTACAATGCGACTGTAATATTATAAACTGGACATATTATCAATATATGTATTTTATTTTGTAAATAACAAGCCCATGGAAGTCACTAGTAATTACTACTGCTTTTAATTTATTGTATTAATAAATCAAATATTAAATACTTTTAGCCACAGTTTTACATTTATAAGTATCTTATATCAGTGTGAATATGTATTTTATTTTGTATCATGCCAGAATGTATTTTGTTTTGCTTCCTTTCGGTAAATTAATAACTATTTTAAATCTTTTATTTTTTGGATTATTCGATATGCTCGCGCCCCTCACGTAAGGGTATCATGCCCCCTAAGAGTGGCAAGCCCCACGGTTTGACAAACGCTGCGTTAAGGTGAAGATGAAATGGGATCCACACACACACACACTGGAAATAAATGTTGTGGTGCAGCGAAATAAGTTTTAGCTTATATAGGATAGAGGAATTGATCTTCCTCCTTACAAGGGAACGATTATACAGGTGTTTGAGTGAGCTACTACAATCGGAAAAAATCTAAAGATTACCATAGTTCTCGGTTAGTATGACTTTAGTATGAAAACTGTTAGCATAATTTTAAAAACGCTCTCATCAATTGCGATTAATTTGCTTCTGAAAACCGAACATAAATCCGGATGAGACTGTTTCGGAGTCAATTTTTTCTTAGGGAATCAATATAGATGCCACTACTCGCTTGGTCAGATATTTTAATGTTATCATTATAAGGGATGTGGTTAATAACTTCTATTGTTAAGGTACATCATGAAAAATCTTATTTAATGACGAGTTAGGTAAGATTATGGCGAAAGCGGGCCCTGAAGAGTTTCCTTCACCCAACTAGTACATACACTGCTGGCCACCGTAAATGCAACACCCTCAAGGAAGCATGCAAATAACATGAAATGTACAACAGGCATTAGTGGAGGTGAGATATGCAAATGATTAGATTTTCAGTGCAGACACACATCACGCTCACCTGTTGCGCCACCTCAAAGCGCTATTTAAGGCTTGGAGATTTCCACGGCCTCAAGATCGGCAATTGTGTTTCTCTTGGGGTTGGTTTTTTCAAAAAACGATCAGTTATGTCACGTAGAAAACAGCGATCAGCTTTTGATCAAGTATACGAATTCGGCAGAGGATGGATAGTAGCCTACCGAGATTGTGGATTATGTTTCAGGGAAATCGGTAGTCGTGTTGGACGAAACCAAACAACTGTAATGTGGATAAGTGATCGTTGAATGCAGGAGAGTACGACGGACCGACGTGGTAGATCACATCTACCTCAGTGCACCACTTCACGTGAGGACAGGCAAATTGTGCGCATGGCAGTGACGGATCGCTCAGTCACATTACGAACCGTAGCACAGCACATTGAGTCTGTAATGCATCATTCAGTGTCTGCGCGTATCATTCGACGGCGTTTACAGCAGAGTGATCTCCGAGATGTTGGAGCCAGTTATCGTTCCTTACCTTCAGGGCTTGGCCACAGCCATATTTCAACAGGATAATGCGTGACCACACGTGGCACACATTGTCCAAAGATTCTTCGTCAATCCCCAGATTGAATTGCGTCCCTGGCCGGCTCGCTCTCCTGATCTTTCGCCGATAGAAAACATGCGGTCCATGGTTGCTCAACAATTGACCCAGATTACACCCCCAGCTGCCTCACCAGATCAACTTTGGCAACGTGGGGAAGCTGCTTGGTCTGCTGTACCCCAAGAATACAATCAAAGTCTCTTTGAATCAATGCCGAGGCGTGTGGCAGCGGTGATCTCCAACAATGGCGGCTACTCAATTTAAATTTAAAAGAATAATACCTTTTTGAAAACTGTTTACATTTTAAGACCTCTATAGAAATTTAACACCCCTGAGACCCCTAGCCGGTTTCCCTTGTGATACCGGTCAGACTCTGTCCAGTGCTGTTACTTTGGGTTGCAGCTAAGATAAGAATCATAATTATATGTCTTAGATATTTTGGATATCAAGGTGCTTAGTATCTCAGTTTATGACATTTCCTGATATTAAATTGATAGATAAAATACTTTTATTGATTTTATAATAATGGCTGGTTATTAAGTGTCCCAAACTGTAGCAGCGAATACAGGGTCGCGAAACAGTGATTGCATTTGACTATAGCAAGTGTTTCTCAAACTGTGGGGTGCACCCCTCTTGGGGCCGTGATAACTGTACAAGTGTGGTGTGAGCGTATTGAAAAGTCGACAACAAAAATTATTTTTAATAAACTATTAATTTACTGAAAGTTAACAAAACACATTCTGACAAAACAAAAGTAGAAAGAACATTTACAATGATATAATACACATGTAAGTGTATCATTACAGCACAATGCATTTTAGAATTAATTTAACAATACCAAGTTAAGAACTAATTTAATAACAACCAATGACTCCATGGGCTTGTCTCATATAAAATTATATACAAACATTAACACTTATCTCGATAATTTGCACAGTTTATAGATAATCCTTTCACTGCCGACTAAAAGTTACACAATTTACTCGCCAATGCCTCCATTTTCCACTTTGGGGGGAGGGAAAGAAAATGAATAAATAAGGAAATCCTCTGATGTAAGCTAATCCTTCTCAAATACTATCAAGGTTTTTTTATTGCATTCCAAAGCCTTCGGAATGATTTTGTGGATATCAATACACAGAAAAGATCGTACTTCCGAAAGACGTATATATACGACCGGGACATTTAACGCAGGGTTGAGCGAGACGTATATATATTCACCGGTGGCACTTAAAAGGTTAATATCGTCTTGTAGCTGTAACGTCAAAGTATAGTAGGTTGAATTGTTATTTGTACATGGGGGGCGTGGAAAATTATGATTGAGTAGTGGGTCGCAAATATATATATTGAAAGTTTGAGAAACACTACGATACAGGAATGAAATTTTCAAACCCTACAAGTGACTTTTACGATGAGCTGTTGTGTGTGTGTGTGAAACCCAGTTCGTTTTTATAAACAATAACGTCAGACCGTATGAGATATTCACCATATAGTGTGACTTGCGAAAGCCCTGAACCTCAAACATTTAGAGAATTTTCGGAATGAATCATTGTTCACACCGTCAACCCCTCATAAGACCATACATTTTGCTGCTGTATTTTTTCCTTTTTATTATTGTCTGATTTACAGTCTGATACACGCGCGTACTAAATTTCTCTTTACACTTAAACTATTTTTTTCCCTCTAAATATCACACTTATGTGTTTTTATCTAAATTCTAAACATCCGTCAATTCTTCTCTCTTCAATGAGTAAGTTTAAGTTATGTCAGTATTTAAATAAAAAGATTTTTAAAACCATTATAAGAGTTATATAAACTTGGAAATTAAGATTAAAATTCTCTCAGACCTTTTACGTACCTTATATTGCTGTTTCAAAAGAAAATTTACATCCGTTGTAAATATAGTGAAGTTGACGCAAATGATTTCTTTAAGGGAGTTCGAAAACTCTCTCTCTATATATATACTGACAATGTTAAATTGACTATTTTCGATTACCTTTTCCGTCACTTGACCATGGTTCAAAATTACGTGGTCCGTCGCCAAAAGCCCTCGTGTAGCTGAACAGTGCGACGTTAATATTCAATCAATCAATCAATCGATTACCTTTTCTCAAAATTTGTTATATGTACATGCTTGAAATTTACCATACAATTAAAGTACACCTTTCTCATTATACTGAAATCAGTTTTTAGCTCATTTTGAATATTTTAATACTATATAAAATATTTTATCACACATTGCGAAATTTGACCCATTTTTCGCATAAAAAATTTGTAAAAAATAAATTTTTGAGTTTTTTACAAAAAGCTCATTTTAGTATAAATTATTTATCATTATAAATATATCATAAAAAATGTACTTACCTGTGAACAGTAGTTTCTCGGAAAAAGTACATCGAACATCAAAATTTACATTTTGAGAGAAATTGATTTTAATGTATACAGTGAGACTTCTAATTGGCTAGGGAATAAAAAAAATAAAATGGTCAATTTACAATAAAAGATGCATGTTTTAGTTTACATCAGACGTTCAACTTTTAAGCAAAAACGAAGTACTTCATTTACATTTTTCGCTATTCAAATGGACGTGTCCCAGTTTCAACGATTATTTAAAAATAGGTTTTAAGGGTTTCTAATTGCCCTAGAGGTTAAAGTAAGGTAATTTTAGAAAGATTAAAAACTGTGCAAATTGAAAATGTAAAAATCTCAAATTGTCGAAAAAAAAAGATTTTAGCTTTCCAACACCCCTTTAGTTTGTCGCGTGTCACCGTGTATAAAATATAATTACATTATACATTATAAAATAATGTATGTTTAATTTTTCTTGTATGTTTTAAATTATAAAATGTCCTTAAAATGCATCAATTTTAGTACAAAATTATTTTCTTAATATTGAAAATACAGTAAATTCTTCAACATTCTTTTCTCTTGTTTCCCTTGCAGTTCTTATTTATTTCTTTTTTTTGATGAGTCAAATATGTAAAATAAACATATATTAATTTTAAAAAAAATGAGAGTAATCACTTTTTTGAATATATAGTGTTTAGGAATTTAAAATCTGTTTTATGTGGTTTATAAAATGTATTAAAGGATGAACCGTTATATAGAGGTCCGCCTGTATTCACGTTTTTGAACAGATTTAAAATTTTGTTGGTATGTTTCTTTTTTTTTTTTTTTGTTGAATATAGATCCGCTAAGAACTAATTTTACAGAATTTAACACCTATGGAGGGATTGCGGGAATTGCTGCGACGTGTTTATAAAAAAAATATGTCATGGAACTTCTACTTATCGTAACGAAATCTGGTGAGCGTGGTACTTTGGTTGAATGGAAATCCGAAAAGAAAGGATTTTTCGGAAATCGACCCCTACGGTGGAGCGTAGATTAATAAAATTACCATTTTTGAACTATTAGATTTTGACTTGAAATTTGACAGGCATTTTAATTTCATTGAGTACAGATCCACTAAAACTGGGTTTTGCGGAAATCTTCTGGGGGAGGAGGTTGCAAGAGCGTAAAGATAATTATAATCAGCATATAGAGAGGTGTGGAAAGTTGCGAGGACGTTATAGATAAAAAAAAAGTATTTTTGTTTTTAACTATTAGGTCTACAGACTTGAAATTTGGCCAAAATATTTCATCAATTGAGAAAAGATCCGCAAAAAACGAGTTGTAGGGAAACCAACTTTCAGAGGGCTTTAAGAAGTATTAAAGATTTTTTTTTAAAAAAAAATTGTCCTTTTTGAATTATAAGAATCTTGGGCTGAAATTTCACAAACATGTTTACTTTGTTGTGTAGATATCCGCTAAAAACGTATTTTGCAGAAATCGATAGCAAGGGGGGGTTACGGAGGGGTGCTATAGCTTTAAAAAAACGTCTGTGAACTATAAGATGTACATATATGAAATTCTACCGGTATGCTTCTTTTGTTGAATAGAGATCCGCTAAAAATGATGTTTGAGGAAATCAAAGCCGACGAGGGAGGGGAGGCTATTAGGGCGTAAATGAAAAATTTACTTCATTTTAGAAATTTAGAGGTCCATTTCTTTTTAAATTAACAGCCAAAGGTGATTGGAATACTTTTCAATACAATCCATAGCTTAATGCTAACATTTATATAAAAAATAACATAAAAAAAGAATGTGCAGCCTTTCAATTTTATAAAATACTAGCAAAGAGAGCGGATAATATCTAGTTAGTACATAAATTAGTATACAGAAATTTAATAATTTTTTTAAAGAAGCATGCATAGTTAAATTTTATGTGGAATGTTTCATTATATTTTGTAAAATAAGGCTACATTAGGTCAATATTAAGTTACAATTATTATTGTGTTATCGATTATCCACAAATTTTATTTACCGTAAAATCCGGTGTGTAAGGCGCACTTTGAACACAAAAAATAAAGTCGAAATTTAAGGGTGAGAGTTATACACCGGGTATAAAAGTGAGAGCTTTAAAAATAAAAATAAAGATGAGCATATAGAAAAAATTAGACTTCGACATAGATCGAAATACTGTTCATTTAGAAGAAAAGACATTCCTTCTGGACGTAAAGCGTTGTAGTTCTTGAAGTACGCTATTTTTTCTGAAATTTGGAGTAATACCGAGTAATAAATGACTTCAAAACAACAACATTGCACACGTACACAATTCAGGTTTCTTTTTTAAGAAAAAGGGGTAACATTAAAAAACATTAAAAATCACAGCTGGAAAGTATAGCTGAGCGTTATACGCCGGATTTTAGGATAATTAAATTCCCTAAAATTTAAGTTAAAGAAAAGGTACTAATAGATTTCCATTAAAATATTCTTACGTTCAGAATGGAACGATCTATTTCGAACGCTCTCCTTTCACCAAACTTTCAACGTCTTTCAAAAAATACTCACGAAAAAACTTTTCACTTCTAAAAAAAAAGTTTTCCCCTCTACACTACGAAGAGTTCGAACCTTCAGATAATTCTTCGAACTTTCTCCATTAAAAATGAAAATCACTTTAGAAAATAAGTCATATTCGCTTTTCCGCCATTATTCATTGTAAAATCCTCTTAATATTCTAGATATTTCTCACCGAAAACTAGTGAATACGTTATTCGAATCGGAAATTTTATCGTCTATTTTCCTGAACGTGAATATTTAAAAACGCTTTTAAATATTCATGGAACGTTTATGCCTGGAAATGCTAAGGGAAACTCTTCAATGAGATGTTATAAATGTGAACTAAAGTTTGTGTTTGTTTATTGGGAGTTAATATTGAGATTCAAAGCTGTCAATGGCTCATTAAAATATGTTGTTGAATTTATTAAGTGTTACTGTTGAACTACTTCGAATAAATTGATCATTTGAAGAAAGTGGCATAATTTAATTCGTGGTTAGGTAGAATAAGTGACGTTTGACTTATCAAAGTTTTGTATAATATTTAGCGCATTTGAAAGAGTTAACTAGAATCAGGTGTTCTAGAAAATTAATTAGTATTTTTACCAGATTATCGATACTTTAGAAAATGCTTTTATGGCAAATGAATTTTGTATGTAATGAGTTTGAAATTAATATGGCAGGAGGGACATTTTAAATCTTTAGATTTATGTTATGTTTACGGTAGATCCTGCATATCTTTCAATCTTGTACTATATCATTTTCACCCTTTTAAGATAGTATTTTTAAACATTTTAAGAAGATTGTTTTATTGTTCAAATGCTTTTATTTTTTAAATGTTCCTCTTTCATTATCTTTACGTATAACTTTTATTACACTCTATTTGATAGTATATAATTACTTGAATACTAAAGATGAAAATAAATAATTAAAATTTCGGAAGCAATAAATAATTTGATGCTGCAGTATATATTTATCAACTTTCCAGGTAGAATAGCGCTTACTTAAAGTATCAAATGATTTCTCTCTCTATTTGCTCTTATATTTTACCCTTTAGGAAATTTCCAATAAGGTCGGTTCACACGAGTCAATTTTGTACCAGTCAACTTGTCTCCGGTCATCAGTCCTCTGGCGTGAAGTGGGGAGATAATTCTTTTATCCCGCGAACACAAAAATGACTTAAAAGGAGTAAAAATGAGGAGCGAAGTTTGCGATCCCATCCAAATTATCATAGAATCCAAAGCAGCAATAAAAGGCTTTATCCAATGTCAATACCCAAATACTCTTGTGTGATGAGCGTGGCTTTCACAATATTCCTTTTGATTGAGTCAAAAAGTGGAAAGGAGAACGTGGTTTTCGTGAGCTTCACGGAAGTGATTGCTATTTAACCAAGTGTGAAGAGAACCAGATCATTTCTATTAAAAATTACCTTCTGATGTTCTGCTTCTTTTATTATGCGGCACAAATTGACGTGTGAAATAACCCTAATAGCAAAGTCTCAGCACTCCTTCTTACGAGTCAACTTGTGCCGCACCTAACATAAGATGCAGAAAGTGGGTAGCTAGTTTTAAACAGAAATCGCCTCGGTCCTTTTACACATAGTGTAATGTTCCTTTCCACTCTGCCACTCCTTCAATCTCTCGAAGTCCCCGCTCTCCTCCCCACTGGTTTACTCAACTAAAAGGATGTTGTGGAAGCTATACTCTTAACACGTGGCTACTTGTGTATTGAAAATGAAGAAAGCTTCCAATTCCTTCTTCGGAATCTCTTCCGGCAATCTCTAATCAGTCAACTTTGTTTCCGTGCGTGAAAAGTGTTTTCTCCCCCTCTTCACACAAGATGAGTGGTGTCGGTAAACTAGTTGATTGGTGTAAAGTTGAATGGAGTGTGAAACCGGTCTCACATAATAAATGCGAGATAGAGAACCGTAAAGATTTAGAACTCCACTTACCACATTAAATGTTTGAAATACTCATTTAACTTTAAAGGAACTTTTTTGACATCAAACTTTAAAATATTTTATATGAAATTTTATTAAATTGGAAATAAAGAAACAACAACTAGTTTTATGATGTGAAATCAGCAACATGCAAGATAATGGGATCCGCTACGTGTAAATATCTATTTACAAGTTAGTGAAGTTTATTTTATGGTAATTTTAATTAATGGATTACTTTCAAAATTAATTTTGGGTTATTAACAGATATAACGATTTTGCTCACAATGATAAGACATGTGGGGATTATAAAGTGTTGTTCTTCTTTTTTATTGACAACTGCACAATAATATCTAAATTAGATCTTTTATGTAAGTTAGCCCTTCGTGTTCTAGCTAGGAAAAAAATTCTTTAAATTTTTTCTCCTCTGACTAGTTTTTAAGGTAGTTTTAAGTTATTAATGTGTCGCGATATAAGATTTCTTCTAAAGATAAAGTTTCTTTCGTGATTTCTAATAAACAAAGTTCTCCCGCTAATAGCTACTCTTAAAGTTTCGAAACTTAATAAAGGAGAGAAATTTTCCAATTACCAAACTTATATTTTTGTTTTTAATGGGTTTTTTTTGCCACAAATAAGTTTTGAAAATTATTAGAAAGTTCGATAATCTCCTGAGTTTATTATTATATTAATTAATATCTATGTAGATAAGAGAGATATTTATTTTGAATAGAGGTTGAATTTTTAAAAACAAAAGTACCCGTTTTTTTACTATACAAACCATATAACGCGCTTTTTAAACATTTTTCACCAACATTTTTGCTATATTTATATTGAAAAAATGTGTTATATATATATATACATGTCAATAAATGAATCTAAATGTAATTTATATTTTTGCATCATTTAAGCAAGAGTACAAAATGTAATTTCTAAAAATAACTTCCGAATTAAAATTATTTTTTATTCGCGAGCATTTGTTATATTCGTTTTCAGTGATGTTATGGTAACTCTCGCCATTTTAGATTTTAGCTACAATACTTTATTAATTTATGAAACTATCGAATAAATTAGCAAATTAATTTTAATTTCAAATGTTTAAAAAATCCCAGGAAAAGAAAATTGTTACCTAACTCTTATTTTTTTCTGTTATATTTGTATTTGCACACAGATCTTTTTCACGCGGTCTTTTCTTACAACATTTTGAAAGAGCACGGTTCACCAAAATACTTTTTTACTCAAGTTTTTTGTTCTAGCACAAATCCCCCCTCCCCTCAATTGTTTTAGTTCTGATTTTGACAGTGTAATCAGCAGACGGTCGGTTTATGCCTCCACTTATGGGAGTGACGCTTGGTTTATTTCATGACTTGTTTAGTTTGTATTCTGGAATTACGGGGGAATACCTAAATTTTATAATCACCTTTTTCTTTACTTTGTTACACTACACATTGAACACAGCATTTCGTTCTTCGGTATTACTGTATTTTATGTTAATAATTTCAATAAAGTTCTAAAAGTTGATCTTCAAATTAGAGTGTTTTTTTTTAATCCGATGGTGAAATTTCTAGCATAATTTATGTTAATGATAATTTTTCACCACTAAAAAGTTAATATTATAGGAATCGTGGTTTCATAGGAACTAAAAGACATAATTAAGGTAGGGTTCAAGTTGTGTTTAATTCGGTGCTTCTCAAAGTTTCAATATTCACGACCCAATATTCAATCATAATTTTCATCGCGCCCCCCTCATATAATAACAGTGTATTGAATTCACTATACTCTATATACTATTATACTCTTATGCTAAAAATACGATACGATTTTAACCTCTTTAGTGACACCAGCGTATATAAACGTCAGGCTTAGCCAAAGCATTAATTTCCCCTGACGTATATGTACGTTTTTTAAGTACGATATTTTCTGTGCAATGCTATCCACAAAATTTTGGAATGCAATAAAAGGGCATTGACAATGTTTGCGAAGGATTTACTTATTTCAGATTATTTACTTCTTTATTTCCCCCTCCCCCCAATATATCTTATACGCGCGAAAACGTGTGGAAAACGGTTGGCATTGGGACGCCAATAGCGTAACCTTTATTTGGTAGTTAAAGAATTTATTATAAACCGTACACATTATCAAGATAAGTGTTTTATATATACTTTTTGTATGTAATTTTATACATGACAATCCCATGGGGGGTCACTGGTAATTATAAATGTTCTTAACTTAGTTTTGTTAAATTAATTGTAAAATACATTGTGTAGCACTGATACATTTATAAGTGTAATATACAGTATATAACTGTGTATTTTATTTTTTATTATGTATTTTGTTTATTTACTTTCAGTAAACGATTTTTTTTCAAATAATTTTCTGTTTTTGACTTTTCAATTTGCTCGCGCCCCGTCGTAAAGTTCTCACGCCCTTCAAGGGGGTGCACCCCACAGTTTGAGAAACGCTGGTTTAATTGAAGAAAGAGAAATTGATCTGATTTCATTCGCGAGGACTTGAAATTTGCTACAAGTATGGAAAAACATTTTCTTACTCCTGATCTTAACATTGAGTGTACATTAAATAATAATAATTCAATCCATAAATGCATGTATAATATTAAGAAATATGTTTATACATATTTTAATAAAAATATTAAGTAAAATCAAAATAATGATTTTTTTTTAATTAATTTTTGTAAAAGGAAAAATATTTCTTGCTCTAAGCATAAAAATTCAAGAAAAAAAGGAATGATTTTTGCATGAATTAAAATTTCAAAAACCACACAAAATTAGTAATAATATAGTTTTGAAAATAGCGCGCGCGCGCTATAAATATAACAAACAAATGAATTAAAGCAGCTTTTCTCGAACTGCGGAGTGCTTCACCGTAGGGGAGTATGGTAACCTTACATGGTGGGTCACGAGCATATTAAAAAGTCTAAAATAAATTATTATTTAAAAGAATTATTAATTAACCGAAAGGAAAAGCAAAACAAAGTACATTCTGAATTATGAAAAGTAACATAATATTAGGTTGGGAAAAAGAAATCCATTATTTTTCGGTAGATGGCTGTAGTGTCGATATCTCGTGAAGTATTGATAAAAAAATATCAAATTTATGTTCGTTGTCAATGTGACATTTCACACTAAAAAAATTCTTTTGCTGTTTTTTATTTGGTCTATTCAGTTGTGAGTTACAGGGTGTTAAAAATAGAAGTCAACAAAGAGAAAATTCGATACATTTTAGATTTTTTCTTTGACAAAGGCGGAAATGCAAGCCAGATGGCTAAAATTGGGAATGGTGTTTACGGTGCTGATACTGTAACAGCTACTTACATGCAATTTTCGTTTCGTCAATTTAGTTCAGGCATTTTTGATGTTAGAAAGATGCACCTCGCACAGGCAGGCCCGTCGCCGAAAATGTCGATAAAATCACAGAAATAATCAAAGTTGACCGACATGTTAGTAATCGTAGCATCGCCCAGGAACTACAGATCTACCATTAAACGGTTTTAAACCATTTGCGCACAGTTGGATTCAAAAAGAAGCTCGATGTTTGGGTTTCACACCATTAACATCAAACAAAATGATGGATCAAACTTCCATCGGCAAAGCATTGGCCAAACGGAAGGAAATCGACTCATTTCTTAAACGGATGGAGACTGGGAATGGAAAGTGGGACAGACGATCACAGACGACAATTTTGTAAGAAAACAATCGTAGTCAAAGTGCGGTGAAGTAGCTCAAATGTTGGCCAAAGCAGAACTAAAGGTCAGGAAGGTTATACTGTGCATTTGGTGGGACTAGAAAGTAATCATTTATTACGAGTTGCTTCCGCATGACCAAACACTTAATCTCTACTGCGAACAACTGGACCGTTTGAAGCTAGCAATTGACCAGAAACGGCAAAAATTGGCCAACAGAAGATTTGTGTTCCATCAGGTCAATGTCGTCTGTTGTCACTCGCCCGAAACTCTGGGAGATTGGATGGGAAGTTTTAATGCATCCACCATATAGTCTAGACCTGGCACCAAGCGATTACCACCTTTTTCTCGCATTGCAAAACTTCCTGAGTGATAAGAAATTGGGATCAAGAGAAGATTGTGAAAATCGATTTCTTTTCTAGAGTTTTTCGCCAATAAGGCCCAAGACTTCTATGAGCGAGGCATTATGAAGCTATCTTTAAAGTGGCAACAAATTATACAGTAAAACGGTGCATATTTGACCCAAATCGGACAATCCGAAACATGTAAAAAGTCTTGAATTTCATGAAAAAATAATGGATTTCTTTTCCTCCAACTTAATGCTTATCCTTATATTTAAAAGTGACGTAAAATATTTCTTACTTAAAAGCAAAATATACAAAATTTAATACTTGTATAGATAATTTTCAAGGTTTATAATTAAGATCGTATTGTATACTTACCTTCAAAGTGCGCTATTATTTCTTTCAACACATTGTCTTTGAATGGAAGAAGGGGGAGTGCAATGGAAATTATGATTTAAATCTGAGCCACCAACATCGAAAGTTTGAGAAGCACTGAATTAAAACGTTTATAAAATATAACTTTAATAAAATTATATGGGCATTTTCGTTCCGAATAGTACCTAAGTGCACGAGGATTTATAAATATTTTCAATTAAAAAAGTATCTATATAAATCCTCTAAATCATTGATTTTATCCAACTTTTTGTGCAAATAAATATTTGTTCAGCTTCGTATAGATTACAATGATTTTTTCGTTAACTGAAAATGTGCATCTTGATTTTCCAATATGGTACCTTGTTACATTGAAGCTAACATTGATTTTCTTTTGTTTCATAAATTTTAATGCATGTTAAAGGAGCTATTTTTTTATTTATTTCTGTGCATTTTGATCAAAATGCATCACATTGTTTTATACGGCTTTAAGATATCCGACTGCTTGCGACAACATTTTTTTTTTGAAAAAATGGAGATATGGGGATTTTTTTGTGATTCTTAGATAAAATTAGTATATTTTAAGGAGAAAATCCTAAAATTGAAAACAGAATTTTTTTTTTTTTAAAATAGGAAAAAACTGGTGAAAATGTGCCAAAAATTACAAAAACGGGGCCCGCTCTGTACAAAAATTGTATGAACAAATTCTCAATTTTTTAGTTTTGATGTGTAACTTCGTTATTCATGTTTGAAATGACCTTCAGGATAAGATATATTTTAATTTTTACAAAAACTAGATCACTTTATCTTAGCTATTATGCGAAATTGCTTGTAAAAACAGTGATTATATTCCTATAAAGAACTGTAAATTTTGGAATAAAACATTCATTGATAAATCTGAAAGTCAAAACATTCCCACTATTATGCAAAACATACACAAAAAAATTCAGTAAATTATTTTGAGAACTTCTTGAGCAATCGCCGTCCCCGTTTGAGCTTTTCGAAAAAAACAGATTTCGAGTAAAATGCATTTTGATGTTTGACATTTTGTTTAAAGTTATGGCATCTGCTTTTACTAAAACACCTGTAGTTTTTGTTCTAGTGAATGGAAAATAAAAAACTTTGTATTTTTATTTAGATAATAAGATGGCATATAAAATAAAATCATAAGAAAAATTTGTCAATTTTCGAAAAAAATCATGATTTTAGGGTAGTCGAATATCTTAATAGACAACAGCTGGTTTTGTGCAGCTATTCAGTTTACAGAGACACACATTCTCTCTCGGAGCTATACAATACAGTTTTGATATGTTGATGATATTTTAAGAACACAATGACTGACCCAATACTGCTGATATCTTACGAACTTCGTGACTGACACAATATTGATGATATTTTACGAACTTCATGACTGACACAATGTTGATGTTCAGAAGTGGAGATCTTGATCTAACTGGAAATTCTACTGAAATGTTCTGCCGACGCCGCGTGTGTGCCGTGAATTTCATGATGTGATAAACAGCCTCACTTTGACCACGAAACTGCTATGGAAACCCGCCACTTGCATGTTATCTGCCTATCACTGTAATCCGTTGTTAACCCAACCATCACTGGAGGGATTCCAAAACACGCGCCGATAGGAGGGAATTAATTTCGCCAGCTCTCTCTGTTTTAAATATTTGAATGGAATTCCCTGATTTGGAGTAGGGATTCGTATTATATATGTATACTTTATACTATTTTCACTCATTTCTGTTTCTTCTTTTTTGTTATTAAGTATCTCTTAAATTCTAGAGAGGTGTTGGTTATATATTTATAAGCTAATATAAATTTAAATTCTATTGCTAAGGGAATAGTTCTGAGCCAGATACATACGTTTCGTTCAGTATTCAAGCAACAGAAGATAAATAAATAATAATGAAACAAAAATTTAAAAAAAATAAGAAAGTGTTTTATAACGTTTATTTAAAGTTAAGAATAACGTTTTATATTGATGTATTAACAATTAGTGTATGGATTAATTTGGAGGAGAAATATATAAGCGAGTAAATTGTTCTCAATAATAAATTTAATCCCATCTAAGATTCAGTCATTTTTTTAGACATGGAGTATTTCCGTAGTTTAAAATTGTCGCATATCTAAAAAATTGAATCTATAAAAGTTTATAAATACACTCACGGACAAAAACATTAGCTCACCAAGAAGGAGTCGTCAAAGTGAAACTAAATTTTACATACGTAATTACTACTTTAATATAAGTAAATGATTAAAAAATCAAAGAAAAATTATCATTTATTTATAAGAGAAAAAGGCAAAAGAACGGAGGATTTAATACCGTGTTGAAACCCCTCTAGCGCGAATGTACGATGTGATACGATCGGGCATGGAAGCATACAATTGTGTATGATGTCTTGAGACATTTCGTTCAACATTTGCTGTAACCTTGCCTCTAGTTCGTTCAAACTCGTGGGGTGCCCAATTCGCCATCCCAAATGATTCCAGATATGCCCGATTGGAGACA
This sequence comes from Trichonephila clavipes, assembly GCA_019973935.1. Taxonomy (NCBI): domain Eukaryota; kingdom Metazoa; phylum Arthropoda; class Arachnida; order Araneae; family Nephilidae; genus Trichonephila; species Trichonephila clavipes. Next base: position 1,152,981 of record BMAU01018370.1, on the reverse strand, counting down.
AATCTGGGGATCGAGCACGCCAAGGAAGAATAGTAACAGTGCGGAGATAGTCTTGTGACACCCTTGCTATGCGAGGCCGAGCATTGTCTTGTTGAAAAATGGCCCCTAGGTGCCATTGCATGAGTGAAAACACATGTGGTTGCAGGATGTCATGGACATGCCGCTGGGCTATCATGGTGCCAAGGATCAATACTAGGGGTGACCATGTATTGTAGGCAATGTCACCCCATAACATCACACCAGCTGTGGGAGCGGTGTGTTGCTGTGAATCAAAGGCAGGATTGAGGCGTTCACCACAGGGCCTTCGCACACAAACACGACTGTCATCACTGCTGACATTGAATCTGGATTCGTGGTTAAAGACGACATGGTTCCATTACGCTGCAGTCCAGTTTCTTCGTGCGCGTTACGACTCCAAACGGAGGCATTGGTGGGGGGCGTCAAGGGCAGCACACGCAATGGGCGCCGCGATCCCAAATGTCCTTCAACCAGGCACCTTCGTATGGTTCGGGAAGACACAGTGAAGGTTCCACCTGTGCTTGGATGGCGGCCGATGAAGCAGTTGGCTGTACACGTTCATTTCTTACGATGTGGCGGTCTTCTAGACGACTGGTCTGTCGAGGGCGTCCTGGACCTTGTCTTCGTGTAAATGACATCTCTCGGACCCCCTGGTCCCGACACCTCCTCATAACACAGAGTGGCCTAATTGACGAGCTACCTCACGAAGAACGACGTTAAACGCCCGCAACCGGCTAAACGTAATGCGCAATCACGCTGCATTTCTAATCATTTGCATATCTCCCCGACATGTACCTTCATGCCAAGTTTCGTTACGATCCCACAATTATTTCTTTGTGTGCTAATTTTTTCGTCCATGAGTGTATGTGTTAACGTCAAGGACTAAGTTACAAACAGTGATTTTGAAAACACATATGTAAGTGAATTTTTTTAATATTTAGTGTCATTTGAATAAGAATATACATAGAAAATATTGTTTTAAGAATGTTATTACAAGAAATGTAAAACCTTTTAAATACAATTTTTAGGCAAAAATTTAAGAAAAAATTTACATATTCTCAAAATATTCCCTTTTTATCAAAAATGCTTCAATAATAATATTTGTCTGTCTATATATATCTAAGATTTATGTACAGAGTTTGAGGTAGGATTTTTGAAATAAAGATTTTTGTAAACACATATATATTTTTCTGTCAGTTATACTTTATGTCAGTAACAGTTCTCGTTTATTTTAAATGCTTCCCTGAAATTTAAATTACTGCCACTGAATTGATTAAAAATTGAAGCATGAAATTGTTTCAATTTGAGACTTTGAAATGTAGTAAACTTCCCCCAAACTTGGGAAAATTGATTTGAAATATGATTAGCCAGTTCAGTATTTTGAAGTTTTATGCATAGTTGGAATAAAAAGAACAGAAACGGAATATAATATGATTGAGTATTGAAATAGTAATGCATTTTACATCTCGCGTGTTTTCTGAACAAAATATCTTCCTACCATAAAATTTTTTTTAGTATACATACAAATACAACATATATAAATAACATACATACGAATACACACACACAATACATATAAATAACATACATACACATACAAATACAGTACTTATAAATAACAAATACATTTCTTATAAATAACATACAAATACAACATAAAGTAATATTAACATTTGGAAACAAATAGACATAAATTATTTACGGCATTTTAAGGTATCCGACTATATACGTTCGGAAACGTGATTTTGTAAAAGCTTATAAATGGATAATATTTATGATATTTAGTGTTACTTAGATTAGAAAATGTATATAAAATAGTTTTAAGAATATTATTACAATAAAAATTATTTAAGTACAATATTGTGATAAAAAATGAACATAGAATGAGACCCATTTTCAAAAATTTTCATGATGAAAAATGCGTCTATTATAATAATATTTTGCCTGTATATAGCTCAGACCTCTGTACAGAAGCTCAACTAGAATTTTTGGAATATATAACTTAGAAATGGGTTTATCCATATTTTACTACAACAGATGGGATAACTTTTAAGAAAAAAACGCCTATAATTATTTTTCTTGGCAGTAACTGAAAATAATGTGAATTTTTCAAAATTCCTAGTTCAGACTCTCTGGAGAAGTCTTTACTTTGTTTAAGCAAAATATTATTATTATAGAAGCAATTTTTATAAAAGGAGAACATTTTGAAAAAAGGTTATTCTAAGTTAATTTTTTGCCAAAATATTATATTTATAAATAAATTGTTTTTGTCAAAATGTCTTTGAAACAATTTTATGCATGTATTCTAATCTGAGTGACACTAAATATCATGAAAATTATCCATTTATGCGCTTTTTCAAAATCACGGTTCCGAACGTTGTCGGATACCTTAAGCATTCATTCATCACAAAAAATTCGTAACAAAAAAAAAGAAAAAATATATGGATAAGAGTATATTTTTAGAGTGAATTGGAGTTCTCTTATAATTGCATTGCATACAGTGAGTGCATTGTTGAGAATTTCCGTTAAATGTTAATTAATATACACAGACAATTCCATATTAATTCCAACTTTTTCAATATTATCATTAACTTTTTCTTTCGTGGACGTTTTTATTGACTAAAGTCGGGAACTTGTGGCTGTCGTTTGTGTATTGAGACGGGGGCTTTAGTCCAGGTGACAGTGAAGACTTGCCACGTAGAGAGGAGGATACACGTTAGATGAATCGAGGCTAAAAGCCTTCGCATTGGCTTGGTGAGGAACTTTGAATGGATTTGAAGATTTGGTGTAGATTTGAAAATAACTTTCGTCATTCAACAAAGATTCAAAACAACGAAGTACGTTGCCAGTAGCATTTGCACAGCTTCGGAGTATCAATCACGTAATCACTCGCTCACCCCTCCTCTTTTACGCTTAAAATTTACTATGAAAAACTAAAAAAAACGCGTAAGCCAGCGTTTCTCAAACTGTGGGGCGTGCCCCCTAAGGGGGGTGATAACCTTAAATTGGGGGCGAAATCATATGGAAAAGTCAAAAATAAAGGACAGAAAAAAATTACAAATTTGCTGAAAGAAAGGAAAAAACATTCTGCCATAATAATACATATTTACACTGGTATAATATACTTATAAATACATCAGTACTGCACAATACACTGGTGTGCAAAAATTAAGAACGAGACGGTTTTTTCAATATAACTTTGTACAAAAGCTTTCCAAATCAACACATTTAATACCGTAAGATCCCCAATACATAAGGACATGTGTAATGTAAGCAACACTTACTAAAAGAGAAATCAGAGGGACATAAAAAGAAGCTTGATTGAAAAAGTAGCATGGAGCGCAATGCGACTGAAGGCCAAAACATCCATGTGATAGGTGTCCAGCAAGAAACATCGGTCTTTAGTAGGGGATATGATCTCCCCTGACTGCTAGGCAGGTTTCACAGCGTCTGCCCATGCAGAGAATGAGGGTGTCAATGAGTTGTTGAGGCATTGCTGCCCATTCGTCTTGCAGCGCCCATCGAAGCTCCCGAAACGTTACTGGTGGTAAGGTACGAGCTGCCAAGCGTTTGCCTAGAAACTCCCATACATGCTCGATGGGATTGAGATCCGGATATCGTGCCGGCCAATCCATACGTTCAATATCCTCACTCTCTAAGAGCTGTTCGGCAGCTACTGTGCGATGTCATGGTGCATTGTCGTCCATGAAAAGGAACTGCAGACCCATAGCGCCTCTAAAAAGACGCACATATGGAAGAAGAATCTCGTTACAATAACGGGTCCCGTTGACTGAACCTGCGGCGAAGATGTGAAGGTCTGTACGACTACCAAGCATGATGCCTCCCCAAACGAGAACACCGCGACCTCCATACCTGTCCCTTTCAATGATGTTCGAGGGATGATTGCGGCTTCCCCGCTCTCTCCAGATGAGTATGCGATGAGAATCGCTACTCAAACTGAATCTGCTCTCATCTTTAAAGAGTACTCGTCCCCATTCATTGTCTCTGCAATTCCGGTGTTCCCGGCACCACAGAGAACGCCTTCTCCGATGGGCAGGCGCTAAAGGTACACACCGTACAGGGCGTCGTACAAACAGACCACCACCGTGCAGTCTTCTGGCCACGGTAAAACGCGATATCGGTCGTCCAGTCGCCTGTGTCGTGTGTCTAACGATTTCTCCCGCTGTCTGCCGCCTGTTTCTTCTGGCCTGTAAAACAATGTACCGGTCATCTGCGAGTGTGGTTCCTCGTGGACGACCACTACTGAACCCCCGGATATCTCTTCCTGTAGTTTGAAATTGTCTCCAAAGTCGTGAAACGATGCTGTGAGCAATTCCGAACTCTGCAGCCTCACTTGTCACACTGCGGCCTTCCTCCAACTTCCCAATGATTCGACCTCGGGTAAAAGCATTCATATGTCGTCTAACAGATTGATTATTCGCCATTTCTCGCTGAGGCAGCAACTCGGTGTGATTTTAACTGCTATACGGCGTGCAATCTCTTTGCCAGAAATACTAATCTTACACCGACAACATGCTTTATACTACTCAGACACTCCCCCATTACGTCTACCTGCATATCTGCGTATGTGCTACCGTACATCACCTTACTTAATCTCCTGATTGGTCTTTCTGTCCGCTCTGCCTCTTCGTTCAGCTGATATGCTAATTTTTCGACTTCGTCCTTAATTTTTGTACACCAGTGTATATTTGATAATTGATTTATCAATATTAAGTTAAGGACAGGATTAATAATTAGTAGCGACTCCCATGGGCTTGCCATATATAAAATTATATACAAAATATAATACTTCTATTGATAATTTGAATGGTAAATAATAAAAATCGTATTGTAGCTTTACGTCAAATACATTATTATGGAATTCAATACATTGTTATGGTATAAAAGGGGCGCGATGAAAATTATGATTGAAAATTAAGTCAAACGTATTGAAAGTTTGAGAAGCACTGGCTTTAGCAAATTAAATAAGCAATATTTGTGATGTGCCGGCCGTGTGGCGTAGTTGGTTTGGCGCTGGCCTTGTAGGCCCAAATTTTCAGGTTCTATTCTGGTCCAAATGGGTGGATTTTTAAAATGCAAAAAAAAAAAATGACAACGTCCATGTCGTATGATCATGCGGCATGTTAGAGTATCTGTTTGGCTTGTATGTTCTCGGCAAAATTAACTCATAGTACAATTTTCCATCGTCAAAGCTGAGGTGTATACCTCTGGGGGGGACACTTGATGTCAAAATTACATTGTGATAATTGGTATTCACCTATATGATGCCAAACTAAAAAATTATACTAGCTTCCGGGATGTATTAGGTCTGCAATTGCAGTTACCAATCCGCAACTCCATTGGAAAGGAAAAAAAATATTTGTGATGCTTAAGCTGCAATAGAAGATGTAACACTTAAGTTTCATTTCTATGAAGGATAAATTAGTTTGTTTCCTTTTCAATGGGTGGAAAATGTTGCAAAATGTTTGGTGAATATTCTTACTGAGTGTATGTAGATCAGTAGCGCATGCAGAAATTTTTCAAGGGGGGTGGGGGTCCGGGATCGAAAGTTCACCATTCTTGTATCATGCTCCCTTTGATTTTGTCGATTTTCGGGAACAAAACACAGTAAAAAACTAATTATTGAAAAATAATAAACATTAATTAATAAAATTAATCATTAATAACAAATACTTAATTAAATTTTGCGTACTACATACTTAGAATTATAATCAATCTGAAAAAAATCAAGGGCTTTGGGGAGGGGTCTGGCCCCCAGGACCCCCCCCTTGTGGGCGCCACTGTATGTGATACATAAGGGGCACATTCAGTATTATATAATTTTTTTTTCAATTTATCGTTAGTTTACTATATTTCACTTTAACCATTACTAAAAAACCAATACAATAGTCAAACAAGTTTATGAGGGAAAACAATAAAGAATGTTTCATAAATTTTCTTGAAACGCCATAACTCATGGGTCAAAATACAGTATTTCTTGCGGAAGAATAAAAATATCCTCTGATTTTAAATTATGTAATTACAGTCAGACCTCTATATAACGAAGTCCCTCAATCCCGAACAAAAGTTCGTTTTATGGAAAATTCGTTATATAGACGTTCATCCTTCAATTTTCTTTGTAAACCACATATAACCAATTTTAAACTTATAAAAAATATATATTAAAAAAAGTAATTATTCACATCTTTTTGTAAATAATTATATATTTATTTTAAATATCTTGCCTACCAAAAATAAAAAAAGAAAGAAGAAAAACTGCAAGGAAAATTTCTTGACGCCTTTGTGCACTTCCTGAGGAATTTTTTTTCTTTGATACGCAAGCATTTACGTTTTGACATATTTGAGTCACAATAAACGAAGTTACCAGTATGACTGTTCAACACAACAAATGAATGGAGACTAGATCAATGACACTAAGACACGAGACAATTCAACTGAGGGTGAAAGGAGAATTAAAGATGTTTTCAGTGAACTGGTCAACCAGGGTTAAGGGTTGCACTTCTTGGACGAAACGCCCAGAATTATATTGCTCTCGGCGAGTTAGGCACCTAATAAAACCAGTTCAAGATTTATGACCACACCAAAATGTATTAAAAGAAAGAAAAACTTCGAATGTCCAGAAATACTTTAAAAAATAAGGAATAAAAAATTGAATCCCAAGGGAAGTTCTTTATGTAGAAAATGGATTTTGCTATAGGGAGGTAATTTTACGAAGAAAATTGTGAAATGTTCTTGGTTCCAGTAGAAAGTTCTCTATATAGCGATATATTAGCAGCAATATAGAGGTTCGTAATATGGAGGTTCGATTGCATTTGCTTTAAATTTACTCTCCAATAACGATAAAATGGGCTGCAATTGCGTTAAAGAGACTATCTCAACCCCAACTTTTGTTTAATACCAAAAAACAAAAACAAAAGATGTACTGTTTGTCGGAAAATCGGAAAATAATATTGATCGTATACCACAGAGGTTCCCAAACTTTTTTGTCTCATAAACCCCTTGACATGTTTTACGATTTGGGGTAGACCACTGTTTATCTAATATTGGATTTTTGCAATTTTACGAATTTAAATATCTTTTTGACAGCTGGTATAGATCTACTTTCTTTAAGCAATTTAAACTTCTAACTGAAGTGAAGTATGATGTTTAAAACCGAAGAAAAACGTGTTAATTAAGTTAAAATTTAATTAATACATACAATAGCTGAGCAACAAACAAATGCGTTTAAAGGGAGGAATAAATCTGGTGCTTCAATAACAATTTTTCAACATTTGAATCAATCGTGTCAGGTTTAACGCTAAATCTCCTCCGTTAGTAGTGTCTAGACCTTATCCCCCTCCCTTTCTTTTTGTTTTAGAGATTGGCAACCACGCTGAAACTCCTTCTCACTAGGAAAAGCAATTGAAAATTTTTTCACGATATTCCATAATTCGTGATAAATAACATGTATGTCTTTTTAAAGCCGAAATTGCAGACATGGTCCTTGTTTTAATAAATTTTATGCTGTCATCTTGTAATAGAAAATTAACCTTATTAAAATTAGTAAATAAATCTATTAAATAGATAAAATCTGGTTTCCTCCCACTTGACTAAATTTTCTTTTAAAATTAAAATCATGATTTGGTTTAATGAGAGCCACCATCATAGATCCCCATTTACACCTCATGGACCCCCAATTTTTTTTACTGACGTGGACCCCTTGCAGGACCTTATAGACCCCTAGGGGTCCATATAGACCACTTAGGGAATCACTGGTGTACCATTTCAAATCTGCTAAATAAACTTACGCGTAACTTTCTATTTTGGATAACAAAATAACTTTAAAGGAAGCACAAAAAATAATAATAAATTCACATACCTACTTCATTTACAGTTTACTTATATGGGTGTGGGGTTTTGTGAAAAAAGAATTTAATGAATTTCCTACATTTCTTTTTTTTTTTAGTAGCTAGCCATTGCTGAGTGTTCTGTAAAGTGACGTTATTATCTCGACAAAATTGTTCCTACACTGATGGGGACCCTCTTTTAACAGGTCTACATCACCGGAAAGTTTTTCCGCTATATTTAATGGCTGCTATTTCCTGCCACTCAGAAGATAAGTATAGTGGTCTTATCTGGTATTTTCTTTTGTTCAATGAAAAGATTAATTTCTGGTCAATATCAGCAGCAAAGGAAAAGTTGCGAGGATCAAACTTATTTTTAGCTGTTCCATTTTGTTAATAGAATTCCATTCTAATCTCTTAAATCTACATCTCTTTTAGTAATTGGATAATAAATTGATAAATAATACTGTAGAATTATCCAAAAAATATCCAGAGCGTAAACATATAGACAAAAATTATACGAAGTTAAAGAGCAAAACATTAACAATATTTTCGAGGAAAAACCAAAAACATTATTCTTTTAAAAAATTAGTCTGAAGAATTCATTTTGGAATACTTTTCTCAATTCCTATTCTTTTTTAGTTCACTCTCTCCCTCTCTCTCTCTCTCTATATATATATATATATATATATATATATACACTGGCCTCAAAAAGTTAAGGTACAACATGTTTTTCGAAGCTCACCATAAAAAAATGGCAGTAACAATAAAATGCATAGTTTACATGAATGATAATAACGAACTTTAAAAACATTAATGCAAAAACGATTGCTACAACTTTTATTTTATAGAAAAGAACGTATATTTATGAGTGAGAGAAAAATATGCAAATATCAAGCTTTCGTACTTTTGTGTGTAAGTTGTGTTGATTTTCAACAGTTGTTGGCAGTTTCGGTGACAATAGTCAATAGAGTTTAGAAAATGTCTCAGAGACGTCGTTTACCCAATTCGTTAAGGTGGCGGGCAGTTGGATGGATGGAAATGGGATTGTCGCAGGCTGATGCTGCTAGACGTCTCAATGTGTCTCGTAGTGTTGTTCAGCGACTTTGGGATCAATACCAATCCGAAGATTCTGTGTCAGAAGACCTGTTCCAGGCCGACCACAAGCTACAACACCTGCAGAAGACCGTTTTCTAGCTCTTTCGGCACGAAGGAGAAGAACCACTACTGTGCCGCAGCTCGTTGCAGACCACTTTCAAGCATCAGGAAGAAGAATCTCCGCTACTACGGTGCGAAATCGTCTTCACAATGCAGGTCTGTATGCAAGAAGACCAGTTGTGTGCGTTCCCCCTCAACGGACGACAGCGAAGGAACCGCTTATGCTGGGCAAGAGAACATGTTTCTTGGACGCAGCAACAATGGGCTTCTGTGCTGTTCACAGACGAGTCCAGATTTACAATGGAGAGTGATTCAGGGCGTCTACTGATCTGGAGGGAACAGCGCACTAGATACCATCAATCCAACACTGTTGACACAGTTATAGAGGTGGTGGAATCCTGGTTTGGGCAGGGATCTCGCTCGGTGGCCACACTGACCTGCATGTGTTCCATGGAGGAACCGTAACTGGTCTTAGATATCGGGATGAGATCCTTGATCCATATGTCCGCCCATATGCTGCTGCTATTGGTAACGACTTCATTCTGATGGATGATAATGCACGACCTCACCGAGCTCGGATTGTTGAGGAGTATCTGGAGGATCACGGTTTGGAACGAATGGAATGGCCAGCTTGATCTCCAGATCTGAATTCGATAGAACATCTTTCGGACTATCTTGGCTGAGAGGTTGCTGCTTTAAATCATCCTCCATGGTCGTTACATGAGCTGAAACAAGGCTTACTCTGTGTCTGGTCTTCGCTTCCTATTCCGGTGTCCGACAACTTAATAAACAGCATGGGAAATCGATGCCGCCAATGCATTCAAGTTAGGGGTGGACACATTCCTTATTAGAACCCATTTTTGTATTGTTTTTATGCCATTTTACCATATAACACTGTGATGTGCTGTTTTCTCCAAGATAGGACTTTTCCGCAGAGATTGCTTTTTTTTGTTATAAATCGTTTTTGCAATACACTTATACAAATTTCTATGACGCATTCAATAAAAAACTATTTAATGCACATATCCTCCAAATTTTTTGTTTCTAAATTCATTCATTTGCAAATTACACACTAAAACCCGGTTGTATCTTAACTTTTTGAGGCCAGTGTATATACTGCTGGACAATTGCTAAGGACGGATCACAAATTGCTATGTAGCATAACATTAAGCGAGACATGAGGTATAGTAGGATAAAATATAGTTGCCACACTGTTCAGACATTAGAATAAAGAATATTTATTGTTCTGAAAAGTACAAAAGCTGTGAAACATCTGAAAGAAAAAAAAATGTTCATTTGATCTGCGTACGGAGAAATGGAACAATGCATCTAAAAGTCAGCAGACACCTTAAAGAAAGGTATCAGGACGAGACATGTCCCCGTGGAGTGTGATGCAACATTCCACACGTCGTTGCCATACTTTGTACAACATTATCCAGCAGCTGTTAAGGCAATTTATCCCATTCCTCTGTGAGTGCACAGATGAGGGTGTTCTTGTTTGTCGGAGTATAGTTTCGACCAGCAACTTGCCTCCCCAAAGCATCCCAGACATTTTCAATGGGGTTTAGATCTGGAGAACGCGCTGGCCATACAAGGCGTTGAATACCCTCGCTGTCTAGACAATCCTGAACAGCGAGTGTTCGATGACATGTTGCGTTGTCGTCCATAAAAACAAATTTATCACCGACACACCACGGGAAAGACGAACATGAGGAAGTAGAACTTCATCAATGTATCGTTGGCCCGTCATAGTCCCATTCGCAACCACATGTAGGCGCGTGCGGCTATTGATCATGATGCCGGCCCACACCATGATACTGCATGTCGGATATCGGTCCTTTTCCTGGATATTTTCTGGACGATAAGCAGTACCACTCTCGCGCCAGATCAGTTGGCGTCTACAATCCGATGACAGACTGAACCTACTCTCATCTGAGAATAGTACGCATGCCCAGTCCTGTTCAGTCCAATTGTGATGCTCACGACACCATTGCAAACGGGCAGTACGGTGCTGTCTGGTCAATGGGACTTACACAACAGGTCTGCGTGCGTATAGTCCTCCTCCCCTCAAACGTCTGGCAACAGTTTTTCGGGAGATCTGCTTTCCCGAGGCAGCAAGAAACTGATTTGCCTCCTGTTGAGCTGTGGTGCGCCTGTTCCTTTTTGCTGATAGGACGATATATCTGTCTTCTGCAGGCGTCGTACTTCTAACACGACCTCCCCCGTGCCGTCTACTACACATTCCAGTAGTTTTAAATGACTTCCACAGCCGTGAAACAACGCTGTGAGCGATGTCGAACTCCCTAGCAACATCTGTTATTTTTCGCCCTTCTTCGATCTTTTCAATAATTCTGCCACGCATAAAATCATCTATGTGACGTCGGGAAGATATGCCAAAAATTTTAAGTTCGTCTATTAAATCTTTCCTGTAAAACTTTGACTTGAAACAACAACTGTCGACACGCGTCAAAACCTTTAAAGCTCTTATGAACGCTGTCACGTGATGAACAGACGTGGAAAAAAAATTTGCATACTCATACTTCTTCTTACTAATATCCCGCACTTATTCTAATTTTCCACATTTTGCTTCCTTTCATTTTGTGGTTGCTATGGATGATAGTCGTCCTTAGCAATTGTCCAGCAGTGTATATATAAATGGATGTTTGTATATATGAAATCGCATCACTCCAACAACGTTCAACCGATCCCTATGAAAATTGCCATGTATATATGTATTTGTTTGTGGAGGTTTTTGTACTATTTTCTTTGTCGTAGCTTGCCACCAGGTGCCGCTACAGCATAACTTCTGCACCGTTCAATCAATCGCCAAGTTGCTAACATGCTTGCCAAAAATTATGCCAACTTGGCTCTATCGCCAATATTTCGCTATGTTTCCATTGAATCGCCATCATAATGTAAGGAACAGCGCTGCTTGCAAATATTACAATTTAAACACATCCAGATGTAAATTATTTACCATATTTTAAGCTTTCATTACACGAAATGTGAGTGGCCGCGGTAGCCGAGTGGTATAGGCATCGGATCGTGGCTGGCTTGGTCACGAGTTTGAGCCCAGTACCACTAAAGACCCGCCGTGTAGGGCAGCGATGCACGCTAAATCTGTCGAGAGCTGAAACGTCCTCCCGTTGGTGTGGTGTGGTAGTTAGGAGAGGGGGGTGCCAGCTCAGGTGTCGTCAACGTCACTTGACCATGGTTCAAAATTACGTGGTCCGTCGCTAAAAGCCCTCGTGTAGCTGAACAGTGCGACGTTAATCTTCACTCACTCATTTACACGAAATGTGAAACAATGTGTTACTCTTGCTGAGAAGAGATCCACTTACGAAGGTGTTTTCAAAAATCGACCCACAAGAGAGTTAGTGGGTGTTAAAAATATTAAAAAAATCTCCTTTTCACATGATCTATTAGATCTACAGACATAAAATTTAACAAATATGTTTTATTTTGTTCAGCTGAGATATGCAAATAGCGGTCTTTTTTGTTTGTTTAACTTACGATTCAAGTAGAACTAACTCATTAAACTCTTCTTTATCTTTCAATCTGTATTGTTTAATTTTTCAATTAACTGGTGCGAAAAACGGGTATATACCAACTATATATATATATATATATATATATATATATATATCTTGTGCAAATTTTCAATCGGTAATAAAATACTTTTTATTCATCCACTGAATTTCAGATATATTTTTTAAAACTTGTAGTCGATGGCACTTGATGTAAATACAGTTTTTGCAAATATTACTTCATTAATTAAATTTTAATTTTAAATTTGCTCTGCATTATTTCTGACGAAGTTAAATTTAGTACCAATAAATGGCGCCATTAATTTTTTATGGCGAATTTTTTCTTGGCTTTAAATATATTTGTTTAATCTTGTAGTGGAAGACACGTTTTGTTCATACAGTTTTTTCAAATATTGATTCATTTATTAAATTTAATCAACTAAAATAATATTTATCGTTGTTGACCAAAGTAGAGTTTATTTTAAAAAAACTTTTTGACGTTGCTTTTTCTGAGTATTATTTCTGTGCAATACGGTACATATATTTTCCTGATTTATATCATGCACATACATAACTAATATAAAAGATAAATAAAATAATAATTTAAATAAAGAAATAAAAAAGCTTCGCATAACATGGTTTCAATCAATATAGCATGGTACGAGGTAACCGTGTTATACAAGGGACAACTAGACTTGAATTTTGGAGTTATTCATTTTTTAAACAATTCAAATTAGATAGAAAGCTACACTGCTGGACAATTGCTAAGGACGGATAACACTATCATCCATAGCAACCACAAAATGAAAGGAAGCAAAATGTGGAAAATTAGAATAAGTGCGGGATATTAGTAAGAAGAAGTATGAGTATGCAAATTTTTTCCACGTCTGTTCATCACGTGATAGCGTTCATAAGAGCTTTAAAGGTTTTGACGCGTGTCGACAGTTGTTGTTTCAAGTCAAAGTTTTACAGGAAAGATTTAACAGACGAACTTAAAATTTTTGGCATGTCTTCCCGACATCACATAGATGATTTTATGCGTGGCCGAATTATTGGAAAGATTGAAGGAGGGCAAAAAATAACAGATATGTTGCTAGGGAGTTCGACATCGCTCACAGCGTTTTTCACGGCTGTGTAAGTCATTTAAAACTACTGGAATGTGTAGTAGACGGCACGGAGGGTCGTGTTAGAAGTACGACGCCTGCAGAAGACAGATATATCGTCCTATCAGCAAAAGGGAACAGGCGCACCACAGCTCAGCAGGTGGCAAATCAGTTTCTTGCTGCCTCAGGAAAGCAGATCTCCCGAAAAACTCTTGCCAGACGTTTGAGGGGAGGAGGACTATACGCACGCACACCTGTTGTGTGTGTCCCATTGACTAGACAGCACCGTACTGCCCGTTTCAATGGTGTCGTGAGTATCACAATTCGACTGAACAGGACTGAGCATGCGTACTATTCTCAGATGAGAGTAGGTTCAGTCTGTCATCGGATTGTAGACCTCAACTGATCTGGCGCGAGAGTGGTACTGCTTATCGTCCAGAAAATATCCAGGAAAAGGACCGATATCCGACATGCAGTATCATGGTGTGGGCCGGCATCATGATCAATGGCCGCACGCGCCTACATGTGGTTGCGAATGGACTATGACGGGCCACGATACATTGATGAAGTTCTACTTCCTCATGTTCGTCTTTTCCGTGGTGCTGTCGGTGATAAATTTGTTTTAATGGACGACAACGCAACATGTCATCGAACACTCGCTGTTCGGGATTGTCTAGACAGCGAGGGTATTCAACGTCTCGTATGGCCAGCGCGTTGTCCAGATCTAAACCCCATTGAAAATGTGTGGGATGCTTTGGGGAGGCAAGTTGCTGGTCGAAACTATCCTACGACAAACAAGAACACCCTCATCCGTGCACTCACAGAGGAATGGGATAAATTGCCTCAACAGCTGCTGGATAATGTTGTGCAAAGTATGGTACGACGTGTGGAATGTTGCATCACACTCCACGGGGACATATCCCGTCCTGATACCTTTCTTTAAGGTGCCTGCTGACTTTTAGATGCATTGTTCCATTTCTCCGTACGCAGATCAAATGAACATTTTTTTTTCTTTCAGATGTTTCACGGCTTTTGTACTTTCCAGAACAATAAATATTCTTTATTCTAATGCCTGAACAGCGTGGCAACTATATTTTATCCTACTATACCTCATGTCTCGCTTAATGTTATGCTACATAGCAATTTGTGATCCGTCCTTAGCAATTGTCCAGCAGTGTATTTTGAAAAAAAAAGTAGTATGGACGTCTGGAATGTCATTTCCAGATAGTATCATATGTTTGCTTATAAACTCTTATTTTGAAAATAAAGCTAATCTTAAAACTGTTAATAGACTGGATTGAGAAACTGTGATAGGGCTTCTCCTCTTTCTTGAGCACCTTGATATAAAGGAGGTAGGGAGAAAACATTAGCCATGATCCAATCAATCATTTTATTGATCACGCAATATAACGACACTAATTCACTTAATAACAGTAAGAGAATGTCTCGGTGCTAACCATGAAAGTGGAACAACGACGAAATACACGAAAGATTAGGAGACTATCAAACTCGAACCTTTTTTTTATATAGGATCTAATATATTATCCAATTTAATCTATTATTGATTTAATCCCAGTGATGTGATCAATCGTCACTTTAAATCATTCACCTAAAAAGTCTTTAATCACAATAATTCAATAATGATGCCTGTCAATAACAATATCACCTGATTTCTGGTTTGCTTCCACCCCTACTCTCTATTCTGTTATAGCTAGAAAACTTCGACTATATATAGTAAGCTTAATTTGCATATCACCATTTTCTTCTTCCGAAGGGTTGGTTGTGAATATCGTGAATTGATATTCCAAAGATTTCTGAAGAGGATTAGTGGAAGGATTGCGAATCGATCCCCGTCACAACTCCTGTAAAATTTTAAAATTGCCTAAAGTGACTTATAACGTTTAATTAATAGAACTATTTCTATTTATTAGATTAATAATTGTAACACGAATTGTGAAAATAAATAATTAGTTGTTAGGATCAAGTTATATGGATTTTTAAAATAATTTTATAGTTTCTTTTAGCAGCCATTTTGAATTTGTGAAAATTATGTGGATTCCATTTATTCCTTACTTTATATATTTGAATTTTTAATCATACGATACATTTCTCTCAAATATTTTCTTTCAAATTCTTTTTGTTAATAAAATACTATTTTAATTGTTATATAGTATAATGCTTCCTAAATTTGAAATATGAATTTTAAATACCTTCTCAAAGTAGTTTTCCATGAGTACCTTGCAGCTGCAGTAGCCTAGTGGTCAAAGCAAAAGACTCGTGACCGGCGTGTCATAAGTTTGAGCCTAGTGATACACCTTAAGGTGACTTGGTACCCTTTTAGCAAATTTCTTTATTTACGTATTTAAAAATTATATTTTAGCATTTTATACAATGTTTCAAAAAAATGATACCAGTTTAAAATTTTCATACATACGTTATTCACACAATTTTAAAAATTTAAATTTTTTGAGGAAAAAATTGGGAAAATTTTAAAATCCTACTCCTTTTGTAAAAATTAATTTTTTCACCTGAAATTAAAGTTTCACCTTGCCTTTTGATTCCACCTTCATTTATCCACTTTGTATTAACACTCTAAGGGTTGCTCGAATGAAAAGTGGACACGTGCAGTTGTGTTAAAATGATTGCAGCTATAACAATGCTTTGATTGATTTATTTAATATTAACGTCGCACTGTTCAGCTACACGAGGGCTTTTGGCGACGGACCACGTAAATTTGAACCATGGTCAAGTGACGTAGACGACACCTGAGCTAGCACCCCCCTCTCCTAACTACCACACCACACCAACGGGAGGACGTTTCAGCTCTCGACAGATTTAACGTGCATCGCACTATAACAGTGCTACTGAACATGGATATAAAGGGGAATGGTAGAAGTACACCACGTACGACGTGCTGCTAGGAAACCTGTTCTTGGTAAAGGAAATAGTGTGACGGGGCATTACTGCGTTTTCATACTAATCCTCTTGGGGAACCTTTGGGGCCAGCATTGAGTTATTTCACAGCCAACCCTCTCAAGAAGAAACCGTGAGTTCAGATTAGTTAGTAGATTTATAGTGAAGGTTTTGTATACGCAAAGGAGATGGAGAAAGGAAGCTGAGATGCTGAGCGCCATGAGCTGATGGTAAGGAATTAAACTTAGAAGCTTAATTATAGAACGGGTTTTAGCGAATTAAGGGAATTAAGGAAGATTAAGATTCATAGGATAATCTTGCTTAAAGATAAGTGGTTAGGATTCCAGGCGCTTATTTACATAAAATTTAGGGATACGTTACATCACTCCTGATTGCCTTCCTATAGTAAGACTTTATTTGTTCAATATATTTGGATAATAATAAATTGGATTTATTATGGCCAACTTGGTTGATCAATTCTTACCTCCCACAAATTTATGTCGCGTAGATGAAGAAATGGTTACCCCAGGGAGGGGAGTATCACAATAGATCAGAAATAAAGTTGTAATATTCATGGAGGCGTCCATATCGGAGCAATGGGTGGCAGTATGGTTTCTAAATGTGTAAGGTGAGCTGAATTTTAATTATCAGGGAATGGGATCAGTCTATGATGAGCAATTGCTTCATTTGAATATTTGGATCAAACGTTTTCGTGAGGTCTGATAAGCTAGATTAGATATCTATGATAATGTCAGCCCAAACGTCTCTTGCGTAAAGACCAAGCTACCTTAAAACATTCCGTTGAAAAGTGTGTGACGAATCTATACGCATCCTCTAACTAATCCTCTTGGTGAATCTTTGGGCTAGCATTCGCCATCTCTCTCAAGTAGAAACCTTGATATTCAGATTAGTTCGACTATATAAAGTCAGAGTTTTGTAATTGTAGTAGAAGGAGGTAAGAGAAGCTGATATATTCGCTACGCAGGTGAGACTGAATAAAGTTGACTTTCGCGTGTAAAGATTAAAAGTGGTGTTTGGCCACTGTGTTGAATTAGTATTAGTAATATTTGCTTGATATTCATTGCTTTTCCCGTGCTATTCCTTTGACATTCACTTAGGGAATAAATTGTTGTTGGTTAATATGTTTGAGTAAATAAATAATTGTTATTATGGAAGTTTTTCTTTCTGCTTTCATTCCCCCTACACCCTTAGGTAGGCAAGACAATGAGGGAGCAACTTCAGGTGTAAGTCGCTCACAAGTGTTGGAACACCCACCATACAGTCCAGAGTTGTCTTCATGAAACCTTCCACACTTTTTTCCACTTAAGAGAGCATTGCGTTTACATTTGGACGATGAGGTGAAGGAAGCTGTGGAGGACTTTCTCAAGAATCAACC
Source organism: Trichonephila clavipes (assembly GCA_019973935.1). Taxonomy (NCBI): domain Eukaryota; kingdom Metazoa; phylum Arthropoda; class Arachnida; order Araneae; family Nephilidae; genus Trichonephila; species Trichonephila clavipes. The sequence continues at coordinate 1,135,022 of BMAU01018370.1, read as the reverse complement.
CCAATTTGTCTACAACAAAGACATAAAACTACTGTCGTACTACCAAAGTGATTTATTTCAAATTACAATAAAGGTATTCTTTTTTATTCAACCTGTACACTTTTCATTTCGGCATCCCTTAAGAAAGCAGCAGATCATGAGCAACCTACCTGCCCTGCGGTTTCTGAGATACTCATTTCGAGTCTTTGGACCATTGCAATTTTCACTCTATCAAATTCATTTAGATCAGCCATTTTTCCTCTTACTCGCAAAAGTATAAGTATGATTCCTTACTTTCTCCTGAAGCAGTGAAATACCATTCTCTCTTAATCACGTAGCCTTCACATCAACCCAATGAGTGAATTGAAAAATGTGGAGATGTTCTTATTGTTTTGGCTCGACAGTGTATATATATTTTAAAGCGATGTTTATAAAGTTGAAGAATAGCATTTAATTCTATAGAAAATTGTATTTGCTTGATAATCTACTAATGCGCAGTTCGTCTTTTTTTAATGCAGTTTATGTAAACTCTACTAAATTTTAAATATCTAATAAGCTTTTTTCTGCTACTAAGAAATATAACCCATTATTATTTAATCTTATGTGACTGAAAATTTATATGATACAAAATTTTAAATTAAATCAACAGAAGACTGATCCTCACAGAAATAAATATAGAAAACTAAGTTAAATTTTCTCGTAAAGCGCACTTTCTCGCTTTTCGGGGGAGAAAAACAAATGAAAAAAGAAAATTCTCAGCATTCTTAGAAAAGAAAATTTAAATTAAATTAGAAAACAGTTGAGATTACTAACCTTTCAATGAACTATTCGCTCAACATTGTGAAGAAAATAAAATGTTCTTATATATATTGTTGGAATTAGAAATCCTTTCTTACAAGGCATTATAAGAGAAGAAAGACTCAAAAGAGAGTTCCTACACTAAAGGAGATATTGCTTTTTCAATTTAGAAGAGGATATTGTAGTTGGAAGAGGAAGAAATCCAACTTAAAGAGAGATTTGATGGTTTTCTTATTACTTGTAAAGTCTGGAAATAATACAACACGATTTTTTTATTTCCTATTTTTACTTGTTGTTAGGTACTGTACAATGAATGCGCGATGCGTACTATTGTACCTAAATAATTATTTCTCAGACATACTAGGGCATATTTCTAACGAAATTGCTCAATTAAATATTAACATGTTCGCATTATTAATCAATAGATTAAAGAATTGTTGAATATGCCAATAATATATCAAATCTTTTTCAATTCCTACTATTAGCTCTCTCTCTCTCTATATATATATATTTATGTATATACAGTCGGACCTCTATATAACAAAGTCGCTAAATCCTGAAAAAGTTCGTTATATGGGAAATTCATTATATAGAGAGGTTCATCTCTTTCAGTTTTCTTTATAAACCACATAAATCAGATTTTGAAGTCATAAACACTATATAATAAAAAAGTAATTATTCACACATGTTTGTAAATTAATACATATTTATTTTATTATCTTACCTATCAAAAAAGAAAGAAAGAAAAATTGCAAGGAAAGTTTCTTGATGCCTTTATCCATTTCCTGAAGAATTAAAAAATTTTTCTTTAATACTCAAGCATTTACGTTTTGACATTTTCGTGCTACGAGAAACGAAGTTACCAGTGCGACTGATCAACACTACAAATGAACTGAGACTATTTCAAGGAACGCGGGACAACTCCACTGAGAATGAAACGGGATATCAAAGATGTTTCTGGACTGGGGTTAAAAGTTGCACTTCTTGGATGGAAACCCAGAAGTCTATTACTCTCGGCGAGTTAGGCACTTAATAAAACCAATTCAAGATGACCACTATAAAATGTGTTAAAAGAGAGAACAATTTGAAATATGTCCAGGAATACTTAATGAATAGGGAGAAAAAAATTGAATCTCAAGAGAAAAAGTTCGCTACATAGGAGCTGCACTTGTTATTGCGAGGTTATTTTACGAAGAAAATCGTGAAATGTCCTTGGTTCCAGGAAAAAGTTCGCTATAGAGAAAATTTGCAATATAGAGGTTCATAATATGGAGGTTCGACTGTATTTGTCTTGTTCAAATTTTCAATCGTTAATAAAATACTTTCTAGTCACACCCAATCAAGTTCAAATAAATTTTTTTAAACTTGATGTGGATGACACTTGATATTAATACAGTTTTTTTCAAATATTAATTCATTAATTAAACTATATTAAATAAATGACCGGTTTTCGATACCAATTTAGATTCGTCTGTATTGTTGTAACAATGTAACTGTTAAGACATTGACAAAAGTTGGCAACGAAAACCGGTATTTCAGCCAAACTAGCCAAACTGATTGTGCATTGTTACAACAATGTAGACAAATCATGCTCATTTCTCAATTCTTACTATTTTAGTTCACTCTCTCCCCAAAAATGTAGCGTTAGCCGGTGGTAGGGCATTTGGATTGTTGGCATATAGTTTCAGGAAACATCTTCAGAATTTATGTTCATCATTTTATTTTGATACACTTAAGGTAAATGGACACAATCACATTGGTACTTCATAATTAACATGGACAAACACGCACACAGACACAGCAAAAGCAGAAAACGATGATTACATGGTGAAACAAGCAGTCGAAAAGCGATGAGCATAAAAGACTTTCGCTTTTATACAGGCTGTGAAGATCGCTTGACACCTTAGTAAAAGGGGATATGACTGGTAAGAACGGGTGGAAACGAGATTTCTGATGCAATGATATTATTCGATTATGATTAAGATTAATGCGTTAGTTTTGAACCAAAGAATTAAAAGTTGTTTAAAAAAAAGATTATTTAAAAGGAGTTAATTTAAAAGGATACTAGAGGGAATTATTACATATGTATATATCTTGCTCAAATTTTCAGTCATAGTAAAATACTTTCTATTTATCCATTCAGAGTAGGAATTGACTTAAACTTTTTTTTTATATTACTTGTTACATTGTTGTTCATTAGACTATTAAAACGCGTATTACATTTTGTATTTTTAATAATTGTTTTTCTATGATTTTTCTTTTCTTTCAAGATGTTGCAACAGTGGCATAAGTGTGACCATTTTGTATTAAAATTGTATGATTTATTTTCTTAACACTTGTTTTCGACATTGCATTCCTCTGTTAAAATATGACAGATTATTATTTTTACTACAAAACCACAAGTAACACAAAATTGCCAAGTTGAATCCCAGAATAACTATGAGAGTGACTGCCGTACATAACCTCGGAGTGTGGGCAAATCCAATGCAGCGTCCAGAGCCTCCCACTAGGGGAAGCAATCTCTTCATCTACTCGACCTAGATTTGTAGGATGGATCATCCAAGCTAATCATAATAAAACCAGTTTATTATTATCAAATAAAATAATCAAAGGCAATCTTACTATAGGGTGAGGGGAATGAATAGTGATGCATCGCAGTTCTAAATCTTATGTGAATGAGCGCCTATAATCCTAACCGCTTAACTTTAAGTAAAGTTATTCTTGGAATCCTAAATTCCTTAATTTATTTGAATAGCTAAAGCCCGTTCTATAACTGCGCATCTAAGTTCAGATCCTTACCGTAACCGCACTGCATTCAGCAACTCGGCTTTCTTTTCTCCTTATTTCTCTCTCGAATACTAAACCTTCACTATATATATATATATAATCTGCATATCAAGGTTACTTCTTGAGAGGGTTGGCTATGAAATAACTCAATTGATGGCTCCAAAGATTCCTCAAGAGGATTAGTAGAAAAGAACTCGTAAAGCCCCGCCACAAACATAATGGACTATTGAATCTAAAAACGACGTATGTACTTAATTTTTCGCTGCTAAGTCCCGCGCCATCGCGGGATATGATATGGACACGAGAACGCAATCCCGTCAAAGCTCGGTGTGTGGTATGGTGTCTCAATAGCCAAACCTGTGCTATCACAGACAGAGCTGATCATCAACATTTATTTACCTTTTAGTCAGCGTATGGGGTAGAATTCATTTTACAGTTGGCATCGTAGTGATTGCCTTTTACCCTACAGCGGCAATAAGCGTGCTAAGCGTCCTCGCGCATCCAATTAAGGTAAATGTGGCATTTACACATTTATTAAGGGGCCATGAGCTGCCTAGAGGTTAGAGCATCGGACTCCAAACCGGAAGGCCTGGGTTCGATGTCCGATGCCACCAAATACCTTCCGAGTACACACGTAGTCCAGTGCAGGGGACTGGAGAATATTTCTCTCCCCTTCAGTTCTATGCCCAAGTTGTGGAGGAGGATATCAGTGGTGTCGCCATCTACCGTCCCTTCAGGAATTTCGACGAGCTAATTCGCACTGTCACCTGTATGGTACTCAAGGCCAAGGTCAACAACAGGCTTACTTCTAGCCCCTTTCTACGATAAATTTTGTGGTACTCGTTCTGACTACGTCAGACAGGTGGCATTAGAAACATCAACATATTTATTAAATCTTTTGCTTCAGTAAACATCATTTTATTCAGTAACAGCTGCATCGATTGTGAAAAGCCAATTTTCCAGTCTAAATGGCATCGGTGTTCCATAAATTTCGTTTTTTTTTTTCGTATGCACGTCTTAGTAAAGGCGGTCACCCCAAAATATCTTGGAGGTCAACTGGGTGATTGTGATCGACTTAATGCAGTGTTTCTCAAACTGTGGGGCACGACCCCTAGGGGGGCGTGATATCTTTACGATGGGAGTGCGAGCATATTGAAAAGTCAGAAACAAAGGATTATTTAAAAAAGTTATTAATTTACTGAAAGTAAACAAACAAAATACATCCTGATATAATAAAAAAATAAATACACATTGGCACTGGTACAAACAGTCATAAATGTATCAGTACTGCACAATGTATTTTATAATTAATTCAGCAAAACTAAATTAAGAACAAGTTTATTAATTCCATTGACCTCATGAGCTTGTCATGTATAAAATTACATACAAAATGAACACTTATGTCGATAAGTTGTACAGTTTATAATTAATTCCTTAACTGCCGATTAAAAGATGCGTGATTCATTCCCCAATGTCACCGTTTTCTATCAAGGGTTCATATGTGTGTACAGGAGGGGGAAGAACATTAAATAAGCAATCCTCTCTGAAATACGTAAATCCTTCGCAAACGCTGTCAAGTTCTTTTTATTGCATGCCAACAGCGTTCGGAATAATTTTATGCATAGCAGTGCACAGAAAAGATCGTACTTCGGAAGGAGGTATATATACGCCCAGGACAATTAACACTTCGGCTGAGTGAAACGTTTATATACGCTGATTGTACTTAAGAAGCTAAAATCGTATTGTATGGTTAGTGTCAAAGTAAAGTTTTTTTTAATTCAATATATTGTTATTGTATGGAGGAGGGGGGGGTGATGATGAAAATTATGATTGAACATTGGATCGCAAATATTTAAAGTTTGAGCAGCACTGACTAAATTCCCATGCCTGTTACACATAAAACAAAACTGTTAAAAGTCTTTGTACTGTTAAATATATTTTAACTGCTCTTAATTATTCCGCTAAATGTATTAATTTTGTGTGTTTTAACAAATGCACTGTTAAGTATATTTGTACTGATGTTAAAAATTCCTTGAAATATATTATTATTTTTTATTAATTAAAGATTTGAGTATTTCTATAATAACACGTAAAAATATTCTGGGGAGTACATTTATCTGCTGTTATAATAAAACAGCGATCTCCTTTTATTTATTCTTGTGTATTAAATCAAATTTACTTTCGATTTGAGAATAACAAATTGATAGTGTGGATACGAGTATAATTATCTAGCAATAAATTTCAGATTGTTATTTTGTGTCATGCATTATTATATATAATTTTATTCAAATTATTTCTTAATCAAATTCATTTGAAAGAAGTAAGTAGATTTAAATTGTACGCAATATGTAATAAGTACATAATAAATATATACCACTTTCAAATATAAACGCTCGGGGAAGAATACAAATTAAATACGAATAATTTCCAAACAAGATCTGTAATATTCGTATTATTGAAAATTCTTTTTATTGAAATGGCACACAAGTTTAGTTTTAATCCAATAAAGTCAGACTAATTTATCTGTAATTACTTGTAATAAATTAAACAAACATTTTATTAAAAAGCTTTAGGGTATTGAGAATCCAAATATTTGAAAATGTTAGGTTATTCACTTCTTTTCATAACAACCTTTAATAATTGATATTTTCATTATAACTAGAGGGGTAACCACGGCCTACCTAATGGCGGATAAACCTCCCATTGTACAAATTACAAAACTGTTCATGTTCATTGCTCAAAATGTAAGCATGTAATCTACATGTACTGTGTAGTTCTATTTTTTTTTCAGGATACATTATAATCTCAGGGGGGGGAAATAATAACTTTCAAATCTTCATCTCCGCATTTTATAAGCAATTTTCTTCCTTACATTATGGTGGTGATCCAATGGAAACTTGGTGGAATATTGGGGATACAGTCAAGTTAGCATCATTTTAGGTGACTAAGTTTCATGACTTGAAGTCCATGTTGGTCATCATGTTTGTTGACCTTATTGATGCTTCTGGAAATTACTGGAGAAATCTATAACATACGATCTATGATTTAAGTAACAGGTAGAGGGGAAGAACCCTCTAGGCAAATCGCTCTTGGCGCTCCTCTTCACTTACGTTCAACTTTTTATGGCCCATTTTTACCAAGTATACCTTATGTATAAGTACATTTATTACAGCTCTACGAAAAACTTTATATATATAAAGTTATTGGTTCTTTCGTGTAATTTTTATGCTCGGAAAAATATATTTTTATAATTACTTTTTCTTAAAAAATTGAAAACATTTAAAAGATATTTGCACATCGTTTAATATTTAAAATGCTCGTTTCATATTAGAAGAATCATTACTCAAAATCCTGCGAAAATTCAAAATATTATTTCATGCAAAATTGTTCACAGTGATCTAAATACCGCAAACATACAAAGAGAGAAATGAAATTGAGAAAAAAATAATTGAAAATTCTCCAGACAAAAATGATGTGTTCACTATCGTATTAAAATTCTCAAAAATTTCACCTATTTCTCTCAAATTTCTTAAATTCCATATAATATAGAAATTAAAGTAATATTTCAATCACAACGGGAAAGTAAATGTTTAATTTGTATGTGAATTATACTTCAATTAAAATTTTTTAAAGATTATAATATATTTTAGATATATAAATAAATTGCCTGTAAAAGCAGGCCTCAACGTTAACATCTATGAGAATTGCACTTAATGTATTGAAAATTTAAAGCTAAAGCAGACATCTGAATTTTCAAGATTTTATCAAATATTTTAAATTGATTGTATCATTTGATTATAATTAATTAAAAAAACAAAGAAGACATTGTTCTTTTAATTATTTTATATTATTATCATAATATAGTACCTTTACTTATAATAAATCTGGTTTGAATAATTAGCTGTAAAAAATACTTAACTTTATCATGGACTTCGAAGTAATAGTAACTTGATAGTTAATTTAATTAGAGAAAGGAACTCGAATAAAGACAAAGATAAATTTCTTATTAATTATAATTGTGATGTACAATACTTTTTGCTTATTGCTGGTTTACTATTACAATTATTAACTCTTGTTTTATCATGATTAACGAAAATAATTTTCCCTGCATATGTTTTGTATATAATTAGAGTACATTATTATCTGTAACTGAAGGCAACGTACGAAATCTTTGATTCCATAATTTATCTTTTTATTTTGCTGCATGAACTTTTCTTATGTCGCTGATTAGAAACGATATTACAAATGAATTACTTAATATATTTTTGTTATCTGCTTAATCCGCAATAATTAGAAGAAATGAATATAGGAGCAGTAGCAAAAGAAAGTATTGATCCAGAAGTCTGTATGTTAAATAGCTTAATATTAAATATTTCGATTAAATATTCTATAAGAATATTTTATTCCATTCTTATTCCATTTGGAATGTAGTGATTGTCTTGTGTCAATTTAGGAATACGAAGGTTATTGGAAAAAGAATTCAAAGATCGACATGAGTATCCTTTTAAATGATTTCACAGAAACCATATATATATTGGCATTATTAAGTTCATTATATTATTACGAATATTGTGTAATTAATGCTTAAAATAGAGAAAAAATATAAATTTGTTAATATTACTTTCGGTTGTATTTATTTCATGAGGAAAATTGTAATATTCGCAAGCAATGCCGTCCTTTCTTTTATAATGTCGTTTCAATAGAAACTTGGCGAAATATTGACGATACAGTCACGTTGGTATAATTTTTGGCGTTCAAATTCGGTGGCTTGTTGCTACATGAATATTTCTAGAAAACACTATTAGCATCACGATCTACGACGTAAACAGATTTTTCGAGAAAGTGCTAGATCGCACCACGCAGACTATAAATAGCCGTCGCTGGAAACTGAGTCAGTATTACTTCAGATGCTACAATCGAACATTTTCTTGCGAATATTCTTAATCATTACGTATTTGTTTTTTGGATTTATTTTGCGAATTTTTCTGCTATATCCTTTACTTTACGGATAAGGGATCGCTCTTAAGAATCTGTTTTGCTCTCTGAGACTGAAAACTGACTCTGAGACTCTTGACTCTGACTATTTTCTCTGAGCATAAAATGCACGAACTCAAATCTACGTGACAATATTTGTCCTAAATAAGATTACCTTTGATACATTTGGATTGTAATAGTATTGAGAATTTCATAAATTAAATTTAGTATTAAAATATTTTTTTACAGTATTTCTAACGGTATTTTCTCTTCTAAATTTTACACCAACCCAGTAAATAGAGAAATAAAGGAAAATGCTGTCCTCTTAAGCTCTATTTAAACCTGCACACACACAGTTATATAGCCTTCCTATTCTTATTTTCTTTAATATTTTCACGTAAACGTGCACGCACAAACGGTATGATAAAATGCATAGCTGCATCATAATTGCATAAATAAAATATACAAAAATGAGTACAAAAATACAATATCGTCTCGATTATGAAATATTGCATCACTTTTTCTTTATTCAAAATTTTTCAATACATTATAATTTGTAGTAAAATATAAATGTCGTAGGAAAATGGCGTAATTAGAAATTTCATGAAATCCCTAAGGAAATAGGATCAATTGACCGGAGTTGTTAAAATAACGTCACTTTAAGGTCATTTCATGATGAAAGTCAGTGATTTTATCAAACCCTGAGCTGTTTCATTGAAGTGATGAAATTTACTAGTCAGGATTTGTCATGATAAAATGTTGTTCAGGGAGAGGGGAGAGTCCTTGTACTTCCTAATCATACAGGTAGTACTATCGATCCCCTAAATATCAACCCCATATCTTTAAAAAAATGGCTCACTTGTTCATTTCACCATTTGACTCAAACAGTTCGGGCATTTGATCCAATCACTTACTTCCATCAGGGAAATGACCTCAAAGAGATGTTATTTTGCGGGAATCTCCCTGAGGGATTCGATGTAAGTCCTAATTTCATCACTTTCCTGCGACATAAAGATAGACATTGTCAATGCCCTTATAAGCAACTATTTTGGCATGTTGGTGCCACGGCTTGGCAATCTGTTAACTTTAAATTAACTCTCATAATATGTAAGCGAATAATGGCAATGCATAATATTACTGCAGCAATGTTTTGGCTCAAATCTAATGCTTATTGTTGAAAAAGTTCAGTTTGGTTCGAGAGACTTCACGTCGGAAATCTCATCAATAAAACGAATTGATTTAAGATGACTGCCTAAAATGAAAATGTCGTTTTTCGTCTACATATAATGTATTTTTTTTATTGCAAAATCTTATAGCTTGAACATTTTTTTTCGAAAACAGTTTTTTTTTTTTCCTTTGCGTGAAATACAAATACAATTATAGCGATTTTAAAAAGCATCACTCTATGCAAAAGGGCAGTAAGATAAAACTTTAAATGAGTTTTTCTCAAAATTATGTTTTCGAAAGAAACTCTTTACCAAATATATGATATCTTTAGAACCAAACCAGATAACGTTTAAAATTTTGTGTGAGAATGTTTATTATACTATTTTTTATAAAGTGGACCAAAAGTTTTGTTTTTGGTTAAATATTTTTTCATTTAGGGTAGTTTTTATAAAGAAATGCTTTAAAAATATCAACATTTTCATATTATTATGTATAATTGTATGCAATTTTTTCTATTTTAATATTTGTCTTAGATTTCGGTTCATTTTGAAGAGCACCGTAATATGTATGCTGTGCATACAGAAAATTATGATAATCGTATTAGAAATTTTAATACAGTGTTACCCATTTTAGTAACAATTTGGTAAAATTTCCTTGAAAACATCCAATTTTTCTAAAAGTACAATATTTATATTTAAAAAAATTTATGTATTTAAATATTTTTTTTTATTTTTATTCCTAAAAATACTCAATTTGCTTAAAAAATTTGTTTTTATACAAAAATTGGGTCCCAAGGAAGATCTAAAAAATTTTTGTTACAGTAGACTTAATTAATACCTAAACAAACACTAATTAAAGAAAAAAATTAAGGCAATACAAGAAAATTATGAATTTTTGAAAATTCTCCTTTGAAGACAACAAATTACATTATGTGAGAAAAGTATTCTCAATCTAAAGGATATTATTTATCATTTCATTAAATTACTACCAACTAAAAATAAACAATTTATCTTACTTATTTCATTGAATAAATTTCATTGCTTATTAAATAGCGCTAAATGTCATGGAATATTGTTTTATTCCATTCTCTTCGTATGAAACATCAAAAAAAGTGTCGTTATATCAAGATCTTGTCAAGCTATTGAATGTTCAACACATAATAGCATGTAAAAAGGAATATATCCGGCAATTAATTAATTACCTAACATAATTACCTAAACATATTCGAGATAAGATTAGGCAACCAGATAATGGTGTCACATTCAATTTTGCCTAGAAAAAGAACCGTATTTATCTGCAAACAAAGATTGTAATTTATAGATAAGAACTCTGAAGAGAATCTTTTAAGAAAGAAATCTTCAATTAAATATTTAGAAATGTTTATTCAATTCCTACTATTATAGTTCACACTCTTTATATATTTATTTATCTTGGTGGAATTTTCAATCGTTAATAAAATACATTTTAAAGAGCTCAATTCAGCTGACATTTTATATACATGATTGTTTTGGATGACAATACAACAATTTCATTATAATTCCTACAAATTAATTGATTAAAACTCATTATTCAAAGAATTACAAATACAGCCACGTTGGCATCATTTTTGGCGACTTTGTGACCCTTTTGGTGACTAGTGTCAAAACTTGAAAAGGTTTTTTTTTCTCATGTGCATTCAGTCGAACTGAAATTTTATATACACGATTGTCTTGGATGACAATACGATACATTAATGATAATTAATAGAAATTATAATTGTCACTTAATGTTGTGATTCTGTTATATATATATATATATATATATATATATATATATATGAGTTAATTGTAACTATTTAAGAAAAGTCAGTTAAAATAAAAAAATTTCTTCGTTGATTTAAGTAGGAATTGATTTAAATTTTTTTTATATTACATGTTTTTAATGTGATAATAAAATGCATAATTTTGCAAAGCACTGTTTTGTTTTAAAATGCTTTTTTTCTGTTTTAATCACTCTTTTAACACTTAAACACGGTTATTTCGATTTAACTAAGTAAGAATTGTGGTTTATTTTAACGTTCATTCTTTATGGATATTAAAGAACATTACAATTGGATATTTTTAATATTTTTTAATAATTTAACGGTTTTTGATTTCCATTCTCCTTCGGTAGATACTCTATCGAAACCTTCTTAAAATAAATCTTAAATTTATAAAATCTTTGAAATTTATTTACTTTTGAACTTGCATTTTTCGTAAATTGTATCCGGAATTACTTTTAGCAGGCTACATGAAACGAAAGTTTTCTGTTTTAAATGAGGATTTTTCGTATACAATAAATATTTATGTTAAATCCTAATGTCAAGAAATGAATCTTTAAACAAGTTTATTTTGGAATTATAGAATACTATTATTTCTCTATAAAACTAGAAACTTATTTTCTGAATCATAAAAATACCGAAATATAAACATGTTGTTCAGTGGCGCACACAAGGAGGTCCTGGGGGTCTGGACCCATCCCCAAAAGCACTTGCTATTTTTTCCGATTGATTATTATTCTATATAGTACGTAAAATTTAATTAAGTATTTGTTATTAATGATTAATTTTATTAATTAATGCTAATTATTTATTAAATAATTAGTTTTTTACGGTGTTTTGTTCCCGAAAATCGACAAAATCAAAAGGAGCATGATACAAGAATGGGGAACTTTCGACCCCAGACACCCCTCCCTCTCGAAAAATTCCTGTGTGCGCTACCGTTGTTGTTCAATATTTTTTTGTATATTATACGAGCGGCATGTACTTTATATATTTTGTATTAATTTACTTTATTTACTTCAACCACTTTCTGTTTAAGTACAAGTTTTAAAACATTTTATTGTCTTCATTTGTAAATGTCGACCATGTAAAAAAGTAAGGAAAAAAAAGACAAATTTTGTCTACCAGATCTAATTATCCATTAGAAACTAGACTGCAAACCGAAATCAAATGCTTTAGCGAAAATAAATCTCTCATCTTCACTATAAACAAAAAACAAAAGTTCATTTCAAGAGTTGTCGTAAAGCACTCAGTTCGAAAACATTCTCTTCCCCTTATGTTTATAAAACAAAAACCAAGCGTATGTGAGTAATATTTTTCTCATTTCGATTAGAAGGTCAGATCTCTATGCATCTCAAATCTTATGGACATAAAATGCCATCCATCTATTGCCAAAAAACTGAACTTACAAGACGTTCCAAATGCTTGGTGCACGGGTGAGTCGTTCGGCCTACGGAAAAGAAACACACTGTCCCATTTTGCAGTCATTCGAATTCTGGCGGTGTTTTGCGCTGGCTAGAATAATAATTCAATTTTCTTTGAAATTTTACACTAAATCGTAACCCCGAATATTTTGTTGAGACATCAGCGAGAACGGTACAACCTATAAAAAGATTATTATCGAGCATGTGCTAACAATAATGTGTGTACGTGAACACCATAGAAAATCCATAAGGATTTTTGGTATTTACGAACTATTGCAACGATGACAACGTTCAAAATAACTCGCCTGGTTGGCAACCCCGAATTCGCATGTGTCGTATACACTGAATTGGCAACAATGTGTTTCATTTCATATAATGTCGCCAATAAGATTACAAAAAAACGGAAGTAACAGATTTTCTCTATTACCTGCATATTCGCGGAATTAGAAGACATTTTTTAATTTGACAAATTTGATCGTCGGTATAATACCTAAGTACTTTTATTTCAATACATAAATATATTACAGTTAATTACGAAAGTTATGTTTGCAGTTGAAAGAATTCAATGCCTATTCTGCATTAAACATATCTGATTCACTAAAATTCATCAACAGTTGTGTAATTCTTGAATTACAAAACTGCTCAAAATCCGAAGGGAAAAAAACGATGTACGTTTTAAATCTCTTTTATTTTTAATACAATTCAAAGGCATTCACAGTATGTGATGTATCATCAGAATCAAATCTTTTTAAGACAACCAGATTAATTTTTAGAAACAGATGTAAAAGCAGTGCTTATGTTGCAGATGTAAAAACCGTGCTTATGTTTAGTTCGAATTAAATATTTCCTTATACCTTTAATCTATAAACATCGAATAAGGAGTTGCGCAAGACTTTTTTTGAAAAACCATCTAAATGATTTTCTACAGTCCAATGAAAAAGCAAGCATTTGACCTGAAACATCACTTTTCAGTCTTCTCATTACATATCTTGCGATGTCTTCAATATCTGTTATATTTAACAAACAAAAAAACCTACACCCCTTCTGTTGGTGTTTAGATATATATGGCAATGAGTTTGCTAACTTGTCGAGCTTCAGCCATTACTTCATAACTTAGATGAAGACGCAGAAACAAATGGAATAAATTAACTGTCATTATTTCCTTGGCCGATGTAGCCTTATGGTCAAGATAATGGATTAGTAGCAGGCGTGTCATGAGTTCGAGCCTAGTACCGCTGAAGACCCTCCGTGTAGGGTTGTGATGAACGTTATTTCTCGAAGCTGAAAAGTCCTCCCGTTGGTGGTGGCCGTGGTAGCCGAGTGGTATAGGCATCGGATCGTGGCTTGCCTTGTCACGAGTTCGAGCCCAGTACCTCTAAAGACCCTCCGTGTAGGGCAGCGATGCACGTTAAATCTGTAGAGAGCTGAAACGTCCTCCCGTTGGTGTGGGGGTGCCAGCTCAGGTGTCATCCCTTGACCATGGTTCAAAATTACGTGGTCCGTCGCCAAAACGCCCTCGTGTAGCTGAACAGTGTGACGTTAATATTCAATCAATCAATTAAGCGAACCTCCCGTTCGTGTTGTGTGGAAGTTAGGAGACGGGGTGCCAGTTCAGGTGTCGACCTTGTCACTTGACCATGATTTCAAGTTACGAGGTCCGTTTCCAAAAGCTCTCGAGTAGCTAAACTGAAATTCATTCCCTTACTTACTGTAACTATTCCTAGATTTATTACCCACGCGCAGTTTTAAATAGGTTTACCACATGAAAGGTATTGTAACAAACTATGAAAAAAATGTTTATTTTCAGCACGAAACATTTGCTAGTATTTTCTAAAACAATAACATCGTGTAATGAAATCACGAAAAGGGTGATGTATATAATTCTTTCCTCGTTCCTTAGCTTCTGTCAGAATTGTTTCGCCTTTATTCGGCGCGGGAAGAAATATTTTGTCGCTCAAAATATATTATTCATTTCAATTAATTCCATTAATCATTCGCAAGGATTGAGGCTGTATGCTCAAAAGAACACCAGCGTGTATTAAATGTTGATTGGATTGCATTCTTTGTAACGGAAAGATACTGGTATATACAAATACATAATTAAAATACAGTAATTTTACTACAGAGAAGTCTGTCTTTTAGAAAACGAAAAGAAATGGTAATAATAGTAGCTTCAGTAACTAATATAATCCCGTGTTAGTTTAGTATAATTGAAATTAATACCTTTATTTATTATTATTTTTTTCAGTAAGGGCTTTTGTGTGTTTGTTCATTGCGTTATTTTATAAGGTATTTACAAGATAAGTACTAACACTTTTAATTTTATTAAAGACAACAGCTTGTAAAAGCTGGTATTTCTCAATTATAATCTTTGTCAATTCAACGGATTAATTAGTAGCTTTTCATTTATTCCACTTTTGTTTGACTGCATTCAATACGATTTTTCAGTACTTCGTTTACTATTATTCACAACATGCTTAATTAGATCTAGTTGAAAGCTAATTTTTGATAATGGCAAGAAAAGGTACGAAAATCGAGTCTATTTAATTAAATCATAAGAAACATATAGTATCGAATTGAAAGGAAACAGCAGGATATTGTTAAAGCAGTGTCAGTACTATAGCATAGAGAAATTTTATAACTATTCTAAACAGAAGTTTTTTTCAGGTATAGAAGTTTAAGTTGGCATTACTTTCCAAGATGACGACCGATTTAACAGCTGTCAAGTGATTTATTCTCAGTTTGGTTTGGCAATTCATCAAAACGATCATCAAGCAAGGCGTAGATTCGTCGAATGGGCCCAAAACGAGATTGCCATTGTTCCCGATTTTCATAAGCGAATTTTGTTTAGCGATGAAGCGCACTTCTGGTTGAATGGCTACGTCAACAAACAAAACTGCCGCATTTGGAGTGAAGCTAATCCACAAGTGTGTGCCGAAACACCGTTACATCCACAAAAACTGACTGTTTGGTGCGCTTTACGGGCTGGTGGAATCCTTCTTCAAAAACGATGCAGACCACAACGTTACAGTCAATGGTGATCGGTATAGAGCCATGATTACTAACTTTTTCATTCCTGAATTGAACATTCATGATGTCCAGGAGCTGTGGTTCCAACAAGACGGCGCAACATGTCACACAGCTCGTGCCGCAATCGATTTATTGAAAGACACGTTTGGTGACCGCCTAATTTCACGTTCTTGACCTGTGAATTGGCCTCCAAGATCTAGTGATTTAACACCGCCAGACTATTTTCTGTGGGGCTATGTAAAGTCATTGGTCTATGCGGATAAGACACAAACGCTTGACCATTTGGAAGACAACATTCGCCGTGTTATTGCCGATATACGGCCACAAATGTTGGAAAAAGTCATCGAAAATTGGACGTCCAGATTGGACTACATCCGAGCCAGCCGTGGCAGTCCTATGCCAGAAATCATATTTAAAATGTAATGCCACAAGATTATCTTTCGAATAAAAAAATTTATGTCAATCGAATTAGACAACGTTGTTTTATTGCAATTTAAAGTTCTATGCCTCTAAAAAACACCCTTTACAAGGAAATTAAGATGAAGAAGTAAATTAATAGATCATTAAATTTAATCTATTCTATTTTATCTTTGTTCTAATATACAATTCTCCTCCAATTTTTCATTCAACTCTCCCATTATTTTGATTTCTATTCGTTTCTCAGTAAAATCCTATAGTTGGACCCTCTGATTTTTTTGGCTCCTTAAGTGTTAACTAATGACGCTAAAAAACAAAGTATTTTTCTGAATAGCTAGCTTACACTGGTGTGCAAAAATTAAGGACGAGACGGTTTTTTAAATATAACTTTATACAAAAGCTTTCCAAATCAACACATTTAATACCGTAAGATCCCCAATACGTAAGGACATGTGTAATGTATGCAACACTTACTAAAAGAGAAATCAGAGGGATAAAAAGAAGCTTGATTGAAAAAGTAGCATGGAGCGCAAAGCGACTGAAGGCCGAAACATCCCTGTGATGGGTGTCCAGCAAAAACATCTGGTCTTTAGTAGGAGATAGGATCTCCCCTGACTGCTAGGCAGGTTTCACAGCGTCTGCCCATGCTGAGAATGAGGTTGTCAATGAATTGTTGAGGCATTGCTGCCCATTCGTCTTGAAGCGCCAATCGAAGCTCCCGAAACGTTACCGGTGGTAAGGTACGAGCTGCCAAGCGTCTGCCTAGAAAATCCCATACATGCTCGATGGGATTGAAATCCGGAGATCGGGCCGGCCGATCCATACGTTAAATATCCTCACTCTCTAAGAGCTGTTCGGCAGCTACTGTGCGATGACATGGTGTATTGTCGTCCATGAAAAGGAACTGCAGACCCATAGCTCCTCTAAAAAGACGCACATATGGAAGAAGAATCTCGTTACAATAACGGGTCCCATTGACTGAACCTGCGTCGAAGATGTGACGGTCTGTACGACTACCAAGGATGATGCCTCCCCAAACAAGAACACCGCGACCTCCATACCTGTCCCTTTCAATGATGTTCGAGGGATGATTACGGCTTCCCCGCTCTCTCCAGATGAGTATGCGATGAGAATCGATACTCAAACTGAATCTGCAATCATCTGCAAAGAGTACTCGTCCCCATTCATTGTATCTCCAATTTCGGTGTTCCCGGCACCACAGAGAACGCCTTTTCCTATGGGCAGGCGTTAAAGGTACACACCGTACAGGGCGTCGTGAAAACAGACCACCACCGTGCAGTCTTCTGGCCACGGTAAAACGTGATATCGGTCGTCCAGTCGCCTGTGTCGTGTGTCTAGCGATTTTTCCCGCTGTCTGCCGCCTGTTTCTTCTGGCCTGTACGACAATGTACCGGTAATCTGCGGGTGTGGTTCCTTGTTGTCGACCACTACTGAACCCCCGGATAGCTGTTCCTGTAGTTTGAAATTGTCTCCAAAGTCGTGAAACGATGCTGCGAGCAAATCCGAACTCTGCAGCCACACTTGTCACACTGCGGCCTTCCTCCAACCTCCCAATGATTCGACATCAGGTAAAAGCATCCAGATGTCGTCTAACAGATTGATTATTCGCCATTTCTCGCTGAGGCAGCAACTCGGTGTGATTTTAACTGCTATACGGCGTGCAATCTCTTTGCCAGAAATGCTGATCTTACACCGACAACATGCTTTATACTACTCAGACACTCCCCCATTACGTCTACCTGCATATCTGCGCATGTGCTACCGTACATCACCTTACTTAATCTCCTGATTGGTCTTTCTGTCCGCTCTGCCTCTTCGTTCAGCTGATATGCTAATTTTTCGACTTCGTCCTTAATTTTTGCACACCAGTGTACATCAAATCCTTAGCATACAGCTTGGCTGCAAGAATTGCTAACTCGGCGGTATAATCCTAAAAAAAATTAAAAAATTAGCACCAAACTTTTGTCACCGAATACGGGGGTTCAACTAGGATTTAACTTAGTTTAATGGGGATCATGTCTGCCTTTTCATCCGCCATTTGGGCTTCAATTAATTTCTGTGATGTAACACTTCACGGAAAATCGTTGTTAATCTTATTAATGTATCCGACTTCGTTCGGAGACGTGATTTTAAAAAGGCGCATAAATGGATCATTTACATCATATGTAGTGTCACTTAGATTAAAATACATGAATAAAATTGTTTTAAGAACATATTGACAAAAAAGAAATTATTTAAATACAATATTTCGGCTAAAAATTAACTTAGGATAACCTTTTTTCAAAATGTTCTCCTGTCGTGAGAAATGTTTCTATTATAATATTTTGCCTGTATTATGCTCAGACCTCTGTACAGAGGCTCAACTACGGTTTTTGAAAAATTCCCATTATTTGCAGAGTTACAACCCATTGAAATAATTATCGGCGTCTACACAAAATGCATTTTATTTAAAAGTTAAGATGTAAAATAAGATTTTTTTTTAAATTTTAAAATCTTTCTGAAGATTTTCGAAGTGATAACTTCTTTAAGCGCGTTTTGCTGAAGAGTGAACTTAAAAGTTGCGTTTTAAGAAAACCAAGTATCTTAACAAGGGATCGGAATTTTCCGTAACAATGTAAAATCCTTCAAGACTTGTTACAAGTATGGCAGTGCTCCTCAAACTTTCAATACTGGCGACCCTTTTTTCAATCATAATTTTTATCGCCCCTCCCTTGTACAATATTATATTGAATGCAATAATAATGCACTTTGAGACGCTACAGCTACAATACGATCTTTATTCTAAACCGTACAAATTAATAAGATAAGTAAAATGTATTAAATTTTATATATGTTACTTTTAAAAAAGTAAATATATTTTATTTTTCTCTCTCGAATTTTCAATTAGGACAGATTGCAAAATGCGGTGGCTGCTGTGAAGACAAAATATAGATCTCAGCTAAATATAGAAAAAAAACTCAGAGTGTCAATTTCTAATCGTAAAGCTACCTTTGAAAAACTCTTCTCTGGAAGACAAGCTCATGGAAGTCGCTAATACTTATTAAACTGGCTCTCTTTTTGGTATAAATAAATTAGTTATAAAATATACCTTGTGCAGCCTGATACATTAAAAGTATACTATCTGAAGTACTCGCTCTTCCCATGAGTTCATTAAAAAAAAAACTAAAACAATCTTGTTATAATAGCTTAATTATCAGGAGAGTAAACCCAAATGCACACACACATGACAATGTTTACAAAAATGTAAAATGATGTTTTAAAATGAATGCTCATAAGCGAACTGTAATTTTAAGGCTCACAGAATTAGCCTTAAGAATTAATGTTAAATAATGAAAAAGTAATGTAAAATTCTCTCTCCGATGCAGAATAATTGTGTTATTTTTAATATTTAAAGCGAGAAGATTTCAAAATGTTTTAACCCGGGAGCAGGCACACTCTCGATATTAACATTAATGGTCACGCTGGGTTATTGAGACACACAAGCCATTTTTTAATAGTTATATTTATTGTACACAATACAAATCGTCATTACAGTGAATAATTTAATTAAGAGAAAGTATACTTACCTACTTTCAAGGACTTTTCAATTTGCCAGAATCAACGATTTCGTGATATGTGTGCCCCTCGTGACCACTTCCGTGTTAAAAGTGTATTCAATATAATATATGGATGTTAATGCTAAAAAATTGCTTAAAATGCTTTTCATTATGCTTTAAATGTTTGAGAGTACTCATAAAAATAAATCTTGTCCAAGTAATCCTCCAAAGTGCTCTCTGTGCTTTTCCAACTGTAATAAAACTTTTTTACATGGAAAAAGCCCAACAGAAATACATTAAATAAACTTCTCTAAATGAAAAACAAATGCACATAAGAGAAGGGTCGTAACTAATCGTAACAATAACTTCGAAGGTCAAACAAATATATTCTGCTGCCTACAGCTATAATGTACATCATTTCAAAAATAATAACATTGATGATTATTTTATCTTCCTAATGTTTTTCTTCGATTCTGGGTCTGGGTTTAGTTTTTTCTATATCTGAAAGAGTAGTATTTTAGATTTAAAAGAAAATATAATAAAACATCTCTCATAATGGGATTACAGCTAATTAAATAAAAGTTTCTTTATTGGTTATCGGATCAAAGATAGCTAATTAGGTAGTGAAGAAGTTTTTATTTTTGATGACGTAATATCACCAGATGATATATATAAATTATATCAGTGGAAAAGTGCATTTTTAGTATGCTAGAAAGTATTTTGAATTACTTCATTCCAGTAAATTAATTGTTTTTAAATCATTTATTTTCGATACCCTCGCACCCCCTGCATAGGCTTATCGCGCTCTCCAGGGAGCCGCACCCCACAGTTTGAGAAACGCTGAAGTATCGGAAAACACATTCTCATTAATTGGTATAATTGCGTTATCAAGATCAACAAGCCTTGAAGGACTTCACATTGTTAGTGAAAATTCCGATCCAAAATTCTTTCATGGCCTAAGAGAATCTACAAAGTAAATTTAAAAGTTTATCAGAAAACAAACTTAAAACAATATCGGTTATCTTCACAAACTTTATTTCCACAAAAAAGGAAATATCAATATATTCCTTGAATTGTCAAAGTTTACGTGTTCATGCTTTGGATCTCGATGACAGCATCATGCAACATGTAATTACACTGGTGTGCAAAACTTAAGCAACAAGTGGGTTTATTGCCATAACTTCACGAAAAATCATCTGACAGACATGAAATTCAGAAATGAGGGAGAGTATTATGTACGTAAAGGATGACGAAAGCATCGGCGCTGGAAAAGAAATACAATGCATATGGTATGGAATGAAACAAAAACAAGCTTTATTGAACGCATAGTACCGTGACTCATGATGGTCTATCCAACGGGAAGAACAACAAGCAGATGTTCCTTAATATGGTATATACCCTCCCCTCACTGCAATGGTTGCTTCGCACCGGCTCCGCAAACTCAGAACCAGCTGGTGCAACATTTCTTGCGGTAGGAGTGCCCATTCTTCAATCAGTATCTGTTTGAGTTGTTGGGTGTTATCCGGATGATGTAAACGTGCTTCAATACGTCTCCCCAAAGCATCCCATACATGTTCGATGGGAGTTATATCTAGGGAGTACGCTGGCCAATCCATTCGAGTGATATCTTCACTTTCCAGCAGCTTTTCAACAGCAAGAATCCAATGTGGCCGTGCATTGTCATTCATAAAAATGAAGTCTGGGCCAATGACACCTCGGAACAGAGGCACATGGGGAAGAAGTACCTCCTCACAATAACGATCCCCGATTACAGACCCTCTATCAAAAATGTGGAGCTCAGTTCGCCCGTTCAGCATAACGCCTCCCCAGACAAGAACTCCAGGACCACCGTAATGGTGTCTTTCCTTGATGTTACTGGTATAAAACCGTGTCCCAATCTCTCTCCAAATCAAAACACGTTGAGAATCGCTTCTGGTACTGAACCGACTCTCATCCGTAAAGAGGACACGACTCCATTGTCAGTTGTCCAGTTTTTGTGCTCTCTGCACCCCTGTAAACGGTGGCGTCGGTGGTCAACTTTCAACGGGACGCAGCGTTCAGGACGACGGGCGAATAAGCCCCCTTTGTGAAGGCGTCTGGCCACATTAAAACGCGACACTTGCCGCCCCGTTGCTGTAGAGAGTTGTTGAGAAATGACGCTTGCTGACTGCCGTCGGCCTCTTTTCGCCTGCAGGATGATATATCGGTCATCCCCTGCAGTTGTCGTCCTCGGGCGGCTACCACCAACCTTTCTAACAGCTGTACCGGTGGTTTGGAACGCTTTCCAAGCGCGCGAAACGACACTTTTGTTGATTCCGGACTCTGCAGCTACACTGGTGACGGTACGCCCTTCCCCCAGCTTTCCGATCATTCTTCCACGTGTGAAGTCGTCCAGGTGATTTCTTCTAGCCATATTTCACGAACTGACTCACTGGCACTTGCAGCGAATATGTTGAATTGCGCCTGCGTCCTTCATTTTATTTTACTGTTGAACAGCACGCACTGACATCACGCGTTTTGCGTACGCTCACGTCACTTCTGACGTTTCGTTCCTGATATTTGCATACGCATGACCTTTCTACTGACTTACGTGTTCACTGCACTGATCTCCAGACCTCCTTTTCTGCAATTGCATGGTTATCTCTCTGCTTAATTTTTACGTTGTTGCTTAAGTTTTGCACACCAGTGTATTTTACTTTTAACAGAAACTTGGATAAAAAATGAAGAACATTTAAATGTTCCAAATTTTCATTGCATTGCTAAATTCTGAAGACACAGTCGCAGAGCTGGTGGAGTTGCTATATATAAGAATAAGGCAGATACGACAACCTATATGTCACTTCAGAAATAGATGTAGCATCAAATACTACTGAATCATTTAGATTTAATGAGCCATGTGTATAGGAGAAATTTGTGCAGCGAAATGTACCGCAGAAAATAGACAAAATAATTATAATAGTTACTATTTATATTTCACCAATTCAAAGAGTAGAGAAAATTATCGAATTCATTCACAAAAATTTAGTTGCCCACACTGAAGCCGAATCAACTATTCTGAACAAATTGCCAATTACTTTACGTGGGGATTTTAATGTAGATTTTTCAAAGACAAATTAAAGCCTTTAGTAGATTTTTTAAAATCAAAGTTCAATTTAATTATGTGAAATGATCCAAATGAACGCACGAAAAGTACCGAACAGCAGTTGACGCAGAGTTTTTTTTTAATATTTAAATAATTTTGATTCTAAAATATTTACAACCACAATTTCAGCTACCATATAAACTTATTGTTTCCTTCTTAGAATACAATTAATTCACAAATATCATATAGTATAGTCCACCAAAAATATTACTTTATGAGTACAGACATATGAATGTGAATTATTTTATTTGACAAAACTAATATCCCCTTGTTTTTTATTCACCTAACTAATCCATCCCAGAAATAACATTACAAAATTTGAAGCTATCACTTCTATCGTGGGTCATAAGAACACACACACACTCCTTTGTTTACAACATTTGAACATCTTCATGAAATTAAAAATTTTATCTAAGCCTTACAAATAGAACAACACGTACAATTAGTTTAATATCTTTTCTGTATTCAATGGAGAGCACGTGTTTGTCTTTATCATGCCATCGTCATGAATTGAGCCCACTGGCAATCACTCCTTTTTTTCATGTAATGTCGCCAATACTATTGCGATAATAAAGGGTGTTAAAAATATCAGAAAAATTAAATTGCAATAAAACAAGGATGTATTATACGATTGACATAATTTTTTTTTATTCGAAAGATATTCTTGTGGCACTACATTTTAAATATGATTTCTGGCATAGGACTGCCACGGCTGGCTCGGATGTAGTCCAATCTGGACGTCCCATTTTCGATGACTTTTTCCAACATTTGTGGCCGTATATCGGCAATAACACGGCGAATGTTGTCTTCCAAATGGTCGAGCGTTTGTGGCTTATCCGCATAGACCAATGACTTTACATAGCCCCACAGAAAATAGTCTGGTGGTGTTAAATCACAAGATCTTGGAGGCCAATTCACAGGTCAAGAACGTGAAATTAGGCGATCACCAAACGTGTCTTTCAATAAATCGATTGTGGCACGAGCTGTGTGACATGTTGCGCCGTCTTGTTGGAACCACAGCTCCTGGACATCATGATTGTTCAATTCAGGAATGAAAAAGTTAGTAATCATGGCTCTATACCGATCACCATTGACTGTAACGTTGTGGCCTTCATCATTTTTGAAGAAGGATTCCACCAGCCCATAAAGCGCACCAAACATTCAGTTTTTCTGGATGTAACGGTGTTTCGACATACACTTGTAGATTAGCTTCACTCTCAATGCGGCATTTTTGTTTGTTGACGTAGCCATTCAGCGAGAAGTGCGCTTCATCGCTAAACAAAATTCGCTTATGAAAATCGGTAACAACGGCAGTCTCGTTTTGGGCCCATTCGACGAATCTACGTCTTGCTTGATCATATTTAAAATGTAATGCCCCAAGACTATCTTTCGAATAGAAAAAATCATGTCAATCGATTAATACATCGTTGTTTTATTGCAATTTAAAGTATTATACCTCTAAAAAAACACCCTTTATATAAGTACCAAATTTTGTTTAAATGTTTTAAATTAGCCGGAAAGTTATTTAAAAAACAAAATATTCTATATGTAAAGCTTGATGTGGGGCATATTACTTCTGCAAATAGCTAATATTTTATTGCTAGATTTGTATCAAAAGAAGAATACATTAAATGCCAAAATAAATATACATAAAATAAGTGTCTAATAGGTGCAGCTTTAAAAATAATAAAATTTCGTGTTAATATATCTTCTGCTATTGTTATAAGTTTTCTACAACTGTTCATTTATCACTCAGTGTTTGCCTGCATTGTATTCGTTTTGACATGTTAATTAGTTTTACTGATAACACGCATTGACAACAAATTTCTTGCTTGTTCAAATTAATCATTTTTATTCATGAACGTCTAATTTACTTATCACGAACATTTCATTGCTCGCGTGAGTAGTAATCCATGTTTTTTTAAGTACTATAGAATAGTTCAAGTTCAAAATTTTGTATTTATGCCAAACATAAAGAATCCATAATGAGATTCATTTATGTTCAGCTTGTTATGAATTTTGTGTAAAATTGTGTAAATAAGTTATATTTGGGTGGGTTAAATGTGTTTATATATATTACTCTATGTTGCATTTGCTTTATGTTAAAAATTGTAATATTTGCATGTAACGCCGTTCCTTACATTATAATAGCGATTCAATGGAAACAGCGAAATCCTGGCGCCATTTTTGGTGACCATATTGGTGATCATTTTTGGCGAGTTTGGGACCCTATGGATTTTTCTAGAAATTAGTGATTTTTCAACTAATTTCACGATCCGTGACGCTAGTGGATCTTTCTCGAAGGATCCAAGAGGTCTATAATTAGGGAGACGCTTTCCGAAATGGAGTGGTATTGTTTTGATTAGCAGTCATGCCTTGACTTTTGTAGAGTCAACCAGCGATTAGTAAGACGAGCGAGTGCTTGTGAATAATCTAGTCTACTTGTATTTTAGACACTAATAGTTGTGTCGGAGCTTTGTAGAAGGTGTGAATACCTTCTGATATTTATTATGTGAATTTTGGTACAGAATCCAGTATTTCAAGTATTGTTTCCTCGACTATAAATTTCCATCTCTCCCAAAGAACTGTCTTGTTCTTTGCGACTGATTTGAATAAAATCCACGAATCCCGATTAACGTTACAACCTAATAATTATCATTACCACATAGAAAAAGAAAGGTAATTTCCGGTAATTTCTTGGCAAATCTCGCCAAGCAGGATTTATTGACGACAACACGCAAAAGTCTTCCTTCCTCATTGTTTCGACAGTCCAGGGTGGACCTTGACCTTCTAAAGAAGCCGTTTCTTGGCCGGCCTTCTTACTGCTAGGGTTCTCCAATTTTTAGTTTTCAAATCTAGGAGATCTTTTTCTAGGTCATCAATCCATCTTATATTTGGCCTGCCTTTTCTCAGTGCCAATTGGCTAGGCATTGAAGACATTTTAGTAGTGCGGTCTTCGTCCATTCTGACAATGTGACCTGCCCATTTAATTCGTAGTAATCTGATGAAGTTAATGATGTCATATAAATAATATTACATCGATAGCACACAATATACACATAAAAAATGCTAATAAATGTTAGTTCTCATCGGTTTTTCATCTATTATTGGTGTATTATTAGAAAAACGTTACTGATAAAAAAAACACCACGCCTTGTTTTGAAAATGTAGTGGTAAAAGATTATAAGTGGGAATATTCCGTTTGGCATCGGTTGCATCACTTTTTGGCGAGTTCATCGCCTGTGCTGACGAAACAGAAAAGTACCAAAAACTGTTTTAATTGTTTTTAAAATATGTTATTGCACAAAGAATGACTTTTTAGCAATTTTTAAAAAATCATAATAATTGTTATATGCCTAGGTAATAGACAACAGATTCAAAGCTATTTAATTAAGACAGGTACATCATGCATCTATAACAAATTTCCATAAATATAAAAAGTGTTCTGCTGTATAAAATTGTACAATTCTGTTATGGGAATATATATTAAATTTTTCTAATGTTAATTTTCGTTTACCTTGTTCATTTATATACATATGCACAGCACTGTATGTATTTGAATGCTTGTTTATTATGAAAAAGAAGTCTTGGAGTACGACAATTTTTACTGTACACATGAATTTACGGTATTCTTTCTTTTTAAATCGAACTCGGTTGTTCTAAAGAATCAAGACTGTTTATAAAATGTCTGTGTATATATATTATATCTAATGGTTTTAATTTGTCGATCTCTTATACAAAGTTTCTTCCTAAATTGTTCTTAATTAAGAGTTTTTGGGAAGGACTATAACAGATTAAATAGTTTCCAAAAATTCTTTTCTGTACTTAATTTAATGGCCCAGAAAAAAATAAGGATGAAACACTTTGGGAAATTTTTGACGCATTATATTTGATGTGTAAATAACCATGAAATTCAGCGCTGAAATTTTCTATATTTTTTGGTCTTTAATCTTTGCATTTACTTTTTGTTCTATTGGTTTGATATCAGTCAGGCTGCAATTTTCTTTTGTATTTTATTTTTTTACAGGAATCTATTTAATATCAAATTGTTTGGATGTTTATATAACGATATAAAAATAAATCTCTCACTTTTCTTTTACAAACGGTAAAATTATGTCGCCAAGTAGATACTTATTAAAGAATTATTCAAATTTAAATTCTAAAAACTGTCCCTTTTATAAATGCTTATTGCTTTTACTCACATATATTCTCACATAAACTTAATGTGTTCTTATAATTTTCTCAATATATATTGTTTTAAATTTATTCATTATTAGACATATTTCTTCTCTCTTCCGTTTTCGGATTTAAATGTTTCAGTTCTTTTTTCAATTTTAATACGTATTCTTTCACTTTATTATTTTAAATGAGAGAAATTTGATGTAGCAAGTTTTATTTATAAATATATTTTCCTTTTTTATTTGTTTTCTAATTAATATTGGTGTATTCAGATATAAGTATTTCAAACTCACAAAGCTTTGAAAATTTGAATATACGACCTAAATCATTCTACTAAAATTTTACGTTCCTCAATTCACATTCCCTTTTATGAAAACATGATATTTTTGGCACACGTGTAACACATGCACCGTATTTGGCACTAGTTATTAAACACGTTTCATGTCAGTTACTCTATTCTTACTGGTGCAATTATTAAAGATTTATTACACCTCCACACCAGTAACACCTTATACTTTTGTGCCATGCATGTAAATTGGTTAAACTACTTTTGTTTATATAACAATAAACCTTTTAAGCACCCTATATTGTCTTTGCTTTCCGCTTTGTTAAGTTTTTGCTAATCAAATATGGCATTTTAAGGTATCCGACTACGTTCGGAACTCTGATTTTGAAAAAAAAACGAAAATATGGACAATTTTTATGATATTTAGTGTCACTCAGATTAGAATACATGTATAAAGTTGTTTTAAGGACATTTTGGCAAAGAAAAAAAATATTTAAATACAATATTTCGGCAAAAATTAACTCAGAATAACCTTTTTTTTCAAAATGTTCTTCTTTTGTGAAAAATACTTCTATTAGAATAATATTTTGCCTGTATATAGCTCAGACTTCTGTACAGAGGCTCAACTAGAATTTTTGAAATATATAACTTAGAAGTGGGTTTATTCATATGTTACGACACACAACAGAGGGGAGCAATTTTAAGAAAAAACCGCGAATAATTATTTCAATGGGTGGTAACTCTGAAAAAAACGTGATTTTTCAAAATTCTAAATTAGCCTCTGTAGAGAGTTCTAAGCTATATGCAGGCAAAATATTATTATAATAGAACCCTTTTTCACAAAAGGAGATTTGGAAAAAAGATTATTCCAAGTTAATTTTTTGCCAAAATATCGTATTTAAATGAATTTATTTTGTCAAAATGTCCTTAAAACAATTTTATGCATGTATTTTAATCTGAATGACACTAAATATCATGAAAATTATCCATTTATGCGCTTTTTTTAAAATCACGGTTCGGAACCTAGTCGGATACCTTAAGTTAGATTTTTTTTCAAAACATGTCGTCTTAGGTTTAAAAACTAAATGATGAACACTCAACAGGTAACGGAAGGACAGAATGATGTGCCTTTTTAAATTTCTATTATCTAAAACAGGGGTCGGCAACCTTTTAGCTGGGGTGGGCCAAAATAATCTACCAATAAGATTCAGCGTGTCACACAGCAGGTCATTTTGCAACAGTTCGATTCCCTCGATAATGCTTGCAGGATTTGAAAATAGAGGTCAATAATATAAATTTACAGTTTTATTATGTATTAATTTTGCATTGCTTAAAGATGTATCTTAATAGGGAAATACACGCCTTAAAGTATATGTATTTCTTCAACAAAATTAAAAATAATAATTGTACATACATTATGTATTTTTAAACTATTTATTTAAATAAGAATTAGACAACATCAAATATAAGTATTTCCTATCATTATAGTTAAACAAAAAGATAAATACAAGCTTTTATTTGAACCTATTGCTTGCACTGCTTTACTTTTATGTCGCAAAATCAGGGGTATATTTTGTAATTCTCAATTTGACACGATTCTGAGCATTGAGTTGTTAAGCAGTTTCTTTCTGGACTCGAAATATTTTTAGTACGAGGAAAGAATTTTTACATAGATATGCAGAAACATAAAAACGGAAAGCAGAATACATATAATTTTCTTTCTTCACTCAGTTAAGTCTCTCCAGCAATAACATTCATAGTTAGCTAACTAGCTTTAATTTTATCTTTAGCGTTATCATTCAGATTTTTTCGTAATTTCGTAAATGTCCACAATTCCGAAGATGTTTGCCAAGTATGGTCCATTACAAATTTATCGACTTCCCTCCACTCAAAAATCGACAATTCTGTAGAATAGTGGACAGAGTGCCACTAAGAATTGTACCTGAATTCTCTCTCTCGGCACGCATGGCATAGGTTGCCGACCCTTGATCTAAAGCTCTGATGCAGATAAGAAAGGAAAAATAAATGAAAAACACAGTTCAACTTTAATGATACAATATAACCTGGCTAAAAGTGCCAAATTGATAACCCTGAAAACATTGACAATCTGTATTTGTGGGTTGTAATATTATACAATAGGGTCTGGAAAGAAAACTTAATTGTTTAAAAGGTGCTGTTTTTATATCAAATTTTTATCTTAAAAGTGATAAAAATATCAGGATCCATTATAATTTTTTTCTTTTAAAATTATATTTTCCACAAAATAATTTTCTCAGCTTTTAACATACATAACTTAAAAAAAAGTGTTCAAATAAAAAAAGTCATAAATTTTCGGTAGTTTTATAAAGTTATTGGAAGTAAAATTAAATTGCTTAATATAATCTTTTAAAACATTTTGCTTAAGTACGCCAATAAGATTTTTTGACTCAAAATTTGTATTTTTGCAATTAATATTCCTAAAATACTTACGATTTTCAAATTATTATACAATTATTGAAACTTTCTAGAGGAAATTCATTTTAATATATGAGGAAAATGAGTGCATACTTCAAAATTTTCTTGCAATTATGTCAGTGCTTCTCAAAGTTTCAATATTCGCTACCAATATTTAATCATAATTTTCATCGCGCCCTCCCTCATACAATAAAAATGTATTGAATTCAATAATACTATACTTTGATGCTAAAACTGCGATACTATTTTAACCTCTTCAAGGACCACCGGCGTATATAAACGTCTCGCTCAGTCAAAAAGTTAATTTCTCCGGACGTATATATACGTATTTCCGAAGTATGATCTTTTCTGTGCAATGCTATCCATAAAATTACATCGAAGGCATTGGAACGGAATAAAAGGACCTGGAGACAACGCCTGCGAAGGCTTTACTTATTTAAGATTGTTTGCTTGTTTAGTCCTCCCAATACATCACAGACGCGCGCCGTGGAAAACGAATGCATTGGGGAGAGAATCGAGTAACTTTTAATCAGAATTATTTATAAACCGTACAAATTATCAAGATAAGTGTTAATTTTGGTATACAATTTTATATATGACAAGTCCATAAGGCCGCTGCTAATTATTCAATTTGTTCTTGACTTAGTATTGGTATATTAATTATGAAATACATTGTGTGCAGTACTCATACATTTATAAGTGTATTATATCATTGTAAAGGTGTGTTTTATTTTTTATTATGTCAGAATGTTTTGTTCGTTTTCTTTCAGCAAATTAACATTTTTTTTAATTCTTTTGTTTTCGACTTTTCAATATGCTCGCCCCCCAAGAGGGAGCGTGCCCCACAGTTTGAGAAACGATGAGTTATGTAGAACCATTTTATTACAGTTAAGTTTAAAGTGTAAAAAAAAGCTATAAAATAAACTTTAATAGAGGAAAAGTGAGATAAACATTTTGAATGTTGAGAATTTCAGACGAAGATAATTTTTCTGCGTTTAAACATCATCAGGTGCAAACCTGGCACCATTACTGTTAATAGTATATCTGATGAAATTTTTCCTCTGGCATTTTTACTTTCTTTCAACACAACATCTACGGTATCATAGATAAGTACGCGATGACACCAAATGAGTATAAATTAAGCTTATTCTTAACAGACCTAACAGATTAATTTAGATATTTCTATAAAAAGAACGAAAAATTTAGACAAAAGATGGACTGAAGGATTTACTAATTGAAGAAAAAAAATTTGAAAGCAAGAAAAGTTACCCATATAGTTTCATTTTATTCAGTTTTTACTATGAGTTCATTCTCTCCCTATGTATATATGTATAAATATATATATATATATATATATATATATATATATATATATATATATATATATATATATATATATATATATATATATATATATATATATATATATATATATACACTCTGTCGCAAAAAATATATGCACCCAGAAGAAATTGAGCTACATTCACGAAATTTGGTATGCATGTAGTGTATATGAAAATAAACAAATGATTAAAAATTCAGAACAAAATATCATTTTATTAAGCGGTTACAGCTTGCAAAAGGTTAAAAATCAGTAAGTAGTAAAAGCCACCTCTGGCAGCTATACAAGCCGAAATTCGGCGTGGCATCGATTCAATTAGATCACTTATGACCCCCTGTGGAAGATCCTGCCATAGTCTTTGCATCTGCACAGTTAATTCTCCTGTATCTCGGGGACGGCTGCAGTTGCCTTCCCAACGCGTCCAGACATGCTCTATTAGCGAAAGATCTGGTGACCTGGCAGGCCATGGTAGGACGTCATAATATCCTTGAAGACATTGTTGGGAGAGTCGCGCAGTATGTGGAAGAGCATTATCCTGTTGATAAATGGCACCTGGGCGACTTGATAGCATGGGTAGCACAATCGGCGTTAAAATATCGTCCACGTATCTGCGAGCTGTCAAAGTGCCTTGAAGGACCACTAAAGATGATCGTGTGTCCCAAGAAATTGCTCCCCACACTGTCACACCTTGTGAAATTGCTGTATGCCGCTCGACAATAAATGCCGGATCGGACCGCTGGCCGGTGCGCCTCCAGACACGTGTGCGGTGGTCATCATCACTCGAGACTGAATCGGGATTCATCACTGAAGATGACACGTCTCCAGTCTGTCACACTCCAAGCTGCCCGAGGTCGGCAAAATTCCAGTCGACACTGCCTATGATGTGGGGTCGGTGGTAAGCGTCTTAGCGGACGTCGGGTCCTCAAGCCAACTTCGGTCAGTCGTCTCCTTATGGTTTCTCTTGATTGCACTGGATGTCTGGAAGGAGGTAAGTGGCGTTGAATCGATGCTAGCGACGTTGTTGGTGCCGAAGTGGCCACTCTTCTGATTGCACGATCCTCGCGATCATTTGTGTTCCTGGGACGTCCTGACCCTCCGCGACGGTACACTCTACCTTCTGTGATCCACTGTTGCCAACACCGAGCAACTACCATATCGCTCTGACCGAGGTGGCGGCCGATACGTCTATTCGACCAACCTGCTTCTCTGAGGCCTATTATACGGCCCCTATCAAAGTCCGTCAGCTGCTCGTACTGCCGCCGGTTACGTCTTAGAGGCATCCTAAGTCTCAATATCGTCTATCAAAGTCATCAGATCGTTTGGATAGCCGTACGGCGCTCGTACTCATGCTTTTAAACTCTCCCAGTTGCGCAACTAATATGCGCATAGCACACTTAGCCTTGTCTCATTGGCTTCGAAATTTTAATCATTTGCATATCTCTTACCAGACTACATTCTTGCCAAATTTCGTGATTGTAGCTTGATTTCTTCTGGGTGCATATATTTTTTTGCGACAGAGTGTATATATATATATATTGTTGAAATTTTCAATCGTTAGTAAAATGCCACTGAATTTCAAACACATTTTTTTTAATTTGCAAAGGATGACACCTGATGTTTATACAGTTTTTTTTTTCAAATATTATTTCATCAATTAAATTCTATTTTTTTAAATTTTAAATTTATGCAGTGTTATTTCTGACGAAGTTAGAACTAACACCAACAGATGGCGCCAGTAAGGTTTCTAACGAATTTTATCTTGGTTTCAAATATATATATTTTTAAAATTTGTATTGGATAATCTTGATGCTGATACAGTTTTTTCGAATGTTAATTCATCAATGAAATTTAATTAATTAAAATAAAAATTTTCTTTGTTGACCTAAGTACTAACTGACTTGATATTTTTTTTTAAATATTTCTTGTTTCTTATATTTTCACATTTAATAAAATATGCTTATTATCGTTCTCATTTCAGTTTAATATAATATCCCCTTCATATATTCATTGATATTGTTACGTTGAATAAGGGTTCGAGGATTTTATGCCAATCAGTCACAAAGAACAAGACAGTTCTTTAAGAGCGAAGAGAATTTATTGTAGAAAATCCAGTCCTTTTAAATACAGGATTCAGTAGCAATATTCATAAAATAAATCTCAGAAGGTCTTCACACCTTCAATAGCACTCAGACACACTCAGTACAGACAATAGCGTATCGGGATTCCGCGCCGTAGTCTAGGGTTCAAATCCTGGGCTAGGCAAGGTAGACTCAGCCTTTCATACCTTTAATGGGTCGATAAATGATTACTAAGCTAGTTTGGGAACTACACATTGGAGGTTTAACGTCAGACTGACATCTGCTCACACACATGCCCCTCAGTGCCCAAGGTCATGAAAACTGAAATAGGCTCAGTAGGCTTTGGCCCTTATTGACTGTTGGACCACTGAGTTAAGTTTAATTTTCAGTTTTAAATTTAAGGGATTTAAATATGAAGACTTAAAGATTTAATAAATTATAGTTTTCAAAATCTAAAGAACTCGATTTTATAGTTAATCGAACTAAGTTGTATCTTAACCTTTTAGTCGCAAATCTGGAATAAGTCGCCAGATGTAGGATGGGATCTGAAAATGAAAAATTGGTAATTCTGATGAACCTGATCAACACAACGGAACAAAATTATTAAATCAATGTATTGTCATCGGTTCTTGACAAATGTGCACACTTTTGAATTAATTGATCCTTTTAAAGTGGGTAAACATCGAGCTCAACAAGTGACATGCAAATGAATACATACAAGTTATATAGAAGTGAAGGTTATAAAAATGTGTTAAAAAAGAATATTTATGAAAAAAGTTTGTAACGATTTGCTAATAAGTAGGAGGGGAAAAAAGAGAGAAAAATTTTCAAACGAAGTAGAGTTAAAATGCATATTTCTTTTAAGCAGAATATAAATGATTTGTAACTGTTGTTATTTTACTATTATTTTTTTTACATTGGTACAAATGAAAACAATGAGTATTTTTCCTAAATTTTTTAATTAAAATTTTCTGCTAAATTTATATTTATGTGTCTATTTTTTCAATAATGATTGTTCCAAAATTATTAAATTTTTGGGTTTTTATTTCGGGATTAACCTTTAATCTTAATTTGTCATTCACTAATTTCCCTGTCGATTAAACTGAAGTTAAGGTAATACTAATGAATATTTTTGTAATACTCTGTAAATAGTGCTCTATTCCACTATTATATCTCTTTAGTAATGCGTCTCGAATCAAAATTAAATATTGATTTTTCTCCAGATCTGGTGAAAGCACGCATCAACTTCCTGAATAATGGCATAAAAGTGTGACTTACTTCACTTCAATTTTTCCCCAAAATAAAATCTCTCTAAAAGTCGTCTTTTATGGATGACCTCTTAAAGATGGATGACTTTCCAAGCGGAAAACCCCTAATAAAATTACAGCAGCGCGAAAACTGAGAAATGAATTAAAGATACAGCGCAACCTAAGATTCAGCAATAACAGAACAAATCGCAGCTAGAATCGTAAGGGAAAAAAAGGAAAAATTGCGAGAGAAATCGATGCTTTCGATGCTCATAAAACATAATGGGAAAGAATCTTCTCTAATCCCTTTGAGCCTGTAGCATAAATGAAAAAAGGGGATTTTCAATAAGGCGTTAAGGGGATTTTTATCCATTGAAGGATGAAAAAGGGAAAAAAACCCGACATTGCTCAAATTACTTAGCACCAGGGGATTAATCTTTCACTGCGGGGAATATTACCATGCTAAAAGTTTTTTTAAAAAAATGCTGCTTGTTTTGTTTGTGCTTGCTTTGAATGTAAGCAAAAATAAAGGAAAAGTTTATGTAAATTCGACTATTAAAATTGCATGTTAAAGTCATAATTTTTGCGTTTGATTTTAAAACCCTTGAGTTGTACAAGGTAATAGAAGAGATAAACAAAATGGATGAAGATTATATGCTCCTTATATTGAGATTGTACTTCATAGTTCCTTTTGTAGAATTCAGGATGATCAACAGAAATTCAAACACCAAAATAATAGATTTTTAATTGGTTATTTCTCATAATAAAATCCTTCATTATCTGCATATGTCGTTTAATTTTAAAGTAAAGCTTACGAGTACATATAATCCAAAGTTTGATTTTAAAGGACACGTCTGAGGCATCTTAATTTTTTACTTAGTGTTATACCAAATATTTGAACTTAAGATAATCCCCCATGTCGTGTCTTCGCTGTATTGAAATAAAGAAGTCTTTTCATTACTGGAACAAATATTATTTAATGTGATTTATAAGCTCTAACTTCTGAAATGTTCTTTTATTGATTTCATTTGTTAACCCTATGAGGACATGGGTCATGAAAATTTTATTAAAAATTTTTTTTTTATTTTTTTCATTAATTTTTAATTTTAATTAGTGTAATAGATTTTAATGTATTGAGTATATATTTTGTAATTATGTTTCCGTTTTTCAAAACGCTTTCATTAGCTTCACCTTTATGAAACGATATATTTGAACACAATTTTTACCCACTTAAAATGTCAGATTAATTCGAAATTTTGCACACTTGTGAAGAGCCAATGCCAATAATATTATTTTCTAATTTTGTTCCAGTGTCCTGATAAGGATCATCAGGATTAATGATTTCCCATTTTCAGACATGATGACTAATTAAAGATATGGCGACTAAAAAGTTAAGTTACAAATCTGAAGCGAAAACTCTCAAGGTTAACACAAATAGTAATCTTTTTAGTAAAAAATATAATTGACTTTACACCTTCTTCCGCATTAAATATTTCAAACTTAGTTCTTCCAGATTTCCTTCAGTTTGTTGATCCTACATTTTGCCAACCTGGCCTTATCGACGCCCTGATAGGATGCCAGTAGGAATTCCAGATTCTACAAAAAATACGCTCTTAAGATAAATGCATCAATGAATAAATGATAGTTTAAATAACTAAAAAAATACGTTTTTATTGTAGATCGAACTAAAAAAATGAAAAATAAATAATAGTTTAAAAAAAAAAAAAATACGAACTGAAAAGTAAAAAATTAATTCTTTATATTAGAATAAAATTATTAACGAGAAAAACAATATCATTGTGGTAAAAGCATGCATGTGGGGTGCTTTGTTCTATATTTTTACACTAACTCTTCATTTCGGAATAGAACTAGTAATAAATTATAACAATTAATATGGTGCCCCTCACACTTTTACTGCAATGACGTTAATTTTCTCGCTAATCGTTTTATTCTTACGTTAGAATTTATTTTTTACTTTTTAGTTCGATTAACTATAAAAACGTGTTTTTTTTAGATTTTTAAACGATAATTTATTTAATTTTATTTTTACCAAAAAACTACGCGGGAAACTAATGCTATATAGTTTTTACTGAATACCGTCTGCAATATATTAAAGCAAATATTTAACTAATAAACAAATATAATAATAATAAACTTAACTTAACAAAAATAAAACTGAAACGCTTGCACATATATATATTTTTCTTTCTTCTGAAGATTTTTAAATTGTAAGATTTCTTAAAATAGAATGATTTTTGATAACATTTCTAAAATGCAAGAAATCTCAGAAAAGTAGCTGTTAAAAAGGATTTATATATATAAATATGTGTTCTTTTTCTTTGCAGCAAACATGGATAGCAAATGTATTTATATATTGTATTATTAAAAATATATTTAAAAATTGTGTATTAATTTAAAAAACTATTTATTAGAAAATATAATGAATAATATAATAGTGCACACACACACGTGAAAGGGCTTATTTTGAAATAAAAAATATCAAATATAAAACTATTGGAACAATAGAAAATTTCTGCAAATATCTCAAAGGAACATTCACAGTAACCCATTGAAAAAGTAATGAAAAAGGTTACGTGAATCACGATTTTTGTATCTCTGACACGCTTTAATGCAGTGCTTCTCAAACTTTCAATATTTGCGACTCAATATTTAACCATAATTTTCATCGCGCCCCCTCCACACAAATGAAAATGTATTGAATTCAATAATGCTATACTTTAACACTAAAACTGCAATAGGATTTTTGTTAAATGCTGCCTGCATATATAGGGTGTTTTTTTAGAGGTATAGAACTTTAAATTGCAATAAAACAACGATGAATTATTTGATTGACATGAATTTTTTTTTATTCGAAAGATAATCTTGTGGCATTACATTTTAAATATCATTTCTGGCATATGACTGCCACAGCTGGCTCGGATGTACTCCAATCTGGACGTCCAATTTTCGATGACCTCATAAGCGAATTTTGTTTAGCGATGAAGCGCACTTCTGGTTGAATGGCTACGTCAACAAACAAAACTGCCGCATTTGGAGTGAAGCTAATCCACAAGTGTATGTCGAAACACCGTTTCATCCAGAAAAACTGACTGTTTGGTGCGCTTTATGGGCTGGTGGAATCATTGGTCCGTACTTCTTCAAAAACGATGTAGGCCACAACGTTACAATTAATGGTGATCGGTATAGAGCCATGATTACTAACTTTTTCATTCCTGAATTGAACAATCATGATGTCCAGGAGCTGTGGTTCCAACAAGACGGCGCAACATGTCACATAGCTCGGGCCACAATCGATTTATTGAAAGACACATTTGGTGACGCCTAATTTCACGTTTTGGACCTGTGAATTGGCCTCCAAGATCTTGTGATTTAACACCGCTAGACTATTGTAAACTCGTGAGTTCTTTTCCGACCGTGTTCGAATTGTGACAAGAAAATAATTGCAGACAGGATTTGGTCCCACTGTTTATTCCATACCTTCTATGGGACATTTCTTAAAATCAAGAATATATTGAGATGTTACAGGATTACGATACATCGTTCAGCCGTGTCTACTTTTCACGACCCCGGCTTTTTTCGTCACCCTCTCTCTTCGTTCCGACCTTTTTCCTCTCCGTCGTTGCCAGATCCTTTTCTTTTATCGTCTCTCGTTCGACCTGTTGCCAGGTGCAGGCAGCGGTTCCTTACACGCCCCACCTAAGAGTAAAATTTGCCCCATGTGGCTGATTTTACCATTTCAGACACCAGGAACAGAAAATTCACAAACCGTGAAACAGAAAATCCACAAACAGAACACACAATAATTTCAACAGTCAAAAGTCTTGATGATTGTTCTAGTGAAAGTTCCTTAATACAAACACATGAAATAATATTAATAGTTCACCCAATTGAAATAAGTGACTATGTTCCCAGAAAGATCTAAACTGTAATGGGATTGCAAACAGATACATAAAAAACCCATTATGCAAAATAAAACAATACTAAATATATACATTACAGTTTTTATCTTAATCTTTACAATGTTTATTTCATTAACTCATGAATGTGAATGCTCAATGAGTTCACTAAATCCATATTAAATCCACAGTAAAAACTTTCCTACGGCTCTAATTTGCCTTTGGCCGGTATGATTTCCGACCCAACCCATCTCACCCTTTCTAATACAAAGTTAATTTGTTTTACACGATTTTTCCAAATTTGCATCAGAATGTCTATATCGACTATTCGAGATACAATGAACTGCTCTAACATTCTTAAAACCTGAGCCGTTAAATTACATCCATTAGAAGTGTATTCAATCTTAAACCTCACTTTTTTAGTCATGCAAATTCCAAACGACATAAAGCATGCGGCATAATCCTTCGTGAGAGAACGACAGAAATACCACTTCCACAAATCCAGTACCGTGACCCACGATGCTGCGCTATTCTTTTCTACAAAACCTTCCCTTTTCAACAAAAGATAAATCTCGGGGTTTTCGAAAATATGCTTAACAAAGCTTCACAGGTTACCTTCGCACTGAGACTAGTCAACGGCACAGCCTCGCTCCACCT
The DNA here is from genome assembly GCA_019973935.1 of Trichonephila clavipes. Taxonomy (NCBI): domain Eukaryota; kingdom Metazoa; phylum Arthropoda; class Arachnida; order Araneae; family Nephilidae; genus Trichonephila; species Trichonephila clavipes. The sequence goes on along the minus strand of BMAU01018370.1, from coordinate 1,095,789 downwards.
AGTGTGCTGATCAACCAGACATAAAATATATTTATGTCCCTTTAAGCTTGGCGGATCAATTGGACCTATCAGATCCATATTCCCCACCTCAAATGGCAATTCAGGCCTTGCCACAGGTGTACTGGATGATCGGTCTTTAATCCTAACCAATCGAGTGAGCTGACATTCTTTACATGACTCACAAAATTTCTTCACATCGGCCCTCAGACCCTTCCAAAAGAAAGAATATTTTATTCGTTCAAGCGTCTTCTTGGGACCCATGTGACTACTGAACACGGAAGTATGCGCTAGTTTCAACACCTCAGTTCTTCTGCACTTCGGAATTACCAGCTGTCCAATACTCTCCCCGAGTATTTTATCCCTAGGAAATAGATATCCATCTACTTCATAGTAGTTTCCTTTGCCTTCCTTAGCATACTTCCAAACCAATGCTAACTCGGCACAACACTCCTGTTCGGAACGAAAACTATCAGCCACCATGATTCCTTTATCCATCTCAGCGGTCACCTCATCCTTAGTACCCAATGTTCCCACTTCATTCCGACATGAAGTAATATTCCTTTGAGAATCCTCAATGTGCTCCTGTGCTTTCTCTGGCAGAATACCCGATGAAACCTCGGTTTCATCTACATTTCCTGAGTCAACCCTCAGGTCCTGAGAGCTTTGAGCCAGTGAATTCTTTCACTCTGGGCTCCTCCCAACATATCCAAAACATCTGGTGGAAGCAACACGTCTTCTACCAAAACTTCTGCCAAAGCACATAACACTTGCTGGTGCACTACATTAACCTGGCCACCGGTAGCAAGACCAATTGGAACATATACTAAAGGACATTTAACCGCTGGACCGAAAATACCTTTCAAATAAATCGTGGAAGCTCCTTCAACCGATATTCCAGGAACTAAGTCTTTCTTGATAACAGTAATTTCCGTACCAGAATCCAATAACGCATGGACTGACTTCCCATCTACACTGATAGATGTTTTCACTAGTTTACTTAATTTGTCTTCAATAGCCCGCCTAGGAATGACTTTACCTAGCAAATCAACTCTAGCAGTGACCGTTCCATCTTCTAATTTTGTACCTTCCGTTGACACCTTATTCACATTAAGTCTTTTATTATCAACCCCTATGTTTTTAGGACAATTCCGCTTAAAATGTTTATCTGATCCACAGGTGAAACAAGCGAATTTTTTTATTTCAGTTACTTTACCTTTATCAAAGTTTTTCCTAGAAGAAAATTTATCTGTCTTTTTCTCCCCAAATGGCTGTTTACCCCAACTACCATTAAAACTTCTCCTTTTACTATCATTCCATTTAGCTCTCTCAGGTTCATCGTAGGATTTCCTTGAAGCATAAAATATATCACATTGTTTGCCCAAGTTCCTGGGTTTGTACCATTCTTCCCCTTGGAGCACACCAATATGGGTCGCCGTCTCAGAATCCAACATTTCAAACATTTTATCTGCTACGATCAGTTGATTAACTGACTCAAAATCATTCGCTTCTCTTAACTTACAGTAATATAACCACATCGATGTTAAACGGGACGCGAACTGAGAGAAAGTTTCGTCAGAGTTACGTTTGGCCTTTCTAAAATTTTCTAAACATATTTTTGGTGAGGGTTCATACTCCTTGAGCACCACCTGTTTTAAAGATTCGTAATCTTTTAATTCTTCTTCGCCTAGGTTAACTAATAAGTTTGACACTTTGTCTCCTAACATGCATAACAAAACCTTCGGTTTTAACTCGTCGCTAACCATTTCACTAGCGAAAGCCTTTTTCAAGACTAGAAAAAAATATTCCCACCCGTCTGATTTATTGGGTACCTTTACAGTTAAGAGCCTAACCATTTTAACTATTTCATCTAAAGATTTTACACGTGAGGTTTGACCATTATTTTGATTAGCACTCTGATTAGCGATCCTAGATAATTCCATTTCCAAGCGTAATTTTTCAATTGATAATTGTCCTTGTTGTTCTAGTTTTTGCCGCTGTTTTGTCTCTAACCTTTCGGCTGTAATAACTTCCAATAACTCTTTTGCCTCTTCCTCCTTGTAATATTTACTAGAGATTATTTAATTCCTTAAAACAATTTTAGACATAGACGGATCAGGTGACTCATCTAAGTCCCGCGCTAATTGAATTAAGTCAATTTTCTTACTTCTAATGAGAAATGCCATTTTAATCAAGTTAAACCTAATGCCAAATTACCTTCTGACAAATTTAACTACAAACAATTAAATGACCTAGTACTATATACTTAACAAGCAAAAAAATTCTACTCGTTTTTTTCTAAGAGTACTCAAATTCCAGAAACACAATACGAAATATGTTTACAATAAAACTTATATGAGACATAGTTATTTGTTACTAATCAAAACCTTTTTCAAAATTAAAAAAACACAATTAACAACATATTTTAGCTACATTACCATAGAATTATTTCTCAAATCATAAATCTACTCTTAGTTTCTTTTTTTAATTAAAAGAATCTTATGCAGGAAACAAAAAACCAATATACATATACATCCTAAATTACGAGCAAAGGAAATAACCTCAGATTGCATTAAACTATCAACTAACTGACAAATTGCAAAACTTTTGCTTAAAATGAAAAACAATCATTTAATATTAAAAACATGCCACATTCTGAGTCATAAATAACCTACAAAATCTCTTATTTACAACCTTTAACAGGAAGTCTACTTGAAATACATATACATTTTTTAATGGATATTTTTTTACCCACTCAAACATACATTTTTCGCAACCATTATTTCAAGATAAATTAATCTAATTTTTTTTTAAAATTCTGCAAACTGAATTGTTATGCAAAACACTTTCTATACCCAGATTTTAATTTTTGAGACAACTTCAAAACAGTAAAGAATGATGATAAAAGAAATTATAGTTTAACACTAGAACTCTAAATACCATATTTTACAACATTTAAAATGATACCCTATCATTTCCAGGTAAAATAAGTACACAATTTTCCTATTTCATCTACACAATAATCCAACAACATAGAATATTGCAATAAACCAATGAAATTTTCTTTTTTCAGATATATCTGCTTTTTCTATTTTATTTTTTAAAAACAAATTAAATATGACTGCATCCCATTACTTTTTCAAATATTCACACAATATTTTAACTTAGGGGAACAATAGCCACTTATCTCGACATGAAAGCTGTTTCTGTACTTGAACACTTTTCAGATCACGACTCCATTCATCAGAAACTGAAGAAAAATACGGCATCTGTTTATTCCATAGCCCAACTCGGCAGGTGATAGCAATTTTCTGTATGAAGATCATGATTTTTCACTTGAAACTGCTGCAAGAGAATTCCCGGGATCCACGTGGTCATCAACTTGAAAATACACCGCAGGATTCCATTTCCTTCTTAAAAAATTTCTTTCAAAATGAATTTCCACTAGCCCTTGTTCACAACTTTGTAGTACGAACCCCGATCAATTTGAAATATTCATTTAACTTCTGCTCCATTGAATCCCACTTCTGACACCAGTGTAACCTCGTGAGTTCTTTTCCGACCGTGTTCGAATTGTGACAAGAAAATAATTGCAGACAGGATTTGGTCCCACTGTTTATTCCATACCTTCTATGGGACATTTCTTAAAATCAAGAATATATTGAGATGTTACAGGATTACGATACATCGTTCAGCCGTGTCTACTTTTCACGACCCCGGCTTTTTTCGTCACCCTCTCTCTTCGTTCCGACCTTTTTCCTCTCCGTCGTTGCCAGATCCTTTTCTTTTATCGTCTCTCGTTCGACCTGTTGCCAGGTGCAGGCAGCGGTTCCTTACAACTATTTTCTGTGGGGCTATGTAAAGTCATTGGTCTATGCGGATAAGCCACAACCGCTTGACCCTTTGGAAGACAACATTCGCCGTGTTATTGCCGATATACGGACACAAATGTTGGAAAAAGTCATCGAAAATCGGACGTCCAGATTGGACTACATCCGAGCCAGCCGTGGCAGTCCTATGCCAGAAGTCATATTTAAAATGTAATGCCACTAGATTATCTTTCGAATAAAAAAAATTCATGTCCATCGAATAATACATCGTTGTTTTATTGCAATTTAAAATTCTATACCTCTAAAAAAACACCCTATATAAACGTCACGCTCAGCCAAAGCGTTAAATGCTCTGGACGTATATATACGTCTTTACGAAGTACGATCTTTTCTGTGCACTGCTATGCATAAAATTTTTATGAAGGCTTTGGAATGCATGGATCTTTACAGTGAATGCGAAAGATTTACTTATTTATCCCTTCCTTCCCCCATACATCGCACACGCTTACCTACGTGGAAAACTGTGGCTTTGGGGTCAGAGAGTCCCGTAACCTTTAATCGACAGTTCAGGGATTAATTATAAACAGTACAAATTATCAAAATAAGTGTTAATTTTTGTACATAATTTTATGTATGACAGGCCCATGGGGTCACTGGTACTTATTTAACTTGTTCTTAACTTAGCATTGTTAAATTAATTATAACACACATTGCACAGAACTGATACATTTAAAACTGTATTATATCACACAGTGCGAATATTAATTTTATTTCTTATTATATCAGAATGTATTTAGTTTGTTTACTTTCAGTAAATTAATAATTTTTAAAACATTTCGATTTTTCAATAGGCTCGCCCCCCTCGTAGAGTTATCATGCCCCTTAGGGAGGCGTGCCCCACAGTTTGAGAAACTCTGCTTTAATGAATAAGTAAAAGCATATTTAATGAATTTGATATTTAAAATTTATATCCTTAAGCACACTTGCATAGTGATTTATCAAAACCTCTAAACTCAATGTTGAAAATTAGAATTTCTTTTGGTAGTTACAACATGTGTGCTGTGTCCTGATTCAAAGCCTACAGCAAAGTTAATGCTTCATTAACCTTCCGGTATCGGGGTAAGTGTTCGAGTATAATAATAGTTTACTTTTAAAAATAATAGTTTGCGAAAAGTCACCGAAGGGTGAAAATGATTTACATATACTTGTGTATTCGGTTCAAGTACTTTAATAGCGTCACTTACAGAAATCATGCAAAGTCAGTGAAATGAATTGGTCTTTGTGAGGAACGTAAAGGCTTTTTACTTGTAATTAATTTATAATCAAATGCGATTTAATTAAAACTTAATGAAGGCGATGACTAAAAAAATGACAAAGTTTTCGACAAAAAAATATAACAGTAACGTTGAAATGCATGACTGATTAGCATGGCTTCTTTTTAAATAATTGCAGACTATTGTACACAAAACTAAAATAGTGTGTCTCTAAATAAATTTTCATGGCTGTAATAAGTTTATTTATTCATTAATTTTTAATCCGCTTACGCTATAGATTGTGGTGTTATAGATTTCTGCAGTAATTTCCTGGAACATCCATATAGTCCACAATATGTGTTGTTTCTAATGCCACCTGTCTGACGTAGTTAGATCGAAGCCCACAAAATTCATCGGGGCAAGGGTCTAGAAATAGGCCTGTCGTTGGCCTTGGCCTTGAGAACCATACAGGTGACAGTGCAAATTAGCTCGGCGAAATTCTCCGAAGGGACGATAGATGGCGACACCACCTCCATTATTTAGACATGGAACTGAAGGGGAGGGAAATATTCTCCAATCTCCTGCACTCGGGATTCAGCTCACAAGACTTTCAAACCCACTGATTTAACGAGCACGTACTCTGTGTGTACTCAGAGAGTATTTAGTGGCATCGGACATCGAACCAAGGTTTCCGGTCTGGAGTCCGATGTTCTAACTTCTAGGCTACCCACGGCCCCTCCCCAATATGTTTACCATGCAAAAAAATGCCCAATTGGCTATATCACCAATATTTCACTAAGTGTCCAATGAAACGTCCTCATAATGCAAGAAATGGCGTTGCTTGCGAATCTTATACACAAATAACGTCTGAGGGAACGAAAGATGAACCCCTGCCACAATAAAATCAATTTATTATGATCTTAATTTATATACAATAAAGCTACAGTAGTCTAGGAAGCTTATGATCAGGAGTGATGCGACGCAAAGGGTATTTCTGCTATATAACGCATTTAACCACTCAGCCTATCTTTATAGATTAATTCCTAACTTAATAGCATCCGCTCTATTCTTAACGCTTAAACAAACAAGCTTACCGCTATTTCCTTGGCGGACAGCTAAGGTCCCTAAATTATCAAATTATCCTTCTATCTGACTTACTCTGGCTAAGGCAATACTCTTCTGACCTCGGTTTTTCCCACTTTTGCTTAACTCACTGGCACCTTTAGACCGACACACCGAACTCACAGATTACCCTAACAATCTTCTCGTAGAACTTAACCTCACTTCACTTAGCTTACTAAGCGCTCCTCGCGAATACTCTAACGTTCCAATATATATGATTCCTAATTTTCATAACCAGGCTCTCTTCTTGGGTTGGTTGGAAAGAATTGCCATTCTGGCACCAAAGAAATCCCAAGAGGATTAATAGAAGTAATTCTGATAAAGCCCCGTCACAATGTATACTAAGTGCTAATCTTTGGGTTTTAAAAATAAAATTTACCCTATACTGTAACATTGAAAAAATGTTTAAAAAGCTTTTAAACTATTAAAATATTGTATAAATATTTTACCAAGATTTTGTGGAGCAGATCTAAAAAAATATATTGCTGTTCTATGCATTTTAATTTCACATATGATTATGTGTGTGGAAAAGTGGTATAAATTTTTTAAAATTTATTTGTGTGCATAAATTGTAATATGAGTTGCTTATAGAAGCCAATGCAGTTAAGTCAATTTTTGAAATTTTCTGATTCTTCTATATTTTGATAAAATAAATATTATTCTTTTTACTTAATAAAGGATATACTCGTTGCTTACTTTTTTCTAAATTATAGAAACAAGTAGTATATTTAAAAAAAGAAGTCAATTCCTACTTACATCAACAAAGAAAAATTTTATTTTAGCTATTATTTATTAAATAGTTACAATTAATATAAATATGTATATACATAGGACAGAATCGCAACATTAAGTGGTCATTAATTTTTATTAATTATCACTAAAGTATCGTATTGTTATCCAAAACAATCGTGTATATAAAACACGGCTAATCCGAACATCAGTTCAAAAATTTTTTTATAATTTTAAGGACTCGAGTGCCTTTAAAACAGTTCTTTATTTAATATTCACGCACTGTACATCAAGTTATGGTACAAATTTTGGAATAAAGAAAGAACACTTTTTAGTATGAAAATTGTACAAGAAGATTTTAAAATATGACACAAACGTCGCCAGCGCCTTATAAATAACACATCAGCTGGTCGCGGGCTAAGTCATCAAAACTGATGCCAACGTGGCTGTATTTGTAGTCACTTCTTCGTCAATAATTAGCTTCATCCATTCATTGATTAACAGATTTTTAACATTAATTATAATTACACCTATCTAAACGCTTTAGAACCTCTAGTTTTGAGTAAGTGTTGAGTGTTTACGCATCCAAAAAACGTCATGTATATAAAATTTTTCAGATATCAATTGAGCGAGACAAAAGCGGACGAGTTAAACGTATTTTCACACTAACAACTGAAAATTCCGCCAAAAAGATAAAGAAATAAATAAATAGTGATTTCGAGTCACGTAATCCGAACAGGGATCTCCGATATAATATGAGAAATTGAAAAATTTTTAAAACGGAAAAGAAACCTTTTCAAGTTTTGACACAAGTCAATGAATCATCAAAAATATGCAAAAATGTTTTAATGAATTAGCTATCCACATGTATATAAAATTTCATTTGAGCCTCTGAGTAACTCAATATATAATAAAAAAGGAAGCAATATTATCAAAATTTTTAGTTCAAGAAAGTTTTCATTTGTCTGTTTTATAAAAAGAAATAAAACTATTTTTAAAGTTACACGCGTAATAATTTCGTTTTCTTTGGGTATTTTCTTTGTATAAATGCAATTTTTATACTTTTTCCTGGTATTTACTTTCGATTTCCAAAGTAAATACACATTTTCAGTTCCGTGTCAGTATTAAAATGCCTGTTTCAATAAGACTCCTCCTCGTGGGTTTGTGTGATTTTACTCTTTTCATCTAAAAAAATAATGTTATAGAGGCATAATAATCTTTGATGTCTGATAAATATGTTTGAGTTTCTTCCAACAAATAATATAAAATGGAAATTTATCACATTCGATACATGTGTTAAAAAAGATCTTCAAAATTATTCGGGTAATAATTTAAGATAAAGTTTATCCGAGGGAAAATCTTCTTTAAGAGAAAGAGAGCCAGTAATTTAAAATGGAGAGAATTCGTATTATTGTATGATGAATATAAAGCCAGGGTGGACCTTAAGTCGATCGTGATCGCTCGATGGACCAACAAGGCATTTTGGGGTGACCGCCTTTTGTCTTAAGTCCTAAAAATCATTTCATCATACGAAGGTCTAGAAATATTTTTAAAATAGGAGAAAAAAAATCGAATCACAAGAGGAAAAGTTCGTTAAATAGAAAATGTACTTCGATATTTGGAGGCTATTTTACGAAGAAAATCGTAAAATTTTCTTAGCTCCAGGAAAAGGTTCGATAAATAGAGAAATTAGCAATATAGAGGTTCTTAAAATAGAGGTCCGACTATATTATAGACTTTCTATTAGTTCACTAGACTTAAGCCAATTGGTCCACCCAGTTGTGTAACGTACACCCTCGCAACCACCGCAACGCGGGTGGTCCACGGTTCTACAGGGCCCAAAGCTTGTCTGTCGCCAAGTACCTACCCTTTGTAAAATCCGATTTGGGGGCCCAATCGTTTTTCATTACGCCATTGGCCTTAATATTCTCTGTTACGCCCTTGACCGCAACACCTTGAAAAAATTAGGAGTAGCCTGTACCCTGGAAAAGTCTGCCCACCCCTGATATAGAGGGTGTTCCAAAAATAGCGCCGAAACTCTGCACAGCCAACTTCCTGTTTGAGAGAACATAAAAAATGACTAAATATCTGTACCTGTACGATCCATAGTTTCGAGAAAAATTCGGTAAATGAGGATGAATGAATGATGATGCATGATGGATCATGATGAGGTTCCGGTAAATAGCTATGCTCCTGTACTTGATTGGCTGGATATGGCATCCCCCTGCGACTGGATTGGACGTGGGAATCTGGTTCTATAGCCTCCACGATCACCAAAAATGCTCGTCTGCATGCTGTACGCACTTCTCTGGACACCGAGCTGCTGCGACATGTGCCTACATTCATTCCACAGCTCGCTCAAAGTCTGCCTCGATATGCATGGTGGACATTTTGAAAACCCGACTTCATAAATACAGTTGAACGTCGTTCATCCGAACGTTTATTACACGGAGCGTCAAATATCCCGACAAGTCTTTTTTTTTTTTTGTCAACTACATGTACTGTATATGAATACATTTTCCAACAGTGCAATGCTCAATGACGGGAAAACCCAAGGTCAGGGATATTTGGGGAATTTATGTTGAGTGATTTGTTAAACATCTACGCGAATTTGGTAAACATCTGCATGGCATGCAATGCAGAAGACTGTGGACTTCAAAAGCTAAATAATGACGAGATTGGGACTTCCGTGCAAGAAAAATTCGACCCTGTCAACGATGAAACGGATGAAGACGAGGTCAACACCAACAACGATAGTAGCTAAGGTTCATCAAATGCTGACGCGTTTTCTGCCTTAGAGCCAGCTATGGAGTGGTACGAACAGCAATCAGAGTGCTATCCTGCTCAACTACTGCTGCTCAAGAGAATAACAGATCTTGCAGCGCTAAAACGAAGGTGTACAATGGTACAGCGAAAAATAAGTGATTATTTTCCACAATAAAGGCAAAATTGCGACATTTTGTACCTATTTCGCTTTTTCTACAAGCACGTTTCCCGCATGTCATGATTTTCTATATTTGTATAGTGTCAGGTTTCATATACTGCATGGATCGCCTTCGGTTTTCGGTTATCCAAACAATCGCGTATACGAACGATTGTGAAGTTATTCCCTTCAGCTTCAGCACCTTTTTTTGGGGACACCCTGTGTAACAATATTGTCAAGAACACTCAAGGTGAGCAATATTATAAGGCCATTACATTTTATTCCTTCGTAAGAACGGGAAAACTCTAACAATTATTGATTATAACCCTTCTTAATCTTTAACTACTCATATGCAGCTTATGTTTTTCTTTAATTTTACTATGTTTAAATTTTGTGTGTAGGTAGGCTTTATTATTATTTGTCAAAATTTATATTTTTTGAGTAGCAACATTTCGTTAAAAAAGTTACAAATATTGCCATTTTGAGAATAATGGAAATAAACAGAGTCCCCTTGTGAATAAACCCTTGTAAAACTCCAAAAGCATTAATGGCGGATATGAATCTCTTCTGGTATTTGGCTAGCCATTTCACTCAGAATGGGAAAAAAATTTAAGGTTTAGGTTTTCACAACTAAACAAGTCACTTTAACTTTCAAATGTCTCTGGCACGACTTACAACTATGAAATGAACTCATAAACGGTAAAGCAGCATTGACATGCGCAAAAACGACTTCACTTTTCGGTCCCCCTAAAACATATATTAGTGTTTTCGATTTAACTGCATTTAAAACAAGTTTTGAAAGAATGTCAAGTTATTTTTTATTTACTTACCTAAACAACTGGTAACATTTAAAAGACGAATAGAAGCCGCTGGTTAAAGTGTAGTGCAGGGAAATCACTTGGCTCAATCATTTTTTTGGCGGCTAAAAGTGGTCGCCAAGGTACTTTATTTGTCGAAGGAGGATTTTTGGCGACCAGATTCGATAGCCAAGCTACATAAGTTAACGGTAGATGTTCCAAGAACTTAAAAAATTGTAATTTTGAAATAAAAATGAAGAGATATTAATATGATATATATATATATATATATATATATCATATTAGTAAAGCATAAAACTAAAAATTGTATTTTGTGAAGCAAATAAACCGTGAATTAGAATACTTCACAGAAGTAGGCTTACCTGCGTTCAGAAGAGTTCTTCCAAAGAAAAATGTAATATTGCCTCTGTTGTACTTCCTTTTACCGAACATGATCTCATCTATTTCTACAATAACATCAGGGCCTCCAAGCATCCAACTTTTGTACACACACATTTCCATGCATACTTCTCTACAAAAACTCATACAATCCTTTACTGTTTTCTTCGTATCATAAAGTTCAAAAGAAATAAAGTCATGGTTGGACTTCCCCCTTCCATATTCGTTAATTTTAGAATTTCAAGCATACCCAGCCTACTATCTTCAAACCAGCTATTCTTCCTTACCGATCTCTTCATACGATGTCCATTCGCTCCTCTTTTTCGGCATTCCCAAACATATGCGTCACTCGAATTCTTCTTGATCAGATGCATAGCCTTCTTCCAAACCGAACATTTAGCACTGGCAGCAATCAATCATTTTTCCATGCACCACTGTATCACATTCAATTTTCCCTTTTGTTCCAAATCATAAAAAATAACAATAAAATAACGCAAATCATACCTTTTAGACATACTCTTCAGGATAAGTCGAAGGAAAAAACAAAAAAGCAGGAAAATGGCATAATAAAAAGTTTAAAAAATCTGATATCCTGTATGGACGAAAATAAATCTCAAAATGAAAAAGAGCATTAAAGATGGAATATTTAATTTGAAAATCGTCTGTTCGTGTTGAAATTATCCGCAATTTTATTAATTAACCAATAGCAGTTTTTTAAAAAGCACACGTGACCTTATCTGCGTAAGACCACAAATCAAAAATCAAGGGTTACTAAATTAAACAGTGTGCCAGAATGAATTCGTTATCTCACCTTAACATTTAGATAAAAATCGCCAAATCCAAAGTGGCCCTCCTATACTACACTTGAGCCGAAGCCGCTTTTGCACAATATCTCTCATCAACTTAAATAAATAAGCAACTTAAAAACCGACTTAAGCGGACTTTATCATATGGATACCTTATTGGCAGCTTTAATTACAGAATAACGTGTTGAAAGTGCGTTAAAGCGTTTTCAATGGTAGCGCGAACCAACTCATCAGGTATTTGAGCCACATGGCGTATAATGCTAGCTTTCAAATCAGGTAAATTCCTAATTCCTCCTCCACAAACACAGTCTTTTAGAAATCTCCACAACCAGAAATCACAGGGATTTAAGTCGGGTAAACGAGAAGGCCATGTATCCGGAAAATATTTTGATAATCAGGATTATCGCCAAAGTTAGCACTAAGCAGTACTTTGACTTGGCTCCCAATGTGAAGAGTTGCCCTATCTTGCATAAAGTTAGTGGTTTGCAAACATTGTCGTTCTTGTAAAGCAGGAATGATTAACGATGACAAACGCGCGCTGAATTATTCACTGGTTATGACTGCAATTTAATATAGAGGTTTATTACAGATTTGCATAAGGAATATTCGATAAAAGCCACCTGGTGGTCCAAATTTGTACTATTTTTATTGCATAAATCTTTTTCCCATGGCCCATGTAGCATATATTCCAAGTTTCATCAAATTTCGATAACCAGAACAGGTTCTACAAGCCTCTGAATAGTGTAACTTTACTTATAACCACCAGGTATTTATGTATTAGCGCACAACAATCGTCAACTCTATTAATTACTTGCTAAGTTTCCAACTCCATTTTACTATGAGTCGTACGTGCTGAACCAGGTGCTTCGTTTCATATAATGTCACCAATAGGTTGCCATAATACGTAAGTACCCGACATAACTAAACGAATGCCGCGTATTTTAATATTTTATCCGGAATGTTTGAAATTTTTTTATTTCTCACTTTGATGTAAATTAACAATTTTAAAAAAATGTCAATTAATTGTTATTCTAGATATAAAGGACTTTTTCCTATATTATTCCTCAAAGAAATTGAACCCGAAAAAAATCTAGATAATTTTGATCGAATTTGGCAATATTGGATCGAGAGTAAATATTTTACGAATGTTTACTTCCAAAAACCAGACACGACAAGATCTTTCTGATATAAAATATCAAAAAGCTTCTACTCGTTGTTGCCATTTTTTAAATATGCGTATACACATACAAAAATTCGATATTATTTTAAATTTTCCCCATCATTGCAAATATATTTTTATTTATTATTTGAAAAGTATTGCATCAACGACAAGGAAAAGTCATTTGTAAGTAAATACATCTTACTTAGGAAAAAATTCTAAAAGAGCACGGATTTTATCGAAGTACAGAATGTGTTAACTCAACAATTTCAAAATACAGTTCGATTTATTTTGTAGTGGAACATTTCCATTCGCGAAGAATTACAGATTCCCGACGGGAGTACACGACGTTTCGGAGAAGAAAAATACATTTTTAAAAGAATTTGTAGGCCTGGACGAGATTTAATGCTTCGCTTTCCACTCCGGAGTGGGTTTTTAAAATAATTCGGGTCGCTTTTAGGAGATGCAGATGTATTTTCTGAGCTACACCCACACGTTTGTTACGTTAGGGAAATGTCAATGAACTTTATGAATATTCTTTTCATATTCGACCTGCAGGGATTTCGAGAAGTAGTTGTCAAAGAAGTTATTATTCGAGTCAATGTATATACACTCATGTCCATAAATTAAGAATAATGAAGTTCAGGCAAAGAAAGAGACAGAAGCAAAACAAATTTGACTTATTTGTAAAGTCTATTTATTAAACAAAAGGTAAAGAGCAAAAAAGATGCTATATGTTTGACATAATTAATAAAAATTGCGATTTTTACTCCCTGGAGCAAATTTCAAAAAAATAACCTATTTACAAAAAAACAGTATAAAAAATGGTTAGTATAATGGTTAATACGGAGTATGTCTCCCGGACGATGCAATACAGGCCTTACAACGCCTGGGCATGCTGAGTATCAAATTATCAATATGATCTTGGGGAATATTACACCACTCATCAAGCAATGCCCTCCAAGGTTCCGGTAGACAGGTGGGAGGGTGTTGACGGGCTGCAATTCGTCGGCCTAGCATATCCCACACATGCTCTATTCGATTCAAGTCCGGTGAGTATGCTGGCCAATCCATACGGGTGATATCCTCTGATTGAAGGCATCAGTCTACAATGTTTGCACGGTGAGGACGGGCGTTGTCATCCATAAACAGAAGTTCAGCACCCATGGCGCCCCGAAACAAACGTACATGTTGTTCCAGAATGACATCCCGATAGATGTGGCCTGTCATCGTTACACTCTGAACATGCAGGTCAGTTCTGGAACCAAAAATAATTCCTCCCCAAACGAGCCATCCTACGCCACCGCAACGGTGTCGTTCAATGGTGTTCTCTTGGTGGCGCTCTCCATATTAAAGTCCGGCGAGAATGAGACTGCGAACTAAACCTGGACTCGTCGGAGAACATCACACAAGACCACTTGTTAGGGTTCATGTACGCCACTAGATGGCACTATTTAAATTATAAGGTGTGTACTATTATTTACGCGGGAGAAGTAAAAACAACGATTGGAAGGAGGCTGTACGAGCCATTCGCTCTATGTTAGCGATACTTTTTATATATAATGTTTTCTGATAATGTAAAAACAAGAAATTGAAAGAGGCTGTGCGGGCCATTCGCTCAATGTTAGCGATATTGTTTTATAAATATTGTTAAAATAAAACCATTTGAAAGACATCAACATAAAAATTGGAGGCACCAGGACGAGATGCAAAGAGATAAGTCATTTTGAATAATATTTTTGATATTTGAAACTGTTATTAGGACTTATTGTGCATAGAACTAATTTGAATGAATGAACCAAATTGTTTTTGATTTCATGATTTTACTGCATATTTTTTATTATTGATTTGGATATTTTGGTGAATAAATTTTTTATATGAGTGAAACAGAGAAAGCTCAAATGGCTGAAATTCGAGCAGCCAGAGGTCGTGTAAAGGCATCTTTGACCAGGCTAGAAAATACTTTTGATGAGATAAATACTGAAATGAAATTTCTATTCGGTTATCCAGATTGGATGACTTATTCAAAGAATTCGAACGATTAGATTCGAATTTGAGTTTAGAGGAATCTGAACTCCAAGAGTTCGAAGAGAGATACTTTTATTTGAATGCTAAATTTAATGATAAATTAGATGAATTAAATGTTCAGAATCAAGGTAGAACACAAAAATTCAGTAGCGAGTTCAATTACTTCGAACTCAAATGTTAGTAATTTTAGGTTACCAAAATTGAGTATACCACAGTTTAATGGTCATTTTAAGGACTGGATAAATTTTAAAGATTTATTTGTTTCTACTGTGCATTCACAAGTGTCAATATCGAACGTTGAAAATTCCAGTATTTGAAAGGTCTACTTACTAATGAGCCAGCTTCGTTAATTAAGCATATGCCTATATCTAATGATTCGTATGAAGAAGCTTGGCAAAAATTGTTAGATAGGTATGACAACAAAAACAAATTGTTCAGTCATTAATTAAAACGTTTTTGGATCAAAAACCTATTTCCGAAGCTAATTGTTTTAATTTGCGTAAATTATTGGACACGAGTGATGAATGCCTAAGAGGGCTTAATGCTTTAGGTGAGCAAGCTTCTAGTAAAGACTGCTGGTTAATTTATTTATTATTACAAAAATTGATCCAGAAAGTAGACGTTTATGGGCTATTAAATCATCTGAAGAAGAATTTCCAAACATGAAAGCTTTCCTTGATTTCCTAAACGTGAGGTGTTCTTCTTTAGAATTAATGTCAAATAATGAATCTGAATGTAAAATTCCGATAAGAAGTAATTATGCAAATTCTAATATAGAAAATGATAAGGTCTTAAAATGTTTGAAATGTAAAGGAACACACCCTTTATTTAAGTGTATTCAATTTAAGAGCATGGATGTTAATTGTAGAAAAATTTTGTAAAACGTTTTTCATTGTGCTTTTATGTTTAAATAATCATAAATATAAATCTTGCCCAAATAACCATTTAAAATGTTCTCTATGCTCTTCTAAGTTCCACAATACTCTTTTACATGAAAAAAAGGCCCAACGGAAACGCGTTGTTTACAAATTCTTTACAGGGGAATGAAACTTCACAGAGGGAGGGAACTAGCGCAGAGACTCGCAACAAAGCGAGTGAGTTCAAAGGTCAAGCGGGAGAATCGGAGATTTATTCTGGGGCTTCGGTGAACAGTGAATTAAATCTTTCTTTTCTGCCCACAGCAAAAGTAAAGATATTTTATAATAATAATTCTAATGAATCATTTATCTGCCGAGCATTATTAGATTCTGGGTCTGAATGTTGTTTTATCTCAGAAAGAGTTGTAAATATTTTGGGATTAAAAAGAAAAAGCAGTAAAATTTCTCTTCGTGGGATCGCGGGGGTTACTGCAGGTCAAACTAAAGGCTGCGTTGATTTGGTTATCGGATCACAGTCTTCGAATGACCGTTTGGAAGTGAACGCTTTCATTTTAAATAAAGTTACTTCACAAATTCCTTCGGAGTTTTTGGATGTGAAGGATTTAGATTACTTAAAATCGATTCCTCTTTCAGATGAGGAATTTATGAGTCCTAAAGAATGTGATATAATTTTAGGATCTGATTGTTTTTTTGATATTCTTCGCAGTGGAAAAATTGTTGGTTCTAAAAATGAACCCATTGCACAAAGAACTATGTTTGGATGGGTTGTTGCAGGAAAACTTAATGTTAAAAATAAGGAACCACATGAGTTATATTCTCATTTTTTAAGTACTGCAAACGAATTAAATACTGATTCGCTTCTTCAGAGATTTTGGGAAACGGAGGAATTATCCGTTAAAAAACAATTTCTATCCGATGAGGAACAATTTTGTGAAAACCATTTTAAATCAAATTTTAAATATAATGATGAGGGTAGATTTGTAGTAAAATTACCGATATACAGAGACACCTCACGGTTGGGTAACACTAAAGGAATAGCAATTTCTCGGTTGCTTGCAATGGAGAGAAGATTTCAAGTAGATAAGGACTTTGAAAGGCAGTATAAAAAGTTTATGATAGAATACGAATCATTGGGGCATATGATGCCCGTGGAAAACAATGAGAAATCTATGGACCCAAAAATTTATTTTCTTCCTCATCATGCTGTTATGAAAGGTGACAGTGTTTCAACGAAATTACGTGTTGTATTTGATGGCACTTGTAAACCTTCAAATGGAAATTCTCTTAATTCAATTTTGGGAATAGGTAAAATGTTACAGCCTGACCTCTTCACGATTTTAGTGAAATTTAGATTGAATGAAATTGCTTTTTCCGCTGACATCCAACAGATGTATAGACAAATACTAATTGATCAAGAAGATCAAAATTTTCAGCGCATTGTGTGGAGAGAATCAAAGGACTCTCCCATACGGGAATATAAACTGTGTACGGTAACATACGGTACAGCATCAGCACCGTATTTAGCTACTCGCTGCTTGTTTGAAACAGGGTTAGATCTAGAAAGAGATGATCCTGCTGTTTCATCCCTTATAAAGGAATCTTTCTACATCGATGACTTAATGGCAGGAGCCCCTTCGAGTGAGGAAGCAATTTCCTTGATAAAAACACTTTCTAACATACTAGAAGCAAGAGGATTTCATTTAAGGAAGTGGCGGTCCAATTCATCAGAAGTACTTTCCCGTATTTCCTCAAACTGGGTAGGAGATAGTTCCAATTTGGAAATCCATCCTGATGAATGCTCCAAGGCCCTAGGACTTACCTGGAATTCTATGAAGGATATCTTCATTTTCAATTTAAAAGTAAATTTTCCGGACAATATCACTAAACGTTCTTTCCTGTCACAATCGGCAAGATTGTTCGATCCTCTCGGTTTCCTGACTCCCTGTACCGTGTCTATTAAGATTTTTATCAACAGTTATGGCTGTTGAAATTAGATTGGGACAGTCCTCTTCCAGAAGCGCTTGCAACAAAATGGAAAACATTCCAGAAGGAGTTTGAACAAGTTTGTTCAATCCACATTCCCAGGTGGATCCACACTACTAGCAAACAAATAACTCTGCATGGTTTTTGTGATGCGTCTGAGTTGGCCTATGCATCGGTCATCTATGCTGTGCAGCCGCAAGCCGATGGTAATACCAAGGTGACTCTTTTGGTGGCTAAATCAAGGGTGGCACCTCTAAAGTCAGTATCAATTCCAAGATTGGAGCTCAACGGTGCACTGTTACTTGCACGCCTTTATGCAACCTGCAAGAACATCTTAAAGGAATATGATGTTCACTTCTATGCATGGACTGATTCCCAAGTGGTTCTATCTTGGCTGTCTTCTCATCCAAGGAACTGGAAACCTTACATTGCCAATAGAACATCCGAAATTTTGGACTTGGTTCCAGCAGATAGTTGGCGTTACGTGCCCACCAAGATGAATCCAGCTGACATTGCATGCAGAGGTTTATCACCTAAAGAACTTCCCACATGTGTTCTATGGTGGGAAGGCCCTCAATGGCTTTCCTGTGAGATGGACTCTTGGCCTAAGCAACCCAAGAGAAATGATCAGACTAGTTCAGTGTCAAAGGAAAGAAAACGAACAGCTTTTAGCTTCCCTGTGGCTGTCAACTGTGACTTTATTGACTCTTTATTTTTAAAATTTTCATCATTTACTAAGATAATTGATATTTTTGCATTCTGTTTTAGATACATCACAAATTGTAAAGCTAGAGTTGGCAAGATGAAAAATTTAGATTCCAAGGGTAAATACCATGTCCCTCCTTTAACCACATATGAAAGGAGGCAGGCAAGTAATAAAATTTTCTTGTATATACAAAATTTATTCTTTAAAGAGGAAATCAGTTGTATTAAAGCTAATAAGCCTGTAGTAAAAAAAAGTATACTATCTGCTCTTTGTCCTTTCATTGACAAAGACGGTTTAATTCGAGTAGGAGGTCGACTTCGAAATTCGACACTCCAATATGATGCTAAGCACCCAATCATCTTGCCAAATCAGCATGAAATTTGTAAATTAATTGTAAATATGTATCATATTTTATATTTGCATGCTGGATGTACTGTATTATTAGGTATTATTAAGCAAACTTATTGGATTATTGGTTTAAAAAATATTGTAAAAAATGTATTCATAAATGTATAATATGTTGTAGGTATCGAGCAACTACATCCAAGCAATTAATGGGTGATCTACCAACTCATAGGGTTACTCCCAGTAGGCCATTTTCTGTTTGTGGCGTAGATTATGCTGGCCCCATCAATATTTTAAGATATAGAGGTAGAGGAGCAAAGACTACTAAGGGATATATAGCTCTTTTTGTATGTTTTGTTACCAAAGCTCTACATTTAGAACTAGTGAGTGATCTCACTTCTGAGGCTTTTATTGCCTCATTGAAACGCTTTTGTGCTAGAAGAGGAGCACCTAAGCACATTTATTGTGATAATGGTACCACTTTTGTTGGTGCCAGAAGAAAATTGTTAGAAATATTTAAATTTGTATCAAAACTTAATGAAAATGAACAATTTTGCTATTTTCTATCTCAAGTGAATATAGAGTGGCATTTTAGCCCTCCAGTGAGTCCTCATTTTGGAGGATTATGGGAAGCAGGAGTTAAGAGTATTAAGTACCATTTAAAAAGGGTCATTGGAAACACAAATTTAACTTTTGAGGAGTTCAGCACTTTGTTAACACAAGTAGAGGCAATTCTGAACTCAAGACCTCTAGTCTCTTTGGATTGTGACAATGATCCAGACAGTTTAAATATTTTAACTCCTTCTCATTTTCTCATAGGTGAGGTTATTACCTCTTCCCCTGAGCATACCAATGATGATAAACTTTATCTTCGCTCCCGTTGGGATATTGTCCAAAAAATGAAGTTAGGTTTTTGGAGAAAGTGGAAAATGGATTATCTGAGTAATTTGCAAAACAGAACTAAATGGAAATCTCCTAACCATAATATTAAGGTTGGAGAAATTGTAATTATTAAGGAGGATAACATTCCTCCAGCCACCTGGCCTTTAGGTAAAGTAATTGAAACGCATCCAGGTAAGGATGGTGTGGTAAGAGTAGTAACTCTTAGAACTGTTAAAGGTCGATTTAAAAGACCAATTCATAAGCTTTGTAAACTTCCTCTACATCAAGAATAACTTCTTGATGGGGGGGAGTATGTTAGGGTTCATGTACGCCACTAGATGGCACTATTTAAATTATAAGGTGTGTACTATTATTTACGCGGGAGAAGTAAAAAAAACAACGATTGGAAGGAGGCTGTACGAGCCATTCGCTCTATGTTAGCGATACTTTTTATATATAATGTTTTCTGATAATGTAAAAACAAGAAATTGAAAGAGGCTGTGCGGGCCATTCGCTCAATGTTAGCGATATTGTTTTATAAATATTGTTAAAATAAAACCATTTGAAAGACATCAACACCACTGTTGTGGTGTCCACAATGCATGCTCTCTACTCCAGGTTAATCGCAGGCGACAGTGAGTTGCGTTAAGTGGAACACATCTGACAAGCCTACGAGCATATAGACCAATATGCCCTAAGCGTCTGTACACGGTCTGCCTTGTGAGACTGTCGTACCGGTAGCTGAAGAGAGCTGACGAGACCAGCCTGATGCTGTGCTCCGTCTGTTTCTTTTGGCAGTAACTGCCAAATATACCGGTCCTCATTCGGCGTTGTAACTCGGGGGCAACCTGTGCTGTAACATCTACTCCCATTACCATCATCTTGGAATCGCTGCCAAAGCCTGGAGATGACACTCTGGGCGATTCCAAGTTCCTCGGATACTTCCAACTGGGTACGTTCACATTCCAGTCGTCCAATAATTCTACCACGTAAAAAATCATCCAAATGCTTCCTTTGTGCCATAACTATGCGGTTATTGCACTGAAAGGCCTTTAAAGCACTTGTGAACAATTTTACTACTTCTTTGCCAGCATTCCTTTTATACCTCTCTCTTACACTCTCGTCTTTGTGACGTACTATCTGCGCCATCTGGTGGTTTCCTGTAATTTGCATATTCTTCTTCAAGATGTGTGTGATAATTCTACAGGTGAAATTTTTATTTTAGGGTTCAATTTCTGTGTGATTCTGAATTATCCTTAATTTATTTACATGAGTGTATATTAGAAAACATATTTGGAATTTTATTTGATTTCTGTAATGGATAATTATGTTTTCCAGATGAAATTTCCTGTTTTTGCGTTGCAATGTTGAAGCATCGAAAATGTTCAACTGAATTTGAAAAAGCAGAAATGATGCAAAATATTTCAGAAATTCGCTCTGAAACGGAGTGTGTCATATCGACAATAAAATATTGTTTCAATATTTTGTTCATAAAGAATCTAATGATAACTTTTCGGACATCTGTATGCCAAAGAGTTTAAAATAAAATGCTTCTTAATGGTAATCTACTGCAGAAAATTTAGTTTTCGTTTGTTCGCGAGTAGTAGGTAGAAAAAGCCGATTCTGCTGTAAAGGCGGTGCAGGCGGTGCAGGCGGTTGCAGGCGGTTGCAGGCGGTTGTAGGCGGTTGACGGCAGTGCAGAGTTGAGTTGTTTCGTTCCTACTGACGAGTTGAGTTGTTTCATTCCTACTGACGAGTTGAGTTGTTTCGTTCCTGCTGCCGAGTTGAGTTGTTTCGTTCATGTTACCGAGTTGAGTTGTTTTCTCCTGTTGAGTTGTTTCGTTCATGTTACCGAGTTGAGTTGTTTTCTCCTGTTGAGTTGAGTTGTTTCGTTCCTACTGACGAGTTGAGTTGTTTTTCTCCTGCATTGGCTTTGGTTTTCGAGCTGAGGGGGCGAGTTGAATTGTTTTTTTTTCTACAGCTAAGTTGAGTTGTTTTTAAAAAATGTGCACAAAAAATGGAAGTATGGGAATGTTAAACGTGCTCATGGCGCCACCTATTGATTAAAATGTACACTAATTATAGATTTTAAAATGATGGAAGTAAATAACGCTCAAATTAAAAAAATCCAGATTCAAACTCACGGCCTCAGATCAAAATGTCTCCACAGGACAATAGTTTTCAGTTACGCTAACCATTATCCTATGAAGGCATACAGACCTGAAGAAAACTTATGTTTATAATCTCATGAATTTAATTTTGCAGGCGAAGCAGACGGCGACATGTTTTAAAATCATTTTCTTGATTAAAATGAAATAAAAAAATATTTAATTTATATTATTATTTTAATAATGTGTAAATTTTAATTCAGTATAATGATTACATACACACACAGTAAAGATACAAAGTAAATTGATTATTCAGAAAAATGTGCCGTAGTATACTCGTCATCAGCGTGAACCGGTTACGATTTAACTTGTTTTAGCTTGTCTGATCTTGATTCTACAAGACGGCTTTTCCAGGCGAAGCAGATGGTGACGTGTTTTAAAATCATTTTCTTAATTAAAATGAAATAAAAAAAATATTTAATTTATATTATTTTAATAATGTGTAAATTTTAATTCAATATAATGATTACACACACACAGTAAAGATACAAAGTAAATTGTTTATTCAGAAATCAACATCTTGTATTGCGTTTTACATTACAATCGTATATTTACATTACAGGAGAACAACAATTTGTAAAATTTATTTCAGTGTAATGATTATACATGTACAGTAAAGATACAAAGTAAGTTGTTTATTTACAAAAACAGCATTCCGTTTTACATTACAATCAATTATTTATACACACAAAAAAAAAAAATCCCATTATTGGATTTTATGTCCTACAGCTCATTAAATAGTTCTAAATTCATCAACGACCAATGACCATGTGCAAGAGTAGTAATGCCATCACCATTAATAAACCTTTTGTCATCTTTATATGACAGAGCAAGTTTGTTTTGCTTTATTGAATGTAATGAATGAAATTTGGATCTAATTAAGTTCATGTCAACATATTTTATTTTTTTTCATTAAAAGACAAGCTTTGTAGTCCTCAAATGTTATTTTATTTTTTATAGTTTGTTTTTAATTCCTTTTAATCGCTTTTCAATCTTATTGTTTGTTTTGTAGGCATACATTTTCGATTTTAATCCTACATATTCTGTCATAATATTTCCTTTATTTTCATCCTTCATTTTCCCGATGACTTTTTTGTTAACAAGAGGTAAATTATAAATATTGTTTTCATCATAGTCTGAAGTATCATATAAGTTAATATCCTCTTTCATGTCACTATAAAAATCATCAGTTTTTATTTCATATATAAAAGAATCGGTGTCTGTATACATGAGCCGTACTTTTGAGTCATAACGGCGCTTCATGTACTCATAGTGAAAAGAATACATTAGAACTTTTTGATATATCTAAAATTACCATTCCTACCTGTATTGGTTTGAAAAATTTGATTTGGGTTTTTTAGATGGACGGCCATTAAGTTTTCAGAAAATATTGTGCGTCGATTAAAATTTGATTTCGCTATTAACTTTCGAGCCTGCTCTTCTGTTGAACATAAACGTATATCTACTCTTCTTCTTACATTTTCCATCGTTTTCCCGAAAATGCTATTATTCATTAGTTTGTAATAATCCTTTTGAAAGTCATTTACAGATTTAGTTCTTAATTTAGTATTATAATCTATGTAATTTTTAAGCCAAGGAGATTGAAAAAATTTTAAAACGCGATGAATTTTTTTTCAAGACTAACCCTAATTTTAAATAAAGCTTTAAATTAGAATAATGGAGAACATATTTTGTTTTTTTGGTTCCAAAGTAGTTAAAAGTCTAGGCTCTTTACAATTAGGTGGGGGCTTATTTTCAGGGGCAAGGGGAAAGTCTGAATGTTTGTCATGCAAATCGGAAGGATATTCAAGATCTACTTCCAAGATGTAACCTACATCGGATTCATCTGATAAATTTAAAATATCCTGTTCAGTTAAATCGTTATCACTCCAAACAAAATCTTTTAAGGGTAGATATTTACTCATTGCATAACCGTACAAATTATTTGCGTCAAGATACATTAAATATTTTATCTCATCATCTGGGTTAAAATTAGACATATATCTGTTGTTAGCTATAGCATAACGATTGCAACACTGACTTATACCTCCTCTTACACCCTTTTCTATAAAAAGAAGCATGTCGTAATCAGTAAACAGTTCGATAGCTACTTTAGTATGTAATAACATAGCATCCCATGATAAAGCTGGGGTGGTAAAATACCAACAGGGGTCAAGTTTATAAGTTTGCATGCATATTTTCCGAAAGTTTTCAAAGAGATCTGTTAACAATAGAACATCTGTTTTTACATATAGATCACAGTATTCACCAAGATTATTTAAATGAAATTCATTAAATACTTTACATGCATGATTATAATCCTCTACACTTATAGCCTCCTCATTTAGTTTATTGTAAAATTTGCTAATAGGTGGTAAACAAGAATCTTTACACTTTTCAAAACTATCAAAATAATCATACGGAAAAACTCCCTTTCTTAAAAGTAAATCTATTTTTTCTGAGTCAAAATAATGTTTCATATATTTAAATTCATCTTTTTTAGTGTTTTTATCAAATTTTCCAAACTAGAAGACATGAATTTGAAAGAATCTAAAAACCTTAACTGAAAATCATTTGAAATATTTTTACTGAAGGAAATATATTTTTCTTCGGTGTTCGGAATTAAATTAATTTGTTTTTCATCATATCCTAACTCATTAATAAAAATATGGGCGTCATATCCTGAAAGATTATGGAAGAAAACAGGCAAAAATTTGGGGGCTTTCATTGCTAAATTACAACTATTGCAACAAGGGCCATTAAATTTTTGAGTAACATGATTATGATCCCTAACCTTGATATTGTTTTCGTGAAAGGTTTGACCACAAACATAACAATTATTAGCATTATCATACAATTGCTTTTCTGATTCAGTAAGAGGTAATAACGGTTTTGATTTTTATAAATATTTTCAATTTCTATTGCATCTTTTTTCTAACTTTTCAATAAAAATTTTTGGGGCATCAATACCTCTATATACTACTGGATCTTTATAATGCCCCCTTGATAACTGATAAAATAACAAAAACCTATTGGGACATGTTTTTCATAAATATTTGTAAAGGAAAAATTTGGATTAGGACAGCAAGTATCAGTTTTCCTAGTTACACACTCGAAATCCGCATATACAACAAAAGGTATTTTTAAACAATGTTGAAAATTTTTAAATTTTAAAAACTTACTTGTTTCTGACGGCATTACTACCCTTGCAGGATTTTTATGTATACACATCTCATTGTGTTGAAGAAGTTTGTATTCTGTTTGGAAAGCACTTAAACATCTTTTACATATAAATGTTTTATGTTGATGTTTTGAGAGTTGTTTCGAAACAAGTCGAGATAAGCTTTTAATGAAACAATAATGTCCAAACTCTCTATTTTTTACGTAAAGCAAATCTATATGTTTCTCACACACTATATCACTAATGAGGAGAGGAAATATTTTTAAATCTTCTTCAAAAGAATAAATGTTTATTCCTATATCGTTCATTTTTGAAAATTTTTTCTCAAACACTTCTTTTTCCGTCTTTACTACTGACTCTTTTAGATTTTCTTTTAATGATTCCGTTTCTTGATTTTCTGATAGAGATGCTTCATTTGGAACTGGTTCAGACTCTCTTCGATTTTCGTTAGAAAAGTGCGTATATTTTTGTAAAACTTGTAAATAGAGAATTGTTTTTTCTTCTTCCGTTAAATCCTTATTATGGAGAATGTTTTTCATGCGTTGATCAAGTTCCGATAAGTGTTCCGTTACTTGAACTCTTTCTTCGGGTACCAGTACAAATTTTTTGCTAAATTCCATTTTGAATTAAAGAACTGATGACTGAAATAGTCGCAGGCAATAAAATATTTAAGAATCCTTCTCCTTTTTGAATTAAAATTTTCTTTTTCTCGTAAAGAGGTGTTTTTTTGTTAGAAAGTTTTCTTAAGCTTTCTTTATAGGGAGATAAGCGATTTTTTTAATTTTAGTCAATGATATGTTACCACATAAAACATTCAGCACACACTCGCACAAAGTTTTTCTTTCTTTCTTTGAACACTTTTTCAAAATAGATTTTGGGTGTTTTGTTTTAGAAATTAGTTTTAAGAGCTCTAAAGTTTGTTCAGAACACACCGGCATCTTGTGAACTATTGAATATTCATTGAACAATTTGAATCTATTTATATGCTTCAAAGTAATGGGTCATCGAGGTTGATATACATAAAAAACATCTCCAGGAAACATACCTGTGCGCACACGCAAGGATTCATCAGTTTCAGGTTTTAAATCAATAAGTAAGTATCCGTACGGTTTTGATGTGGCATCTGCGTAACATTCTTGAAAAATTTCACTTTACGAGGATACAATTGGCGACCTAAATGTGTAATTTGGGATTGATCTCTTCGATTCTTAAATAATACAAGATAATGAGCGTTTAAGGAAATTTCTCTAATTTCTTTCCCTTTATGAAAAATATTCTGTACCACAAAAATTATACTTAAATTTCTGTGATGCGAAAATTTTACAAATAATTTTGTTAATTGGGGATCATTTCCTAACTCTCCCATAAGATCGTCTATAACAATTAACGCATCCGAATACTGGTGCAAATTAGGGGGGATACCTTCATGAAAGGAAATATTCGGCATTTCTTCATACAACGCTTGGTAAACTCCATAACACCAAATTATATTTTTAGGAAAGGGTTTAATCATTTTATTTTCGATTAATTTTTTAACGAACTGACTTTTACCGCTACCAGATGGCCCAGCCAAGATTAAAGTAAATGGATGAACTAATTTGAGAGAATCCATGATTAAACTAAAGAATTTTATGAATGATGTTGCTATTTATACTACGAGTCACTTAATTCTATAAATTTCATTTTGTGTGATACCGAAAGGAAAATTCATAAATTCTTTCCCTGTCCGTAATCATATCTATTGTATCCTGTATTTTCCTGTCTTGATTCGTTACCAGATAAAAGTGAGATCGTGATATACATTCAGTAGAATATTTTCTCATGGTGTTTGATGGATTAGAGCAGGTGGGGTTGTGGACAGAGCACATGGCCTTGGGTGTCATTGTTCATTGTTGGGATTCTGGTCTGCGACGTCAGTGGGTCTGTAGTCTTAATGGGCTGGACGAAACCCCGCTATTCATCTTTTGACTGAGTTCGTCTGACTCGATACATCGGCGCCTCAAAACGGCGGGTGGTAAGGGGGTCAGGTGTTCGGGCGGACCTTGTGTCGCCAGTGAGTGTGAGAGGGTCAGAGAGAGAGCTATTGTCAGATTCGAACCAATAAGGACGCTAATGAGTCTGCGGGCCGTGTGCAGATTTCTGTTGGGTCGACCAATGAGAAATGACGAGGGGGTGTAGTGGACCCACCTCTGGAGTTTAAAAGGGGTTGGTGGGAGATATCCATTCCAATTTGCTCTATCGATTCTATGTATTGCGCCTGATCGTCACAGAGTAGCAGAACACAAAATTTGATTGCTGATTTAGTAGTGTGTGTGTGTTTAGCAACGTTCTATAAGTTCTACGTCTTCATTATGTATACTTGTAATATTTGTGAAAAAAACTTCGTTACAAACTATGTTTTAAAACGCCATACATTACAAGTTCATGAAAAAATGCTGTCCTTCAATGTGCGGATTGTAGTAAAAATTCGTCCGAGAAAGGGACTTAAAAAGGCACAGAGACTCTGTGCATTCAACCGAGAAAATTACTTGTAAATTTTGCTATACGTCCTTTACCCGTAAAGACAACTTATTGAAACATTTGAACAATAAAAGATGCGAAAGAAAGTTGGAGAAAGAAGCGGGGAAAAGAAAGAGAGTGGATTTGTCTGTATCAAGTAGGAAAAAGAAAACACAGTTGTTCACATCTGCTGAAAACTCTACGGCTGATCCTGAAAATATCTTCTTACCACCAAAGGAGAACGAGAGGGCTTTTCAAAAAGCATATAAAACTTTTAATCTTCCCAATAACGATAGTTCACTGGGGATAAAAGAGTTTCTACTCTTAAGAAAAGAAGAGGCAATCTTTATTTTTCGCAATGAACTGGAAACTTACAAAGCTTTGAAAGTGAGTAAATGGGTTCATTGCATTTACTCGAAAGCGACAGATGCTGGAAAAATGATAAAGAATGTAGAATTCAAAACGCCGAATAATGAGGTATTACAAGAAACTAATCTCGCCAGACTTTATGACGACATGTCTGAGAAAATAGTGAAAGAAAGTGAGGATTTTGAAGGTAGAGACTCGGGCTGGACACTGGACGAAATCTTAAGACTCGAAGTCCGCACGAACCGTTATTCTCCTTTCAGAGGTTCATCATCCTTCATCGAGGTGCCGAAGCAGATCGCTGAAACAAAGGCAATCATCAATGTCATCAATAAAAAGGACTCTCAGTGTTTCATGTGGTCTATTCTCGCAGCTCTTTACCCCAACACCAGCAACCCCAAAAAACGTCAAGTTATGTCCCCCACCTAAATAAGCTGAACTTTGATGGAATATCCTTTCCAACACCGCTTAACGAGGTGAAAAAAATTTTCAAAAATGAACGATATAGGAATAAACATTTATTCTTTTGAAGAAGATTTAAAAATATTTCCTCTCCTCATTAGTGATATAGTGTGTGAGAAACATATAGATTTGCTTTACGTAAAAAATAGAGAGTTTGGACATTATTGTTTCATTAAAAGCTTATCTCGACTTGTTTCGAAACAACTCTCAAAACATCAACATAAAACATTTATATGTAAAAGATGTTTAAGTGCTTTCCAAACAGAATACAAACTTCTTCAACACAATGAGATGTGTATACATAAAAATCCTGCAAGGGTAGTAATGCCGTCAGAAACAAGTAAGTTTTTAAATTTAAAAATTTTCAACATTGTTTAAAAATACCTTTTGTTGTATATGCGGATTTCGAGTGTGTAACTAGGAAAACTGATACTTGCTGTCCTAATCCAAATTTTTCCTTTACAAATATTTATGAAAAACATGTCCCAATAGGTTTTTGTTATTTTATCAGTTATCAAGGGGGCATTATAAAGATCCAGTAGTATATAGAGGTATTGATGCCCCAAAAATTTTTATTGAAAAGTTAGAAAAAGATGCAATAGAAATTGAAAATATTTATAAAAAATCAAAACCGTTATTACCTCTTACTGAATCAGAAAAGCAATTGTATGATAATGCTAATAATTGTTATGTTTGTGGTCAAACCTTTCACGAAAACAATATCAAGGTTAGGGATCATAATCATGTTACTCAAAAATTTAATGGCCCTTGTTGCAATAGTTGTAATTTAGCAATGAAAGCCCCCAAATTTTTGCCTGTTTTCTTCCATAATCTTTCAGGATATGACGCCCATATTTTTATTAATGAGTTAGGATATGATGAAAAACAAATTAATTTAATTCCGAACACCGAAGAAAATATATTTCCTTCAGTAAAAATATTTCAAATGATTTTCAGTTAAGGTTTTTAGATTCTTTCAAATTCATGTCTTCTAGTTTGGAAAATTTGATAAAAACACTAAAAAAAGATGAATTTAAATATATGAAACATTATTTTGACTCAGAAAAAATAGATTTACTTTTAAGAAAGGGAGTTTTTCCGTATGATTATTTTGATAGTTTTGAAAAGTGTAAAGATTCTTGTTTACCACCTATTAGCAAATTTTACAATAAACTAAATGATGAGGAGGCTATAAGTGTAGAGGATTATAATCATGCATGTAAAGTATTTAATGAATTTCATTTAAATAATCTTGGTGAATACTGTGATCTATATGTAAAAACAGATGTTCTATTGTTAACAGATCTCTTTGAAAACTTTCGGAAAATATGCATGCAAACTTATAAACTTGACCCCTGTTGGTATTTTACCACCCCAGCTTTATCATGGGATGCTATGTTATTACATACTAAAGTAGCTATCGAACTGTTTACTGATTACGACATGCTTCTTTTTATAGAAAAGGGTGTAAGAGGAGGTATAAGTCAGTGTTGCAATCGTTATGCTATAGCTAACAACAGATATATGTCTAATTTTAACCCAGATGATGAGATAAAATATTTAATGTATCTTGACGCAAATAATTTGTACGGTTATGCAATGAGTAAATATCTACCCTTAAAAGATTTTGTTTGGAGTGATAACGATTTAACTGAACAGGATATTTTAAATTTATCAGATGAATCCGATGTAGGTTACATCTTGGAAGTAGATCTTGAATATCCTTCCGATTTGCATGACAAACATTCAGACTTTCCCTTGCCCCTGAAAATAAGCCCCCACCTAATTGTAAAGAGCCTAGACTTTTAACTACTTTGGAACCAAAAACAAAATATGTTCTCCATTATTCTAATTTAAAGCTTTATTTAAAATTAGGGTTAGTCTTGAAAAAATTCATCGCGTTTTAAAATTTTTTCAATCTCCTTGGCTTAAAAATTACATAGATTATAATACTAAATTAAGAACTAAATCTGTAAATGACTTTCAAAAGGATTATTACAAACTAATGAATAATAGCATTTTCGGGAAAACGATGGAAAATGTAAGAAGAAGAGTAGATATACGTTTATGTTCAACAGAAGAGCAGGCTCGAAAGTTAATAGCGAAATCAAATTTTAATCGACGCACAATATTTTCTGAAAACTTAATGGCCGTCCATCTAAAAAACCCAAATCAAATTTTTCAAACCAATACAGGTAGGAATGGTAATTTTAGATATATCAAAAGTTCTAATGTATTCTTTTCACTATGAGTACATGAAGCGCCGTTATGACTCAAAAGTACGGCTCATGTATACAGACACCGATTCTTTTATATATGAAATAAAAACTGATGATTTTTATAGTGACATGAAAGAGGATATTAACTTATATGATACTTCAGACTATGATGAAAACAATATTTATAATTTACCTCTTGTTAACAAAAAAGTCATCGGGAAAATGAAGGATGAAAATAAAGGAAATATTATGACAGAATATGTAGGATTAAAATCGAAAATGTATGCCTACAAAACAAACAATAAGATTGAAAAGCGATTAAAAGGAATTAAAAAACAAACTATAAAAAAATAAAATAACATTTGAGGACTACAAAGCTTGTCTTTTTAATGAAAAAAATAAAATATGTTGACATGAACTTAATTAGATCCAAATTTCATTCATTACATTCAATAAAGCAAAACAAACTTGCTCTGTCATATAAAGATGACAAAAGGTTTATTAATGGTGATGGCATTACTACTCTTGCACATGGTCATTGGTCGTTGATGAATTTAGAACTATTTAATGAGCTGTAGGACATAAAATCCAATAATGGGATTTTTTTTTTGTGTGTATAAATAATTGATTGTAATGTAAAACGGAATGCTGTTTTTGTAAATAAACAACTTACTTTGTATCTTTACTGTACATGTATAATCATTACACTGAAATAAATTTTACAAATTGTTGTTCTCCTGTAATGTAAATATACGATTGTAATGTAAAACGCAATACAAGATGTTGATTTCTGAATAAACAATTTACTTTGTATCTTTACTGTGTGTGTGTAATCATTATATTGAATTAAAATTTACACATTATTAAAATAATATAAATTAAATATTTTTTTATTTCATTTTAATTAAGAAAATGATTTTAAAACACGTCACCATCTGCTTCGCCTGAAAAAGCCGTCTTGTAGAATCAAGATCAGAC
The DNA here is from genome assembly GCA_019973935.1 of Trichonephila clavipes. Lineage (NCBI taxonomy): Eukaryota > Metazoa > Arthropoda > Arachnida > Araneae > Nephilidae > Trichonephila > Trichonephila clavipes. The sequence goes on along the minus strand of BMAU01018370.1, from coordinate 1,064,079 downwards.
AAGCTAAAACAAGTTAAATCGTAACCGGTTCACGCTGATGACGAGTATACTACGGCACATTTTTCTGAATAATCAATTTACTTTGTATCTTTACTGTGTGTGTATGTAATCATTATACTGAATTAAAATTTACACATTATTAAAATAATAATATAAATTAAATATTTTTTTTATTTCATTTTAATCAAGAAAATGATTTTAAAACATGTCGCCGTCTGCTTCGCCTGCAAAATTAAATTCATGAGATTATAAACATAAGTTTTCTTCAGGTCTGTATGCCTTCATAGGATAATGGTTAGCGTAACTGAAAACTATTGTCCTGTGGAGACATTTTGATCTGAGGCCGTGAGTTTGAATCTGGATTTTTTTTTTAATTTGAGCGTTATTTACTTCCATCATTTTAAAATCTATAATTAGTGTACATTTTAATCAATAGGTGGCGCCATGAGCACGTTTAACATTCCCATACTTCCATTTTTTGTGCACATTTTTTAAAAACAACTCAACTTAGCTGTAGAAAAAAACAATTCAACTCGCCCCCTCAGCTCGAAAACCAAAGCCAATGCAGGAGAAAAACAACTCAACTCGTCAGTAGGAACGAAACAACTCAACTCAACAGGAGAAAACAACTCAACTCGGTAACATGAACGAAACAACTCAACAGGAGAAAACAACTCAACTCGGCAACATGAGCGAAACAACTCAACTCGGCAGCAGGAATGAAACAACTCAACTCGCCAGTAGGAACGAAACAACTCAACTCGTCAGTAGGAACGAAACAACTCAACTCTGCACTGCCGTCGACCGCCTACAACCGCCTGCAACCGCCTACAACCGCCTGCAACCGCCTACAACCGCCTGCAACCGCCTGCAACCGCCTGAAACCGCCTACAACCGCCTGAAAACCGCCTACAACCGCCTGCAACCGCCTACAACCGCCTGAAACCGCCTACAACCGCCTACAACCGCCTGCAACCGCCTGCAACCGCCTACAACCGCCTGCAACCGCCTACAACCGCCTGCACCGCCTTTACAGCAGAATCGGCTTTTTCTACCTACTTTCGCGTTATCACAACTATCCAGTTGCTGCGATAATCTAGTGGTCTTGAGCTCATTGGCTGACATAAAAATCATTTCTTCACCCCTGTGCAACTCAAGTAGATAGGGTGGTTTTTTTCCGAAAAATATCGATTCTTAAATCGATTGACAAAAAAATCGAGGTCTAAAAGATCGATCTCTGAAAAATTGATTTTGTTTCAAGTCTGCATTTTTACAATGTAAATAAAGGGTGTAGAACTTTAAATTTAGAGGTATAGAACTTTAAATTGCAATAAGACAACGATGTATTATTCGATTGACATGAATTTTTTTTATTCGAAAGATAATTTTGTGACATTACATTTTAAATATGATTTCTGGCATAGGACTGCCACGGCTGGCTCGGATGTAGTCCAATCTGGATGTCCAATTTTCGATGACTTTTTCCAACATTTGTGGCCGTATATCGGCAATAACACGGCGAATGTTGTCTTCCAAATGGTCAAGTGTTTGTGTCTTATCCGCATAGACCAATGACTTTACATAGCCCCACAAAAAATAGTCTAGCGGTGTTAAATCACAAGAGCTTGGAGGCCAATTCACAGGTCCAAAACGTGAAATGAGGCGGTCACCAAACGTGTCTTTCAATAAATCGATTGTGGCACGAGCTGTGTGACATGTGAAAGTACGGACCAATGATTCCAACAGCCCATAAAGCGCACCAAACAGTCAGTTTTTCTCGATGTAACGGTGTTTCAACATACACTTGTGGATTAGCTTCACTCCAAATGCGGCAGTTTTGTTTGTTGATGGAGAGTGTTTTGCAGGCTCAGGTCTCGTCCTCATCGCTTGACAGCGGCTCAACATTACGAGGTTCATTATTACTAAATAGGAAAGTTCCCATTCAGGTTTAACCTGTTTCAGATGGGAACATGTTCAATATAGGAAAGAAATGTTTTGTGAAACATTTTTTTTTTGTTAAAAACTTTTTGTTTCGTCAAGATGTAATGGTTTCCCGCCTGGGAAAGCCATCTCTTCATCTACACAACCTAAATCATTAGGAAGTAAATATTGATGACCCAAACTATCCATGAGAAATCCTATTTATTATTACCAAATATATTAAACTAAGACAAGCGAACTATTGAGGAGAAATCTAGAGTAATATGGTGTGTTTTTTTTCCGGGTATAGAAGTTTAAGTTGGCATTACTTTCCAAGATGGCGACCGATTTAACAGCTGTCAAGTGATTTATTCTCAGTTTGGTTTGGCAATTCATCAAAACGATCATCAAGCAAGGCGTAGATTCGTCGAATGGGCCCCGATTGCCGTTGTTCCCGATTTTCATAGGCGAATTTTGTTTAGCGATGAAGCGCACTTCTGGTTAAATGGCTACGTCAACAAACAAAACTGCCGCATTTGGAGTGAAGCTAATCTACAAGTGTATGTCGAAACACCGTTACATGCAGAAAAACTGACTGTTTGGTGCGCTTTAAGGGATGGTGGAATCCTTCTTCAAAAACGATGAAGGCCACAACGTTACAGTCAATGGTGATCGGTATACAGCCATGGTTACTAACTTTTTCATTCCTGAATTGAACAATCATGATGTCCAGGAGCTGTGGTTCCAATAAGACGGCGCAACATGTCCCACAGCTCGTGCCACAATCGATTTATTGAAAGACACGTTGGGTGACCGCCTCATTTCACGTTTTGGACCAGTGAATTGGCCTCCAAGATCTTGTGATTTAACACCGCTAGACTATTTTCTGTGGGGCTATGTAAAGTCATGGGTCTATGCGGATAAGCCACAAACGCTTGATCATTTGGAAGACAACATTCGCCGTGTTATTGCCGATATACGGCCTAAAATGTTGGAAAAAGTCATCGAAAATTGGACGTCCAGATTGGACTACATCCGAGCCAGCCGTGGCAGTCCTATTCCAGAAATCATATTTAAAATGTAATGCCACAAGATGATCTTTCGAATAAAAAAAAATCATGTCTATCGAATAATACATCGTTGTTTTATTGCAATGTAAATTTCTATACCTCTAAAAAAACACCCTATATAACGATAGCTCAAAATATTATGTGAATAAGTGCATGAAATCCTAATAGCTTAATTTTACTTAGAGTTATCTTAAAATATCCGACTAGTTTCGGAGATAATTTTTTCAAAAATTGATTTTCTGAACAATTTTATTATTCTAAAGAACATAAATAGGCTTAAAAAGTCATAACTATTAAATAACTAACATGTATCGGCCTTTTTTTTTAAAAAAAAATTATTTTTAGGAAAATTGAGCAAAATATTTTAAGTTAAGTAAAACGTGATAAATAAAATTAAATTGCACATTATGCAATTTTAACGTCATTGATATACTTCTTGATCCCTCTGAAGTGTCACAAACCTCAGGATAAAAAATATTTTAAGAAATAAATATTTTATTAGCATTTTGTTAAATTTGATGGTCATGATTTTTCGTCAAAATTACCGAATGTTCTAAGCTAAATATGGCTGTAAAATGTGATTAAATGTAACTGTCTTAAAATCTGCGGTTTGCTACTCTCTGAAGAGCCTATAGTGTATATGTTATTAATTTCATTGTATTTGATTGGGTTATTTAGAAGATATCCCGTTTTTCATGCACGTAATATCATGGAAAATTCATTTTTCAAAAAATGAATTAAAAAAATATTTTTTTTAGTTATTGATAAAGTAAAAATGCTATAAAAAGAACTTAAAAACTCTCTAGTTTTATGTATTAGTCCTTCTTCCTCAATAATTAATTTCTGTTTTCCTTAATGACCCAAACAACTAAAAAGCACTTTTTCAACCTAGTCGGATACCTTAAGAATCCTATCTTCCTTAATTTATTGTAATAGCTAAAGATCGTCCTATAATCATGAGTCTTAATTCCGATCCTTACTGTAACAGCACTGCTTTCCGCAACTCAGCTTATTTTCCTTCTCTTTATGATTACTTAACTTCCACTATATATATACTACCTAATCTGCATATCAAGGTTTCATCTTGAGAGGGATGGCTGTGAAATAATTCAAATGCTGACCCCAGAGATTCCCCAAGAGGATTAATAGAAAGTCACGTAAAGCCCCTTCAGAAAGAGTTCTGTGTTACTCTCAAAACATCAAATTCGAAAACCATCAAAGAGTAAAGCATTTCACATAGTTTCTACCAGTGGAAGCTATTAGAATTTAATTGTTAAGTTTCGATTTCTCCAAAATTTGCCATGAATATTGGACATTCATTATATGTATTTGCAAAATATTTTCTTAAAATTCGTTTTATGATGTATTCAAATTTTATTTCAGCTTCAATTAGGTATGGAAACTTTATTAAACATTACAAATCCTACATACACATTTACCTATGCATCGACAAATGTACGAAATTATTCGATTATGAATGCTAATGTTGAATTTGAATATAATGCATTTCTATTATATGGATAATACTAACTGCGTTGCTAAGATAATTGATAATGCAAATGATAAGAGCTCTTATATCATTTAATCATACCCGTCTGTAGCATTATGATTTAAATAACTGAAGTGATATGGAGGATCCTCTTCAGTCTACAAACCCTTAAGAATAGAAATTTTGAGCCCTTTTCCCAGAACAATTTTGATGCAAATGATTGGTAATATATTTAGTTGCATTGTTCGGGAGTAATTTATTTGAAATAAAATATATAGCTGTGAATTATTTTACATGGAAATTTTTAAGAGAAGTCCCTAGTTTATTGTTTCTGAACAAATTATATGCAATGTTTGAAAATGTTATTTTATAGTTTCCGAATGAAAAGACTTTTTTACGGAAACTTTCTTTGTTAGAACATTCTTTGTTTGTTCTTCTGAGTTATATGAGAAAACTAATATGTTAATCTTCGAGTAACTGAATTATGCTTCCATTTCCGCATCCCCAGATAGTAACTTAACATACTACTAATGTTAAAGAATAAGCCCCTTGGAACATTTTTTCAGATATAAAAGAAATGAAACATTAATATGATATTCTGGTTTTATTATCCTGTAGAGAGCAGCATTTTATATCATACTTCCGATTTTTAACCGAGTTGATTCATTTATCTGGTATAAAATGTGTTTCGCATTTTTTATCCAATATCGTAATGTTAAATGAGCTTTGCTTCTCGTATTAAAACAAAAAAGAAAGTATTCACGGAACATTTTGAAATTTTTAAAAACATTATATTATTAACACAGGTATGAGTTACGATATTGCAAATTGCCTTTTAAATTGGGTCATTTTTCTGTCCAAAAATGTGCTTCGCGTTTAATTATAGCTCTCGTACTTTTACCGAAGACAGTCTTAAAATAAAATCATAAAAAATTTTGTCAATTTTATAAAAAAATCATGATTTTGGGGTAGTCCGATACTTAATATTTAAGTTTTACCGTTCAACTTTTGGCTGTATTAAAAAAATTAATATCTCTTACCTCTTGATTCTAAATGAACAGGACTAACAAATATTTCGTTCAACAAATTCATCTCCTTCGTCCTCGGAACGCCACTACTTGGAAATTGTTTCCCGCAAAATCCGCTGTTAACGAATCTCAGCTGAACAAAAGAAATACGCTTGCCAAATTTCAAGTTTGTTAGTGTAATAGTTTAAAAACGCGAATTTTTTTTATTGAAAATGCTATTACATCTTCCGCTTGTGAGTCGATTTCTGCCAAACCATAAGATATCGCCAAAATACGGTAATCGTTTTCTAAACATGAACTGGAATGGTTTTCCAATATTGCTTGTATCTCACGTCATCTTCGTCCTTAACCGTGGTTTAAAATTACAAGGTCCATCGTAGTTAGCCATCACTCTCTCAGCAAGGGGTCTTAAAAATTAACTAATAATAAGTTTGAATTATTATTATTATTATTGACTTATACAGTTTATCAAGCTTACAGCTCTTTTCAAATATCAGTGCAACTCCATGAACAATTTTGGAACGATACAATGAACTGTATGGATTTGCATAAGTTAAAATAAATGAATATACAAACATTCAAATCTGTTAATAAGACTTATGTCTTAGAACCATTTTATGCTTCACCAGAAAATATTAATAAAGTATATGTGACTGTATATAAAAAAACAACAGAAACTAGTTAATTAAAAAAATTTCAACTGGTGAGATTTATCAGAACCAAATTTATTTAATTCTATCTAAACAATAACGCGAATTCTTCTCTTTAATTATATGCATTGGAAATTTAGAAAATTCATTAGTGATTTTGTGAACAATTTTCATCGTTATAATATGGAAATAAATTGCTTATTCTAAACCAGCAATTTAGAAAATCACTCGTGTTCAGTATTGAAAAAATGCGTATTTGGTATAGAGTAAGGTAAAACTAAAAAAATATGATTCCCTAATTTTTTTAGAACTAAATGTTCAATCAATAATTCAATAAAAAGGGAATTGCTGATTTTAAGGATAAAAAAATTTGAAAATCGAACAATTTCCAGAAAACATTGCCCGGCCATGTTAACATTAACGTTCAATCAATCATTAATCTTAAATTTTAAAAGAAAAATTTGATATTTTTTTTAATCTTATATATTTTTTTAAAACTTACACGAAAAAATATCACATTTTTATAAATTTTTTTTTATCATTTCACTCAAAGCTTAATCTAGTAAAGTCACTAGCATTTGATACCAAAAATTGACAACATTCATTAAAAAAAATATCTATTTCCTTATAAGGAATCGAACAACACACACAAATTTTCGTTAATTCATCAAACCTAAATGAATGTTACGCATTACTAGAACAACAAATTTATTTATAATACAAAATGTTTCTAAAATCATGGGACAAAATTGAGGAGTGGTAGAGCTCATTAAAGCAAACAATAAAGAAATATATAAGGGGAAGTGCCACCTTGTTGAGGCATAAACAGAAAAAATAATACATAAATGGAAACATAAAACGTCCATTAGCAGTATACTCAAGGATTGATTCAGTATCGAAAATGTTAAAAAAAATTAGAAATGGCATCCACTAACAGTCAGTCTGACAGCAAAATTCTCCAAAAGGTTGGTTGACTGACAAGTAGACGACATGCCTTGTACATGTGCCAGATGTTCCATCCAATTGGTCCAAGATGACTTCTTCCAGACTTATTTTTGTACTGTCTTCGATCTACTCTTTCCATCAGTACTGACGATAAATGAACCATTTTTACACAGCTGTCGATGTGATGGCTGAAACATTTTGTGGTTCAGCATGCAACTACTTCATCGCTTCTCAAAATGTCGGGCGCACTCCCCAAGAGGTGATAACTCTAAGAGGGGACGCGCGAGCACATAGAAATGTCGAAAACAAAAGATTACTTTAAATATATACTAATTTGCTGCAAGTAAACAAAAAAAACATTCTGACATAAAAAAAATAAAATACACACTTTCACTGACATAAATACTCTTATAAATGAATCAGTACTGCGCAGAATGCATTGTATAATGAATTTAACAATTCTAAGTTAAGAACAGGTTTAATATAATTACCAATTACCCCACGGTCATGTCATATATTAAATTATATACAAAAATTAACAATTATCTTCATAATTTGTTCTGTTTATAATTAATTCCTTAACTGCTGATTAAAAAGTTACTCAATTTACTCCTCAATGACACCGTTTTCCACGTAGATACTCTATGCGGCGCATGTGATGTATTGGAAGGGGGATAGGGAAGAAAAGGAATTAATAAGCAAATCCTCTGAAATAAGTAAATTCTTCATAAACTCTGTCAAAGTCTTTTCTTTTTTGCATTCCAAGTATTTCGGAAAAAATTTATGGATCGCAGAGGACAGAAAAGATCGTACATCGGAACGATGTATATATACGCCCAGGATAATAAACGTTTTGGCTTAGCGGGACTTATATATACGCCAGTGACACTTACGGGGCTAAAATCGTATTGAATTCAAAACATTGTTATTGTTCGGAAGGAGGGCGCGATGGAAATTCTGATTGAATATTGGGTCGCAAATATTGAATCAACTTGAAAAAGCAGCACAGGTCTACTTGGAAAATTAGTTCATGTATTTAAGCACTAGTAAAGTTCTGAGCGTCACCATTAGCAGACCGTACATTAGATGAATTTGAATTGCCTTTTTTTTGTTGGATAAAGAAATCACTCAAGAACGACCGAGATCCCGTAAGGCAAATAGATTTTGGTAATGCAACAGTCTCAATAAAGTTTTACACTGAGATTCAACTACCGTTCAATAAGTCATTATTAATCACGCCTGGGTCGCTTATCGTGGTAACGGTTGGTGGATGCCATTTAATAAATAACTGTTGTAACATTTCAATTTAATATGCTGCTAATGAATGTTTTATGTTTTGGATAATGTGTTATTTTTTTTCTGTTTGGGCCTGACCCCGTGGCACTAAAGTTCGCCGAAAAATTGACATACTATTTTTTTGACTCTGTTTTGGGGCTCTACCTACCACTCCTTAAAATGTGACCCATGATTTTAGAATCACCCTGTATATCCTACGATGCAATATATTCGTATAAGATACATGCGAATTAGTATTATACAAAATGCGATACATGTGAATTAACGTTAATCACTAATGGGCTCAATTCATGTAACGGCATAGTCACATGATAGTGATAGCCACGTGTTTTTAGCCAATCAATTCAAAAATTCATGTGACGTCATAGTCACACAATAAAAACTATCTTGTATTTCTTACTAATCAATTCACACGCTTCGATGTTGCCAAGTTTTGCGCTTTTCAGAATCTTTCTCTTAAAAAGTACATATGTATACAAAATGAATTTTATTTAAAAGTATATAAGCATAAAATATTTTTTTTTAATTTAAAAAATGTATTTTTGAGGATCTATTTTTTCCTAACACATTTAAATATCTTTACCTAAATATGAAATCTGAAATTTTATCTGAGTTTTACAAATAGAACAGCAAGTACAATTAGTTTAATGTTTGTTCCGAATTCAGTGGAGAACACGTGTTTGTCTTTGTCATGGGACGTCATGAATTGAGCCCATTGATTTTTATTACGGTACAACACGTAAAATATGTTGACCTTTGTCATTTTAATGTAATACGGTATAGCGCAGGGATGGCGAACCAGTGGCACACATGCCATTCATGGCACGCGACAATATTTTGGGCACGCCAGCGACTAAATGGTTTGCATTTTATTTCAAAATAACAAAGTTTACTATGAAATATTACGAACAAACGCGAGTAATCGATTGCGGGGCTGCGGGGAGCAAACTCGTACGTTATTGTCTAGCCTTAGTAACGTCGCAGACTACAATTGATTATGGTGTAAAGTTTGTCTACGCATATAGCGTACTCAATTTGATTGAAATAACTGTATTTTAAAATTTATCAGTGTTATATTTACGATTTTTAACTGATATTTAACAAGGCTAGTTCAGCAAAAGAACAACAAGTGAAAGATTGTTAGTGTAACAAAGAATTTCAAATTTGGTGGAACAAGAAACATGGCTTTATTAGTAAAAGTGACAGAACCGTGTGTGTTTTATGTTCTAAAATAGAGGTATGCAGAACATCGTCTGTGAAACAGCACTTTTAAACAAATAACAAATCTTCTTGTCAAAAAGTGAGCCACTGCAAAAATAATTAATTGCTTAGAAACCGTTTGGCAGATGCATTCCACTAAAAGTAACAATCTTACAATCCTAATATGAGTTATTTATCATCCAATCTGCAACAACAGATATTACACTGAGGTTGCTTTAATTTGAATTACACGTATAACTAAAACATTTATAACTATACAGTGCACAAGAGTAAATAGAGTTTTGCATTGTTAGTATGTAGTTTTATTATTTCCCCAATAATCACAAGACAAAATCTTTTGATGGCACGTCTGTACCTCATCAAGCACTTATTTCATGTTCAGCCGTAAAGGTTCGCTACCCCTGCTATAGCGGAACTAAAAAATTTTAACAATTTTTAGTTGATGCATTTCTAAGTTTTAAATACATCACGGGAAAAAAAGATCAATTGTTAAAAACAATAAATTATTTATAGTAAGGTGCAAATCATTATAATTTTCAAGAACTGCAACATCTATAAACAATCCCCTCTCTCAGAAATTTATTTAAATTTGTGGGAATCCCCCTGGATTCCACCCTGGACACCAAGCTTGGATTGAGGCAAAGAACGACCAGACGACATTTTTACAATAACAAATTATATTTATTCACTTGAATCAATTATCAACCATCTAATTACAAAGATTTATCAAGATGTCTACGTCAATTTGATTGACCCTTACTATTAAATTAAATCACAAAATATGATACCTACCAAATATTAAACTCAATATCGAACGGGCCTACCGGAATAAGAGGACCGAGAGATACACGCAATTTGAATTACTGGCTTTCATTAACTTCCCACTAACTTTATTATATATTTACTGTTATGAGATCCGATAATCTTAATTTAAAAATCACCCGCCTTATACTTCCTTACTTTCCAAGTGGATCAAACTTTCCAGTTGTAGATCGGTGCCTAATAATCAGCGAGACGCTAATCGCACAATCAACTTGAATCTTCTTAGAACTCCGTCAACCTTTTTCTTGGCGTATAACTTCTTGCAACTAACTTACAACACTCTCCTTAAATACTTTGACTAATTTGTTTGCATTTCGCGGTTTCTCCTTTTAGAGTTGGTTGGAAATATACGCGAATTTACAATCGCCAAAGCAGTCAAAAGCATTAGTGATAAAGTGCCGTACAAATCCGTAACAAATTTTTTAAATAAATACGAGCTTAGACGTATTAACTGTGAAAATCTATGACTTTTTATTTAATCAAAAATTTAAAACATCTATACTTATTATTTAAAATATAAATATGTATAAATTTTAAAAATAACATATTGTCTTACATATAATTTTTAACTTCGGAATTAGCTCTTTCGAAAAAAATGTTTAATTTTGTAAGGAATAAGATCAAAGAAAGGCATACAAAATCGCAACATTGCAAAAAAAAACACTAAAGAATTATTAGAAACCATTGAAAGGTTAACTCAGCAGACAATAAATAACATTTTGGAATTGATCTAAAAATTTTCCAGACAGTTTCATTTATCTTCCGCGTAAATTGCTTCGATAAAGCAGATTTGAAACGTTTTTCAGACACTTTTAATGGAACAACGTATTGCATATTTATAAGGGAAATATAATTGAATATATTTTGTTCTATTCTTTTCATGTGAAAAATCAAATAATATTCTCTTTTGCGATACGAAAAAGCTTAAATAATTAATCTTTTCGATATTTATATACTGCTGAATATCACGCACAAAAACTTCTGTTGTAACTTATTGCTTAAACATATTCATGCTTAGATTAGATTAGGAGATAGTGTATATTCTAGTTTTTTGTTACATAATTTTGTATATTTTAGTGATATGTAATGAAAAATATAGGAAGATATAAACTCCTATTAATTTCAAAATAATGATGGATTAGTATCAGCTTTCAAAAAGTCATGAATATTATAATAAAAGATGTACAAAAAAATTTAGTTTATACTAAGCAATATAATTTGTCTTTTAAATTTTTGTTCATCTTTAATCACTTCTTTGAATATTTATTTAAATAAATTATTTCCGAACCATAAATTTGATGTTGTTAGTTATTTTCATGACTCTTATTTAATAACTCTTTCTTGTCAGTAAGGAAATAGATAGATATTTATTTCTTAGAACCACATTGAAATTGAATTAAATTATTTTTTATACTTCTAATTTTTTATTGCATCTAAATCAGGGATACTCAACCTTTTTTTCTTCAGAGCCGCATACATATGTTAGTTATTTCACGTTGGCGGCAACATGAGGATAAATGGGAGAGGGAGCTTAAAACCAAGGTAACATTGGAAATTTTAAATGTGGAAAATTGATCAAAATAATATAACTCCTTATTTGTCTTTTTCCAATATTATATTTTTGATTTTTGTCACTAACACTAAATTAGAAGCGATTAAGAAACACTCCTTCACAATTTCTGCATCAGTAAACGGTTTCGTATGATTACAACAATATACACTGCAGGCCACCGTAAATGCACCATCAAGAAATACAAGAGATAGCACAACAAAATATTTATTTTGTAGATAACATGTTGACCAAGTATCAAATGATTAAATTTATAGACATCTGTGAAGTGTAGTAGTTCCTGCCAGAATCAGTAGCCAGAGTAGCCGCCATTGTTGGAGATCACCGCTGCCACAGGACTCGGCATTGATTCAAAGAGAATTTGAATGCGCTCTTGGGGTATAGCAGACCAAGCAACTTCCACACGTGGCCAAAGTTGATCTGGTATGGCAGCTAGGGGTGTAATCTGGGTCAATCGTTGAGCAACCATAGACCACATGTTGTCTAACGGCGAAAGATCCGGAGAGCGAGCCGGCCAGGGAAGCAAGTCAATCTGGTGATTGACAAAGAAACTTTGGACAATGCGTGCCACGTGTGGTTGAGTCTTATCCTGTAGAAATATGGTTGTAGCCAAGCCCTGAAGGTAATGAAAGACAACTGGCTCCAACACCTCGGAGATAGTAGTGCTGGCTGTTTAAAGTACCGGCAATGTGTACTAGAAGAGTGAGATTGATATCCAATACCGCCCCATACCATAATACCCGGTGCAGGACCAGTGTTGCGTTGCATATCGCAACTGTTCAGCATCCTCTCTCCACGGTGTCTCCAGACTCGAATCCGACCATCGGGGTGTTGCAGACAGAAGCGTGACTCGTCAGTAAAGACAACTTCATTCCTTTCTTTCGCCCACATCCTTCTTTCATCGCACCATTAACGGCGGAGACGTCTATGGTTCTGCATCAAGGGTATACCAAGCAATAGTCGTCTTGCGGACAGACCACTCTGCTGTAAACGGCGTGAAATGGCAAGCGTAGACACTGAATGAAGCGTTACAGACTCAATGTGCTGTTCTACGGTTCCTGATGTGACTGAGCGATCCGTCACTGCCATGTGCCAATTTGCCTGTCCTCACGTGAAGTGGTGCACTGAGATGGATACGATCGACCACGTCGGTCCGTCGTACCCTCTCGCATTCAACGGTCATATATCCACATTACAGTTTTTGGTTTCGTCCAACACGACTACCAATTTCCCTGAAAGATAATCCACAATCTCGGTAGGCTCTTTTCCTTCCTCTGTCGAACCCGGATACTTGATCAAAAGCTGATTGCTGTTTTCTACGAGACATAACCGATCGTTTTTTGAAAAAAAACCACAAGAAAAACACAATTGCCGAACTTGAAATCGTCGAAATCTTCAAGCCTTAATTAGCGCTTTGAGGAGGCGTCACAGGCGCGCGTGATGTGTGTCTGCGCTGAAATTCTAATCATTTGCACATCTCACCTCCGCTAATGCATGTTGTAAATTTCATGTTATTTACATGTTTCCTTCAGGGTGTTGCATTTACGGTGGCCAGCAGTGTAACAATCTTCATAGGATGTCTTTGTTACCTCTGTGACTTTACCACTGACAAAACACTTTGTTGCTGTTGCAAAGATTCAAGAAAGCCTTTTTATCACATCTTGAAAGAGATATTTAAGGAGAAGTGTCATTGAATGATCCCTGTTTATTGATATTTTTTAAATACAGCACTTTCGTGACAAATCAAACAGTTGATGGTCCATGTTTGCTTTTCACTACAAAATAGTCAATCTCCCAATCGTCTTAAAACGATATATTTTCTTCGAATGTTTTTACTTGCAAAATATGAAAGATAGTTAAGAATTACTAGTTCCACCCTTAAAACTATCGCTACTCGACTGTTGTCTATTATCACTAACCGTGACCGTTCCAAATAGAAAAAGAATATTACCTTACGACACCGATAGCTAAAAGCAAAGTGATATATTTGATTTCTTGACTAAGAATTTCATCCCAAATTTCAAATACAATGTACTTAAATAAGTAAATTTCTCATAGCAATGGACCATAGCAGGGCCACTTAAAAATTGGCTCGGGGGGCCGCAGGTAGAGTACCGCTGATCTAAATGGAGAATACAAATGAAAAATATATATTCTGATTGAAATTGTCATTACAGTCGATCACAAAATGCTTCTGATACATATGCAGTTGAACTACAAGAAAACCTTAAATTTTCAAAAACCAACAGATTTAAATATTTTCTTCGTAACACTATCATTTATGTTTGTGTATTTTATTACTTTAGTAGCCGTTAATCACCCGATCTTCTTGTTATTTCATGGTGCTTTATGTACATCAGTGTTGCTCATACCTAGGGGGGTCGTGATAACACAATGAGGGGGCGAGAGCATATTGAAAAGTCGAAAACAAAAGATTATTTTTGAAAAAAAAAATTAATTTCCTGAAAGTATACAAACAAAATACGTTTTGACATTATAAGAAACAAATACACATTTATCCAGATACAATACACTTATAAATATATCAGTCATGCGCACAATGTATTTTATAATTAATTCAGTAATACTAAGCAAAGAAGAAGTTCAATAATTACCATCAATCTCGTGGGCTTGTCGTATGTAAAATTATATAAAAAAATAACACTTGTCTTGAAAATTTGTACGGTTTATAATTAATCCCTTAACTGGGGATAATTAATCCCTTACCTGGGGATAATAAGATACGTGATTCACGCGCTCGCGCTCCCCAATGCCATCATTTTTCACGTAGATGTAAGTATGTGATGTACAGGGGAGGGGGAGAAAGAGAAAAAGAAATATATAAAAAAGAAAATTCTCTGAAATAATTAAATCCTTCGTAGACACTAACGAGATCTTTTTATTGCATTTCAAAGACTTCGGAATAATTTCATGAATAACAGTGCACACAAAAGATCGTATTTCAGAAAAGCGTATATATACGTCCAGGGAAATTATTTCTTTGGCTGAGCGAAATGTTTACATACGCCGGTGGCACTTTAGAGGTTCTAAACATATTATAGCTTTAACGTTGAAGTATAGTATTATAGAATTCAATTCATTGTTATTGTATGGAGGAAGGGCGCGATGAAAATTGTGATTGAATATTGGGTCGCAAGTATTGAATGTTTGAGAAGCACTGCCCCACATAACAGAATTCGGTATGATATATAAATTTCATTCTAGGTCAGTGCTTCTCAAACTTTCAATATTTGCGTCCCAATATGTAATCATAATTTTCATCACGCCCCCCTTGCCCTCTAAAAAACAACAATGTATTGAATTAAATAATACCAAACTTCGATGCTATAAATCTGCAGTCCGTCTTTAACCTAAGTACCACCGGCGTACATAAACTTCTTGCTCAACCAAAACGTTAAATGTCCTGGACGTATATACACGTCTTTCCGAAGTACGATCTTTTCCGTGTACTGCTATCTATAAAATTATTCCGAAAGCTTTGGAATGCAATAAAAGGACCTTCGCAGTGTTTGCGAAGAATTTGCTTATTTGTTCAGTTTCTTTCTCTCCCGCACAGTCTATCGCTTACGTGGAAGGTGGCATTGGGAAGGAAATAGCGTAATTTTTAATTGGCAGTTATGGAATTAATTCAAACTGTACAAATTATCAAGATAAGTGTTAATTTTTGTATACCTATATTTTTGTCTGTGACAAGCCTATGGGTCACTGGTAATTATCATACTTATTCTTAACTTAGAATTGTTAAATTAATTATAAAATACATTGTGCAGTACTGATACAGTTATAAGTGTATTATATCAGTGTAATGTGTATTTTATTTTTTACTGTGTCGGAATGTATTTTGTTTGTTTACTTTCAGGACATTAATAATTTTTTTGAATAATCTTTTGGTTTTGACTTTTCAATATGCTCGCGCCTCCTTACAGAGTTATCACGCCCTCTGGTTGGCGCACCCCACAGTTTGAGAAACGCTGTTCTAGGTCTTTCAAATCTTCAAAAGAAATTTTATTTTCAAAAGCAAATATGTTTTATAGAAAAATCATATCCATGCACGTTTCATTGATTCGATCTTCGCTAGACATGCTCCATTTGTTTGTTTGTTTTTTAAATGATTCACCATAAAGAAATCAAAACAACGTTTCCCCAAAACGATACGACATCAAGTTAAACGACTTGAATACACTCAGAAAACATACCCGCATTTGAAACAAAAACGGTAACTCTCAGAAATGATGCATGACGAATAAAGAGTAGAGTGGTCAAAATAAAGAAAAAACTGATGCCCCCCAACCTAAACATAGCTCCTCGAAACATTAGCTGGAAAAAACACTCAACAACACATGTCGGGAAACATTATGCGAAGCCACGTTAATGGAATGCTCATAAGGAATGCCTTTTTTCCATCCAATCCGAGGAGGCTCGAAAGGAAAATCGAATTAGGAAATTGAGGTAAGAGAAAGAACATTTCTGTAGCGCCATTTCTCGTTCTTTTTTCTCATGCATTTCGTAATGCGAGTTCCGGTGCTTTTTCGATTCGCATGAATAAAAATGAAATACTTTATTTGCTACTTAGTATGGTGGCAGAATTTCAATGGAATAATTAAAGGTGCATCGTGGAAGAAATTAAATTCATCGTTCAAGGGGAGACAGAGTTATAAATCGGAAAGAAAAATTCGATTATGATAATACAGAAAGGTAATAAATATTTAAAAATCATGTATTACGTAACCAAGAAATTTATACCTGATTTTTTATCGGTTAAAAAGGTCAAAAAGCAAAAATATTTTTTAAACTTAAAATTGAGCATATACGCCGATATTGCTTATGACAGCTTGACAGATTTCTAGCCGGGGATAAACTTACATCAGAATCAGTTCTCATATTTGTATAAGCCCAGTCCCTGTGTAGGTGAGGTTTCCAAGAACTGCAGAGAAAATAGATAAATTATTGAACAAAAAGAACTGCATTGTATTAAAGTGGATCCTAAGTCATTGTGGTTTATATAGAAATGGGATGACGTATATGTTTGCAAAGAGTGACACAGCCAGATCACATTCCTCACTTTTGCTGCTTATAAAGGGTTCTATATCCAATACATTAAGTCCAAACGTTCCAGGGGAGAAATGAAGCTCCTATCTTCCCTGATGTCGATAAGAATTTAGAGTTCCTTGCCTAGAGCAGTCAGCATGGCTTGTTTTATACTGGTTATTAATCGTGACGTTTTCAATGTTATCTGTATAGAAAAATGGAATGGCAGATTCTATATTACTCTTACCCACTATGTGACCGTGATGTACCCCTGACTAAGGATGACCTCTAAATAAGTCCTGCTGCTTTGAATTATATTTCTGACTGTGCCTTTTATGACCAAAATATCGCAGACGGACATAGGATAACGAAGAACAATTGGATTGTATAAAAATATATTGATGACGCACCTTTGAATATCATCAAGGATTTGTATAGCCTCAAGCAGTGCTTCTCAAACTTTCAATACTTGTGATCCAATGTTCACAATCATAATTTTCATCGCGTCCCACTTCCATACAATAACAATGTATTGAATTCAATAATAATATATTTCGACTAAAGCTACTTTAATTACAAACCATACAAATTATCAAGATATTAAACTTTGTATGTAATTTTATAACATATGTCCACAGGGTCCCTGAAGTCGCCTTATTCAGTATGGTGGTTATGAGACTCGGCTTGTAATCGAATGGTTCCAGGTTCGAATCCCAAGTAAGGCATTGATGTATCTTCCAGAAAAGAAATCAGGCTTTCATCTGAATTGGATTCCCGTCTCGAAAGGAAAGCTGCATACCTTTTTTGTTCTTTGTGCTGGGCTCATCTTTTTCAATAAAGTCTATATTCTTCTGTGATTTGTTATATGTTTCTGTTCATCTATCTTTCGTATCTATCCCAATAATATACACACGACAACAACAACAACAAGGTTCCTGATAATTAAATACACTCAGGAACATTGAAAATAGCGACCCAAGAAGGAAGCTAAGTACAATCGCGAAACTTTGCAAATAAGTACAGCGTAATGTGATATGAAAATGGTCCAGGTTTTGTGCCAATACATCATCGGGATGAAAACTGCAGGCTGGTCGATGCGCCGTGTTGCTGGTCAGGTGGATCGTTCGGAGTGTGGCGTTGGAAATTGTTGGGAGCAGTGGACACGAGAAGGTACCCACGCGCGAAAAACCGGGTCTGGAGCGACCAGGAAAACCACGAGGAGAGAGAATCGAAGGATCATGCGGCAAGCACTTGTGGACCCCACAGTGACTCGTTCAACGATACGAGCAGACGTAGGCGTAGCAATTGCTCCGTAAACAATTTCCAGACACCTTGAAGAAGCAAATCTTATATCCAAGCACCCTTTCTGTGCACTCCCTTTAACACCGGAACATCGGCAACTGCGTCTACAGTGGTGCCAAGCCAGATCAATGTGGAATGTCACAGATTGGCAAAAGGTTGTGTTTATTGATGAATCCCGGTTGTTTTGGGGACAGATGATAACCGTGTATGGGTGTAAAGGCGCCCTGGTGAGCCGTACGATTCCCCCCCCACACTGTTCTACGTCACACTTCCCGCACAGCTGGTGTAATGGTCTGGGGGGCCATAGCCTATGATAGCCGGTCCACTTTAAATGTGATGCGTGGAACCTTAACGGGCCAACGTTACGTTGATGATATTCTTCGATCCCATGTAGGACCTTTCCTAAATGATCTCCCAGAGGCAATTTTCCAGCAAGATAATGCTCGTCCGCATACAGCAAGAGTTACTCAAGACTTCCTACGTCATTTTCAGACTCTTCCATGGCCAGCCCGCTCCCTCGATTTGTCTCCTGTAGAGCACGTGTGGGATCAGCTAAAACGGCAGATGCCATCGTGTCACTCTGTACATGATTTAGAGTTGGGTGTTCAAGACTTGAGGGCCCATCTGCCTCAGGACAACATAAGGTGTCTAATCAACTCAATGCCGGGCCGTGTAGCGGCATGTATTGCAGCTGGAGGTGGTCCAACGCGCTATTGAAGTTGCCCAGTATTTGTGTCGTTGCACACCTTGTATTCGTTTAATTGTCTAGTTTTTGAGATCAAGTGAATCCCTCATATGTGTCATTATGTGTATTAAATTTATTTCATTTCAATCCGATTCTTTCTTCTTGGGTTGCTATTTTCAATGCTCCTCAGAGTATTTTTTTAACTCAGTACTGTTAAATTAATTATGAAATACATTGTGCAGTTCTGATACATTTATAAGTATATTATATCAGTGTAAATGTGCATTTTTTATGTCAGAATGTATTTTGTTTTGCTTCCTTTCAGTAAATCAAAAAAATTTTAAATCGATCTTTTGTTTTCCACTTCTTGATATATTCGCGCCTCCACGCAAGATTATCTCAGCCCCTATGAGGGCACGTCCCCCCCCACCCAGTTTGAGAAACGTTAGCCTCAAGAGTTAGTCAACGCATAAAGTACGCGATATTTAACCATTTCCAAATAAAAAAAAAATTAAATTTTCCAAACCAAATCTCGTGACTTTTTGATGAGTTGTGACATCAACATGGGTTTTGTGATATTATTATGGGGGATAAAACTGTACTTATTGACAATGATGAGCTTCCTTGTTACCAATACGGATCACATTCTGTTTAAGTCAAAGATACTCAACCAGAGGCCCCCCGAGCCTTTTTAAGTGGCCCGGTTATGACCCATTGCTTTGAGAAATTCTTTTATTTAAGACAATGTTATAAAATTTTGGTGGAAATTCTTTGACAAGAAATTAAAAATATCAATTTTGCTTTTTTGCTGTCGATGTCGTACGGCTGCAAATTGATATTCTTTTTCTATTTGTAACGGTGAGAAATAACTGACAATAGTGGATTAGTGGCAATTTTATGGGTGAAGCGAATTTTGTGCGAACAATCTTTCATACCTTGCAAGCGAAAAACATTCCACTGATTTGGAGGTTGACTGTTTTGTAATGAGAAACACACACAAACATGGATCAGTACTTGGTTGATTTGTTACGAAAGTTCTGTATTTAAAAAATGCCAATAAACAGGAATTATTTAATGACATTTTTCTTCTTTCAAGGGGTGATAAATAGGTTTTATTAAATATTCTTTGCAACAGCAACAAAGTGTTTCGTCAGTGATACTGTCACAGAAGTAGCAAAGACATCCTAAGAAGTTTGTTATATTGCCATATGAAACCGTTTACTGATGCAAAAATTTTGAAGGAGTGTTTCTTAAAATCTTTTAATTTAGTGTTAGTAACAAAAATAAAAAAAATAATAATTAAACAAAGCAAAACTGGAGTTATAATATTTTGATCAATTTTACATATTTTAAATTTCCAATGTTATCTTGATCCTAAGGCATCCTCCCCTTAACCATAAATTGCGGCTCGCATGAAATGATTGACATATGTATGCGGCCCAACAGAAAAAAGGTTGAGTACCCCTAGTCTAAAGGAATACAGAAGAATACAGCAGTAAAAATAAGCAGTTATGATCCTAGACTTTCCAGCAAATTAGAGCCTGCATATATCACAACACAATTAGCAAAAAAATTCAGAATCATAAATTCTAAATTCAAATTCGATGCAGGTTACAAATAATCTATTGAACCTTCGATTTAAGATATATCTAGACCTCTACTTCTCCTCACCAGTTCCAATTATATTCCAGAATAGCTCATTTTTATACCGACAAAGTAATTATTGACCGGTGGTACTTATAAGACCACTCAATTTAAAATTACATAGAATAAACATTTTTACGAATACTCTACCGATACCTAGCAGGAATATTCTTTTCAATCCACTCTTTCAAGATATATGACAGCAGTGGTTCTATAATGAGTATTTTAGCGGAGAAGGCGAATAGTTTTATAGCAGAAATAGCGTTTTCAGCGGATTACAAAGATTGTCATTTCTATTCCAAAAATGTAGTTATTGTCAAAAGGAAAGTGTCTTATTTTTTTGTATGATAATAAAGACCTTAGAAAACGATTGGACTTTTTATTTTAAGTGAGCAGTGTATATAATGAATTTTACAGTTGAATATGTTTAATTAATTAATTAGCTCTAATTAAATTTCCTAAAGTTGAGTATATTTTTTATTCATATCCCTTGATTTTCAATGTAGTGATTCAAAAAACAAAGTATTACGTGAAAAAAACTGCAGTAAATCATAATGCAGTAGATAATGGGGTAAGGAAGGAAGTATAGATAGCGTTTCACCGGGACTTTTAATCTCCAGTAAAAAAAAGCTGTTATGGAATCCAAAAATCCAATTTTCTCGTAAAAGTTAACGTGTTCAACAATTTTTTGTTTACTGTTTTTATGTGTTCCTTAACCTGGGAGCAGGCGTGCACTCGATACTAATGTTAATGGTCACGCGGGGTGACTGAGCCACCCCGATCCTTTTTTTAAAATTAGTTTACTGTACACGATAAATATCGTGATTCCAGTGAGTAATTTAATTAAGAGAAAGTATACTTATCTAGCTTTAAGGAATTTTCAATTTTTTTTGATAATTTAAGAAAAAAATCAATCACGCTTACCAAGAAGTTTCAAATATGCGTGACTCTAATAAAGGACACAAGTCAAAGACACTATTCGTTAACGTTACATAAGTGTTATTTTCAGGCAAAAATATCATATTTGTTCAAGGTATTGTAGTTGTATTGTGCTTTAACGATAAAAAATAGCATGTTGAATTTTTTCTTGCTTGTGCCTTTCTGACAGAGCTAAGTGTGTTTTGTGCTACACGTATGGCCATATATTTTTCTTTATAGAGTTCTTTAGGTAGTATTTGAACGTTTGTGTGTGTGCCTTTCAACTCACAAACGTTTCATGTTCATCGCTTTTCTCAAATTTATTTCCACTAATTGTGGTTAATGTTCGAGGTGCTCGATATCAATTAGTATAATTTCTTAATAGTTCTATTCAGAAGTGCAGAGTTAGTGTAAAAATATAGCACAAAGCACCCCCACACTTTTACCCCAGTGGCATTAATTTTTCGTTAATCATTTTATTCTTATTGTAAGAATTATTTTTTACTTTTTAGTTCGATTAAAACTATAAACGTGTTTTTTAGTTTTTTTAAACTATAATTTATTTCAAGATCATTTATTTGAAAAACGAAGCTTAAATCTAACCTTGTAGACTTGGCTGTAAAAAGTTTGAAATAATGGAAAAGTGGTTGAATGGAAGTTCCAATGTTCTTTAATAGTTGACGCTACAAGGTCACACGTATGGTCGAAAGCCCCTTTTATGTCCAGAAAAATCAGAGATAATTTTTTGTTTACTTTTTGAGAAACACCTCTCAGTCGTACGCATGCGTTTTCTGTATTTTTGAGCAGCAAATCCATACTGATCATTTTTTTTAAAAAGGTGTCTTAAGCAAATTCCGAGAAGTCCTGTTATCAGTCTCTGCAGGCTCTTTCCTAAGATAGGAAGAAAAGTAATTCATTTCGAATTGTACTTTAATCTTTTCTCGATTATTCGAACTCCTTTAAATGTAAAATCTAGAACTTTTATTTTAATATGAATAAAATACGTTCGAATTTTTCTGTAATGTATTCCCTTCGGCGTAAGTATCTTCAAAATGTATTACTTTTGTTTGTGTTTTCTCTGTATTAGAAACGGTTTCTTGTGAATATGGAATAAACTGCTCGTGACTTTTTATATGTCAAAATAATTAATATTCCTAAACCTGTTGGTGATGTTATCTGCCTCTTAAACGGAATTTAATTGCTTAGTAATGAGTGAAATTGCCACTCGATAATATTCAAAAACTAGTAGTGCCAATCTAAAGTCATTCGTCTAATTTTATTTCTTACATTTTTTAACTGTGTTTTCCTTTGAACTACAGTTATTTGAAAAACAAAAAAATGAGTGGCGTAATTTTTCCCATTATATTTACTAATCAATATTTTCATCATAAATCGAATGAATAATTTTAAAGTTTATTTCAATGGACTAAATTCATGACAGTCACATGATTAATACAATCACGTGTTTTCCATTGAATGCAAAATAAACTAAACTAATACTTTTTGTTCTACTAATAAAAAAAAAAAATTTTAGATAAAATCTCAAATTTGATAATTGCGTGAAAATTAAATATATATATATATATATATATATATGCATTTTTAATTACTGTCGACAAATATGCATTTTTTAAAAAAAAACTTTCCACAAAAAGCAAACGTTGGCAACAGCGAAACACATGAACTGATTGGTTGGAAACACATGATATCATTCATCGTGTAACTATGACATCACATGAAATTATCACCTGATTGACTGGAAACACGTGATTCTCATTATCATGTGACTATACGTCACATAGATTTAGGCCATTGGTGCCAATTCCTTTCTAGTTTTCGTAAGTACTGTGTTTAATATATAGATAGAATTTCCATTTAATTTTTTAAACATAAAATTCATATTGAGTTTAATTGAAGGCTGTAATGAAATTTCATGTAACAATTATATGAAATATGCTTCTTATTTAACGTACATCTTTGCTTTACTATTTAAGCATTATAAAATGTTTCTAAATAGTTATTTCCGATGAATCTTTTATCAGATAATTGGTATATATGCAATACATTTCGTTATGTATTATATTGTAGACCAATTTCACAAAATGAAAATACATCGCCAAAAGAAGAGAAATGCAGCCAAGAGTGGAAAACCGTCCAAACTACAGTCTCTTTCATCAGTATATCTAAAATACCTGGCAGATCATATTAAAAATGAAGTATTTTAACTGAAACCATTTCTGGTAAGATATGAAATGCATATAAAGCTTACATTCAACAAATCAAATGACACTTCCCATTGTTGCGAAATGCAGCCAATACAAGGAAGCTTTTCCCTTTAATGTTCAAACAAAAGAAGTAATATAAAAAAAATTTAAGTCAATTCGTACACATAAATCAACAATTTTTTTTATTTTAGCGACTTTTTAGTAAATAGTTACAATTAATATAAATATTTATTTACATAGGACAGAATCACAACATTAAGTGTTCATTCATTTTTATTAATTATTATTAAAGTATCGTATTTTCATCCAAAACAATCGTGTCTATAAAATTTCAGTTCAGCTGAATGCCTTAAAACGTGAGAAAAAAACCTTTTCAAGTTTTGACATAAGTCGCCAAAAAGGATGCCAACGTAGCTGTATTTGTAATTCTTTAAACAATTAGTTTTAATCAATTATTTTTATTAATTATAATTAAATTATTGTATTGTCAACCAAAATAGTCATGTATATAAAATTTCAACTTAATTGAACGCTTTGAAATGTATTTTATTAACGATTGAAAATTCCACCAAGATAAATAAATAAATATATAGAGAGTGTGTGAGAGCTAATAGTAGGAATTGAATAATAACGATTACTGCAAATGGCAATGCTTTTTGAGTTGGCGAAATTGTTCAATGGTATAATACTTAAGTACCCTTTACTGAGATATTGATTTCAATTATAATTCAATTATTAATTAAAATTCAATAACAATTATTGTCTCATAATATTACTTAAATAATTTGCTTTTAAGTCACACAAATGTTTTATTTCATTTAGTACATTTTTTTAAGCATTACGTGTATTTCATTCATGATTCTTCCATTCATTTCAAAATATTTTAGAACTTTTTGTACTGGCTAAGAACTTAAGTATTGTACTGGATAAATCAAAATTTAAGAATAAAAGGAAAATTAAGTAAAAAAGGGAAACATAAATACAATAAGGGGTCCAGCATGTAAATATCTTATCCAAGCTTAGGACTAAACCGTAGATTTAAACATGTTTTGAGCTGTCAAATTTTAATTCTTGCTCAATATTACATGGACGACTGTCGCCAAACCGGTACAGTGGTTAGCGATGCTGACTGTGGTGCCGTAGGGACTGGGTTAGAATCCTGGAGAAGTCATGGATGTTTGTAAATGTATAGGACCGTTGCGGCATGGGGATACTCTAAATAGCCGTCGAGCCGCAAGTCCTCTCGTGTGGTTGGTGGAAGGGAAAGAGAGCTGGGAGGCCCCAGACCACTCCCAGGGTTTTATCCCTCTAAATTGAGTGGGAACCGAGCCAAATCGTACTGTCACCGGCATGGTGTTTAAAGCTAAGGCTAACGTCAGGCGTTAAAATTCTAGCCCTCAGCCGCGATGAATTTCGCGGGCCTCGATCTGACTTTTTCAGGCAGGTGGCATTAGTCACAACAACAACACATGAATGACTGAACATTACATTTTGAAACTACAAGGGGGCTGTTGGTGATGGAATTCTTCTTTTCGAACAATTGTCAAGTGACAAGAACAAAACTTGAACACAAGCACCTCACTCTCAAACCTCACAACACATCAATGAAGTATTGAACAGAAAAAAAGGATTAATTTCTTTATAAGATGAATAAAGAAAGAAACAAAAATGTAAGCAAAAAGAAAAACTGAGGGTAACAAAATAAAAATAAAGAACTCAAGTGTAGTAAGAAATATACTTACTTCATAATGATTGAATATGTGTAACACAAATACGATTTAGTCGTAACGATGAAAAAAACAAGTAGAATATGAAATTGTTATCGTATTTTAAATAGGAGGAATATAACCCTTTAGTATTCAATCCTTTAAAGTACAGTTGAAAAAAAGGCATAAGAATCCCCATAATCTTTCAGCTAGGGAATATTTACATGAAGAATAATGGGGATTTTATAATCACCTGATAAAATTGAGGGATATAGTAATTATTCTTAGAAATTGCTTTGGTAAATTTAGAGGAAGGCTTGATTTCAAACAGCCTTTCTGTAAGGCATTGCAAGCTTTTAAAAATTCTTACACCAAAACCAAAAAGTAAACCTATCATAACAAATATTTTAATACTTTTAACCCCAAAAATGAATAGAAAAAAATAGTATTCATAATTAAAATTTAAAGAAGAAATAAAGAAAATTGAATTTAAAGTAGTAACAAAGTGAGATTGTTACATGTACCGTAAAATCCGGCGTATAACACGCACCTATACCATCAAACTGTAATTTTTAGTTTTAAGGTATATTCGCAATATAACGCGCACCCCCTTTATTACGAAGAAATCTGAAGTGTACGTATGCAATACCCTTATGTTTTGAAATCACTTATTCGAGGTATTATCCCAGGCTTTTGTGAATAATAGTATACTTCTAGAAATACCAATCTTTAAGTTCATAATGTAAGTAATTTCTTTTAAATATAGAATATTTCGATACATATAGAAGCCAAATGTTTTTTTATGTATGTCTCATTTTTTTATTTTTAAGTCTATCATTTTTCTACCAGGCGTAAAATGCGCACCCGTAATTTTCTATCTTATTTTTTATGTTAAAAGCGTACTTAATACGCCGGATTTTACGATGTATAAATTTGAGTGGGTGTCTGTAGATGAACTGAAATATATACAGATAATACTTTGTATCATTAGGAGTAAGCATATAATAAGATTTTTAATTTATTATCTCTTTAAAAATTAATTTACAATTTCAGGAAATTTTATCCGTATGTCTCTCGATTTTTATTTTTTACTCTTTTAAAGCCATCGGCTATGCAATTAATTTCTAGCCCTCTTTTCAACCTCGGGAATAATATCCCATTCTTTAAGAGGTATTAATCGATTAACTCCGAGTTGAAGGGCTTTTTCCTGTGGAAAGGTCGTATTAAATTACTCAGTACCTCAGGAAGTCTCATTACTTCACTTTTATTCCCAAATTGCTGCAATCAAGAGGCTTCATTATAATCATTTTTAAACGTTTTCTTATTTTATGAAGAAAAAAAATTACATCTTGAAATCTGAGGGGATTCAACAGGTTGTATCGATTTCACACATTCTTAAAATGACTTTTGATGTTTATTTTGTTGAATTTCTTCTTAAGATGGTACTTGTAATATATTTTTGTACTTTTTTAAGTTTATTACGTCTTAATATTTCTCTACAGAATGATTATAATTAAAGGTTCTCTTTTTCAAAATGGTGAAAAAACGAACCACTGCTCGGAATGATTTCAAATTGGAATTGAGTATACTTGGAAGTGGGAAATGGTAAGGTATAAAGAAAAAAACTCATTTGCCTTTTCATTGCTTCTTTTCATGCTGCTTTTGGCCCAGTTAAAAATCGATTTTTTCCCATCTAATGAAGATCTAGCCGTGATGTACGAGCTTTTCATTAGCAGCTCAACAGAATCTGATTAACTTCTATATTTCTTCTATATTCTTCTATATTTCTTCTATCTATCAGATAGAAGAAATACAGAAAACACGAATATATAAAATTAGAGAGAGCAATGATGTTATATTGATAAGTAATATTTCAGAATAACCACTCTTATATAGATCTACTCTTATATTGTCAAAATGAATAATAAGGTTCCTTTAGTGTTAACCAACTATCGCTGAGAAATGTTAACTTTGCATGCTGTATTTAGTTATCCTTTTTTACAATATTTGTCAAAGTACACTAACAATTATTTCTATATTTCATCTATCAATCTTGGATGCTTTCGGCAAAATTAAATTCCTAAGTACAAATTTCGCATCTGCAGAGCTGAGGAAGAAGCCGGGCGTCAAAATGACTTGCGGTAATTGGTATCGCCTAAAATGGTGCCGAGCTAAATAGTGATACCGGCTCCTGTGTGGGGAATGAACGAGATCTGCAAAGGTATAAATACCAATACGCAGTACCATTACAGAAAAAAAAAGGCATATCAAAGAATGTGATGCAAAAATCGAACCTCTATGACACGAACCTTTATATTGCGAATTTTTCTATACAGCGAACTTTTTCCTGGAACCAAGAACATTTCACGATTTTCATCGTAAAATAACCTCTCAATAACGATGTGCATTTTTTTATATAATGAATTGTTTCTTTTATGGTTCAATTTCTTTCACGATATTTTTAAAGTATTTTTGGGTATTTTAATTTATTCTCTCTTTTAACGTATTTTATGGTGGTCAGAAATCTTCAACTGGTTTTATTAGATGCATAATTCGCCAAAAGCAAAAGAATTCTCGGCGTTTAAATTGTATTTCAACTGTAATTTGTATATTTAGAATTTCTAGTTTTAAAATAACGTATGTTTAAAATAACTTGTATGCTTCAAATTAGAAAATGTCCTTAAAGTTTATTAATTTTAAGAAAAAATATTTTTATAATGTTTAAAATGCAATGTTAATTCATCTCAGTGTTCCTTTCTTCTTCGAGATTCTTTTTTCTTATTTTCCTTGCAGTTTTTCTTTGTTTCTTTTTTTATGTGTAACATACATAAAATAAATATGCATTAAAAAATTTACAAAAATGTTGGGAATAATTACTTTTATAGTTTATAGTATATAAATTTAAAATTTGTTTTATGGGGGCATATAAATTATATTAAAAAATGAATCTCTGTATTACGATATTTCCATATAATGAGCTTTTTTTCGGGATTTAGCGACTTCCTTAAACTTTCGACTATATATGCTACCATTAAAGCTCGAAAGCCGTTAAGATATCCGATTACGTTCGGAACCGTGATTTTAAAAAGGCACATAAATCGAATATTTTCATGATATTTAGTGTCACTTAGATTAGAATACATGTATAAAATTGTTTTATGAAACATTTTGACAAAAAATATATTTCAATACTATATTTCGGCCAAAAATTAACTTAGAATAACCTTTTTTAAAAATGTTTTCCTTTTACGAAAAAAGCTTCTATTATAATAATATTTTGCCTCTGTATAGCTCAGACCTCTGTACAGAGGCTCAACAATGATTTTTGAAAAATTCATATTATTTTCAGAGTTGCAACCATTTGAAATAATTATCCGCGTTTTTTTCTTTAACTTTCTCACCTTTGTTGTCGTAAAACATGTATAAACCCAGTTCTAACAAGGAGAGTACACAACTAAGGAAAGGGTCGAGACTTGGTGTAATGGAAGCACTCCTTTAGGGTGTTCAACCTTCAATGTAATTCCGCCGAATGGCCAGTCAATTCGGAGAAAAAAACCATCAATATTCATGCTTAGCTTTTATACAATTAAATTTCAATTTCCTCCAACGATTTCGTAGCTTGGTTGATATATTGTCTGCATACTATGCGCGAGGTCTGGGTTCGATTCATAGGTCATTTTGTTTTTTCATTTGATTTAATTATTTTTAAAATTAAATAAACTTCTTTATGGAAGGTTTATTAAATATTAAATGATGTTTTATGTAATTATTTTGTATTTTATAAAATAAAAACTATTAAAATTATTTATTATTAAAATTGTTTATTATTAAAATTATTTTAAATAATTATTGATTAAAATTATTTAAAATAATTATTAATTAAAATTACTTAATAATTATTATTTAAAATTATTTAAAAAGCTTTTTAATTAAATTAATTAATATTTAAAATTCTTTAAAATAATTATTAACTAAAATAACTATTAATTAAAATTAATTAATAAGAATTTTTATTAAAAGTAATTAATAAGAATTTCTATTAAAATTAATTAACAAGATTTTTTAAAAATTATTAGTTTATTGTTAAAATTACTAATTTATTGTTAAAACTATTAATTTATTGTTAAAATTATTAATTTTTTATTAAGATATTAATTTATTATTAAAATTATTATTAATGTATTATTAAATTTATTATTTATTATTGAAATAATTATGAATTTTTTAAAAATTCTTTAAGTTAACTTTTTAAAATTATTTAAATTTATTTAAAAAGGGCTTATTAAATGTTTTATAAAATTATAGAATAATTAAATTAATAGCATATAAAAAGGCATATTTTTATTATATTAATTATAAAATAATTAATTTAATAATAATATACTTTATAAATTATTTTATATTATCCATAATATTTTATTTATTTTATTTAAATTTTATATATATTTTATTTCACATTATAAAACTATTTTTAACTAATTTGTACGCATAATATCATTTAATATTTATTTTATATATATTTTATTATAAATATTATTTATTAATATAAAAATATATTTACATAAAATTTAATATAAATATTTTTATAGTTACGGTATTTTTTTAACTTTGTAAAATACAAAATAACTACATAAAATATCATTTAATATTTAATAAACCTTTTATAAATAAGTTTATTTAATTTTTTAAAATAATTAAAGGAAATGAAAAAAAAATACTGACCGATGAATCTATCCCAGACCTCGCGCATAGTATGCAGACAATAGATCAACCAAGCTACGAAATCGTTGGAGGAAATTGAAATTTAATTGTATAAAAGCTAAGCATGAATTTCGAAGGCTTTTTTCTCAGAATTGTCTAGCCATTCGGCGGAATTACATTGAGGGTTGAACACCCTCACACAAGGAATACTACTATTACACCAAGTCTCGGCCCCAAATGAATTTCCGTAGTCGTGCTCTCTTCTTGTAAGTTATATATTTCAAAAATTCTAGTTGAGTCTCTGTAAGAGGTCCGAGCTACATACTGGCAAAATATTATTATTATAGAAGCATTTTTCAAAAAAAGAGAATATTTTTAAAATGCGTCATTCTAAGTTGATTTTTTGTCAAAATATTGTACTTAAGTAATTTTTTATTATAATAATATTCTTAAAACAATTCTATATACATTTTCTACTCTAAGTGACACTAAATATCATAAATATTATCCTTTTATACACTTTTGCAAAATCTGGGTTCCGAACGTAGTCGGATACCTTAAAAAATCACATCTTAGTTAATATGCAGATATCGTAGATAATCAGCAGATGAACTGATTTCTGAATTTTAGTGGTAAAACATGTATACACACACACACACACATATTAAATAATTTCTCATTCTATGTATTTCACTTCATATTTATTCAATCGTTATTTCTTTTTATTAACGACTTGCCGACCTCTTTCCATTTTTTTCTCTCACGAAACAGAATTTATTACAAGATTTTCCCCATCAACAGTTTCTGACAGCAATGCAAAAGGAGTCCGCCCTTCAGATTGTCTAAGTTACATCAAATAAATGGGTTCTCAAACCTATTGGTGACACCTTTGAGGATATGTTTTTCTTAAAGACAAATTCCCCTACCCATATAGATGTATCTTCTCCTCCAAAGCTATAATAGAATCCATTGAGGATGTAAGAAAAGAAGCATCCCATAAAAGCTTTCCAGTATATCTCAAAGATTCTAGATTGTATTAACATCAGTGCTTTGTAGGGGTCAATTCATGAAGGATATTGAGTTCTCATGTTCCCTGAACCAATTCTGAATAATTTGAGTACTGTGGATCTTGAAATTATCTTTCTGGAATATGCTTGTTATCTTTTGATCGAATTACCTGGTTAGTACCCATGTTTAAGCAATACAGAATCCTCAGTAATACCTTCCTTTTGAAGTAACTCTAGATCATAATGCTGCATCCATTTAAATGTTAAATGGACACGTTGCAGGAAGACCCCATTGCTTTGTAGGATTCCCTTCTTATTCTGATGCATCCAACTTTCTACAATAGGTGAATCTTGACTCACCAGAATCAGAAATGTTTCCAAGTATGAGTCAACTGTCTCTAGTCTTAGGACTTCATCCGAGCATGATCTTATTGAATCAACTCAGTCCTAATTAGATTATAATCCGAATAATTTAAGTTGTAAAATGTTCTGTATTCCCTTACATACTCTCCTAAGAGAATATGTGTAAGGTATTTCCAACTTGCACCAAGTGTAATGATGTAGAGGATAAAACACCTAAACACACACACATTTACTTGATTGTGTTGAAAGGTACGAGAGAATCTTTTAAAGAGGCCTATTTTAATTTTAGATTATTTAAGGGAGAACAAACTCTTGGATCTGATTTGATTCAGACAGGAGGTATAAGAAAGAAGAACATATGCTACGAAAAACTGAGAATTTTGTTACCATCTACCAAAAGGCAATAATCGCAAACCTGCTTTATTAAATCATGTCCGTGACCAGATCTAGAACTATCACCATACATCATCATTCCTAATTTAGTCGAAAAGAATCCATCGGTTTTGTGCTTAGGTATGTAAGGTTGTGAGCCATGCACACTTATTTGTTATGGGTTACTATTTATGCAAGTATTTCCCAACGTATGCTATATAAATTTAAATTCGAGCACAGTACAACTGACCATGTAGAAAGATACGTGTAGAAAGCGAAGTACGTTAACACTAGAACGTCCGGGATTTCGATAACCCTTAAACGTCCGCCGGTGTCATTTTGACACCGTGATATAAAATATATAAAAAGTTCATGATAACTACACAATTGAGGGACTACTGTTTAGTAGGGTTTAGTTTTAGAATTTTCTAATATTATTTCATGTAATCAACGTATTTGAAAACCATTTATATCACATAAAAAACTGACGTTGACATTATGTTTCCCGAAGCTAGTGAGACCATTGCTTTGTCGCAAAACATTTTGAGTCACAAACCTGCCAGGAACTTTACCATTTTGCAACATCCATTCTGTGCCATTTCTAGCGATATATGTATCAGAATTTAATGGAAACTATCAATTACATCTGAACTTTCTTCAGATTCTTCCTAGTCACTTTTGCTCAATCTTATGTCTTCACCGGAATCTAAATTAGAGCAAGACAGCTCACCACCATCCGATTTATTCTCAGAAAACTCTCGTAATAAATTATCAATATCATCAGAGCTTAGACCTTTTCTATGAACCATCGCTTCAGGTGTCTACTCTGCACAAGGTTCGAAAATCGATTTTTTTAATGAGCAGATAACCAATTCTATGTAAGAAAACACTTCGATACAACAATTTTAGAAAAATAGATTCGCGTTTCCGCTTTTAACCCAATATAACTGCATTCAAGGACAAATAAATGTGTAATAATACTTTGGGAAGTTTGTTTTATTACTAGTAATGATTAACGCGACGTCTATTTATAATGATAAATTGCCTTGGTGTCGAAATGACAACAGCAGACCTTCTAGGTATATTTAGTTGTAAAATATCTCCTATTTAATCTAGAACCACACAACTTTTACTATGTAATTATCATAGAAAATAAATAAAAGTCACGAAAAATTTTCAAATTCCATGCAAAAATGCGGAAAGAACAAACTGAACTGGCTCTGGTGTCAAATTGACACTGATGGACTTTCTAGTGTCAAACCTATCGATGCCCAAACATCCTCATGTTGATGTGGGGAGTGTGGAAGTTAGGAGAGGGTGTGCCAGCTCAGGTATCATCCTCCATCCTCACTTGACCATGGTTCAAAATTACAAGATCCGTCACCAAAAGCCCTCGAATACATAGCTGAATAGTGTGACATTAATATTCACTCACTCATTTATACGTATGACATATGCTGCTCTTAAAAAAGGATCGCGCGCATATGAGGCCTACTTTTCATTGATGCCCAAGTCCTCAAGAAATCTTAAAATGTCACTTATTAGACCAAATAACTTTTCTCTATCCCTGAAGAGACCATTACTTATGCTCTTTAGAAAATTGGGACCGTTTTTTTTTATCGTAAATCTCTAGCAAGGGGTGTTCTTTGGACTCTATAACTGTATATATATATGTATACATAAAGTCCCCTTCCTTTAATACTAGAACGTCCGGGATTTCAGTTACCCTTAAACGATACCGTTGATATAAAATATATAAAGTAATCATAATAACTAATTAATTGCAGGACTACAGTTAGTAGGATTTAGTTTGAAATTTATTTAATATTGTTTCATGTAATTATCATATATTAAGACACTTTATTTCATAAAATACTTCAACAAAACAGACTACTTTATCTTGCAAAAGGAAATACAGAAATACTATTTATAAATATTAATATAATAAACAAACTGGTAATTTTTCTGAAATTGTTTGCGTATTTCATAATTATTTATCGTTTTTAGGCATAATGTTTGTACATGCCTCATTTGAAATACAGTGATATATTCAATTTCTTCTGTACATTTTCCCCACACCAATTTCCTGCAACACACACACACATTTTTTTAGTTACAGTTCCAAAATACTCCTTAATTCTGCTCTTTTGGCTCTTAGCGAATTTGTAATTCCTTAAGTTATCCGACTACGTTCGGAGCCGTGATTTTAAAAAAGCGCATAAATGGATAATTTTCATGATATTTAGCGTCACTCAGATTAGAATGTATGCATAAATTGTTTTAAGGAGATTTTGACAAAAAAAATGTATTTAAATAAAATATTTTGCCAAAAAATTAACTTAGAATAATCTTTTTTCCAAATGCTCTCCTTTTGTGAAAAATGGTTCTTTTATAATAATATTTTGCCTGTATATAGCTCAGACCTCTTTACAGAGGCTCAACTAGAATTAAAAAAAAAATCACATTATTTTCAGAGTTACCACCCATTGAAATAATTATCGGCGTTTTTTTCTTAAAATTGCTCCCCTCTGTTGTCGTAAAACATGAACAAACCCACTTCTAAGTTATATATTTCAAAAATTCTAGTTGAACCTCTGTATAGAGATCTGAGCTATACACAGGCAAATCATTATTATTATAGAAGCATTTTTCACAAAAGGAGGACATTTGGACAAAAAGATTATTCTAAGTTAATTTTTTGCCAAAATATTTTATTTAAATAAATGTTTTTTGTCAAAATGTCCTTAAAACAATTTTATGCATGTGTTCTAATCTAAGTGACACTAAATATCATGAAAATTATCCATTTATGCGCTTTGCAAAATCACGGTTCCGAACGTAGTCGGATACCTTAAAATTCAGTATTTACCTGATTTTTAAAATTTCTTGCACTTGAATAATTTCTACACACTTTCAGTCGCAAATATATCTTCCTGGTACATTACCATTATACTGTATCCTTTCTGCGTCATGTCTAGCGACAAATTCAGTCGAACCTCTATATTGCGAATTTTTCTTTATAGCGTTCTTTTTCCTGGAACCTTGAACTTTCACAATTTTCTTCGTAAAATAACCTGTTTATAGCGAAGTGAATTTACTATAGAACGAACATTTTCTTCGTGGTTCAATTTTTGTTCTCCCCTTTTTTTTAAAGTATTTCTCAAAAATTTCAATTTATTCTCTCTTTAGCACATTTTATGGGGGTCATAAATCTAGAGATGTTTTTATTAGATCCTAACTCGCCGAGAGCAATAGATTTCTGGACGTTACCTCCAAGAAGTGCAGTGCTTAGCCCCCATTGCCCAGTTCACTAGAAACATCTTCGTTATCCTCTTTCCCCCTCACTGGATTTGTCTAATTGTCTAATTAAATCTAATTTGTCTGGATTTGTTCTAATTATAAAATAATGTATGTGTAATATTACTTGTATGCTTTAAATTATTAAATGTCCTTACATTCATTAACTTTAATATAAAACTATTTTCTTGAAATTGAAATTACAGTGAATTCTTCGGCATGCTTTTTCTTGTTTTCCTTGCAGTTTTTCTTTCTTTCTTTCTTTTTGAATGGGTAAGATGTATGATATAAACATATATTAATTTAAAAAAGGTGTAAATAATTATTTTTAATACATAGTGTTCATGAATTTTAAATTTGTTTTATGTGGTTTTTAAAGTATATTAAAATATGAACTTCTGTATAACGAATTTTCCATATAACGTACTTTTTTCCGGGATTTAGTGAATTCGTTATAAAAATGTCCGACTGCATATCAGGATTGACTCGAGTATTATCCATTTCATCTGCACTTCCTCCAGATTCTTCGCAGTCACTTACACATAATCTTAAATTTGCATCGCGGAATCTAAATTAGTACAAGACAGCTCACCACCATCCGATTCATTTTCAGAAAGCTCTCGCTACAAATAAGCAATTTTATCAGGATTTAGACATTTTCTACGAGTCATTATTTTACGGTGTCTGCTCTGCACAAAATTCAAAAACTGAACGTTTTTTTTTTTTTTTTGAGCAAATAAGCATATACTATGTAACGCAATACTTAGAGACAACGAATTCAGAATAACTGACACTCGTTTCCACTGTGAAATTCAATAATACTGCCTTTAAGTTCCAATAAATGTGTGATATTACTTTCGAAGTTTGTTTTACTAATGGTATCTACTTAGTGAAATATCCTTTGCTGAGCGACTGCTATTTATAATCATAAATAATTGCCTTGGTGTCGAAACAGCACCAGTGTACGTTTTAAGTATTTTTAGTTGGAAAATCTCTCACGAAAAATTCTCAAAATACCTGCAAAAATGCGGAAAGGAGAACAAAATAAATAGACTCCGGTTCCAAACCACACCGGCAGCCGTCATAGTGTTAAATCTCTTGTAACCTATTCTAAAAGCTTTATGGGGAAGGTATAGCAATATATATCCTGTTACAATATATATTTTATAACGAATCTATCCACGTTCTTCCTACCAATAGCCCTCTTGGGGAATAATGGGGTTTTAAAGAATTATTCTATTGAAAACTTTCATCCTCCGAAGATGTGATTATGCAAGACTTGTATATAAAAATTAAATTTAAGAGTTAGAGCGAGAGAGGTTAGACTATTAAAGGTTAGCAGCGATTGATTAATGTGAAGTTAGGCAAGAGCACTTCATAACGTATTTGATTAATATTAAATTTGATGATTTGGTGAATTAATGGTAAAATTAACTTAGGTCGATTTGAATTAGAAGGTGGATTGCCTAGATGTAAGTGATCCGATTTATTGTTTATTTTTTCTGATATCTCGTCTACCTTGCTATCCCTCCCATATTTAACAATTGGTGCATTTCTTACCTTGGGTTGTTGAATTTGTGCATTTGTTAAGAATTGTTAATAAATAGAGTTTGCATTGACTATGGCTAATCTTCCTTCTGACCCTCTCATACTAATGGATGGCACGGGCGGTCCATTACTATATATATATATATATATATATCTGTTTTTACGCATCTTTTGGATCCCATAATGCCTTTCAACTTTTATCACATTTTTCAGAATGATTTATGAATGTTGGTTTGCTCAGTTCCTATTTCTTCAAATCAGAAAAAGAACTTTTCAACTTGAGAATTCGATAAAAACGATTATTTAATAGAAGTAAACAGAAAGGAAATCAAATGAACAAGGATTTATTGCCCTAGAAATAATAGAGCAGCATATATATCTTTACTAAATTTCAAATCAAGTTGTAAAAATATTTCCAACTGACAAATATGGTAAAAAGAGAATCGGAATAGAAGGGCTTGCCAAAACATTATTCAAAAACACATTTAAACCTTGGTTAAGTCTAAACCGATTTGGAAATGTTCCAACTAAGACTTTTGTATTTTAAAGATCATTACACTCTAGTGCTTCCAAAGTTTTGGGTCAAAACTTTTTAAATTTAGAGTTTCCGTCAACGCTTTCCAGTTCTGTATCTCTGTGAATATGCTACTTTTTTATATTCTATTAACTAAAAAATTGAGGAAAAAACTTTCAAAAAATCCCGTAAAAACCCGTAATTCTCTTTCAATCCATTCAGTCTTACCAGATGGTGA
The DNA here is from genome assembly GCA_019973935.1 of Trichonephila clavipes. NCBI lineage: Eukaryota > Metazoa > Arthropoda > Arachnida > Araneae > Nephilidae > Trichonephila > Trichonephila clavipes. The sequence continues at coordinate 1,026,499 of BMAU01018370.1, read as the reverse complement.
TACCAGTATTCAGAAAGGAAGAAAATTATTTTTCTTCGTGTACCCTTTCACTTGAAAAAATTATCCTTATTTTTATTTTTTTCGAAACTTTTTTTTAGTATTTTCTCTAAGGGCATTTTCAAGGTTTTTCACTTTTTGATTTACATTGACAGTTTTTGTAATTACATTTATTTAAGCGCTTCACCACTAAAAAAAACTTTTCCCCCCATTTTAAAATTGGGGATCGTTACATTTCATTATAATCTGATCTACGTTTTTTTAAAAACAGAATGCTAAGTACGAGGTGAGTAACGGGTCTATTCACGAACCTCCTACTAATCCTCTTCGGGTAAAACTGTTTTTCCAAATATTATTCAATTGAAAACTTTCTCCCGAAGAAGAAGAAGTGACTTATATAAACCAAGGCTTATTTATAAGCATTAGCTTTCAGGTTCGAAAGAGAGAAAGAGGGAGGGAGGAAGCTGAAATATAGCAGTTAGTAATTAACGTAAAGCTAGTCGAGAGTGATTCGTAGATTCTTTGTTTAATACTTAAGTTTGACGATGTGGTCAATTAGCTGTTTAAATTCGAATAGCTTTGAATTGAAGTAGATTAACTTATAACGTAATATTTAGAAATATTTAGAAGGTGTGTTGCTAGGACGCTCCAAGAGTAAGTGATTCGATTTATAATTAAAATATTCAATTATCTCGTCAACCTCGCTTTTGATCCCATACTTATCTAAAGGTGCATTTTCTAACTTGGGTTGTTCAGATTTGTTAGGTTGTTGAGACTTGTTAATAAATTGTATTTGTTTTGAATATGACTAATCTTCTTTCTAACTCTTGTTCACTGATGGATGGGGCAGCCTATGCATTACAGTGCGACACACACAAATACGAGACTCGTCCGTTAAATCATTGTATACGCAGAATCAGTTCTCCGTGACAGTATCACCTTCAAAGTAGTTCCCTTTAGCATTTACACACTTCTGAATTCGGTGCAGCCATTGCTGATAATACAGAGTGGTTTTTTTTCAGGTATAGAAATTTAAGTTAGCATTACTTTCCAAGATGGCGACCGATTTAACAGCTGTCAAGTGATTTATTCTCAGTTTGGTTTGGCAATTCGTCATGAATAGACTCACGCCTGAACAACGCTTTCAAATTGTGCAATTTTATTTCGAAAACAATGGTCGCGCGCGCGCGCGCGATTTTCATAAGCGAATTTTGTTTAGCGATGAAGCGCACTTCTGGTTGAATGGCTACGTCAACAAACAAAACTGCCGCATTTGGAGTGAAGCTAATCCACAAGTGTATGTCGAAACACCGTTACATCCAGAAGAACTGACTGTTTGGTGCGCTTTATGGGCTGGTGGAATCCTTCTTCAAAAACGATGAAGGCCACAACGTTACAGTCAATGGTGATCGGTATAGAGCCATGATTACTAACTTTTTCATTCCTGAATTGAACAATCAGGATGTCCAGGAGCTGTGGTTCCAACAAGACGGCGCAACATGTCACACAGCTCGTGCCACAATCGATTTATTGAAAGACACGTTGGGTGACCGCCTAATTTCACGTTTTGGACCTGTGAATTGGCCTCCAAGATCTTGTGATTTAACACCGCTAGACTATTTTCTGTGGAGCTATGTAAAGTCATTGGTCTATGCGGATAAGCCACAAACGCTTGACCATTTGGAAGACAACATTCGCCGTGTTATTGCCGATATACGGCTACAAATGTTGGAAAAAGTCATCGAAAATTGGACGTCCAGATTGGATTACATCTGAGCCAGCCGTGGCAGTCCTATGCCAGAAATCATATTTAAAATGTAATGCCACAAGATTATCTTTCGAATAAAAAAAATTCATGTCAATCGAATATTACATCGTTGTTTTATTGCAATTTAAAGTTCTATTCCTCTCAAAAAACACCCTTTAGTTCTGGAACGAGGGTTTTTTGAAGTCTCATTAGGAGATTTTCCGTTTTTTTTTAACCTCTTCAACTGAGGTTAAATGGATTCGTTTTCAGCAAGATTTAATTGTAGGAAATAAAAACAAAGCCGCATGGGGCCAAATCAAGTGAATAAGGAAGATTCCCCATCATAGTAATATTTTTGCTGGTCAGAACCTGCTTGACAGTTAAAGCCCTGTTAACGAATGCATTGTCTTGGTGCAACAACCATCCATCACTCCCAATTCTGGCCTTTTTTTCCCTTAATTTTTTAACGAAGTCTTTTTAGTAATTTTAATCAGCAATCTGACCACTGATGTGAGTGGGAACCTACTCATATCACGAATATTGGTTATGTTTCGGTCTGTAATCACTGACCTTGGGTAGCAATCAAGTTCATCCTCTTCCACGCTGACCTTTCTCTCTGAAAATCTCTTATACCATTCAACACATTTTGGGAATCCCCCTGGTTACCACCCTGGGCACCAAGATTGAATTAAGGCAAAGAACGACCAGACGACATTTTTACAAAAACAAATTATATTTATTCACTTAAATCAATTATCAACCACCTAATTACAAAGATTTATCAAGATGTCTACGTCAATGTGATTGATTACTATTAAATTAAATCACGAAATATGATACTTATTAAATACTAAACTCAATATCGAACAGGACTACCGTAATAAGAGGACCGAGAGATACACGCAAGCTGAATTACTAGCATTATTTAACTTCTCCTTAACTTTGTTATATATTTACTCTTATGATCCGATAATCTTGATTTAAACCTCACCTGCCTTTTACTTCCTCAAACTTTCCAATTGTAGATCGCTGCCTAATGATCAGCGGGACGCTAATCGCACAATCAACTTGAACCTTCTTAGAACTCCGTCAATCTATCTCTTGGCGTAATAGCCTCTACTGCTTACTTACAACACTCTCCTTAAATACTTTGACTAATTTGCACATCTCGGTTTCTTCTTTTGTCTGGAAATATACGCGAATTTACAATCCCCAAAGACGTCCAAGAGTATTAGTGATAAAATGACGTACAGATCCGTCACAACATGTGCACTAGACAAAGTTTCATCTCCATAAGCCTCGGTTAGTATCTGAAATGTTTTCGTGGCTGATTTTTTAAGTTTCACAAGAAACGTGATGTTGATTCGACATTTTTCCGGCTGAATGCAGTTGCACTTGTTCACTAAATGACACAGCACTCTCAACTCGTATGATTGATTTCGGCGAAATTGACCATGTGGACAGAAGAGGTGTTATGAATGACATCACCAAAACAGTTGTTGCTAACTCTACTCTTTTTTTCAGCTGCACACGTAGTCTGGTTTTTTTTTGTGTCACGTCTTGAACATATGTCGAACACAATTACGAAAAAGGGAATAAAAAAGAAAACTGTCAAATTATTTGACACAAGTGATAAACATTTGTGAGCTATATTTTGTTATTTTTTCAGTTTGAACTGTGTCGTAAAATAATCTGTTACTGTGTCTTCTAACATGTTTTATGTTATTCCCTAAGAATAATTTTGTGCACTAATAAAGTATATTTGAACAATTGAAAAAAAAACGTGTGATAAAACTACACATTGATCCAAATTGGATTAATGCATTAATTACCAAATAACTACAAATTGTTATGCATTTTTGTGCTTATTATTTATTTTATGTCTAAACGAACTAAAACTATTACATGCAGTAGGACTCCGATTTAACGAACCCTTATTCAACGAATTTCCCGATTTAACGAATTTTTCTCTGTTGCCGATTAAAAAGAAGGTAAAAAACTCTAATCAATAAATTATTTCAACAGTAGGAAAGGTTTTTTTACTAGTTTTTTTTTAATTGCAATTTTTTTTTTCAAATGGCATCTTTCTTGTCAGGAAGAGAAAAAGACATTTCTTGTAAGTAGCAAATTGCGACGGGAAATATCGCTATTAGAATTATTAGACTTTAGATGGGCAGAAGAGTCATGAGTATAATCTATCGTGTGAGTTTTGAATAGGACAGGCAATTTCTTTCTTATATCAAAACACTCCACACAACGCAAGGAACATTTTAAGATTTTTAGAATTGCTTTACGTTTGATGACGAAATGCCTTTCTTTGCAATTGAAGTTTAGGTAATTGTTGATTAGCCAATGAATAGCCCTTCAGTAGAAATTGATACTGAAACTACTGTCAAAACTGTTACATTTTTTAATGCTTTACATTGCTTGGGAACTGTGAAGCCAGTTCAGGTGTCATCCTCGTCACTTGACCATGGTTCAATATTGCGAGGTCCGTCACCAAACGCCCTCGAGTAGCTGAACAGTGCGACGTAAATGTTCTCTCAATCACTCGTCCTTACTTTCACTATATTTCTTTTGCATTGCTACATTTAAAATTTTCAAATTTAACGGAATTATCCTTTATTTAATACAAAAATTAGTTGTAGGATGAAAAGATTTATGTGTAATACACATGCTATGTATTACTCTACACGCATCAAAGAAGTCCTACGACTTGTTTTGAAAAATGCATTCCTAAGAACCGTTGAAAATTTTTTTTAATAAGAATTATCAAGAAAATTAACGATATGTGTAACATAGTCAAGGAGAATATATAGTTTTTAGAATTTTATTGCATGCATGTAATTAGAAAAATAAATGAGGCTGCCGTAGTGAAGTGGTCACAGTCACGAACTCGAGTTCAGCTTAATGAAGTCAGATTCGAATCCTAATGCCCCTGAAAACTTGTCGTTTAGAGAGGATGTGCCGAAATATTGACCACGCGAGGGCGCTGGTGTGCGCACATCTGTATTAAAATTGTAAAGATCGTGAGTGTGTGTGTGTGTAACTTGTATCGTAGGATGTAAGCCGCATCGCGGCAATTCGTATCTAATTAAACATTATTATACCTAAATTATCTCATGAAATTATTGTGGACTGTCTTAACTAATTCGCCCGGATACACACTCCTTTCGTTCGAAATAATTATGGACATTGCTTCGTTTATAATTCGCTACATGGTGCATCGGCCTTGAAGGACATTCGCTGCGTGATGGGGGGTGAGTACTTTCGTTTTGTCTAACTTTGAATTCGGTATTTGTCTAGTTAAGCTTATTTCTCATCATTTCTGATTTTGGTTTATTCGTAACTGTCGGTATTTGGAAGGTTGCTCTGGTATAGTTTTGTTTATTTGAATGCATATTGTTAAGCTGAATTTTGTTTGAAAGTTGTACTAAGTTGCATTCAGAATTGGTGTTGTCATTTGTATATTTGTTTGCAATTATAGTGTTTTGGTTTAAAATGGATGCAGCAAATAAGGCTATATTAGAAAGAACGAAAAAGACTCGATCTGTTTCGAGATCCCTCGTGAACAAACAAATTAATAAATTAGAATCCGAAATAAGCAATACAGCTGATCAAACAACAGTACATGAGATATATATGCAATTAATTTCTAAATTTGAAGAGCTGAGTACACTCGATAAGGAAATTGAGAATTTAATAGATGTTGAGAGTCTAGAAGAAGAAATCATAACTCGCGAAGAATATCGAGATAAATTTATAATTTGGAAAATCCGTGCTGAACGTTATGTAGAATCAGTTTCGAACACTGCTATTCAAAATTCGGTGGAAAATCAACCACAAAACATAACACTTCCTTTAAATAGTACAGTTAGTTCTGTTTTATCAAATCAACCGCGTTTACCTAAACTCACATTAGAATCTTTTTCGGGCAAGGATATCAGTAGTTTTCCCAGTTTTGGGGCTAGATTTAAATCCGCAGTACATGAAAATTCGAGTTTAAATGATGTGGACAAATTTTCCTATTTGAAATCGGTTGTCACATCTGATGCAGAATTGGCTATACGAGGCTTAACTCTAACATCGGAAAATTATGCAAAAGCAATTAAAATTTTAGAAAATCGGTTCGGACGTAAAGAACTTATTGTTGACTTTCATATGAATCGCTTGTTAAGTCTGACCCCTGTCCGTAAATCGTTTGATGTTATTGCGTTAAGAAATTTATATGATCAGTTAGAAATTAATATAAGGGGACTTGAATCTCTTGAAATCTCTCCCGATTCCTATAGTTGTCTCTTGTTTCCGATAATTATGAAAGCTATTCCCCCTGATTTAGCATTAGAATATAATAAAAAACATAATGAAACACAATCACAAATCACTGATTTAATTGCATATTTGCGAAGCGAAGTAGAAAGTCGCGAACGCACAGAACTTTTAGTAAAACCGCATGACCTAGAATTGAAAAATAAAAATTCCTATTCCTATACTAAGTATTTCGAAAGAACGTCTCATAGCTATCCACAGTCAAATCGAAGGGTTCAAGGTCATTCTCGATTCCACCCATCTCATAAATCGTTCTCCTCTGCAAACGAATTGCTGACGGCTGCAAATTCGAATTGCTTATTTTGTTTCGAGAATACTCATATGTCTGATTTGTGTGAGAATTTATGCGTTCAGAAAAAAAGAGCTAAATTAATTAAAGAAGGGAGATGTTTCATTTGTTGCAACACTGGTTGTTATGTTAAAAGTGCAAGAAAGAGGTTTGTTCGTATTGTAAAGGTCGACATGCACGTGCTATTTGTTTTAAGTTAGAAAAATCTAAGCAAAATTCGCATTTGGATTTGGAGGAAAAGAATGTTGACGTTAAAACTACGTCTTCAAATTCTGTTTTTCATAACAGAGGTGGAGTTTTATTGCAATGTGTAGAGGCCGAAATTATAGGTCGTTCTTCATCGGATAAGATATTTTGCCTTTTTGATAATGGAAGTGAGAAGTCGTTCATTAAAAAAAATGTGTCTCGGAGGTTGGGGTTGAAAATATTGGGTTCGGAAAGGCTAAATATTTTTTCGTTCGGTTGTAAAACTCCTAAAAACAAACTTGTAGTAAGGTCGAGGTTAGCTAAGGAATATATTAAGCGGAGAAGAGACTGTGATTGAGGCATTGGAAATTGAGGAAATTTCAAAGGCAAGACTTAGCCTACCTAATCCAGATGCGTGGGCAGAAATGGAGTCAAAAGGGTTTAGGCTAACATTCAGTTGTAATGAATCTTCTGAGAATTGTGAAATTTCATTGTTAATAGGTTCCGATTTTTATTGGTCTTTAACACATCGGATAAAAAAGATTAGATTCATCATTGGTTGCAGTCGAGACTAGGCTAGGATGGTCTCTTCAGGGAAGGTGTGATGAGCGGAGTGATTGTACTTCGGTACATTTGGTTCACAGTGAAGATGAATCGATTTCGACTGAGCTAAGGAGATTTTGGGAGATAGAAAGTTTAGGAATACTTGACAAGGGTTCGATGACTTTAGGTAATGGGGATGAAGAGATACTTAGTGAGTTTGATAAATCAGTTAATTTCGTAGATGGTCGATATCGTGTAAATTTGCCATGGAAACCAGGTATGAGAGGCTTTACAAAATAATAAAACTGTCGCACGTAAGCGTTTTGAGGGGGTTGGTTCGTAGGTTTAAATGTGATCACGAGTTGTTCTGCGAGTATAAGGATGTAATTGATGACTATGTTAGGGAAGGTATTGTTGAGCGTACTTCTTGTGATTCTTTATTGGATAGTCAGGGATTTTACCTACCCCATCATGCAGTGATACGTAGCGACAAAACCACAAGTCATATTAGAATAGTATTTGATGGTTCAGCACATGAAGATGGACAGTCATCGTTAAACCAAAGTTTATATACGGGACCAAATTTGCATCCCAACATTTTAGAACTGCTTTTATGTTTTCGAAAAAGTCCTGTAGCATTTACAGCTGATGTAAAATCGGCTTTTCTTCAAATTGAATTAGATTTCCGTGATCGAGATTTTACACGTTTCTTCTGGACTGATAATTTGAATAAAGAGCCATACGTTTTGAATTTCACGAGAGTTCTTTTGGACTTCGACCTAGCCCATACCTTCTCGCAGCAACTTTAAAACATCATTTTAAGAAGTACAGAGAGCAATATCCTCATACATTTGAGTTGCTAAATAGTTCCAGTTATGTTGATGACCTCATTTGTGGTCAGAATGATGTTCCGGACGCTCTACGTACTACCTTGGAGTGTTTGCAAATATTCAGTGACGCAGGCATGTTATTGCGCAAATGGCGAAGTAATTCGAAACAACTTAATTTGTTATGGCAGCAAGAAGGTGTCAAAATGGAATCCTCTGAAACTAGTGCTATTGATCTTAGACCTCCAACGAAGGTTTTAGGACTTGCTTGGGATCCAGAAAATGATTTAATTTATTTCGATCCAAAGGATCTATTGAAGTTTATGTCACGTAGAGGAGAATCGAAAAGATTTATTCTGAGTGTGGTTGGTCGCATCTTCGACCCCATTGGAATTCTTGGCCCATTCGTTATCAAATTGAAATGTCTTCTTCGGGAACTTTGGACTCTAGGAGTAGAATGGGACTCTGAACTTCCCCCAAAGCTACGACACAAGTGGCAGCAGTGGAGTAGCGAAGCTGAGGGCTTGACTGAGATAAAGATACCACGGTTCTATTTATGTAACATAGAGCAAGAAATATCAAAGTGTGAAATACATTGTTTTTCAGACGCGAGTAAATCAGCTTATGGAACAATATTATACTTGCGATTTGTTACTTGTAATAACGAAATCGAAACTAGTTTCATTTGTTCAAAAGGTCGTGTGGCACCTTTGAAATCATTGACGCTTCCTCGTCTTGAACTGACAGCAGCCTTATTGTCAGCTAGGTTGGCCAAACAGGTGTCATCTTGTCTCAAATTTGATGCTAATATATATTATTGGACCGATTCTCTCATTTCGTACTACTGGATACGCGGCGATTCTTCAGCGTTCAAACCATACATTAAAAATCGTGTTCAAGAGATACAATTGCTCTCTGATCCGATGAAGTGGGGACACTGTCCAGGAAAGGACAACCCTGCTGATCTCCTTTCGCGTGGTACGTCTGCCGTCAAGTTAGCACAGAATGAGCTGTGGTGGCATGGCCCACCTTGGCTTAAACTAACACCCGATCATTGGCCAAATGGTCACCGAGATATTTTAGATTCAGAGCTCTGCTCGGAAGAATTAGAACATCGTTCTAGTGTGCATGGGGCAGTTACTCAACAGAGGGAAGCTCTTGTTGACATAAATCGATTCAGCAGCCTTAAGAAACTTTTGAAAACGACTGCTTGGGTTTTCCGATTCGTGAACTATGCTAGAAACATTTACAAATCGATGGACTTCTACATTACTGCAGATGAAATACGAAATGCTGAATATTTTTGGCTTAAATGTGTTCAATCCGAATTTTATTCAGCTGAGATATTAGCCTTAAAACAAAACGAACAACTTCGATCTAGCTCTGAAATAAAGAGTTTAGTGCCGTATTTGGATGAAAACAATTTATTACGACTTACTGGACGGTTGCTTGAAGCAGACTTATGCTTTGGTGAAAAGCATCCTGTTATTCTTCCTCGACGCTGTAAATTTACAGAATTACTTGTTATTAGGGAACATGAACGAATTGGTCATTGTGGCGTATCTGCAACTTTGACTCAACTTCGGAAAAATATTGGGTACCTAAGGGTCGTCAGTTAGTAAAAACAATGATTCGAATCTGTCTCGTTTGTAAAAATACAGTGCCAAACCAGCTGACCAGTTAAGTGGTCAGTTGCCCCGAGATAGAATCACCCAATCTCCTCCTTTCCAAAGTGTAGGAATTTATTTTACAGGTGCAATACTTGTTAAGGACAATCAAGGGACTCGCAAGTCTTATGTTTCTTTGTTTACATGTGCAGTCACTCGTGCCCTACACTTAGAACTTGTGTCGGACATGTCCACAAAGTGTTTTTTACTTGCTTTACGGAGATTTCTCGCTCGTAGAGGTAATTGCAAGGTAATATACTCCGATAATGCACGTACATTTAAAGCAGCTGAAAGGGAGCTAACATATTTTGCCAACATCTTGAAAGACAGTGAATTTCAAAGTTTTGTCGCAGATAAAGGTATTCACTGGAAGTTCATAGTTGAACGTGCGCCTTGGTGGGGTGGATTTTACGAACGTCTTGTTAAAACTATAAAGGATCCTTTACGTAAAATACTTGGCAGGGCACTTCTAACATTTGAAGAACTTTCAACGATACTTTCAGAAGTTGAAGTCATCGTTAATCATCGACCACTGACATACGTGGAGAATGATCCAGGATAACCGGAACCGCTAACACCGGCCCACTTCCTCGAGTTAGGTTATGGTGACTCTAAATATCCTATACATTTCATCGAACTGATCGACGCCACTACGGCAAAGGAGTCGTACAAGAAAAGAAAGACTTACCGAACTCTTCTTTTAAAACAACTTTGGAGACGCTGGAAAGAACAGTATTTGCTCCAGTTAAAAACAGCTAATCATTTTAAAACACCATCTGTTCATAAGAATTTAAAATTAAACGACGTAGTTCTTGTTGAAGGAAATGTAAAATCAAAATTATTGTGGGAACTTGGAATAATCAAAGAAATATTTTTTGGAAGAGACGATAAAACGTTAGATCTTGTCTTGTAAAAACTTTTAAAGGTCTCTTCAAAAAACCCATTCAATTGCTGTACCCTTTAGAAATTGTATAATATACTTGTACTAATTTGTTTATATTTTTCAGATTAATGGTAGGAGATTACACATTATTTAATCTCTGTTAAATTTATTTTTTGTGAAATCTTGAGGTATGTATAATAGTATTTGTTTGTTTGTAAATTGAAGCTTTGTCATCTTTAAGTTTCATTATATTGTGTACTTTAATGTATATTTACTTTTTTCTTTCTAATATGTATAATTTAGATTTGATTAGTAGTATTCTATCAGTATTTTCTTTGTAAGAATTGTATTTGAATAATTGTTTGTATTAATTGTGGTTCGATATTTACTGGGTGAACATTCTGTTCACCGGTGGGGTGTGTGCCGAAATATTGACCACGTGAGGGCGCTGGTGTGCGCACATCTGTATTAAAATTGTAAAGATCGTGAGTGTGTGTGTGTGTAACTTGTATCGTAGGATGTAAGCCGCATCGCGGCAATTCGTATCTAATTAAACATTATTATACCTAAATTATCTCATGGAATTATTGTGGACTGTCTTAACTAATTCGCCCGGATACACACTCCTTTCGTTCGAAATAATTATGGACATTGCTTCGTTTATAATTCGCTACAGAGGATGTTCTGACCAGTGGGAAAAGGAGCCCTTATTTATATCAAAGTTACCAGAAAAAAGTTTATATAAGTAATTTTTCCATTTATAAAATGCATGACTTAATATACATATAAACTGACTAAATAGACATTATAAGACACAATATCAGACTTACGTAGAAGAAAAAATGAAGTTTGTTCTTGTATCTGAATTACGAAATGATTATGTGACTAAGAAAAAGAAAGAGATTAGAGGAGAGAATATATCTTCTAAAGTAAGATGTCAAGAATTAGTAATGAGACAAGAGTCATATGAAACTAATTTGAGTTGGAAAAAAAGAGAAATTTTTCTGATGGAGAAAAAAATTCTTAAGCCTTCTCTCAAATATTTGCAGGCCTTTTTGAAGGAAAGCAGATGATATTGCTGTAACAAAGCAGACAGTTATGAGACATATAGAGGAACTCCCTTATAATATTTTCCATCCCCCGTGTCCGTTCCTGCACTATTTTTTTCCTCTAGCTTTGGATGAATCAATGGATATATCTAATTTGTGCACGTTAAGCATTTTTATGAGAGTATTTTATGACAGTTTTAATATTTTTGAAAAAATTACCAGCATGAAGTCATGACATATAAAACAAGCAATATATATATATATATATATATATATATATATATATATTTAAAAAAAGTCAATGCCTACTTAGGTCAACAAAGAACAATTTTGCTTTGGTTAATTTTTATTAAATAGTTACAATTAATGAAAATATGTATATACATATGACACAATCACAATATTAATTGTCATAATAGAAAGCGATTTTCCATTTTCCTTTTTATATAGGGTATTGAACTATTATTTTTATTTGTTACTATTTACTCATTAATTAAATTTAATTATTCCAATAAATAGTATAGTAAAAAGAAATCCCATACTCTTAGGCCATCCCAGGTGGGATTCGAACCCTCGACCTTTGGATTTCCAGTCCAGCGCTATCCATTGCGCTACAGGGACACAACGAGCGATTTTCCTTTTTATATAGTGTGCTGGACTATTATTTTTGTTTGTTACAATGTATTCATTAATTAAATTTAATTAATGAAATTATAATTAAAAAAGTGTCTTAACATCAAGTGCCATCCACTACGAGTTTTAAAAAATGTGTTTGAACTTGAGTGGATGAGTAGAAAGTATATTTTATTAACGATGTAAAATTTAATCAAGGTGTTTCAATATATATAGGGAGAGAATGAACCAATATTAGGAATTGAAGAGCAAGTTAATAAGGCATATTTGAAAGTCATGCGTAGAAATTCGAAAATTAAACTGTTCCTAACTCACCAATATATATATTGCAGGAGCGTCCACAAGGATAGGTAACGTCATAGGCATTGAACTTTGCTTGAATTTTTTTTAAAATCACCCTATGGTAAATGCTAATGTTTTATACACCAAAAGACCTTTTGACGTAGGGGGGAGAGAATTGACGAATAGCCTGGGACATGAAGAATTAAATTATTGATTTATTACGTTTACAGCTATTAATTACAATATTTACAGTTAGATACAAATTATTGGAAATACTGAATACTTTATTGCTACAGAATACTTGTTGTTGTTGCTGCTCATGCCCCCTGTCAGACGTAAGCAGATCGAGGCCCACAAAATTCTTACTGGCAAGGGGATAGAAGTACGCCCTTAGTCTTGAGCACCATACAGCTGACGGGATGATTAAGCTCGGTGAAATTCCCAACGGGATGACAGATCTTTACGATAGATGGCGACACCCCGATCTCCACATCCACAATTTAGGCATGGAACTGGAATGGAGGGAAATATTCTTCATTCCCCTGCACTCGTGGTTTCAGCTGCAACAACCACAAGACTTTCGGAACAACTTTTTTAACGAGCACACATTCTGTGTGTACTCGGAGGGTATTTGGTGGCATCGGACATCGAACCCAGGCCTTCCGGTCTGGAGTCCGATGCTCTAACCACTAGGCTACCCACGGCCCACAGAATACTTTATAGGCGAAGAAGGAGGGCAAAAGACATCGTCTCTTTTTGAGTGTTCCAAGTGATCTCCTCTTCGCTCTCTTGGGGTGGGGCGGTCCCTTCTTACACTATGAAGTTCACTGCAGATTCGTCTTTCAGGTGGCGCAGAAGTTATTGTTTTACGAAACGTGATGTCAGGTGAAAGGATCCTGCAATAATTTAGAGTTGTACTTGTGAATATGAACGGCGTAATGTTATCTGCATAGAAAATCCGATTCTATCAGCTGTGAGGTTGTAAATGTTGCCCCAATATTGTGGGAGACTCGGAAGGAAGCCTAGCCATATTCAAAATATCTACAATTTATTCTCAGATAAGAACAACAACACAAATTCAATTGACCAAGTTTAGAGATACACCCAAATACTAAATATGGAAAGGAATAACGAGGTAGGCGAGATACGAGAAGACTAAATCAGAGGTGGGCAGACTTTTCAAGGACACGGGCTACTTATGATTTTTGCAAGGTGTTGCGGTCTTCCCAGTGTTAGCGGCGCACACAAGAAGAGGGTGAAGGGTCCTCGAATTCGGACCCTCCCCCATAGACCTTGATTTCTTTTTGCCGATTAATTGTATATAGTACGTAAACTTAATTAAGTATTTGTTATTAATAATTGTTTAATTAATTAAGGCTGTTTATTTATTCAGAAATTTATTTTGTACTGTTTTTTGTTCTCGACAATCTACAAAATCAAAAAAATATGCTTGGCTGCGTATTGGGGTATGTTATGAGAATGTGTGGTAGACTTTCGATCCCCCCCTGAAAAATTCTTGTTAGCGCCAATTCCCAGTGTCGTAGGAGTGGTGAGGTAGGAAAAGGTCTGCAATATTTTAATAATAAAAACGGGATATGTACTTACCTGCAAAACTAAAAAAAAAAAGTTAACACTCTTAAAAGCGCGTTAAAAGTAAAACACAAGGTACAAACATAATAACAGGCACATAAATAATAATATCACACACACAAATGATGCTTTTATTATCAAAAAATTCAAAAACATAAAAACTTTTTTTTATCTAAAGTTAGTTTTTGTTCTTATAGTTAGAAGAAAATTAAAAGTCTGCGTACCTCAGCCAATCTTGAATATTTCCGTATATAATAACTGCTAAAATCTTCAGGTGGTCATCCCAAAATGTTTTGGCGGTCCACCGGTCATTCGCGATCGACGTAATGCCCACCCCGGCTTTCAATAATCAGATCTATTACGACTAGGCAATAGTTCTAATTCTTAGCGACTTAATCCAGTTTGATTCCTAGTTGACAAAAATCGTCAACTTAAGTATTACACTAATCAGCTACTAAATATCCACGCCTCTCTGCACGTTTAATTAATCACTGCTCACCGTTAGCAGTCTAACCTATATCTCCTCAGCAACCTGAAAGTTTAAACTTTATATATGTTTTAATTTGCATGGTGACATCTTCTTCGGGAGGAAGCTTTATAATGTAATAATTTTTAAAGACCCGATATATTTCCAACAGGATTAGTTTTTAAAAGAACGCGGATTGACCCGTCACAAAGTGAGATAATGTTACCAACCATCTATTAAAATTTCATTAAATAAACACCAGGGACATTAAACCTGAAAGGTATAAAGAACAGTCAAATCCGTTCCAGATGTGGTCCAAAATCATCTTCACCAAACGAGTCTATCTGGAAAGCTATAGCACTCTCATGAAACTATCATCCTATCGTACAGGAGATCATTCCCTGTGAAGAGATGTATTGTAGATTGGTTCTCCGTATGTGGTGTATATTAATTAATTTAACCGTGTGATTAAGTTATTCATTTCCCCCCTTAGCGAAAATTATTGAATTTCTTTTCTCTATTTTCATTACCTCTAACCATGACCTTAAGATGCTATAAAAAAGTCTTTTTACCCGAGGTCGAATCATTGGGAAGTTGGAGGAAGGCCGCAGTGTGACAAGTGTAGCTGCAGAGTTCGGTGTAATTGCTCACAGCATCGTTTCACGACTTTGGAGACAATTTAAAACTACAGGAACAGCTATCCGGGGTTCAGTAGTGATCGTCCAATGAGGAACCACACCCGCAGATGACCGGTACATTGTCTTACAGGCCAGAAGAAACAGGCGGCAGACAGCGGGAGAAATCGCTAGACACACGACACAGGCGACTGGACGACCGATATCGCGTTTTACCCTGGCCAGAAGACTACGGTGGTGGTCTGTTTGCACGACGCCCTGTACGGTGTGTACCTTTAACGCCTGCCTATCGGAGAAGGCGTTCTCTGTGGTGCCGGGAACACCGGAATTGGAGAGACAATGAATGGGGACGAGTACTCTTTACAGATGAGAGCAGATTCAGTTTGAGTAGCGATTCTCATCGCATACTCATCTGGAGAGAGCGGGGAAGCCGCAAACATCCCTCGAACACCATTGAAAGGGACAGGTATGGAGGTCGCGGTGTTTTCGTTTGGGGAAGTATCATGCTTGGTAGTCGTACAGACCTTCACATTTTCGACGCAGGTTCAGTCAACGGGACCCGTTATTGTAACGAGATTCTTCTTCCATATGTGCGTCTTTTTAGAGGCGCTATGGGTCTGCAGTTCCTTTTCATGGACGACAATGCACCATGTCATCGCACAGTAGCTGCCGAACAGCTCTTAGAGAGTGAGGATATTCAACGTATGGATTGGCCGGCACGATCTCCGGTTCTCAATCCCATCGAGCATGTATGGGATTTTCTAGGCAGACGCTTGGCAGCTCGTACCTTACCACCAGTAACGATTCGGGAGCTTCGATTGGCGCTGCAAGACGAATGGGCAGCAATGCCTCAACAACTCATTGACACCCTCATTCTCAGCATGGGCAGACGCTGTGAAACCTGCCTAGCAGTCAGGGGAGATCATATCCCCTACTAAAGATCAGATGTTTCTTGCTGGACACCCATCACAGGGATGTTTCGGCCTTCAGTCGCATTGCGCTCCATGCTACTTTTTCAATCAAGCTTCTTTTTATCCCACTGATTTCTCTTTTAGTAAGTGTTGCTTACATTACACATGTCCTTACCTATTGGGGATCTTACGGTATTAAAAGTGTTGATTTGGAAAGCTTTTGTACAAAGTTATATTGAAAAAATCATCTCGTCCTTAATTTTTGCACACCAGTGTATGTAAAGTAATGTTGCTATTTAAAAGCAAAAGTGAATTAAATTGGAGAGAGAAAGAAAGAGAAACTGAAGTTAACTATTGAATTCGTTGTAGTTACAATGGTAAAGAATTTAAACTGCTGCCCACTGTAAATGCAACGCCTTGAAGGAAACATGCAAATAACATGAAATTTACAACATGCATTAGTGGAGGTGAGATATGCAAACGATTAGAATTTCCGCGCAGACACACATCAAGCGCGCCTGCGGCGCCATCTCAAAGCGCTATTTAAGGCTTGGATATCTCTACAAGTGTGTTTTTCTTTTGGTTTTTTCAAAAGAGCCATCAATTATGTCTCGTAGAAAACAGCGATCAGCTTTTGATCAAGTATCTGAGTTCTACAGAGGAAGATTAGTGGCCTACCGAGATTGTGGATTATTTTTCAGGCAAATCGGTAGTCGTGTTGGATGAAACCAAACAGCTATAATGCGGATATGTGACCGTTGGATGCAGGAGGATGTGACGGACTGACGTGGTCGATCGCATTCACCTCAGTGCATCACTTCACGTGAGGGCAGGCAAATTGTGCGCATGGCAGTGACGGACCGCTCAATCTCATCACGAACCGTAGCACAGAACATTGAATGTTTGCGCGTACCATTCGACGCCGTTTACAGCAGAGTGGTCTGTCCGCAAGACGTCCATTGCTTGGTGTACGCTTGACGCAAAACCACCTACGTCTGAGCCACCAATGGTGCGATAAAAGAAGGATGTGGGTGGCAGAATAAAATGAAATTGTCTTTACTAACGAGTCACGCATCTGTCTGCAACACCATGATGGTTTGATTCGAGTCTGGAGACACCGTGGAGAGAGGATGCTGAACAGCTGAGTTATGCACCACCACACTGGTCCTGCACCAGGTATTATGGTATGGGTTGGTATTGGAGATCACTCTCGCACTACTCTGGTATGCATTACCGGTACTTTAAACAGCCAGCGCTACATCTGCGAGGTGTTGGAGCCAGTTGTACTTCCTTAACTTCAGGGCTTGGCCACAGCCATATTTCGACAGGATAATGCGCAACCGCACGTGGCACGCATTGTCCAAAGGTTCTTCGTCAATCACCAGATTGAATTGCTTCCCTGGCCGACTCACTCTCCGGATCTTTCGCCGATAGGAAACATGTGATTCATGGATGCTCAATGATTGACCCAGATTGCTCCCCCAGCTGCCACATTAAATCAACTTTGGCAACGTGTGAAATCTGTTTGGTCTGCTGTATCCCAAGAACACATCCAAGGTCTCCTTGAATCAATGCCGAGGCGTGTGGCAGCGGTGATCTCCAACAATGGCGGCTACTCTGGCTACTGATTCTGGCAGGAGCCACACTTAACAGAAGTCTATAAATTTAATCATTTGATACTTGGTAACATGTTATCTACAAAATAAATTTTGTTGTGCTATCTCTTGTCTTTCTTGGTTTTGCATTTACAGTGGCCAGCAGTGTATATTATTGGTAATCATACGAAACCGTTTACTGATGCAGAAATTTTGAAGGAGTGTTTTTTAAATGCTTCTATTCTAGTGTTAGTGACAAAAATAAAAATTATAATAATATAAAAAGACAAAATAGGAGTTATATTATTTTGATCAAATTTCACATTTTAAATTTCCGATGTTATCTTGAGAACTCAGAACCACTCAACTTTTTCTGTGTAATCACTATGGAAAATTATTGAAAGTCGCGGAAATTTTTCGAATCCCTGCAAAAATGGGGGAAAGAGAACAAAGTGAACAGGCTCCGGTGTCAAATTGACACACCAATGGACGTTCTAGGGTTAAAGTAAAGCTTGGTAACATTTGAGATTGAGGTATGAAATAATAAAGGTTTGTTTTGAAATGGCTTTTCCATAAGCCCTCGCAAAGGCGCCCTAGCTGAAGTCGTTACATTCTTTATCTGAAAATTGTAGAATCATTGTGTTTATCTCTTTCTAAGGGTTCGTTTTGTCTTATTACTGAAGTTAAGAATCTATGAAATAGTTTTTTTGACTTCAAAGCTATCTTAATTCTTATTTCGTTTTGTAAAAGCTCAATTTTCTGAGAAATCGGCAAATATATTGACCATTGAAAATACGGTGAAATGTCATTAATATTTTAAATACAACCTCTGACAATAAAATTCGATGAATGAAGTCAGAACGGTCGATCTGGCGACACTGGCGTAACAAAACACTTCACATGCGTAGTGGTAGGTGTTGACCATCTGTCCCCACCGTTGTTCAGTTGAGCGTCGTTTGTGTTGCGTGTAAGACTTATTTTATAAAGTGCTTGTTTCGTGTGTGTTTCTAAGCTGCGAACAGAAAAATGAATGAACAAAAGATCAATTTAAAGTTTTATTTTAAGCTTGACAAGACTCTAGCAGAAACTATGCAGTGCTGGTACGTGTTTATAAAAATCCAGCGCTGTCTCTGAAGTGTGTGTAAGAGTGGTTCTCTCACCCGTTTTCTTGAAGGCTGGGAAAGTGTTTCTGACAACTCCCGTAGCGAAAGACATGACCTCCATGAGTGAAGAACATATTGAGAAGATGAGTAAATTATTCACGAAAGATCGTCGATTAACTGTGCGCGTGATAAGTTCAGTTATTGTGCGCGTGATAGTACTTTTATGTTACAGGACTATTCACCGAACTTTATTGTCAGAGGAAGTGCGATGGAGCATTCTAATGTTTGAGAACTCTCTTTAATTGTTGAGACTAATGCTTAAAATATCGTCATTTTTTAATTTTTTTTTGTTTTTTAAATCGTTTCATTGAAAGAAATCCATTAATTTAATTTAAAATTCCATCAAAAATATATCAATCTAATATATATATGTGATTTTATACTTAAAAAGCATTTCGTTCACTTTAAAAAAAGAATGACGTAATGCATCAATTAAATCATCTGCGTAATCATCGCATTGTTCTGCACATATTACATCAGAATATTTACTGTGACACACTTATTCATATTACCGTTGGATTAGACTTTGCTATTAGAAGAATTCATTTGTTTGTTCTTTGCACCTAAATTTGTAGGTAAACTATTACAAAAAGCATTTTATTTTCAAGAATTAAGTTCTCTAGTGTTGGCGACACAATCGTTAAAATATTTCTTTTGGCTCACTAGCTTGATTGTTAATTCTTTATTTTAAGAACTTATGAAAAAAATGTGTGTACTTTAGTTTTTTAATATATAGTTTACAAATAATTGTCTTACTACAAATCATTTTACGCGTTATTAAGAGGTCTCAGGGGGTGTTGATTTTGTTTCGAGAGCTGAAAATATACACAATTTTCAAATAGATAAAATACTTTGAATTTAAAGTTAAAAATCTCAATTATTTTACATATATTTATAAAGGAATAAGGTTTCAAAAAGGTGT
This sequence comes from Trichonephila clavipes, assembly GCA_019973935.1. Taxonomy (NCBI): domain Eukaryota; kingdom Metazoa; phylum Arthropoda; class Arachnida; order Araneae; family Nephilidae; genus Trichonephila; species Trichonephila clavipes. The sequence continues at coordinate 1,006,785 of BMAU01018370.1, read as the reverse complement.
AAAATGTTTACAATATAATCCTAATTTTAAAAAAAACTATAAGCAGAGAGGAAAATAAGAAACATTTCTGTAATAAATATTAATTAAATTTTACATTACAACATGTTATTTTCTAAAATGGAAGCCTTTGATGCGTGAAACCTTATAGAATTCTAAAATGCACCATACTCTGTAAACCCTACCCAGTTTTAGTATTATATATCTTTTTTTTTATTTCAAAATATTTGAAAATCATTGAAATTGGTAAACAAAAATTTCAAATATGTCGATTTTTCCTTTTTTAAAAAATATAATTTGCTGTTCTATTTATATAAAATTACCTACAAAGTAGTAAGGATATTATTAATAATATAAATCAGATTATCGCTAGCAAAATAAGAGCTACTATTTTAGAAAATATGCGCAACGTAGAACTTATTTAATATTTCTTACAAAATAGTTTCTTATTTTCATGTGCTTATAATTTTTTAAATAATGATAACATTTTAAACATTTTACACATTTTCGAAACCTCATTTCTTTATAAATAATGTATAAAAAATCGAATTATTTAATTTTAACCACAAAGAATTGTATCTAATCAAAATATGTTTATATTTTCAGCTCATACCCCTTCATTAACTATCCTGAGACCCCAGAGAAGATAAATTTCATTCCATTTTAAACAATTCTATTTACATCTACACACAACTAAAAAAAGTAAGAAACATTGAGTTGTTTCATTTTCCGATAGTTGTGTGTGTGTGTGTGTGTGTGTGTGTGTGTGTGTGTGTGTGTGTGTGTGTGTGTGTGTGTGTGTGTGTGTGTGTGTGTGTGTGTGTGTGTGTGTGTGTGTGTGTGTGTGTGTGTGTGTGAAGGAAACCTTATTGAAAATACTTATTCTTGACTCTGAGCATTTCAAATGAACTTAGCAGTAATGAAACAGCTTAATTAACAAGATCGGATTATTAAACCGAAATAGTTAAGATACTCTTTACTTAACTAAAATTTCATTTTCTTAAGCACATTTAGAATTAATTTAACTCTTTCCCGACAGGCGTAAGTGTAGTAATTCCGATAATTAGAATTTTCTCAACTTATGAGCTCTTTGTACCCATAAGACATTGCGCCAAGAAACCTTATAAAAGAGACATTTTAGAAATTAGTTACATACTTCAATTGAGAGGCTGGTTATTCATTTGCATATGAACTATCTTATTTTCCCCCGCTTTGAAGTATGTTAAATGTTCTATTTTATTTATTTTAATTCTTCCATTTTAAATTGGAAGAACATAATCAGAGAATACACTTTTGATTAAGCGGTATAATTTGTTTTTATTCCATTTTTCTAATAATGCATTGAATAATTCATTTGTGTTTTGTGTTTGTTTTGTAGGATGTGAAAACAAATAAGAGAGATTAAATATCAACACAACGGTATTAAATTCAGGAATTTTCTATTCCTATTTTGAACTTTAATCAAAGCAAATTCATGTTTGTGTTTGTAGATCATATATCGAATTTGCACAGATAAAATAAACTTATGGTATTTATTCCCTTTTTTCTCTCTTTTACAGTGTAGTAATTACATTGTTTTGTTTTTAAAATAGATTCACTTTTTAGATTTTTTATTGTTTTTAAATAGTTTCTACGATTATATATATATATATATATATATATATATATATATATATATATATATATATTCTGGAGAGCCGCTACTTGCAAATTTCGCTGGATATTTATATCGCTTGATAAATATATATATATATATATATATATATATATATATATATATACACATATAAAATTAGTGGTATCTAATTACTAGCATTAAACGTTCGATTGTATTAAAAAACATTCTTATAACTCTCACCTCTTTAAAAGGGACAGGAAGTAATAATTTCTAAAATTGAAGCATAGTTATCTTTCGTGCTCTCTCGTACTGCTCTCTCCCAAATTAGATTTCCGCAAAACTCACTTCTAGTAGATCTCTACTGAATAAAATAAGCATGCTTGCCAAATTTCAAATCTAAATCTAATAGTTTAAAAACGAAAATATTTTTATTACTATGTTCGTGGTTTCCAACGAAAGTCGATTTCCGTAAGACCCGTTTTGAGTGGATTTCAATTCAACAAAAGAAATATACATATCAAAATTCATTTCTGTACATCTCATATCTCGAAAATGTGATTTTCTTTTATCTATGAGCTCAGTAATTCCCCTTACCTCCCATTGGATTCGATTACCGTAAATTTCGTTCCCAGCAAGTCTCTATGCTACAAAAGAAACATGCTTACTGAATTTGAAGTAGTGAGTCCAGCAGCACAAAAACATGAATTTTTACTATAATCACCTTAACCTCTCTCAACCCCCTTGGAGTCGATTTTCTCAAAATGTCTTTTGTATTGGATGCCTACTCCAAGCAAGAAACATGCCTACCAAATTTCAAGTCTGAAGATCTTTTAGTTAAAAAATGGGAATGTTTGTTTATAACGCCCCTCAATATTCTGAAGCACATCTTGGGGACCAATTTTCGAAAAACACCTTTTGCAGTGGAATTATACTCCATGGAATGCCCATGCCCACCAAATTTCACTTATCTAAGTCTAATAGCTCAAAAATGGTATTTATCACTTATCCCGTAGCAATGGCTCTTATTGTTCGAATTTCACATATTGCACTTAAACAATTTTTTTATTGTAATAATAATTTTTAAAATATTTTTATACTTATATTCTAATGTAGGTGACACTTAATATCAAACACATTATCCGTTTTTACGCTTTTTCAAAATCAGAATTCGAAATCTAGTGGAATACCTTATGGCATCCGACGAGATTGGGAAACCAATTTTTCAAAAGTTGATTTTCAGAAGAATTTTATTGTTTGAATGAACATAAATGGGCTTAAAGAGTCATAATTATTAGATTAATAACATATATCACACTTAAGTTTAAAATTTTTTAAAAAAATTTAGCAAAATTTTCAAAGTTAAGAAAAACGCGATACATAAATTACTTTTAGACATAATGCAATTTTAATTTAATTGGAATACTTCTTGATCCATCTGAAGTGTCGCAACCCGCAGGGTAAAAAATATTTTAGGAAATAAATATTTTAGAAACATTCTCAAATATGATTATAACGATTTTTCGTAAAAATTGTTAGCTTAATTAGCTGAAAGTTTATTTAATATAGTAAATGATTATTATGTTTCACAATTTAAATATATTTAAAAAAACTGCAATAAATTAAATTTTTTAAACTATTTTTAAAAATTCTCTTTGCGCATTAATTTTTAACCTATGTACATAATTTTTGTTTCTATATATATGTGTGCTACAACAAAATATATCTGTGCATGGCTTTTAAATGTAGAATAAAATTTGATGAAAATACTGCCCCCCCACATCTTCCCCAATTATCACACATATAAGGTATTCAAAGCAACACAAAATATGATCAGTTAATTGTTTTAGAAAACTGATGCACAAATTTATGAATTATATCATCTTTTTCAAAAGTTGCGAAAATTTCAAAGAGATATGACGTGATTTGATTTTACGTAACAATGAAAAGGGAACATTTACGAAAGTACATTTCAAATATTTAATTAAAATAAAAAATAATTAAATAATAAGAAATTCAACTTACAAAATTCTTTGACAGAATTAATCAACTAAATATAAGGAATATTATTAGTATAAAAATCAAAGTCGTAATTTTGACCCAAATTTGGCACTGTGAGGGTCTACCATCCCCTCAAAGGACTTATCACGTATATAGTATAAATTTCATTGAATTTTATTTGATTGTTTTGAAGATATCCTATTTTTCGTGCCCAAATTATCATGAAAATTTCTTTCTTCATAAAGCACATTAAAAATATTTATATAAGTTCGCAACTTAAAAAACCCTCTTGTTTTATTCCGTAATATTTACAAATTTTTTTCTGATGACCCTAAAATCTCAAACACCTAAAAATCACTGTTTCTACCTAACTGGATACAAGTATAAAATAAATATTATCCTTTTAATAGATGGATAAATTTTAATTGTATAAAATACAAAAAAGTTTTTCAAATGTTTTAGAATTCATCAAAAAACAGTAAACAATGCTAGATCTTATACTTTGGGAAGAACGATATCAATCAAAAATGCATCTGCTGTGAATTTTGATAAAAAAAATAATAATTATATGTTTCAAAAACTATAAAATATATATAATTAATTTATTAAATTAATATTGTCAACTAACTTTATATTTTTAATAGAAAAAGTGATGAAGTCTCCTTATTTCAGCAATAATCAATGTGCAAATCGTTACAAAAAATTAAATTTGCAAAAAATTAAACTTGCTTTAAAAAATAAATTCATTTAAATTAATTAAAAATGCCTTAAAAGATTGAAGATTACTTATTTCTTTGCTTGTCACATATGCTTTTCATAAAATTAACTCGTTTACGGTTTAAAGAACTTTTAGACACGTTTCTGTGCAAGATTAAATTAATCCTTTTCTATGAAAACCGTAGGCACTTCAAGTAATTTATTCTGATGTTTTTACTGTAATAATTAAATGCAGAAATGATTGATGATACATCAGAATAATCCAGTTTCGTAGTATATTTATTATGCTTTAAAGTTTCCAAAATATAACACACTCTTGTCAGATAAAGTAAATCAAATCTTCACCATTATTAGCGCTCAAATGGCCTAAAAGAATTCAAAATTGCGCATAAAATTTCTTAAGAAACATGATTCATGAGACACTGTATGCTTTAATTGAATAAATTATAATTTAAAAGCATGCTTTATAGTTAATCGAACTTAAAATTAAAAAAAATAGTTTTAATATAAAAATAAAATAAAATGAAGTAATTACTAGAAAATTAATGTCGTGGTAAAAGCGTGGAGTGCTTTGTACTACATTATTTCACGGCATTTCTGAATAGAACTAGTAAAAATTATAACAATTGATATCCAGCAACCCACTCTTTTACCACAATGACATTAATTTTCTCGTTTATCATCTTTACTTTTCAATTCGATTAACTATAAAAGGGTTTTTTTTAGTTTGTCAGACTATAATTTATTTTTTTTCGATCTGCAATAAAAGCGGTTTATTTTTTTATTTTTTTTTAGTTTTTCCGAATATAATTTACTTTTGTTTGTTGTATTTGTATTAACCATGATCATTTTCGATTTAGGGTTGTAACTTAATCTTTTATTCACCAAATCGGGATTAAGTCACCAAATCTGGAAATGGGAAATCGTTAAATAAATGCTTGTTAAAAAAAGGAAAAAACAATTTTTTCTACTTTACTAACATTATTCTTTTCATATTTTTGTATAGCATCATAAAACTTGAAAGCCATAAGTTATAAAACCCAATGTTATGGTAACTTTTATGAATATTTTAATTTTTATTCCAATGGCAAAATATAAATTATAAATAAAGAAAACCTTTAAAATTATTTATATGATAGAAATAATTACCAGTTTATCTTCATTTCATATCAGAAGAATTTTTTTTCTCGCGCCAAATGCTTTCATATTTTTTTCAAACTATTGCTATTAATCCATGAAACAAAAGTTGGTACACATTTCTAAATGAAACCAATCTAATTTTTTAAAAAAAACAGACCGTTCATTTTAGAATTTGTATATTTTTTTAAGGAATTTTAAAAAAGCATTCATAAAAAAGTATTTCACAAAAATCTCAACCATATTATCAGAAAAACTTCAACAACTATTGTAATCAAACTTGTTTGTACTTTTAAATCAAATTTCATGCGTTAATGCAATTTTTTGTGTGAAAAAGTATTTTAAAAGCACTTTTTCATAAACTTTTAAATTAACTGGTTAGCTTTTTATGGTATTTTGAGCATAAAAACTTTGAACGAAATTCAAATACATTGGCAGCCAAAAATTTTGTGAAAACCCTTAAATTAATTTAAATTAATTAAACCCTTAATATAAGTTTCATTTGTATGTCATGGAATTAAACTGGATTTTTACCTACTTTAAAAGGACTGATTAATTCGAAATTTTGCACACTTGTCAAGAACCGATGACAATACAATATTTTCATAATTTTGTTCCATTATCCTGATTAGGACAATTAGGAATACGATTTATACATTTAGTGACTAATTCCATATACTGTTTTCAGATTTGGTGACTAATTCCATATGCCATCACCAGATCTGGCGACTAATTTCAGATTTAGCGACTAAAAGGTTAAGGTTCAACCCTAAAACCGCAAGACTCGTGCATGTGAAAAAAAATTATGTTCTAACTTCTAAGTATTTTTTTTTATTTTTGTAAAGCAATATACGTTGAGAAGTGATTATACGAATTAACATTCTTACAATACGTTTAAAAGGTGATAATACGATTGACAGTTGATATTTCTTAACACACTTTTATTAGTTAGACCGGTAGCTATAGAGACGGAATCTTTGAAATTTATAACGATCTGGGACTCATCCAAGGCCCCGAAAATGGAGAGAATAAATACCCTTCAGACACATTAATTAATATCCATTGAAAATAAAAACTAATTCCAGGAGCCACATATTCCGGATCCAAATATCAAACTCAAGAATAAATTCAACAAAGAATAATGATAGTTTTAAAAACTAAAGAAGTAGGCTTTTATTGTAGTTTGAACTAAAAAATGGAAAATAAATTATAGTTTTAAAAAAAAACTAAAAATCACGCATTTTTACAGTGTGAATCGAACTAAAAGTAAAAAAATAATTCTTAGTATAAGAATAAAATGATTAATGAGAAAATTAATGTCATTGAAGTAAAAGCGTGAGTGTGCTTTGTAGTACATTTTTACACTAACTCCGCTTTTCGGAATAGAACTAGTAAAAAATTATAACAATTAATATAGAGCAACCCACGCTTTTACCCTAATGACTTTAATTTTCTCGTTAATCATTTTATTCTTATATTTAGAATTATTTTTGACTTTTTAGTTCGATTCACAATGTAAAAGCGCGTTTTTTAGTTTTTTTTAAATTTATAATTTGTTTCCTAAAAATTGTAGTATATTTATTTTTTAAAAATAAGAAAACGAGCTTCTATTTGTTTTGCTTGTAAGTAATTAAAAAAATGTTTTTTCCAAATTTTAAAAATTTCTTAAATGACTAAAATATTTTATAACAAGTAATATATAAAAAATTCAGTCAATTCTTACTTTAAATGGATTAATAGAAAGTATTGTATTAACGACTGAAAATTTGAACAAGATATATATATAAATAGATAAATATATATAAGGAGAGAGTGAAGTAATAGCAGGAATTGAAAAGGCCATTAATATGAATTTAAAAGTTCAATTTATAAAGTTATTTAAATGTCTTAAGAAAATGACAACAGATTACTTTTAAGATTTGTTTTGTTGGTGTAAAGGGCCTTTTTAGTCTAACTCTGCTTAATTTCTATTTTTAAGAGAGGGAATTTATTTGGGGTGTGAGGACTATCATCTGCCCAAAACTCTGTAAATGCAAGGAAATTTTAAAAAAGGGAGGTGAAAAGGAGAGTAATCGAAATAGAAAGTGTTTCTGGGGCAACCGAGATGCATCATCTGTGTTTACCAAACCTGTAAGCCCCATGGAAGAAGAAGAGATCAATTGGGTAATAGGGTTCGTAAATCCTGTATTTTTTAAAGCTCAAGAAAAGAAGTTTAGCCTTAAGATTCTTAAAAATCGTTATAAAATCATTTTTCGTCATCATTATTTGACCACATAAAATCAAATTACAGTTAATAAAAATTTTAAAAAATTAAAAAACATGCTTTTATAATTAATCGAAGAAAAACGTAAAAAATAATTCTTAATAATAGAATAAAATAATTATCGCGAAAATTATGCCATTGTGGTAAAAGCGCGGAGTGCTCGATATTAATTTTTATAATTTCTTATTACAGTAAGACCCCCGCTTAACGCTGTTTCACTTAGCACAGTTTCGATTTAAGGTGACTTGTTACCCTTTGAGCAAACTTCTTTATTTACGTATTTAAAAATTATATTTTAGCATTTTATACAATGTTTCTATTCAAGAAAATGTTACCAGATGAAAATTTTCATATATTATTCACACAATTTTAAAAATTTAAATTTTTTGGAGAAAATCGGGAAAATTTTAAAATCCTACTCCTTTTGTAAAAATGAATTTTTTGACCTGAAATTTTTTATAATATTTTTATGGATGTTCTAAACAACTTTAGCGATCGAATTTCGAATAACGTCATTCGTTTTCGAGAAAAAAAATAAAATGTTGATATACAGGCTAAAAATCAACGAAAAAGCCAACATGTCTTACATTTTATTTTTTTAAAAAAAAAAAGTATTCAGTTTATAGCAAAACGGATCCCTAATTTTTACATGCTTTTATTTTTTAACACGGGAAAAAAAAATAAAAATGATTGGTAAATAATTGTCGAAGGTGTAGCATTTTGAATGCACTAAGGTTTCGAAAAACACAAACTGAGAAAAACCACTTTAAAGTTTATAATTCTGAAAAAATAATTATTATAAGCTTAATTAAACTTAAAATAGCCCTTTAAGATATTAGTTATACGTTTTCTTTAAAATAATTGCATTTTCATATTTTTCAACCCACATTTTTATAAATGATCAACTTTTAGGAGTACTAATTGCACAAGAAAATTCAAGAAAAACGTTAAAAAATTTTTCTGTCACGACAGAAATTTTAGCTGTTTTTCTTCTTATAATATTAAAGTATTACATTTGTATGAAAAATATATCAGGAATAAGAACTGAAATTATAACATTATTAATATAAAATGCCTTAATTTAAAAATTTTACATGCACACCTCTCACAAGGAAGAAAAATTACATTATTGTATTGCCTCGGAAATATTCTGCTTTTAATACTACACATTCTTTTTTATAGTTATTATTTCTATTTATAAAATAGATTTTTTTATCATAACGCATTTTTTTTGCTTTTTTTTCTAAAAAGGGTGTGTGGCTGAATTGCCTAATTTGTTTTCAAATGAAGTTTTATTCAACTTCTAACTTTCCGACATGCACAAGTGATATATCAATCGAAAGATAATAATGCAAAGAATGAGATTAAATGAAAATAAAAAAAACGATAGGCTTGTGATTTTGGGGGTACCAAGTCTCCTTAACGCTCTTTTATTTTGTGGGATTCCTCGAAATTGCACGCAGCATTAGGCTCCCCAATAATCGAAGCAGTTTATCTGTGTCTCATTTTTCCTGTGGTGTTATACGAACGTATTTTTATCGCTTCAAATATTTGTTTACGTTATTGTAAGTATACATTTATGTAATATAACGATTGCTATAGTGACAAAGATTATGATTTTTAGTTTTTATCATGGGTGGCAATAAAAAATACGAAAATAGAGCAACAAGACAAAGCATTTTCACTTGAAACTAAAATGCAAGCGATTAGAAGATTAGATAATGGTGAACGTCAATCTCAAATTGGTGCTGCATTGAATTTGGAAACTTCAACAATAAGACCATTCTTAAGAATAAAGAAAAAATACTGTCATTTGCAACTGCAACTACGACAAGCTCTGCAACTAGAATTACCCGTTCTAGAAATAATAAAATAGAGGAAATGGAAAAACGACTTTCTATATGGACTGACGACGAAATTGAACGCAATATGCCATTAAACCAAGACTTAGAATTTTATTTATTTTTATATGTATATTCATTTGTTATATTGCTATTTTTGTAAGAAATAAAATTTTGTTTTATTGTTATAAAAAACATAATTAATAAATTTAATGGTAAAATACCTCTGACCAGTTTTCTACCAACCTTTCCCTAACCCCATTATTTACATGAAAGAGATAACCTCGTTTAACGTTGTTTTATATTAATCTCTACTTAGATTATACGTATACCCCGCGTTGAGTGGGGTCTTACTGTAGTTATATTCCAAAATGCAGAGTTAATGTAAAAATATAGTACAAAGCACACCCCACAGTTTTACAACAATGACATTAATTTTCTCGTTAATCACATTTTATTCTTATATTAAAAATTATTTTTTTAGTCCGATTAAGTTCAAAAGCGCGTTTTTTGGTTTTTAAAAACTATTATTTATTCACATCGAGGAATTACTCTTAAATGCGTCATAAATTTAGAATCTGGAATAACCATTGTTATCTTATCAGTGCATCGATACGGTTTGGTTTGCAAAATATAGGATCAGCCAACTGAAGCAAGTCTGGAAGAGCTAAGATTGAAATATTTATTGCGGAAGAAGGTGCTAAGTCAATTATATTATTCACTATAAAGAGCTTGAAATTTGTATCAGCGTTAGACATGAATGTACAGGTTTTGAATCTAAGAGTTTGTGAGAAATTATGATTAAATCCGGTGACTTCTGAATCAATTTTCAACTGCTTTGGCAAAATGAGGTGATGCATGATCTTTCATTCCACAGATCCGACAAGACAGCACTTTTTTTTGCTGCATTTGTATTAACCAAACGCGTTTTTGCTTTATGGTTGTAATTTAATCTTTAAATCGCTGAATCTGGAAAGGGGAAATCATAAATCCTGATCATCCTCATCAGGACAATGGATCAAAATTATTAAATTATTGTAGTGTTGTTTGGTCCTTGACAAGTGTGCAAAATTTTGAATTAATCTAATCTTTCAAAGTGGAAAAAAATCAAGTTCAAAGACTCCAGTACATACAACTGAAGTTAGTAAAAATGTGTTAATGGTGAAAAAGTTCTTTAAAATGACCCATAAAATCGTATCACTCTAAAACTTTACAGGAAGCCTTTCTATTGTTTCTAAGGAACCGTAAGCATAATTCCACCAAAAATTTTTTTTCTATTCCTATTATTAGTTCACACTCTCTCTCTATTTATTTATTTAATTATCTTGGTGGAAGTTTCAATCGCGCGTTAATAAAATACATTTTAAATCGCTCTATTAATGTTAAATTTTATATACATGATTATTTTGGATGGCAATACAGTAATTTAATAATAATTATTAAAAATTAACTACCACTTAATGTCGTGATTATGTCATATGTATATACATATTTATTTTAATTGTAACTATTTAATAAAAAGACGCTAAAATAAAATGTTTCTTTGTTGATCTAAGTAGGAATTGACTTAATGTTTTTTATATTACTTGTTTAATATGGAAATGCTTACAGTTTCGGGAGAAGAGTAATAACTATACTAATAAAAGAAAAGGTTTGTGTCTTTGCAATATAGTCCCTCACAAGAAAAACAGGTTTCGCAAGTATTGACTCCAAAGGCGGTTTATGAGGATATCACAGTAAAAAATAGCTTTCTTGAACTATTAGATCAACGAACTTAAGATTCGGCAAGCATGTTTCTTTTGCGTTTGTTATAGTTCCACTAAGAACGGGAATTGACTCCTAAGATGGGCACGGGAATATTATACTTTTTAAAAATGTTTCTGTTTTTGAATTATTTGATATATAGACTTAAAATTTAGAAATCACTTTTTGTTATTATTGTTGTTGTTGTGTAAAGATCTGCTAAAACTCTGTTTTACAAAAATCGATTCTCAAAAGGAGAGTTACGGGTACGTAAAATATTAATATACTGAGGTTTGTCATCCTTTTTAAATAAAGAGGTGAGTTCAATAAGAATGTTTCTCGATACAATCAAAAACTTATTGTGCTAGGACATAGATATCAATTACTTAATATATATATATATATATATTATATATATATTAAGGTGCATTTTATATATTATATATATTAAAAATCATATCATGGTATGCATATGATTCGAGACCTTAATAACTATTTAGTACAAAAAATGAATATTAAATTAGATGCAAGTGAAAATTACTCTACAGAATATTGTACATTATTATTTATGAATAAATCCTTTAACAAAATTAATTTTTTCAAGTATATTTCAAAAAATATCAATCCTTTTTTCCTATTAAAAATATTATTATTAAAAGGCTTTCAAATACAACAAGAAACTTGGTAGATTTATATTTAATTATAATCAAGTCTCGGAGCTCCTAAGTTCAGAATCATGTAAATGCAATCTATATCGATACTATATTGATGATTATCATCAGCACGTTGTCACAGGAGACCTTGGCATCGTGAAAGATGATTTGTTAAGAAATTTTATGGAAAAAGGTACCGGTTTTAGACTGATGATCACAAAAAATAAATCTAACGTTATGAAACAAATCATAAATATTTAGATAAATTCTACCTTAAAATTGCAATTAAATACGGAATACCGATTGAAGCTTTCAATCAATTTAGATCTTATGTAGCAACAGAAATTCGGGAATTAGATTTCACTGTTGAAAATGAAATTATGTATAAAGATCTTAAATCATCAATAGAAAATATCCAAAATGAGACTTCGTGATTACATATGTTGATAAGGTCTCTGCTAATTATGCCATAATTTGTAAATACTTTTACAGTACATTATTAAGTAACCACATTTTAAATAATAATTCATTTCAAAAATCAATTCACAATAATAGAGAAGATGATAATCGTCTTTTAGCTTTGAACAAAAGACTAAATATTCATCTAAATAATATTATATATATCCAAGTATTTTTTTAACACCAAAATTTCATAAAAGCCCTATAAAATTCCGTAGTATCACTAATGGATACAATACATATATCACAAAGTCTGGGAAGATCTTGCAATCTCTTCTTCAAAATCTAATTGATAACTAACAAAACACGGCAATAATTAAAAATAGCTTAGAGATTGCTAGAGTTACTAAGGATATGTTAATGTTTTCCATGCATGGCTTTGATTTCGAGGACCTTTTTAATTCTATAGATATTGACGATATGATTAAGGTTCTACAGTTAATTTATGATAAATATGAATTATATACTTCAATGAAAAAAGAAAAATTTGATATCCTTGTTAACCTCGTATTAAAAGAAAATTTCATTGCATTTTTGATCAGAATCTTTATAAACAGATCAAAGGATTACCGCAGGGTGGTCCAGCTAGTAATTGTTTAGCGAACCTATATTTACATTTTTTTGAAATTGATCATGTTGTAAATGATTCTTACTTGATTTATCGTTATATAGATGATTTAATAATTTTTGGTAAAAATAGTGAATACAAACCAAATATTACGTTCTACCCTGATTATCTCAAGCTCTTTAAAACTAACTGCAACTCTAATATGGTGGAATTCTTGGATTTAGACTTGCATCTTATTAACAATAATGTAGTCAGTAACATTTTTGACAAAAGAGATTCGTTTAAGTTCCATATAATTAAAATTCCTGTATAGAATGGTAACTTGTGCATATATCAATTTACAGAAATATCATTTTGAATTTTTTATTTAGAAATGATAACTTAACTACCCACAAAATAGATAAATACAATAATATAAAAAAATTTTTAATGTTGTTTAGATCATGAATATCCTTTTAATTTCTTAAGAACTTATATTCATCACAAATACATTAACCGTCTTGCTACTTCGAATTCCAAAACCACCACACAACAATAGGATTTCAAAGTCAGCATGTTAGTGGTCTTGCTGTGAAGATTATATCATAACACTCATATCACAGTTTACATTTTTTCCACACACATCTTGAACATCTTACACATTGTTGACAACCAACCAAATTAAAGCTTAGCAAATTTACATTTTTGACAATCAACCAATTCAAATTCTTCCATATTTGATTGTCGTCTTTTTTGATATCTGTCTTTTCTGGCTGGTTTTAAAGTTAGCTCAAAAGATGTGCTTATGTATATTCGAATTTTTTAACTTGGTGAATAATTTATTTTCATTGATGTCAAGACGCTTGATTCTCTTCGTAAAAGCTCTGTGAGTAAAGAAATTTTGTTAAATTATTTTTTGAAAAATACTTTTCTTATGTAATTGTTTTATATATAGGATTTCTCTACTTTTCTTACGTAATTATTTTGCGATTTTTCTGCATTAAGAGTTTGGGAGAGCTTGTTACATAATAGTAGTGAGTGGTTTCTCATACTCTCTGAGTTTTCCATACTCTGAATTTTTGTTTATTTTATTTTATTTGGTTTTTCCTACCAAGTTGCAAAGGTGGAAGGTTGGTGCCTTCAAACTAGTTTAACCCCACTTATTCGGTCCTAAGTCTGAAATTGCTTTCTGACTCGCTAGGTTCTTCTTTTTTGTTGTTTCTTTTTTTTATTTCTCTATAATTTTGCTCTTCATGTTCAGCTTTTATATTTTTATTACGCTATTTCTTGTTATGTTCATTATCTATTATTTCTTGTTTTTGATATATAATACACATATTTCTTTCATATATATATATTTAGAATCATAAAACAAATACCCAACGATTTGGATAGGTAATGGCTGTTAGTTTAAGAATTCTTTTTTTTTAAAAAAAAATAAATTACCTTTTATGTTTATAAATTTTTAACGGTAATTCAGTTATGGTGCACTTATATTTTAAACCCGGTTATGTTACGCTTAAAAATATTTTGATAACGAACCAATATACTATTGAATTTTTTTCGTATCTGAAAAGACGCATTTTATTATTATCTCTATGTGCATGAAAGAGAAAATACTACATTGAAATGCTCGAAATTGTAACATTTCTTCTATATTATCCATGTATTACGTTGAACATTTTCATGTGTTTATCATTTTATTTATAATTATTCTCGAGAAAGTATTCCGAAAGGCAAGTCTTCTGAACATGTACCTTTAATTAGTGCAAGAAATAAGACAAACTAATCACGTGTTTTTTTAATTAAAGAACATCAAGGTTCACTACGACCCTTCAGGGGGAATTAACTATCTTTTTAAAAACCAAAACAATCATTCCGCACAACTTAACTTCAGCAAAACTTACTTGAAAATAATAAAAAATGACACTTGAAAAAGATTCGTTTAAAGTATGGCAGTATATTGATGTTTTACAAAGACTTTAAAAAATTTACCTTTTCTAAAACATCACAGAAGGAGAAAAGTAATTTAGACAAATATATTGCAATAAACATTTAAATGCCATTTGCTATTTAAGAACAAAAATAAAAAGAAAGAAATGCTTGCTGTTTTGATCATTTTTTAGGAAAATATACTGTTTTTCAAAGACCTTAACTTTTTATCACTACATACCTTAAACCAGGGGCGAGCAGACTTTTTCAGTGTACGGGCTACTTCTAATTTTTTTAAGGTATTGCCCTCCACCCAGTGTTATGGGTGCACACAAGGAGGAGAAAGGGGTCCGGACACTCCCTTAATTTTAGTCACAAGTATATAGAAAGCAAAAAACTTAATTATTTGTTATTAATATTTTTTTATTAATTATAATGCTGATTATTTATTCAGTAATTCGTTCCTTACTTTTTTTTTGTTCCTGACAATCTATAAAATGAAAAATATGTTTGGCTGCGTATTGGGGCATGATACCAGAATGGTAGTTTTTCGACGTTTGACCCCCCCTTGAAAAATTCTTGTGTGTACCAATACCCAATGTCGTAGGTGTGATGAGGTTGAAAAAGATTTACAATATTTATTTTATAACTTAATATAATAAATACGGAATATATACTTTCCTACAGAACTAAAATAAAAGAACTAACACTTTTAAAACTGCGTTTAAAGCAAAACGCAAGATACAAATAAAGTAATAATAGCAAATGATGCGTTTGTTATGAAACAATTCAAAATACATAAAAAAAAATAAAACATTTATATAAAGTTAGTTTTCGTTGTTATAATCTGTAGAAGACTTATATAGTCAGCATACTTCAACTAAGCTTGAATATTTTCGTATATAATTACTAACTGCTTAAATCTACAGGCGGTCACCCCAAAATATCTTAGCGGTTCACTTGTAGATTGCGATCGACGTAATGCCCACCCGGTCTTAGACTGAAAAATCTGTAATTAGTACGAAGTATGTCTTCCTCAAGCAGAAATGACCTTTTCATCCTGTTTTGGCATTAACTCCACTAGAGTAGCACATATGTTCTTGATTTCTTCCTCTTACTTAGAAACACACCAATATAGCCCGTTTTATCATTTGCTCTGTTGTCGTCCGATTCATCTTAGCGAAGCAATTTTTGAGAATATGCCATCAGTTTTCAATAGGATTTACATCTGGGGAATTTTCAAGCCAATCTAGCGTTTTTACTTTTCTTTCCACTTAAAAGTATGGACCAATTTCGCATTGTGACAAGGAGCCAAGTCATGTTGAAATGCTCCATTAAATGTTTCCATGAAGGGAAAAATCTTATTACATAATATGTCTATTTATTTGACGGAATTCATCATGTATTTAAGAGGAACTAAATTTCAAGGGCCATTTGTTGTGAAAAAACCCCAAACATTTGTTTAGAAGGTTGTTTTTACAATATGTTGTATATGATCTGTTAACTAAGTATTAACTTCACTTCGTCTAATTACACTTGATTTGTATCCTTGCACAAATAAATGTCTCATCACTCAAAATCACCTACTTCCAATCGTTAACAGTTCATTATCGGTATTTTTTGGCGCCTGCTCTAAGCGTTTTTCATAATTTTCTGAGTTAGAAACAGTTTTTTTCTTGCCTTAAGACCACCTCTCAGAAGCCTTTTCCGTGTGGTTGAGGTACTCATTTCAATACCATTATCCAATAAATCCCTTCAAATATCTATGCTTGTCTTTCTTGGATTTCTTTTGCTACTTCTTATTGAAATATTATCAATTTTTGGAGTAGTTTTCCACTTGCGCCCACGTTTTTCTTTTCTTTTTGGAGACGATGATCCAGAACTTTGAAATGTTCTGAAAACACTTAATTCGATTACAACATCTGCCGTAGTTATATCTCTCACAGTTATAGAAGTGAGTTCATTGAGATCGATTTATTTTAGAAAGTTTCCTCGGAGTAATATCTTTCTTTGAACAAGTAAAAGTAACGCGTCTTGCACAAAACGCAAAATTGATATTACCAGCTGCCCCACTGAAAGGCTCACATCTGACCTCCTGATGCATTAAAATGAGTAAATTATAGTCAAAGTCGATCTGTCTCACCTAAAAGCAGATATAACGGGCTTGAGGTGGTTCAGGAAATCACTATTAATCACTTACCTACTCAAACAAGAAACCCATCTAAACAAGAGACCACCCATCTAAAATGTGGTTACATACGATTACCATAAGGATATTTTGCAAAATTTCTATATTCTACAATATTAGTATAGTGCTATTCATGAGTTAAAACAATTCGGGGAAAATTGTGCTTTATTCCTGTTTGCTTTAAAACGAGGGACAAAATGCATTTAAAAAAAAAAACTTTAATATTTATAAATTGCTATGTGGATTTATGAAGTAAAATTTAATATTAATTATGAACTTACTTAATATGAAATTTGTCAGTGGAATTAAGCAGATATCTTCTCATTTCAACGATTTATTACAGCAATCGATATATTAGAGGCAATAACAGTTCGTAAAGTTTTTTGTTACTTTGAGCACCATACAGATGATAGTACGTTTTGGCTCGGTTCCAATCCAGTTTTGAGGAATACCATCCTGGAGGTGGTCAGGGCCCTCCGACCATTCTGCTCCTTCCACCAAACTCGTGAAAGAACTTGCGGCTCGACGGCTATTTAGAGTACCCCCATGCCGCAAAGGCACTATACATTAATAAAAGCCCATGTCTTCTCCGAGACTAGAACCCAGGTGCTACGGCACAGTAGTCAGCGTCGCTAACCACTATACCGGATGGGCAACATTAATATCGGTATGATTCAGATAATCAATCGAAATAATATAATCAGAAAACCCAATCATACAAGCAAACTTTGGAAATGAAGTGTATTAATCTTTAAAAAAAAGTGTAGATAATAAATTTTATAATCAACACGCAAAATAATTCTATTGTTCAAAATTTTGGAATTATTAAAATTATTATAATTTTTTTAAAAAAAACTATTCCTTTATTAAAACTATCGAATACTGAAAATACTATTTTTAAAATTTGAATTAACCTTTAAATCTATTAATGAAATTTTGACACTAGTAAAATTATTCCAAGGTGCCTTTTTCTGAAACTTCAGAGATGGCAAATCACAAAAATAATAAAGAGAAAAAACCGTAGTTTTTTAGATCTGAGAGAGATAACTCATGCTCAAAATTTAATTCTTTGAAACTTGAACTGCTAGGTCAATTTTGACAGTTCAATTCAACAGTTCAATTAATATTCTAATATAAAACGTGCGTTTTGTTCAAAAGATCATTTTCTCCTGTATGTTTTAAGATAATATGATATAGAGAGAGATCTTCAGTTAGAAAAATATATTATTTTAAGCATATAAAGTTATAAATTTTAATTCTGTGTGTGAAAACTTACTCGTCGCCCATCCGGTGTAATGGTTAGCGACGCTGACTGCTGTGCCGTTGGGACAGGGTTCGAATCCCGGAGTAGACATGGGTGTTTGTAAATATATTGTGCCTTCGCGGCATGGGGGTACTTTAAATAGCCGTCGAGCCACAAGTCCTCTCGTGAGGTTGATGGACAGGGAAGAGAGATGGGAGGACCATAACCAGCCACAGGGTTTTCTCCCACTAAAATGGGGTGAAACCGAGCTAAATCGTTCTGTCACCTGCAGGGTGCTACGGCTAACGACACAGGCGTCACTCAGCCCTTTGCCATGATGAATTTCGTGGGCCTTGATCTGACCTTTGCCGATCAGGGGGCATTGGTAACAACAAAACTAACTCAGCCCATATTCTTTTATTACTTTTTAATTTTCCGATTAAACATCTAATCACAAGAAGTAGTTTTATAAGACCTTTTCAAATAAAATATAGCTTATATTTTTAAAGTAACTTTCCGTTGAAAGATATCTGTAAAAAAAAAAAAATGTTTATTACATTAAAAGTGGAATGCTGATTTATTTCAGAATAAAATACGTAGGTCGTTAAAAAAATAAAATCGTTTTATTTATTTGAAAAAAAAACCTGATTACATACTTTCGATTCAAAATTAATTACAAATAAAGCTATACAATCAAATCATTTATTGTCCTCAATTTTGATTAATTAATGCCATTGTAATCTATTCATCGAATATTTTTAAAAAAAGGAAAACAAAAAATTTAATTAAAAATAAGGAATAATTGAACTTCCTCTAGAGTAAACAAAGTATTTCTAAAAGAAGAAAATTGCTTTTAATTGGTTTATTTTTCACTTTGAATTTAAAGATTTTTTTTCTAATTGTGTATAATGAAGAAAGATTTATAGAAAGAGCTACATCTTTATAATTATGCGTCTAGGTCCGGATTTAATTTAGAAAGTATAACTTGTTCTAGAGACTGCGTTAATTGCATCCACCCTAAATTTTCTTCAAACTTTACTTTTGGAAAAAAAACAGATAAAAATAAAAGCAGTTAGATCCTAACCTGCCAAATGATAATATACACAAATACTGGATAAGCCAAAAGTTCGTTTATTTTTTAAAAATTCATAAGAAAAGAAGAAGCGAAGAATAAAGAAATGTGTGTGAGGTTTGCAAGAAAGGGACCACAAGGAAATCGTAATTCTTTTAGTGGAAAAAATTTTTTAATTAAAAATATCACCAGTAGAGGGTGCTGAAAATACAAAACACACTGTACAAGAAGACAGCATGGAACGGATTCTATTCGGGCTTCTACTAATTCTCTCGGAGAAAATACACTTTTCAACTATGAAATTAGTTTAAAAACCACTTTCGTAGAGATGACTTAGTTTTATGTCAATGCAAACTTCTATTTAAGTGCCAGTCGTTAAACAGGCGAGGTAATGGTTAAGAGTTTATCGTGATTGAAAAACCTAGGGTTAGGGACTGGCGGTCGCATATCGTAAGATTAAATATAGAAGAAGGATCCACGGAACAATGGAAAACGTCCACTTTATGGCTGAATGAACTATCAATCTGAAATCCGGATCGTACAAGTGATTGAGCCAGAAAAGTGCCTTTCATATATTTGGTATATAACTTCGGATTAATGCCTCTCTCTCTCTCTCTCTCTTTTTTCCTCACGTTTGGTTATTAAAGTGTATTCCCATAGTATTAAAAGTTAAATAAAATTAGTGATTCTAATATCATGTCTGTTTCTTCCTCGAATCCTCTCACACCTGCAACCTCCAGGTCGCGACAAGTATATACACTCTATTAAATGAATCTTGCTATAACAATTGTTCACCATCCCTCCATTGGTAAGGACAATCACTCTGTCATCCTCATGTGTAGTCAATAGAAATCCCTTTATTCGATTGGCATGGTATGGACTGGGCCATTCTGCATGAATTTTATTACAGACAACACACCTCTTTGATTCAATGGGGGGAACGGCTAAAACTATTTTTGCTAAAAGTAAATCATTACAAAAGAATCGGACAATCTTGTGAACATTTTCTTGCAAACCTCATTTCTTTATTATCATTTCTTCCTCTTCCTTCATAGGAATTTTCATAGTTTAAATAAACTTCTGGTACATCCTGTTTAATTTTTTTCATGTCGTTAACAAGAATTCAGACAAATTTCTATATATATCAAAGAGAAAAGCGTCTCACTCACTCATCACAAAATCACCGGAACAATTGGACTCATTGGCCAAAAATTTGAAGACTGACGGGTCTATCTGAGTTCTTTCAACTAATAATCATCTTGGGGAATGTTGGGTCTTTAAAAATTATTCTATTATAAACTATCCCCTGAAGAAGGTGTGAGTATGTAAATTAAGACTTGGATATAAAGTTTAAACTTTCAAGTTAGAACGAGAGAGAGGTTAGACTGCTAACGGATAGCAGTGATTATTTAAACGTGAATGAGGCGTGAGTACTTCGTAGGTTTTTGGTGTAATATTAAAGTTGACGATTTAGTCAATTAAAGATTAAATTGGATTAGGTCGCTTGAAATTAGAAGGTATATTGCCTGGACGTAAGTGATCCGATGTATTAAGACTTCTTGTATCTCATCTACCTCGCTATTGCTTTCCTTATTTAGTAATTGGTGCATTTCTTAACTTGGTTAATAGCATTTGTATTGTGCATAATAGTGTTGATGTTGTTAGTTCTTATTCCACTTGAATGCCAGAAACATCTAAATCAAGTCCATGAACCCGTGCGATTTTAAAATTGAAAAACTGTAGCAGAACATGAAAGCATCTGGCTCTTATGGCAGCCAATACAGGCTAATATGTGGGCTGGAGTGGCTTCGGCCATATTGCAATTCGGACAAGAAGGGTAAACTTTAAGACCCACCGCATGCCGTTGAGCTCCAGTATGTCCACTATGAAACCTAGCAAGAGTAGTTTCATCTCGCCTATTGCCTGCCACAAGCAAAACAGCACCAGGATGTTTTCCTACATACTACTCATATACGGGGGCCTGCTTCCTAGAGGAACTGACATCTTGTTTGACTTGTGTAGCAATTTCTGAAAAAGAAAGCTAGCCATCATACATAGAATCTTTATGACTGCCCTCACGAGCCAAACCACTGCAATTTCATTCCCGCAGACATTTACGTGCGACGTTACCTACTGAAAAAAGATCTTAACATTGGAACCCAAGCTATTTAATAGCTGAAAAATACTCGTTGTCGTTCTGTCACCCTGCCTCCACCATTCAGATAGATGCTAGACAGAGTGGCACCTATTACTGAATATCCAAATATCTGTATTGATACTCTCAGTAAAGCAAAATTTCAAAGCCTCCACAACAGCTAAGAATTCTGCCTGATAAACTCAGCAGTAGTCAGGATTTCCTTTGCAGATCCTAATACCATTCCCCTTTTTGATGAAAATTCCACTGCTCGAGACAGCGCCTACACTCATCAGTATAGATCTGTTCTGGCATAATAGTAAATAAATAGAAATGGTTTTGAATATAGCTAATCTTCCTTCCGACTCTCCCACACTAATGGACGACACGAGGTGACCATTACAAGGCTAGTTCTTTTGGTTGAGCAGAGAACCCAATAAAAACAAGTTTTGCCAAAGCCCTTCGTTAAGGAGGTCGTGGGGGCGGGTAAACATGTTTCTTTTGTTCAGCAGAGATATGTCTTTCAGGTTTTGAGCCATCCCAAGGGGATAAAAAAGATGACCAGTCTTTAAACTATTACACATACGGACTTGGAATTTGGTAAGAATGTTTCCTCCAAAAAAAATATCAACAAATAGGTTTTTTGGGGCATTATAAACAAATTCCCGTTTTTAAACTACCAGACCTGCAGACTCGAAATTTGTTAAACATGTCTCTTTTAATAAGTAAAGATGAACTTGGGATGTTTATTGCAAAAACTACATCTCAAAGGCGAATTGAAGTTAACAGGGTTTGTTTACAAAAGTTAGTGTTTTTAGACTATTAGTTCTGCAAACGAATTTTAGGCAGAACGTTTCTTTTATTGAGTAGAGATCCGCCAAGAACGGACTTTCCAAAAATCGACCTCTATGGAGGGTTATGGGTGCGTTACACATAAAAAAGCTACCGCTCTCAGATTAATAGACTTGAAATTTGGTAAACATGTTTCTCTTGTAAGTATATATATATATATATATATATATATATATATATATATATAGTATATTAAAATAATTTTAGACAAATTGTAATTCCTATAAAGCAAAGAATGGAGGAGTGAGTGAGTGAGTGAAGATTAACGTCGCACTCTTCAGCTACACGAGGGCTTTTGGCGACGGACCACGTAATTTTGAACCATGGTCAAGTGACGTGGACGACACCTGAGCTGGCACCCCCCTCTCCTAACTACCATACCACACCAACGGGAGGACGTTTCAGCTCTCGACAGATTTAGCGTGCATCGCTGCCCTACACGGCGGGTCTTTAGTGGTACTGGGCTCGAACTCGTGACAAAGCCAGCCACGATCCGATGCCTATACCACTCGGCTACCGCGGCCACCAAAGAATGGAGGAAAATGGATTTAAAAACCTATAAAAATACTTCAAAACGTAAGTAGACATATAAAAACTGAACAGATTAAAATGGAAAACTATTATGTTTTCTAGAGCTGTGACTGATTTAGGGCAGTGAAATAGGGTTAATCTTGCTTTACAGGAACCAACTTTCGCCATACAGAAGAAAATTTCGAAATAACAGTGCCACAGAAAGTGAAGAAAAAGACTTAGATAGAATAATGAAGCTAAGCCTAATAATAGCACGTGTAAGCTATAGTATAATTTATAACAAAAAAACTGAAATGAATGACTATTGTAAAAAAATTGCACAATATATATTTTACACACACACAAACACACACACACACACATATATATATATTATAATATATACGTATTTTTTTAATAATAAAAATATTTATTCAGTTCATAGTTATGACTTTGAAGATGTTTTCAATTCCATTGATATATATGATATTATTAAAGTAATTTTAGAAAACCACATTATGTATAATCTTAATATTAATATTAACAAATTTAAAACTCTAATAGATTTTGTCTTAAAAGAAAATTAAATGAATTTTAATGGTTCTTTATATACACAAGAGAAAGGACTCCCACAAGGGGACCCAGCTAGCAATAGTTTGGCTAATCTATATTTACATTTTTATGAATATAATTATATTATTAATAATGACTACTATATTTTTAGATATATTGATGATTTAATTATTTTTGGTAAAAATGATAATTTAAATCCTATTATTAATTTTTATCCGGCTTACTTAAACATAGTTAAAATTAATAATAATTCAATAAAAACTAATTACCTAGATGTAACACTGTATATTAAGGATTTGAAATAACATAGTAATATTTATGATAAAAGAGATGCCTTTAATTTTAATATCATCAAAGTGCCTTACTGGAATTCAAGTTTATCAATATTTATTTATAGAAATATTATTTTTAACTATATTTATCGTAATAATGTATTAGTTAGTGATAAAGCTAATATTTTTTTAAATCTTAATAAATTTTTTAATCACTGTATTGAACATGGATATCCTGCTAACTTTCTTTGTTATTATATTTATAATGGTTTTTAATGATACAATTTGTATTACTGTAATTATTTACTGTCATTATGTTTTGTAATGATTTTTTAAATAATTCTACAATATCTAATTTATTCTACAATTATTAAATAGATGGCGCCACATGCTTATTAAGTTTTAATAATAATTATATATTTTTGCGTTTCATTTATATTTTACACTAATTTTCATATGAATATTATTTTATGATTTTTAAAAGTATATATATATATAAATATATATAAATTTCTTAATATCCTATCTCAATTAATTTTATGCGGATCTGCTTTCACTCCCTTGTATTTGGCGGGAACACATTACTAGTTGATGCACTCCCGACCTACGTCTACACTGCGAATAAGTAGGTTATGTGTGTGTTTTTGTTCATATGTTACTAGTTTAATGATTGTTTAATATTTAATTTCCTCATATATAGTTCTTTCCTTTCCTCTTGGTACATAGTATGACAAATTACAGGTGAAGGTTGGCCGGCCCCAAAACATATTAAACCTGCAATCCTGGTTCCAAAGGCCAGGAGTTTGTCATTATACTACTGTGTCTTCTTCCTATTTATAGTCATCTTAGGTTTATAACTATCTGTTTATTTTTATATTTTCGTTTATATATTTGTATATATATATATATATATATATATATATATATATATATATATATATATATATATATATATATGTATATATATATAATATGTATATATATATGTATATATATATATATATATATATGTATGTATATATAATATATATATATATATGTATATATATATATATGTATATATATATGTATAGATAATATATATATATATATATATATATATATATATGTATAGATAATATATATATATATATATATATATATATATTTGAAAATAATAAATTCCGATAAATAATCAAATAACAAGTAAAATTAAATAAAAAATTAAGGATTAATATATTTATATAAATATATATATATATATATATATATATATATATATATATATATATATATATATATTATTATATATATATATATTAATCCTTAATTTTTTATTTGTGGCCGCGGTAGCCGAGTGGTATAGGTATCGGACCGTGGCTTGCTTTGTCACGGGTTCGAGCCCAGTACCACTAAAGACCCGCCGTGTAGGGCAGCGATGCACGTTAAATCTGTCGAGAGCTGAAACGTCCTCCCGTTGGTGTGGTGTGGTAGTTCGGAGAGGGGGTGCCAGCTCAGGTGTCGTCCACGTCACTTGACCATGGTTCAAAATTACGTGGTCCGTCGCCAAAAGCCCTCGTGTAGCTAAATAGTGCGACGTTAATATTCCATCAATCAATTAATTTTTTATTTAACTTTACTTGTTATTTGATCATTTATCGGAATTTATTATTTTCAAAATAAAACAAAAATATTATTTCATTTTGAGCATTTTTTATCTGTCTTCAGTTTTCTAACGGTAAAATAAAATACACAAATACTTTGAATGATGTCCTAATGGCGTTTCTATATAAAATAAGAATCTTACGCGTATCAATATCGAACAGAAACCAACGTTTTTTTATCTTTGTGCTTAAAACTTTAGTGAGCATTATTTCTGGAAACCTAAATAAAATAATCTTCTGCAATTCACCAACAATGTAACAAAATGCGAATAAAATAGAGCTTTCAGAAAGACAAAAATGATTTTTTTTCCCTAATGAAATGGAAAGGAATATAAGAATTTATTTATTTAATTAAACGAACAATAACAATTATACATTCATTTTCTATCTTATATTCCCTAATAACCTCATATTATTTAATTGACAATTGTAATTATAGTTTTATTAAATAAAAAAGTATTCTTTTGTAAGCTCTAAAAATTGAATTAAATATATTTTTTTTTATGTATATCCCTTAATTTTCAATGTAGTGATCCAAAAAAAAAATATTGCATGAAAGAAACTGCAGTAAACCATAATGCGGTAGATAAAAGGTTAAAGAAAAAATATGTTAAACGTAGTATGGTGTAAAAATAGTTAAAAATTTAATGTATATAAAACGTAATTCCACAGTGTTTCTTTTTTCCGTTATGTTAGTTGCTTGCCTCGTTAATGTAAGTTCTAATTGTCATTTAAGTCAAGTATTTTTCAAAGATAATTGCACATTAAGGCTAGTTAATAAATTACAATCATAATTTAGGACGTAATTAATTACTTGGAAGTAATTATTCAATAGGAAATTACAAACTATAGCTAAACTTTGCAAGCTGGCCTTTCCCGAAATATATAAAATATATTCGCAAATTATTAAAAACAAAACAAAATGGAGCATCTTTTAGTTTAAAACTATAGTTAGACTGTCGATATTGATGTTTAATATTTCCGCTAAATATAATTCTAGAAGAGGTATTGCAATAACACTACATTTATAGCCTAATCAATGAGGGGAATGGTTTTTACTAAGGTTAAAATACCAAATGTGATCATTAAAAAGCTGAATTTAAACAATGTTGTTCATTTGAGGTACTTAATCGTCATTTTAATGTATATTCTTGATAATGTACTTGTTATTGATTGTGTGGCTATGGTAGCCTAGCGATTAGGATCACGAAATCGTTGGATCGAATCTTGATGTCAATGAAGACTCAAACTGTAGAGGGGGATGATGTACATTAAATCTGTCAAGCTCAAAGTCTTCCCATGTAAAATTTTGAAAAAGGACTACCTGCTCAGATATTGTCCTCGTCACTTAACCAAGGTTCAAAAGTTACGAGATCCATCGCCATCAACAATCGTGTTGATTTATAAAAAAAGAGAGCGAGTTTAATTTCCACTCATTTCCATAAAAATTTGCGCACCAGGAAAAAGTTGACAAAATGAAACGAAATTTTACATATGTATAAGTATTACTTTTATATAATTGACTAGAAAATCAAGAAAAAAGACTTATTGCAGAAAAAAGTACAAACGAACGGAAGTTTTACTACTTGTCGGACTGCACGAATGGACGATGCAATACGAGTCGGCATTTGAGGCATTCAAGTTCCGTATGATGTCATGAGCCATCTCGCTCCACAGTTGCGGCAAACTCGCCTCTAGTTGGACCAAACTCCTTAGCTGTCCAATTTGCCGTCCCAAATGATCCTAGATATGCTCAATTGGTGACAATATCTGGGTATAGAGCAGGTCAGAGAAGTGTGGTAATGTGGCGGAGGCACATTTGTGACACCCTTGCTGTGGGTGGTCTAGCATTGTCTTTTTGAAAAATGACTCCTGGTATCCCTGACATGAGCGGCAACACATGTGGCTGAAGACGCACCGCTGGGCTGTCATTGGGGTGACATAAGGGGTGACCGTGTATCGTAAGCAATGACACTCTATACCAACACTCCAGCTGTGTGGTAGGGTCATTGGCAGCAGATGTAATGGGCGCCGCGATACCAGATGTCATACAGCCAGGCACCTTGCGATGGTTCGTAAAGACACAGGGGCCCGTAATGATGCGGCCAATGAGGCAATTTGCTCTACGTGTACGTCTCGTATGATATGACATTCTTCCCATCTCGAACACTAACAGCTGCTCATAATGCCTTCGGGGGCAGCGTAACGGCATATCTACTTCAGCGTTTCCTTTGTAAAACATTTACACTCCAACAAGCTCTTCTTGCCTGTTTTATACCAGAAGGAGAACGTAATTCAATGCCCTCTAGGGGGAAATCCGCAATGTGCTATTAAGCTGCATTTCTAATCATTTTGCATATATGCCCGACTTGTACCTTCGAGCCAAGTTTTGTTACGATTCCATAATTATTTTTTGGTGCGAAAATTTTTATGGCAAGGAGTGTAACTCTCTCTCGCGCGCGCGATTTGCTAACTTTTTTTATATGAAATGAAATCACAGAGTTAGTTTCAATGTAAAAAAAAACTATCTTACTAAGCAAAATAAAAATAGAAGTTTGTATTAAAGTTGATGACATTTATGAAGAAGGAAATTAACTTTTAAGAATACTAACAAAAACTACTTAAACGGTTCAAAGCAGAAAAGTAATATTGTTACTCTAGTTTGCTCTTTGCTTATGGTCTGTCTTCTTTTAACCCTTCGAGTGTGGGTTGCGTGTATAACAGTTTAAATATTAGGTTGTAGAAAAAGAAATCCATAACTTTTTCCGTAGATGGCTGTAGTGTCGATATCTCGTGAATTATCGATGAATTTCAAATTCATGCTTACTGTCAAAGTGACATTTCACACTAAAAAAAATTATTTTGTTGTTTTTTGTTTGGTCCATTCAGTTATGAGTTACAGGGTGTTCAAAATGGAAGTCAATAAAGAGAAATTCCGTACATTTTACAATTTTTCTTTGATAAAGGAGAAAATGCAAGTCAGATGGCTGAAATTGTAAATGGTGCTTATGGTGTCGATACTATAACAGCTAATTACGTGCAATTTTGGTTTCGTCGATTCTGTTCAGGCATTTTTGATGTTATTGCCCCGCGCCCGTCATCGAAAATATCGATAAAATCCCAGAAATAATCGAAGTTGACCGGCATGTTAGTAGTCGTAGCTTCATCCAGGAGCTAAAGAACGACCATAAAACAGTTTTAAGCCATTTGAGCAAAGTTTGGTTCAAAAAGAAGTTCGATGTTTGGGTGTCACACCAATTAACACCAAAAAAACATGACAGATCGAATTTCCATCTGGGAAGCTCTGGCCAAACGGAATGAAATTGACCCATTTCTTAAGCGGATGATGACTGTGGATGAGAAATGGGTCACATACGACAATATTGTGAGAAAACGATCGTGGTCAAAACGCAGTGAAGTAGCTCAAACGAGGACTAACATCCAGGAAGGTTCTACTGCGTATTTGGTAGGACTGGAAAGAAATAATTTATTATGAGTTGCTTCTGTAGGGCTAAACACTAAATTCATGTACCTATTTTCAACAACTAGACTGATTGAAGCTAGTGACTGACCAGAAACGGCCAGAATTGGCCAACAGAAGAGGTGTTGTGTTCCATCAAGACAACGCCACACCACACACGTCTGTAGTGACTCTCCAGAAACTCTGGGAGCTTGGTTGAAAGGTTTTAATGCATCCACCATATAATCCAGATCTAGCACCAAACGATCACCACCTTTTTCTCGCATTGCAAAGCTTCCAAAGTGATAAGAAATTAGGATCAAGAGAAGATTGGGAAAATCGACTACTAGAGGCTTTCGCCAATAAAGGCCAAGACTTGTATGAGAGAGGCAATATGAAGCTACAGTTAAAATGGCAACAAATTATACAACAAAACGGTACATATTTGACCCAAATCGGACAATGTAAAACATGTTAAATAAAGTTTTGAATTCCATGCAAAAATAATGAATTTCTTTTCCCCTGACCTAATATTTTTATACAAATTAATGGGATATGCCACAATAGCGTTGTTTATAAACAGAGAGGAGATAATCCGTCCTTTTATACGAAATTATTAATACAAATAAAATAAAAAAATAATACCAATCATAAGTCTTAAGACTATTGAAGAAACATTTGTGTAATCCATCTATTTTAAAAATGGTGAAAAAATTAAAGCGTAAAAGACCAAACTTTTAATGTTCGAATAATATAATTTTTTAAAGAGTAATTTCAATTTCAGGTTTGGCTCTAAAGGGTTTTATAAGAATTGAAACAAATACTGTTTTTTTAAACATAGGCTTATAGATCGATTTTTTTCGTTACATTATAAGTTTGCATTTCTACATTTGAGCTATTTTAAGATAAAACACTAGAGAATTTATTTTTCTGGAAAAACAGAGTAGAATTAATTTATATATATATATATTTATATTGCTTCTGATAAATTCCAGACTTTCTGATTGATCTTATTATGTCCATTGACTTATTTATTCATACTACAACCCTCATGCTAGAATATTTTACCATTTGACGCTGTCCCTCCTAGTACTAACTGGCGACGTCGGTACTAGGGTTGGGTCAGTCGGGTGCTCATCGAGTCCAGTACATTGGAGCGGGTGGTCGGCATCCACCCTGGAATGACCGCAGAGTGTGCAGATCTTGCCAGAAGCTAGGCCAAGCCCGTGAAGGTATACTCCCAGGAAGTCCTGTCCGGTGGTTTGGTGAAAGTGGGCAACGACCTCGGCTCTTTCAAGGTGCCTCGTGATAGGACCTACTGTGGGCATGGTTTCTCATGACTTTCCAAAGCTCTTCGTTTTTGGGATCGGGGCAGTACATACAGGGTCCATTATGAAAGTAATGAGCATTTACTGACAAAAAACATTTATTGATCGTAATTTGTACAAATGTTCAATATTTTTCAAAATACATTCCTCCTGCATCAATACACTTGCGGATACGTATTTGACACGCCTGAAAGGCACCTTGAAACTCCTCGACGGGAATGCCTCTCAGGAACGTTGTAACATGGTGTTGGATGTTTTCCACGGTTTCCCAATGTTTTCCTTTCATCTCTCTCTTGAGTCGCGGAAACAAAAAGAAGTCACATGGAGCTTTGTCGGGACTGTTAGGGGGGTGAGCGATCACCGGGGTGTTTCTCCGGGCTAGGAAGTTGGTAATGATGAAGGCTATGTGGCTGTTACATTGTCATGGTGGAGCCTGACCGTGTCTTTAATGTCAGCCCTCACGAGCGAGATCCGGCATTTCAACCTCCTGAGCACTTACAGGTAAAAGACTGAGTTTACAGTTTGTCCCTGCGGTACAAACTCACAATGGACTATTCATTGGATGTCAAAGAAGACAATGATCATCATTTTGATGCGCGACTTGCTCATTCGCGCTTTCTTGGGGCGTGCGGATGATTTTGTGTGCCCCTCACAGCTCTGCCTTTTCGATTCTGGGTCGTACTCAAACATCCAGGATTCGTCTCCGGTTGCGAAAGAGTTCAGAAAGTCCGGTTCATTTTGAATCAAATCCAACAATTCTTGTCAGCGCAAAACTCTAAGTTCTTTCTGGTCTTGCGTCAACACTTTCGGCACAAGCTTCGCACAGACCTTACGCATTTGCAGATCCTCGGTCACTATGCCATGTACCGCAAATGTGGACATGTGTAGTGTGTCAGCAATTTGCTGGATGCTTAATCGACGGTCAGTACGCAAAACATCACGCACTCGATCCACGTTCTCTTCAGTTCTGGCTGTTGTTGGGCGTCCAGAGCGGGGTTCGTCGGCGACCTCTTCCCGGCCCTCCTTGAACGCCTTGTGCCACTTCCCAGACTGTGATCTTGAAATACAATCATCCTTGAAGGCTTCTTGCAGCATCTGGAATGTTTCGGTTGCATTTTTTCCAAGCATCACGCAAAACTTTATGGCATATCGTTGTTCAAGCGAACGCTTCATCGCGCTATGTTACAAAAGTTGAAAACACACTTCAAGCGGAGGCACGTATCTCCGCTCACACTGCTCGAACTCAACTGACGACCGGATGCATTGAAAAGGCATATCCCCCACCACATTTCCCAGCCGGTTTTACCGTGCTGCAATCTATCGTGTCACGTCACAATAACATTATGCTCATTACTTTCATAATGGACCATGTATGTCAATGTATGTAGTTATCGTGTTTTTTGCTCTTCTGAAGATCAAGTGGACTTCCGGTTGAGATGACTCAGGTCAGGAAATTCTGGTCGGCTCTCTCACTACCCAACATGCTATAAGACCACAGTCAGCAGTATGAAATGAGCTCCGCAACTTTAGTACGTCACTGAATTGTGTGTAGTCAGTTAGGTGGCGTGTTATTGCTTAAGGCTGAAATTACAGCTGATGAGTGCTCGAACAGCCGGTAACCTTTTGTTTTATTTTATATATCCAGCGTCCGTGCTTGGTTTCTTGACCATTTGATGTCGAGCCTCTCAGTACTGACTGACGATGTCGTCAGTCGGATATTCATCGAATCCAGTGCATTGGACCAAGTGGTTGCCATCCATTCTAGCATGGCCCCTGAGTAGGCAGGCCTCATTAGAAGCCAGGCCAAGCCAGTGGAGGTATACTCACAAAAAGTCATGTCCGGTGATTAGGCGAAAGAGGGCAAAAGTCTCGGTTCTCTCCAGGTGCCTCGGGATCGGACCCACAGTGGCCAGAGTTTCCCATTGCTTTCCAATGCTCTTAGTCTTTTAGGTCACGATAATATATTTGTCAATGAATGGGGAAACAATGCTCTTCTGAGACTCAAGAGGACTTCCGGTTGAGATGACTCGGCTCCCTCCTTCCCTTTTTGGTCGGCTCTCATTGCCAGGGATCCCAACATGACTTGGGATCCAATGTAAAGCCACAGTCCAGCCATATGAGATTAGCTCCACAATTTTAGTTCGGCACTAAATTGTGTTAAGGCAGTTAGCTAGTGTACTATAGCTTAAAGCTAAAATTGCAGGTTGGGAATCTATTGGGAAGACAACTTTTGCGGGAGCTTGGTCAGCAACTTGTAATTGCGTTATAGCTTCACAGGCAGCCAAGACCTCTTCATCCGAGTTGCTGGCTTTTTTTCCCACGGTCAATGAGCTCTCAAACAACCTACAGAACCATCCCGCACCGACTCTCTTTGTTTCTGGCAGGTATGAGTCGTAAGTGTAGATATGCAGCCACTCATATCTTTATTCGATCGTTTCCAGAGCGCATGATTTTAGCTCTTCAGGAATGCCATCAGCCCTATTTGATGCCATGTAAGTTAGGTTGAACTATGTTAGTTAGGCAACCATTTTTGATGAACAGAGATCCACTTAGAACTGGTTTTCCGAAAATCAATTCCCAAGGAAGAGGGATTCTATAGGCCAGCAATACTCAACCTGTGGCCCCTCGAGCCTTTTTAAGTGGCCCGGTCAGGCCCCATTGTTCTGAATAATTCATTTATATATGAAAATTTGGTAGGAAATTCTTTGTGAAAAAATCAAATATTTTGGAAAGCATTTTCAAATGCTTTTTGCTGTCGATGCCGTATGGGTGCGAATTGATATACATTTTCTGTGATAATAGACAATAGTGGAGTAGTGACCTTTTTATGAGAGGAACTAATTTTTTAATATCTTTCATATCTTACAAATGAAAACTATTCGAAGAAAATAGATTGTTTCAAGACGATTCGGAAGTTGACTACTTTGTAGGGAAAAATAAGCATGGTTCATAAATTGTTTGATTTGTCACGAAAGTGTATTTAAAAAATACTAATCAACAAAAATTGTTGAATGACATTTTTCCTCCAAGTTCTCTTTCAAGAGATGATAAATAAACTTTCTTTCATAATTTTTACAACAGCAAAAAAGTGTTTTGTCAGTGGTAATATTACAGCGATAACAAAGGCACCCTATGAAAATTGTTACATTACTGGTAATCATATGAAACCGTTTACTGATGCAGAAATTGTGTTTCTTAAATGCTTCCAATTTATAAGAATTCAGTGACAAAAATAAAAAATAACAATTAAAAAAAGCAAAATAGGAGTTTTAATATTTCGATCAATTTCCGAATTTTAAATTTTTTACGTTATCTTGGTTTTAAAGCATTTCTCCCATCTCCATTAATCCTCATGTTGCGGCCCGAGTGAAATATATATGCGGCATGGCAAAAAAAAAAGGTTGAGTGCCCCTGCTATAAACGCTTAAATGATCCTAATACTTCCGTTTGAGTAATTCTTGCCCTTTGTAAATGAAAAAATAATGGCTATGAAAAAATTCTTAAACAAAATTGAAAGATTAATGCCAGGGCTTAGTAGATATCAATAACTAAAAAAAAGAGTATAGAGCCAATATATTTTTTTTAGTCCCAATATATTTTTAACTGTAACTATACTTAATGTTAAATCTAGTTATATTAAAATACTGAACACGCAAATTTAATAATTACATCAAAGAAAGCGGTATTGCCCGGAAAAGAGGGGGGATGTGGGCTTGAATTTACTACGCGAAAGGTGACAATGGTGAGATAATGCTTATAACTGTATTCTATAATTAAATATAATTAGAGCGTACAATAATGTGTCTGTAAACTTCATGAAAGGTTAGAGTATAGTTATATAAATAGAAAAAGTTATAAATATGTAGAGATAATATACAAATGAATTATTTATATTAAAATGTTTTATGTATTTACTCAAACAAATGAAATGTAATAGATTCTGCAATGTATTCCGTAGCGAAACACCGAATTCGTTTTATAACCTACTTCAATTGAAACAACCCACGCGCCAAATTGATAGTGTTTTATCCAAACTCCAAATAATGCATTATTTTCATGAAATATGGAACATTAGATGAAATAAATTGTAAACCTTTGTTTTAATCACAATCAGAATAAATAATTGAATAAATAAAGATCAAACAAAATTTAATTTCTAAAATTAAATTAAAATCCTAGCAAATGGAAAATTGGAACGGGGAGAAACACGCTATATATATATTCATAACGAAAAAATAACACACTAACAAGTTAAAACAATTATAATAAGGAAAAAAACATCTATTGCTGTTTTTTTCCCCTCATTTTGAAAATCAGAAGTTAATCTGTAAAAATAGGTCCTGTGTATTACGTAAAAAAATTCAATTTGTGCCCAAATTGATCTAAATTATTCTGAAGACAGAACAAAAATAATTATCGAAAAGTAAATCAAATGCGTAAATCCCAACTTTTTATTTTCTACATAAAATTGATGACAGGTGAATTTGAAAAAAATAATTGAATTTATCCAAGTCATGGTAAACAAACTAAAAATTTGAAAAGTTAAGCGATAAAAATGCAATTATATAATAGATTTAGTGTTAGAAAAGTAAAAATAGTACCCGAGAATCTCTCGCTATTTTTTATTTTATTATTTTTTTCTTGTTTTCGAAATGCAAGATGGATTTTTGAAAAACAATTCCCATTGAAAATTGAAAGTCTACCTTTCGTGCAGTAAATTACTTTAAAAAATAATAAAACAATAAATTTCTTCCTCATTTTTATGGATTAAGAGTCGGAGGCGTAGAAAATTTCTACTAGATAACTAAATGGGGAAAATCAGAATAACAACAAAAAAAAAGTACAATCACTGTAAAAATAAACCATGGATGACTCCAAAAAATCTGATAAAAAAAATTCTTCGAACTTTTATTTTTCTTTCTCCTTTTACTTTTTAAACATAAAACGAATGCATAACAACGAATCCGGCGGAAAAATAAAAAAATCAAGGAAATAATCGTCTGATACTTTTTCTTTCTTCTCTCTGGAGTAGAAAGAATCCTCGAAAATGAGTCTCGGGCGGTAAAAAAAAATAATAATAAATTGCAAAAAAGAATAGCTTCTCTTTTTCGATGTTCCGCAAAGTATCTTTTTGGCGAAAATGGCAAGCGAAAAGGAAACCTCGTGAAAAGTCGAACGGACTGCGGCCAACACGAATCGGATCCGCGCAGTCGCGCAATCGATCCGCGCAAACACGCGAATCCGTTCGCGATGGAAGCTCCAGTCAGCTCCACGGAGTTTGACGAACAGCGGAAAGGCGAACGTGGAATACGCGGAAGGAAAGAGTTCCTCAGCGGCTTCTTGGTCAATAGTTTGCCGACAAGTGCCGAGAGGTGAAATGCGCCGGCTTTAGAATCTTACATGACTCGGAAGGTGAAAATTAATAAGGTGAGTTTGGTACGTGAGATTTTTTCCCCCGCTTTTAAAAAAGAATTTTTTTTGTTCCAAGTTTTTTAACTTTTCTTTTCTGTCAGTAAGAAAAAATGTGTTTTCGTATAGTGAACTTTAGAAAAGATTAGCTATATTTTTATGTTATATAATAAAATACGTGTAACAATATACAAATATTTTTGTAGCTATTAAATAATGTGTTATTATACTTTTTTATGCTTTATAACCAATATGTAATACAATTTTACATTACGAGTTTAGTTAATGAAAGAAATATGTTGTTCATAACATGCTATAAGAATTGTTTTCTCTGATTCAAATTTATTTTTAGATCTTCTTATTTTCAAATTTTACTTATTTATTAATTCCTTCTTCTTTCTTTCTTTTCTTTTTCTTTTTCGGTTTCAATGGAAAACTTTTTCTTACTTTGAAACAAAAAACGAACTTTATAGATTTATTCAATCATTTAGACATTTTTTCTACATTTTGTTATTGTTTGAATTTAGAGATATTACTGTTAACTTCCTTTAGTGTCAATGAGTATGTTTTAAGTGTAAAACTCCTGATGTTTTTTTTTAAAAGCGTATATGTTAAGTATGTGTGAGAGATAGGTAAATACGGATGGAGAAAAAGAGAAATTTCTAATTTTTGCTTTAATTTTTTTTCTTGTAAATAAAGAGGAACATATTTGCTGCTAAAGAATTGGGAAGAATTTATTAGTTTTATTAAAAAAGGTGTTTGAAAAAAATATAAAACATCTCTAAGATTTTTTTCCTCCTCTTCTAAAAATTAAGTACTACCATAAAAATTAGTAAAATTAAACGTAAATTACTTTTTTATTGCAGATAACATTTCGAAATTGAGTGGATAATTTTTTGCGTACCTAATATAATCGGGATTCCAGCTATGGTAAATTAAATTTCTGTTATTTGAATATTATATATATATATATATATATATATATATATATATATATATATATATATATATATATAATTTTTAAAAAAAATTCTCATTTCAACAAAATTCCAATAACATAATTTTAAATTAACACAAAACAATCGGATTTTATAGACACAGTATTTGAATTAGGACAGCACTTTAAATATTATATTGTTAAAAATGGGTTTGAAAATATTTCAATGTGTATGTCATCTAGATACTTTTTTAAAAGAATATCTAATAGACATACCGTACATAAAATTTATCCTAGTTTTTTAATACGGCTGGAAACTTATTTGTTAAACTTTTATTTGTTATTTATCAATCTTAATAATTAATTAGCAATATAGTAGTCATCTATTTAAAATCGCATTATTACATATTTTTTATACAACATGCTACCTTATATTAAATTTACTTGTAATTTTAATTGTCATTTCTATTTAAAAACGTTTTATACCTCTTGGTATAAGGTTATTTTTAAGTATCACGCAGAGTTAAAGATATAACTCATTTTAAATAAATATTCAAAGTATAATCCTAGTGTATCATAATCATTTACGTCAGAATATTCGAATCTCTTTTGTGTGTTTGGATGCGGCCTTATTGAACTCCTATTGCTGCTTCTGTGTATAAATGTGGTCTTATAAAAGAACTTGAAAATTATTATCCATGATTTAATTGAATCGGATGAGGTATTCCAGTTCAAAATGTGGTTTTATTTCTAAAGCTAAAACTATTTTAGAGAATTTAACCATACTGAATATATCGAGCACTTTTGAATCGATTAATAAAACTATTAAAATCGATTTAGATGAGTTGTACTTGAATATGTCCTTATTTTATTACACAGATTTAACGCGATATTTTTACGGTTTCATATAATGCTTTACAGCTTTTGGTCCAAAAAAGGTATGCACCATTTTTATTGGAATTATTTTAGGGAATTAGGCTTAATGACAAAAAAAATGAATGGTTTCTTTATTCGATTTTTAGGTGAAGCACTAAATATAACTATTACTTTGTAATTGTTTTAAATGGAACATTTTTGGGAAGTAGAGAAAAGGATTAAATGTTTTTATTATAGATAGCATGCCTTAATTATCAATATTATTTAATTATACTAACTTTTCTGTCTTTGAATCTACAGTTGAGATAAGAAATATGCTTAGTTTTCTTTTTCCGTTTGTTCTGGAACTGAAATAAGAGTTGCCATTTTCCTAGCTGGAGATTGAGGGTTCGAATCTCGATATCGTAAGAGATAGTAATTTAATGAAGTTGCTTAATTAGTCCTTATTATTGTATGAGAATATGCCAAAAAATATTATTGTGTCGAGTGGAAGCTCAATTTGTATTTATATAACCGAAGACTTAGTTAATAAGATTTGTTGCATATAATTGTCAGAAAAATTCTAAAGTAACATTAAATTTTAAAAATAAACCAATTGTTGGTTAATTTAAGTCAAATTGGAAATTCAAAATGTGTTATATTTATTTTAATTTGTCATATCTGCACTTAAATCATTTATCGTAATGCTCTTTTTCTAGAAAAGAAATATTCTAAGTTTTCAGTTTCGAATTATTCTCTTTTTTACCTGTCTGATCAATTTTCTTTTTTCGTTTATTTTTGTTCTGCATCTTTTCAACTAATTCCCGACAGTAAAATTATTCAAGAATTTAGTGTGGTTTAAACTGACTTCATTTGCATTTCTTACCTCTCATTTATTTAAAGCGAAGCAATGATTTCTTGGAAGGAAAATGATTTCGAGGAAAAACAATAATTACACAATTAATTATTAAAATTAAATCATTATTATTAAAAAGTTTCCCTAGAAGTTTCTTGAAACAACTCAAACCTATTAACAAATTATAAATTCGTCGGGTTTTTTTCTGGGTATTTTGCATTTAATTATGAATTTAAATGTATGTGCTTAATTGTAATTAGTGATTCAATTAATTTATGCTGAGAAATATAACTGTAGCAATTATGATATATAATTGCATTTCTTAACCGAATTAAAATATGTCAATAGCGTAATTTTTTGTCTTTACATGATTTGTTTTTAATCCTAAGGTGGACATCCCTGAACGAAACAATTAAAAATAAGCAAGTTATTTTCGAATTCCGCAAACCACTTATTTATTTATTTGCCCTTCATAAGTTTACAAAAACGTGGCAGTGTTTTTTTTTAATACTGAAAGTAAATACTTTCTTTTTATGTCCTGTTTCAGATATTTGCGATGAAAACAGCTTAAGAAAAACAGAAATTAAAAGCAAAATATTTACATTTATTATCAAATACATTACCACTATAAGTAAATAATATATATTTTAAGAATCTTTTTTTTCGCTTTCCTTTTGTTCAATTTATAGTAGTACAATACAGTATTATTTCTTTCTAAAGGGCTGCATTTTGGCAAATAAGCTGTTGGAAACACGCTTCAAGAGGGAAAGGTGTTTCACTAGTGGCACCCTGTATTGGGAACTCGCTAGCACGCTACCTCTAAGCAACCGAGTCGACAGTGAAATAAATTTGCTTTTCCCGTTTGGAAAATAAATAATAATGATAATAAAACAACTAAATGTATCACTCGATGACTTGTAGGATTCAGGCCTATAATAGACTAAAGAAATATTTTTCTTAAGAATTTTTAAATAAATAATTACATACACATACTAATATTACAGTTGGATCTCTATATAACGAAGTCGCTAAATCCCCCCCCAAAAAATGTTCGTTACATGCAAAAATTCATTGTATAGAGGTTCATCTTTCAATTTTCTTTATAAACCACATAAAACAAATTTTAAATCATAAACACTATATAATAAAAAAAGTAATTATTCACACCTTTTTTGCAAATCAATATATTATTATTTGTCTTACTCATCAAAAAGAAAAAAGAAAGACAGAAGGAAAGAATGAAAGAAAAACTGCAAGTAAAGTTTCCTGACGCCGTTATCCACTTTCTAAAGGGTTAAATGCTTTTTTCTTTACCTGAAACACGTTTTAACATTTTCGAGCTACAAGAAACGAATCTACCAGTGCAACAGATCCAAAACTAAAAATGAACGGACACGGGAACTTGAGACAACTCCATTGAGGATGAAAGGGATATTGAATATGTTACAGTAAGCTGGACAATGGGGACTTTGTTTGCACTTCTTGGATGAAATGCCCAGAATTATATTTCTCTTGGCGAGTTAGGCACCTAATAAAACCAGTTCAAGATTTATGACTACCATAAAATATGCTAAAAGAGAGAAAAACTCGAAATTTCTCCAGAAGTACTTCAACAATAGGAAGAAAAAAAATTGAATCGCAAGAGAAAAAGTTCGTTATATAAAAAATGCACTTGCTATTGGGAGGTTATTTTACGAAGAAAATCGTGAAATGTTCTTAGTTCCAAGGAAAATTTCGTTACATAAAAAAATTCGCGATATAGAGGTTCGTTATATGGAGGTTAGACTGTATTTTCATTAAAACTTTCATATTTCCTATGACACTCCTACACCATTTTATTCATTCGAGTTGTTTAAGTTTTCCTTTTATTTGCATACCTCGTTTATGCGGCAGCTAATTTTAAATATTAGTAGATTGAACGATGCTTACTTAAAGCTATTTTCATATTACATACACTCTTAAAAGGTTACATTCACCTTCATTTACTTGGTAATAAAGCTGTGTCGACTTTTTTGGATTAGTTTCGGACAGTTTTCCCCTTTATCGCAATTTTTAGAATTCACTGTAAATCTCTTTGCGCTTCGTAATGCAGTGTTTCTCAAATTGCAATATGTGGACCCAGTTTTCAATCATAATTTTCCTCACGCCCCCCATGCAATAACATTCTAATAAATGCAAAAATAATGTACTTTGACCCTAAAGTTACAATATAACTAATTATGAACCGTAAAAATTATCGAGATATGTATTAACTGTGGTATATAATTTTGTATATGACAAGCCCATGGAAGTTACTTGTTTTTTTTTTGGGGGTCTTCATTTGCTGTTGTTACTTATATCACCTGGTCAACAGTAACATCGGATCAAAGCCCACGAAATTCATCACGGCAAATCACTACATATACGCCAACCGTTAGCCGTAGCGTTCACCACCATACAAGTGACAGAGCGATTTGGCTCAATTCCACCCCCAAGTTTGAGAAAGAACAAGCAGAGGGTATTCATGGGCCTCCAACCTCTCTACACTATCCACCAACTTCACAAGAGGACTAGTTTGACGGCTATTTAGAGTACTCCCATGCACGTGTTTACTCAATGACGCGCAGTTCTCCTAACTGACGAGATTGGCTAAGGTGAAACTGGCAACACAGATAGAGGAGGTGTGTGGCATGACGCCTCCAAAACACTTGTTGCTAATTCCCTTCTTTTTTCAATCTACACACTAAGTCTCGATTTTTGTTTCACACCCAGTACATTTCCAAACAACCATGCCTTCTCCGGGATTCGAACCCAGGATCAACGGCACAACCGTCAGTCTCGCTAACCACTATACCGGAAGGGCGGCGTTTCTTAATTTAATATTGATAAATTAATTAGCAAATACATTACGCAGTACCGATACATTTATATATGCGTTATATAGTGTATTTTATTTCTTATTATGTCGGAATATATTTTAATTTGTTTCCTTTCAGTAAATTAATAATTTTTAAACAATGTTTTATTTTTGACTTTTCGATAAGCTCCCGCCCCTTGGGGAACGCGCCCCACTGTTCGAGAAACGCTGTTGTGATAGTTAAATATTTTATAAATAACCATACTCTTTTATCAGAATTTAATAATGTGCAAATAATTTGATCCTTCCTTGAGCATATCCAATTAGGAGTAGAATAATAAACCGTTTCATGAAATAAATTAAATAACCTTCTTGCAAAAATAAATAATAAATAGGCAACGGATTAAACGGAAAAGTTGACAAAAAATATATGATAAGGGATATTG
The DNA here is from genome assembly GCA_019973935.1 of Trichonephila clavipes. Classification (NCBI taxonomy): domain Eukaryota; kingdom Metazoa; phylum Arthropoda; class Arachnida; order Araneae; family Nephilidae; genus Trichonephila; species Trichonephila clavipes. The sequence goes on along the minus strand of BMAU01018370.1, from coordinate 965,266 downwards.
TACAGCAGGTATGTCAAACTCATATGATTTTACGGGCCGCCCGCAAGTTCTATTTTATATTAAGTTAAAGGCCGCATGTTTTAATGTCCAAAAAAATAATAAATAAATTTGAAATAAATGTATACGCATTTTGTTTAATAATAGAAAGGAGGAAAAAAAAGAGTATCGTTAAGAAAAAGGTTAGTGAGTTCTACCTTATTTTTATATTTGCGTCGGTTGATTTTATTATTATTTATTATTGTGGGACGATATACTGGCAAGGCTGTAAAAATGTGCGTTGTGGACTGCGAGTTTAACACACGTTGTACAGAACACTAAATGACGGATATTTATGGTAACCTTTAAACTGCAGGTGAACATCCATATAACGAAATTCTATTTTGCAAAATTTTCTACATAGCGAACTTTTTCCTGGAACCAAGAACATTTCACGATTTTCTTCGTAAAACAACCCCCAATAGCGAAGTGAATTTTCTATATGACGAACTTTTTCACTTGTGATTCAATTTGTTTCTCTCCCTATTTTTAAAGTATTTCTGGACATTTCGAGTTATTCTCGCTTTTAGCACATTTTATGATGGTCGTAAATCTTGAACGTTTTATACGATGCTTAACTCGCCTCGAGCAATAGGATTCTGGACGTTTCATCCAAGAAGTGCAACCTTTAAACCCATTGTCCAATCCCCTTTCACCCTCAGTGGAGTCTCATGTCCTTCGACTAGTCTCCGTTCATTTGTAGTATTGATCAGTCGCACTGGTAACTTCGTTTCTTGTAGCTCGAAAATGTCAAAATGTAAGTGCTTGAGCATCAGAGAAAAAAATAATAATTTTTCAGGAAGTGTGGATAAAGGCGTCAAGAAACTTTTTTTTTAAATTTCTTTCTTCCTTTTTTTATAGGTAAGAGATATAAAATAAATATACATTAATTTACAAAAAGGCGTGCATAATTACTTTTTTAAATGTATAGTATTTATGAATTTAAAATTTGTTTTTTGTGGTTTATAAAGAAAATTAAAAGATATTAACCTGTATGTAACGAATTTTCCATATAACGAACTTTTTTCGGGATTTAACGACTTCATTATATAGAGGTCTGACTGTATATCAATACCTTTGGTACAGCGTTGTTGTACTATACGTATAGGATAAAAATAAAAGAATCATTTGAGCTGACTTTTTATCAGCGCGGATACAGAAAAGCGGTGTGTTTGTTAACTTCTATTTCTAGGATAAAAATAGTCGCGAATTTATAAGTTCTTTTTCTAAATCATGCCAAAAGCCAGGAAGAAGATCCAAATTTCAAAATGTAAAGTAAAATTTATATTTCTTAGTCTAAAATTTTAATACTTGAAATTTATATAGAGTACTTTTTCTTAACTATATATCAAAAAATACTTGAATGCGTGGAGACCCCCCTGGGTCTCACCCTGGACACCAAGATTAATTTGAGGCAAAGAACCACCAAGAGCCACATTTTGTATAATAATAATAATTATTTATTATTTCAAGTCTAAAAAAAAACACTCTAATAACATATAAAACTTTTATGTTACGTCAAATAAAGGGATTTACCTATTATATTAAATTAAATTACGATTTATGCAACTAATTAATAATTACGCTCAAGATCAAGTAAGGTCTACCGAAATAGGAGGTCCGAGAAACACAAGTACTCGAATTATTAACTTTCATTAACTTTAACTAATTTGACTAAACTAACGCTTATTTTAAGCGTACATAAATTATATTTACCGCTGGTTATATAAGGTTTCTCGTTCTTCAGTATAATAGCAGCAAGACATCTTCACTATCTTAATATCATGAAATCCTCTAAGATTGAGGTTACTGTTGCTGGCTCAATAGCCTTTCTCATCATCAAGACTGCTAGCTTACAACGCTCTACTTAAATACCCTATCTACTTTGCATATCCCGTTTATCTTCTTGGAGTTGATTGGAAATATACGCGAATTTATATTCCCCTAAAAGACGCCTAAGAAGATTAGTGGAAAGGTTCCGTACAGATTCGTCACAAATGAATTTTAAATACTAGACTCGGTGAGTATTTAAGGTACTTCAACAGTAGACAGTGCGGTGGCTGTGGTAGTCTAGTGGTCATGGTCACGAATACCTGATCAGCGTGTTGCGAAATCGAGTACAGGTGCCACTGAAGACTTGCCGTGTAGAGGTGGATGATACGTGTCAAATCTACCGTGCTGAAAGTTCACTAGCTCAGGTGTCGTTCGCAGCGAGGCTCAAAATTACGAGGTCCATTGCCAATAGCCCTCGCGTGGCTTTATAGTGTGACGCTTATTTAACTCTATTTCACTGACGATAACACTGTAGCGTCGTCTAAGCACTTCCCGACGTTACTTCAAACGTTTGATGCATATTGGTGAGCAGGATTCTGGGATGGGTCATTGTTTTCTTCAAAAAGAGGCCGTGTATCCTTTTCTCATGCCTGGGGCAAAACAAATGCTGTGCCGATCATGAAAACAGCTTTGTTGATACTACACCTTCTCTGACATCCACATGACTTTCAGCCACGATGATTTATATAAAGAACACTCATGTTGAACAGTTTCTATTATTTGTTACTTCGCACATATGGACAGGGAATTATTTGAATGAAAAATAATATTGGCCTGTTGTGATAAGGACATACTCTGGAGAGTATCATCAGTGTCAAAGTGACATGTCGATTGATAGACCCTCCATAATGTGTACGAGGTACGGCGTAGGAGTTTATCTTAAATGCGAAGACTCATTGTCTCAAAGAATCGATGGAATTGGGATGAAGACGAGGAACGCTCGTCAATCAGACATTATTGGGGGAGTAAAAAGGGCCCGTTCACGTGTTTTAAAGGGTCGGTTCGAAAGTTGACAAGAATCTTCCGCATCAGCATTTCCCCTTTTTCGAAGACACGTGATAAAGGTTACCGGAGCAGCCACACCCTAAAGACCAAGAGGATTCTCTTGTTCAGTAGATTCGCTAAAAATGGGTTTTGTTGATATAGACTACCGAGGGGTTTGCGGAGATTTACGGTTGTGTTGAAGATGAAAAAATTCCCACTTTTGAACAATTAAACCTACACACTTGGAGCATGTTACTTTTTTTGAGTAGAGATCCATTAAATATAGGGTGTGTGGAAATCAACTCCGAGATAGGGGGGGGGAGGGCTACAGTTGCTTTCATGAAAAATTGCTTCTGTTTTAAAAACTGAAATCCTGCCGTTTGCAAAACAAAAAGTGTGTGAGGGGTCTAAGTATATTTTTGAATACAATCGAAAACTTAATGCTAGCACTTATATAAGAATTACATAAAAAGAATCTATAGTGTTACAATGTTATGAAATATCTAAGGAAACGAACGGGTAGTGGCTAGTGAAGTGTATTAATTATTAATATACAGTGACGGGGGAAAAATCTCAACAAGAAAGACTTGTATTAGATAAACGAAATTCGGCAAGCGAAATTTATACATCTGAAAGATGCAATCGATTCAATTTTTACCCCTCACTTTTAAGTATGCTCAAAACCTGCAAATTAGGGTTGCTTTAAATGTGTGCTGTAAAGTTCATGAGCTTTATTTGTGTGTGAAATGTGACGCATTGAGTTTATCTTAGTCAAGAAGGCTTTTAAGGCGAATAGGTCATTATCAACAGCTCGCCGAGTTTGAACGAGGTCATGAAATAGAGCTACGAGAAGCTGGATTTTCTTTCTCGATAAGGGAGAAAGTTTTGGTTGGATTGTTTCCAGTGTAAATAATTGTTGGGAGCAGTGTTCAAGGGATGGTACTACTTTAAGAAGACCACGTTCCGGAAGGCCACGTGACATTACTGAAAGGTAAAATCACCGAATACTGTGTACGGCTGTGGCACATCGTACTCCAACTGCAGCAGAAATTCAAACTGCAGTTGGCAGCACAGTGACACAATGAACTGTTAGAAATCGGTTACTTCAAGAAGAGCTTCTAGCCAAGCGCCCTGTAGCATGTATTCCACTGACTCCAAGCCATTGCCGTTTGTTATGACGTCAAGCGAGAACTCATTGGAGGAGGGAGTGGAAATCTATTGTCATGCCTGATGAAAGCATGTACTGCCTTGGAGCCGGTGATGACGGTGTGTTCGTCAGAAGGAGGTTAGGGGAACGCCTGCAACCAAACTGTTTACGGCCTAGTCACATTGGGCTTACACCTAGAGTCATGGTCCGTGGAGCAATTTCCTATATATGACTGCAGGAACACTCTTGTGGTTATCCAAAACACTCTGACAGCAAAATTTTACGTCAGTCTGTAAATTCAACCTATATCACTGTCATTCATCTACAGCGTTGAAGGGGGAGTTTATCAATAGGATAACGCTCGCCCTCACACCACTGTTGTTACGCAATGTGCTCTACAGAGTGTTAACATGTTACTATGGTCTGTGAGATCACCAGATCTGCTTCCAAATGAACACCTATGGGATGTCATTGGACGACAACTCCAGCCGCAGCCACAGCTAGCACTGACCTCCCAGTATTGACACAACAAGTACAACACGCATGGAACTCCATACCTCAAAGTGACATTCGGCACCTGTATGTCACAATGCATGCAAGCATGCATTCAAATTTTTGGAGGTTACATTAGCTATTAATGTAACAGTATTTCACATTTGAAATGCATTTTCTTGAGCTTAACCTGTGATCTTGAAAATTTAATCAATTAAACATATTAACTAGTCAAATTCATTACTCTACATTATTATTTCTTTTTTTTTGTGTTGGGATTTTTTTCCCCTTTTAGTGTAGTATATTTTATTACCATAATGCATCTCAAGGTTTAATTTGATCTATTTCCATAAATAATAAAAAAATAAATGATCGTATTAATCCCTTTACGCATGCATTTTTTTAAAAAATATATCAATTTATTTTTATTGAAATTTATAAATTTGGAGCCTTGTTTTAGTAAAAAATAAAGGTAAAAATGCAAAATTAATCAAGATTTTTATTTTAATTTTGGATTTTGATCCACGTTGCTGATAAGAGACACACACAATTAGTTAATTCTTACACGTACGTATAGACTTTTATTTTCTTTCTTGTCGAATTGCTCTTTTGAAAGAAGAAAAAATATATATTTATCAGTATAAATATTTATTTATAACTTTGACAACAGAAATATTAATAGTAAAAGTATTTATTTATTTTTTGTATGATATATTTAGAAGCAAGGAGCAAAACTTAGCCAACATTGCAATTATAACACAAATAAAACGACTATGTTTTCCTTTTAGCATAACATACAATGCAATATTTTGTAGGGGCTGCTTTTTTCGGTGTTCGGAATAAAATTACGAAAATGAAACTGTTAGTTGTAGATATCCAGATTTTCGTCTATCCGATGGTTTTTATATTGGTATCTTTACGTTAGTTTGATATAAATTTTCCAACGAATATTTGCTTCTGTGAATTCTAAATCTTCTTTTCACTTTCATTTTTTATACAAATATTCCATACAAGTATTTAATATTTCTGCACTGTAAATCATAAATATAAGAAACAATGAGAATTTATCTAAATTTACGAAATCACAACGCCGGATCACAGTCAGTCTCACGAGTGTAGAGGCGCTCGTTAATATTCGAGAATGAAAATTGCAGCAATGTAACAGCGACTTCGCTCGAATTATCTCGAGTGTCTCGTTTGGCCTGTTAAGCGTACTCGAATAAACTCGAGTGCACATGCTAAAAGGTTAATGAGTAAATATTTCCACTTTTTTCAGTGATATGGGAATTACTACAGAAGTAAAGCAAAAATTTCCGATAAACTGCTTCTCTCAGTTAAAACAAAATTATTTCAAACCAAAATCGTTCATTTTGATATACGTAATGTACTGCGTTCTCTTTATAAAACTCCTTATCATTTCTTGTTAACTGAGACTTTTTACATATTATTAATCATTGAGTTACGTCACGTTGTCAATTGTCAATGTCAATAGCTGTAAATTAATATCAAATCTCAAAAATAACGATTACTTAACGTTTCGTGTCATTCCGTTTCCGCATAGGCGGAATAATTACAGCTTTTGCGGTTGTATATTTATGAAGCAATCTCATTATGCATGCAGCAGCTCGTAATGAATCATTTGTCTAACGCTTCTTCGTGTCGCCTCCATTCTACGCAATTAATATTTATTAGCAGTGAATATATGTCAATGTTCAAAATGTCCTCTCTTTTGATATACTTGCTTTTTATGCTGGGATGCAATTATTTTGCATTGCTCTCCGAGAGAGCGTCGTCATCTCTGTGTATAGGAATGAGTTCATAGAGTTACTTTGAAAAGAATGCCGCCAATGTTATTGATAAGATTATGTATTTTATATTTCTCTTTTTAAGCATAATTTAATGTTTTCCAAAAATCGTTTAAAGAAATGTGGGGGCAATTTTTTGGGCTTGATGGTAAAGTTAAGAAAACTGAGGATACCAAAGGCCAACACTTTTTCAACCCGGGATCGGCGCATGAGGCACTGAATCACCCCAGGCTCACGAAATCATTAATTCTGGGAAAATTGTTTATTTGTTACACATCACATTGACATATTCTCCTATATGACAGTCCTCATGGGAACTAAAATGTATTTGTCACAAATTTCACTCTTTTTTTTGGAGTGACAAGCGTTTTTTTTTATAGTATTAAGGTACATATTTTGTGACTGAGTTTCCCGCCTACGCGATCACTTTTGTTCCAAATTATTTTGGATGTAAATGCAATATTTTCCCCTGTGAACACCTTAGTGGTTTTGATTGTTGTGTTGAGAGACTTATTATGGCTTTGTAAACGAGCAGAATATAAAAAAAAAGAAATAGGCGTCCGTGATCTCTATTGAAGGAAGTTGAAACTTATCAAGCAAGGGAAGAACCTGCTTAAGGAATGAATATTAATGATAATGAAAGTAAATTTGAGAAAATCAACGAACATGAAACGTTTCAGTTGAAAGAAAAATTTTCAAATGCTACCTGAAGAACTCCATAAAGAAAATAAGAAACCAAAAATGTATCACAAGATACATTTCGCCCTGTCAAAAAGACACAAGCAAAAAAAAAAAGTTCAACACGCTATTTGTCAATCATCAAAGGACAATAAAGCTACAATAACTTGAACAACATACGGCAATTTTGCTGGCAAATAACATTCCTGTAATGTTAGCGAAAAGTGTCTGGGATTTGTGTCCCCCTTATTAAAGTCACGCACATTTGAAACTTCTTGGTTCACTTTGTATGATATTGTTTCTCAAATTATTAGAATAAAATTGAAACGCTCTTAAAGTAGGAAAAAGGGTACTTTTTCATAATGAAATTATTCACTGGAATTATGATTTTTGTCGTGTACAATAAAAATAATTATAAAAAAAAGGATTGGATTGACTCAGTCACCTCGCGCGACCATTTACATTAGTATCGAGAGCGTGTCTGCTCCCAGATTAAAAAGATTGCATTTATTAGTTACAGTAGTGTACCGAAAACTCGGAACACAAAACCCGACAGTCTAGATAACTCTTATGCACGCGTATGGTTCTAGAACGATACCAAACAAGACATTGTGTAACAATTAATGAAAAAAATCCCGGGAAGTGATAAAGATGTTTTTAACGTTGAAGATACCCTTCAAACTCCTGAAATATCATATAGTGCGGAATCAAAAGCTGTCGAAACCGCCCTTTAGTATTTCGAACTACAAGGTGCGTACTGTTTGTTCTTCGTCGTCTTCGTGATGAAGCAGCAAAACATCGAGAGCAGTTTGGAAGACACAGCAAGATATTACGCATTTCTTTTTTTAAAAAATGTAACCAGTGTTTACAAAATAGACTACTTAGTTTTCATTATGGACAACTTTATGCCTTTATTAAGTATTTTTGTGAGTTTTTTTTTCTGATGAGTAAAGGGCTGTATACTATGTTTTCATTCATTTTCATTTTCATGCAGTAAACGTTCTATGTCTTCATAAATTTCATACTTTTCCTTTGTTTAAGGGTATTTGGGCAGGTTATTTTCCGTTTTACTTTGAAGCAAACTATGCCTACAAGTGCAGTACAATGCTTTCAGAGCAAACACTCGTACTTATTCCTTTTAACACGCTTTTACAAGTTTCACTTGTATGTAATGGAATTTTTGGACTGGATTTTTACCCACTTTAAAAGGTCAGATTCATTCGAAATTTTGCACACTTGTCAATGATCGATGCCGATATAATAATTTCATAACCTTGTTCCATTGTCTTGATTAGGGCCCTCAAAAATAAGGATTTCGAGATTTGGTGACTAATTCCTTATATCAGTGCTTCTCAAACTTTCAATACTGGCGCCCCCCTTTTCAATTACAATTTTTATCGCGCCCTCCTTATACATTAATAATGTACTGAATGTAATAATAATGCACTTTGACGCTAAAGCTACTATACGCGATCTTAATTATAAACCATACAAATTAATAGCATAAGTATTACAGTTTGTATACTACTTTTTTGCAAAATAAATAAATTAATTAAGACAGTGCTTCTCAAACTTTCACTACTGGCGACCCAATTTTCAATCATAATTTTCATCACCCCCCCAATAATAATGTATTGAATGCAATAATAATGCACTTTGAGTATTAAATTTTGTATACGTTACTTTTATATAATATATATTTTAAGCAAGTTACTTTTAAGTAATAATTATAATGTTATGTTATTTTTCCTTTCTCATTTTTTAAATTGGGACAGATTGCAAAATGACATTTAATTAAAAATTTATTTCGTCCATCATGCATTTCTAAAAGTACAAATGTCATTAGAACAAGTAATATAAAAATAAATTTTAAGTCAATTCCTACTTAGGCCAACAAAGAAAAACTTATTTTAGTTACTTTCTATTAAATAGTTTCAATTAATACAAATATGTAATACATATGACAGAATCACAATGTTAAGCGACAAAAGAGAAAGCGATTTTCCTTGCAATTTTTCCTTTTCTTTTCTATATATGGGGTATTGGAATATTCTTTTTTCGTTACTATTTATTCATTAATTAAATTTAATTAGTGTAAGAAAATAGTAAAGTAAAGAAGAAATCACACACATTCTTAGAAATTAGGCCATCTCGGATGGAATTCGAACTACCGTCCTTCAGATTAGAAGCCCAGCGCGCGCTATCCATTGCGTTACAGGGGACAGCACGAAAAGTTTTACTTTCTATAAATGCTTTTGGACTATAATTTTTGTTTGTTACTATTTATTCATTTTTTTTAATTTAATTAATGAATTAAAATTTGAAAGAACTGTATTAACATGAACAAGTTTTAAAAAATGTATTTGAACTTGAATGAATTAATAGAAAGTATTTTATCAACGATTGAAAATTTGAACAAGATATATATGAGAGAGTGAACTTATAGTAGAAATTGAAAAATAGTCTACTTTATGTTGCGCTCTCTCATATCCATCACATCTGGCATTCTCGCGAGCGTCTGCGTGAGTCTGGCCAAACACTATCGGACGTCCAAATCTATCTTGAATGTACATTTTATAATTTGCGCGTTAGTTGTAATTCACACTATTAAGTATTACTGCAGAAAATTGGAACAAAAAAAAATCATGGATAAATTTTTAAGTCGTAAGCGAACATTCGACGATAATAAAGCATCAACAAGTGCACAGACGAGCATAGTTCCGAAAATTAAATCAAGGAAATATTCTCAAGAATACTTGAATTTTGGATTTACCATTACTGAAGTAAATGGAGAAGAAAAGCCCCTGTGTGTTATTTGCTCAAATATATTGGCAGCAGACAGTATGAAACCTAATAAACTTAAAAGACATTTCGAAACGCTTCATGGTGAGTACATTAAAAAAACCCTCGAGAGTTCTTTGAATCAAAATTAAAATCATATGGAAAACAAAAAAACATTTTTAAAAAAAACTTTGTCAGTGAATGAAAAAGCTTTACTTACTTCTTACAAAGTATCATATAAAATAGCCAGATGTAAAAACCCTCACACTATTGCCGAAGAGCTTATTTTGCCTGCAGCAATTGAGATTGTAGAAACTATGTTTGGAGACAATTTTGACAAAGAGTTGCAGTCCATACCCCTATCAAATGATACTGTTTCCCGTCGAATTGATGATATCGCTTGGCTGAAGATGTAGAGCAACAGCTTTTCGGTAAGTTGCGTGATAAATTGTTTTCAATTCAGCTTGACGAGGCAACGGATAGCAATAAAGATGCTCATTTCATTGCGTATGTTCGACTTTGGGATGGTATGTCAGCGGTAGAACTACTTTTTTGTAAACCAATAAAACTTAAAGCAACAGCAATAGCATTATTTGATATTTTAAATAATTTTATAAACGAGGCAAATATAGAGTGGAAAAATTGTGTCGGAATATGCACCTATGGTGCTCGTACAGTGTCAGGAAGATTTAAAAGTATACAAGAACTTGTGAAACAAAATCTCCACTGTGCATCTGGACACATTGTATGATCCACAGAGAAGCTCTGGCTTCCAAAGAAATTAGTCCTGGCCTGAATATTGTGCTAATGATAGTTGTGACTGTAGTAAATTACATAAAAATGAGACCCCTAAAATCAAGAATCTTTTCTGGACTTTGCAAAGACATGGGCGCAGTGCATTCATCGTTGCTATTTTATTGTGAAGCAAGATGGTTATCACGCGGGAAATTTTTACAACGTGTTTATGAATTAAGAAATGAAATTACCATTTTTCTAGAAGAGGAAAACCTACCGGAAGCTGAGAAATTTCGAGATGGTTTATTTCTGATGAAGTTGAGCTACTTAGTCGATATATTTGATAAATTAAATATATTGAATCTTCAACGTCAAGGATCAAATGTACATATGTTTGACACGAGTGATAAAATTAATGCTTTTTGTAGAAAATTAGAATTATGGAGCCGAAATTTAAAGCAAAAAAACCTAGAAATGTTTGAAAATGCGGATAAATGTGTAAAAACTTACAAAACTGAAGAACAACATGTGGAAGTTGTTTATAAAACTATTGAATATCATTTAGCTATGTTAGCAAAAAATTTAAAAAAAATATTTTTTTGCTGAGGACAACTTGATAGCAAGTTACGAATGAGTGAGAGATCCATTTCAAAATACCCCAGAAGGGCTCTCCACTACCGAAGAAGAAAGTTTCATTGATTTCACATCTAGTGGCGAAATTAAAAGACAATTTTGTAATAAAACTCTCTTTCAATTTTGGGCAGAAGTAGATGATGAATTTTCTGAACTGAAAACAAAAGCATTTCGTATACTTTTACCGTTTTCAACATCGTACCTTTGTGAAACCGGATTTTCTGCGGTGGCTGCTTTGAAGACAAAATATAGATCTCAGCTAAATATAGAAAAAGAACTCAGAGTGTCAATTTCTAATATTAAGCCTTCATTTGAAAACTTTTGCTCTGCAAGACAAGCCCATGGAAGTCACTAATAATAATTAAACTTGCTCTTAAATTAGTATTAATAAATTAGTTATAAAATACATTGTGCAGTACTGATACATTTATAAGTACACTGGCTGAAGTACCCGTTCTGCGATTATTTTTTTAAAAAATAATACATTATTCTTGATATAATAGCTTAATTGTAAGAAGAGTAAAACCAAATGCACAACAATGCATACAAAAATATAAAATGATTTTTTAAATGAATGCTCCTATTATAAATAGTTTAAAACGAACTGTAATTTTAAGCCTCACAGAATTAGCATTTAGAATTAATATTAAATAAGGAAAACGAATGAAAAATTCCAATGAAGAATAATTGTGTTATTTTTAATATTTAAAGCGGGAAACCTTCAAAATGTTTTAACCCGGAAGCAGGCGCCCACTCCACACTAACGTTAATGGTCGCGCGATCACTTCAAGTCACCCCAATCCTTTTTTTATAATTATTTTTTCTGTGCTCGATAAAAATCACAATTGCAGTGAATAATTTAACTAAGAGAAAATATACTTACCTACTTTAAAGGACTTTTTAATTTTTCTTTGATGATTTGAGAAAAATCCAATAAAACTAAAGAAACCGTTCCAAATGTGCGTGACCTTAATAAAGAACATAAATCACAGACACTTTTCACTAACAATACAAGAACGTTATTTGCAATCAAAACTGTCATATTTTGCTCACGTTATTGTAATTTTTCTATTCTTCGATGATCTACAAATAGCATGTGTAACCTTTTCTTGCTTGTGTCTTTTTGACAAGGCGAAGTGTTACATTTATGGCTTCTTAGTTTTCTTGATATCTTAATTTTCTTGATAGAGTTCTTTAGGCAGCATTTGAAAATTACAATTCAACTCAAACGTTTCATGTCTATCACTTTTGTCATATTTACTTTCGCTATTACGATTAATACGCATTATTTCATCAGGTTCTTCAACTGCTTGATCAGTTTCATCTTCCTTCAATAGAGAGATCACAGATGCCCATTTTTTTATATTCTGCTCATTCACATTTATAAACCATAATAAGTTGTACAACACAGCAATTAAAACCACAAAGTTAATCGTAGGGGAAAGTATAGCATATTCATAGAAAATATTTCTGAACAAAAGTGGTCGTGAAGGGAACTCGATCAAAACAAGTACCTTAATTGTAAAAAACCGTTTGCCACTCTCAAAAAAGAGGCATAAATGTGACAAATCCATTTTAGTTTCCATTAAGACTGTCATATCGGAGGATACTGTCAAGAAACTGTTAGCGAATAAACAGTTTTACCAGAATTTGGAGTGATTCAGCGCCTCATGCGGCCGCTCCCATGAAAAAAATGTATTCGATACAAAAACATCGATGTCAGTTATAAAAAAATAATTGAGTAAAACGTTTTTTATAATGCAATTTCAGATTACTCATAAAATACATCTTGGCCAATTAATCCTTCAAAGTGCTCAATATGCTTATCCATACATAAAAAAAACTCATTTACATGGGGGAAAAAGCAACAGAAAAATATTATTTACAACTTTCCCAAAAGAAAAGTAGACGGAGTTAAGCATACCAGTAAGTTTGAAGGTCAAAGAGATGATAATCAAAAGTACTATTTTAGAGGTTACAAGAAACGTAATAAAAAAATCTCTCATCGCAGGATTACAGCAAAGCAAACAAAATATCTTTTTTTATTTGGTTTTGGGATCAAAGATAGCTAATGAGTGTTTGAAGTGAAGTAGAATCTTTTGAAAGTGGAAAACCAGATGATATATATAATTTATATCAGTGTAAATGTGTATTTTTTATTTTATCAGAAAGCATTTTGTTTTACTTCATTCCAAAAAATTTTTTAAGCCTTTTATATTTTCAAGATGCTCGCGCCCCCCTCGAAGGGTTATCGCGCCCCCCAGGGGGGCGCGCCCCACAGTTTGAGAAGCACTGCCTTATATCATTTTCAGATTTGGCGACTAGTTCCAAACTCAATATCCAAATTTTGTGACTAATTCCAGATATGGCGACGAAACGGCTCGACCCCTTAAAAAGGTGCAACCCTAAAAATGAAAACGCTGGTTATTAATACAAATAAAAAAATAAAAAAAAGTGTTATCTATGTGAAAAAGGAGAGGGTGGGTGCGTTAGCAGTTTCTTACAAAATACAAGTCTATTTTTTCTGAAAATAGAAATAAAAAAAAATACAAGTCTATTTTTTCTGAAAATAGAAATAAAAAAAAAGACTCGTGCATGTGAAAAAAAAATTGTGCTCTAACTGCTAAATACTTTTATTTTTATAAAGGAATAAGTTTAGTAGTGATGATGCGAATTAACATTATAGCAATACGTTTAAAAGCATTACGATGGACATTTAATATTTCTTCTTACACACTTTTATTAGCTAGATAAACTCAACAAAGAATGAATGATAGTTTTAAAAACTAAAAAAAAACAGGTTTTTATTGTAGATCGAACTAAAAAATGAAAATAAATTATAGTTTAAAAAAACTAAAAAACACGCTTTTATAGTGTGTGTGTGTGTAAATCGAACTAAAAAGTAAAAAAAAAAATTCTTAATATAAGAATAAAATGATTAACGAGAAAATTAATGTCATTGTGGTAAAAACGTGGGGGAGGGGGTTGAACCACATTTTTACACCAGTATTTCGTAATAGAACTAGTAAGAAATTGTAACAACTAATATAGAGCAACCCGCGCTTTTACCCGAATGACATTAATTTTCTCCTATAAATCATTTTATTCTTATTTTAAGATTTTTTTTTTACTTTTTAGTATGATTCACTATGAAAGAGTGTTTTTTTTATTTTTTTAAACTATAATTTATTTAACGCCATTTTCTTTCGATAAACCGGCATTTTTCACAAACTCTCTCACCTTTCGCTTCTCATTAAGCCCAGTCGAATCTCAGAAAAAGGTACAAATTGTTCCATAAAAATCAATGAATATAAGTTAAATAAACTAGTGGAAGTTTTATTTATTTCATTTATTGAACTAATTTCATATTATATATAGCTGTAAGCACATTTAATTTTAGTAAAAAAAATAATGAGACAAATGTTCAGTAATATCTCGACTTACGCGACCCCGCAGTTACGCGATTTTCGAATCTTGTCGATTCGTCTTTTCTCATTTCCCGTTACTTCAAACTACAGCAAGGTAGGATTGACTATTTAATAGTAGGATCTGTGATAGTATTGGAATTGAGTTTAGGTGAGTTAGTTATTGATAGTGGTCCGGGTTAGGTTAATTCGGTATTATATATATTGTGTGTTTAGCCACCGTAGATTTTCTCACATATATTATTATAATCTAATTTGTTACAGGATTAAGTTAAATATCTTAATAAAGTCATATTAAGATAATGTATGCTTCTAGTTCATCCGTTAATCCTACACCTCTAGCTCACGCTGATAATCAAAGAGATGTTCACCCGAGGGGGGTGATATCACAAGGGGATCACACCTCCTCTAACCCTTGATTATATTTTTTTGATTGATTATAACTTTATGCATATAGTACGTGATTTAATTAAGTATTTGCTTTTAATAATTTATTTTACTAATTAAGGCTAATTATTTATATAATAATTTATTTTTTACTGCTTTTTGTTCTCGACAATCGATAACATCAAAGAATATGCTTGCAGGCGAATTGGAGTATAATACGAGAATGGTGGACTTTGAACCATCGACGCCCCCTTTGAAAAACTCCTATATGCGCCACTGTATGCATCATTATCGAACGACATTTCTATTTTTTTAAATATTTATTTTTCTCTGTTTTTTATTCTTTTGTTCAATAAATTGGAACTCGAATTTTTTTGTATTTCTTCCTACAAGTATTTTCTCCATTAATAAGCTATCTAAGATGGAACATTAAGCACAAGCGAGAAATTGTGTTCCTGTTAAGAGAAAGAATCATCAATTAAGGCATTTCAGAGCTTCGGAGAGGTTTCGTCTTCCAAAAAAAATCCCACTTAAGTGTCCTAACCCAATTACCAGTCCCTTTGCTAACTCAAATTAAGGGTTGGGTCTACATCCGAAAAATGTTAGATAAGGGCAAATAATTTTTCTTAGTTCCTTATATATATAAAGTTCTTTAATGTGTCTTGAGTGTCATTAAATGAAAGAAAAATGAACCTTTATAGACGGCATGCGGGTTAAAATAACTAAGCTAACGACAGTGGCATGAAAGACTTTTAGATATCTTGCTCAATGCAACAAAATTTTTTCTCTAATATTTTATTTGTGAGTTAATCTATTAATAATTATATCTACAATGAAATAAAGCATTTTACAAATAATTAATAGTTAACATTATAACAAAACTAGCTGGTATACGTATGAGTTGAAAAATTAAGCAATACTGATTGAAGGATAAAGAAGTTTTTAATGAGTTAATTTTACGTGAATTTCCAATTAAACAAAAAAAGCTTTTTGCATATCTCAGCTGAACAGAAAAACCGTATTTATTAAATTTTAAATCATTAGATCTAATAGCTGATAAAAAGGATTTTTTTTAATTAATAACGCTTCGTAACTCGCTTGTGAGTCGATTTTTGAAAACACTTCCTATACTGATCTCTTCTCGGTAAATGTATCACATTGTTACAAATTTTGTCTAATGAACGCTTAAAATACTGTACGGTTTTTGGATGCGTAATACATTGATATTATTTTCTGTCGTATTTATTTTATGTTAAAATTGTTATGTTCTTAAGCAACGCCGTTTCTTACATTATAATGGCGATTCTATGGAAACATAGCGAAATGGTGTAGATAGTGCCAAGTCGGCATCATTTTTGGCGACCCTGTTGTCAACTTGGCGTATTGTTTGAACAGTGCCGAAGTTGATATGCTGTAGTGCCACTTTGTGGGGAGGTGCAACAAAGAGGATAGCACAAAAACCTTCTCCACCAGAAAATACATATGCATGCCAATTTTCATAGTGATCGGTTGAACGGAGTTAGAGTGAAGCGATGTCATTTATACAAACATTTTTTTATATATATACAGGTAATAAAAGCATATAATATAATGATCGCAATAATACACATACTGACCAAATAATTAGAAATCTTTGAGCTTTTTGCATTTCAATGAAGTATAGAATTTTTTTCCCTTATGAAGTGGGTTAATGTGGTTAGAATGCTAGGATTAGTAAGGTGTAAGAGTACTTTTCACGATGAATAAAGTAAAAAGGGAAAAACGACAGATCTTTCACTATTTTCAAAATGGCTTATTGTTGATGCCCGTTTAGCTGGAGCCTTGGCTTCGAAGACAGCAATCCTCACTGGGCACTCAAAATCAGCCATATCAAAAGATTTCAAAAGCTGGATTTAGAACCCACAATCCTTCTGTAACTGCAGTTCGAGTACAATTTTCCAAGAGCGTGATCAGTATATATCATTTCCAACGAATTGTAGGGCAGAACAAGGACTTCACTGTGCTTCAACTGACGCAAATCATCAACCAATATTCTTCTTAACAGTTTTCAGCTTGATCCATGCGTAGAGATAGGCAGAGGCTTTTACTTTGACTTTTTACCGTGAAAAACGTGAGGTATATCTAAATTCCATTCCTCTTGTGACGGTACTTAGCATAAGGTTTCTTATACTTTATTTTTCCCCTTTATCTATATACCAGAGAATACATCTTTTTCGCATTGGTAGATTTTCAATTTCAGAAAGAAAAAAATTTTGATCCACCCTACCCCTCGACTCGCCATTTGACCATCCTTGTATTCTAAAATACATCAACATTATGGAAAGCTAAAAAATCCATTATCCATATAAGCAAATAGTTCCAAATAGGGAAACAATAATAGTCCGTATTCACAAGAGGTAAATGGCTGCAGTACAGAAAAGTTAAATTACTTTTTTAAAATCTAAACAGTGTTTTTTTAATCACTATACCAGAAGAACCTTAGCATTCAGTTACTTGCCATATCGTGAGTAAGGAACAAAACGCGAGGTGAAACCTTTCGACTAAAAGCCGATTTTTATAAACACGACCACCAAAAGCACTTTTCCTATTTTTGTGTCGGGAAACACGCGATAAAACCAAACGTAAAAATAATTTTTCTGAAAATTTTTAATTCGCCTCTACGACCCAGCAACAAACCATCTCAGCTCTCTGAAGAGTCAGAACAAATTATATTTTACTTCGCCATCAGATTTCATCGCCAAAAACGTCGATAATGAGTGCCATTCCCCCATCGTTTGCGAGTGCTTCAATTTTCCACGCAGCTTGGCAGTTTCTAAATGAAGTTTAATTATTCCCTCTCAGGGGAGAGGGGAAGGTTCATCTATAAATCTCGTTTCTTTTAAGGGTTCTTGAGAAAAAAAAAAACGTTCCACCAATTATCAGGACTGTGATTAATTTTAGAAATTTATCTTCTAATCAGTTGTTGATAATCATGTTTTTTAAATGATGATGACTGTGATTACTACTAAGTATATTTTATCTTCTGTTGTATATGCTAGAAAATTCTCCATCTTTTTTTCTCATTTTGTTTTAAAATTACTTACGGCTGTCAGTGCTTGTGGAATCTTATTTTGAAAAATGACTTAATAAATATAAATTACCATAATAGATGCAGAAATGTTACATATTATCTATCTACTTGGAAGTGAAAACTTGAATTATATAGTAACACTTATTTGGTTTTAGCATATGCCCAGTGTGTAAATGAATAACTTTTGTCTTACATTATCGTAATATTATGGCTCTTTTTTTAAAGAAATTAACGTTGTATAAGCTGAAAACACAATTAACATAATTTAAAGTTAAGCAATTTTAAAGCTGTTTTCGCCATATGCATGTCTCAATTTTTATAAAAATTTAAGACATTCTAACTCATGCATTTGTTTATATGATATAGTGTTTTTAAAATTTCAAAATATTTCATAAATAATAAGTTTTTTCTTTTAACATTTAAATGGATAGATCATTTAGCATTATGGTACAGGAGAAAAAATGCGAAACACATTTTGTACAAGAAAAACTGTGTCAACTCGGTTAAAAATGAGAACTATGATAAAATAAATGATTCTGGACAGGATAGTGAGGCCAGAATATAATATTAGTGTTTGAGTACTTTTATATCTGAAGAAATATTCCGAATTTGGGTCATATTCTTTAACATTAGCCGTAAACAGCCTTAAGAAACTTTCAAATGTTTGTCATTACTTTGTGAACGATATTTATTAGTGCCAATTCTTAACGCCAACTTAAATTATGTATCGATTATTCAAAGATTTTTCTTATACATACGCAGATACACAATTAAAAAGAGAACTAGACATCTTTAAAAAAAGTTTAGAATGCATTTTACTTATTGTAGGGCAAAGTAAATGTTAAGCATACTTTTGTCACTATTCGATTAAACAGATTTCATTTAATTCAATATGAATAATAACTTTATAGAGTATTTTATTTCAAAACGCTTTGTTTTTCGAAACAGTTAGAGTTTATTTATTTTAATATTTATATTTTCAATCTTTTAAAAAATAAAATATTTAAATTTTATTGTTTTCCTTTCTTTTTCGTATAAAAGGTTGATTTTATTTAGGAATATATATATGGTTAATCATTTTCAAAAATATGATTTCTTTTGAATCGTTTCTTCACAGTGATAAGAAAAGCACATTTTTGATACTTTTAGATAATAATGATTTAAGATTTTAGTATTCAAAAAAGTTTTTAAGGTTATTTCTTAATCATACTTTCTTTTCTATATTTTATTTTATTTTTTATTTTTTTTTAAATTTTAGTAGCCCTAAAGATAAGAAATTACTAATGGTTCGTTATGATTATTTTTCTTTGCCCTGTTATATACCTTGAAATTTTCTTGCTTATTGTTTTAATTTCTAAGTTAGGTTTATAGCAATTTAGCTTAATCGTGATTTTGCAAAAGCATATAAATGGATAATATTTATGATATTTAGTGTCACTTAGATTAGAATACATACATAAAATTGTTTTAAGGACATTTTGACAAAAAATATTTATTTAAATACAATATTTTGGTACAAAATTAGAATAATTTTTTTCCCAAATGTTCTCCTTTTATGAAAAATACTTCTATTATAATAATTTTTTGCCTGTATATAGCTCAGACCTCTGTACAGAGGCACAACTAGAATTTTTGAAATATATAACTTAGAAGTGGATTTATCCATGTTTTACGACAACAGAGGGGAGAAATTTTAAGAAAAATACGCCGATAATTATTTCAATTGGTTTTAACTCTGAAATGAATGTGAGTTTTTCAAAATTCATAGTTGAGCCTCTGTAGAGAGGTTTGAGCTATATACAGGCAGAATATTATTAAAATAGAATCATTTTTAACAAAAGGAGAACATTTTGAAAAAAGGTTATTCTAAGTTAATTTTTTCCCGAAATATTGTATTTAAATAATTGTTTTTGTCAAAATGTCCTTAAAACAATTTTATACATGTATTCTAGTCTAAGAGACACTAAATATCATGAAAATTATCCATTTATGCGCTTTTTATAAAATCATGGTTCCGAACACGTATTCGGATACCTTAACAAGAAGGATTCTGCATATACATGTATAAGTATATAGAAGAAAAGCAACTTACGCTCATTCATTCATTAACAGATCTCCGGAATTTTTAAGCTGACAAACTTGAAATTTGACAGATATATTTCTTTTGATGTGTAGAAGTCTGCTAAGAACGGAGTTTCCGCAAATCGACTCTAAGGGTGAGTTACGGGGTTTATTGATTGAATATCAACGTCGCACTGTTCAGCTACACGAGGGCTTTTGGCGACGGACCACGGAATTTTGGTGAGTTACGGGGAGGGAGGGGTTATGAACAGAAATTTCGGTTTATGAACTGTTAGACCTAAAAACTTGAAATATGGCTGGCACAGTGGTGTCATAGAGAATATTAGGGCCCATCAATAAAGTCGGGTTTCGGACCGTGAGCTTATATCTTACTAAGTATTGTAACGCCATAACATAAAATAAGCTTAGGTTCCAGTAGAATCCTACCTCCTCCCCCCACGTGTGCGGGGTTGTGTAGGTGTACGTTACTCCATTGGGCAGCCATATTTTTTTTTTTTGGGTAGAGAACGTGTTTCGAGTAAATCGGCTCCTAAGGGGAAAGAAGTTAGAGGGGAGTTATAGACAGAAATTTCCATTTTGAAACTATTAGACGAACAGACTTGAAATTTAAGCAGACATTTCTTTTGTTGGCTACAGAACCGTAGGAAACGGGTTTTACGGAAAATTGAGTTCCCAGGCAATGACGAAAAAATTAGGTTTTAAAATTATTAACTAAACAAAATTTAAATTTGCTAAGCACATTTCCGTTTCAAGCGAATTTTACGGAAAATCGCCTGCCAACAGGGGTGTGTTATGGGTGGGAAAGAGTTAAACATACTTCCGTTTTCGAATCCTGTCCATTTTAAATTAAGAAACTAGAACTATAGGTGTATGTTTTTGAGTACATTCGAAAACTTAATACAAGGACTTAGGTAAAACAACTAATTAAAAACAATATTGTGACAGAACAGCACAAAATATCTTGTTAGTATAAGTATATATATTTATTTAACAATATATATATATATATATATTGTTATTTATAAAATTACACCGAATATTTAAAGTATGTTATAATGAACTTTATTGAGTTTAACATAATTAATTCTATATTTTATTCTAACTGCTGTGTTTTAAAAACATTAATCATTATGTATTCAAAATAGCTTTTCCGTCATTTTTCATTGATCATTATGATCTATATACGATATGAAAGGAATAAAATTTGTACGAATGCCACTATTTATTTCTTTAATATCAATACAAGTTTCAAACTCTTAGAAATATGTATTCTTCACTTTAATTTATTCAAAATAAATATTCTGAAAGTTAGCTGTTTTACGAATCCTCCAGAAAACGATTTTATCATCAGCATCTGACTGTGAGGGCTATTTCAGAATATCTCGTGACAAAAAATGCACTCTCTCCTGACTAAGTAAAAAAAAAAAAAATACAAAAAAAGAGAAGAAAATTTATATTCAGATAAAACTGAAAAAAATGATATTAAACTGATTGGTTTTATTAAGAATTTTTTTAATTAGAATAACAGTTTGTGGCGGATCTATCCTCGTACTTTCTTTTAATACTCTTCTGAAATCTTTGGGCTATCAATTCGCGTTTACTCACAACCAACCCTTTGAAGAAGAAACCACGATATTTATATTAACTCTACTATATATAGACTAGGTTTTCTAGCTAGATATAGAAGAAGGAGAGATAGAAAGTCAGAGACATGCGAGATTACTACTGATCCGGTATCATTCAAATTTATAGTTGTACTTCAAATACTGGATAGACGAAACAGTTAAAGTGACGATTGATCACTAGCATTTAAAGTGTTCAAATATTTGGGATAGTAGAATTAATCCTAAAATAAGAGGATCGATAATTATAGTCCTCTCGTAATTCGTACATCTCGCTATATTAACCCTTTAGCGGGCAGTGGCTAATACGTCTAGCCACATATAAAAAAAACTTTCTCCAAGCGGGTGACGGATATTTAATTCATCCACATGAGTTAATTGGAGCTAAAACGTATAAAAACCAATGCAGATGGCAGGACGATACCTTTTTCTTTTGCGTTTCATGTCCCCTGATGGGTAGTTAAAAACAGTGTTTCTCGGTGTAAATCTACAAATTGTATTTTGATTACTATAAATAAAATTTCTGATCTTTGAAAAAAATTTCGACATGTCTTAAGTATACCTTTCTCTCATCTGAATGAATTAAGCAAATTTGCATATACAAAAAAGGGTTTCTTAAGGTTTTTGGAAACCTTTTATATGTGGCTAAAGGCTCTATCCACTGCCCAGATAGAACAGAAAAATGACCCAGAAATTTTCGCTTTTCTCCACATCTAGAATCATGAGAGAATGTTGGTGGTCGGAAATATAAACAAATTTTGTTTATAATATGTGGTACAAGATTCTCGGGTTCGAAAATCTTTTATTACAGCTTTTCTTCTCGGAAAAAACGTTTGCATATTATAAAGTTCCACAGTAAATAGTTCATCAAATTTGTGAAATAACTCATTTAAATTTTCAGAAACATCACTCTTTATTTCTAACCTTTTACACTAAAACTAAATAAAATATAAAATGTGGATATATGCCAATTTCAATGTATATTCTTAGTATTCTATATATATTTGTGTGTCGGTGTGATATCCATATGAACTAGTACCAACATCACGCGAAGACGATCGTTTTGGCGTGATCGGTTAAGTACTTGCATTTCGTTCGGAACGGAAGGTGCACAGAACGAACCTTCCCTCCTTCATTGGTGACCGGGACGTGATATGAACCGCACCCTTCGCGCGCCACTGTCGTGGCGCCATCTATCCACCGCACAAGCAACCATGCCATCAACCATTGACGCAAATAAGCCGTTATTACTCAAAGTCGTCTTACGCAAATAACGCAATTAAACCGTCACTCAAATGACGCAATTCTCAAGCCGTCACGCACGATGACGCACCCCACAAGGTGACGCAACTGCATACATGCTCGCCACGAATATGGTATCGTTCGTTCGTCTATTCACCGAAACACTGACAGGGGGTATGTGGCGGTGTGATATCTATATAAACTAGAACCAACATCTTGCGAAGGCGATTGTTTTGGCGTGATCGGTTAAGTACTCGCATTTCATTCGGAACGGAAGGTAGACAGAACGAACCTTCTCTCCTTCATATTCTTAGTAACTTTTCTGTGTTGTGCAACTATTCTATTATTATATTTAATTACACTTATACTTTGTATTTAATTGTTATTGAAATAGTTATTACATAAATGTCAATTTTTCGTAAAAAAGTTTATTGTAATATGATTCATTATTTCTGTCCTGAAAAGTAAGTTAAATGTCCTAAGTGCGCAGTGGCTATAAGGTCTAGCCACCACCCAAGAAAAAAACCCTTGATCAGATTTTTTTTGCGACTAAATAATGTTTATAAGGGATGAGAACATTACATTTATCAAGTACTTGATGACAGAAAAGTGTATACTTTAGCTTTTTGCCCGTTAAAGGGTTAATCCACATATATTGCTTATATTAAGACATCCATTCTCTTGTTGAAATTACTTGAATTGGTAAATTGTTTGATCAATAAATAGATTCATTTTGAATATATGTCTGGTATTCCTTCCCTTCCTCTCACATCTCTTGGCGGGAAAGAGAAAGAGCCAAATCTCTCACAAGTTCTTTCTTACGATGATTTCGAAATCGGAAAACACAGATAGGAAACGGAATTTACACTGAAATCAGCAATGCATTCTTTAGGTCCGAGCTCCAGACGATCGTAAAATCTTTATAGTCCAAGCGATTGCAACCTAGAGTAGATCCCATCATTCCCCACGCAACGTTCCTTGGCGGAATCTGGCCTGAAACCGGACTTGACAAGAACCCCACCGTCAACAGTGCTCTAATCCCATTGGCCATATTATGTGTCCCTGAAGAAATACTATATCTCTTTTTAAACCGCTTCAATAGCTCAACAGAAAGTGCGAAAAAAAGCACGAGAACTCGCAAAACAAGAAAATAAAGAAAAAGAATCACCTAGGGTACATTTAAAGTGTTGAACGTTCTTCTAGAAGAGAAAAAAATTGCTTTGGAGTGAAGTTCGCTTTGTCTATTCCCGGAATAGTTGTTGAAATAGCTGTTTCGACCAGTTTGTGAAATGGTTGAAGATTTTTCTTTTTCTTTTTATGATGCAACACCCCCAACACAATTTAGTAGAATCAACTGCAAACGAAAAAATAACAGATTAAATGAAAAAGTACGCGAAAAGAGGAAACTGGAACTTTTGCAACTAAACAAATATAGAGAAAGAATAGGGGAAGAAAAAAGCTTTTTATATTATTTATTTTCTGATGAAAGGAATTGCTTGAATCCAGTAGTTTAGACAATTGGACAAGCAGTCATCCTGATTTGAAAAGAAGAAAAAATACATAAATAGGGATTTTTTTTACCAAAAGTAGTTTATATAATACAGAGATACATATGTGCTGTACTAAAAAGATATTTTTTTAAAACTAGATTTAGTGGCATTATTTTTTCTTTGCCTATTTGCTTTGATTTTTACCTGCCCGTGTTAGCCTAGTAGTTAAGGTCAAGTTCTTTTGGCCAGCATGTTTTGGGCTAGAGTCCATTGACAACAACCTTGATGGTGTTTTTATAGTGTAACCGGTAGCACTCACAAGAATTTTTCAACTGGGGTCGAGGGGCGAAAGTTCACCGTTCTCGTATCATACACCAATTCACCGCCAATGAGTGAGTGAAGATTAACGTCACATTGTTTAGCTACACGAGGGCTTTTGGTGACGGACCTAGTAATTTTGAACCATGGTCAAGTGACGTGGACGACACCTGAGCTGGCACCCCATTGTCCTAACTACCACACCACACCAATGAAAGGACGTTTGAGCTCTCGACAGATTTAACGTGTATCGCTGCCCTACGCGGCGGGTCTTTAGTGGTCCTGGGCTCGAACTCATAACATGCCTGCCATGATCTGATACCTTGACCACTGGGCTACTGCAACCCCAATTCGCCCCCAAATATATACTTTAGATTTCATCGATTATCGAGAACAAAAAACGATACAAATGAATCGTTTTATCCATAATTAGCATTAAATTAATAAAATAATTTATAATTAAAAAATTGTTTTGCGTACTATATGCATAGGATTATAATCAAGCGAAGAAAATCAAGTTTGATGGGGGTTAGGGTACGGACTCCCTGAACCCCTCACTTGTGCGCGCTGCTGAGTGTGACGGTGGTCCGTCGCCAAAAGCCCTCGTGTAGCTGAACAGTGCGACGTTAATATTCAATCAATCAATCCTCCGAGTGTGACCAGTGGCAGAACGGGAAATATTGGAAACCCCTGCAAAGTCAGCTTTTGGGCCCTAAGTCAGTTCTTACAGAGGATTCCAAAGCTATAACCACCTTTGGGCCTCCTGGAATCCTGCCCTATCTTCAATACGGGGGGTTACGCTATGCCACTAAGTGTGAAGTTAATATATTACGCTCTCTATCTTTTGATGTTTACCCACTTCAAAGCACAATTTATCCATTATTCAATGCGAGAAATAATAATAATGATATAGTTGATTAAAATAAAAATGGGCACATAATGATTTAACCCTTTATCTACCACATTATTATTCACTGCAGTTTTTTTGCATGTAATATTTTTTTTTGAATCACTACATTGAAAATTAAGGGATATACATAAACAAAATACTCAACTTTAAGAAATTTAATACGTCAGAGCTAATTAATTAAAGATATCCAACTGTAAAATTATTTATACACACTGTTCACTTAAAATAAATTTTCAAATCGTTTTCTAAGGCCTTCATCAACATAGAAAAAAAATCAGACACTTTTTGACGTTATCTATTTTTTGGGGAACAAACATGGCAATCTTCGCGAGTCGCTAAAAGCGCAATTTCTGCTATAACACTATTCGCTTTTCCCGCTAAAATATTCATCATAGAATATGTGCTGTCATATATCTTGGAAGAGTGGATTTAAAAGAATATTCCTGCTAAGTATCGTCAGAGTATTCGTAAAAATGATTATTCTATGTAATTTTAAAGTGAGTGGTACTTATAAGTACCCGTTGGTAGATAAAGGATTAAAGAGGCTTTAAAACTTATCTTAAAATTATGTATGCATGTGTTAAACTTGAAAAGTTGTAAAACATATTTAAATAAAAAAACCTTTCTATTTTTATAGTTATAAGAAAATTGTTTTTTTTTTTATTTGGTATTTACAATACTTTGGAAAACATACCCTGCTCGAGTAAATCAAGAAAAAAAGTTATCAATGCACATAAGCTGGACTTAAATGTGTTCATCAATATATTTTATTTCTCATTTTTATTTTCTATCGAACTAGAAATAAGTTTTTGTTGGCAAATAGTACTTCTAATTTGTTTAAATGATTTAGATTTACTTCAAATTTTAAAGTTACTATTTTTCTACCGTAATTGAATTGTAGGGTCAAAAGTTAAGTTTTTTTTTTCATAATTTTTTGTTTTTGTTTTTTTCAACTCCTACAATTAGTTCACTCTCTCCCTATATATATCTTCTTCAAAATTTCAATCGTTAATAAAATACTTTCTCTTCATCCATTGAAGTTCAGATACATTTTTTAAACTTGTAGTGAATGAACGCTTGATGTTAATACAGTTTATTCAAATATTAATTCAATAATTAAACTAAAAAAATGAATAAATAGTAACAGACAGTAACAATAGTCAAACGGCATATTTAAAAGGGAAAATCGTTTCTTGTGTTCCTGTAGCACAATGGATAGCGCGCTGGACTTCTAATCCAAAGTTCGTGAGTTAGAATTTCACCTGGAATAGCCTAATTTCTGAGAATGTGGTTTTTCTTTTCTATACTATTTTATCAGAATAATGAAATTTAATTAAGGAATAAATAGTAACAAACACAAACAAAAAATAGCCCAACACCTTATATAGAAAGCAAAATGGAAAATTGCTTTCTTTTTTGTCACTTATTATTGTGATTCTGTCATCTGTACATATATATATATATATATATATATATATATATATATATATATATATATAAATTGTTACTATTTAATAAAAATAACTAAAATAAAATTTTCCTTTGTTGGCCGAAATAGGAACTGACTTAATTTTTTTTATATTACTTTTTTCTTTTATAAACCGGATCACACGATCATTTGTTAACAGCCTTCGCTATTTTTCTTTTCTTATTCCTTGTCTTATAGTTTTAAAAGTGTAAATGAAAAAAAAATGAATTTCAATTTAAAATAAAATTGTTCATGCCGTGTACCATCTCATAAATGCCCTTAGTGTCTATCTTAAGAATGTAATGAGCTGTGTAGTATACAAATAATTCTTTTTTTTTCAGTGAATGAAATTATTCAAGTGTTTGGAATAAATTAATAAGTTTGTCATGATAACATTTAGCTAACTTTTTACCGGAAGTATTTGTTCGCTCGTTATAAAAAATTAGTTACTTTTCTCGTCAATAGAGGGCGCTAACAGCGTTGATTCGTATGATGTGTAAATACAAAGTTTTAAAAAAAGAATGTGAATTGTAAATGAGAAAATTCTTGAGATCATCCCGATGATGTAAATAAAAGAATAAAGAAATTGAAAAACTTTAAATAATGAATATTGAAAATGAGAAAGTTACATAGTTTAAACTCCGAGGAGTTGGCCTGTTCTGACTACAAAATAAAAGACAAATCAATTAGATTTCTTTCTCTGTAAAGGAGAATGTGGTACAAAAACAAATATTGCTCTCATGAATTGACCCTATTGGTTTAGAAAACCTTACCAATATTTATTCTCTTAATGCTTTGGTTTTCCACAAAAGAATGAATAAATAAAAAGAAAAAAGAAAAGCAAAAAATAAAGCAATGGGTAAAAAATAACAACTTTCTACACACTATATAATTATAGTTAGTCTACAAGTAAGGAAATAACTTGTATATGTGAATTTCTTTCTTTTTTTTAAAAAGAAAAAAGAAATGTAGACAAGATTTTTCTGTGAAATAAGCAATTATTAGAGAAATTACCACCTTTTTTATAAAGTACAATTGATTCATTCGATGGTTTATAATTTCCTATATTGTCTTTCACAGTTTAGGGTCTACGGTAGCCTAGCGGTCAAGGTCACGGACTCGGGGCTGGCGTTTCATGAGTTCGAGCCCAGTACCGATGAAGACCCGCCGTGCAGAGAGTCCGCAGCACGTTAAATATGTCGAGGCTCAGACGTCCTCTAATTGGTGTGGACGTTACGAGAGGGTGGGGTCGTCCTCGCCAATTGACCCTGATTCAAAATCACTAGGTCTGTCGCCAATAGCCAGATGTTTACCAAATAAATAGATTTTAATTAATTATTAGCGTAGCATATTTTGAAGCTGCTCGAGGGCCTTAAAATTTCCACATTAATTTCGAAATAGATCTCTTCCCTTCACCGTGTTTGAAATTCCGATGTTCACGGACGGTTATCAGCGCTTATATTGATTGCATCGACAATATGACTTAACAATCAATCAAAAAGAATTCATTAAATGTAACCTCAAAAAAAGAAGAAAATAATTTCAAAATTTAGTAGTTGTAGACGAGTTGTCGATATTTTAGTCCAGTCACACGTTCAAGCCCTGATTCAATAAAGTTCTGCTGGGTAGAAAAGCTAAAACACTTTGAAGCAGTAGGAGCTGTGTGTGTGTGTGAAAATTCCTAACGTTGATGTGGTATGGATATAAAGTTTTACATCAAGTAATTTACCATAGTTTGAAATTATGATGTGGATTATGTATCTTAGTAACAGGATAAGAAATACACTACTGGAATAGCTCGATTTTCGAATTTGGCATCCTCGGTAATTTGACAGAAAATTAATATTTAAAAAGAAACGCAAAACTTTTATTAAATCTATTATACCTATCAATTAAAGTTAAATAAGTTGATTGATCTTTTTATGTTAATTTTTTTTTCTGTTATGGTATTTTCTTTTTAATGCGAAATTAAATTTATCAAGTTTTTTATTCACACTTGAGGTAGCACGTTGCTATTACAACATATTTAAAATGAAAAAGCAAATTATGTCATATTTTTTTTCGCAATGAAAAAATTATTTTAGAAACAAAACAAAAAAATGTTATGTTCTGAGAATTGGGAAAACTGAGACTGTAGAGTCGGACAAAAATATATCAGATGTTTACAGTAAACATTAAACTTTTATGATAGCGAAACATTCTTAGAAAAATACAAAACGGATTTTTGAAGCATCCAAAGTGTCGGAAGATAGTAAAAAGATGTCGTTAGATGTTATACATAATAACGAGAATCAATGAAATAAAAGACATAATACAAATAATATAAAAGAATTAAGGTATCCGACTACCCTAAAACCATGATTTTTTTCAAAAATTGGCAAATTTTTTATGACTTTATTTTATAGACCATTTTATTAACTTACTAACAATACCAAGTACTTTATTTTCCCTCCACTAGAACAAAAACTACAAGCGTTTTAGTAAAAGCAAATGCCATAACTTTACACAAGATGTCAAACTTTAAAATGCGTTTTACTCGAAATGTGTTTTTTTTTTCGAAAAACTCAAACGGGGACCGCAATTGCTCAAAACGTTTTGAAAACAATTAGCTGAAACTTTTTGCTTATGTTCTGCATAACAGTAGAAGTGTTTTGATCTTCAGATTTATCAATAACTGTTTTATTTCAAAATTTGCAGTTCTTTACGTGAAAATAGTCAATTTTTTTTAAGCAATTTTGTATAATGACTTAGATAAAGTGCTCTAGTTTTTGTAAAAATTAAAATCTCTCTTTTTTTTTTTATCGTGAAGGTCACTTCAAACTAAAATAACAAAGTAACACATCAAAATTGAAAAATTGAGAATTTGTTCATAAAATCTTTGTAGAGAGCGGGCCCCGATTATGTAATTTTTCGTACATTTTTACTAGTTTTTTCCCATTTTAATAATAATAATTTTTTTTTCTTTTACCAATTTTAGGATTTTTTCCTTAAAATATACTAAATAAATTTAAAAATCACAAAAAGATCTCCATATTTCCTTTTTTTCAAAAAAAAGTTGTCGCAAGTAGTCGGATACCTTAACACTAATAATAATAAAGAAAAAAATAGATTTATTTTCCATTATAAGTTCCAAAAGAGTAAAATCTCAAAATATTACTCAATATTATATACCTAGGCCGAAATTTTAAATGAAAAGAAAATTTTTTTAAAAAATCATTTTGAAATCAGAGATTACGAGTGAAATACTTTTGCCTATGCCGACTACTGTGTTTGTACGTCTGTAGTTACGAACTTTTAGCGTGGCCACGGTAACCTAGTGGTCAAGGTAACGGACTCGTACCGGCGTGTCATGTGTTCGAGCCCTAGTACTGCTGAAAACCCGCCGTGTACGGGAGCGATGCACCTTAAATCTGCCGAGAGCTCAAACGTTCTCCCGTTGGTGTGGAAGTTAGGAGAGAAAGATGCCAACTCAGGTGTCGTCCCTGTCACTTGACCACGGCTCAAAATTACGAGGTCCGTCGACGAAAGGCATCGAGTAGCTGAAAAAAGTGCGACATTATTATTCACTCACACACTCACGTGAACTTTTTAGCAACCGAAGATTCTAGATGCGAAATTTAAAATTTTTTTAACAAGTGTATTTGCCCCGTAGAGTGTTTTAAAACTATTTTTTTACGGAAAAAACTTATAACTATAATTCTTTTTTCCCCTTTCCTCGTTATTTCAAGTACAGTTCAGTTGCCATAAAAAGGGCCTTCAATTCAAATTAATTTAACTCTTTTTAAGGTAATTTTTATTATTTAAATTAACTGCTTATATTAAAATATAAATTTAATATTAATTGTTTTTATAATTTGCTGATTTAAGTTAGTTGACATAATCAGTGCGAAACCAGGTATAGTTATTTACTTGATTGATTTATGTGGGATGTATAGGAACAAAGACTATAACCATTAATGCAGTGCATCTCAAACTTTCAATATTTGATATCCAATATTCAATCATAATTTCCATCGCGCCCTCATCCATACAATAACTAATAAATGAAAAATACAGTAATTTGACGCAATGGCTACAATACGACTTGAACATCATTAAGTACTCCCGGCGTATACGAGCGTGTCACTCAGCCAAAGTGTTAGTTGTCCTGGACGTATATATACCTCCTTCCGAAGTACGATCGCTTCTGTGGACTGCAATCCTTAAAATTATTCCAAAGGTTTTGGAATACAAAAAAAGAATTTGACAGTGTTAGTGAAGGATTTACTTATTTCAAAGGATTTGCTTATTTATTCCTCCCCCCCCCACACCAAATACATCACTTACGCGTGACTGCGGGAAACACAGGGGCATTGAAGAGCGAATCGCGTAACTTTTAATCGGCAATTAAGGGCTTAGTTGTAAACCGTACAATTTATCAAGATAAGTGTTAATTTTTGTATATAATTTTATATATGATAAACCCCCATCTGGGGTAATTATTAAACTTGTTCTTAATTTAGTATTGTTAAGGAGAGTTGGAAACCTATCTCTCTCTCTCTATACTGACAATGTTAAATTGGCTGTTTTCGATGTACCTTTTCTCAAAATCTGTTTTATGTACATGCTTGAAATTTTTCATACTATTTAAGTACATTTCTCTCATTGTACTAAAATGAGCTTTAAGCTAATTTTGAATTTTTTAATAAATTATGAAATATTTTATCAAACATTGCGAAATGTGACCCATTTTTTACTTAAAAATTTGTAAAAATTAAATTTTTGAGTTTCATACAAAAAGCTCATTTTAGTATGTATTAGACATCATTATGAATAATTCATAAAAAATTTACATACCTGTGAACAGTAGTTTCTCAGAAAAGGTACATCGCACATTAAAATTTACATTTTGAGATAAATTGATTTTAATGTATACAGTGAGACTTCTGATTGGCTAGGAAATAAAAAAATAAAAGGCTCAGTTTAAAATAAAAGATACATGTTTTGGTTTATATCAGTCGTTACACGTTTAAGCAAAAACAAAGTAATTTGTTTACAATTTTCGCCATTAAAATAGGCGTCGGCCAAATTTAACGATTATTTAAAAATACGTTTTAAGGGCTTCTAAATACCCTAGAAGTTAAACTAAGGTATTTTTAAAAAGGTTAAAATCTATACAATTTGAAAATGTAAAAATCTCAAATTGTCAAAAAAATAAGATTTTAGCTTTCCAACACCCCTTAAATTAATAATAAAGTTTATTGTATAGTACTGATATATTTATAAATGTATTATATTATCAGTGTAAATTTGCATTATATTTTTTTTTATGTCAGAATCAATTTTCTTTGAATACTTTCAGTAAATTAATACTTTTTAAATAATATTTTGTTTTCGACTTTTCAATACGCTCGCGCTCCCCCCGAGCATCAGAGGCCCCAAAATGTGTAATTACAGTACAACTAACAGGGCTTTTAAAAAAATGGCTCCGAAGGAGTTTTGATACAGGGCCCACTCAGAGCACAGTACTACGGCAGTGGTTATTACGCCCCCCCTTGGGGGTGCGTCCTACAGTTTGAGAAACGCTTCCTTAATGCTGTACTTTCCTTGAACAGTGATGGCCGCGAGAGCCTGGTGTTAAAGGTCACGGTATCGTGGTTGGCGTGTCATGAGTTCCAGCCTGTACCATTGAAGACGCCTACTGGATGGCGTAGTTGGTTTGTCGCTGGCATTTTGCACCCAATGTTGCGGGTTCAACCCCAGCCCAAGTAGGTGGATTTTCATGATGTAGAAAATCGACCACACTGCCATGTCGTATGATTATGCGGCATGAAAAAAATCTCTTGAGTGTCTGTTTGGCTTGGATGCTCTCGGCAAATTTAAATTCGTAAGTTCAAATTTCGCATCGGCAGAGCGCAGGTGCCTCCCCCTAGGTAGGAAACACAGCGCGTCAAAATTACTTGCGTCAATCGGTATCGTCTATATGGGGCCGTACTAAAAGGTGATCCCGCTCCTGGGGAATGTGGTAGGTCTGCAAAGGAAGAAATACGGATCCGCACACCCATTAAAGAAGAAAACCGCTGAAGACCTGCCGTTCAGAGGGGTAGATTGCACGTTAAATATGTCGATGCTCAAACATCCTCCCAACGGAGTGATGTGGAAGTTAGGAGAGGGAGTGCCACCTCAGGTATTGTCCTTATCACTTGACTTTGGTTCACAATTACGAATCCTTTGCTAAAACCCCTCATGTGGATGAATAGTGCGACGTAACTATTCACTCACTAGCTCCTTGTCCCCGTAAGTTGATTATGCTGGCTTATCATTATATGAAATGAATAAACTAGAATCGGTTATATAGTGAAAAATAGGTATATATATATATATATATATATATAGGCACAGAAATAAATGTGTAGTTCAATTAATGTGTTCTTGTATCATATATTTATAAAGTTTCAGTTCTTGAAATAGTAATTAACTTATTTTATCTTACTTAATGTTAACTAACACGTCTTTATTATATATCATACACCCCACCAAACCATAATTATTAGAAGGACGGGAAAAAAAGCTTCGATCAGAGGCACCAAACCGGAAAGAAATTCTCTTTGGTGTATCAATCCGATCCTTCATAAATCACACCCTTGTCACTTCCCAGCTGATAAGCCCACTTCATATTGTATGATTGATGACGAAAAATCTCATCTTGGTGAGTGTAATAATCCTTCTCAAAACCCTTTTGGCGAAGTTAGCGTGTCCGGCATTGCGTGACGTGCGATCACCAGCCCGGAAGCAAATGGTCACCGATAAAACAATGGCCTCTTATTACTGGGTCATTCATTGTTTATGTACGAAGAGGCTATTTCGTCTGCCTTTGTCGCAGAGTCAAGCACCTACGGTCAAACGCTCCTTTTTACAACTTGTTGCTATCTCAAGTGGGGTTAGATCACCTGATTATTCACAGACGCGGTGGGGGACCAATTAAATTCGATTTTTTACCAGGAATGTCATCACGATATTACGTAGAGAAGGTGCGTGTGCTTGTAAGAATGTATTTTTGGCGCCTGATTTGTTTTAGTTAGGATATATTTAAAAAACGCCATATATTTAATATAAAAAATAGTAACAAAATATATTTTATTGCTGATGCAATTCTACGAATAGATTTTTGTGCTATAATGAACGTTTTCGATTGTGTTTTTCTATTTGCCTCCTAGCTTAAAACGGGTTAATTTTTTTAAAAATAAAACTATATTATTCTTGATGCATACATATATATATATATATATATATATATGTATATATATAATATATATATATATATATAATATAAAGTATATATATGTATATATATATATACTAAAATACCATATATATATATATAATATAATATATATATATATATATATATATATAATATATATATAATATATAATATATATATGTATATATATATAATATATATATGTATATATATATAATATAATATATATATATATATATATATATAGCATATGTATATATATATATATATATATATATATAATAGCTGAATCCTAAGAAGAGTAGTGCTCTATAGAAAAATGTAAAGTAATTTTTTTAATTAGTGCAATTATTATCTATCTGTAACGATCTTTAAATCCTCTCAATGCTCCTTGAGAATACATTATCGTAAAGCGGATCTCAACTACATAAAAGGAACGCTCCTGTGTTAGATTTCAAGAGTGTCAGTCAAAACACAGAAATATTTACCAGTAACGTCCCTTTAGGGATTGATTTTCGCAAACACATCCCTTTGTAACGTATCTCTACTCCATGAAAGGAACGTGCCTTCAGGCCTAATAATTCAAAAACGGGAATATTTATTTACAACGCCTTTTGTGGATCGATTTAGTTAAAAACAGGATCTTTCTTTATAAATGGAGGGATAGAGGACTGCCACACCATATCACTCCCTTGATTGTATCGGGACTCGTTTCTGAATTTTAGCGGCGCGTACATTGTTCGCTTTCTTTCATAATATGCATTGATTTCTCAATTCAGAAGGAGTTTGCATCTAGTTCAGTGCATTTCAAACTTTCTATACTTGCGACTCAACTTTCAATCATAATTTTAATCGCCCCCCCCCCCTTCATACAATAACAATGTATTGAATTGAATAATAATATACTTTGACGTAAAGCTACAATACGACTTTAATTAGAAACCGTACAAATTATCA
The DNA here is from genome assembly GCA_019973935.1 of Trichonephila clavipes. Lineage (NCBI taxonomy): Eukaryota > Metazoa > Arthropoda > Arachnida > Araneae > Nephilidae > Trichonephila > Trichonephila clavipes. The sequence continues at coordinate 929,928 of BMAU01018370.1, read as the reverse complement.
AGATAAGTATTTAATTTTGCATATAATTTTAGGACATTCCCATAGGGTCACTGGTAATTATTAAACTTGTTCTTAAGGTATGCGACTACGTTCGGAACCATGATTTTAAGAAAGTGCATAAATGGATAATTTTCGTGATATTTAGTGCCACTTAAATAATAATACATGCATAAAATTGTTTTAAGGACATTTTGACAAAAAACATTTATCTAAATACAATATTTCGGCAAAAAATTAACTTAAAATAACCTTTTTTCCAAATGTTCTCCTTTTGTGAAAAATGCTTCTATTACAATAATAATTTGCCTATATATAGCTCAAACCTCTGTACAGAGGCTCAACTATGAGTTTTGAAAAATTCACATTATTTTCAGTTGCAACCAATTGAAATAATTATCGGCGTTTTTATTTTAAAGTTTCTCCCCTCTGTTGTCGTAAAACACACATGAATAAACCCACTTCTAAGTTATATATTTCAGAATTTCTAGTTGAACCTCTGTACAGAGAGGTCAGGCAAAATATTATTATAATAGAAGCATTTTTTACAAAGGAAGTCACAAAAGTGTCTCATTCTATGTTCATTTTTTGTGAAAATATTGTACTTAAATATTTTTTTATTGTAATACTATACTTAAAACAATTTTATGTACATTTTCTAATCTAAGTGAGACTAAATATCATAAATATTATCCATTTATACGCTTTTGCAAAATCACGGTTTCGAACGTATATATATATAGTCGGATACCTTAACTTAGTACTGTTAAATTAATTATGAAACACATTGTGCAGTCCCGATACATTTATAAGTGTATAATATCAGTGTAAATCTGTATTTTAGGATGTCCGAAGTGTTTGTTTTGCTTCTTTTCAGTAAATTATTATTATTTTGAAATATTTTTTTTTGTTTTTGACTTTTCGATATACTTGCGCCCCCTAGGGGCACGCGTCCCACAGTTTGAGAAACATTGGCCTGGTTGTTATGGCAGTGCTTCTTAAACTTTCAATATTTGTGACCCAATATTCAATCATTCATCGCGCCCCCTCTTCATACAAAAACAATCAATTGAATTGAATGATGATATACTTCGGTGCTAAAGTTACAATACGACTTTAAGCTCTTGAGAGCCGCCAGCGCATATAAACGTCTCGCTAAGCCAGTGAGTGAATTGCCCCGACGGATATATACGCCTTTCTGAAGTACGATCTTTTTCTGTTTTCTGAGCACTGCTATCCATAAAATTATTCCCAAGGTTTTGGAATGCAGTAAAATGACCTAGACAGTGTTTACGAATGATACACTTATTTCAGAGGATTTGCTTATTTATTCCTTTTCTTCCTCTGACCCCATACATCACACACGCTTACCTACGTGTTACACAATGGCATTCGGGAGCTAATCGCATAATTTTTAATCAGCAGTTGAGCGATTAATTACAAACCGTACCAATTATCAAGGTAAGTATTAATTTTTCTATATAATTTTATATATGACAAGCCCATGGGGTCGCTGGTAATTATTATTTTTGTTCTTATAATTTTGGTTTGCTAAATTAAGTATAAAATTCATTGTGCACTGTACTAACACATTACATCAGTATAAATCTTAATTTTATTTTTTATAAAATGATAATGTATTTTGTTTTTTTACTTTCAGTTAATAAATATTTTTTTTAAATATAATCTTTTGTTTTCGACTTTTTCAATATATTCGTTCCCCCCCCCTCGTAGGGTGGCCGCGGTAGCCGAGTGGTATAGGTATCGGACCGTGGCTTGCCTTGTCACGAGTTCGAGCCCAGTACCACCAAAGACCCGCCGTGTGGGGCAGCGATGCACGTTAAATCTGTCGAGAGCTGAAATGTCCTCCCATTGAAGGGGTGTGGAAGTTAGTGCCAGCTCAGGTGTCGTCCACGTCACTTGACCATGGTTCAAAATTACGTGGTCCGTCGCCAAAAGCCCTCGTGTAGCTGAACAGTGCGACATTAATATTAAATCAAATCAACCCCCCTCGTAGGGTTATCAGCCCCCATACGGGGTGCACCCCACAGATTCAGAAATGCTGGGTTAAGGTCACGGACTCTTGGACAGCATGTCATGAGTTGGAGCCCTAGTGCCTCTAAAGAGGCTGATGCATGTTAAATCTACCCTGGCGCAAAGTGGGAGGGGATGATAGCTCAGGTGTCGTTCTATCACATGACAATGCTTCATAATTACAAGGTCTGAGGCCAATAGCTCTCGTGTTGCTTTAAGGCTCATTCACACCAAGGCGTACAACCGTCGAGCGTCTAGCCAATCAGAGACTTCATCTCGGGCGAAATGAAGTCTCTGATTGGCTAGACGCTTGACGTTTGTACGCCTTGGTTTGAATTCAGCTTTATAGTGTGAAGTTACAGAAAACTCACTCATCCAATTCAAAGGTTTCTTAAACATAACCAATGCGTGTCGTAATCTTGAACCAAGGTCAGGTGACGAGGTCGACGTTAAATACACACTCCACTCTTCACATTGACGTTTTGCCATGCAAAGAGTTTCAGCTCCAGTACATCATTACATTCCGGTATATTTCGAATTAAGTTTTGAACTGTTTTTGAAAGCTATTTCTAATGAGAATTCGAGAATATTGTTTTCTTCTCCATTATTCTAATTGTATCTCCTCTTACATTGATTCTGTCTTCGATGCAAGGTTTATTTAACTGGCAATTTTTTTTCACTATTCCTTGCTACGACTTTTGATGGGAACAAGATTACAAATACATTTTTTTAAAACTTGCAGTAGATAACACTTGATGTTAATACATTTTCTTCAAATATAAATTCATTAATTAAATTAAAAAATTAAATAAATAATAACAAAAAAATAATAGTCCAACAGCAAATATAAAGTGTGTTTTTTTTCCAGGTATAGAAGTTTAAGTTGGCATTACTTTCCAAGATGGCGACCGATTTAACAGCTGTCAAGTGATTTATTCTCAGTTTGGTTTGGCAATTCATCAAAACGATCATCAAGCAAGGCATAGATTCGTCGAATGGGCCCAAAACGAGATTGCCGTTGTTCCCGATTTTCATAAGCGAATTTTGTTTAACGATAAAGCGCACTTCTGGTTGAATGGCTACGTCAACAAACAAAACTGCCGCATTTGGAGTGAGCCTAATCCACAAGTGTATGTCGAAACATCGTTACATCCAAAAAAACTGACTGTTTGGTGCGCTTTATGGGCTGGTGGAATCCTTCTTCAAAAACAATGAAGGCCACAACGTTACAGTCAATGGTGATCGGTATAGAGCCATGATTACTAACTTTTTCATTCCTGAATCGAACAATCATGATGTCCAGGAGCTGTGGTTCCAACAAGACGGCGCAACATGTCACACAGCTCGTGTCACAATCGATTTATTGAAAGACACGTTTGGTGACCGCCTAATTTCACGTTTTGGACCTATGAATTGGCCTCCAAGATCTTGTGATTTAACACCGCTAGACTATTTTCTGTGGGGCTATGTAAAGTCATTGGTCTATGCGGATAAACCACAAACGCTTGACCATTTGGAAGACAACATTCGCCGTGTTATTGCCGATATACGGCCACAAATGTTGCAAAAATCATCGAAAATTGGACGTCCAGATTGGACTACATCCGAGCCAGCCGTGGCAGTCATATGCCAGAAATCATATTTAATATGTAATGCCACGAGATTATCTTTCGAATAAAAAAAATTCATGTCAATCGAAAAATACATCGTTGTTTTATTGCAATTTAAAGTTCTATACCTCTAAAAAAACACCATTTAGAAAGGAAAATCGTTCGTTGTGTCTCTGCAGCGCAATGGATAGAGTGTTGGACTTCTAATCCAAATATTGTGGTTTGAATCCCATCTAGGACGGCTTAATTTCTGAGAATGGGATTTCCCTTTTACTATACTCTTTTATTAAAGTAAATAATGAATAAATTGTAACAAACAAACAAAATTTTGCAACACCCTATATAGAAAGGAAAATGGAAAATAACAACGAAAATCGTTTTATATTTTGTCACTTAATACTGCGATTCTGCCGTATGTATTTACATATTTATATTAATTGTAACTATTTAATAAAAAGTAACTAAAATAAAAAAAAATTTTTTTGACCTAAGGAGGAATTAACTTAATTTTTCCCCTTGATTATATATATATATATAAGAAGCGAATTCTTATATCACAATAGAGTTTCTGACATAATATTCAGAAGATATTAAATTCCTATTTCTGCTTAATTAGGAGCATTTATAATTATCTTTAATGCTGATTTTCATAAGCTTTGAAGCAGAAGTTGTTGACCTTGGCATAAGTGTTTTGTTTTGAGATACCAACCTACGGGTCCATAGCAGAGCCGTATACACGCTAGACGACTGGGAGAAAAAATAATCCCTTTTCAAACCAGTCTTGAAGCAATTTTATTCCTGTCATTTGCGACTGGCAGAAGAATGGTTCGCTGCTTACCCCCTTCCCAATGAAGAAAATTGTTTATGCTATTAAAGAGCAAACAAAGCGATACATAGAGAAGATTCTTTTTCGGCCATTATTGCAATTGACATACTTTCCATTACGTTTTAAGTGTCATTGGAACGTTTTTTGTTGACGTTGTATGCAGATTTTTGTTGAGATGGCAAGCCTGGTTGTGGCACGCGTGTGCCGTTGCCGTTTGAATTAACTGGCAGAGTTCAATTACTGAATCACCACTTCAGCAATAAGCTGTAGCATTTCATTCATAATAATCTTGGTTGCTGCTTTGGGGCAGGATGATTTGAACTGTCCACTTTAGGGTCCGAAATAAACTTGTTAGATGACTGAAAGGAAAAGAAACCACTCTTCAGCTCCAAAAGCGCTTTTATTGTTTGCGAATGGCAGGTGAAGGGTTAGCTGCAGAACCATTCCCCTTATTTATTGATAATACGCTACAAACATTTTGATTTAGGAAGCATAATGTAAATCATAGAGAAAACTTCTTGAAATATTTTGTTAAATTCTGTGTGGAATAGTACATTTATTTAAATCAAACACTGCACAATTGAAAAAGTAAAAAAAAAAAAAGAAGAATTCCACATATTTGTAATTTATCATCGAGTTTTAAAAATATTAAAAACCTGTATCGAATTTCGCTTATGAATTTTCATATCTTAAAAAAAATAATACAAAATATTTTAAAAGAAAAAGAAGAAGTTGGAAAATGCACAAAAAAACTTAACTCTTTTGGATTTTTCGAATATATTTCATTTCTTTCCATCAAAAATACACTAGTCTAAATTTGAGGAAGGAAAATATCAATTTCATAGGATTACCATTACATCCAAGTACTCAAAATGGCAGTTGAGACGGGATCTTTAAAAGTTACACTGAGCCTCGCTTTAATTAATTCCTAATACTCATTATGCATTTATAAGTTCTGAACCATCCTCGTATTGCCAGTTTATTATTATTAGTATTCCGATAGAAACTCTCTATATTTAATCTTCCATTTTCCACCTTGCTCCATAGCTATGGTAGATCTTCTTTAAACAAGCCTTTACGAGAGAGTTGAGTTTATAAAAATGCTCCGGGTTTGTTGAAGGGCTTCTGCTGGAGTACGTGATTAAAAGGATTATATAACTAAGTCGGCTATTCACACTAGAAGTGAGACTGAAAGTAAATATTAGGGTTGCTACAATATCGCCAAGGTATTCTACATGCTCTCATACACTTTTAAATTGGCGAGATAAAGCTCCTCTTCTTGATTAGACACGAGTGAGTGGGTGTTCATTAATGTCACCCTATAAACCAATGTTCCCCAACTTTTAATCGCCGCGGACCGGTCAACGTTTGATAATTTTACTGCAGTCCGCTGAGGGGGAGGACGTTGTTTGTTTATATTTTAAATTGTTTTGTTTTAATAATTTTATTTTAATTGCATTTCAACGTGCCTTCAGAATAAAATATAGCTACACCCAAAATGAAAAAAAAAAGTGATTTAACAAGGAATATAAAGTAATTTTCATAAAAAGTAGCCCAAACCCAAGAAAAATATGCCGCAGTAAATAAAATGGAAATAATTTAATGTTTCTCTCTCGTGCGGACCAGTAGTATTTGATCCACGGACAGGGGATTGGAGACCACTGCTATAAACCACTGGTCGGTAACCTTTTAGCTGTGATGCGCCAAACCAACCTACCAATATGATTCAGCTTGAGTGAGTGAGTGAATATTAACGTCGCACTGTTCAGCTACACGAGGGCTTTTGGCGACGGACCACGTAATTTTCAACCATGGTCAAGTGAAGTGGACGACACCTGAGCTGGCACCCCCCTCTACTACCACATCAACTAAACCACAACCAACTACTACCACACCAACGGGAGGACGTTTCAGCTCTCAACAGATTTAATGTGCATCGCTACCTACACGGCGGGTCTTTAATGGTACTGGGCTCGAACTCATGACATGTCTGTCATGATTCGATACCTTGACCACTGGGCTACCGCAGCCCATGATTCAGCTTGTCACACAATAATACATTTCCAAGCAATTCGACTTCAGCGATGTTGCATGCAGAGTTAGAGAACAGAAGTCAACAGTATATATGTATACAGTTTTATCATACATTATTTTTGTATCATTTAAAGATATTTCTTAACGTAAGAATAGACAGTATAAAATATAACTACTTCTTATACAAAAATATAAAAAATATACATATATTATGCATATTTATTGAAATAAGAAACAGACAACGTAAAAAATTAATATTTTATAAATAAACATTTCTCTACATTGTAATTAAATAAATAGACAAAGAAAAATTTTAATGTGAATTTGAATATTCCACCGCTCTACTCTTTTATTTCGCAAAATCAGGAACGTAATTTGTGATTTTCATTTTGACACGATTTTTAGCATTCAGTTGTTAAGCAATTTCTTTGCGGAATCGAAACGTTTGTCCCATGAGGAAAGATTTTTTACTTATACATGTAGAACCGAAATCGGAAAACGAAGTACACATGTAATTTTCTCTTTTTAAACAATTGAATCTCTCCAGCAATGGCATTCAATAATTTACAAAATAGCTGGAAATTTATGTTTAGGGATATCTTTCAGAATTTTTCGTAATTCTATAAATGTCCGTAATTTTGAAGATGTTTGTCAAATAAGGTCTATTACAAATTTATCAACTTCTGTCCATTCAAAACTGACAAATTTGTAAAGAAGTGCAGAGTGCCATGAGAATTCTACCCCGTGCCCAGTGGCGTAACGAAAAATATTAGCGCCCCCTCCTCCTAGATAGTAAGGTTTTGGATCCCAAGCAAGATCTCATAAGGGCTTGCATACTAGGCGTCAGTCAAGCTTTTGGTTCCCTAGGATCCTCCTGCAATGTGGGGTGTACGTTACGCCGCAGAGCGTGCCACATGTGGCACGCATGCCAGGGTTTTCCAATCCGTGCTACAAATCAAGAAAAGAGCTATTGGAGATGGACTTCATAATTTTGAGCAACAGTCAAGTGACGAGGATGATACCTTAGCTGGATTCCTCTCTCTAATATACCACATCACGCCAACGAGAAATTGTTTTGAGCCTGGACATATTTAACGTGCACCAAACTCTTTACATGGTTGATCTTCAATGGCACTAGGACTTGAACTCATGACACTCTGGTCGAGAGCTCGACACCATAACTACTAGGCTTTCTCTGCCTTTTGAGATTTAAGTCATGTTCTACAATAAAGTGCTACAACATATATGCACGCATAGTTCTTTGTAATAATACTCGTATAAAAGGGCACATCTTTATGATTAATTTTGGATTTTCATGGGTCAATATATAATTCTTCCTGCCTTTTTTGACCTCGTTTCGATTTAACCCTTTATCTAAAGCATTATGAAATTTACTGCAGTTTTTTTCATGCAATATACTTTTTTTTAATCACTACATTGAAATTTAAGAGATATACATAAAAAAATGCTGAACTCTTAGAAATTTAGTCCGTTACAGATAATTAATTAATTACAGATATTCAACTGTAAAATTAATATATACACTGATCACTTAAAATAAAGAGTCAAATCGTTTTTTAAGGTCTTCATTAACATACAAAAAAGGCCGCGGTAGCCGAGTGGTATAGGTATCGGGGACCGTGGCTTGCTTTGTCACGGGTTCGAACCCCGTACCACTAAAGACCCGCCGTGTAGGGCAGCGATGCACGTTAAATCTGTCGAGAGCTGAAACGTCCTCCCGTTGGTGTGGTGTGGTAGTTAGGAGAGGGGGGTGCCAGCTCAGGTGTCGTCCACGTCACTTGACCATGGTTCAAAATTACGTGGTCCGTCACCAAAAGCCCTCGTGTAGCTGAACAGTGCGACGTTAATATTCAATCAATCAATCAAACATACAAAAAAGTAAGACACCTTTTGATATTAACTACTTTTTCGGAACAAAAATGGCAACCCTCGCAATCCGCTGAAAACGCCATCAGCCGAAAATGCACAATTTCTGCTGTAAATCTATTCGCCTTACCCGCTAAAATACTCAACACAGAACCCGTGTTGCTATATATCTTGGAAGAATTAATTTCAAAGAATATTCCTGCTAAGTATCGTCAGAGTATTCGTAAAAATGGTTATTCTATGTAATTTTAAAGTGAGTGGCACTTAAAAGTACCGTCGGTTGAAAAAGAAAAGAAAACTTTATCGTGTGTGTGTGCTCATTTATTGCTTTTTATGCATACCTTTAATTACAATTTTATACCTTCGGTAGCTTAGAGTTCATGGTCATAAACTAGTTGCAGGCTTTGGGAAGTCTCCGGTTCAAGTCACAGGAACGGCAATGGTAGCGTAGTGGCCAAATTCACGGACTCCTGACTTGCATGTCATGAGCTCAAGCCTATTGCCGCTGAAAACCTGCCGTGTCCCCATCACTTGACTGTGTTTTAAAATTACGATGTCCACGCGTGTTGGTAATAGCCATCGCTTTGCTTTGGAGTGAGTGAATATTAACGTCGCACTACTCAGTTATTCGAGGGCTTTTGGCAACGGACCTCGTAATTCTGAACCATAATCAAGTGACGAATACGATATCTGAGCTGACAGCTCCCTTTCCTAATTTCCACACCACACCATTGGAAGGGCGTTTGATCCTCGACGCAATTAACATGCATCGACCTCCTCCGAACGGCGGGTCTTCCGCGTTTTTTGGCTCGAGCTCATGATATAACGGCTACGAGCCCGGTATCTTGACCACTAGGCTACCATGGCCATCACTCTGCTTTGGAGTACAATATTAAGAGAGACGCTCGCATTACTTATATAATTTTCATTTTAATATTTTTTCTTTCCCACAGTTTCTAATAACGAGTTACTCAAATTATATGTCTGCAAATTTTTATGGAATTTTTTTAATATCCCAAATTTTGTTTCTACAACAGCGTTGAGAAACACTGTTGTAGAAACAACCCTGTGAGGGGGAGGGGGTAAGCAAATTGAAAAGTCGAAAATAAAATTTCTCTGAAAAGGAAGGAAAGCAAAATACATTCTCACATAACAAAAATAAAACACACTTATACTAATATAATATACGCATAGGGATTACAAAACCGGTATTTCGAACCATTTGTACAATTTTGTAATACCGGTATTCACAAGTTTAAATACCGGTTTTTCGTTATTTACTAGAAATCATTTAAAATTGTCTCCATTATATGTTCAGTAATCGCGCTAACATAGCAAAATAGTATACGTGTTTGTTTGTGTGTCTCCCTAACCGGCAAAATTAATTAGATTGGGGGTATAAAGTCGCACTGTACAATCAAGAGAAGCGATAAAATATGAGAATCATCCACAAAGAGGTGGGCCAAAACTGTCCTATTACAGCCCAGAGCGATACTGCGTACGCGCAGGATTCGTAGTCAGATATTCGTATATGTGAAAACAAGGTTGTGGTTGTGAACAAAGTTCGATGTATTTTAAATTGTTCAATTTGTTATATTCACATTGTATGTGTGCATATATCATATTTTAGGGTTGAAAAAATATTTTTCAGATTCATTATATAAAGAGTGTTTTTTTTCCAGGTATAGAAGTTTAAGTTGGCATTACTTTCCAAGATGGCGACCGATTTAACAGCTGTCAAGTGATTTATTCTCAGTTTGGTTTGGCAATTCATCAAAACGATCATCAAGCAAGGCATAGATTCGTCGAATGGGCCCAAAACGAGATTGCCGTTGTTCCCGATTTTCATAAGCGAGTTTTGTTTAGCGTTGAAGCGCACTTCTGGTTGAATGGCTACGTCAAGAAACAAAACAGCCGCATTTGGAGTGAAGCTAATCCACAAGTGTATGTCGAAACACCGTTACATCCAGAAAAACTGACGGTTTGGTGCTCTTTATGGGCTGGTGGAATCCTTCTTCAAAAACGATGAAGGCCACAACGTTACAGTCAATGGTGATCGGTATAGAGCCACGATTACTAACTTTTTCATTCCTGAATTAAACAATCATGATGTCCAGGAGCTGTGGTTCCAACAAGACGGCGCAGCTCGTGCCACAATCAATTTATTGAAAGACACGTTGGGTGACCACCTAATTTCACGTTGTGGACCTGTGAATTGGCCTCCAAGATCTTGTGATTTAACACCGCTAGACTATTTTCTGTGGGGCTATGTAAAGTCATTGGTCTATGCGGATAAACCACAAACGCTTGACCCTTTGGAAGACAACATTCTCCGTGTTATTGCCGATATACGGCCACAAATGTTGCAAAAATCATCGAAAATTGGACGTCCAGATTGGACTACATCCGAGCCAGCCGTGGCAGTCCTATGTCAGAAATCATATTTAAAATGTAATGCCATAAGATTATCTTTCGAATAAAAAAAATTCATGTTAATTGAATAATACATCGTTGTTTTATTGCAATTTAAAGTTCTATACCTCTAAAAAAACACCCTTTACATACTCATAAATAATAACCCATAATAATGAATAAGAATAACTTTAAAGAACATAAAAAATCATTTGATAATACTTCGATTTGGTTTCATTATTCACATGATGAAAAGAATATGGTGGCATAGTGTAAATAACATGTTCCTTTTCTTTTTTGTGATTCTTTACATACTGTTATAATTTATAAGTTACAAATTATTTTTGCGGTATTTGCACTCTCTAATAAAGCAATTGGCAAATAAAAAAATACCAGTGTTTTTTCTTTCTTTTCTAAAATTTATACTTTCGGTATTTAAATCGGTATCCCGGTATTAAGATCTAAAAAATACCGAATACCGGTATTAGATTTTTGGTCCGGTATTGCAATCCCTATATACGTATCAATGTATCTGTACAGCACAATGTATTTCTGTGGTAATAATTTGACAATGCTAAGGTAGGAAAAAGTTTAATAATTACTAGCGACATCCGCGGTCTAGTCATATACAAAATTATATAGATTGATTATTTGTACGGTTATAATTGAAATCATGGTGTAGCTTTACGTCAAAGTACATTATTATTGAATTAAATACATTGTTATTGTATGCAGGGGGGCGCGATATGAAAATTAGAATTGCAAATAGGTTGCATATACTCAAAGTTTGCGAAGCAATGTTCTACAAATTAACACAGTAATAGAATTAGTTCTATTTTGGATTATTATTCTGAAAGACCAGGGGCCGTAGATGACACCTGTGCTGACGGAACCCCTCTCTCCGAACTTCCACACCACGTCACGAATTGACCACGATAGTTTTAACGTGCATTATACACGACGGGTCTTCGGTGGTACTACGGCTCGAACTCATGACATACGGGTCGAGAGCTCGTGACCATTGACGCTAGGGTACCATGGTCACTTGTTATGCTTCAAATTGCGACAAAGTGATCAAAGCTACACAAATACTATTGGTGATGGACTTCGTAATTTCGAACCACATATGATGTAACAGAACGACATCTGAAGTGACATCCTTCTCTCCAAACTTCTATATTACGCCAACGTGAGAATTCAAACAATCAGAGATTCAACGTGCTTCACCCCGCTACACAATGAGTTAATGTTACCCATTTTGCACTAGAACGAAGGTCACCGAACTACAGCTTCTGGGCCATCACCTGTCTCCGAAGTCCAGTAATCTGGTCCACTTCACTTTGTTTTCTTTACATTGTAAAATTTATAAATGCAGTTAAATCATATTGAGGAATTAGGAAACATAATAACTGGCAGACATTATAAAATTGGTTTTATTAACTAATTAATAATATGGGACGCATGTCTTTAAAAATTGAAAATAAGTTGTTGTTGTTGTTAAAGACACCTTTATAACGGTCTAAGGTCGATGCACACAAAGTTCATGGAGGGTAAGGGCTAGATGTACGCATTCCGTTAGCTGGCCAAATGGCACAGTAGTCAGCATCACTAACAACTATACTGGATGGGCGGCACTTAAAAGTATTCGACTACCCTAAAATCATGATTTTTCTTAAAAATTTACAAATTTTTTTTATGACTTTATTGTATAGGTAAGCTTATTATCTTTATAAAAATACCAAGTTTTTTATTTTCCATTCACTAGAACAGAAACTACAAGTGCTTTAGTAAAAAAGCAGATGCCATAACTTTACATAAGACGTCAAACTTTAAAATGCGTTTTACTCGAAAAATGTGTTTCTTTTTTTCTTTTATTTAATCGAAAAACTCAAACGGGGACAGTGATTGCTCAAAAAGTTTTTAAAATAATTTGCTAAAAAATTCAGGGTATGTTCTGCATATCACTATAAGAGTTTTGACCTTCAGATTTATCAATCACTGTTTCATTACAAAATTTGCAGTTCTTTTTGTGAATATAATCGCTGTGTTTTTTAAAGCAATTTCATATAACAATTAAGATAAAGTGCTCTAGTTTTTGTAAAAACTAAAATATCTCTTATCCTGAAGTTCATTTCAAAAATAAATGGCAAAGTAATACATCAAAATTGAAAAATTGAAAATTTATTCATTCACTATTTTTACAGAGCGGGCCCCGTTTAGGTAATTTTTTGCCACTTTTTACCTATTTTTCCCATTTTAGTAGTAATAATTTATTTTTCTCTTCTTAATTTTAACCTTTTTTCTTGAAGTTTACTAAATAAATTTAAGAAACGCAAAAAAAAGTCGCAAATAGTCGGATAACTTAAAATAAGTTACGAATGTAGGATATGAAGTTAGACTAAATAATTATCTTTAATGACATTTCCTTAACTTTAACATTCCAGTAATAGTTAACTGTAGGTCAAAATTAAGATGTACTGGTATGATGTGCTATAGGCTTTGGCGGCCGGAGTAGCCCAGTGGTCAAGGTCATGGACTCAAGACTGGCGTGAGTTCGAGCAACAAAGTCATTGAAGACCCATCATGTTAAGAGGCTGATGCACTCTAAATCTGTCGAGACGGAAAGTGAAGGTATTTTATTGAAAAAAAGTAGTTCGGTGAGGGCAATGCCAGCTCAGGTGTCGTTCTCTTCATTTGACCATGGTTTAGGATTATGAGGTCCGTCGCCAATAGCTTTCCAGTGTGACGTTTATAAACACTGACATACGCAGTGTAAAACTAAGTGAGCTAGTTAGATTGATTGAATATTAACGTCGCACTGTTCAGCTACACGAGTGAGCTAGTTAGACATTGGACCTTGGGACTTTGAAACAGAGTCTGGTCCTTAGACTAAAAGATTTATAGACTCCTGCTCTAGAGCATCGCAACCCACAATCAGTGAGTATTAACGTCACACTATTCAGCTACTCTAGAGCTTTTAGTAACGTATCTCGGAATTTGAACCATGGTCAAGTGACTAGCATAATACCTGAGTTGCCCCCGTCCCCTAACTTCCGCATCACACTAGCGGGAGGACGTTTGCGTTCAGACAGATTTAATGTGCATCGGTACTCTCAGTAAGGCGGGTCTTCAGCGGTACAGGGATCGAACTCATAACACGCCGGTCAAGAGTCCGTGACCTGGATGACCAGGCTACCGCGGCTACATCACATTCCTCAATTATGTTGTCTAGTCACGCATTGCGCATCTGTATTGCTACTTCTTCGGTTGTTTAGAGGTTCGATGGAACACTGAAAAAAACACAGCTCGTAATACTATTATATATATATATATATATATATATATACATATTACTGGTTCTTATTTTCTTTTATGTTTGTTTCTTAATTTCATTCGATACTTATTATTTTTACTTTTCATTGATGATTACTCTTAAAATTAATATTTACATACATTTAGATTCTATTAAAAAAGTAGTATTTTTATTCACAATTAAATATACATGAATTACGTTTTTTTTAAAGAAAAGGAGGACATTTAAACATAAAAAAGAAATATCTAATGAAGTGATAAATCTTCAACTTAATATTTAAAAAAAAAAGATTTGCATAATTATCAACACTCCATACTAATTTTTCTTCACATCCATTTTTCTTTATAATATTTCACCTGATTTTAACAGATAATTAATCATAAATGATTAAAAAAAATGTTCCCTTTTTATAATCCATTCTAAGTGATCACGTTTAATTAATGGTTAAATAAAATTAGCCTTAGCAAATATAATCACTTCATAGATTATACTTATTTAAAAAAGTGTTCAAATTATGTGATTTATTTTCTGGGAAGATAATAAAATTTTTTCTTTGATCGATTTCCATTGTTACGAGAGTAAAATGTTTCAACAATATTAAAGTTTTAAACTTATATGAAATTTGTTATCTTTTTAACTCAACCATTCTGTAATATTTTAAGGCAGTTTTAAAATAAAGAAATGGGCCTTTTACGACAAAGTAGCCATGGAATCGAGATTGTGACAAGACGTGTAACATAGTGGTCATAGTCACATGACCAACGTGTCATCTTTCGAGTTCTAGTGCCACTGAAAAGCCGTCGTAAAGAGGGGGTGGGGGACAATGATAGAGGTACCTAGTAAAAATTTAACTTTATCCTCTCATCATAATTAATGTAAAAAAATAGAAAATAATTATGCTGTACTTGCACAAAAACTAATTTGGTATCAAAAATATTAAAGTTCGAAAGCACGCTGTGAAAAAACCAACTGATCTTCCTTAGGGTGATACTACAGTTGAACAGGGGTGGGAGAGAAGCTAAAAGGCGGCGGTTGCCCAATGGTTAAGGTATCGACTCATAACAGGCATGTCATGAGTTCGAGCCTAGCACCACTAAAGACCCGCCGTGTAGGGCAGCGATGCACGTTAAATCTGTCGAGTGCTGAAACAGCCTTTCCGTTGGTGTGGTGTGGTAATTAGGAGAGGGGGTGCCAGTTCAGGTTTTGGCCTTATTCCTTAACTGTGGTTCAAAATTATGGGGTCCGTCGCCAACAATCCTCGTGCTGCTGTATAATACGACGCTAATAAAACGTTCACTTTTTTTCTCGAGCTCTGGCCAGCGTTCTTTCTGACGGATCATGGGTTCTAGTCTTGGTACCACTAAAAACCCCTAATGTAGAGGGACGGAAGTGCGTTGAATGTTCAGAATCAAGTATAAAATACCTTTTAGGAATCTTTTATATTTTTTAATCTTCAAAAACTTGTAAAATATGCAATTTTATTTAATTCTTTACGTATACGTAATTTTTTAAATTATTATTTTTTTTTATTTCAGGACTAATTGGGTAGCGAAGTTCTTGTCTTCTAAATGTAAGTACATAACTATTGTTTGAATATTCATGTTTTTTAAAATGTTTCCTAATAAGCATTTTTGTTAACTCCTCGTTCTTAGTGACAGTTAATGTGTAATAATAGAATCTTAGTTTCTAAATGAAAGACCTTAAAAGTGTTTTCTTGAATTTTTGAAAAGAGCTGTTATGGATGTTTTTTCAATGCACACAACTTAATCGTCAACTTGGTGTACTAATATGAACACATCGAGGCGTTGAAGCGGTTTTATACATTCGTAGTCAAAGGTGTGAATTATATATTCTAGGGTCCTAACATAATTACTACTAAAAATAGTCAATGAAATAGAATAATAAATGTTACATTTTAAATTAATTCGCTTTTGAAAACACAATTTACAGATTTAAGAATAAAATTTGTCCTCTAACGAAGCCAGTGAAATCTGAAGAAGACGTTTATGTAAAGCTCTATCGCAAAATACTTTGAAAATTGAGTTTTATTTTATATGAATAAAATTAAGTAAGGTATCATTTTTTTAAAAAAAAATCAAGAGTTACATGAAAAGAAAAAAAATCATTAGAGAAGAATTATCGGGATCAATATTTAGGTAGTTCGCCGTCAAAAACCTACTAACTCTTGACAGTGTTTTTATTCTTTGCTTACTTTCATTGCGCTCATCGACCAACCGATTTCGTTTGGTTTCTTTCTTGGCGATAATTGCAATTCCTTGTAAGTTAGGGAACTCGTAGAAAATGTGGGGAGGAAAAAAAAATGATTTGATAAAAGTAGCAACCAGTTTTGAGATAAAATTGTTGCAAAAAAACTCAGTCCAATGAACCAATTGTGGAGCAAAAATATGTGGAGTGATTTAATTAAAAATTTAACAAATTTCAAGAACATACAAAGGAAATCCAATTTATGTAAACTGAATGAATATTTTCCTTATTAAACTCCACGAGCTTGATATTATTGTTTTGTTTTAGGGGAAAAGTCCGAAAACTATTTATAAACTTTGAAAACGAATTTATACTTACCGTGGTGTTTTGATGTTGCAAATCTGTCTCAAATTCTCTTATTCGAGTACCATTAATACTTTAACTACCGACGGTATATAGTTATAAGTACCACTCCCATATTAAAATTACATAGAATAGCAATTTTTACAAATACTCTGACGATACTTAGAAGGAATATTCTTTGAAATACACTCTTCTCAGCAAGGGGTTCTGTGATGAGTATTTTAGTGGGGAAGGCGAATAGTTTTTTGCAGAAGTTGCGTTTTCGGGTGGCGGCGTTTTCAGCGGATTGCGAAGATTGTTATTTTTGTTCCTAAAAATAGTTAAGTGTCAAAAAGTGTCTTATTTTTTTGTATGCTAATGAAGACCTTAGAAAAGCATTTGACTATTTATTTTAAGTAAACAGTTTATGTTATTAATTTTTTACAGTTGAAATTCTTTCATTAATTAATTAGCTCTAACGGATTAATTTTCCCAAAATTGAGTATTTTGTTTATATCCCTTAAGGTATCCGAATTTGAATTGAAAATGACCAAATTTGATCAAGACAGATATATTTGTCTTTTATTTTATTGAGTATACCTATCTTTTGGCTTTACAAAACATACTTTGTTTTGCTTCTAAGCTACCTAGAGGCCAAATTACGATTAATTTTATAAAGTTAGAAAAACCGGAAGTGAGTCTTTGATCTACTAGAAGTGGACATTTAAAATGTTCAAAATCTATCATGGCTAGTCTGATAAATCAAAATATTACGAATGTATTTTTATAAAACTTTTTGAACCTGATATTTATGTTATTTGCTAGAAAATGTGCTACAATATTTTTCATTTTTTGAATACTTTTTGAGTTATTGTTTGTTATTTAAATAATGGTCTCATTATATAAGAATCTGATTTTTCTAAAAATGTTTACTCGATCAGGTATAAAATTTTAATAAAACACTAAAATTTTAGTACTTTTTTAGATTGCATCTAATTTGTTTTAGTAATACTTTTACTAATATAAGTTTACTTTTTTCTCTAATTGCTTTGAAGTTTTATAAAAAATATTGCTAAAATTCCACATATAGTTGTGATTTTTGTGAAATTAGGCAATTGAGTTAAATATTAGTATTTATTGGTATTGAGTCCTATAAAAAGCATTTATAATGTTTAAATTTGCTATTTTGTCAAAAAGTACTCTTAACGTGTTCGGATACCTTAATTTTCAAAGTAATGATTAAAAAAAAAAAATGTCGTGAATCATAATGCGATAGATAAAGGGTTTTAAGAATGTATATGTGAAATTCTACTCGACATGAATTTGGTGCATATATGTTGCCAAATGTTTCACGATTAAATTCAGTGGAGTACAGTTTATCGTTTTCTACAATAAAACTTTATATACATACTAAGGACTAACAAGATAATTTACCAAGGGAAGAAAAAAAGTTCATATAGAAAGCTTAGTTATATACTACTAGTAAAAATAAATCATAAACAGATTTTTATAGTATAACCATAGTTACACCATATAACAAAAAAGAATCTTCTTCTGTTTTTCCAGAAAATAGCCCTTAGCAATTGCAAGAATATTTATATTGTAACAATGTGAAAGAAACTAAACTGACTTATTTTTTCATAGTTACACTCTTGTGTTGTTGTTGTGGCTAATGCCACCTGTCTGACGTAGTCAGAACGAGGCCCACGAAATTCATCGTGGCAAGGGGGTAGAAGTACGTCTGTCGTTGGCGGCCTTAGCCACCATACAATACGATTTTGCTCGGTGAAATTCCCGAAGGGAAGGAATGAATGTGTTTCCAGAGCCTTGAGACAGGTTGAAATTCTTTACGATAGATAGCGACGCCACCGATCTCCACCTCCACCATTCAGGCTTGGAACTGAAGGGGGGTGAATTATTCTCCAGTCCCCTGCACCTGTGGGATTCAGCCCACAAGACTTTCGGACCCACTAATTTAACTAGCACGTACTATGTGTGTACTCGGAAGGTATTTGGTGGCGTCGGGCATTGAACCCAGGCCTTCTGGTCTGGAGTCCGATGCTCTAACCATTAGGCTACCCACAGCCCAGTTACACTCTTGATGAGGATAAATTATCAAGCGGAGCCATTTTTGAGTACCTAGTCGTTTTATAACTTCAAATGTTCTACACAAAATGGAAAGTTGTAGAAATCTTCTGAAAACAATATTATATTGTAATTAGAATGGATTTCCTTTTGTCGCGTAAATGGTCATAAATGTAGAAAAATGGATTGAAGGAATGCTGTAAGTTTTTTTTTTTTTTTTTTTTTTTGGTATTTGCGTATTATATTATCTACTAATTTTGTCAAACTAAAAAATGTAGCAAAATGTCGCCGCATGCATCCATAGTGGAAACAGCGTCACCGTGCACATTCGAACATTACAAGAACTATGGCAGCATTTGGCGACATTTTCGAGTTGTTGACATGTTTCGATTTGCGAAAATTGCTTAACGGTGTGATATGCAAGGTTGTAATATCCAAGTGTTTTATTAGGCGAAAGGAGCCACTAAATAACTGGAAAAAATGTCTGATTGGATTAATTGTTTGGAATAAAATAAACAATAGTTCGCAATATATATATATATTTTTCCTTTTCAAATATTTTTCTTCATATTAAACAATTATTATTATTGTTATTATTCATTTTTGTAATATTCCATTCTAAACATGTATTTCTGTGTGAAATTCCTAAAAATCATTAATATTTAAATTTAAGCGCCTTATTCCAACAAAATACAGAGGGACTAACACTTTTTTCAAAACAAAATTTCATAATACGTTTTTATTAATATTTAAAATTGTGAGATTAATTTTTTTCAATCTTCTATTTGATAATCCTGTTTTAAGCTACAAACCTAAATTATGATTTTTTAGGATAAAAGGGCCTTTCTTAAAGTTTTTAGGGAGGTTTTTGCTTACCATTCCACTTTCCCTATTCTCCAATGTTCATAAATCGTGGCAGGCTTCCGCTTTGAAAGAGCTCTTTCCAGCAGACCGAAGACTCAAAAGTCCATTGAGGAAACGTCTAGGGAATTTTCAAAAATATTTTTAAAAAGTATATGTAAAACTTTTTTTTGTAAATAAAAAAGTATATGTAAAAGTTTTTGCCTTTTCCCTACCAAGAAACGTATTAGTAGTTTTTGTGGCATAACAGATGACTTCGTATGTCTCGACACAGTTTTACTCTTTAAAAGAGTCATTAAAATACAGAAAAAAGGAATTTCGTCTGTAAAATATTGATCGTAAAACATTATATTTATAGTATACTGCTGGCCACTGTGAATGCAGCACCCTGAAGGAAGCATGCAAATAACATAAAATTTACAACATGCATTACCGGAGGTAAGATATGCAAATGATTAGAATTTCAGCGCAGACACATATCACGCGCACCTGTGGCGCCACCTCAAAGCGTTATTTAAGGCTTGGAGAATTTGACGATTTCAAGTTCAGCAATTGTGTTTTTCTTGTGGTTTTTTCAAAAAACGATCAGTTATGCCTTGTAGAAAACAGCGATCAGCTTTTGATCAAGTATCCGACAGAGGGAGGATAGTGGTCTACCGAGATATATAATGGATTATCTTTCAGGAAAATCGGTAGTCATGCTGGACGAAACCAAACAACTGTAATGCGGATATGTGACCGTTGGATGCAGGAGGGTACGACGGACCGACGTGGTCGATCGCATCCATCTCAGTGCACCACTTCACGTGAGGACAGGCAAATTGTGCGCATGACAGTGACGGATCGCTCAGTCACGTCACGAACCGTAGCACAGCACATTGAGTCTGTAACGCATCATTCAGTGTCTGCGCGTACCATTCAACGCCGTTTACAGCAGAGTGAACTCTCCGCAAGACGTCCATTGCTTGGTCTACCTACGCCAATGGTGTGATGAAAGAAGGATTTGGTGGCAGAATGGAATGAAGTTGTCTTTACTGACGAGTCAGTTTTTATTTTAATTTTGATTAATTTTTTTCTTAAAAGTTTCGTTATATAATTGTATTTAAAAATATTTTTTCATCTGAATTTTTTAAAAGTTAGTATAACTTCAAAAGTGAACATTTTTATACCAAGTAAAATTAATTTTGTAAATTATGATTAATTTTGTACAGAATCCAGCGCGATGTAAAATACTGGTTTTCATATTTTTGAAAAAATGTTCAATCTTTATTTTTATATAACTTTTTGAATTCCTACTCAAATTTTTAGAAAATTTGAGACATTTAGTAAATAAATATACTTATCACGTGGTAAAAATTTTAAATTATTGTTTTATTTTGTTGCTAAGTTACATTGGTTTGAAGAAGGATGTTTATTTCGAGTGCACTTATATCTGTTAAGAGTCCTGTGAGCCCTTGATTTCTCATTGTAAGAGAACTCGTGATGATGATAAACGTTTAAATGAAATTTTACCTGAATTCTCTTGAAATGCCATTTGAACATTTTTGTTCTATATTTTCAATAGTAAATATGTCTTTTTAGTTTATTAGAGACGTATAAGAAACTCCATTCTCCATTAGGGGAATAATATCTTTCCCTTTATCCCGTTCACTTGAATTCATACTAGGGCTCTGCAAAATGTCTTGAATTGAACCTTATGTTTCTATAAAGGGCATTAGATTTTTTCGTATTTACGTATCAAACCGTTGACCCATTCGTCAAGTGAAATATGTCGCCAATTCTGTCGATATGCAGCCAATAGTAACAGCGTTCCTTCTATACTAAATCACAATAATAATAAAAACAAGTGTAATATAAAATAAAAAATTTTAAGTCAATTCCTACTTAGACTTCCTTATCAACAAAGATCAATTTTATTTTAGCTACTTTTTATTAAAGAGTTACAGTTAATATAAATATGTATATACATATGATAGAATCACAACAATAAGTGGTAATTAATTTTTATTCATTATCATTAAAGTATCGTATTGTCATCCAAAACAATAGTGTCTATAAAGTTTCAGTTCAACTGAATGCTTTAAAACGTGAGAAAAAAAAAACATTTTCAAGTTTTGACACAAGTCGCCAAGAGGCTCGCTAAGTCGCCAACGTGGCAATGTTTGAAATTCTTTAAATAATTAGTTTAAATCAGTTGATTTTCATTAATTACTAGCTGCATGGCCCGGCGTTGCACGGGCTATCTCTTCTTTTATAAATTTTCCCTTTCTTTCACAAAATCAGAACTTCTAATACTAATTTTCAAAATGGCTTCCCGTCCCCCTCCACCGCTTAGCCCGGCGTTGCTCGGGCTTTCTCTTTTCCTCATGACACCAGCATTTCTGTGTGCGTTTGTACGTGCACAATGTGAGTGATTTCTAAAATTATGTCGAAAAATTTCCCTTTTTAGAAATTTGCTCCATTCCACTTATTTTTGATTTAAGACAGGTTTCTTTACCCTCTCTATAGCCCGAACACGGTTCTTTTTAGTGTTAAATTATTCTTCTATCTTCCCCTCCTTCTCACAGATAAGATATAGCTTCAAATTTCGATGTATGACTTATAAAGTAAATATTGCGTTAGAATTTAAAAAGTTATTAATGTGAAGCAATAATAAAAAGAAAACGATTCTGATGCTAAGAGTAAAGCTTTAAAAAGTAGCGTAATGCGAAATTGAAAGTTTCTGCCTCCTTAGTTTCTAACCTGGGAACTACCGTTTCATAAAGCGCAGCCGATTTAACAATCGTGCCATCGGTTCCTTCGGAGGAAAGCATTGATTTGAGCTTTAAAATAAAGGTAGATTTTTCGTTAAAAAAAATATTTTTTTCGGGCTTTATTTTTATGTTAATGCTTTCAAACTTCATATAAATAATAGACGATGTACTTTTTAATTAACAAAGAATTCCTTTAGTAATGAAATAATAGAAATAATTCTTTTAAAAAAACATATATATATATATATTTATTAAAATCAAGTAATTAATAAAAGAATAATTTACAGATAGCTATTGAAACGATTGTTTTTGTAATCATAAAGTATGAAACAAAAATAAAGAATGTAATTATAATTAATTAATTATTACTGACATTTTAGGCAATTTTTTTCGTTTAATTTTGCAGCCACCGAAAACCCAAGAGTACATTTTTTTTTAAAAAAAAAAGAATAGTTTTATGTATGGAATAGAAATTTTAAAAATTACAAAATTATTAGATCGTGTTTTAAAAACCTCGGGGAAAAAAGAAGTTCCGAAAATATTTTTAAAAAATTATAAAATAATTAAATTGAAAGAAAGATAGTTTTTTTAACCGTAATTTTTAAGATATTTTATCAATCATTGTACAGATTACGTGTAATATTGTTCTACACGCGGGAAAAAAAACATGAACTTCTTTTTAATATAAAATATTTTTTCAAGCGGGACAACTTATAAGTCGTATTCAAAAAAAGGAACCAATTTCGACTCATTTTTTATTTAAAAAAAATTTAAAATAATTAAATTGAAAGAAAGATATTTATATAATTTTATTACATTAATTTTTAAATAAATTTATTTATATGCAAATTTTTTTTTTTAAAAACAGAACTTTTTCCCGATATTCTCTGCAGATGGCGCCACGATGCATTTAAATGCGTTTTAAGGTTTTTAATTGATATCTTTTTAACTAATTATAATAACGGAATATTAATGGTCAAAACGGATTTCTGGGATCTTTCCCGAAATTTTGATACCTTCTGCTAGTTTCTGCGTCTTGTGGTTCTTGAGAAAATTGAGATATATACATAGATACACGTTTGTTTACCTAATAATTTTAATATTTAAGATAATTAAATTACTGTATTTTCATCCAAAATAATCATGTATATAAAATTTCAGCTCAATTGATCGATTTAAAATGTATTTCATTAACGATTGAAAATTCCACCAAGATAAATAAATAAATATATAGAGAGTGTGAGTTATAATAGTAGGAATTAATGACAGCATTTGGCGCCTTTTTTTAAAAATTGGCGTCATCTTTTAATTTGTCGAAATGGGTCGGTAGTAAAATAAGTACATAAATACTAATTTTTAAAATTCTTTTTTATCTGTAAATTTAGGTTTATTTCGTTTACTGTCACTTCAGATGTTTCTGAATGAGGTTGGATCCTAATTGAATCCCCTGATTTGACGACAAAAAATTGGCACCACTTTTTTGTGGGGATTTTACTATTAAGTTTTAAATTTTTGCACACAAACTATGAGCTTAGGATTTAACGCGTTGGATATTTTGAAAACGTGGTTTTTCCTTTAAAACATTTCGCGAAAATTTTTGATGCCAAAACAAATCGGGGGGTTTAACTAAAACTGAACTCGGAATGATTTTTATGTCGGTAGGTTTTGCATTAATTTTTACTTGAAAAAGTTTTGAAACAGTATCTTTTCCAGGTGAATGTTTCAATTATTCTTTTCACATAGAAATAAAGATTTAAATCTTATTTCTTTCGAAAATTCATTATAATGCTTTTAATTGCGGAATAGGAATATTTCTTATCAAAAAGAGCAGGAATTCTTTCTACATACAGCTTGTTTATATCCGCCATTTTCCCATAAGAATAAATTTAAAAGAATCAGACGATAGTTTTAATTTAAAATAATAAGCCGTTGCCAGGAGCTTTCGAGATGAAACGTTTTCAATTTTTAAAAAATCCTTCGTCGAAATCGCTTTAAAAATACTGTATGTATTTCAAACACTTCGTACAGTGTAAGAACAGGATTTGAAAGATTTGTGTGTGCGTCAGACTCCCACATATTTTCCTAGTCCCGGCACGTTAGGCTGGCCTGTCATTCCCGGTAAATTATCGATCATTCGAATTTTCATTTTCGTTTCGTTCGAGTGCAG
Source organism: Trichonephila clavipes (assembly GCA_019973935.1). Lineage (NCBI taxonomy): Eukaryota > Metazoa > Arthropoda > Arachnida > Araneae > Nephilidae > Trichonephila > Trichonephila clavipes. The sequence goes on along the minus strand of BMAU01018370.1, from coordinate 905,402 downwards.
GAAAATTAATCTTGATGAAGGTAAGGGCAGGGGGTAAATCTTTTGCAAAAGAAACAGATCACGGTAACGATGTTAGCTGATGTTTTGCCGTCACGAGATTTAAAAATTAGGACTAAAGGGAGAAAAACGGAGCAATCTGAAAAATGATAATCTTGTAATTCTGTCGATTGTGAGATAGTAAAAAAGAAAATAATAAATCGCTAAAATAAGTAGAAATCTTTCTTTTTTTATATAAACGTGCGAAAAGTTATTACATACTTGACACATTTCCTTTATCATAACGGCTTTCATTTATTACTAGCCATTACCCGCCATCTTCGCTGGGTATTTCATATTGTTGTATGAATCTGTACTGTTTATACATCATATCTGAGTCCTAGCATTGAGCGTTCAATTACATTAAAAATATTCTTGATTTTAAAAAAAGAAGGAAACTTCTAAATAACAAATTTAAAGTTGAAGTAGAATTATCTTTTACCATTCCGTAACCCCCTTCTCCAAAGCTGTCTTTTGCGAAACCCATTTTTAGAGAATCTCGACTCAACAAAATAATCATCCTTGCAAAATGTCAAATATGCGAGTCTAAAAGTTGAGAAACGGGAAGTTTTATCCATCACATCCCTTAACTCCTCGCAAGGCCTCTCGGGGGGTGATTTTCATAAAACTTCTTTTATAGAGGATCTCTACTCCTTGAAAGGAACATCTCTACGAAATTTCAAGTCTGTAGGTTTAATAGTTACAGAGATCTCGAGATGAGTGAATGAGTCTCCTTTCTCCTCTTTATATATAGATTATATTCTGAAGTCCTTCGATTAATAACCCGTAAATCGAACATTCGCTAATTTTTCTGCCGGCAAATTCCTTCTTAAGGGGATTGGGAAACCTGTCTCTCTACTGACAATGTTAAATTGGCTATATTCGATGCACCTTTTCTCAAGATCTGTTATATGTACACGATTGAAATTCTTCATACAATTAAAGTACATCTTTCTCATTATACTGAAATGAGCTTTTAGCTAATTTTGAATTATTTTAATAATTAATGAAATATTTCATCAAACATTGCGAAATTTGACCCTTTTTTCTCATTTAATCTTTTACCATTCCGTAAAATTTGTAAAAATAAGTTTTCATCTCTCATTCGAATAATTTTTCCTTGATTAATCATTTTTAATACTATGGAGTGCGGTTGATTCTTCTTAAGCACATTGCTACCTCCGGCGTGTATATCTCAACCGGTGTGATGAGGGCTCTGGACGTATAAATACGTCCTAATGAAGTACGATTCTTTTCTTTGCGCTGCTGTAATTAAAATTGTCCCAACGGCTTTAGAATGCAGTAAGAGGACCTTAAGGCATCCGACTACGTTTGGAACCGTGATTTTGCAAAAGCGTATAAATGGATAATTTTTATGATATTTAGTGTCACTCAGATTAGAAAATGTATATAAAATGGCGTTAAGAATATTATTACAGTAAAAAATTATTTAAGTACAATATTTTGACAAAAAATTAATATAGAAGGCACCATTTTCAAAATATTCTCCTTTTGTGAAAAATGCTTCTATTATAATAATATTTTGCCTGTATATAGCTCAGACCTCTGTACAGAGGCTCAATCAGAATTTTTGAAATATATAACTTGGAAGTGGGTTTATCCATGTTTTACGACAACAGAGGGGAGAAATTTTAAGAAAAAAACGCCGAAAATTATTCCATTTAATTGTAATTCTGAAAATAATGTGTATTTTTCAAAACTCATAGTTGAGCCTCTGTACAGAGGTCTGAGCTATATACAGGTAAAATATTATTATAATAGAAGCATTTTTCACAAAAGGAGAACATGTTGAAAAAAGTTCATTCTAAGTTAATTTTTTGCTAAAATATTGTATTTAAATAATTATTTTTGTCAAAATGTCCTTAAGACAATGTTATAGATTTATTCTAATCTAAGTAACATTAAATATCATGAAAATGATCCATTTATGCGCCGTTTTAAAATCACGGTTCCGAACGCAGTCGGATACCTTAACTGTTTTTAGAGGGATTTATACTTATATCAGATAAATTTGTTTTTTGTACCTTTTCTTTTCCCCTTAATACACCGCATACGCGTGCCTATGTGAAAAACGGCGGCACTGATGAACGAATCGTGTGACTTTTAATCGGCAGTTTAGGGGTTAAAGAAAAAAAAAATCCACGCTGTAACGAATCTATACGGAACTTTATCACTAACCTTCTGAGTCGACCTTTTTAGGGAAATTTAATTCCCTACCTATTTCCAATCAACTCCAAAAAGCGGACAGGATTCCTTGTTATGCAGATTAGATTAAGTATTTAAGTCAAACGAAATAGTAAAGTGAGAGCAGTAGGAGATAGAGATTGAAGCAGAAAGTTATCGTGGATTTAAATTGAAGATTTCTTGTTAGAGATATTTAATCGCAAGAATTGAGATTTCCGAGTGGTAACTATTGATTTGTGTTTAAAGTCTCATTAAAGTTTTAGGAGTGAGATTAAAGTTAAATGTTCAATAAGAACATTATTAAATATAATTCTGGGATCTCTTATCGTGGTAATCTCTGCGTGATCGTTATTTAATGTTTAATTAGTGAGATCATTAATTAGGTTAATTTAAAGGATATTATCTTTAAAACCTCATAATACTATTTAAATAAATTTGTTAATAAGTCTTTGATTCTATTTGGATAAGATAACCAAATAAAGAAAGTTGTTTATAAAAATGGCTACTGGTTCTTACATGACTCCTATTTATTCTCGTTCTCAAAGTGAGGTCCTAGGAGACCTTCACAACGTTATTACCTCAATACAAAAATGTTATTCAGTCAGGATTATAACTTTTAATGAATAAGTTGTATTCCTCTAAAGCACCGGATTTAGTGAACCCAAAATAAACCAAAACTCCTCTCTCTAGCAAGAATGGTTTTTAAAAAATGGTGCTTTAAAATCCCAAGAGCTCTTAAAATCTACTTAGCGATTCAGACTAAACGCTTTTTTATCTATCAAAAAGGGTTTCGAACAATACTGATGGCCTGGATTAGTTTCATATTCATTGCAAGTATTTTTGCTTCCTCAGAGTTAAAAATGCGAAGTGATTTTACTGAATATTTATATAAGAAAGGCAGAAAGTGTGTAATTCTTCTTAAGAAGCTTTCTTGTGCTATTTTTAAATTTTTTATAAATCTGTAAGCGATTTATTATTTAACACATTTTGAAAAATGAATGAAGTAGGGTTAAAAAATAAAATTTTCGTGATTCTTTTACTTCGGCTTAAGTGTTGAATTACTTAAGCTGGAGATATCATGAAAGGTAACTTGATAACTAATAAGTAATTTGTTACTGTTGAAACTATTTTAGTTCATTGATAATAAAAAATAGCATTTAAATGTTTTTAAAATAGCATTTAAATGTATGACAATGTATTAAGTGGGAAAAAATGTAAGTTCAAACAATGGGAAGGTATTACTTGATTCAGAAGAGAGAAAAAATCGACTCACAAAAGGTAGAGTTACTCAGAATTTAATTATATTTTCTTTAAAAAAACTTGGTTTGAAAGCAAATGTATTTGTAATTGTATCATATAAACTATATATTTGTATATGAAACATGCATAAAATGAATTGTATTTTTAAAGGACACGGTACGATTCAACAAAAAATTCTTTGATTTAATGCTTTTCACAAATTTTTTGGTTGTCCGCTACCTATATGTATTATGTAAAACAGTTTTTGAGCTCAAAATACCACAAAAAAAGCTAAACATTAAATTTGTTTTAAATAAAAATTTAAAAACTCATGGAGTGATTTTAAGTGAGTGAATATTAACGTCGCAAAGTTCAGATACACGAGGGCTTTTGGTGACCGACCACGTAATTTTGAACCATGGTCAAATGACGTGGACTACACCTGAGCTGGCACCTCCCTCTCCTAACTACCACACCACACCATCTGGAGGACGTTTCAGCTCTCGACATATTTAACTTGCATCCCTCCCCTATACGGCTGGAGTGATTTTAAAATGCTGCTGCTACAACAATGGGCTCAGTTCATTACAAATCACATGTTAAAGATGAAGTCGTGTTTTCCGCTGATTTCTAAGCAGACATTAAACTAATTTCTACTTGTTGTTGAATTTGTAAAACTTAGAAAATATTTGAAATTTCATACTAATGTCAAAATGATCGAATATAAAAAAAAATCGTCTTCATATAGATATTAAAATTTTAAAAACTCTTACTTTATGTACGTACTTTTAAATAAAATGTATTTTGTATACAATGTACGTTATTGTTGTTGATAAACATGTACTTTTAAGGTGACTGACTGCCTACCTTAAAAATGTCGTTTTTCTTCTACATAATGCATTTTTTTTTATTTCAAAATCTTACAGTTTGAACATTTTTCTTTCCAAAACAGCTTTTCTTTTTCCTTTACGTAAAATAGAAATAAAGTTATAATGATTTTAAAAACATCACTCTATCCAAAAGGGCAGTAAGATAAAGCTTTAAATAGGTTTTTCTCAAAATTATGTTTTCGAAAGAAACTGTTTACCAGATACATGATATCTTAAGAACCAAACCAATTAACGTTTTGAAATTTAATGGGAATGCTTATTATATTATTTTTCATAATGTGAACCATAAGTTTTGCTGTAGGTTAAATATTTTATAGATTTTATAAAGAAAAAACTTTAAAAATAACAAAATTTGCATATTATGTATAATTGTCTGTAACTTTTTGTATTTTAATACTTCTCTTAGATTTTGGTTCATTTTGAAGAGCACCATAATATGTATGTTGTGTATAAAGAAAATTATGGTAATTGTATTAGAGAAATTTTTATACAGTGTTACCCGTTTTAGTAAAAATTTGGTAAAATTTCCTTGAAAACAACCAATTTTTCTAAAAATACAATATTTATTTACAAATTTTTATATATTTACATTTTTTTTGTTCCTAAAAACACTCCATTTGTTTCAAAAATTTGTTTTTATAAAAAAATTGGATCCGAAGGTAGGCAGTTACCTTAAAAGAAAGTTTGTGTAAAAAGTAAAAGCTGGCATCAACGAATCACAACTTATTAGCTGGGAACATGGATTGCTTTTATCGTGTGACTATGAAGTCACATGAGTTTTTGAACTGATTGGCGAGAAACACGTAGTTGTTATTATCATGAGACTATGACGTCACATGAATTAAGCCCATTGGAGCACACGCATGGAATTTATTTCACAAGTACGTCAAAATATGTATTATAATAACATGATTGATATTCGTAAAGTACTTATACCATGAATGCCTATTAATAATTCTTTATATATATATATATATATATATATATATATATATATATATATATATATATATAAATGTACAAATTCAAAATTACACTCATTTTCTTTAGGCAAAAAAAGTGTGGTTTTTATTTGAAAATGCATACTAACTTTTGCTACATGTATTAATAGGAAGAGTTTTAAAAAAAAATATATCAACGCATGTGACGCAATAGAAAAATAGATTTAGCATTTCAAATGAAGAAGCATTAGTTAATTTTTTTTTCTGATTTAAATCATTATAAAATTTTTATTTGCTTTTGGAATGTAAATAAAAACGATAATTTAGTTTCATTTAACTTAAGGGCGTTTAGGTTTTAATATTACGGAAAAATATACATAAAATATTTCAGCTTAAGAGTCTGGTGTAAATTTTTGACCGATTTTCGTCAATTGAATCATTCTGTGTCCTCTTAATTGTGAGTTCCCCAAACTGAATTAGTATTCCCGAAAAAGTGTTATCACAGACATTGCCAATAGAATGATCTTAAATAAATATAAGTAAATATTTAATAATTTAATTTGTTTTAATGTTATAATAATGAATAATATAAATTAAAAGCTTCCATGATTGATGCACTCGTGGCTACTGAAACATGTGGTTATTGTAGCAAACTTGTGTCCAGCATTGTTTCTATTCAAACGTAGGTTCTAATCCTGACCCGTCACGTTGAGGAACAGACACATGTTAAATCCATCGAGTCTCATAATCCTCACATTGGTGTCATTATCATTATCCTTACAAACAGTACAATCTATTTAGTTTTAATTATACTGTATTGTATGAAGAGAAACGAAATGGATACTACATATTAGCACATCAATCAATTAACCGATAAAGACTGAAGAATTTGCGTCAAATGTTATTTTTATAAGTATTAAAATCACACACACACAAATTATTAAGTTTCTTTGCTTATATTCCATTATTAACGTGATAGCACCGATCCTCAATGATATACATAAGTGCACAAAAATGAGTATTCTGTTTAAGAAAATGACGCCTCGTAAGTACTAATCCTGCTGTTGTGCATTTACGTGAATTTTCTTGTTTTGAAATTTTAAAAAACCCAATAGTGTTTCGATGTTCTGCTTACAGGGTGTCCCGAAACTCACCGTCAAGCGGGCACGGGGGGGAAACAGGTGTCATGTCCCTTCTGAGAAAAATGAAAAAATTCCATATCACTTGGTTAAGTGATGACTATAATATTTTTAAAAATAGTGAAAATTTCGACAACTTCCATCAGATCATTAGATACTGCGACCACACATTTCACAAACGCGCTGTTTCGAAGTCGTGCTATTAATCCCAATCACATGTGGAACAACATATTTTACTGGTTTATTTGAAAATAATGTGATTAGACTCGATTTGAGAAAATGCTGTCGCTTGATTTTCTTCATTAAAGGAAAAACATTACATACTATTATAGGGCACAAATTATTTCAAAAGATGACACAAGATTCCAAAATGGTTGTGAACACTTGCTACTTTTCTATCCGTAACAATTATTGTAATTTTTTTTTTTTACGAAATTACTTTAGCTTGTAAAACTCAATATTCAGAGTATAACTCTCAAATTAAGCAACTAAATTTTCAAAAAAGCTTAAAACCTTTTTGCAATACTTCAATGAATTAAATGTTCGAAATGTTTACCCTGTATGTGCACAAATATCAAGATCAAAAAATCATAACCTGTGATTGATTTTAAATGACTTTAAGTTTGCAGCTCTCAGTTCATTTCTTTTATATGCTTTCCAAGAGACAGAAAACTCGTGGATCCTTCTTCGACATTTTGTTTTATTCTTTCCAAAATAGTAATTGCCTTTGTATCTGGATCTCTAACAACGATGTACTCGTTTGTCTTTCTACAATTCCACTGAAGATCAACAATTTTGGTAACGATGTCTTTTTTTTCCTGGTTAGAGAAAGAAAAGAAACTCCCGTAACTTTTCCCATCTTTGCTAGGTGTTCCGATTTATTTTTCTTCTATCGAGATCACAGGTTATAGGTTTTCTTTATTGTAATATTACCAATCTGTTACTGTTTTGTTGTATAAATCCAATTGATTTCATCCCCATTCAATCAGGAGATAGTTCTTTGGATCAGCTGCAAATAAACCTCAGTGCAGTTGCCAACGTAATTCTGAGTCCAAGTTCCTTTCCGAATTGGTGTTTGCTATTCACATTCTTTTACATTAAATCCATATTACTTACCTGTGTTTAAATAAATAAGCATATTGTGCGCCCTGTTAATGCATTTTTTTCAATGGAAAGATCCCGAAGTTTTTGGAAATAATATACTACAAGGTCTATTAAAAAAGTATCCGTCCTTTGGCCATCAAACATATCTTTGTTACTTTGTTGGATTAAGATTCTAATAAATATCAAAGTAGGCTCCTTGCTTCTTTCCACTTAGCCAAACATTCTTTCCACTACCGAAAACATTTATGGAAAGATTGTTTTGGGTTGGTATTCAACTCCGCCGTCGCGATCTGCCTTATATCCTATCTACTTTCAAAATAGAATCTTTTCAACGGTATTTTCGTTTTCCGAAACAGTCGCAAGAGGCCAGGTTCAGTTTTGATAGTGTCCAGTAGGTCCTGTACAACTCAACTACAAGTAGTAGTTTTTCTGTTTCACCGACAGAAGCTTAGAAACAAATTTCACGGCCACTCTGCACATGATCACACAAAATTTAATGTGTAGAGCCTGTTCTCATCTCAGTCTCTCGTACAGTTAAATGATGATCTGATAAAATAAAATTTTACACCTTTTTTGACAACAGCTGCATTTTGAGTGGTTTGTTGCCTCTCAGAACTACATATCTATCGACTATTGGCCAATTTTTAATCAGTTAAATTAACCCTTATTTTGTGTGACCCCCATAACATCGTCTCCAAACACTTGCAGAATATTACGAATTGTTTCATTTAGAAAATCACCAAGCTTCTGACAATGAATTTGGTGCAGTACGTCTTCCCAAGTTGCTTGGCTATCTTTAGAGAAATAAATATTCGAAGAACACGTATAACATCATCTCACTTGACTATCCTACTGGAAACGACTGGCACACTGGAAATAAGGGGAAAAATTAAAGCATGTGTATTCAGCGCCCCCCTGTGCGCAGTGGCGTCGTTTTAGAATCTCTACTGTGAGCTGTAAAATTTGTGGTCGAATATTTTTTTATCAGACCTTATACTTTCTCTTATGCAGTAGTAGGTCCCAAATTTTAATCATTTTTCAACACAAAAAAAACATGGGAAAATAAGGCAATTTATAAACAAAAATAATTGTATTTGAGCATGGGCTGGAGTGCTTTGATTTTTCATTGTTGGTTTCTCATGTAGTGAAAATGATAGATTACTTAGCTACGTAAAGCAATTAAAAATATAATATGAACCTACAACAGAATAGAAATGTGAGTGGATCTTAACTTTGCGTATTTTTAGTTCAAGATTTTAAATCACCTACAACAGTATGGCTCATAGATTTATTTATTCATGATAGAGAAAATAATGTAAAATATGTAATACAATAGAAATATACAGCTTTTTGGCAGAAGATCATAGCAATGAATTTCCAATAAATGCTTCTATGCCCACAAAAAAACCCTCTAAAATATGTCTTTGTAGGATTTTAGAGGTATTAAAGAATTTTAAGTATTTAAAAGTATTCGTTTTTAATTAATGCAATTAAATTAATTAAAATTTAAATAACATTAAATAAATATATATCTCTCTCTCAATATTTTATTAAAACTTAATCTTGAACTATTAGTAGTTTAAAGACTAAAATAAAAATACTTGATAAAATTAGGTAATGATATGTTAAATATGTGAGTAATTATATGTTACAGAAATAGTTAGGTTATTGATTTTTGTAATGGCTCTGTAATATAGGAAATTATTCATTTGTTAATTGCGCAAAAATTTCCAGGCACACAGGAATTCATGCAACGAAAAGAATAGATTTACCATCATCAAAATTTATATTTAAAAATTAAATATTAAAAGAGCATGTATTATGCAAATCTTTATGAAAATAAATAATGTACTATTTTGTTTTGTTTTTTTGAGTTCCACAGCATTTTTCAATACATAATTGAGACCAAGTTTTCAAAAATGTTTTTAAAAATAACGCCAACTTTTATTTACATTGCATGGATGGTCATCTATCTGCCTGCGAGCCATCTCCTAAGAGTTATTCGACATAAGAGTCATTCCACTGAATACGGATATTATGGTGCAGCGATATATGTTTCAGTTTGTGTAGGATGGTTTTGTCTCGCCAACAATAAACCATTTATTAAGGTGTTGAAACGAATTGCGGCAAGTGGAGAGAATCCAAAGATCACTGTAATTTTTCGATAGAATAACCTCAAATCCCGCATCAAAGGCTTCACATCTGAAAACTGAGCAGAAATTTGGGTTGCGGTTTTTCAGAGACAATTTTTCCTGGGGTGGTTCAATATAGATACCACTCCCGCTTGGTCAGATATTAGGTTGGGGGGAGAAATCCATTATTTTTGCATGAAATTCAAGACTTTATTCAGCATGCTTCGGATTGTCCGATTTGGGTCACATAGGCACCGTTTTGTTGTATAATTTGTTGTCATTTTAAAGGTAGCTTCGTAATGCCTGTATCATAGAAATCTTGTGTCTTATTGGCAAAAAAATCTAAGAATAAATTTTCACAATCTGCTCTTGATCCTAATTTCTTATCACTCAGGAAGTTTTGCAATGTGAGAAAAAGGTGGTAATCGCTTGGTGCCAGATCCGGACTATATGGTGGATGCATTAAAACTTCCCAACCAAGCTCCCAGAGTTTTTGGAGAGTCACTACAGACGTGTCTGGACTGGCGTTGTCCTGATAGAACACAACACCTCTTCTGTTGGACAATTCTGGCCGTTTCTGGTCAATCGCTAGCTTCAAACGGTCCAGTTGTTCACAAAAGATATCTGAATTTAGTGTTTGGCCATACGGAAGCAACTCCTAATAAATGATTCCTTTCCAGTCCAACCAAATACACAGTAGAGCCTTCCGAGCCGTTAGTCTTGTTTTGGCTACCGTTTGAGCTGCTTCATCGCGCTTGTCCACGATCGCTTTCTCACAATATTGACGTATGTGACCCATTTCTCATCCCCAGTCTTTTTAAGAAATGGGTCGATTTCATTCCGTTTGGCCAAGGCTTTGCAAATGGAAATTCTATCCATCATGTTTTTTTGGTGTTAATTGGGGTTGCACCCAAACATCGAGCATCTTTTTTGAATCCAACTTTGTGCAAATAGTTTAAAACTGTTTTATGGTCAATCTTTAGCTCCTGGGCGATGCTACGACTACTAACATGCCAGTTAAATTGGATTAATTTTGTGATTTTATCGATATTTTCGACGACTGGCCTGCCTGTGCGAGGTGCATCTTTAACATCAAAAATGCCTGAACGAAATCGACGAAACCAAAATTGACCATAATTAACTATCACATTATCGGCACCATAAACACGATTCACAATGTTATCCGCCTGGCTTGCACTTTCGCCTATATCAAAGAAAAACTGTAAAATGTACCGAATTTTCTCTTTGTTGCCTTCCATTTTTAAAACCCTGTTACTCACAACTGATTGGACCAAACAAAAAACAGCAAATATATTTTTAGTGGGAAATGTCACCTTAACAACGAGCAAAAATTTGAAATTGTTTGATCGATACTTCACAAGATATCGACACTACAGCTATCTACCGAAAAAATAATGGATTTCTTTTTCGCCAACCTTATATTTTACACACTGCCATCAACTATTTTATTTAACTTACACATTTATTGAATTATAATCAATAAAATTACATTATTTTCGTAATACAATGTATACCTTTTGTTGAGATGCAAAGTTAACTAATGAATGCAATCGTTTTATAAAGGTGCGGCCAACTAGTATCCTCCTCCTCCACGTAGTTAAAATAGTTGCCCACTCGTGCTCCAGTGCACAATTTTTTTGTTTTTATTATCAGAAATGTTAGCTTTCATATAGCAACGGAGATATCTTTTTCGAGTCGCAGTTTAGAGCGCTGGACTTTCCGAACAACAAAATTAATACCGAAAAATTACTTTTTTACAATTTCTTCCCCAAAACGTAAAATAACAATTCCGTTCAATCCCAAACAAATTGAAATCATAGGAACAAATTTCATTTATCCTAACATTATGAAACAAATTGCGTGTCTTGTTAGTAAAGAAAGAAGAAAAAGGGGGAAAAAGAACACAGAGAAAAGAATCGATTTTCCAGATTTAAATAAATGCCAAATCCTTTTCCATCTACACATCCATCTCTTTCTCATTAAACCACGTACAGAGAGAAAAAAATCAAAATTGGCTCGCTGCCTAAACCAGTAAAACACTTCCTAAACTATTTCAAGATCATTTCGATACTTGTCCTACAGGATATTAATTTCAGAGATACGAATTTTCAAGTGTAATCGAATTCTCCATGGCTACAAAACTCATTAAGCACAAAAGACGAGTGGAACCCTGATGAGCTATTTGACCCCCGTGGCGGGAAAGATGCAAATTCATTGTTCCACGATCTTTAACCGACTGTGTGGGTTCCATGTTCACGTTTATTGTTTTTACGACCCCCCTCCACCCTACCCCTTTATCGAACGATATTGGTTGTTATCGTGGAGGCCTCTATTGTATCGCCTTTTCTGTGTTTTGAAGGTTTGATTCGATGAATAATTAAACGTAAGAAGGCTCTTATGACTAAATGATTACATTCTATCGGTTTATTTATATGCGATATTATTTATTTTCATGTATTCAAGAGTCTAAAGCTTTGTTCTTCAATCTGGTTTAAGCAGAATCCTGGGGCGCCCTGGAACTTACACATGGATTATGTTAGGGTTAATTATTTATCAAAATTTAGGTGAAATTTTAATTTCTATGAAAGACCGAATACTTAAAGGCAGTTTCTTTCTATAAATAAATTTTTTATGGATAAAATCAAATCATAAATTTATTAAAAACGTTTAAGACACTTGTAACGGATGACCGGTGCCATTCTCTTGTGTGACGATCCATATATAGTCAATAAAAACTCTATTTATTAAAAAATTCTCAACAGCGACACATATTCAACAATCTAATTTAAAAAATGCACCAATTTATAAATATGAGAAGCAATGACGAATTAATGGGAATTATAATAATAAATCAGACCTCTTACACTTAGCACGTCCAGGCAATACACATTCTTCTATGTGAAGATATTTTCTTAAGTACTCTAATAAAAACCAACCACATTCAATTTAACAGCTAATTGACCAAATCATCAACCTTAATATTAATCAAGTAATCCACTAAGCGCTCTCACCTAGCTTTACATTAATTACTCCTTGCTATCCTATAAGTTTCTGACATTTCTCTCTCTCTCGTACTTAAAATTTTAATCTTTAAATAAAAGCCTTGATTTGAATAATCACGTCTTCTCTTCTTTGGAGGAAAGTTTTCAATAGAATAATTTTTAAAGACCCATTGTTCCCCAATAGGATTAGTTGGAAGAACGCGAATAGACCCGTTACAAACTAAATTGCAAGGTTATTTTTTAAAAAAAACTGACACACATGATTGGGAGCCACTTGTAACTCGATCTAACAACCCCAATGGCACCAAACTGGATATGCAGACTAATTATGAAATTAAAAGTAGCATTCTGTCAAAGAACGTTTGTTCCAAAAGTCGCCGATATGGATCCAAATATTATGTCGAGATCCAAGTCTTTGTTGTGGCGGTCATTTTAAGCATGTTACGGCTGTAAGCCAGTGCTTCTCAAACTTTCAATATTTGCGACCCAATATCCAATCAGTATCTTCACTCTCTCATCACCCCTTCCTTCTACACAAATAACAATGTATTGATTTTTTAATACTATACTGTGATGCTTAAGCTGCAATAAGACTGTATCATCTAAAATTCCGCAGTCATATATAAACGTCTTTCTCAGCCAAAGCGTTAATTGCTCCAGATGTATATATATGTATTCCCGAAATACGATCTTACTTTTTCTGAGCACTGCTCTCAATAAAATTATTCCAAAGAATTTGGAATGCATTAAAAGGACCTTGACAGAGTGTTTGCGAATGATTTACTTATTTCGGAGGATTTCCTTGTTCATTCCTTTTCTCCGCCCTCTCTCTATGCATCACATACGTGCGCGGGGTGCTTTGTACTACATTTTTACACTAACTCTGCATTTCGCTATAGAACTAGTAAGAAATTATAACAAATGATATCCAGTACCCCACGCTTTTACCACAATAACTCTAATTTTCTCTTTAATCATTTTATTCTTATATTAAAAATTATTTTTTACTTTTTAGTTCGATTAAAACTATAAAAGCGTGTATTTTAGTTTTTTTAAACTAAAATTTAATTTTCATTTTTTTAGTTCGATCTCAAGAAAAGCTTGTATTTTTACTTCTTTAAACTATCATTTATTCATCGATGAATCAATCTTTTTTTGTTTGTTGTATTTGTATTAACCATGAGCGTTTTCGCTTTAGGGTTATAACTTAATCCTTTAGTCACGAAATCTGGAAATGGGATCTGTAATTATTCACCAAATCTGGAAATGGGATCTGTAATTTTTTGCCAAATCTGGAAATGGGAAATCGTTAAACCTGATTATCCTGATCAAGACAGAGGAACAAAATTATTAAATAATTGTTTTAACATTGGTCCTTGACAAATGTGCAAATTTTTAATTAATCTCACCTTTTAAAGTGGGTAGAAATTGAGTTCAAAGATTCCGTTAGATACAAGGAAGCTAATAAAAGCGTGTTAAAATAGACTAAAAATTTGTATATAAAAAAAAATTAGTATACTCGAAAAGAATGACTGCTTTTCTTATAGAAAATGATACTTTCAAAAATATCTGTTTTAAATTTGTGAGAACGTTTAAAATAAAACCTTAGTGAAAATTCTTTTGTTTCGAATACAAATTTTTATTTAAAATAGGATATTAAACTCTGTATAGATTCTTAGAAATTATGTATTTAATACTTAAAAAAAAATTAGTCAGATAAAATGTTCTATACGCTTTTTTAATAGAAAAGATTTTTAAACGAGAATTCCATTTAAATTATGCTACTATAAAATTAACTGCAACAAACACATCTGCCTGTACAAAAGGAGTATTGAAATAAAAATATATAATGAGCTCCCTAGTATGTCTTTTTATAATATGTAATAAAACAGCGTGTACGCTTGAAACTATTTCCCAAACTATTTTCAGAATAATTATTACTTTAGTTTCTCCCTTTGCTTTTGCTATTTCAAGAGATATTATGCATTTTTAATGTATTACGATGATAAACGTGTTATGGGGTTTCTTTTTATGATTATGTCTGCTTAAATATATACATAAAGCATTTTTCTAGTTAAAACATTGGAAAACACAAATGTATCTTTTTTCTGTTCGTTAACAAATGCTGAAACAGTTTGTGAGTCATACGAAATAAAAAAATGAGTCAAATATTGAGAATATAATCAGTGAGTAAAGCGATTAATATTTTCGGTATTAACGTATTATACCGTCAATAAATTTTGCCAATTCAAAAAATATCGCTAAATCCTGTCATCCTTATTATTATTGTGTCTGAAAATCCATGACATGCAGCGACAATTGGCTGCATATTGTGCATTGGGGACGTCATCATTCGACGAAATATATACGTGAATTTTAACTGAATTTTGTAAGAAACTCTTATGATTAAAAAGATACGAAACTGTAACAAATTAAATTTAATTAACTGTACTGTCACACCGGGACGTCTTAAGACTTACTGAGGTCTTGGGTCCCTACCCAAAAGTAGGTCCTGGGCCCCTACACAAACGCATTTCCATCTATGACCATTAAAAGTAGACAGTGCAAAGCATACGTTAGCGAATACTCGTGCAAACAATAACCCTAAATAAATAAATGTGCACGACTTACAATAACACAAACCTTCTCGACCAATTGCCATCGTTTGACTGAATGAGTAAAATGATGTATGGCGCATGGTGATAGGCCTATACATGGACGACGGTAATCACATATAGACAGTGGACATATCTGTTGAAATTCAAAGTTTTCCGGGGAATTCAACCGGAAATAACTTTTAACCGTTGAAATTATTCCAATCATGATCTTATTAAGGTTGAGTTGAGAAAGAGATGAGGCCCTGGGCCCGGGCCTAGTCGGCCCATTTCTTCAGACATCCCTACTGCCGCACTAAAATTGGAAAAAATAACCCAAATCTAACTCGTTAAACTCCAAACAAATTGAAAAATGGAACACCGAATTTCATTTCCCGGAAATTGAAATTCGAAAGGAAAGTATTTCGTCAGAAAGGGGGAGGAGAGAGAAAGTTTTACATTCCGAGGTCTCTAGAAGAAAGGAAACATTTTCATTTGCTGTAATACATCAATAGTTATTTTATTGAACTCAAAACATTCAAAAACTCTCTCCAGACCAAAATTGGCTCTTAGCTAAAACACTACTCAGCTGTTCCAGGATTATTTCCACTTTTGTACCCACTCTTCGATAAGATATTAATCTCAGAAGCATGTGTACAAACACAGAAGTTTACGTGTAGTAATCGAGTTCTCCATCGCTGCGAAACTCATTAAAAGTAAAAGATAAACGAAATCCTAATATAGAATTCGATCCCCCCTCCCTCTTCCAAGCGAAAAGATGCAAATATATTTATTGTTCCAGAATCTTTTGCCTTCCTTTGTATGCTCACTGTTAACAATCTCATCCTATTCCATACTACTTCCCACATACTTTACCAGACAGATTTTTTGTTGTGTGTTAATAAATATTTTTCGCTCTTATATATCTCTTTTCTCTCCTCTGATTTTCTGTTTACAAACCTAAAGATCTTTTGTACATTGTTGAACTATAATGTGAATTACAAAATGTTGATTTTATAGTGGGGTAGACGAAATTTGGTGGAAATGTATAAATTGCTTGGAGACTCTTGAAAAGTTTTAATGAAATGTTAAATTTTATGCAAAATAGAAAATAAATAATAATGAGGAAGTTTTAAGAAACTCGGAAATAAAGACAGTTCTTATACTAATAGTATAAATGTTTGGCATAACTTCACTCCAAGATAAATAGTTTTTATATTGATAAGGATTATCTTTTATTTCAACTACTTTAAATTCATGAGCGTGCCAAGAATACAGACAAATTCACAAAGGCAATAATTTAAGACCACAAATGTTTAGCGAAATGTTGCTTCCCCAATTATATATATATATATATATATATAGTTCCAGAATCTTTATAATTCTGTACAATCATTTTAATGCAATGATTTTTGGTAATTATAGAAATTTTTATAGTGATATTTTTGTGTATATATATATATATATATATATATATATATATATATATATATAACAGGTAATATATGTGGAAAAAAATTAGTCATTTCCTACTTAGGTCAACAAAGAAAATTTTTTCTTTGGTTCCATTTTTTAAATAACTACAACTAATAGAAAAATGTGTATACATTTGACAGAATGACAATATGAAGCGGCAAAACACCTTTTAAATTAACATTAAAAACTTTTTAACCACATTATAAATTTGCGATTACATTCTTTAAAAAAAGTTGAAAACAAAAGGTAAGCATTTATTTTAAAACCGGTGTGAAAGGAATCCTGACGTCTACCTAGCTCATGATTATTTAGGTTAAGTTAAACCCTCATCGCGCAAATTTAACAAAGGCTATTTTATTCAATGGTCATCTAGTGGAATAAAATTGACTGAAATGTATATATCTTAAAATATAATTAATTAATTAGATTTAATTAATCAATTAATATTTGAAAAGCTGTACTTACATAAAATGTCATCCATTACAAATTTTAAAAAATGTATTTGAACTAGAGTGGATGAGAAGAAAATATTTTATTGAAAATTTGAACAAGATACATAAAAAAATATATATAGGGAGAGTGTGAACTAATAGTAGGAATTGAAGAAAATGCGCTTTTTTCCTTATGAGTTTTATTACACCACCATAAAGTTTTAAGATAGGTACTGTGGCCGCATTGTAGCCTTGTATTTATTGCCACAACTCATGACCGGCATGTCGAGGGTTAGAGTCCAATGGTCAAAAGAAGAGCATCTCCCTCTGCCTACGCGTAAAGGGTCCTCTTTGTTTACTTATGAATATAGTATTTTTGATTTATAACGCCTTTGATGCAGGAAAAATTAAGCCAAAATTTGCATTCCTTAAGGTATCCGACTACGTTCGTAACCATCATTTTAAAAAAGCGCATAAATGGATCATTCTCATGATATTTATCAATTAGATTAGAATACATGTATAAAATTGCTTTAAGACCATTATGACGAAAAAAATTATTTAGGTGCAATATTTTGGCAACAAATTAACTTAAAATAACCTATTTTAAAAACGTTCTCCTTTTAAAAAAATACTTCTATAATAATATTTAGATTATATAAAGTAAAGACTTATCCAAAGAGTCTGAACTAGGATTTCGTCACTTGACCATGGTTCAAAATTACGTGGTCCGTCGCCAAAAGCCCTCGTGTAGCTGAACAGTGCGACGTTAATATTCAATCAATCAATCGGAACTAGGATTTTTGAAAAATTCACATTAGTTTCAGAGTTAACAACAATTGTAATAATTAGCGGCGTTTTTTTATTAAAATTTCTCTCCTCTGTAGTCATAAAATGTGGATAAATCACTTCTAAGTGATGTATTTAAAAAATTCTAGTTCAACCTCAGTACAGAGACCCGAGCTATGTGCAGGCAAAATATTATTATAATAGAAGCCTTTTTTACAAAAGGAGAATATTTTGAAAATGGGTCATTCGACGTTCATTTTTTGTCAAAATATTGTACTTAAATAAATTTTTATTGTAATAATTTTCTTAAAACAATTTTATATCCATTTTCTAATCTAAGTGACACTAAACATCATCAATAGTATCCATGTATTCGCTTTTTCAAAGTCGTGGTTCCAAACGTAGTCGGATACCTTTAAAAAAGTAGAGGGAAAATTAGAGAAAGAAAGAAACATTTTAATTGCTTGGATTGATTACATTACGATTTTTACTGTTAAATACAAATTTGTTATTGTAACAGTTTTAGTATCCATTATGGATTTTTTTTCCTAAGCTTCTATGCTTCACATACCGCTTTTAAAAACCTACATGTTATTTAAAAAAAAACTTTGAGGGAAAAAGGAAATCAAAGCCCTCCTAGAAAATTAAATAAATGGGAAATGCCGTCGAATATATTTTAAAGTTTTCAAGATAGCAGCATCGCATCTATAACTCATATTTTTCCACCTCACATCTTCATTTTTTCCCCCATTCTGAATCATCGTACACCTTCAGCCCAAATGATGATACGTCCTTCATCTATCCAATCACAGTTGATTAAGCCTCGGACGTATTCATTGCCCACATATCAAACCCCGTCCATCAGAGGACATTCTTTCTCTGTTATCGTGGAAAAAGAAAATGCGTCCTGTCAGACCCCGAAAGAAATGAAGACTCCATTCCATACCAATAAAGGCCGTATAAATATCTGAAAGGCCACCGAATACAATGGAAGGTTTGATTTATCTATCGGGAAGAAGTCTCTTTCAAAGGCACCATCGATTTTGCATTTTTGCCATTCTTCATAAACCGATCGAAGTGTCCCTTCTCGTGAGTGCTTGTGGAATTCACGGGCTTACGTATGGGTTTGTTAAAGGATTACATATGTAGGTAATTTTAAATTAGATACATAAGAGGTTTCTCTGAGCGATCTGAGTCGCGTAATTACTATGTAAGCGCTTAGAATATTCAGTATTCAATTATTGCTTAGATATAATTGCATATCTCAGGAATATCGCATGATAATTTACAGGATCATAACGAGTGAGATATATCATAATTAACGATAATATATATATATAAAAGTTTTAATTACTCATTTAAGTTTGTGCCTAAAAAGAGACATTTTACTGTATGGAGTAAAATCGGATACAATTACCTTTGCCCGTATCATTTTCTTTACTTGTCTAACTAAGCCTATACAAAAACCACAATTTCATTTTTAAAACCCGTCTTTGTAAGTTTAATTAATGACCCAGTGGCAATGGCGTAACGGAAAACATTTGGACACCCCTGCAAAGTAAGGTTCTGTGCCCCCAAGTTGGATTTTACAAAATGCAGTTACCTGGCGACAGTCAAGTTGGGTCTCAGGGTGTTACAGGGTTTGTACTGTGGGGGGTATCCATTGTCCAGTGGATCCTTTCCTTCGACTCTTTTTGTTAACTGACTAACATTTATTTTTCCTCTCTTCTTCCACTTTACACCTTGATTTCATATCTATGCAGCAAGCGCACTAAAGTCCATTACTACTCTTTTCACTACAGAATGACTGCTGCTGTATTCATAAAAGCGATGCCTAGGTATAATAAAGCAGCCATGCGCTACTGAATAAAACCAACTACCTCCGCATCTGGAAGGAAACATCGAAATTAACACCCATATCATAAAAAATGGTAGGAGATAGAGGGAGAAGGGTTTACAAAGTTGTAGAGCAGAGGTTGGCAACCTATGGTACGCGTGCCACATGTGGCACGTGGTACAACTCTCAGTGGCACTCTGTAACTACTCTAGAAATTTGTAAATTTTTGAGAGGATGGAAGTCGATAAATTTGTAATGGACTTTATTTGGCAGACATCCTCGGAATTATGGACATTTACGGGAATTATGAAAGAATCTGAAGAATAACTTTAGTTTACAACTATTTTGTAAATTATTAAATATCATAACTGGAGAGATTTAGTTGTTTGAAGAGAGAAAGATGTGCTCTGCTTTCCACTTATGGTTCTCCATCGCTTAGTAAAAATATATTTTTTCATATGAATAACATTTCGAATCCGCAAAAAAATTGTTAAATAATTGAATTCTCAGAATCGTATCAAACTGAAATTTACAATTTATATCCTTGATTTTGTGATATGAATGTAGAGCGGTGCCAGAACTAGGTTCGCATTACAATTTTTATTTAACTTTAGTGAAGGGAAATTCTTATATTTTTTGTTGCCTATTTCTTATTTTAATAATTATGTTTAAAAATACATCATTTTTGTACAAATTTTAAAAAAAATATATTGAAGAAACAGATATATTTAAAAAAATTGTAAATCTATATTGGTAACCACTATTCTCAAATCTGCATGAACTATAGCGGGAATCGAATTGTTTCAGAAATACAATACTATGTGGCACACTGAATCATATTGGTAGATTGGTTTGACACGCCACAGTTTAAAAATTGCCAATCCCTGTTGTAGAGCATCATCAATTTAGCATGAAAAGACAACGTACGGACAAAAATGCAAGGGATAGAATGTTTAAAACACGCATTTATTTCTTAATTATTTCCCACACTGTGGCGCGAGAAAAACTATCTGAGAAAAAAAACTTAACAACAATATACCTTAATTTAGATGTTCAAACTTCTCACAGTCAGCTGCAATGTACATTTTGTGACGGTGCCTTACGGAGTGTTTCTACTAATACTCTTGGGGAATCTTTGGGGCCATCAATTGAATTATTTCACCGCCATCCCTCCCAAGAAGAAACCGTGATATGCAGATTAGTTACTAAATATATAGTGGAGGTTTAGTAATGGAGTAAGGAAAAGGAGGAAAGGAGGTTGCGTTGCTGAACGCAGTGCGGTTACGGTAAAGATCTGAACTTCGATGCGTAGTTATAGAGCGGGCTTTAACTCTTCTAATAAATTAAGGAAGGGAGGATTCATAGAATAACTTTAAGTAAAGTTAAGCGGTTAGGATTTTAGGCGCTTATTCACATAAGATTTTGAGCTACGATATATTATTCTGTGTTTTCCCTCTGTAGTAAGATTGTCTTTTATTATTATATTGGATAATAATAAATTGGATTTCTTATGGCTAGCTTGCGTCATCAATATTTACCCCCAACAAATTTAGGTTGAGTAGATGAAGAGATGATTTTCCCAGGTGAGAGGCTATCACAATTTGGTTCCTCGTTTGAATGTGACGATACGCACGTTGGAGCTTAGAGCTGGACACGTTGACTCAAATGTCCGTAATGAGTCCTTTGAGTTCCTGTAATATTTGTGGATGGGTCGCATACACCTGCTGCTTTAAGTATCACCCCAGAAACAGTCTAGTTTATCCAATGGCAAGTCTTCAAGTGACCCAGGATCTCGTCCAAAAATTCTGGAACCAAATAATTGCACTAATTAACCACATTTGATCCAACGTAATATGCTCTATGTTCCAACGTTCGGAACGTGACATTCAAATGAGGACCTAAATGTGCATTTCTTGTGTGGAAACTTAACATCTAAATAAAGGTATATTATTATAACTAGTAGTTTTTCTTTTCTTTCTCAAATTGTTTTTCTTCCGTCACAGTGTATAAAGTAATGAAAAAAAACATATACGTGGTTTAAGTGTTCTATTCTTTGCAATAATTTCCACAAGATGTCTTTTTATACTTAATCGATGATGTACTACAAATTAAGAAATCACTTGTTCCTCTTATCTCGTTCCGTTTTCGAGATAGGGGTGTTAACTTCACAGTTTACCTCCAGGTGGTGCTGTAGGAGATTTTATGGCAAGGGACTTAAGTGGGTAAGGAAGTGGTAAGTAAGTGTGTAAGTAAAAGAAATCGACTCACACAGTCATTTGTCACATCTCTGGAATTATTAGGCAAGCAGACTTTAAATTTGGCAGGCTTGTTTTTTTTGGTAACGTAGAGATCAGACACGAACGGATTTTTCGGAAACCTCGACTCTCAAGACAGCTAGGGGGCATTATAGACAAAATATCCTATTTTTAAACCATAAGTCCTACTTACCTGAAATATAGCTATCGCGTTCTTTTTATTGAGTAGAGCTCCGCTAAAAATTCGGGGAAACTCCCAAGAAAGTTTTCAGGGGCGTGAAAGAGAAAAGTTATCATTTCTGAGCTTCTCGACCCACAGACTTGAAGTATGGCACTAATTTATCTTTAGTTGAGTACAGATCCCGTGTGAATGGATTTTGCGGTCATCGACTACAAAGAAAGAAGAGGGGGTGGGGGTACTCGGGAATTATAGATTAACATTCCCATATATATATAATAGAAGTTGAAGTCTTTTTCTTTTTAAATAAAAATACAATGGCTATAAGACTCCCTATACCATCATAACACTAGCTGTTTTAAAAAAAATTGACATGATAGAAAATGAATAATGTAATGAAAAAGAAATTAAGAATGTTTACTTTTTAGTTATATACTCATGTGATATTAGTAAGATAATATTAGTAGTGATAAAAGTACTATTTACACCCACCCTAAAATATTCCATTCTAGATTTACAGCTTACAGGTTTTGTGAGATTTGGAACAATAAAGGCTCCTCAATATAAAGGCTATATAATGCATTTCCTTTCTTATTTAATAGATATCAAAGGACTTCATCTTCTGCAAAAAGACGTAAAAGTTGCTTATTATCTGTTGCATGTTCCAAAAGTTCTCTGAAAATCTATCTTCAGTATATTTTACAAGTTATTTCTTTGAGAAGTATATTTGTCATAAATTATAAGAGAATGTGTTCCATATCGCTATGTGGCCGCGGTAGCCGAGTGGTATAGGTATCGGACTGTGGCTTGCTTTGTCACGGGTTCGAGCCCAGTACCACTAAAGACCCGCCGTGTAGGGCAGCGATGCACGTTAAATCTGTCGAGAGTTGAAACGTCCCCCCGTTGGTGTGGTGTGGTAGTTAGGAGAGGGGGGTGCCAGCTCAGGTGTCGTCCACGTCACTTGACCATGGTTCAAAATTACGTGGTCCGTCGCCAAAAGCCCTCGTGTAGCTGAACAGTGCGACGTTAATAGTCAATCAATCAATCAATCCATATCGCTATTCATTCTAGAGTGGTTGTTGATTAAGCATGGGTTTAAATGGAATTTGACGAGAGCTTTATTTTGTAATGGCTATAAAAGTTCTCTAACCTTATTATAAGCTCAGAAATAATTACTATTTTGACAAAAATATTTTTTTTAATTTATTTAAATAATTGAATATATTATTTTTACTCAAAATTTTGGTTAAAGACATGCTATACACACATACAAAGACTAATCTGTTGTTAGATTTTATATTTTTATTTACTTTTAAAAAAAGCATGCCAATTGACAAACTCTTTTATGATGGTACCACAGTAGAGAAAAGTTTGTTTTTCTAAAAATATGAATACATTGTATCATACCGTAATGAAATGTTTTCATCGAGAATCAAATATTGCCTGATTCCTATTACCCTGGAAATGAACGTACTGGCGAAACATTACTAAAAAAAAAAATTTTTTTAAACCAACCTTTTCTTCCATTTGGATTATTACAACCCTTTGAATATCACGTTCTCATGTCCTTAATGCTAAGCATATCCATAAATAATGTATCGCTCGAACACGAAGGGCTTTTAAAACAATGGGATAAAAGGACGATAAATATCCTATGCCAGTGATTGTCATTAGACCAGCTCACTCCCCAGATTAAAGTGATTGGCCAATCAGGATGCGTGGCATAGGTGGCTCACCTTACGTGGTCAGAAGTGTAATTAGTAGGGTCGTTGGGGAAGCAGATACACCCGCACCCCCAATTAAATCTAATAGCTGAGCATGTTCGGAATGCGGCAGGGGAATAGAACATTTTCTTTGCTTTGATTTATTTCAGAAAAGAGTTTGATTGCACTCTGGGAATTTAGGGAATTTGTTGTAGGGGAAAAAGGGTTCTTTTTCGATGTAGAATTTTACTTGGGAAAAGTTCCTGGTGGAAGAGTTTAGTTTATGATTTTCACAGGTGTATGTGGATTATGAATGTTTTACCCCAATTCTGCAAATAAACATTCCCCATTCTTCTTTTTAAAATATAAATAAAACTCGATAAAATGTAATTCCAGCAATGAGTAAGAAAAACATTTATGATATAAGTACATTTCTAAGAAAAAAAATATGTAAATATAATATTAGCATTTAATACGTAAGTATTAATACTTTAAATGCCGAAAAAAGGACTTAAAATACATAGAAATAATACATAGTACTGAGTACTGCTTTTTTTTGTAACTTATATCCCATATATTTCGTGACTTTAATATGATTTAAATTAAATAAATCAACCAACATAATAAGCAGAACTTTTTTACTTTCGTTTCTTAACTAATTAATATTGGCTCGATTTTTATAATTTATTAAACTGGTCTGAAGCATTATTTGATTACAAACAGCCACTAAATACAATTAAAACTATTACTAAGATAGCAGTACAGCAACTGAAAACTACGAAAAACTATTATAAAAAGACACGAGAAAAAAAATCAACAATATATGAGGAAAAAAATGCACTAAAATCTCCGGGAACTCTATTTTTGAACTGTTGTATTTCAATTTCATTTTTTTAAAAAAAATCGCATTTCACTACTTTGTAAATACAATATTAATTTCTAAACAAAATGAAAACAGTCGGTTTTTAGTTCGAGCTATAGAACGCAATAAAATATCGATCACATCTAATTTAGGTCATATTTTCCATCGCGGACAACAATGTATTTAATATATGTCTATTACATAATTAATATGCAATATATTTGTGACGAATCTGTACGGAACCTTTCCACTAATCTTCTTAGGCGTCTTTCTGGGGAATATAAATTCGCGTTTATTTCCAATCAACTCCAAAAAGATGTATGGGATATTTAAATTAGATAAGGTATTTAAGTCGAGGGTTGCGAGATAGCAAGAGAGATGATGGTAGGCTATTGAGCCAGTAACGTTAAACACATAGCTAGAAAATTCAAAGAAATTAGGTTCGTGAAGACGTCGTGCTGCTAGACGTACCAGAAAGCTGATATAAGCCAGTGGTAAATATAATTCACGTACACTTAAAGTAAGCGTCAGTTTGAGATACTTAGTTAAAGTTAATGACAGTTATAAGAATTCGAATACGTGTGTTTCTCGCATCTCCTATTTCGGTAAACCTTACTTGAGTTGAGCTAGATTATTAATTAATTGTATTCTTAGTAATTTAATTTAATATAAAGGCAAATCCCTTTAAACGACGTAACATTATTGTATTATATGTTATCAGAGATTTTTGAGGAAATTATAACAAAATAAATAATATTATTATTCAAAATGGCTCTTGGTGGTTCTTTGCCCCAAATTAATCTTGGTGTTCAAGGTGTGACCCAGGGGGAGTCATCACATATTTCAAACCTTGTCATATTTAACAGGTCGATGTTATCCTTGCATCTCTTAAAATGGTCTGTGTATGGCTGGATGTATTAGATCCGAGGTCCCGCACGTGCTGTTTATTGTTTGTTTTACAACGGCTGTACAACGAAGGTTTTTGCGATTTTTTAATGCTTTGTGACTTATGATTTCCTAAAAGATGTGTCCAAAATTATTCTATGACAACTTAAAATATTTGTGCATCGTTATTTTTAAAACACTCAAAATATTAGTAGTTTTAAGATAAGCACAATCCTATTGCGATATTCTTTGTATTGTTTTGATTTGGAAACTAATTCTTTACTGTCTTAGATTCTTAATTTAAAATTCTGACCAATAAAACATTTTACTCTTATTATCGTAATCCAGTGCTTCTCAGACTTTCAATAGTTGCGACCCAATTTTCAATCATAATTTTATAATCGCACCCTCCCCTTCCCTATACAATTCCAATGCATTGAATGTGATAATGATGTACTTTGTCGCTAAAGCTACAATACGAGCATAATTATACACCATTTAAATTATCAAGTTAAGTATTATATTCTGTACATCCTATTTGAATAAGTAAAACATATTTTAAATAAGTTACTTTTAAAGAATAATTTTTAAAAAATCTTTTATTTATTTTTTTTTCGACTTTTCGATATGCTTGCGCTCTCCACGTAGGGTAATCATGCACCCCTAAGGGTCGCGCCTCACAGTTTGAGAATCACTGTCGTAATCTTTATTGAACGGTAAAATGGTAAATATCTGAGATTTTCAGATTTTTCGAATAATTTTGTTTCTCTAATAAAGAGTGTTTTTTTTCAGGTATAGAAGTTTAAGTTGGCATTACTTTCCAAAACGGCGACCGATTTAACAGCTGTCAAGTGATTTATTCTCAGTTCGGTTTGGCAATTCATCAAAAACGATCATCAAGCAAGGCGTAGATTCGTCGAATGGGCCCCAAACGAGATTGCCGTTGTTCCCGATTTTCATAAGCGAATTTTGTTTAGCGATGAAGCGCACTTCTGGTTGAATGGCTACGTCAACAAACAAAACTGCCGCATTTGGAGTGAAGCTAATCCACAAGTGTATGTGGAAACACCATTACATCCAGAAAAACTGACTGTTTGGTGCGCTTTATGGGCTGGTGGAATCATTGGTCCGTACTTCTTCAAAAACGATGAAGGCCACAACGTTACAGTCAATGGTGATCGGTATAGAGCCATGATTACTAACTTTTTCATTCCTGAATTGAACAATGATGTCCAGGAGCTGTGGTTCCAACAAGACGGCGCAACATGTCACACAGCTCGTGCCACAATCGATTTATTGAAAGACGCGTTTGGTGACCGCCTAATTTCACGTTTTGGACCTGTGAATTGGCCTCCAAGATCTTGTGATTTAACACCGCTAGACTATTTTCTGTGGGGCTATGTAAAGTCATTGGTCTATGCGGATAAGCCACAACCACTCGACCATTTGGAAGACAACATTCGCCGCGTTATTGCCGATATACGGCCACAAATGTTGGAAAAAGTCATCGAAAATTGGACGTCCAGATTGGACTACATCCGAGCCAGCCGTGGCAGTCCTATGCCAGAAATCATATTTAAAATGTATTGCCACAAGATTATCTTTCGAATAAAAAAAATCATGTCAATGGAATAATACCTCGTTGTTTTACTGCAATTTAAAGTTCTATACCTCTAAAAAAACACCCTTTATATACATGATATTGAATATGCGTCACCAAAAAGGAGAGTGGTCTGAAAAGTGTGCAATTTCCAGGCTAGGTGCATGAAAATGATGTTGAATGCGCATCTCTCAGGAACACTTTGAGTGGGATATAAAGAAAAACTCCTGCACAAAATGGCCATTATCCATGACGTTAATTCTGCCTGGGAATTTCTTTTCTAAAGGTATCTGACTACTTGCGACAACTTTTTTTTGAATAAATTATGATATGGGAATTTCTTTGTGATTTTTAGATTTATCTAGCATATTTTTTAAAGAAAAAGTCTTGAAATTGAAAACAAAAGAAAATTTATTATTATTAAAATGGGAAAAAACTGATAGAAATGTATAAAAAATTATATAAACGGGACCCGCTCTGTACAAAAAGTTTATGAACAAATTCTCAATTTTTCAATTTTGATGCGTTACTTTGTTATTCCTGTTTGAAATTACCTTCAGGATATTAGAGATATTTTAATTTTTACAAAAACTAGAGCGCCTTATCTTAGTGTTTTTATGAAATTGCTTAAAGAAACAGTGATTATAGTCACATAAAGGACTGTAAATTTTGAAATGAAACTGAGATTGCTAAATCTGAAGGTCAAAACACTTCTATAGTTACAGAACATACACAAAAAAATTCGGCAAATAATTTTAAAAACTTTTTGAGCAACCGCTGTCCCCTTTTGAGATTTTCGAAAAAAAAACACATTTCGAGTAAAATGCTTTTCTTGTGTCAAGTTTTGACAACTGCTTTTACTAAAATACTTGTAGTCTTTGTTCTAGTGAATGGAAAATAAAAACATTGGTATCTTTATTTAGCTAATAAGATGGCCTATAAAATAAAATCATTAAAAAGTTTTTAGAAATTGTCAATTTTTGAAAAAAATCATGATTTTAGGGTAGTCGGATACCTTAACTCAGAGGACACATTATCAAAGAATGCTATGTCATTGCCAACTGAAGCAGTTCCTTCCAGGAGATGATTTTACGGTGGTATGGTGATTGCAGAGAATAGCAGGTTGGTCCATACATTAAATTTCAGGTGACCTCCACTTAGACGCTTTCTCGGTATACCGGTTGGGGCAAAGATGGTGTAAACAAGGAAATGCTACAAGTTTGAAGACTGGGGGTGTTATTAATGCGACATCAGCACGCTTAGATCTACGAATCCATTAACAAGTGGGGATGAACCCCCACCCCAGAAGTCACTTCTACCACCATTTTACTGAGTATGCAGGAACTCTTCGTATTCCCATATTGACTAGAACTATTGCCCTTCGATTGGTTGCTAATGGGTAGCCCCTCATGATGTTAAAAAGGCTATCATTGACTCCGTTTGAAACGATGTCGGGAGTCCAATGTGTTCAATGGGAATAGCACAGGATAGTGTTGTCATATAAGTATTTTTTCTGCTTGCCCAGTTATTGTTATCACGTATACGAATTAGGCAATAGAATAAATGTGACCATATTCGTGAAATGCTTACCACGTTACAGTACATCATCATGGCTTACGGTACCACCGAGTGCGATTGTAGGTCTTTTCTGTTTTCTATTCCGGCTGTTATAATAGACCAAACATAACCGGATGGTGTCTTGTGGTCAGTGACAACGTCCTTTCTTCGAGGATGCCCGATGTCCTTTATAAACAGGAAAACGGTCGATCGCACATAAATCACACACATATCAGTCTGTGTGCTTTGAAAAATGTACAGATGCTTGCCACAGTTCTTGCTGATTTCACCACAATAGAACACGTTGGAATATGGACAACACTTACATAACCTGAAATCGTTGCATTCGAACTGTGGCAAATGATTGATAGGGAATGAAAACCCATCTTCCAAAATGCTAATCTCTTTGACTCTGTATCTATATATGTGGTTTCGTCTATCGCCATTCACAATGGTTCTATAATCAACTGTATTGACGTTTTCTCTTTCAGAGTTAAAAGTATTATTCCTAAATATACATCATTTGTATATATATATATAGTTCAGTGTTGCTCTCTCTTTCATTATTTATGCAATTTCTTCACTTTCCTGGCCGTTATGTCTTGGTATTGCATTTTCAATGTCACGTATTCCATTTTTAAAATGGATTTATATTCTTATACTCCGAAGTAAGGAAAGAAATATTTCAAATAACTTATTTGGTTTTCAAACACGATCGGTTCTGTTGTTGTACTTGATATAGAGCCTTATAAGTCTACTTCGAAATCAGTTTATATAAGATAAGCCTCAATGACTTTATTATAAAAGAGGTCATACA
Organism: Trichonephila clavipes; assembly: GCA_019973935.1. Taxonomy (NCBI): domain Eukaryota; kingdom Metazoa; phylum Arthropoda; class Arachnida; order Araneae; family Nephilidae; genus Trichonephila; species Trichonephila clavipes. The sequence goes on along the minus strand of BMAU01018370.1, from coordinate 875,709 downwards.
TTCGAATATATTACTTTAATTTTTTTTTAAATTTTAAGAATTCTGTAAGAAACAGAACATTTTGCATAATCATTTAGTATCACAAAGAGACAGTAGAAAAATGTAAGAAACATATACACATTGCATAAGTAACGTAATTTAATCGCCAAAACTATCACTAAGATATTAGAATCAAAGGTATCCGATGTGAAATATGATGAATGAGCTATATCTTACTTCCCCAAAATGCTTTTCTATTTTATACTAATACTATATTTGTATTATCTCAATATCATGAACTTTAAATTCCATTTACAAAGTGAAAATATTTTAGCAAGATTGTTTAAAATATATCATCTAAGAAAAAACATTTATTTATATATTATTCATACGTTGTAGTTCACTTACTTTAGAATATCAAATAAAGCACAGACATGCATCAAAGTTTTATAAATGATACTAAATATTATGTTTAGCATTCATTTTTATCTTTGTAATACTTTTAATATCGGAAATGCTTTTAGAGCAGCGTTTCTCAAACTGTGGGGTGCGGTCCCATTGGGGGGAGGGGGTGCAAGCATATCGAAAAGCCGAAAGCAAAAGATTATTTTAAAAAATTATTAATTTACTGAACGTAAAGAAGCAAAATACATTCTGACATAAAAAAAAATTAACATTAACATTTACACTGATATAATATAAATGTAGCAGTGCAGTCCAATGTATTTTGTAATTAATTTAACAATAATTAGTTAAGAAGTTTAATAATTACCAGTGACCCCCATGGGCTTGTCATACATAAAATTATGTACACAAGTTAACACTCATCTTGATTATTTGTACCATTTACAAATAATCCCTCATCTGCCGATTAAAGATTACGCAATTCGCTGCCAAATGCCTCCGTTTTCCACGTAGATGTGTGTATGTGATTTATTGGAAGGGGGCGGAGGAATACATAAGGAAATGCTCCGATATCCTTCGCAAACACTATCAAGATCCTTTTATTGCATTCCAAAGCCTTCGGAATAATTTTTTTTGGATAATAATGCACAGAAAAGATCGTACTTCGGAAAGGCGCATATATACGTCCAGGGCATTTAACACATCGATTGAGAGAGACGTATATATACGCCGGGGTCTTACTGAAGAGGTGAAAGGTGTATTGTGCAGTTTTAGCGTGAAAGTATCGTATTATTGAATGAAATGCATTGCTATTTGCATGAAGAGGGGATCGTGATTGATATTGGTTCGCAAATATTGAAAGTTTGAGAAGCATTGTTTTAGTAGATACTTCGAAACTTAATTCAATGTAAAATTGTTTTATGACATTGAAATCTAAACAAAACAGAGAGCTATATACATATTATAACACATTTTTAGAACCGATTTGAGTTAATATTTAATCCGTTTAATTGTACATGCCAAAGAATATTTTTTTCCTCGGAAAATTTACCCTGATGAGATTTTTTTAAGTAAGTTTAAAAAGATACTAATCACTTGATAATGAATTTTATTTGGATGAAATGAAAAAAAAATCAATATAAAAAAAACTTCTGATAAAATCAGTAGTTTTTATTTCTAAAGTACAATTTCAGCTGAGTTCTAACAACACTTTTTTCCTTATTAATTATTTTTTTTTAATTTTTTACTTATGTATTCACTAATTTCTTTTTGAGAAACCTTAATACACATTCAATGCTGAACCATTTCTTTGTGTAAGTAATTTCTGTTATATTTCATATCTTTATAGTTTCTTTCGAAAGTTTTACTGTGAATAACTGAAAGTTTTACTGGATTTCAGAGGTTTTGGTTGCTATTTAAAAATAAACTGGTACCTACGTATTACACCGTCGACCAATTTCTTCAAATCAAAGGACGCGACAAAATTTCGCGATAAGTAGCCCGTAGTGAAAATCGTTCCCTGGTATGATTGAACATAATAAAAATAGCGATGCCGATATTTCGCGACATCGCTTGGTCGATGGAATAATATGTAAGTACCAAAATTATTTCTTCATTGCAAAATAGTCTTATACCTTCTTTATAATTAATCCCTTAAAATAAAGGGAAAATTCCATGAAAAAGCTCACAAACTAAAGTAAAAATAGTAGGTACTTCTCTTGGTTAACCGGGCGCAGGCGATAGATCGCCAAACGTTGAAATCGTAAGCAAACGAAATATCGCCAATCTCAATCTTTCCATACCGGGTCCTGCACAGGTTTCTCAATAAAATTAGTAACAACTAACATTTTAGGCAGGGAGAATAGCCTACGTTGCTCTACACATTCCTTACAACCAATCACAAATATAAATAAAAAACAGTAAATATTTGTTAGTTAAAATAAATTTTATAAACGATCCCTTTTCACATTAAAGTAATGGAGTATGTATTAACTTTTGAGTGCGGATATATTTCTGTGTATTTGCACCATTGTTCAAAACAATTCAATATAGTTTATCTCAATGGATAAATCGAACATTTTCTTTTTATTTATGACAGGCTACGAGCCTACATGGAGAGAATAATAGTCATCTTCTTCAAGTAACATAAACTTTATTCCATCATCTTCAAACTATTGCAATATGGCCGTCACTTGACACCTAACCGATTAGAACAAAAGTCGTATATTCATCAAGGAGTCAACAGACCGCTTTTCTAAATGATTCTCTCTCTACAATGAAGCCGAACATCTTTGGGAAATGGAACGCGAAGCTTTCCTCCTTCCATAACGAGAATGTATATGTGGCCTGAGTATGGAGAGGCCTTTATTGGAGAGAGAATCTCCTGATTGGCGGAGAGGAAGGAAGCAAAGGGGAGTGGCTATTGTGATTGCACCGGAAGCTTCCGAGATGGTATTCTATGAGACAGCATTCTATTGACTGCCCTGAAGTTATTCTCTCTCTAAAAAACACTCTATGCCTTTAAATGCTCCTACTCACCCTAAAATCCCTACGCGTTAGTAAAGAGTTAGCTATATTTTCATTTATTACCCTATTAATATTTAAGTGTATCTTTCCAGACATGACATGTATATTTTGTGTTTCGTCAACAAGGCGTACATTTTCATAAACCACAAAATACAAGAAGTAAAAGATAAAAACTTTATTACGAATTTTTCGGATTTTTACCAAATGTGCTCAATTACTTAATATTTGAAAATTATTTATGAATATAATTCGAATGAGATGTGTAACATATTTTCCAGTGTCTTTATTCGAGCCTTTCTCTCTCAGCAATTTAAATATTCCTCCGCTGCAATTTCAATTACATAATTTAACAAGATGAATAAATTATCCGTTGACATGTAAGAAATTCGGGGGCGTGTTAATTAAAGTTTAATTTGCAAGATGGAATGACATTGAATTTTATGTCTGGACTAATTCCACGGAGAGAGAAACAGACATTATTTTAGAATTATTAATCATGAGTAGGAGGAAGTGCTTTAACATAAAATGATTGGTTTAAGAATTTTGTAAGACTGTTTACACTAGATGTAAGAAATTAATTTAAGCTCCATTGAATCTGAATGGGATCGTATCATTTACAACGGATTAATTTGCTTCTAATTTAAATTTATCGTATGTTCTTTGAGATAAAATTCTGGAAATTTATTGATGGTGTTTTTAAAATTAAACCTGTTCGCATAAATATACAAGATGACCAAGGATATCAAATCTATGTTCAACTGTTTTTTTAACAGAATTCATGTAAGATCCATTTGTGTAGGTTCCAAATTTAACTGTCCCTAAGTTAACTGAGAATGAATTTTCAAGGGATACTCATTACGATGAGATTGACTACGTAAGAAACCTTCATTTTGAAAAAGCGTGTAAATGAATACTTTTCTGATATTTAGTGTCAGTTGAATTAGAGTATGAAAATTATTGAAAAAAAATATTTTAATGCAATTTTACGACAAAAATGAAGAAAGAATGGCCAATTTTTCAAAATATTTCCCTTTATTAAAAATTACTCTAAAATAATATTTTGCCTACCTATAGCGAGGACGTCTACACGGGTGTTAAACTACCATTTTAAAAACTTCATATTACCTTCAGAATTACGATCATTTGAAATAATACCCGTTGTTTTTTGTTAAAATTTCTTTGATTTTGTAAAATAAAATATTTATAAATTCGCTTTAGAATATCATATACAGTCGGACCTCTATATAACGAAGTCGCTTAATCCCGGAAAAAGTTTGTTATATGGAAAATTTGTTGTATAGAGGCTCATTTTTTTATATACTTTATAAACCACATAAAACAAATTTTAAATTCATAAACACTATATATTAAAAAAATTAATTATTCACACCTTTTTTTAAAATTAATATATGTCTATTTTACGTATCTTATCCATCAAAAAAAATATAGAAGGAAAACTGCAAGGAAAACAAGAAAAAAGAATGTCGATGAATACACTGTATTTTCAATATTAAGAAAATAATTTTATACTAAAACTAATGAATTTTAAGCACATTTTATAATTTAAAGCATACAAGTAACATTAAACATACATTATTTTATAATTAGAAAACGGTGACACAGGAAAACTCCACTGAGTTTGAAAGAGGATATCGAAGATGTTTCTAGTGAAATGCGCAATGGGGGTTAAAGGTGGCATTTCTTGGATGAAACGTCCGGATCTAATAAAACCATCTCAAGATTTATGACTCCCATAAAATGTGTTATAGAGAGAATAAATTATTTTTTTTTTCAGAAATACTTTAAAAAAAAGAACAAAAATTGAATCACAAAAGAAAAAGTTCGTTATATAGAAAATGCACTTCACTGTAGAGAGGTTATTTTACGAAGAAAATCGTAAAATGCTCCAGGTTCCAAGAAAACGCTACATAGAGCTTCGAATGTATTTTTAAAATACTGGTTCGGACTCTTTATAGAAGTCCTAATTATACAAAAGGCAAAATGTTATTATTATTGAAGCAGTTTTTATAAAAGGAGAATGTTTTGAAATTTTGTCATTCTTTTTTTTTATTTCTTTGTCAAAAAACTGAATTTAAATAATTTTTTCTTGTAATAATATTCTTAATATGAGTTTATATGAATATTCTGATTAAACAGACACTCAATATCAAATAAATATTCATTTATACGTTTTTTTTTCAAAATCATGATACAGAACGTAGTTAGCTATCCTTAATTAATTAACATCAGTTGAGGCAGTAATTCAATATAAAAAGTTATCACTAAGTTAGTAAAAAAAGTTATTATTTTAGTAAATTCCATTACAAAAAGCCAAATAAAAAATTTATTCAACATATTTATTAAAATTAGTTTAGCTTGTAAGTTAATATTTCCTTTTTTTTTCAAATTTACTTACACGCCCTTTTTGTTTCTTTTCATTACTTCATTTTTCAGACAATATTCTACGAGCCATTGTTTAATATGATGTTTCCTAATAAAACGGAAAACTTTAATTCAAGCAGAAATTTCGCAATTGTAAATATTTCCCTAGTAATTGGACTGCTTATTTTAACTAGTACAATTGCAGTTTTTTAATAGTATATATATAAACAGCTTATTTTAACTAGTAAAATTTTATTTATTATTTTACCACAAAATAATTTGGAATCCTCCAAAATCGCCAAATTTACCACATTTCCTAATACATAATGAATGCCTTGCAGATGCAAAAAAAGTTTTAGGGGTTTACTTAAATATTTATTCAAATAATAAACTAAAGTTAAACACTGGTTCTACATAACATTCCAAACAGCTTTATTTTTTTTTTTTTGAAAATATATTAATATAACAAAAATTTTTGAATAACATTCTGTTTACATGCAATTTTACTTAAATGTTTTGCTCCAATACTTAAATTATAAAAATAAGCCGAAAATAATAATTTTCAAGAAATTAAAAAGACCTTCTTTTGACGGCTGAGTGGCGATGTTGATTAGCGCTGGTATTGTTCGCCCAAGTTTTGGGTTCGACCCCTGCCTAAGTCAATGGATTTTTATGATGCAGAAAATTGACAGCGTCCGTGTCTTTTGATTATGCGGCATATTAAAGATCCCTAGAATGCCTGTTTAGCTTGTGTGCTCTAGACAAAATTAAATTCCTAGTACAATTTCACATTGTCAGATCAAAGGTGCCTTCCTCTGAGTCTGAAACTGGGCATCAAAATTACATTGTGGCAAATGGTATATACGTAGATGTTCCACACTAAAAAGTGAGACCAGCTCCTGGGAAATGCATTAGGCTTTCAATGATAAAATTACCAAACAGCAACCCCTTTAAAATTTTAAAAAAATCAAATTCATTTTAACAATTTACTATGTATTTTATTGTATATTTTTTTTGAAATTTTTACTAAAATAATTGTTATAACTATATAGCAATACTGTAGTCATATTATATTTCAAAAAGGTAAGGAAATGATATAACTGTTTCTCTGAGGTGACAATTAATTTACAATTAGAACTTCACAAAAATCTGTTTTTATAACTGCAAAATTGTATTATTAGCCATTTTTTGTAATGTGAAAAGATTTCTAAATTTTATTTTAAATACACAAAATTAAGTGACATTTTAACATACACCTAAAAAAAATATTAAATGTAACCGACAAGAACACTTTTACGTTTTGAAATACATTTTGCATCTATACACAAATAAAACTATTTCTGTAGTCGTTACAACACAGGGATAAAATTTATTTAGCATAAAATAAAAATAATATTATTGCTAAAAGGTGATAAATTGTCATTCTTCCAACCGTGTGATTCTACAACACGTGCAGTTTGACGTTTACCGGCGTCAGAATGATTGACGTTTGTCTCAGAAAATCTTCACGATGACGCGGATTTTAGTTTTCTTTATTTTTGATGTTATTGAAAGGTTTGACGGTTAAAGAGAAATTACATCAGTCAACTGCTGTTACTGTGAGAGAGCTCGTTATTTATTTCTACTCTAAAACACTTTTTACTGACTAAAGAAAATTCGGAATTATATTTTACGCAGTAAATTACATTATATAGTAAGAATTTTTTTCATTAGGGGTTTTATCTAATAAATAGGCGTAAAATATAGTCTTTCATGACCCAAGTGAATAAATAAATAAATAATGATAAAATAAGGAACTTTCCCCACACACTAACGACAGTGTCGTCTGCATTTTTGTTTCCCGATTAAACTATTGCCCCTTTAATGGAAGAAGTGTATGTGTGAAAAGACGATCAAAATAAATTTGCATATATTGCAAATTTTGTTCACTGCAAGGTGATTGAAATTGGATGGCACAAAATTTAAAAGAGGGTAAACACATACAAAAGCCGTTTTATTTCTATAAAAATGTATGGTTGCAACACTGGCGTTCTAGTTCTTATATGCCCCTGTATCAAAATTCATTCGGGGCCCTTTTTAAGATATAAGAACCCTGGTAGTGGGACTTTAGATACACATGTTGGGGCCCTGTAGCTTGGGGTCTTGTATTATTGATACGGTGGTAGCTACGCCCCTGGGCGCAAGTAACATCTGTTGACATCAACTCGGAAAACGGAAGTACAAAGGACTTGCTTACTTACAATACCTTTAGATGACCGTGGTAGCTTAGTAATTGTGGTCAAGGACTCGAGGTTAGTGTTTCATGAGTTTGAGTCTAGTGCTAGTGAAGATCCACCGTGTAGAGGGGTTGATGCACGTTAAATCAGTTGAGGCTCGAAGTCCTGCCGTTAACGGGTTTGGAATCTCAGAGTGGGGGTTGCTATTTCTTGTGTCGTCTTCGTCTCTTGAATGTGGGTCAAAATTACGAGGTCCATCACCAATAGCCGTTGTGTTGTTTTATAGAGCGACGTTAATATTACACTTTCTTACATTATCGTCGAAGCACTGCTTTGTAACAAAAACCTTTGTTCGAACTTATATGCCAATCAGCTGTAAAGCAAGATTGGCAACCTACCAAAAAACTACAACATGTAACCCCTCAACGATTTTCGCAAAATGAGGTTAAGACCATTAGAAACTTACTAGAGTGTAGAGAAAAATCCTAATATCATCACCTTATCGGAAATCAGCAATTTTTAATCGACACATTTTTATGCCCGTAGATCCGAAGAAATCATTTGCTACCTAAATGTCTGCAGTCTTAAATAATTGCATAATGATTTATTCAATTTCTACTATTAGCTCACACTCTCTATATATTTATTTATTTATCTTGGTGGAATATTCAATCACACACACATTAATTTTATATACATGGTTATTTTGGATGGCAATACAGTAATTTAATAAAAAATAATTGATTAAAACTAATTATTCAAAGAATTACAAATACAGCCACGTTGGCATCCTTTTTGGCGACTTAGCGACTCTTTTGGCCACTTGTGTCAAAGCATTAAAAGGTTTTGTTTTTCTGACATTTTAAAGCGCTCGTTTGAGTTGTAATTTTCTATGCACTATTGATTTGAATAAAAATGCAGTAATTTAACTATGATTAATTAAAATTAATTGACTGAAACTAATTATTTAAAGAATTACAGATACAGCCATGTTAGTTTCATTGTTAGCGACTTGGGTCAAAACATTAAAATATTTTTAATCATGTTTTAAAGCATTCAGTTGAACTGAAATTTTACATACACAATTGTTTTGGATGACTATACGATACTTTAATGTTCATTAATCAAAATGAATTATCACTCTCTTATGTGTATACATATTTGTATTAATTGTAACTATTTGATGAAAAGTAGGTAAAATAAAATTGTTCTTGCTGATCTAACAAGGAGAGGGCACGAGACTATAAGGAAATTCATTTCGGGTCGAGACTTGGTGTAATAGTAGTACTCCTTTAGGGTGTTCAATCCTCAATATCACTCCGCCGAAGGGCTAGTCAATTCGGAGAAAATAGCCTCTGAAATTCATACTTAGCTTTTATACAGTTAAGTTTCGATTTCCTTCACCGGCCCAGTGGCTCGATTGGCAAGTCGTCTTCCTTCAATCCGGGAGGATCCGAGTTCGAATCGCGCGTAAAACTTTTTTTCTTTAAATTCCTTTAATTATTTTTAAAATTAAATAAATTTTTTTATGGAAGGTTTATGAAATATTAAATATTTTTGAAATCATTTTGTATTTCATAAACAAAAAAAAAAACAAAAATTAAATTAGAGTGCATTCTCACACAGTTATTTTCATAAAGTCTAACAAGTGTTAAAAGAAATAAAAATGTTTAATTTGTGAAATGTCTGTGAAACTTCTGTGATACCTTAAATAAATACATAAATCTGGTGATATGAAGTGACTGCGGTCACTCGTGCCGGCGTGTCATGAGTTCGAGTCTAGTGACAATGAAGAATCGCCTGTGTAGAGGAGGCTGATGCACGTTTAATCGATCTAAGCTCAATGACTTCTCGTTCGTGTGGTTTGGTGGCTTAGGAGAGGGGTCACCTCAAGGGTCGTACAGCGAGGTGTTAGGTCAAGTGACGCTTGAGCGTGGTTAAAATTGACGAAGTCCGTTGCCAATACCCTTCGTGTTGTTTTAAAGCACGACGTCAAGAAACACTCACTTGTCAAAATTGGTGGGGAACATCTTTTGCAGTACCCTAGTCAGATAAGGTGGTTGCAGTACAAAATTTAAAGGATGCCAGCTATTTGTAATACACATGTTATGGAAATGGATATTAAGGAGGTAAGGCCCTTAACGGGCTTTAACAAGTCATAATGCAAGGATAGTTCACCCATGTCATTACAGATTCCTACAAACAGGAAGTTTTAGATGCCATCAAGAGAAAAAACGATGGCTTGATACTTCATGTTATGGCACTGATCAGTTCATGTATCTAATGTATATATTTGATATTAATGTTACCAAGAGTCACTCGGCTACCATACATTTTGGTCCAAATATTTTTTTATGTATTTTGAGAACGTTGTGTTTTGTGCAACGAGTTTTGAATCTCCTTGTATAAATTAAATGTATTGAAATAGGACCATAAAATATAACTACCATATAATACCATATAATACACTCTATAAACAAACAAAAAATGATACACTAAAAGGAGTAGCTCGATTGTAATGAAATTTCGTATGCAAAGACATTTGTACTGAAAATGCAAATTATGAAAATTTGATATCCAATGAAAGAATAGCGTTAGTTACAGTGCATCGGATCTGCATACTCAGCAGGTGTCTATAAGAAGAACTCAATCTGATGGTCAAAATATGAGACTTTGTTTTCCCATTCACGACTCCCACTTGTTAGCGCAAAAGTACAATTTCAGATAGGAGATGGAGGATCTTTTATAGATCCACATCCCTGTGACGGGAAGAAACGTGATGATCAAAATTTCTGCTGTATTGCGATTAACGATACCTTTCAACGACTGAAAAAAATGAATGCCTGGCCACAGGATTTGAGCTCATTGCGAGCAACTGCCAGAGTTTGAAAGAGGTCGTATCATTGGATTGAAAAAGGCAGGTTGGGAAAAGCGGAGAATCACTCATCATATGGGTCGAAGCGATGCAGCCATTAGAAAATGCTTGCAAGAATGGGTGGCCAATGGCAGATTTCAGCGTCTTGTTTGTAGCGGTCGACCTAGGGCCACAGCGGATTGGGTGGTCAGAGTTATTGTCAGATCAGCTGTAACTGCGCGTTATTCATCCTCATCAACCATCAGAAGTGCTACCTGCATATGATTATCCAGCGTGACCATTCACAGACTGCTGATAGAGCAAAATTCACGTTCGTACCGACCACTACGCCACCTGCCACTCACGCCTGCACACTGTCGAGCCGGATTACCGATGTGCTTGGCTCGATCAGGTTGTAATCAAGCTGAATGGAGACGTATAGTGTTTAGCGACGAAACCCGCTTCCAACTGTATCCTGACGATCATCGAAGATGTGTCTGGAGACACCCAGAGCAGCGTGCCGAACCTGCTTTCACTATTGCACCGTACACAGGCCCTCAACCAGAAGTTAGGGTCTGCGGTGCCATTTCTTTTGACAGAAGGACCCTTTTGGTTGTCATTAGAGGCACAATTACAGCACCGTGGTACGTCGACGACATTATGAGTACTGTTTTGCTCCCTGCCCCTTTTTCGGTACATTGGCTTTATTTATCAGCAAGAAAACGCCCGACCACATACGACACGTCTTGCTATGAACTATCTTACAGCTTGTCAAACACTTCCTTGGCCAGCCAGATTATCAGATATCTCTCTAGTTGAGCATATCTGGAATATGATGGGAAGGGAATTGCATCTACCAGGGAATTTTGAAGACCTAATCCAACAATTGGGGAGCACATTTAGCAAGAAATACTGTGGGAGACCACCAGGGTACTTTATCACTGTATGCACGACATTTGGCAGCTTGCATTCAGGTTAGAGGTGAGTCAACACCTATTGAACTCGTTACTTTGTAACTAGGTAACTCTGAAATAAATCATTCAATTTTTTCTGTAATTTTAATCATTTTATATATATATATATATATATATATATATATATATATATATATATATATATTTTCTTTACACATAATTTTTTTTTACCCGCCAATTTTTCTATCTATCGAACGACTCGTTCTTAGTGCATCGGTTTTATACACTGCTGGACAATTGCTAAGGACGGATCACAAATTGCTATGTAGCATAACATTAAGCGAGACATGAGGCCTAGTAGGATAAAATATAGTTGCCACACTATTCAGACATTAGAATAAAGAATATTTATAGTTCTGGAAAGTACAAAAGCCGTGAAACATATGAAAGAAAAAAAATGTTCATTTGATCTGCGTACGGAGAAATGGAACAATGCATCTAAAAACCAGCAGGCACCTTAAAGAAAGGTATCAGTACGAGATATGTCCACCGTGGAGTGTGATGCAACATTCCACACGTCGTACCATACTTTGCACAACATTATCCAGCAGCTGTTGAGGCAATTTATCCCATTCCTCTGTGAGTGCACGGATGAGGGTGTTCTTGTTTGTCAAATGATAGTTTCGACCAGAAACTTGCCTCCCCAAAGCATCCTACACATTTTCAATGAGGTTTAGTTCTGGAGAAAGCGCTGGCCATACGAGATGTTGAATACCCTCGCTGTCTAGACAATCCTGAACAGCGAGTGTTCGATGACATGTTGCGTTGTCGTCCATAAAAACAAATTTATCACCGACAGCACCACTGAAAAGACGAACATGAGGAAGTAGAACTTCATCAATGCATCGTTGGCCCGTCATAGTCCCATTCGCAACCACATGTAGGCGCGTGCGGCCATTGATCATGATGCCGGCCCACACCATGATGCTGCATATCGGATATCGGTCCTTTTCCTGGATATTTTCTGGACGATAAGCAGTACCACTCTCGCGCCAGATCAGTTGGCGTCTACAATCCGATGACAGACTGAACCTACTCATCTGAGAATAGTACGCATGCCCAGTCCTGTTCAGTCCAATTGTGATGCTCACGACACCATTGCAAACGGGCAGTACGGTGCTGTCTGGTCAATGGGACACACACAACAGGTGTGCGTGCGTATAGTCCTCTTCCCCTCAAACGTCTGGCGACAGTTTTTCGGGAGATCTGCTTTCCTGAGGCAGCAAGAAACTGATTTGCCACCTGCTGAGCTGTGGTGCGCCTGTTCCTTTTGCTGATAGGACGATATATCTGACTTCTGAAGGCGTCGTACTTCTAACACGACCTCCCCGTGCCGTCTACTACACATTCCAGTAGTTTTAAATGAGTTCATCAGCCGTGAAACAACGCTGTGAGCGATGTCGAACTCCCTGGCAACATCTGTTATTTTTCGCCCTTCTTCGATCTTTCCAATAATTTGGCCACGCATAAAATCATCTATGTGATGTCGGGAAGACATGCCAAAAATTTTAAGTTCGTCTATTAAATTTTTTCTGTAAAACTTTGACTTGAAACAAGAACTGTCCACACGCGTCAAAACCTTTAAAGCTCTTATGAACGCTATCACGTGATGAACAGACGTGGAAAAAAAATTTGCATACTCATACTTCTTCTTACTAATATCCCGCACTTATTCTAATTTCCCACATTTTGCTTCCTTTCATTTTGTGGTTGCTATGGATGATAGTGTTATCCGTCCTTAGCAATTGTCCAGCAGTGTATATCTATGTACATAAAAATGAATGTTTGTATGTATGTCATCGATAAACTCAAAAACTACTGTACCGATTCTTATGAAAATTGGTATATATATGAATTTTCCACGGAGAAGGTTTGTATAATATGCTCATTGATGCCACTCGCCACCAGGTGGCGCTGCAGAGTAGCAACTTATGCCCCGTTCAACCGATTGTCATGAAAATCATTATGACCATGTATTTTTACACAGAGGAAACGAATATGATATTCGTATTAATGAAAGTTGCCACCAGATGGCTCTTCCATGTATCAAGTTCAATACTGATTTTAATAGATATCTATACGAATTCGTATAAATAAAAGTTCTCAAAATATATTTTTGGTGCGATAAGTAAAATAAAACTATAGACTTTCTTTTCTTCTCTATCTCTTCTTCTCTTCTCTTTTTCTTTCTCTTCTTCTCTTCTCTTTCTCTTCTTCTCTATCTCTTTTTCTCTTCTTTCTTTCTCTATTCTCTTTTTCTTCTCCTCTATCTCTTATTCCCTTCTCTTCTCTATCTCTATAAAAATGATTGTTTACCTGTATGTCTTTTCTAGAATCGTAAACTATGTATTTAAGTATGTAAAGATGTCATTTTAATGAATTTCATGTATTGTCGTTACAGTTCATGCTGATATGAATTAAAACAAATGAAACGAACGATAGATGACATTTCGAGTCGAGAGTGACATAAGAATTTGTGTAGGTTGTGAAATTCATATCTAGCTTACATTAAACAGACAATATTGTGCGTATTTTTATATTTGGGAGAGTTTTTCGAATAAATTTTTGCATTTCATCGTAAGCTGAATTAATTTAGATAAATACTTCAATCGGATTGAATATTTGTAGTTTCCGTGAGTTATATTCGTTTTCTACAGTGAATTTACGAAGATCATCGAATGTGTATGTGAAGGATTTGACTGCTGATTGACATTCCGAACGCATTTGCTGTGCGGTTTTTTTTTTTCTTATTAGCATCTTATACCATCTGCGACTTTGCGACGTTTTATAAATTCAAAAGCATCACGTCGTTCCTGTATAATTATGCCTCCAAAGCGACGAGCAATTGGGCCGATCTACACCTCAAGCACGAAAGAGAAGAGCATTACGAGCCTCAGAATCAGACGAGCAACGAGCATTAAGGCTGGAAAATCTTCGAGTACGCGCCACTGAGACCCGTTCGTCTGAATCGTCTGACCAACGAGAAGTAAGATTAGAAACTGATCGAATACGTACTAATCAGATCCGTTCTTCTGAGAGAACTGAATTACGGGAAAGAAGGCTGCAAAATGTTCGAATAAGCACTGCTCGATCAAGACGAACACTGCACGCTGATTTGAATCTTAGTGCATTCCATTATGACAGTAATAATGATTACAGTCTTCATCCAAATGTCGTCATTGGAAAAAGGGATAAAATTTGCATGTATTGTAGTGCACTCAAATTTAAAAATGAAACGCGTGGAATGTGCTGCGCCAGTGGAAAAGTTAAGCTACCAGAATTACATTCACCACCCGAACCACTGTCAACGTTTCTATCTGCTGTTACACGTGTGTCGAAGCATTTCTTGGAAAACATCCGCAAGTACAATTCATGCTTCCAAATGACATCGTTCGGTGCAACGAACATCGTGCGCGAAAATTACATGCCGTCACTCAGAGTCCAAGGGCAAATTTATCATCATGCCGGATCGCTTCTACCATTGCCGGACGCACATCACTAGTTCCTTCAAATTTATTTTATGGCAAACAGTGATGAACAAATTGAACAACGATGTCATTATAATGCGGGCACTAGACGAGAAATTGTGGGTGCGTTACAAGGCCTTTTCGATCAACACAATGAATTAGTTCGGTTGTTTAAAACCGCCATTCAACGAATGCCAGCCGATGACTATGCAGTTGTGATTCGAGCAGACAAAAGACCCGTTGGCCAACACGAGAGACAGTTCAATGCACCAACAATCGATGAAGTGGCGATCGTTATAGTTGGCGAAGAATTTGAATCGCGGGACATAATTCTTCATCGCAGAAGTGGTGACATTCAGCGAGTCTCCAAAACTCATCGCTCATACGACGGATTGCAGTATCCGATTTTGTTTTGGCGAGGAGATGATGGATATCATTTTAACATCAAAATGATAAATCCACAAACAGGTGAGGGAACGAATAAGAAAGTCAGTGCCATGAATTATTATTCGTATCGACTGATGATTCGTCAAAACCCTGAGAACCACATTCTGAAATGTAGACAATTGTTCCATCAATATATCGTCGACATGTACGCGAAGATTGAAACCGAACGGCTATTATATATACGATTGAATCAAACCGAGTTGCGTTCTGAACAGTACATCCATTTACGAGACGCAATCGTTAATGATGGTAACGTCAATCCAAACGAATTGGGAAGAATGGCCATATTACCGTCTACATTCACGGGGAGTCCACAGCACATGCATGAATACGCACAAGATGCGATGACATACGTTCGCGCATATGGTCGTCCAGATTTGTTCGTCACCTTTACATGTAATCCAACATTGAATGAAATTAAAGAACTTCTATTAGTTGGACAATCATCTTCGGACCGCCATGACATTACCGCACGCGTATTTAAACAAAAATTGAAATGTTTGATGGATTTTATTATCAAGCATCATGTTTTTAGAGAGACACGCTGCTGGATGTATTCCATTGAATGGCAGAAAAGAGGATTGCCACATGCACATATTTTGGTTTGGTTAATCAACAAAATTACGCCAGATCAAATTGATCAAATCATCTCAGCAGGAATACCAGATAAGCACATTGATCCATACTTATTCGACGTCGTCACCAAAAATATGATCCATGGCCCATGTGGCGCATTCAACAATAATTCATCATGCATGTCTGATGGGAAAAGCGAAACGATACCCAAGAAAATTGGTTTCTGATACTATCACTGGCAATGACGGATATCCACTGTATCGTCGACGATCAGTTGAGGATGGTGGCAAATCCGTCGTTCTGAAAGTACGAAACATTGATATTGAAGTAGATAATCGTTGGATTGTGCCATATTCACCACTGCTTTCAAAGACCTTCAAAGCACACATTAATGTTGAGTATTGCAATTCAGTGAAGTCGATCAAATACATTTGCAAATATGTCAACAAAGGAAGCGACATGGCAGTCTTCGGAGTAGGGAATGTAGCTGCACCGCTCGATGAAATCAACCAATACCAACTTGGACGCTACATAAGCAGCAATGAAGCAGTATGGCGCATCTTATCATTTCCAATCCACGAACGACATCCAACAGTAATACACTTGGCGGTGCATCTCGAGAATGGACAGCGCGTGTACTTTACAGCAGATAATGTACGTGCCAGAGCATTGGTTCCACCGGCAACAACTTTAACTGCGTTTTGCTCATTGTGCCAAGATGATCTTTTTGATAAAACTTTGCTTTATTCTGAAGTACCGAAATTCTACACGTTTAATGCATCCACTAAAAAGTTTCAA
Organism: Trichonephila clavipes; assembly: GCA_019973935.1. NCBI lineage: Eukaryota > Metazoa > Arthropoda > Arachnida > Araneae > Nephilidae > Trichonephila > Trichonephila clavipes. The sequence continues at coordinate 859,085 of BMAU01018370.1, read as the reverse complement.
CGTCGCAAACAAGCTAAAGCAGTTGAAAGACATACCAATTTATATTCCAGTGATGCATTGGGTCGTCTGTACACTGTTCATCCGAACAATACAGAATGCTTATATCTAAGATTGCTGTTGATCAATATACGTGGACCAATATCCTTCCAAGATTTAAGAACAGTCAACGGTCAGCTGTGCGCTACTTATCGCCAAGCTTGCCAAGAACTAAATCTTCTTGAGAATGATGCACATTGGGACACTGCACTAGCTGATGCATCAAATACTGCTCGACCACAGCAAATACGCACGCTATTTGCCATAATATTAACAACCTGCTTCCCATCTAATCCAAAAGATCTTTGAGAAAAATACAAGGACTACATGAGTGAAGATATTCTACATCGTTTGCGCGCTGCGAATCAAAATCCGGACATTCAATTTACACCAAACGTGTATAATGAAGCATTGATTTTGATTGAAGGCATATGTTTGACAATCGCTAACAAGGTACTGGTGCAACTGGGAAGGCCTTCTTCAAACCGACCTGCAAACAACCTTTTTGATCGTGATTTGCAACGAGAAACACACTATGATTCTGATGAACTGGGGACATTCGTTAGGACAAATCTTCCGCAGTTGATTCTAGAACAACGCATTGCGTATGACAGAATTATGCGTGCAATCACAGAAAAAAGCGGTGGACTGTTTTTCATAGATGCGCCCGGTGGTACAGGCAAGACTTTTCTTCTTTCACTAATTTTCGCAACCATACGATCACAAAATAATATTGCACTGGCTATTGCATCATCTGGAATTGCGGCAACTCTTTTGGATGGTGGCCGAACAACGCATTCAGCATTGAAACTGCCGTTGAATTTGCAAAACACTGAGGCACCAACATGCAACATCAGCAAAAACTCTGGAATGGGAAAAGTACTCCAAACGTGTCAAATTATCATATGGGACGAATGTACAATGTCTCACAAGAAAGCATTGGAAGCGCTTGATCGTACACTGCGAGATTTCAGAGGAAACAGACGGATCTTCGGTGGCGCACTCATTTTATTGTCTGGTGATTTTCGACAAACACTGCCCATTATACCACGATCAACACCCGCTGATGAACTTCATGCATGTCTTAAATCATCAGTTCTATGGCGTCATTTACAGAAATTGACTTTGAAAACTAACATGCGTGTACAACTACAACGGGATGCATCGGCTGGAAATTTTGCAAAACAATTAATGGACATTGGAAATGGGCTAATGGAAATGGGCGAATGGATGTTGATGAATCTACACAATGTATCACCCTGCCAGCAAACTTCTGTAAGATAACAGAAAGCATTCGACGAATTGGTGCAAAAAGTTTTCCCAAACATTGCACAAAACTGCAAAAACCATCAGTGGCTCAGTACGCGTGCTATATTAGCAGCCAAAAACATCGATGTCAATACCATCAACTTCACCATTCAGCATGGAATACCCAGTGAAACGACAACATATAAGTCCATCGATACTGTGGAGAATCAAGATGAGGTTGTCAACTATCCAACTGAATTCTTGAATTCGCTTGGTTTGCCAGGCATGCCACCGCACGTTCTTACATTGAAAATTGGCGTACCCATCATACTTCTTCGAAACATAAATCCACCACGACTTTGCAACGGAACCAGACTCTCAGTCAAGCAAATGATGAACAATGTTATCGAGGCAACAATTTTGACTGGAAAATTCAAAGGTGAAGACGTCCTGTTGCCATGTATCCCAATGATCCCGACAGATATGCCATTCGAATTCAAACGTTTACAGTTCCCGGTGCGACTCGCTTTCGCAATGACTATTAACAAAGCACAAGGACAATCGTTACAAGTGTGTGGATTAAATTTGGAGAATCCATGCTTCTCACATGGACAGCTCTATGTGGCTTGCTCACGTGTCGGAAAACCTTCTGATTTATTCGTCTACGCACCAGATGGAAAAACAAGAAATATTGTGTATCCCACAGCACTTCAATAAACATCTAATTGAAACTGAACTTTGTAATCACACAATTTTTTCGAAACGGCTTTGAATGAATTGAATATTTGTGTACTGATTTTCCTTTAAAATTATTTTTCCTTAATTTATTTCAGTTGTTTGCGTAGCAACGCGCGCCGGGTACAGCTAGTATATATATATATATATATATATATAGAGAGAGAGAGAGAGAGAGAGAGAGAGAGATAGAACGTATATTGTTATCACTTCGAAAATTTCATTCAGAGATGTAGTATTCGTATATCTGTATCCCTAATAACGTCTTATGAATGTTACACTTTTATTTTTTGGGAATGATCTTGAATTCCCATTTATTTTTATCCCAAAGAGAATCAAGATAAACCGTTTATCTCAAAGATAAATTAATGAAACAAGCTAAAAGTACTAAAAATATAATATTATTCTTGCACAATATAACTATGTTCATTTATAATGCACCTTCCTCCTCAGTTGATATATTCAAAGAAATCTAAAGATTTATAAAAACCAAAATATATTTTAAAGTAACCGATATGCATGATTCAAATAATAATAAAAGTTCAATATTTGAAGAATTCACAAACTTGTTCATTATATCTGGATATGAAAGTTTTGATACAATGGAAGATTTTTCTTTTCTAATCTCAGTTTTCTAAAGAAATAATCGGTACGAATATTTTATGCGCTCACGTTATGGTAAGCTTGAATAGATTTAAATAAATAGCAAATATCAAGTAATATATTACGAGACATTATCAAACAAAATTTATTCTGTATACTTCATCTTTATGCAAAGTTTTATATTTTTTGTAAAACATCTATTGGAATAAATTTCTGTTTAACTTCCTTCTATATTATTCTCGTTGTCAGACAAACTTCTAAAAGGAAAATTAGTCAAAAGAAAAAGGTAATTCTAAGCAAAGTAAAATGGTAGATTGAAAAATAAACAAATAATAAAGATAAACATCGCGCCATAACTGAAGTGTATAATTTAAAAGTTAAACAACGCGTATATTGAAATATGCACAATTTTTTCAGTAAGTTTCACGATTGGTGTTAAAGTACATATGCCCGAACAATATTAAGATAAAGTAGTCCAACGATATTTTCAGTGTTTACACGTAGTGTCTACTTACGAAATCCGTAAGCAATAAGCAAATCAAGATAAAAAATTGAATTATTTTGATTTGCGTTCATTATTTAAAATGAAAAACTAACAGTTTATTTGTGTTTGTAAATAAGAAGTTACTAATGTTTTGAATATAAAATATTTACATACGTAGAGTCTTGTGCCTCTCTCGCGGGTATCTAGATGTGAGGGTGGAAGGGAAGAAACACTCGACACACACATGATTCAACTAATCTATTTCCACACTAAAAGAATAGACAGAATTTCAACTAATAATATTAAGAGATTGTCTCAATGAAAACCTTGAAAGTGGAACAATCGAGTGCAAAATGTAAGTACTTAGGTGACTAACAAACTTGATCCTTCTTTTAATTAAGGATCTAACTTATTGTCCGATTTAATCTAATCTTAATTTAATCTTAGTGAACAATCGTCACTGTAAAGTTTCCTTCTTATAAGAATCAAATCACTCCAATTCTAATATTATGCCTCCAGTAGTAATCCACCTGGCTCGGGTATACCTTCTCTGTTTCTAGCAATAAGTTAATTTACATATCATGATTCTCTTCTTCCGAAGGGTTGGTTGTGAATAACGCGAAATGATAACCGAAAGATTTCCCAAGAAGGTAAAATAGAAAAACTCGTATAGATCCGTCACACATATATTGTGGTTAACATTAATTTTCTTCAATAATTAGGATAATATTATACATATGTAGTATTTCCATTTTAATTAAACATGTTGCTGGGACACAGCGGCATAACGGCTAATAGTAGCTCCCCTGCAAAAATCAGGTTTTGGCACTCAAACCGGATCTTACAAAAGGTACAAACTTGACATTCGTCAGGCATTAGGCCCCCTAGAATCGGGGGTGTACGTTACGCCACTGCTGGGGCATATTTATCTGGTTATAGTCGATGAATTGACGAGACAATGTTTATAACATAGTTCCACATTTTATTGACTAATACAAAGCGAAAAACAACACAAACACACACAATCATATGACAATAGACAAAATCGTTCTTTTTTACATTCCAGTGATCACAGCTTTTATGTTGCTTATGCCACGTGTGTGTGATCTACAGTAACATTAGATCAAGGTCCACGAAATTCATCACGGCTAAGGGCTGGAATTTTACACCTGTCGTTAGTCTTAGCTTTGAGCAACATACAGGTGCCAGTACAATTTGCCTTGCTTCCACTCCAATTTTGAGGGAGAACACCCTGAAGATGGTCAGGGCCTCTAATCTCTTTTCCCCATCGAGACTTGCGGCTCGACGGCTGTATAGAGTACCCTCATACCGCGAATGCACTATACTTTTACAAACATCCATGCCTTTCCCAGGATTCGAACCCAGGCCCTAAGGCACCACAGTCAGCTTTTATACCTTTCCCGACCGGAAGCTTCTCGGATATTCCATAATCGTATGATTACCTGTATTTAATATGCTAATTGGTTAGAATCGACGACTGTTGCAATATTGCACATCTTACTTTAAAAGGTCTACGTGGTAACTTTTAAGGAGATAAAGCTGTGTTAAAGGAATACTTACAGTTAGACGGGTAAAAAAGAACTAAATATTGCATGTCGTGGAGAGTTCAGGACCTTAATAAATTAAATGAGAGAGAGAGAGAGATTCCCGAATATAAAAACATTTCTTGTATCACAAATAAAAAATTAAAACAATTTAATTTTTTTTAATTTAACTAAAATAAACCACAACTATCGGGTTTAGATATTAGTGTATTTCACTCCTTCGGAGCGGTTGTTGTTGGGTCTAAATTTCTGTTCCTTCCCCGACTTAGTAAAAATAGTTGATTGTTGAAAGTTTAAGCTTTTTCCTTCCAAACCTTTCTTTCTTTAAGAACTTTGTGTTGTATTTTGAACGTTATCTTCTTGTTTGTTTAAATTTATTGAATGTTTCTCTAGCTGCCTATTTTTGACAGACTTAATGGTTCAAAGAGTTGACAGACTTTGAAAAATAATTACATAGGATATCCAGAAATAATGGCATAGCTAGCTCTGAGGGGGCCCTGTATCTAAATTACCTCCGGGTTCTTTTTTTAGGTATGGAAGTTCTGTTAGTGGGACTTTAGTTACACATGTTGGGGCCCCTGTAGCTAGGGGGTTGTACCCCTTAATTATTGATACGGTGGTAGCTACCCTTTTGACCAGAAAGTTACATTGGAACATTATTGGTTGATACTTAATTATGACAAACTATACAATGCAATGTGCTTCACATGTATCAAATAATTTTTCAACACAAGCACCAAGACGGTTACAAAAAAATTGTCAAAACACAGCATAAATCTTTCAATAATTTGCTTTTTGATCATTGTGCCAGCATACACTCTGTCTCAATAAATAAGCAACAGACAGAAAATTAGTATAATTTTAGAACAAGGAAGGTTACAACAAAACGTGAATGCAGTGAAATGCCGAAGTAACTGATATAAACACATGTTTATTTCATTAGTAGTTATTTGTTTTTGCGTTGGATATCATATTTGTTTGGTGCTCATTTTGCTTTATTTTTTATTTCCAAATTTCTGAAAATGAGTCCTTGGGGACATTTGAATGAAAACATACCATTTATACAATCAGACGAATCTATTCAGGAAAACTACAGTTGGAAATTGCCGAGCCTTAAATATCAACTGTACGATCATCATTCGCTTGTGGAAAAGCTATGAAAAGGAACAGTATCACGAAGATGTGGTAGTGGACGTCGGCAAAAAGGAGTTCTCCCACTTCATCTTTTAATTTTCTAAACACGCGGAAATTGCAAGATGCTAGAGCGTACTGTACATAAAATACATTACGTACAATAAAACATGAATGCTTCTGCCGGTAGCATAAACGTGGTGCAAACAACGCATCTACTTCAAGAAAAACCTTACCCGCGGATAGAGCAGCTTTGAGTTTTGTTCTCACAAGGTGTAGATGGATGTCTTCTACACCAGTGATCCCCAACCTTTTCATCGCCACGGACCGGTTACCGTATGATAATTTTACCGCGGTCCTTCTGAGGGTAGGATGTAGATTATTTATATTATAGATGTGTTTTGATTTAATAATTTCAATTTAATATGCCTTCAGAATAAAATATAGTTACACCGCAAAATTTATATAAAGTGATTCCAATGGAAAGTCGCACAAAAACGACGAGAGAAATACACTCCAGTAGATAAAATAGAAGTAATTTAATGTTCCCTTTGGGCGGCACGGCACCATTTTATCAACGGCCCGGTATTGGTCCGTTGACCGGGGGTTCTGATCACTGTTCTAGACAACCAATATTTTTAGATTGCTGAGATGAAATGTTACAACTTTATCACATGCCTTCTAATGACTTAAGAAAGCATTGCCATTCCGAATAATATGTTGCAATAATCTCAAGGAAACATCAAATTTTGCACTTTTGAACTCGAAAATTGAACTAGGAAAGAGTTAACGATATTCCAGTTCATCAACCTGCAACCTTGTGACGAATCCTCTGGGTCACACCTTGAACACCAAGATTAATTTGAGGCAAAGAACCACCAAGAGCCATTTTGAATAATAATATTGTTTATTTTGTTATAATTTCCTCAAAAATCTCTGATAACAAATAATATGAAAATGTTACGTCTTCTAAAGGGATTTGCCTTTATATTAAATTAAATTACTAAGAATACGATTGATTACTAATCTAGTTCAACTCAAGTAAGGTTTACCGAAATAGGAGATCCGAGAAACACACGTATTCGAATTCTTAATTGTCATTAACTTTAACTAAGTATCTCAAACTGACGCTTACTTTAAGCGTACGTGAATTATATTTACCGCTGGCTTATATCAGCTTTCTAGTACGTCTAGCAGCACGACGTCTTCACGAATTTAATCTCTTTGAATCTTCTAGTTTTGCTTTTAACGTTGTTGGCTTAATAGCCTACCATCATCTCTCTTGCTATCTCGCAAACTTCGACTTAAATACCTTATTTAATTTAAATATCCCAAGCTTCTTTTTGGAATTGATTGGAAATAAACACGAATTTATATTCCCCAGAAAGACGCCTAAGAAGATTAGTGGAAAGGTTCCGTACAGATTCGTCATAACCTGTGAGAATCCTGTCACTCACAGGCTGTACAAAGTGTGTTGGCGGTTGACGGTGTTGCCCATCCCTGCTTTTTCGACTCGGGCAAATGTGTGGGGCCATTTTAAAACTACTGAAACTGGTTCAGTATGCCTAGTCGTGACACTTGACATTTCGCAGTAGATTTCTGTACAAATTTACTTTTTTACCCACACAAGTCGTATTTCAGATATGGTTTTGTCATTTTCTTCGCGTTCTATACATCTAGAACGAAAACGCTAGAGTCAGGTATCAAAGACCTCACCTACTTCTAAGCTATAAGGGATCTTGTTGCGAAGTGCTGTAATATCTCAAAAGACAAGTGTAACTTATTTTGAACGCTCCGCGTAGATGTTTCGGTAGAAATCTGAGATGTAATTTTACCAAAGAGATACTTTAGTCCTTTATGTGCATCGTTTCTGCTATACGTTCGTTTCACTATCAACCAGGTACCAGGTTCACAGTTTACAAACCAACAAGGATATTGTGATTGAACTGAGGTTGTTTCTTACTGATTGATCTCAAATCATCAATGGTACGTAAAAAAGAAGTGGTGGTGAAAAAATTAGCTAAAAAATAAGAATAAAAAGCTAAATAAATAAATAAAATTAATTTAAAATAACTACTTGAGCGGTTATATAAAAATTATTGATATTTACACTATGCGCATTAAAAGCCTTTTACTTATAAATTTTATAATTACAACCGTTGTACAATTATTCAGAGTTATTTTTATTTCTTGGGGAGAATCTGAAAAATAACCATATTTTATTTTATGTGCTCTCGAGGTTTCATTGCTTGAATATATATATATATATATATTTCAAATCTTTCATGTGACATAAGAATAACGGATGGAATCTAAAATATTAACCTCCTTATGGTATTTATATAAGGCATAGAATGTTGTACTCCCTTGTTATTGGAAGTCACTTTCCATCTCGCAAAAGAAATTCTTGAACTAATATTGATCCTATGTCAAATATTTGCTTTGCCTTATGTATTACACGAGCAAGCGAAGAAAAATAACCAGAAACTGTCTAAAAGACCATATTTAACAGTAAATTATTTCAAAGGAGATTTGCATATTAAATTTAGTTGTATACCTTTTAAAGCATACATTTTTAATATATTTCCACTTTTTTCTTAATAAAAATTAAATTTTTAAGGTATCTGACTACGTTTAGAAACGTGGTTTTAAAAAAGCTCATAAATGGATAATTTTCATGTTATTTAGTGTCACTTAAGTTAGAATACATGTATAAATATGTTTAAGGCCATTATGACAAAAAAAATATTTAAATACAATATTTCGGCAAAAAATTAACTTAGAATAATCTTTTTTTCAAAATGTTCTCTTTATGTGAAAAATGCTTCTAAAATAATAATTTTTGCTTATATAAAGTAGACTTCTCCAGAGAGTCTGAACCATTTTTTTTTAATTCACATTATTTTTAGAGTTACAACCAATTAAAATAATTATCGGTGTTTTTTTCTTAAAATTCCCCCCCCCCTCTCTGTTGTCGTAAAACAACGATAAACTCACTTCTAAGTTATATATTTCAAAAATTCTAGTTGAGCCTCTGTACAAAGGTCTGAGCTATATACAGGCCAAATATTATTAAAATAGAAGCATTTTTCACAAAAGGAAAAATGGAAAATGAAAAATGAAATGGGTTTTTTTTGAAAATGGGTCATTCTATGTTCATTTTTTGTCAAAATAAGTAGCTTAAATAATTTTTATTGTAGTACTATTCTTAAAACAGTTTTATGTACATTTTCTAATCTAAGTTACACTAAATATCGTAAATATTATCCATTTGTACGCTTTTGCAAAATCACGGTTCCGAAAGTAGTCGGATACTTTAAGGAATTCTCTTAAATATGCTAATAATGAGTTTTTAACTTAATTTTTTAAAGAAATAGATTTACGTTAATTAAGAATCTTAACTATTAAATATTAATAATATTTTTTTTCATTTTGTAAGCATAAATCAAAATCATTAGAGAAATATTATTTACAATTTTTTCTACTTTGGCTTTTAAAAATATAATTCACTTTCAAAAGAAACTTGTTGAATTCGAATAAAAGATCATATGCTTTAAAAATTAATATTATATAGATAAAATTATTAATAATTATAGAAAAACACCAATTTCTCTCTTTTTTTTCTTCAATCTTGCATTTGAATTCCATCATTTTAAAGTATTCCTATTGAAATTAGTACTGTAACCCCTCTTGTTATAATTACTGTACAAGTAGCATGAGTATCCTGTAGCGACCACTTAATTTTAGTACAGGCCAAGAGAGGACGGAATGTTTTTGCTACGAAAAACTGTTCTATGCTTTTCATTTTTGTTATCATGTTTATTGTTTTCGGACCTAACCTTCCGGCCGCGGTAGCCGAAAAGGTATAGGTATCGGACTGTGGCTTGCTTTGTCATGGGTTCGAGCCCAGTACCACTAAAGACCCGCCGTGTAGGGCAGCGATGCACGTTAAATCTGTCGAGAGCTGAAACGTCCTCCCGTTGGTGTGGTGTGGTAGTTAGGAGAGGGGTGCCAGCTCAGGTGTCGTCCACGTCACTTGACCATGGTTCAAAATTACGTGGTCCGTCGCCAAAAGCCCTCGTGTAGCTGAACAGTGCGACGTTAATATTCAATCAATCAATCAATCGGACCTAACCTTGCGAAGGGGCTTTATCGGATTTTCTTACTAATTCACTTGGGGAATCTTTGGGGCCAGAATGGCATTATTTCAATCCAATCCTCTCAAGAAGAAAACGAGCAATGCAGATTAGGTAATAGATATATATTGGAGCTTTAGTATTCGCATGTAAATAGAATGGAAAAATAATAGTAGATGGATAGTAGAAGAATAGAATAGAAGAAAGACAGAAATTGAGATGCTAATCGCCGTGAGTTATTGGTAAGATATTAATTATAGAAGTGTAATTATATAGAAGTGTGTTAAGGAAGCTAAGGCAGATAAGGATTCTTAGGATAGCTTTTGATAAAAATATTGATTAGGATTCCAGGCGCTATTTACTCAGAACATAGATTTACGTTGTATCACTCCTGATTACATTCCTATAAGTACGACTTGTGTTGTGTTGATCAATATATTGGAATAGTAATAAATTAAATTTATTACGATGAATTTGGATGATAAATCATTTCCTTCTACAAATCTAGGTCGCGTAGATGAAGAGATGATACCCCCGGGCCGCAGGGGATCAGAAACCTGTTTTAAATTATTTTTACATTAAAGAGGAACTGTATTGATTCCAATTCTGAATCTACCATATTTGGTTTAATCTTTAACATCTGACTATTACTATTAAAGTTATCAAATAATTCTTGTTGAGGGATACCTTTTTGGCGCTCAATTCTGTATACTGAGCCTTAGGCTCTTTCATAAAATAGTCTTTGATATTTATTACCTAATTTTAATGAAGTGTTTGCTGTCTCTGGGGTTAGTGTTCCTGTAAACGTTGCAGTTGTGAACAGCTGTTGAAGGCTGACCAGTTAGATAAAAATTGATTGATTGATTGATTATTTACGTCGCTTTTCGAAACTATATGGAGGATATTGGGTGTCATTTTCAGCATCTTTCAAGTGGCGAGAACATCACCTAAGTTACCATACCTGTCTCCCATACCACGCAACTGTGAGGGTACTGAGCCTCAAAATATTTAAAATGCATCAACCCTCTTTTACAGAGTGTGTCTTCAGTGATACCAGGACTCGAATCCATGACACCTCAGAAATAATGACGGTTACGAATTCGCAACCAAGCCCACTCATCTACCTCCCCATCCTTTTCATACTCTTTTGATATCAGAGAGCACTACCCAAAGTTTGCAGATGCAGTGATGGGCATTGAAAAAGCAGACATGGTTATAAAAATAATGACTCTAATTTCAGTTTAAGCAATTTATGATCACTTAACGATTAATTCAACAACCTTGGGATAAATTCTAATCTAAGCGTATAAGATTATAAAAGGTACACTTATCTCTATATCTGCTTGTAGATCACTTGCCAGCTCTTTCCTAAACTGCTATGGACCTTTTCATATCAACTTCCCGGGTACTTCTACTTACCCGAATGGACGTTATAGCTAATACTAACTTCAGTTCGATTCAGGATCAACTCTAACACACCCATTGCCAGGGTTTAACCCTCTAAGTGGATACCTTCCTCCTGAAAAGTTATTCCGAAAGCGTTTTACTCTTATTTTGCTATTCCCTTCAAAAAATGCAACAGACTTCAATTCTTTCCCCCTTTTAAAACTTGGGAGGTCGAAAGGGGACAACTTTATGACTTAGTTCGGCGTCTTTAATCAGTGAGAACCAGGATAGCAATCGTTTACAGCTAGCTGTTAAGTTGCCTTGGGCAATCTTGTATGAAAACCGTAGTTCTACTCTGTCGTTTTCCCCATAGATTCAGTCACAGTAAAATTAAAACAAAACGTAGGGTAAAAAAAACATGAAATAAATGGCGTGTTAAAAGTTGAAAAATAGTTATATTTTCTTCAAACAAAATTGATTTTTCTGTCATTTTTTAAAAATTAATAAAAAAATATTTTGGTATTGCGATTTGAACCAGAAAAAAGCATCCTGTATTCATTTTTGAATATGAGAGTAAGAAAACGCACTCACTTTCCTGTTTCTAAAAAAAGTTATGAGGTAAAAAGAGTAAAGATCCTATCTTTTTTTTAAACCATAAGACAATAAATGGTGCATACGATGATTATATTTATGAAACAAAACAGATCTTTCTCTATTCAATTATATTTTAATTTAGAATAACATAAAAAATGATTTCAATACTTTTAATTTATTTAAATTTAAATCATATGAATGATATTTTTAAGTTAACTGAATATTTTTCGGAAAAAAATCTAAATTTTCATTCCTAGTGCTCTCCTTTTAAAACTACTTGTATTAAATAAAAATATCTTTTCTACATCGGCATTTGTGATGGACATAACACACATTCAGTCAATAATTTTTAATTTTAATGGGGGATATACTTCTTCAAATGCGCATGACAGTACTTCTAACCATTTTCTACTCAAGTAAAATTTCTTATATTTCTGTTTCTTTTATTACAAGGAAAAATTTCACACATCGATAACTACATTTTCACACAATTCAGTCATTACAAATTCTATTGTGAGAAAAATTCTCCCTAATTAATTTTGTCTTTCAAAACAGTACACTTAAAACAATTTTGTTCAGCGAAGTTTGTGACGAATCTATACGGAACTGTATCACTAACCTTCTGAGTCGACCTTTTTAGGGAAATTTAATTCCCTACCTATTTCCAACCAACTCCAAAAAGCGGACAGGATTCCTTGTTATGCAGATTAGATTAAGTATTTAAGTCAAACGAAATAGTAAAGTTGGAGCAGTAGGAGATAGAGATTGAAACAGAAAGATATAGTGAAGTTTAATTGAAGATTTCTTGTTGAAGATAATTTACTCTCAAGAGGAGTTGAAATTCCGTTGGTAATTATAGATTTATAATTAAAGTCTCATTAAAGTTTTAGGAATGAGATTAAAGTTAAATGTTCAATAGGAACATTATTAAATATAATTCTGGGATCTCTTATCGTGGTAATTTATTCGTGATCGTTACTTAATAAATTAATTATATGGATCATTAATTAATTAAGTTAATTTAAAGGATATTACCTTTAAAACCTCATAATAGTAGTAGATAAATTTGTCAATAAGTCTTTGATTCTATTTGGATAAGATAACCAAATAAAGAAAGTTGTTTATAAAAATGGCTACTGGTTCTTACATGAGTCCTATTTATTCTCGTTCTCAAAGTGAGGTCCTAGGAGACCTTCACAAGTTCACCGACAGTTCCACAATGTATTCATACCAAATTTTAAAAACAAATTTAACACTTGGAAATGTATCCTGTATTAAATTGTTCAGTATACACAAATATTTCCTGCTGTAGGGAAGATATTGTATGAGATGTGGTGTGCGGTTGTGAAAGAATGTTTTCGTACGTGTAGACATTTTTTGAAAATTTAAATATCACTGAAGCTGATCATATAACTGCAAATGAGCTTTATTTTAATTTGTGCTGGTATCAAAGTAAAACACTTTACAATATTAAACAGCCTATGGGTTTATACTCAATATCAAACTATTCGAAAAATGGCTTAAAACTTCTATTCAAATTGTAAAGAAACTGAAATATAAATATATCTTACTGCAGTCAAAAATATTCATAATATGTAAGTATCCTATTTCCCCACTTATTGCTGTACATTTTAAAAACTGTAGCTGAATGCAATTTTTTATACTTATAAACGAGGCATAACAGCTCACACAGTCGTAAAAACGTCTTTATCATTTTTAAATATACTACTATAAAACGTATATGGATTGTAAGGTCAGTTGTAAAATCCTAAAAGCTTTTAGAGGAACTAAAAACATGTAATTTTGGATTGATCAAATTTTTAATATAATACACAAATATACATGTTATTAAGCAAATACATTTGAAAAATCAAACTTCCTTCTGAAATAAACGTAATTGAAAGAAAAATGTTTAATTGCAAATGAGTGGAAATACATGTTTATCTAAGGGGTATCCCCAAAGTGAGGTAATCCTCAAACTTAAGACTCAAACTCAGAAGCACAACAATCCATGAGGGCCAGGAACTACTGTGCCCATCATAATACACGTGACCATTGGACGCTGAGGTGCATGAACAGATGTCCCGATTTGGTGGTCTGTCTGAAGAGAGACCTTCAGTGTTTAAGACCCGAAGCAAGCTTGGTACTCATTTATCGACCCAATGTAGCGGGGATGAAAGGCAGAGTCGACCTTGCGCAGCCCGTTAATAGAACCCCAGACCTGTGGTGTGGAAGCACTATACACTACCACTCGATCCTATTCGGTGAAAAATAAAATTTAATGTTGGAATCTTATATAAATCCCTAATGAATGAGGGAGTCCAAACTTTTTTTTCATGTAAACTGTTTAGACGGAAATGGTTAATTATGAACATTTCACAAGTTGCATAAATTAAAATTAACCGTTATAGTTTACATAAATTTTTAAGGGTGAAAAAGGTGTATTTCGGCTGCACGAATTAATTTTAAAAGGAATACGGTTACGAAAAAAGTAGTACAAATCTATCTAAAGTAGGGTTGGTTACCTTACATATATTGTCAAACACAACAATGTATTGGAAGCCAATTCCACAATTCGTTGTTATAAAAATGTATGGAAAATTACAAGATTTATTTTTGCATTTGTAATTTATATATATACAATTTTTCCTGGGAACTTTAAAAGCTAGAGCGGTATCCATCAAAACCGCTGTTCTCTCTCTGTTTTTCCAGATCGTCCCTGACTAAGCCGGCTCTGCCATAGTAAGTGAAAATGCCGGATTTTGTTTGTCAAGATCATTTTATAGCAGACTGCATTTTTCATGTATTTTAGATGGTCGTTTTATATTTTCTATATCAATATCTTAATGTCTGAATTTAAAATTACATAAAATTCTTGACATTCGCATCAATGACCATGATAATTTTTATTAGTATATGAATGTGTCATCAAACGATTACATGACTAATATTAACATATTATTTTAACCATTTAATTAATATTAAGTATAACACATAACGCACACAAATTTTCTGAACTTTAAAATAAATATTTCGAAAACTACTTCAGATATACTCAAAATTTTTCATTCCTACGCTTTAGCTTCTCAGTTTTGCTTCTATGTAAGAATTTATTGTAATTGTATATTTATCAATTTTTTTAGTATATTTTTTTGCTCTTAGCATGCACTTTTCAACTGAATTGTATGAAATCTTCGAAATATATTAAAAGATACCAAAGAAGCTATATAATAAAATTTGAAATTTTTATTATACTCAAACAATTGCTAAAACTTATGGTAAATAATTTTTTACTGCGCGATGCTTTTTTTTTCGAAATTTCAAATGGAATTTCTAACATAAAATTTCTAGCTTTATACGGTCGAGATTTCAAAAAATATCCAGATTTTAATTACTTATTCAGTTAGCCTTTAAAAAAGATAAATGTTGAGGTATTTTGTATAAATAAATATTTTTGAACAATAATTCGAATGTTTTTGAATAGCTCGAATTTAAAATTGATTTTTATGTTTATTTATATGCTTAAATGTCTACTCTAAATGTTTCCGTATATTTTTGATTACCATTTATTCAAACATTCAAGTTATAAAAAAAATGTGTGAAAATCTTCATTCATGTTGTCTTTGATGTAAACTGAAGTTCAAGCCCTTAAAATTCAAATATAATTCGGTGTATTTTAACAATATATAACTAGGCACTGTACTTAAACTTCCCTGAACACTTGGGCTTTGAAATCTAAAAAAAAACTAATTAATATTAATAATTTTTTTTTCGTTATTATTTTTATCAAAGTGTAAGAAAATGTTTCAAATGATTTGATGAAGTTTAAATTTATTCATTTTTAGTGGTTGGAATATTGAAAAGGTTTCAAATTTTAGAGTTTGGTGTTTTATTAATTTTTTCGGTATCTTATAATAAAATAATCATGTTTCAAAAACTGAAAGCTTTGATTAAAATAAGAAAAATGAAGCGAATGAATATACTTAAAAAAAGATAATTTGT
This sequence comes from Trichonephila clavipes, assembly GCA_019973935.1. Lineage (NCBI taxonomy): Eukaryota > Metazoa > Arthropoda > Arachnida > Araneae > Nephilidae > Trichonephila > Trichonephila clavipes. The sequence continues at coordinate 843,165 of BMAU01018370.1, read as the reverse complement.
CTAACTATATAAAATAGAAGATTGCACTGACACGACCCAACTTGTTACAGTTTCAAATTAATATGAAACCAAAAGGGAATTGTAACATATTTTACTTATGCGTTGGGACTTTTCAAAACTTTTAAAACACGATGTAACAAATAAACACTTCCTGGGGTCTAAAGAAATTTTCCCTCGATTTTTTACGATTGCCCCAGGGTCAAAACACGGGGTTTCCTGCGAGCCATAAAACTTCCTATCAGTGTCCTGCTGTGTTGCTTCCACCGTCCCCAATTATCTTTCAAGATGTTAAACCTTTAAAAGGGAGAAAGGATTTCAGAAAAGTGCGGCTAATCCGCTTTTGAAAACGTTACTTTAAGGCAGAAAAATCCGTGCAGTGCATTTTCGAAGCATCTTTACACTGACGGAATTTTCCGTGCTATCCGGTTAGAGGGTTAAATAACATTTACATCAGTAAAAAACCAAGACATCTCTACGAAAAGTGGTCTTAAACTCAAACCACATTTAAATAATTATTCCCCCAATAGAATTAGCTAAAAAACCGCGGATAGAACCAGTCACAACTGTTAAAATGTTCCTGTTGTTGTTTCTAATGCCACCTGTCTGACGTAGTCAGATCAAGGCCCACGAAATTCATCGTGGCAAGGAGCTAGAAGTACGCCTGTCCTTGGCGTAGGCCTTGAGCACCATACAAGTCATATTAGGAATTAGCTCGGCGAAATTCCCCGTAGGGATGATTGATAGCGACACCCCCTATCCCCACCTCTACAATTTTGACGTGGAACTGAAGAGAAGGAAAATGTTCTCCAGTCCCCTGCACTCCTGATTCAGCCCGCAAGACTTTCGGACCGACTGATTTAACGAACATGTACTCCGTGTGTACTCGGAGGATATTTGGGTCTGGAGTCCGATGCTCTAACCACTAGGCTACGCACGGCCCGAAATATGTTCCTTTTCTTATCCTTCTATGATTCAAAACGACCTGGTTCATTACTTATTGCCTGCTGAGCAAGAGCATAGCAACTGCCGTATTAATGATACAGGACCCAAAAATGTCTAAGCAAAAATCTTAAAATGTTAAGGGGCCCCAGAAAAGTGTCTCAAAGTGACTTTGACACTGGGCCTCCTTTGGGCTAGTTACGCTAGTGCTACTGAGCCACTATTACAAAATATTCATCTAACAAAATCAAGTAGACAATGTGGATTAAACTTGTAATAACCAATAACGTGCTTTTATTTTTCGAAAAATAAACATACTTTAGTTCTTTGCAGCGATAAGTAATTTGGTTGAAAAATGTTGTTTGAATAGAAGTTTTACACTTTTGCACCCGAAATCGTAATTTCATTGATATCAACGACAGTAGAAACTAATTGCAATATCTGTTTTATTCTGCCCAGCATATATTACCACATTGTTTTCAAAATAACTTAATTATTATGCATAACTTTTTTGCATGATTACAAAAACTGGAAGAAAATCGAGTCATTTATTTTATTCAAATGTAAATGAAGATGAAGTAATAAAAAGAAAACTAATACTTCTCTTCATTTATATAACTTTGTAATGCTAATTAAACTGAATATATTAAATGGCAATATATTTCTAGTTTCAAAAGTTTTAAACAATTTTTAATTAAAAAATATTTGATTCACTATCACTCCAGACAAAAGATACTATACAAATCGCAATAACAAATTTTCATCTTAATACAAAAGGGAAAATCTTTGTTAAATAGCTTCATATTGTTTAAAATGAAAAAAAATCAGCCTGTATTAATTTTAGCGAAATTAAGGAAACATATACTGATTAATTTTTTTATCTTTCATATTGTTCAAGTATTTTTAATTAAATATACTACTTAGTGAAATTTAACGGTAATAAATATAAATATTTAAAAAAAATGTCTTTTTTTATTCGAATAACAATTACTTAAATTTTCATTATTTTTAGAAGTATAATTTGATGGTATAGTATTTTTTCGTAATGTGAGTTTATTTATTTCGAATAAATAATGTCAAACAAACAATTGATGTGGTGAATTAATTATTTGCTTTAAAAAAGGTTCCGTATAGAGTCACTTTCATAATTCTGTCACGTGATTTTAACAAATCCATTTGGGATTACATGAATTCCAAAAGTTATTTTAACACATTTACCAGTTTAACAAAACATTTTTCATCCTAAGCAAAGTTTTACGTGCTAAAAAAACTGTTTGGTATGAATATTATTTGCTTCAAACGAGATATATTTATCAGTACAGTGTAAGCAAAAAGCTTCTTTTGTTTTGCAAACATAAGTAATATATATATATATATATATATATATATATATATATATAGATAAGTTAAATACCCTAGACACACATATTCTTGGCGTGTTGCTATTAAAATAGTTTTTTGCTTAAAAAATGCTTAGTAATTTTGAAGGGATTTCTTAAACAAATAAATATTCAAGAACTATCAAGTCTTATTTCTCATGAAATGAAATTTTAGCGCGTGCTTTTCCCAGGAGTATTGCTTACTGTTTTGTGTAAAATTTTCATTATAAACAGGATAAAGTTTTCTATAAGAATATGTATTTGTATAATCAATTTATAAAAAAAATTAATATTCCTTCAAAATAAATAGAGCTGGGTGTGTTTTTTAGAGGAAAGAGCTTACAAGTGAGGGGATTTTAAGAAAAGATTTTTCATTAATCTGAAATATTTTAATTTATGTAGTAAATAATAGATATACTAAGTGGTCACCTAACGCAGACATGTTCTTTTCAAATTTTATTAAAAGTTTAAAACTCTTGTTTTGTGTTCGAAGGTTTACTGTTTTATGTGTAACAAATAATTTTTATAACAACTAATAATTTTTTAACCTGTGACATTTTAGTGCATTCAAATAAATAAATTAGTCAAGGCTTTTGAGGAAGAAAAATTTGATATCTGTGTTGAATTACAACATTATTTGAACGTTCGCAAATTCAAAATGGTTGATTGGCAACAGTTCTGAATAAATCGATTGTAAAAGGGTATTTGCAATCTGGGTGCAGACGTAAAAATTAAATTTAAGAATTCGACGAAATTCTAGACATTTGAAATTCCTTTGATTACTTTCATTTAAAAGCTTTTGCATGCGTAAAAAATTAACTTACTCAGCTAAATTGAATTGTTGAGTTATGAGTGAAAAAGAATACCATTTTAAGTATTTCTATCTCGAACAATATTTAATCTAAAACCTCCTTTGAATTACATGTTTAAGATTATAACGTAATACACACTACTATATGAATTCATCAGCTAAAATTCGAATAGACTATTACTGTACTAAATGTAATAGTATATGAATCTCTGATGTAACTTTAATGATATCTCTTTAATGGTAGTTCTGCAAAGTCTGGAGAGTTCTCAAAGGAGTGTTGTACCTTTGAAGTTATTGAAAATAGCTCATTTTAACTACAATACTTGGGGAAGTATGGAAATGAGCTGTGGAGAGTTGAGTTGTATGTTACTTTGAACTGTGTGTAAAATATCGTCATTATAAATCAATATGTTGGCCGATAGTTCAACAAAAGGCTAGTTATTAGACATTGAATACACATGAATTTTGTTGGTAATAATGTATTTAAAAACACAGTGGTTCTAAAAGTATGAAGGACACAGAATAAATATTTTATTTAGATTTTATATACTTTTTATTGTATTCAAATACCATATTTGTATGAATTAGAAAATGTCTGTCAGGAAGTTATACATCCAAAATTTGTAAAGGTAACTTATATTGGAATTTAAATTGAATGATATAAAATCTAAGTAAATCAATCTGCGTATATATAAAGAAGAACAACAATTCACACACTTACTCATTCGCTCAAGAGAGAGATCTCCAGAACTATTGAATGAACAGACTTGAAATTTGGGCACACGTATTTCTTTTGTTGAGTTAAGATCTCATAAAAATGGGTTTTGATGAAGTCGATTTCGAGGACGGAGATGTGTGAAAAATAAATGTACTTCCGTTTTAGAAATTCAAATCCGGTTATTTTTCAACCAAAAGGAGAAGGGCCACAAGAATGTTTTTAATACAATCGTAAGCTAGAACGTAGATATCGAAAACAATATACGAGGGTTGGGGCAAAAGTCATGGCAACTATTTTTTTTTCTTGAAGATACCAGTCCGTTTGGAAAGTGTGACATACACAGATGAAAGGACAAGGTGTTAACTATAAGTTTGAATAATGAATAACACTGAAATATTGTAACCCACTAATTTATTACGGTAGTATACTGGGCAATATGACCTTCACTGTACAAAAGAATGACAACACAGTACACATAAAGTTGAGATGAGAAACCAGGGCCTAAAGACCCTCAGTGTAGTCCCCTGATACTGTCACTACCAAAATAGGACGATAATTGTCAAGAAAGTTGGAAAAAAATTCTGTCATCTGCAAAAATGCCCGCGACAGCAGAAATCTATCTTTTATGTGTGAAGCAAAACATTCGCTTTTTTTGCCTACACCATGCGTCTCAGTGCACGCGCTCGCTTTTAATTTATTCCTTTGATCAGTGTAATCACTATATTTTTTTATTTCATAATACATCTAGATTTCTAAGGGAGAGATGGTGGCAAGATTTTAACACAAAATAAATACAACAGAAAGTAATATTAACGAATTAAACTTCCAGATATAAATTATTTATACTATTTTAAGCATTCATTGCATCAAATTTTGTATCAATCTGTTGCTTTTGCTGAGCACGGATCAGCTTAGGAAGGTGTTTTCAAAAATCGACCGACAAGAGAGTTACGGGGAGTTATAAATAAATAAAATTCCCTTTTATAAGCTATTAGAACTACAGACTTAAAATTTAGCAAACATGCTTTTTTTGTTCAGCTGAGATATGCAAAAAGCTTTTTTGTTTGTTTAATTTGCAATTAACGTAAAATTAACTCATTAAAAACTTCTGTATCCGTCAATCTGTATTGTTTAAATCTTAAACTCCCACGTGCGAAGAACGGGTATACCAGTTAGTACGACATATTTCCACGATATGCTTTTTTCAACTAGCATATATGATGGCCCTGGTAGCCATCATATAAGTTATATATGGCGTCGAGTCATGAGTATGAGTCCTAGTACTACTAAAAACCTGTAGTGTAGAAAAGCTGATGCATATTAAATCTGTTGAAGTTCAAAGTCATCAGGTATATATAGTACATCTGCTTGGAGAGTGAGTTGAGAGCTCAGGTGTTGTGCTTGGGGAACTCGACGTGTTACAAAAGTCTCTTGTCAACAGCACCTCGTAGGGCTTCGGAATGTTACATTAAAACAATCAATTAATTAATGCTAATTAATATGAAGTCTTAGCTTTTAAAGATATGTATACATCTACATTTTTATTTCTTCATGTTATACAGAAGAATCAGTTTAAATCACTTTGTGATAAATCTCAGTTTCATTCAGATTTATTTTAAAACAAGTTATATAAAAAAAAACTATGTCAATTCCTACTTAGATCAACAAAGAAAAATTTTATTTTAGCTACTTTTTATTAAATAGTTAGAATTAATATAAATATGTATATACATAGTACAAAACTCACAACAATAAGTGTTAATTCATTTTTATTAATTATCATTAAAGTATCGTATTGTCATCCAAAACAATCGTGTATATAAAATTTTAGTTCAACTGTATGCTTTAAAACGTGAGAAAAAAAACCTTTTCAAGTTTTGACACGAGTCGCCAAAAATGATGCCAACGTGGCTGTATTTGTAATTCTTTAAACAATTAGTTTTAATCAATTATTTTTTATTACTTATAATTAAATTATTGTATTGTCATCCAAAATAATAATCATGTAGATAAAATTTCAGCTTAATTGAGCGCTTTAAAGTGCATTTTATTAAGGATTGAAAATTCCACCAAAATAAATAAATATATAGAGATTGTTAGCTAATAGTAGGAATTGAAAAAACTCGTTTGCGAAATTAATTTTTGTCGAACTTCTGATAAAAACGGCCAGTTATCTGAAAATTTTAATTTACTTAAAATAAAAAGAGATCAAAAATTTAAAAAAATGCATGTAAAGAGCGCAAGATAGAGAGCGGTAATTACCAGTTATGAATGTCGTTTAAATTTTTTTTCATAACAACGCTTTGATCCTTTCAACTATCATTTCACAACAGCGCTTTGATTCTTTCAGCTGATAGTTAATTATGAGTGAAATTTCCACCGCATACGTAATGCATTCCTTCAAATTAAGGGATGTAAAAGAAATAATTTCGATAAGGAAAAAAAACTTTTTCTTTTTCGCTGCAATATATAAAAGAACAATTTAAAATCACTAAAAAGAACTAGTGGGTGTAGTTTTTCCCTTCTAATTTTTTTATTCAGATGAAATTCGAAAGTTATAGAGTGTTTTTTTCCAGGTATAGAAGTTTAAGTTGACATTACTTTCCAAGATGGCGACTGATTTAACAGCTTTCAAGTGATTTATTCTCAGTTTGGTTTGGCAATTCATCAAAACGATCATCAAGCAAGGCGTAGATTCGTCGAATGGGACCAAACCGAGATTGCCGTTGTTCCCGATTTTCATAAGCGAATTTTGTTTAGCGATGAAGCGAACTTCTGGTTGAATGGCTTCGTCAACAAACAAAACTGCCGCATTTGGAGTGAAGCTAATCCACAAGTGTATGTCGAAACACCGTTACATCCAGAAAAACTGACTGTTTGGTGCGCTTTATGGGCTGGTGGAATCCTTCTTCAAAAACGATGAAGGCCACAACGTTACAGTCAATGGTGATCGGTATAGAGCCATGATTACTAACTTTTTCATTCCTGAATTGAACAATCATGATGTCCAGGAGCTGTGGTTCCAACAAGACGGCGCAACATGTCACACAGCTCGTGTCACAATCGATTTATTGAAAGACACGTTGGGAGACCGCCTAATTTCCCGTTTTGTACCTGTGAATTGGCCTCCAAGATCTTGTGATTTAACACCGCTTAGACTATTTTCTGTGGGGCTATGTAAAGTCATTGGTCTATGCGGATAAGCCACAAACGCTTGACCATTTGGAAGACAACATTCGCTGTGTTATTGCCGATATACGGCCACAAATGTTGGAAAAAGTCATCGAAAATTGGACGTCCAGATTGGACTACACCCGAGCCAGCCGTGGCAGTCGTATGCCAGAAATCATATTTAAAATGTAATGCCACAAAATTATCTTTCGAATAAAAAAAAAATTCATGTCAATCGAATAATACATCGTTGTTTTATTGCAATTTAAAGTTCTTTACCTCTAAAAAACACCCTTTTTCTTTTTACTATCTTTTAATTTTAATTTTCTTTTTTCCCAATTAAATATATTTAAAAATAATTTCATCGAAAAATAATTTTCAATACCTGTTTATAAAAAACGAGTGTGAGTGACATAAGAATGTAATTAAAAAATTGGGAAGGCATATATAAATAGCTCATACATACATTAAATATATTTACATAGAAGATGCAAACAAAATAATGTATCTTAAGTATAACTTTATCTTTTGTGCCACTTTACGGATTATTTGAACATAGACACACACACACACACACACAGATATTCGTTCAAACATGAACGACAAAAAATTGAGCTTTCTTTAAATGTGATTTATAAGTCGAAACTGTTTAAAAATTTACTTTTGAATGTAGCCAATGTCGGAAATGCTGGAGTATAGCACATTTTGGACGTAAGAATATGCAAGTCCTCTAAATGACAAACCAAGCAAAAAATGGGTTAAAATATATAGATTGCGCGCCAAACATGTCGATGTTTTGAGTTAGTTAACAATTTTATATACTTTCTTTTCTTGGTAACCCTTATGATACTAGTTTCTATGGTAACTGTTAAGTCGTATCAGGGGTGTTAATTTTGTCTCGAGCGGTGAAAATATAAACAATTTTCAAACCTATATAATTCTTTTTAAATTTAAATTAAACAATTCAAATCGTATACACATTATTTACAAAGAATTATGGCTTCAAAAAAGTACAAAATATATGAAATACACACTGTCGCAAAAAAAATATATGCACCCAGAAGAAATCAAGCTACAATCACTAAACTCGGCAAGAATGTAGTCTGGTAAGAGATATGCAAATGATTAAAATTTCGAAGCCAATGAGACAAGGCTAAGTGTGCTATGCGCATATTAGTTGCGCAACTGGGAGAGTTTAAAAGCATGAGTACGAGCGCCGTACGGCTATCCAAACGAATCTGATGACTTTGATAGACGATATTGAGACTTAGGATGCCTCTAAGACGTAACCGGCGGCAGTAAGAAAAGCTGACGGACTTTGATAGGGGCCGTATAATAGACCTCAGAGAAGCAGGTTCGTCGAATAGACGTATCGGTCGCCACCTCGGTCGGAGCGATATGGTAGTTGCTCGGTGTTGGCAACAGTGGATCACAGACGGTAGAGTGTACCGTCGCGGAGGGTCAGGACGTCCCAGGAACACAAATGATCGCGAGGATCGTGCAATCAGAAAGAGTGGCCACTTCGGCACCAACAACGTCGCCAGCATCGATTCAACGCCACTTACCTCCTTCCAGACATCCAGTGCCATCAAGAGAAACCATAAGGAGACGACTGACCGAAGTTGGCTTGAGGAGCCGACGTCCGCTAAGACGCTTACCACTGACCCCACATCATAGGCAGTGTCGACTGGATTTTTGTCGACCTCGGGCAACTTGGAGTGTGACAGACTGGAGACGTGTCATCTTCAGTGATGAATCCCGATTCAGTCTCAGTGCTGATGACCACCACACACGTGTCTGGAGGCGCACCGGCCAGCGGTCCGATCCGGCATTTATTGTCGAGTGGCATACAGCAATTTCACAAGGTGTGACAGTGTGGGGAGCAATTTCTTGGGACACACGATCATCTTTAGTGGTCCTTCAAGGCACTTTGACAGCTCGCAGATACGTGGACGATATTTTAACGCCGATTGTGCTACCCATGCTATCAAGTCGCCCAGGTGCCATTTATCAACAAGATAATGCTCGTCCACATACTGAGGGACTCTCCCAACAATGTCTTCAAAGATATGACGTCCTACCATGGCCTGCCAGGTCACCAGATCTTTCGCCAATAGAGCATGTCTGGGACGCGCTGGGAAGGCAACTGCAGCCGTCCCGAGATACAGGAGAATTAACTGCGCAGATGCAAAGACTACGGCAGGATCTTCCACAGGGGGTCATAAGTGATCTAATTGAATCGATGCCACGCCGAATTTCGGCTTGTATAGCTGCCAGAGGTGGCTTTACTACTTACTGATTTTTAACCTTTTGCAAGCTGTAACCGCTTAATAAAATGATATTTTGTTCTGAATTTTTAATCATTTGTTTATTTTCATATACACTACATGCATACCAAATTTCGTGAATGTAGCTCAATTTCTTCTGGGTGCATATATTTTTTTGCGACAGAGTGTATTATCATAATTCTAAAAATTATAAGGATATGAAAATAAGAAATAATTGTGTAATAAATATTAAGTAATTTTTGCGTTGCGCACGTTATTTTCAAAAATAGTAGCCTCTGATGTATGAAACTCAACAGAATTATAAAATGTATCATACTCTTTAAACTCTACATCATTTAAGAATAATATATCTTTTGTATTTCAAAATATTTAAAAAATATTGTTATTTTAAAAAAAAATATTTGAAAATTTTATTTTTTTTATTTTTTTGAAAAATATCATTTAGTATTCTATTTCTATAAAAAAATACTACAGTGTAATAAGGGGATACATTTTAAAACTTAATTAAATCAAAATGTTTCTTATATTTTCGTATGTGTTTAATTTTTTTAAATTATGATTATATTTTAAACATTTAACACTTTTCTGAAGCCCCATTCCTTTATATATAATGTTAAAATATTCGAATTATTTAATTTAAATTTAAAAGAATTATACCGGTTTGAAAATATTTCAAAATCGCCTTTATAAACGCTTTATAAACCTTAAAATTCAATTACTCAAAAGTTGATAAGTAACAATAAGTAGTTTGTGTGTTCTCCTTTCTTCAACAAAACCATATTCGTACACATTGAATTATTTTGAATTATTATACATGGTGTTAAAATATGAATATAGAGCGATTACAAAGGCTATAATTATTTAATCGAAAATAATGTATCGGTAAGATTTACCCAAAATGTAGACGGAGCTTTAAAATTTTTTATACAGACGTCATAGATGTTCTATGTGCCTCCTTTGAAAATGTAGGTGGAACTCCATTTCACGGCATACATTCTGAAGCATTTGTGCAGTCACCAACGTAAGCGCATTACAGAACTTTCAATTATTCAATTGTTTTGGGCATGGGAATCACATACCACCATTTTTATGGGGTTATGTATGAAAGTACGCATTTGTAATGCGCTTGCGTCGGTGACTGCACAAATGCTTCAGAATGTATGCCGTGAAATGGAGTACCCCTTAAATCAGGGGTGGTGAATCTTTACGGATCAACGTGCCATTTTTTCTAAAGAAATTTTTAATGAGGTATAGATGTGCCGTGAAATATGCAAAAAATACTGAACTAAAAATACTAAATACTGAAAAAACTCAAAACTCTTTATTCACTAAAAAAAATACATTTTGCACTGTATAGTAGTAAATGTTTCAATTATACGTGTAACTTAAATTATAAAGTAGCATTAGTGTGACTTGTAAAATCACAGATTAGATCTCACACACACACACACACACAAATAACTTATAAAATAATATAAGTTGTTAGTTTAGTAGAATGCATGCTGAGAATTGGTCATTCGTAAAACGGTTTCTAAGCGAGGCTTTAACATTATTCCTCTCTGAAAATTATGGCTAGCAGGCATAGGTAGGTGAAAATGGGGTTATAACAGCTTGAGTCAGATCCTTCAAACAGTTAAATGTCTCTGGAATCGAATTCCATGTTTCTCCACTTTCATTATCGGTATTTTTACTATATATCAATTCCAATTTTTTTCTTGTTTCGATAAATTTTTGAGCCCGTATTGAACTAGACTGAAAATCAATCAGTTACATTTCAAATTCTTCAGTTTCCAACCAGTAGCATCGGGACAAGTTTAGTTTGTCAAATAGAGTCACATCAGGGTACATAATAAATTTGAGCCTTTCCGATATTTATTTCAACTGAGAATATCTCACTCAAAATTCCTTCATTGAAGAATCAATTATACGGCAACAAATTCTTCTAAAATTTTTTCTTCGTCTAGTTTATCATGTTTACCTAAATCTGATATTTTTTCGTAGTTTGGAAATTACTTGTAGTTTCTTATAATAATATCGTTTATGAAAACATGCAGTTTAGCGTTAAAAGCGTGAATGAGATCCCTCATGAGGATTACTTCATAGTGAACTTTTTTATTTTAAACTAAAATGCAAACTATTTTGATCGGTGGCGTGCCCAAAATGTTATGTCGCGTGCCATTGATGACACGCGTGCCACTGGTTCGTCATCCCTGCCGATGATGTTTTCTGCGTGACTAAAGGAATTCACGTAGAACATCTATGACGTATATAAACAAAATATTCTGAAGTTCCATCTACATTCTGTGTAAATCTTACCGATAAATTGTTTTCCATTAAATATTTATAGCCGTGTGTAATCGCTATATTCATTTTGACTTACCCTGTAGTTAATATTCAAGGAAGACTTATTACCTTATTGCCTTTGGATGAAGAATATGTTTAAAAATGGCAACATTTAAAAGGAAAAATATAGTAAAAACTCTTTTTTTTTATTTGCCTATCGAACTATCTTTCTCTGTCAAGTGTACCTAGATTACTTTGAAATATTTCTCTCTCTTTAGGTTTACTGAAAAAAAAATAGTAGTTCTGAATTTAAGGATTTTGTTAAGATGTGGATATGTTGCTTATAACTTTCGTAGCAACTTCGAAAATGATCTCGGGCCTTGTCGAGAATCTTTAGGAGAATTGCCAATCTAGAGTTTTGAATCAATTATGGAATTTTAAGATACACGAAGAAATTGCGTGATCTGTCCACATATTTATGCGGACAATTTGCAACAATGTCAGCTGTGTTTCCATATTTTGCAGAATAAATTGTTACTGAAATAGGAATTAAATCATGGTATAATTCGGGGGGGAGGGCAAATAAAGGAAAAAGCAAAGAGGTTTATACGGCCCTCCAAGACAGTCAGAAAATCAAACAGTCAAAAAAAGTTCTTTATATTGGAGTCAACATATATTTCTCAGAAAAGTATTTTTTCCATAAAGATAAAAAAAGAGTAAATAGAGATGCAAGTTGGCTGACATAAAGTTGCAGGCTGTGTTGAGAATTTTAACAAAAATTCTCACTCCCGATTTAAAATGTTGTAAACAAGTACGAAAGGGTACAATTGTCTCCTTAAGATGATTCTAAAATTAAATGTGCTTGCAGCTCTGGATAATACGAAATTAGCACAGAAAAGAAATTAAATTTTTTAAAAAAACTGTCTCTACTTTATTAAGATATTTTAAATAATTCACATTATTTTTAGTGTTACCACCCATTGAAATAATTATTGGCGTTTTTTTCTTTAAATTGCTTCCCTCTGTTGTCATAAATATGAATAATCCCACTTCTAGGTTATATATTTCAAAAACTTTAGTTGAACCTCTGTACAGAGATCTGACCTACATACAGGCAAATTATTATTATAATAGAAGCCTTTTTACAAAAGGAGAACATTTGGAAAAAGATTATTCTAAGTTAATTTTTTGCCAAAATATTGTATTTAAGTATTTTTTTTCAAAATGTCCTTAAAACAATTTTATGCATGTATTCTAATCTAAGTGACACTAAGTATCATGAAAATTATCCATTTATGCGCTTTTGCAAAATCACGGTTCCGAACGTAGTCGGATACCTTAACATTATGATTTTCATGGTACAATTTATACCTATTCTGAGATGTTAAATTAAGTATAATGAATGCAATCATTTGAAAAAGATGCGGCTATTTGGTATAATTCACTTCCACAATGTCACCCACTAGCTAAATCCATTGTCCTCTCTCCTCAGACATAATTTATTTTATTTAGTATTTTATTACCAGATATTAATCACACACACAAATGTTCATAAAAAAGATTTCGCTTTATAGAATTCTCTGCGAAGAATTTCTTTCTGAAAAATTTTAGTTATGCATGAAATGTTTCAACGAAGTAGAATTTTCATGTTTTAACTAAGGCGTTGATGACGTCGAGCAGAATGGATGAGGCTGGGTAGTTTTTGCACCTTCACTTATTTACGTAGAAAACACACTAACACAGTGATTCTCAAACTTTCAATGTTAGCGACGCAATGTTCAATCATCATTTTCATCGCCCCCCTCCGTACAATACCAATTTATTGAATGCAATAACTCTATACTTCCTCGCTGAACGTACAATACGACCTTAACCTCTTAAGGGCCACCGGCGAATATAAGGGTTTCACTCAGCCAGTGCGTTAATTGCACCGGACGTATATATACGTCTTTCCGAAGTATGGTCTTTTCTGTGAACTGTTATCCATACAATTATTCCAAAGTATTTGAAATGCAATAAAATGATCTTAACAGTGTTTGCGAAGGATTTACTTGTTTCAGAGGATTTGCTAATTCATTCCATTTCTCCCCCACCCACCCCCAATACATCACATACGCTCATATACACTGGAGTGCAAAAATTAAGGACGAAGTCGAAAAATTAGCATATCAGCTGAACGAAGAGGCAGAGCGGACAGAAAGACCAAACAGGAGATTAAGTAAGGTGATGTACGGCAGCACATGCGCAGATATGCAGGTAGACGTAATGGGGGAGTGTCTGAGTAGTATAAAGCATGTTGTCGGTGTAAGATCAGTATTTCTGGCAAAGAGATTGCACGCCGTATAGCAGTTAAAATCACACCGAGTTGCTGCCTCAGCGAGAAATGGCGAATAATCAATCTGTTAGACGACATCTGGATGCTTTTACCCGAGGTCGAATCAATGGGAAGTTGGAGGAAGGCCGCAGTGTGACAAATGTGGCTGCAGAGTTCGGAATTGCTCACAGCATCGTTTCACGACTTTGGAGACAATTTCAAACTACAGGAACAGCTATCCGGGGGTTCAGTAGTGGTCGTCCACGAGGAACCACACCCGCAGATGACCGGTACATTGTTTTACAGGCGGCAGACAGCGGGAGAAATCGCTAGACACACGACACACGCGACTGGACGACCGATATCGCTTTTTACCGTGGCCAGAAGACTGCACGGTGGTGGTCTGTTTGCACGACGCCCTGTACGGTGTGTACCTTTAACGCCTGCCCATCGCAGAAGGCGTTCTGTGTGGTGCCGGGAACACCGGAATTGGAGAGACAATGAATGGGGACGAGTACTTATTACAGATGAAAGCAGATTCAGTTTGAGTAGCGATTCTCATCGCATACTCATCTGGAGAGTGCGGGGAAGCCGCAATCATCCCTCGAACATCATTGAAAGGGACAGGTATGGAGGTCGCGGTGTTCTCGTTTGGGGAGGCATCATGCTTGGTAATCGCACAGACCTTCACATCTTCGACGCAGGTTCAGTCAACGGGACCCGTTATTGTAACGAGATTCTTCTTCCATATGTGCGTCTTTTTAGAGGCGCTATGGGTCTGCAGTTCCTTTTCATGGACGACAATGCACCATGTCATCGCACAGTAGCTGCCGAACAGCTCTTAGAGAATGAGGATATTGAACGTATGGATTGGCCGGCACGATCTCCGGATCTCAATCCCATCGAGCATGTATGGGATTTTCTAGGCAGACGCTTGGCAGCTTGTACCTTACCACCAGTAACTATTCGGGAGCTTCGATTGGCGCTGCAAGACGAATGGGCAGCAATGCCTCAACAACTCATTGACACCCTCATTCTCAGCATGGGCAGACGCTGTGAAACCTGCCTAGCAGTCATGGGAGATCATATCCCCTACTAAAGACCGGATGTTTCTTGCTGGACACCCATCACAGGAACGTTTCGGCCTTCAGTCGCATTGCGCCCCATGCTACTTTTTCAATCAAGCTTCTTTTTATCCCTCTGATTTCTCTTTTAGTAAGTGTTGCTTACATTACACATGTCCTTACGTATTGGAGATCTTACGGTATTAAATGTGTTGATTTGGAAAGCTTTTGTACAAAGTTATGTTGAAAACACCGTCTCGTCCTTAATTTTTGCACACCAGTGTATGTGTTAAGCGGTGGTATCGGCGAGTGAATCGGGTACTTTTTAATCGGAATTTAATGAATTAACTGTAAATGGTACAAATTATCAAGGTAAGTGTTAATTTTTGCATATAATTTTACACATGACAATATCATGGAGTCATTGTTAATTGTTAAACTTGTTCTTTTAGTATTGTTAAATGAATCATAAAGTGCATTGCACAGTACTGATATATTTATAAGTGTATTATATCAGTGTAAATGTGTATTTATTTTTTATTGTGTCAGAATGTATTTTGTTTGTTTACTTTCAGTAATTTAATAATTTTTTTCAAATAGTCTTTTGTTTTCGACTTTCAATATGCTCGCGATCCCCTCGCAGGGTTAACATGCCCCTTAGGGGGTGCGCCCCACAGTTTGAGAAACAAATTCACTAATATAATAAATGTAGCACACATAAAGAAATATACAGACGAAGCACACGTCCGTTTTACAGGGCATTAACAATAAGCATCTTATCTTCCAGAAATTTTGTGTATTTATATAAATTGCCAACTGGAAGCTCTGAAAACAATATGCCTCTACTGATTGGTCCAGATAATCAGACGATGTTGGTTATACGAATCCTAATTTATAAATACTGAGCCTTTAATTTAAAAGAGATAAAGTTACGGTTATATTTCGTTAGACAGGTAAAGTAGTAATTGATTATAACACGAAGTCATGGAGGCCTCAGGACCATTACGGATTAAAAAGCCCTCAAAATAAAGTTAACGGGAATTATTTTTAAATATACCTATATTTCCATAAACATTTACTTTGTTCGAGGCCTTTTAGACATGATATTGTCTTTAAAAATATAATAACGTTATTTTTTAAAATGTAAGTACTTATAACCGTTTCAGATAATGGGAAATTAAAAGGGAGCTATTGAAATGGAATGCGTATCTCGCAATTATTTTCCAAATCCTGAAGAAAATTCTCATATTTTACCTAAACATTCCATTAAAACATTTTATTTCCATTTACTCCCCAACATTTCATGAATCAGCGAAATTTATTTTTAAAGTCAAACCTTCGCTGAACGAAGTACCACATCAGCAATCCATTGCCATCGCCCATCAATTAAAGAAACGGAAGTATCTTACTCAATGTCACGCCATCATCAGGCCATAAATCCACCTAAAAGAGATACACACCATCTATCTCTCACAACAGAAACTGCCTTGGATCCATAGATTTTTACGAGGAATCCATCGAATGCACCCCGTATGGCGGGGGTTCTCGAGACTTCTGGAAAACGTTAAATCAACGAACGATATGCCATTAAATGTGGAGCAATATTGTTCTCGCTTTGATTGTGGGGAAGGTTCAGTTGTTCGAGAAGAGGGGTGCTGCTAATGAAAAGGGGGCGTTTATCGTCTGTCGAAAATTTGGCTTCCGCATGGTTGTGCCGATGAGCGTTCCCGTGTTTATGGGGCGAGGATTGAATTTAATGTGTCGTTACTAAAGGAGATGTGTAAGTGTAGGTATGTGTTCGGGTTTTGATTTCGGAGGATCGTGGATTGTGTCGGAATATTTAGATATTTATTCCTGCAGTAGATAGTGGAATGAAAATCATTTTTTACACAAAAGTGAGGGGACTTTTTTTCAAAACAAGTAATATAAAAAAAATTTATAATTTAATTTCTACTTAGATCAACAAAGAAAATTTTTATTTTAGCTACTTTTTATTAAATAGTTACAATTAATATAAAAATTTTAATACATAGGACAGAATCACAACATTAAGTGGCAATTCATTTTTATGAAACATCATTAAAGTATCGTATTGTCATTCAAAACAATCGTGTATATAAAATTTCAGCTAACTGAATGCTTAAAACGTGAAAAAAAATCTTTCAAAGTTTTGACCCAAGTCGCTAAAAAGGATGCCAACGGGGCTGTATCTGTAATTCTTTAAATAATTAGTTTCAGTCAACTTTAATTAATTATAATTAAGTCACCGTATTTTTACCCAAAACAATAATGTATAGAAAATTTCAGCTCAAATGAGTGCTTTAAAATGTGAAAAAAAATATTTTCAAAGTTTTGACACAAGTCGCCAAAAGGGTCGCTAAGTCGTCAAAAATGAAGCCAACGTAGCTGCATTTGTAATTCTTTATATAATTAGTTTTAATCAATTAATTTTATTCATTATTATTAAATTACTGTATTGTCTTCCAAAAAAATCATGAATATAAATTTTCAGCTCAATGGAGCGCTTTAAAATGTATTTCATTAACGATTGAAAATTCTACGAAGATAAATAAATAAACATATATATGGAGAGAGCGAGTGTGAGCTAATAGTAAGAATTGAAAAAATACATGTTTAAAAAAATTAAGTATGTTGGAGCGCATTTTATTTACATAAATTGTATATATGCATGCACTTAAAAAAATCAATGAAACAAAAACATTTACAAGAGCTTAATGAAACTTAATACAAAACTTTTAATTTTTTTTGAAAAATAAAACATTTATTAAGTTTTGGGAAAATAATCGGATATTTTTTCCTTTGTATTGTCTTTTGTAACATCAAATTGTCAACAAATCGTTTGATGTCGTCCATTTGTTATTCATTGGAATGTACATATAAGCAATTGTCCATATTTGTTATGGTGTTTCTCAATGCGGATGACGAGGGAACAGGAGCTGTATTATTCATTTCATTTTCGTTATCAAAATCTGCATCAATTATATTTTTTGATCTGAATAAACTCCAACATGTCTTCGTTTGCCTTCATTGGGGCTATACACACATTTTCATGGAATGCAGTCCCATGATTCGGTAGGACAGTCCAAGTATACAAAAGATTTCTCAAACATTTCATTAGATGTCAGCTTAGTTTCAATATCCTCCTAGTGTTTCCGTATTTTTTTTTCATGTTAAGCAATTTTCATTTCGCGTTAAGAGAAAAAATGCATGAAAATACATAGTTGTTTGTCGGGACCGTTGCATTACTTCGTGTAAACCCATATTTCGTTTTAAGCGCTTTCGCGTTAAGCGTGTTTCAATGTAGTTGATGGTTTAAAATTAGACGCAAAGTAAATATATTTCTGGGAAAATGGTTTCGTTAATGTATACCCTCTTTGGATCAGTTTGATCTTCCTTGGTTGGAAAAAGAAAAATCAACAACTGATTGTTACATTTCTGACTAACAAAAAATGTCTTTATCCTAAGAATAATTTTACTGTGTATCAAATATTTCCATAGATTACAATGTGTTGTATTAGGTTGGATTTAATTAATCTTACTATGCCTAACACTTTAAATACATTTTATGTTTCCAGTTTCTAATATAAGTTTTCCACAGTTTCTAAAGTAATTAATGATTAATTAGAAAATAACGAATAAGTCTGGAAATATTCAAGTACATTATCTTGTTCGATCCCAATTAGAGTAATTAACCGTTCTGTTTAAATTTCAGAACAACAATGTATTGTTTCATCAAAGCTGTAAAATTTTGTAAAAGGTTGCTGATGTGTTTTGTACGAATTGTCATAATTTCAAAAGAAATTTACTATCTTAATAATTAATCATAGTTTCTCAAAAAACGCTTTACATGCCAGGACCTTGATTTTTTTTAATTACATTTTTTTATAGAGTAAGGATAGATTATTATTTAATTCCTACTATTAGCTCACACTCTCTATATATTTATTTATTTATTATTTGTTTTTTTTTTATCTTGGTGGAATTTTCAATCGTTAATAAAATACATTTTAAAGCGCTCAATTGAGCTGAAATTTTATATAAATGATCATTTTGGATGACAATTTAATAATTTAATAATAATTAACAAAAATTAATTGATTAAAACTAATTATTTAAAGAATTACTAAAATTGCCACGTTGGCATCATTTTTGGCGACTTAGTGACCATTTTGGCGACTTCTGTAAAAACTTTAAAAGGTTTTTTTCTCACGTTTTTAAAGCATTCAGTTGAACTGAAATTTTGTATACACGATTGTTTTGGATGACAATACGATACTTTAATGATAATGAATAAAAATGAATTACCACTTAATGTTGTGATTCTGTCATCTGTTTCTCCATATTTATATTAATTGTAACTATTTAATAAAAAAATAGCTAAAATAAAATTTTTTGTTGATCTCAATAGAAATTGACTTAAAATTTTTTTATGTTACTTGTTTTTCCATTAGTTGTATAAAACTGTTGTTTTATTTTGCGTTGTTATTGTTTTTGCTTACCCCTGGAGATAAGCAGAGCTAGAGCGAGTCCATGGCTTTATAAAACCTAAGAAAATCCAAAACCAACAATAGATTGGCTGTAAGTTCTTGTTAAGAGAGCCCTAGGCACTCTAGAACATGTTCTTGGGGGAAATAATCCCAGCAGTTCACTTGGTGCAGATTGCATAGTTCTTGGCACCATCAGTCTATGTCAAAGATCTGTGGCGTAAGGGGGGATATTAGGGACACCCTGCAAAGTTAGGTTTTGGCTAGGGATGGCGATCTAAGATCGATTAATCGAAGAACCGATTTCTTCGGCCAAAAAAAATACATCTTTTAAATCGATATGTAGTACTGAAATGATTCTGTGAATTGTTATTTCATTCTAGAAAATCGACATTCGATTGTTTTATGTTTTGTAAAAAAATCATAAAATTGTTTACAATTATTTGTATGTACTATCTTTAAAACCCGTTATATTACGGTGTTGGTGGTTAAAGGATTAATTTACTGGCAGGAACAAAAAAATCTATTTATCATCACGTTCACTCAATAGCTTTGCTGTGTATGAATATCGTTGGATCATCGGTTCCTAGTGAGCGCCTTTTTTCGATTGCCGTTAACATCGCATGTGATAGGCGAAACCGCTTAGAGATCCCAGTAGACTTGACAGACTTATTTTTAAAAAGCTTAGATATTAAGCATTGGGATTTATAAGCTATATTATAAACTTTCTAAACGTTTTAATGTAACAAATACGTTTAGAAAATAAATGTATTCTATTATACCTGCTACATTGATATGGAAATCAAAATAATTGTAAGTGTAGAATTTCCTGAGCTATAAAAATTCCCTGATTTTATTGGTAAGAGATCGTTTATCATGGTATCTTTCTCGTTTTTCATAAAATGGATTTATATTTACATTGTAAATGCAGACTTGAAAAAAAATCGATTTTTTTAGAAATCTGTCTTTTAGACCTCGATTTTTTTGTGAATCGATTCATCAGGTTACGATTTGAATCGATTTAAAAATCAATCTTTTTCGGAAAGAATCATCATCCCTAGTTTTGGCCCGCAAGCGATCATATAAAGATTTGCAAAGCCATAACCCTTAACCCTTCTTGGATCCTGCCTCCCCTGAGGTGCGTAGGTGTACGTTACGCCACTGACAGAGATCTAAGATGACAGCCGACAAAGCGAGTAAGTGTGGTTCGGTCTTGGCTAGTGCAACCAAGAGTCAGAGAGCCACCAGGACGCGTTTGATTTACACCAGAAGAGATGTGGTGGAACACACCAATAGTGTTATTTTGTGTTATTGAATCATGTAAGAAAAGTGGGTACTTACGTAGTATACCGTTGACATATTTCCTCAAATAAAAAAACTTTGCGAAATACCACAATATGCAGTCAATAACCTAAAACCTTTCGCGTGCATCTTTTATCAAAATAACGCTGCACGTTTCATGTCTGATCACATGCAGCAACCTGTCTGTTACCAGGATTTAAAAACCTTCTTTACAGAACTATATCCATCATATATGGAAAGAGACTTGGGATCAACAGATCCTCAACAAACTACATAGCATTCATCCTTCCACTGCTCATTGGGCAGCACTACCAGTACGAAGACATCATGTCCGCTTGACTCGACTTCGTATTGGACACACCCGTCTAACTCATAGACATTTGCTGCTAGGAGAGAGTCCCCCAGTATGTGACTTTTGTTTATTTAATAGACACCTTTTTTAAAACTAATATTTTAACTTTGACTGATTTGATTGGGGAAACTCCCCAACCAAACCTTTTTGCATTTTTACACTCTATTGATGTTTTACATGAAATATAATTTTCTTAAGGGTTTTATTGTACCATTTGACTATAAAATTTTACATTTATGCATTTTTAAATACTGTGCTCAATTTTATATTTTTCTTCTGATATTTTAAAATACATTTATATATTTATATATATATGTATATGTATGTATATATATATGTGTGTATGTATATATGTATATATAGTGTGTATATATTTTAAATTTTAATGTACTAACGAATGTGTGGCGCAGTATAGCCAAACTTGGCTCTTGCGCCAAAAAAAATCAACAATCAATCAATTTTATCAAAATGGTTTCAATGATTGCAGCATTTGGCAACGTCCTTTTTACTGGCGAAATTGGTCGACGGTATTATACATTAGGACCAAAATATGCATAAAATAAATAAAAAATAAATAAATGTTGGACGCTTCAGTTAAAATCACCTCTCCTTTCTGAGACTAGATGAAAAAAAAGTTAAAATCACCCCAGTGAAATTAGTCTGGCATTTGTAAAATGATTAAACAAGTATACATTATTCTAAATACCTCTGATTCAAATACATCATGAACAAATTTGTTTCAAGAGCTATTACGTCAAATGATGAGATTCGGTTAGGTAGCTATTGGTGTGCCACCAGGTGGCGCGTGAAAGGTTCATAGTTGCGTGCAAGGAAAATGGTATGAATCACCGATATTTCATCTACTTTTTATTTTAATGTAAACTATTACCTCCCAGTTATATGTTAATTTAAAAATTTACTTACATTTTTTTTTTATTTTTGAACACTTGGTTCAAGTTTTTATTTTTTTATTGTTGATGCCCCCCCTCTGCAAAAGGAATTATTTTTTGCAGCTCCAGAAAAGTTTCTTTCGATGTTTCTTCGCTATATAATACAATTGTAAACGGAATTTTAGCTTCAAAATATTTTGCTCCGTTCTTAAATCAATAACACTGGTATTTTTTGTGTATCTAAGAGGAAAAAAATTATTTATAATTCCGCCGCTGAATAATGCGCCCGTTTAATAAATTTTTATTTTAGAAAACGCTCTATTTTCCTTGATGTGAAATGTGTGCATTCTTAGTTATTTTAATGAAATCAATTAAATGGGTTTAAGAAAGGAGTTTATGTGTAGAGGTCTGACTTTAGGTTAATTTAGCGTGTTGTGAAAATAGCCCTGTTTTGAATGGCTCTCGGCTGGAGTGACGTCACGATCCCACCCTTGGGCGCTCCGAACATAGCAAGTAGAGAGTGAGGTCATTGCTCTACTGCCTTGCAGTGTAAATAAAGCATTTTTAACGGACCTCTCTGGAACTCTTTTAAGAAAACCAAAAGCACCCAGCATCGGATAGATGCCGTCCACACACTTTTGAATTTAAATTTGATTATATTTTACACTCAACCGTAACATAGTGTATTAGTAGCAGATGCGTACATATTGGTTGGCAACTACTGCTCTAAACATTACATTACAGAAATACGTACTCATAGTTGTATTGTGAAGTTCCGGTGGAAAACCAATTAAAAACATACATTTAAAACTCATCATAATCCAGTCTAAGCAGTTGCTGGTTTTGTGAGATATGGAGCAACAAAGGCTATTATGCCTCAATTCTTAACTACTTTCAAACAGTCAGTTTTTTTAGTCTACGAAAAAAAGATTACAATCCGTTACCACTTAATCTAATGTAGCTCTTCAGCGACTTAACATACACACATACAACCTCCACTTTTCGGTGGGGGTCCAAGATTCTAGAGAAGCAATGACGCCAAGTACGTATTGAAAGTTGTGATGAATCTGTACGGAACCTTTCCACTAATCTTCTTAGGCGTCTTTCTGGGGAATATAAATTCGCGTTTATTTCCAATCAACTCCAAAAAGAAGTATGGGATATTTAAATTAGATAAGGTATTTAAGTCGAGGATTACGAGATAGCAAGGTGGATGATGGAAGGCTATTGAGCCAGCAACTTTAACCTCAATATTAGAGGATTCCAGGATATTAGAATCGTAAAGACGTCGAACTGCTATTCGACGGAAGTACCAGAAAAGTTGATATAAGCCAGCGGTAAATATAATTTACGTACGCTTAAAATAAGCTTTAGTTTAGTCGAATTAGTTAAAGTTAATGAAAGTTAAGAATTCGAATACGTGTGTTTCTCGGATCTCCTATTTCGGTAAACCTTTCTTGAGTTGAGCTAGATTAGTAATTAATTGTATTCTTAGTAATTTAATTTAATATAAAGACAAATCCCTTTAAACGACGTAACATTATTATATTATATGTTATCAGAGATTTTTGAGAAAATTATAACAAAATAAGTAATATTATTATTCAAAATGGCTCTTGGTGGTTCTTTGCCTCAAATTAATCTTGGTGTTCAAGGTGTGACCCAGGGGGATCATCACAAAGTATCCGACTACGCTCGGAACCGTGATTTTTCAAAAGCGCATAAATGGATAATTTTCATGATATTTAGTGTCACTTAGATTCGAATATATGCATAAAATTGTTTTAAGGACATTTTTACAAAAAAAATTATTTTTTAAATACAATATTTTGGCAAAAATTTAACTTATAATAATCTCTCTTCCAAATGTTCTCCTTTTGTGCAAATTGCTTCCATTAGAATAATATTTTGCCTGTATATAGCTCAGACCTCTGTTCAGAGGCTCAACTAGAATTTTTGAAATATATATCTTTGAACTGCATTTATTCATATTTTACGACAACAGAGGAGAGCAATTTTAAGAAAAAACCGCTAATAATTATTTCAATTGGTGGTAACTCTAAAAATAATGTGAATTTTTCAAAAATTCTAGTTGAGCCTCTGTAGAGAGGTCTGAGCTATATACAGGCAAAATGTTATTATAATCGAACCATTTTTCACAAAAGGAGAACATTTGGAAAAAAAGATCATTCTGAGCTAATTTTAGCCAAAATATTATAATTAAATAATTTTTTTTGTCAAAATGTCCTGAAAACAATTTTATGCATGCAGTCTAATCTGAGTGACACTAAATATCATGAAAATTATCCATTTATGTATTTTTTTTAAAAATCACGGTTCCGAATGTTGTCGGATACCTGAAATAATTTATAAAGTATGAAAGGCAAAACTTGACTTTGATGGGGAAAGGGGCCCTAATATTCTCCGTTACGCCATTGCTATTCATGCTTATCTTCAATAGGTTAAAATCATATGACGTCACAGTCACATGATAACTGTAATCACGTGTTTCCAGCTAATCAGTTCGTAAGTTGCCAAAACGTCATAATCACGTGATAAATTCGATCCCGCGTTTTAGGCTAATCAGTTCATGTGCTTCGATGTTGCTTACTTCTGCTTTTTAATGAAAGTTTCTTTTAAAAAGTATACGTTTGTCAACGAAAATAATGTTCAAAGGTAAGCAAAATGCACGAGTGTTTTTTTATACTAATTTTGAAAGAAGTTTAGAACAATATTAATGCTTGAGCAATTTTACCGAATTATCAAACTTGAAAGAGTATTTAAATTTAACGAGTAGAACAAAAAGTTTATTTTTTGAATTTATTGGAGAACACGTGATTGCATGTATCATGCGACCAGGAATGGGTACAATTCATGGTGGTCACATGATAAAAACACGTGTTCTCCATTGAATTTAAAACAGACATTAAACTAATTGTACTTGTTGTTCTGTTTTTGTAAATCTTAGATAAAATTTTAAATTTCATTATTCTAGAACATGTTCCAATGTTATAAAAAAATTTCTTCAAAAAGATTTTAAAACTGAAAAAAAAAATCTAATTTATTCATCTACTTGTAAATAAAATTTATATTGTAAATCTATTTGAGTTACTACTGTTGACAAATAAATACTTTTTAAGAGAAAGTTTCTGCAAAGAGCAAAAGTTGGCAACAAGTCGAGTGAACTGATTAGCTGGAAACACATAGTTAATTTCATCGTGTGACTATGACGTCACATGCTTTCGAATTGATTGGCTAAAAACACGTGGTTGTCATTAACTTTTGACCATGACGTCACATGAATTTAGCTCATTTAGTCCATTACTGTATTAAAAAGGCGACACGAGCAAGTTTGAATTATTTCCAAAAGAGCATCTATTCAAATTTTCTGTTGCAAAACTAGTCACATTTTTCAATTCCTACTATTAGCTCACTCTCTCTCTTTCTATATATATATTTATTTATTTATCTTGGTGGAATTTTCAATCGTTGATAAAATACATTTTAAAGCGCTTAATCGAGCTGAAATTTTATATACGTGATTATTTTGGATGACAATACAGTAATTTATTTATAATTAATACAAATTAATTGATTAAAACTAATTATTTAAAGAATTACAAATACAGCAACGTTGGCATCCTTTTTTGGCGACTTAGCGGACCTTTTGGTGACTTTATCTCTGAACAGCCAAATAAAAGTTACGCGATTGGCTTCCCAATGCCACCTGTTTTCTACGTAGATGCGCGTATGTGATATATGGGGTGGGGGAGTAAGGAATAAAGAAGCAAATAATCTGAAGTAAGATAATTCTTCGCAAACACTGTCAAGGTCCTTTTATTGCATTCCAAAGCCTTCGGAATAATTTTATGGACAATGTACAGAAAAGATCGCACTTCGGAAAGACGTATATACGTCCGGGGAAATTAACGCTTTGGCTGAGCGAGAAATTTATACACGCCAGTGAAGTCGTATTGAAGCTTTAGCGTTAAAGTATAGTATTAGTGAATTCAATACAGTGTTATTGCTTGAGGGAGGCGTGATGAAAATTATGATTGAAAAGTGGGTCGCGAACTTTGAAAAGCACTGAATTAATTATTTTGATTAAAATTTAAAACTGTAGCATTTTTTTAATATTTTTCTTTCATTTTATGAAAATCTAAAACCCGACGTTTTTATACTTGAGTGCTCATCGGGAGTCGGTCGGTAAGTGACAGCTTCTTTCCATAGTGTTTAATGTGCATTTGGATTGAGGAAATGTATGCATCCAACCACGCTATATACCTCGCTTATTATAATTTTTTTACACGAAAAGTTGTGGAGCGACATCTTTTAAATACATGTCGTATGGCTAACATTTCATACACCTTGATGGCTTCTTTTTTAATAATGGAAGCAGGGGTGGGCGGACTTCTATCTGGTGCGGTCTACGTCAAATTTTTTAAAGGGGTTGCGGTCCGCCCAGTGGCGTAAGTGTGGGGAGCTACAAAAAAACTCAACAACATTTATATTGCAACAATAATAAATACAGAATATACACTTACCTAAATAATTACAATGAAATGCTTAATCTTTTTAAACCACATTTTAAGAAAATAATAATTTCATACCATCAAATAATGCCTTTATTATCAAACAACTCAAAAATCCTTAGAAAATAAATCACTTCCATTTAAGGTGAGTTCTCGTAAAATTTTAGTATCAGTGAAAAACTTAGTCTGTGCGTACTAATCTTGAATATTCCTTCATATACAGTCGGACCTCTATATAACAAAGTCTCTAAATCACGGAAAAGAAGTTCGTTATATAGAAAATTCTTTATATAGAGGTTCATCTTTTAATATACTTCATTAACCCCATAAAACAAATTTTAAATTTATAAACACTATATATTAGAAAAATAGTTATTTACACATTTTTTTTAAAATTAATATAAGTTTATTTTACGTATCTTACCACCCAAAGAAGAAAGAAAAACTGCAAGGAAAACAAGAAAAAATAATGTCCAAGAATTCATTGTGTTTTCAATATTAGGAAAATAATTTTATAGTAAAATTAACGAATTTCAAGGACATTCTACAATTGAAAACATACAATTAATATTAAACATACATTATTTTATAATTAGAACACGGGGACACGGGATAACTCTACTGAGGGTGGAAGAGGATATCGAAGATGTTTCTAGTGAACTGGGTAATGGGGGTTAAAGGTTGCACTTCTTGGACGAAACGTCCAGAACTCTATTGCTCTCGGCGACTTGAGATCTGATAAAACCAGTTCAAGATTTATAGCCACCATAAAATGTGTTAAAGAGGGAATAACTTGAAATTTTTTTCTGAAATACTTTAAAAAAAGAGAGAACAAAAATTCAATCACAAAAGTTCGTTATATAGAAAATGCACTTCAAAGGTTATTTTACGAAGAAAATCGTGAAATGTTCAAGGTTCCAGGAAAAAGTTCGCTACATAGAAAAATTCGCAATATAGAGGTTCGACTTTACTTACTAACTGCTAATCTTGCATTGGATTCCAAGTGTTTATCTGTGAAACGGGAATGATATGTTGTCTTGATAGAGTATTCATCATCGAAAATGCAAGTTTACACAGGTAGGTAGTGTAGGAGAATGATGTCAAATGAAATGTAGCTTTTTTAAATTAGGATACTTTACTTCATCTATTAGATATCAAAAGTTATTCTTTTAAAATTACGTCATTTTGAAAGAGAAAAGATTCGTTTTCTTAAAGAGATAAAGGTAACACAACATATTTTCAGTTACATTTTCCACGTCAACTTTGCCAAATATGTAACTCATGAATGCAACTATTAGTTTCATATTTCTTATTACTTTAATTTTAACAATGGCAAGTAAATAATTCAATGCTATTCCCCAAGTGTTACGGTAGGAGATTTAGATCTCTTCTGAGATCAGGCCCTCCATCAACATTTATTAGTTCTAGTCTGGTAAATTCTTAAAAACATCTCTCAAATTCGTAGAGCAGTTTTATTACTGCTTTTTAATATATTTCTTTTTGCTTAATGCATCTCCGTTTTTAACCAACTGAAATGAACTCAGTGGCGCAACAGCCCATGAGGGTTGAGGCCTATTGTGTCTATCTTAGTATACGTGACCTTAGGCGCTGGGATGCATGCACAGATGTTTCGGTCAAGTGGTCCGTCTGACGTGAATCCCCCAGTGTGCAGTTCCCAAGCATGCTTGGTACTCATTTATAAACCCACTGAAGGGATGAAA
Organism: Trichonephila clavipes; assembly: GCA_019973935.1. Classification (NCBI taxonomy): domain Eukaryota; kingdom Metazoa; phylum Arthropoda; class Arachnida; order Araneae; family Nephilidae; genus Trichonephila; species Trichonephila clavipes. The sequence continues at coordinate 814,896 of BMAU01018370.1, read as the reverse complement.
GCCTTGAGACGACCTTACCCAGCCCGGGGTTTGAATCCTGGACTTGTGGCGTGGAAGTGCGATGCCCTACCACTCAGCCACTGGGCTTCCCATTTTCAACCAACTCATCATAAATATTTTTGAAAATATTTTAATTCGTTTTTCATTAACAGAGAAGATATTAGTTTTAACTTGTTTTTGAAAGTTTTTACAAATCCAAACAATTCTGCTGTTTAATTTTTTTTTGCGTTTTCCGCTTCCTTGGCGGTATCTACATAAGCCAGTAACAGCCTCCGGACGGGAAGACTCACTTTTGTCTAGCGGCCATGCTTCTCGGCTACGAATCCATATGTCGCGTGTTCTGTCTACCGGATTTCCACCACCACATTTGTTGCCCGATTAGTTGCTATTTAAATTATTTTAATTTTTGTTTATGCAATGCTCGCTTTTTAAATGAAAATCTGTATCAAAACTTTCATGCTTACTTTTGAAATGACTTTCAATGTTTCCTACTTTTTTTGAAGTGTCGCACTTGCATGACATACATAGCACACATATTTTGCATTCATCATTGGAAAGAAAAACTGTTCTTTCCATTCTGTATTAAAATGGTATGTTCTCCTTTTCTTAATACATATTTCCAACATTATACGCCTCTTTTTAAAATATGTCAGATTACAATGTTTTTTTTCTGTATAAACACTAGTAACATAAAATCTTCTAAATTTGATCAACGATGGTAGATGTAGGAATGTGGACGTTTTTAATGCAGCAAATATTCGTGATCTGATGGATATGTAACCGATGTATATCTTTAACACGTTCTCTGCCGGGTATCTTCTATCACGGGACGTAATATCAACACAAGAATCCAATCCTGCGGAAGCGTGAGCTGTGAAGTGATGTTTCAGTAGCCAATACCGTGTTATCGCGAGAAGAGCTGGTCAACGTATTTTTGCCCTTTAGTCGGTGTGTGGGGAAAAACGCATTTCTACAGCTGGCATCGCGATGATCGCATTTTTCTTTTACAGTCGCAGAGAATATGTAAAGCGTCATTGCGTGCTTCCAGTAAAGGTACATGTGTCGTCTACACATAATCACATGCATTGTGAAGAGCCGATACTCCAGACTAACTGGCATTGATGTTCCACAAATATTCAAGAGTTGGGGGCAAAAGTCATGGCAACTATTTTTTTTTCTTGAAGATACCAGTCCGGATGGGAAATGTGACATATACAGACGAAAGGACAAGGTGTTTACTACATGTGTGGACAATGAATAGCACTAAAATATCGTAACACGCTAATTAATTACGGTAGTATACAGGGCAATATGACCTTCACTGTGCAAACGAATGACAACACAGTACACATAAAGTTGACAAGACAAACCTGGGCCTAAAGACCCTCAATGTAGTCCCTTGCTACTGTCACCACAACGATGTGGGAGGCGCTGAATAACAACAGCGTCAGCATTTGCAGCGCCACGTTGCTCATCAGTGGTTGACACACGTCCTTGTTGAAACTTTCCTACCCACCGCTCTACTGTATGGGATGGTAGGGTATTTTTCACAAGGGCTTCCACTAATTCACTATGGCATTCCATCTCATTTTTCCCTCGGAGAACGGCTATTTTGATATAATCGCGCTGCTCAACACGGGTTACTTCCATCTCACACGACACTCACCAACTGACTGATTTCACAGTCCTCACTGCGCTACTACCAGCTACCACAGAGACATCTGTTGTTCTGTATACACAATATTCCTGCAGAACTTCCACACGACTCATATACGTTTGTGAACCGTTCACATATCTACAAGAAAAAAATAGTTGACACGACTTATGCCCCAATAATCGTATATATTTTAATATGCGAATCTGAGGTCTTACGTGACGGCGGTCACTCCAAAATATCTTGGCTGTCCAAGAGTCGATCGCGATCAACTTAATGCCCACCCCGGAATTGAAGTGTTCTGTCGTCAAGTATTCTATCTCTGGTATCAACCAATCAGCCACTCGATGTATTTTTAATTCGTTGAACATACCAATATTTGGACTAATTACTCAGAAATATTCTCTTGCGTTCAATCCCGCTATTGACTGATAATTATATCGAGATAGTTGCATCTACTGTTGCTGATAATTTGTGATCGTATTTGCGTTGTGAAAAGTTTGGATGGCGAAATGCTAACAGTTCATTAACATGTTATTAAGGGACGCTTCCAATCAGGTTTCGAGACTATTAATCCCAGTTAATTTATAGGGTAGCTCGGAATGAACCGTTGTAGGTATTTCTAGATTGCTGTAATGCATTTCTGATATGCTATATTTTCATATTTTAGCTCGATTTGATATCCTTTCTGGATACATTTATCAACGGTATAGGAGAAAATTAATAATTTATCTATGCAAATGCGTAAAATGTGTTCAGAAAAGTATTTCATCATAATTTAAAATTGTCTTTTCTAAATTAATTACAAAAAGAAAAAGAAAATATTGGCTGCAATGATTATGCAATACAAAAATCTACTATCCATTTTTCAATTCCTACTATTAACTCACATTCTCCATATATCTGTTTATTTTTTATTTATTTGTTTATTTATCTTGGTGGAATTTTAAATCGTTAATAAAATACATTTTAAAGCGCTCAACTGAGCTGAAATTTTATATACATGATTACTTTTGATGACAATACAATAATTTTTAACTATAATTAATAAAAATTAATTGATTAAAATTATTTATTTCAATAATTACAAATACAGCCACGTTGGCATCATTTTTGGTGACTTAGCGACCCTGTTGGCAACTTGTGTCAAAACTTGAAAAAGTTTTTTTTTCTCACATTTTAAAACATTCAGTTGAACTGAAATTTTACATACACGATTGTTTTGGATGACAATACGATACTTTAATGATAATTAATAATAATGAATTACCACTTAATATTGTGATTCTGTCATATGTATATACATATTTATATTGATTGTAACTATTTAATAAAAAGTAGCTGAAATAAAATTTTTCTTTGTTGATCTAAGTAGGAATTACCTGACTTAAAAAACTTTTTTTACATTACTTGTATTTGGTTACATTAATTTCATTTAATAAAATTAATATAAAACACAACAATTAATATAACACACATGAATAACTTATTACATTATAGAAGGTTCAAATATCTACTCGTTAAATTGCTAATGGTAACACTACTTTTAAAAATGAATTTAGTAATATTTTTCTTAGTTGGCTTCTTTTGAACCCCTGTAATCTCTCCCCTCATGTATACTACCTTATTAAATATTTGTGTATTTGTCAGGCTAGCTTATGTGAATTGTTCTCAAAACAAATGCGTAATGCACAAAAATTCGAGTACGGGATAGTTAAAAAATTTATATTGCGTTAGCGATCCTTCTCCCCCTCCCCATTTCAACACATGACGCAAAAACGTTCCCGCAAATCTTTTTAGAGAAGAATCTGTTATTCCTCAAAATGTATGGCAGGAAAAAAATATGAAACTTCCGAAATACCACTACATTAATTAACACATTTTCTTAAATTAATTTGCTGTGCTTTTAGCTCAGAATTGGTTAATACACGTACATCATAGCGAGTAAGTGTTATATAAGGACGTAGAATTTGAACAAATGTTATTCTTCACTCTTTCGACTTAATATTTATCTATGTGGCATTATTATATTTGAATGAATTTAGGAATCGTATTAAACTCTTAAAAACAGATAGATCATTAAATTCGAAAGAAAAAAATATGTATCATATTTTAGTTCTACTATCAAAATATCAAGAAATTCCAATATCTTTTATTTGTGATATTGTTTTTTTAGTTCCTTGATTTAAAAATGTGATTAACAATTTCAATAAATATATATTGTAGGTGCATTTTTACAAAACTTACAATAAAGAAAGAATTTGAAATATATAGTTCAATACACTAATTTTTACAAAATTTAAATGCTTCAGAATTATTTTAATGCATTAACTGCCACAGCTAATTTTAACACAAACGGGAAGAAAGGTACTTTCCAAACATTTCTTGATTTAGATGTCCTGAATATTCGAATTCATTTTTAGGAAAATCAACTTAGCTAACGGAATTGTTTAATATATTAACGGATTAACATTACTAATTTAGTTTACAACTCAAAGAAAAAATATCTATTTCGCCGTTTCATTCTGTGAAACGATATTTTCAAAAAAACTTAGCCGATGACATTCCAAAAGTTTTTTACTGAATTATATATATAAATTCATTGAATTATCATGCTCGATCAATATATAAATGTTTTAGTTAATTAAGAAGATTTAACAAAATTCAAAATTCTTTGAACTTCAATGCGGATATATCGAGCAATCCTTAATTAAAACTTCATTTTTTTAAAATGTCTAAGAGATATTCAATACAATATGTAATATACGAGTTTGAAAGAGAGCATTTGTAAAAAGGTTCTTTTCATAAATCTGTGATTTATTATTCGGATAGTTAAGCCTTAAGGGAAGATTGAATTATATTTTGAGATAAAATTATCGTCTGAGCTCTGAATGGAAAATGAGAATGAGAAATTCAAAATATTTCATTAGAATTGAAATTCTGATATCCGTTTTATTATGTTTCATAACACATTACAAGCAAGGCAAATTTAATTTACTTGTGAATCGAATTCCTTTTAGAATAGTTTTAAAACAATTTTAAATGTGAATTATTCGAATTTATATATTATTATGGATTTCAGAGAATGCATTTAAAAGGAATAAATTATTTTAGATTATAAAGCTGAAATGGGTTCTCGAAAATAGTTGTATTTATTTAACTTAATTTTAAGGAACTTTAGAGCTTTTAGTATAAATTATTTAAAATGTATTTTACATTGTGTAAATTTAAGTAAATTTTGTTTTTGTTAGAGTTAAGTAGATTTTAAATGATTAATTTAATGCATTCAAATGATTCATATTTAGTTTAAAAATATTTATATGTTGAAGTATAATTTTTAAAATTTTTATTTTATTTAAAATAAAAAAAATGTCTGCATATTTTATTAAAGTAAAAATAAAATGGCATAAATGGAAAGAACACTGGCTTTCAAACTTAATGGGTTTTCTTGATGCAACAAGGTCTTTCTTTTGCCCTTAGTTAAGTTCAAAGCATTATTAATATTTTCTGTAGATTCCCGTTCACACTAAAATTCCAGTAAGGGTTTTTTGTTAAAATATTTTCCAATTATTTTAATTTAATCAAAATGTTACAGTAAAAAATAAATGAAATAGTTTATTGATTAAATCGGGTGGAAATTATTTCAGAAACGATTTTAATTTTTTCATTACTAGTTGTATTTATGATAAAGTGGATAGCAAATATTTTTTGATTAACTGTTTATTAAAACATTGCTGAGTTGAAACAGATGGACTTTGGGAACTATAAGGTTGTCTTGTTTGGAAAAACGTCTACTCCAACTATTTGAATAATAACATATATAGTTATAGACAAAGGATGAACAAATGAGACTATACGAAGATAAAACAACGTATATATACAAAAAATACTATAAGCGATTATTTACAGTATCTGAATGCATGCTTTTTTATAAATAAGCTTATTAGCACTGCATAATCGTCTCTATGGAACAGTTCCACTCACAGGAACTCAGACAGATAAATTATCTGTCTTATCGCACACAATGGTGGTCGCGGTAGCCGAGTGGTATAGGTATCGGACCGTGGCTTGCCTTGTCACGAGTTCGAGCCCAGTACCACTAAAGACCCGTCGTGTAGGGCAGCGATGCACGTTAAATCTGTCGATAGCTGAAACGTCCTCCCGTTGGTGTGGTGTGGTAGTTAGGAGAGGGGTTGCCAGTTCAGGTGTCGTCCACGTCACTTGACCATGGTGCAAAATTACGTGGTCCGTCGCCAAAAGCCCTCGTGTAGCTGAACAGTGCGACGTTAATATTCAATCAATCTATCGCACACAATGCACAAGTAGGCTCTAATCTCGCCTGCCTCACTTCTGAACTCCAGCGGCCTTAATATAGTCCCATGGAAATTTCCAGAAGGGTCGATACCAGAGACTTTTCGATGATTCCAAAGCGTTTTTACAAAATGGTTCACATGTTCTACCACTGTCATGATCTTATTTTTCACGCTCATGCTTGAAAGTGCACTTTCCCTGTAAAATTATATTTCCCACCATCAGTGTCTCAATGCAGGGAAAGCAACGTACTTTGGTTTATCATATATCACACATGTATCGTATATATCATACCATACCGTATCTTATTATGAAATTAAATTATTATCGTATATCGAAAAGGCTATATTACAGTAAAAAGCTTTAACAATATTAAATTGTGAAACAATTTTCCTTTACAAATAGTATTTTTTTAATAAAACATTTTAAAACTTAATTTTTATCATTTGTTTATTGCCTGAAGTTTTTAAGATGTACTTTTTCCTTCAGTTTTTAAATTAATAATCACCATATTGATTATTTCATACAAAAAATATTTTCGATGACACTAACAATTTCATCGGAATATTTTAATTCAACTGACACTAAATATAAAAAAAAAATTATGTATTTGTACGCTTTTTCAAAATCATGTCATTTTGAAGTATTGTCCCTTTCCAAAATTTTATTCATGATTTCTGCAGAAGTAGTTTTTTTCGTTTTAAACTAATAAAAGAGTAAACAAGCAAATATCAGAGTGCCAGACGAAATGAAACTATTCCTTGAATTGTACCTATTACTTATTCAATACACGCGCAATAAAGCACAAAACCTATCAAAAACCACAAAAAAAAAGTAACTTAACATTTTTTTGGTCTAAAATTCCAAAACGTCCAAACCGATACACAGCGAGCCAATCCTCTTTTAGAAAAACGTCACATTAAATTCAATCATCCCTCTATAAACGTGGGAACGTTCATCGACACAACCACACGGAAGCCAAGCTTTCGGCGAACGATAAAAAAATCCCTTTTCATTTTGAGCACCCCTCTACCCGAACAAGTAAACCTTCCCCACCCTCAAAGCGAGAACAACATTGATCCATTTTTAATGGCATCTTTCGTTGCTTTAACGTGCTCCAGAAGTCACGAGACACTTCCAACCCTCCTACATGTGGGAAGAAGCGACAGGCACCCGATGTATTCCTCGTAAAAATCTATAGGCGTGGACCCATAATAGTTCATGTTGTCATAGATATATGGCCTACATCTCTTTTAGGTGGATTTATTACCTGGTAATGTTGTGATGCTGAAGGATGGGGAAAATACTTCGCATATTTTAAATCACGGCCGTTGCAAATGGATTACTGGCGCATCTTGGCTCTAAAATTATTCGGATTCTTTCTTTGCCAGAAATATTTAAATATATAGTAGAGGAGTGTTGAAGAAGGGCATGAATAAGATTGGAACAGAGTTTTCAACTTAATGCAGTATTTGGATGGAATTTTAAAGAAGCCACGCAATTTCGCTTTTTTTTCGTTTTAATTTTGTTTCTTCTTCGTGACGCACATTGCATTTTTTTTATTCTATGATGAAATATGAAGACTTTTTACTTTTTTAGTTGAATATATTTGATAAGGTTACAAAATATTTAAGGAAATTATAGGTAAAATGTGTTACCAAAAACTTGTGAAAAGTTTAAACCAAAATAAATGGAGCAATTGTTTACTTTGCATGCAATTCTAGATAAAAAAAATGTTTATGTAGTATACTATTGTTGTATACTTTACGAGATTTGGTTTGAATTTACGTCTTTCTTGAGTGAAGAGAGAATTCTGGGTAAATGTATTCGTGAAATTGAATCATTATCGAATGACCGTAGACGATATCATTGGCTTACTATTCTATCTTTCAACTCACGATATGGAAGAACATTGAATCTCGATTTGATTTAATACAGTCAAGAATATTTTAATATTTTTGAGTCTCTAGACCCCTTTAATCACCAGTATAGGAATCGAGTGTGAAAGAATAGTCCTAATGTAGTTCAAACATTTCGTATGAATCGACCAAAATGGGCATCTGGGGTATAGCCAGACACCCTACTCCTGAGAATTATATCAGGGAATTTGTCCTTCAGGTTCGGGTGTGGGCGTAGGGCTAATTTCCCTTGAGACGTTTGAGATAAATAACGGTAGCATGATATTGATAAGTTCAAACATTTAGTTTACTTACGTCACTGCTATTATTTACAGGTTATACATTTTAAACGTATTAAAATATTAGTAGAGTTCCAAAGATGTGGTTTGTGAAAGGAGAGTTCTCTTCGGTGTCCGCTCACTTCGAAGGTTTCAAGCATCTCTCTCTCTCTCTGCTTCGGGGATCAGCAGCCGGCCTGTAAGCATCCAGTTACATCCTGTTATTCGGCGGGGAAAAGGGTCCCTCTATGTGTCAAGGGTTGTGGGGATGATCGAAGATGGTACTACGCAATAAATTAAAGTTGCACAGTCTTTGAACGTGTGGTGATTATTTCAGCAAAAAAGCCGATTCACAGCTGTATGGTGGGAAACGTTACACCATATCCTCTAAAAAGTCACTGATTCAGAAATCTCCAACAGTTGATTTTGGAGCGACTTTTGCCCCAACGACAAGGAGCGAAAAATTATATGAATTTTGGCACTTGGAATGTTCGAATTCTATTTAAGACTGGTGCTCTAAGATGTGTTTTTAAATTAGTGACATTATCGAAAATTAAAAGTACACCAAAAAGAGGAACCCCTCCCACCACCACCAGGTGTGTTGATTCTGTTGAAAGAGATCTGAGGGATCTAGGAGTCAACAATTGATAATATGTCGCTCCAAATACAATTAGATGGGGAAACTCACTGAAACAGCCTTGGTCTGTGATATGCCATATAGTTGCTGAAGAAGAAGGAAAATGATTCCTATGAAAAAGTATGACTCCCTTACGATTCTTTGAAGTAGGCAGTATAGATTATACGTTGGAAAATGGTAACCCATTACAAATTAATGTGCGTGGCTCACAATCTAACAAACCTACTAAATCATGGCTCGGACTCTCTAAATTCTTCAGTAAATATTACTTGGCTTCAATGAACATGAAGAAGATACCAATTTAAACTGGCTTCTCTAGAAGTTAAAAACGGGGCCGCAGTAGCCTAGGGGTCAAGGTCACGGACTCGCGGCAGTCATATCATGAGTTCGAGTCTAGTAAGGAAGAAGACCCTCTGTGTGCAGAGAGAGTCGATGTACGTCAAATACGTCGAGGCTCAAACGTCCTCCCGTTGGTGAAGTTTTGAAATTAGGAAAGGAGGTACCAGCTCTCTCAGGCATCCTCTCCACTTGACCATAGTTCAAAGCTACGAGGACCGTCACTAAAACCCTCGTATAGCTGAATGGGATGACGTTTACTTTCACTCATTCACTGGAAGTTGGAATGAGTGGGACACAAATCATTGGTTTTCTCGCACACAGTTTAAACTCTTTAAGCATCCGTGGAGCAGTAAAATGATTAATTCGAGTTCTTGTGATAACCAAAAGGTCTAAAACCAAATCTCTTGTTGTAGTCTCACGGTTTCTTCGATTCGTCAATGACAAAAAGCCACGATTTCAATTGTTGATCTTAGTTACCTTTGACCATGATGTCTATCGATTGATTGAATGAAAAGCGATTCCATATTCTTGGTATGATACTTTGAGGTACATTAAGGGCTTCAAAGATCTCCATTTGTGTGTTTGACCTCCTTCGATACTACCAAATACTCCACAATTTGACCTTAACTTAAATGATACATTTGAGCCATAAAACTGATAATTTTATTTGGATTGTATTAATTTTAAATTCTTCAGAATGGAATTCTAGTATGAAACCATTGCGCATCATATTATCAGTTACAAAATTTGCATATTTCTGGAGTCAATTTATGCGTGAAAGTGCAATTTTATGTTCAATTGCATTTTATTAACATAAATAATTGCAGCATTGGACTTTATTTACAACATTATCTCATATAACATATTGTTTTTTCATTGTTATTTAATTTTTATGTCCAATGTATTTTAAACAAAAGTTGAAATTCTATCAATCCACTTCAAAGAGTTAAAGGTTTAAATACTTAAAATTCGAGTTTACCTGTATTAGTCAATTCATAAAATCAATTGATACATCCATCGCTTTTACGAAATTGAGTTTTATGGCTCCTTCCAACTTAAAGAAAAATTATTCTTAAAATTAAAATTCTTCTTTTTATTAATCTTAATTAGAAGACAATTTTTTTAAACTTCGAAATGAGAATTGTATCTGTAATTAGTTTTCATCTAAATTGTTATCAAGAACATATTTCATCAAAGAATGTTTGAAGAATGAGCGTATAAATTTAATCATTCGCATAATCTAATATTGAATATTTTTTTTTAGTTTTCCCTTTTTTAAATAAAGGGGCTGTTCCTTTTGGCATCCAGATCAACCAGCCGCCCTCTAAATGTTAAATTAATATTCATATGCGATACAGTAGAAACTCTCATATCTAATTAATGATTAATTCTTCAAAAAAAATAAATTTTAATTTCAGTTTTTCGGAGAATTAAAACTGAAGGAGCTTTTTAAGGAAAAACGTTCGTTGATTTTTAGGTACATCAACTGTGCGCAAATTATTGGACATTTTCCAGTTACAAAAAATTACTTTTATGTGTGTTTCTCTTGCTTTCTCTAGAATATTTTTTTACCACATTATATCGATTTAGTTTATAGAAAGATTACAATCTGTGATCAAACCTGTTTTGTGTGTGAATATATGAGTTTATTTTTAATTTAGTTGCGACTTAATTTAAGTTTATTAACTAGAAAATTCTATTTCTTCTTTTTATTATAAAGATATTCAAACCTTGTACTTAGAAGTAAAAGAGGTGCTTTGAAAATTGTAGGGGTGTGAATCCGATAACCAAAAAGTTTTCAATCTTTTCTACTACATACTATATAATCTATAATGTAACAACTGTGCAACTGAAATGTAACTTTCAGTCATAAGGTTTCCTTCCTATGCCTCTTCGGAGGCTGCGGTAGCCCAGTGGTCAAGACATCGGATCATGGCAGGCATGTCATGAGTTCGAGCCCAGTACTACTAAGACCCACCGTGTAGGGCAGCGATGCACGTTAAATCTGTCGATAACTGAAAGGTCCTCCCTTGGTGTGATGTGGTAGTTGAGAGAGGGGGTGCCAGCTCAGGTGTCGTCCAAGTCACTTGACCATGGTTCAAAATTACGTGGTCCGTCGCCAAAAGCCCTCGTGTAGCTGAATAGTGCGACATTTATATTCACCCACTCACATATGCCTCTTCGAAACGCCAAGCAGCTTCTCAGGGACAAATTTCGACAGAAGAAAATTTCCACTCTTACAGACCTGGTTGTTGGCAAATCTTGGTCTCTTCTGCTTGATGACCAGATACGTGCTCAGTTTACCTATCTAGGGTGGAGGGTGTGGCATGTTTCAGAGTCATCTCCGGACATGATTACCTGCAAACCAATCTGTTTAAGATAGTCCTGTCTGATTCATCGTTCTGCCCTCTCGGTAAATCCAGGCCAATGACTGGGGAGCATCTATCCGATTGTCCCGCTCTATTTCATGTTCTCTCGCAAGACAACTGTGGAGTTCTCTTCCCTACTAGAGCGACGTCTGCTTTATATTGGATTGGAAGACGCCTTATGTCCTAGAGGACGTTGGCGGGCGCAATTTTAAAAAAACCCATCTAAATAATTAACCCTTTTAAATAATTTTATAGTTCTAATGCTAGTTAAAGTTCATACGCTAACATAAAACCTATTAAGAATCAAAAATAGAACATTTTTACGTGTCCTTAAACTAACGTAGGACAAATTCTCAGTATTCGAGAAATATAACAAAGATATCAGAGCATGAGGTAAACAGAAGGGGAGAAAATGTAACAAATTCGGGAAGAAAAGGCAAGCTGAAATTAAACTAATACGGAGACTGGAAAACTATCGTAGATCCAGATTCAAAATACTCCACAAACCCTTACAATAGAGTTGTGCGGAAATTTGAAGAATCTGTTCCAGTTCAAGAGTCGTTTTCTCCACTTGATAATTGTTCGAAATTATGAAGTCAGCGCTAATTGCCCTTAAAGTGAGACGTTAATTAACTATCAATCAATCGATAAATTCCAAATGATATGGATATGCAATACTGGATTCACATAGTCAAAGTGATTTTTTAATAGCACCACCCTTCTGATCAAAACAATGGGTGTTGCGATGGAGCTCTTAGTTTCAAACACGATCGCGCGTTGTTTTGAATCTAAGTGAATACCCAACACTCCTTACTTCCACACTACCCCCAACATGAGTACTTTGGGCTACGAAAGATGTAATGTATATCAACTCTTCTACACGGCGAGTCTTCAATTGCACATACTCAAACTCATAACGCACTGGCCACAAGTCCATGACAACAATCACTAGGAGACCTCATGTTCCACTTGAAAGTTAATTCATAACCTTGGGACATATAAAGAAATATTACCAATCTTTGTTTAGACTCCACCCATATTAACAGAAGAAAGACCACGCCTTCTAGCGGGTAGAACTATCTCCACTGATGGCCAAGCTTCGGAACTGTAAGGACGTTCGAGCATAGGCTCCGACGCTTTTACTTCTATTAAAAGGGTTAGTCCTCTAGTTATGTATGTAAATGTTTATTTTGTTTAAAAAACATGTTTTAATTAACTAGTGGACTTAGTTTAGTACGCCTTCTTCGCGTGTCCTCTTTTTACATTGGGTCACCTTTTATACAAACAAATAAAATTTATGTAACTTTCTGTAAATGATACATACAAAATTCCTAAAGTGTAACTGCTTTCAGCTGTCTATTTAATAATATAGCAAAATTTTTTATCCTATACCGTTAGTTTCTGTTTTTGATGTATGCAGACAAGTTGTCTAAAATGCCATATGATTAGTAATTTTATTTTATTTTATTAGTGCTTATGACTTAAATTAATGACAAATACCGGTTGGGGAAATTACATGAGAATTTAAATTTATTGAAATGGTGAAATTTCATAAAAATTTTATACCGAAATTCAAAACGCTCTACAGGGAATTATTTAATATATTTTTATTAGTATATATATATATATATATATATATATATATTATTTTGTGTTATATATGTATTGTATATAATAAAAAATATTAAAATTTTTATATATTTAAATTACTTTTTATATATTTAATAATTATTTATAATTATTAAATATATAAAAATTTATACATGAAATTGTTATATATTTAAATTATCATTTATATATTATATTTAAGTTTATTTAAATTATTTTTATGCAATTTATATTTAACACAGTTAAAAAGGTAATGAACTAAAATCTAAAATATATTTACATTTACCAAAAAGTTATGGTTCATTGCTAGTTTTCTTATAGAAATTCTTATAAAACGCATAGTATTCATGACAATAAAATGATAAAAAATTTAAAAAATTTAAAAAAACTATTGATGTTAGAATTAAATCCTTACTTCACATTGTTTTTATCATACTTTAAATAACAGGTACGCAAAATATGAAAGAAATACACTCCTAAATATTTGCAATATCAAGTTTTAAGTAACATAACTTTGACCAGAGAAAAGTACAATATTTATAACAGGCATTTGAAGTTTTGATTATTATTTTTTGAAATAATACTTAATATCAGATATTAAATATTTGCCAGTTTTATAGCATATACGTTTCTGGGTTTCTGTCTTATTAATTTTTTTTTTAATTTCTGGCTACTCCATTATTTTTCCCTTTACACAGAATGTTAAAATGAAAAAAAAATTGTTTTTCAGTCAAACATGTATTCAGAAACGTAGGTAGAAGTAGGCAGAGTTTTCCAAATGAGAGACTCCAAATAATTCTCAACTCTCTTTTTCTTAGTCCAGTCATCTTAATTTTTTTTAGAAATCATCTTCAACAAGCTGTGGAAATGCGACGCGTGTTCTTTTAAGTTTTTATTACCGGAAGTCTGAGTTCTGTGGAATTTATGTTTGACTTTAACTCTTTCTTTTTGACAAATTGCTTCTGAGAAAGGGAAAAATTACTAAAAATATCTGACTCGGCATATTTGACGCCCCACACAATTATAAACATCACAGTGGAAGCTCTGAAAATTATACACCTAACTACAGGATATCCGTAAAGCCCATTACGCATTCGAAATTTTGCCAAAATTAGTAAAAAAACTTGATTTTACAAATTTTGATCCTTAAGTTAAAATAAATCCGTTAGAGTAATAAATGAAAAAAAGAGGAGGGGTAGAGGAAAATTTGTGGCATAACCCAAAGTTATACTGCATTTTTAAAAAAAGCTTACATATAACGTTTAAAGTAACAATGTACTTTAACACGGAAATATAGTACATCAACGAAAAAAAAACTACTACCAATTTCGTTCTCGTATTTAGGAATAGCAAAAAATTCTTTTAAGAAATTATTACTGAATAAAATAATTGCACGCATGTACAAGCCGATATAACCCTATAAAATGTTGGAATATCTGTACAAAACATGATTTATTTTCTGTTATTAAAATGTCTCTTATTAAAAATGCAATTTTTAAATTCTGGTGGCAACATTTAATGCTTTTTTTTCTCTTTTAAATTGCGCAATTTACTGCTAATAGATAAGTTTACAGTTACAGTTCTAGGGCAAAGTAAATAGTAATAATATATTAAATGCATTTATAAATAGAATGTTAACAAAGTAAAGTATAATTATTTGTATTGTTTTTTAAAAGAGAAAATAGCACTGCCACAGCTGTTTAAGCTTGAATAATTTCAAAATAAATTCGGAATTTTTAAAAATTTTACTGTTATAATGGTTTCTTACGCGCCTCTCCCTTAACCAACCTCTTGGGCTACTTCATGACGTTGTTTAAAATGAGATCCTCAATTTGTGAAGCCGCAATTCATGCGAATAAGCATTACTGTTTATTCGGAAATGTAGTGAATAGCTAAGGGAATAGAGGAGCAGAGTCTGAATAGTCACAGATAATTGAGCTTAAATGTGAGATTAGTTCAACAGAAAATCCTGAGTAAATTATCATATTTAGATTAGTTGAGGCTATAATTAAAGTAATAATATTATAATATGAATCTTTTGTCAGTATATAGTTTGGGAAATCGTTCACCAAGTGCGATTATTATTATTATTATTTTGATATTTTATTCCAGCTGGAAAAAAATACGTTAAATCCACTGCCATGTTTGTGGTTAATTCTGATTCCACGATATCTAAAAATCCATATTTGTCACATGATCAGATAATTTTTATATTTCCTTTTTTTTTTAAATCCAGTTAAATAGATTTCATATAGATTTAGTCGTCAAAAGAACTGGAATATTTTTAATAATTTTAGCTAACTTAATTCCTGCTCGACAAAACTCATTTGATTCCTAATGACTCTAAAAAAAAAAAACTAAATTATGTTAATGGATTAATTAGTCAAAATAATTAATGAATTTCAGAAGGAGTATTTTTTTTTCGTCATTCTCTCTCTCTCATAACGCCTTTTTTTCATTATAGGAAAACAATGAGTTCAATTTATTTTACGGGGAAAGGAGGAAAGGATTCAAGTTATGCATATTTATGAAACTAAAGCAAGTGATTTAAGCTGTTCTTATTTATGCTAGGGAGGAAAGGGTACCCCCTGTCCACCTAACGGTAGATCAATTCCCATTACACAAATTATACAACTGTTCATACTTATTGCTCAAATTGTAAAACTGTGATTTCCATGTATTATGTAGTATTCGTAGCCAAGAATAAATTTATTTAAAAAAAATATCCTGGCGCCGTCTGATGCAGCTAATCTTAAGGGGAGTTGGAAACCTCTCTCTCTCTATACTGACAATGTTAAATTGGCTGTTTTCGATGTACCTTTTCTCAAAATCTGTTTTATGTACATGCTTGAAAAGTTTCATACTATTAAAGTACACCTCTCTCATTATACTAAAATGAGCTTTTAGCTAATTTTCATTTTTTTAATAAATTATGAAATATTTTATCAAACATTGAGAAATTTGACCCATTTTTTACTTAAAGAATTTGTAAAAATTAAATTTTTGAGTTTTTTACAAAAAGCTAATTTTAGTATATATTAGACATCATTATAAATAATTCTTTAAAAAATTACATACCTGTGAACAGTAGTTGCTCAGAAAAGGTACATCGCACATTAAGATTTACATTTTGAGATAAATTGATTTTAATGTATACAGTGAGACTTTTAATAGGCTAGGAAATAAAAAAATAAAAGGCTCAATTTAAAATAAAAGATACATGTTTTGGTTCATATCAGTCGTTACACTTTTAAGCAAAAACAAAGTAATTTGTTTACAATTTTCGCCATTAAAATGGCCATGGCCCAAATTCAATGATTATTTAAAAATACGTTTTAAGGGCTTCTAAATACCCTAGAGGTTAAAGTAAGGTATTTTTAGAAAGATTAAAATCTATACAATTTGAAAATGTAAAAATCTCAAATTGTCAAAAAAATAAGATTTTAGCTTTCCAACACCCCTTAAATACGACAAAAATTTATTACAGCATCATGAAAAACTTCTTTCAATTCCTTCTATTAATTCACACTCTCCGTATATATATATATATATATATATATATATATATAGCTTATTCAATTTTTCAATCGTCAATTAATTTTTATTCATCGACTCCAGTTCAAAAAAATGTTTTTAACCTGTAGTGGATGACACTTAATATTAATACAGTTCTTCCAGTTATCAATTCATTAATAAAGTTATATTTTTTCTAATTTTAAATTTATTCTGCGTTATTTCTGACGAAGTTATACAACTAGGTACAACGGTTGGCGCCACCAAAGTAGGAATTGACTTAATTTTTTTATACTAACTGGTATACCCGTTCTTCGCACGGATGAATTAAAAAATTAAACAATACAGATTGAAGGATAAAGAAGTTTTTAATGAGTTACGTGAATTGCAAATTAAACAAAAAAAACATTTTTACATACCTCAGTTGAGCAAAAAACGCTTATTTGTTAAATTTTAAGTCTGCAGATCTATCTGGTAAAAAGTTTTTTTTATTTAATACGACCCATAACTCTCTTGTGCGTCGATTTTTGAAAAACACCTTCCTGATTTATGCTTAGCAAAAGTAACACATTGTTACACATTTAACACAGTAATGAACGCTTAAAACAGTGCAAACAATTCATATATTAAAGTGCAATACATTAAAATTACTTTTTGCAAATTTGCAATACTCGCAAGCAACGCCGTTCTTTACATTATATTGGCGATTCAATAGAAACATAGAGAAATGTTGGCGATAGAGCCAAGTTGACATTATTTTTGGTGACCATGCTGGCAACTTGGCGATTGATTGACCGGTGCAGAAGTTGATATGCTGTAGCGCCACCTGGTGAGGAGCTGCAACAAAGACGATAACACAAAAACCTTCTCCACAAAATAATACATATACATGCTAATTTTCACAATGATCGGTTAAATGCTGCTAGATTGATGCGATTTCATTTTTATAAACATCAATTTATACATATATAGATTACTTGTTTTTATGTAGAGAGAGATGGTATACACTAACCATTTTACCTATCTACTTCGCAGGATATTTTGGAATGTTGTACGACTGCATTTTTTTCCTACTATTGATATCAACCATTAAACATTTGATTGTATTCAGGAACATTTTTATTGCCCTCACTGCTTCATTTAAAAAGAACAGGACGTGAAATTCTAAAAAGGATTTTTTTTCTCTTTACACTTCCGTGTACCACCACTTGTGCGTCGATTTCCAAAAACCCGTTCTTAGCGGATACCTACTCAAGAAAAGATGCATGTTTGCTAAATTTCAAGTCAACAGATCCAATAACAATCCATGTAAATATGCAATTTTGAAATTTATAAAATGAATTTTTTTTATAAAATCTTAATAATGAAGAAAAAAGCACTCAACAGTGTAATGGGCCAATTTATTAAATTTATACTTATATTCCTTGAGCCCTGAAAATGAAATAGTAGAAAATTAGGACGTCATATAATGCGTACAGATCTCAAATTGTTATATATATATTTGTTTAGAGAATTTTAAATCGCACTGGTATGATCTCCGTCATCTTGTGTTGTTGTCGTGTCTTTCCCCAAGGGAAGGAATGAATGTTGCCAGAGCCTGTGAGACAGGTTAGACTTCTTTTACGATAGGTGGTGACACCATTGATCTCCACCTCCACAATTTAGACATGAAACTGGAGGGGAGGGAAATATTCTCCAGCCCCCTACACCCGTGGTTTCAGCTGCAATCGCCCACAAGACTTTCGGACCCGCTGATTTAACGAGAACGTACTCCATGTGTACTCGGAGGGTATTTGGTGGCTTCGGGCATCGAACATCTCCATCATTTGTAAGCAGTATGTAGAGGATGGTTCATATCTGTATAGCTATTATAAAGAAAGAAACGTAATGGTCGCCCTTCCGGTATAGCGGTTAGAGACGTTGACTATTTTGCCGTGGGGCCTGGGTTCGAATCCCGGAGAAGGCATGGATGTTTGTAAATGAATAGTGCCTTTGCAGCTCGCGAATACTCAAAATAGCCGTCGAGCCGCAATTCTCTCGTGAGGTTGGTGAAAGGGGAGAACAGGTGGGCGCTCCCTGACCCCCCTCCAGTGTGTTCTTCCTTAAATTTGGGGTAGAATCAAGCTAAATCGTACTGTTTCCTGCATGGTGCTGAAGGCTACGGCTAACCACAGACGTATAGCTAGCCTCTTGCTTAAAAAATATTCGAGATCAGGTGTCTTAATAAACAGCAATAGAAAGGTAAATAAAAAATACTGGTCCTGAAACGTCGCGTAAATCTTGAATACAACTCTATTTGGAATATTAATTCTGATAGATGAAAAGGACGTTTTGTGACTGTGTGGATACTTCAATAAATGTGCGTGAGCAGTTTATGTTTATTTTGTTGCAAACAGAACCTTATAGAGATTTGTTTTAGATTTTATTTCTTAACATAGCTCAGAATTCTAAGCCAGGATAAATATCCGCATTTGGAACTCGAATCAAAAGAACGTAATAAGAATACATTTTTATGACATGTTTTCTTTTATTTTCCTGCAAAAACCTCTCTCTTTTCCACGTATCAATTTACTTTAACGAATGCTGTTATATTATTACATTTTTGTATGAATACCTTGCATTTTTATTATTTCAAATACCTTATATTCCCTAGGCTTTTATAACATCTGAAGCAACAGAACACAGACAGAACATTCAATTTTCATTTCCTACTTTAATTATTCATTTGTGTACCGAAAGAAATCAAATCCCTTTTGTATCTTCATACATATTTTTGTATCAATCACTTTCCTTCATGTTAGCTTATACTTTTATACACCGCATCTTTTGTGAGAGATCCCTTTTTTCTCTTCGTCCATTCATTCTCCATTGAAAAAACCGATAACGGACTGGCACTTCTTTTTCAGTCCAACCCCAAAATCAATTTTTTCCTCCACATCTTTTTCGAGACAGTCATCATGGGACGGTGTGGGCGACGACAGTTGATATTTATCACCACCATGGGTCACCGTTAGTCGAGGGGACTATTACTGTAACGACTGTGTTTTTTTCACTCTCGAGACGTTGTTCCACGATCGTTGTCTGTCTTTTAAAAAAATGGTGGATGATTTATGATGGAAAACTGGAGTTTTTCTTCTCTCTCGGAGGAGAAATAAGAAATAATACGTCAATCCGCCGAAATTGCACATTATAGGGAATTCTTTTAAATTCATTTGCTTAATGCAGGAAATTGCTTCAAATCAGGGGTGGGCAGACTTTTCCAAGGAACAGGCTACTTCTAATTTTTTCACCCAGTGTTAGTGGCGCACGCAAGGGGGGGGGCAGGGATTGATGGGGATGGACCCTCCCTCATAGCCCTTGATTTTTTTCCGATTGATTAGAATGCCATGTAAAAAGAACTTAAAATGCAATTAAGTATTTGTTTTATTAGTATTTTTATTAATAAATATTAATTATTTATTCAGCAATTTAATTTTGCTGTTTTTTGTTCCCGACAATCAACAAAATCAAAAAAAAATATGTTTGGCTACGAATGGGGTATGATAGACCTTATTATACCTTACTAGAAAAGGTTATTATTATAATTTAATTATAAATACGGAATGTGTACTTACCTTTTGTATAACAACTCTTTTAAAACCGCGTTTAAACCAAAACGCAAGATACAAACATAATAATAATAGCTTTAAATATAATAATATCAAATGATGCATTTGTTATGAAACAATTCAAAGTACATTAAAAAATAAAACTTTTTATCTTAAGTCATCTTATCTTTATCTTAAAATATTATCTTTATTGTCAGTAGAAGACTTATATAGTCTGCGTACTGTCAGCCAATCTTGAATTTTCCGTAAATTATTACTACCTGTTAAAATCTTCAGGAGGTCCCCCAAAATGTCTTGGTGGTCCACCGGTCGATCACCATTGACTTAATGCCCACTTCGGCTGTAAATGGTAGATTGTGCTAGTTATTGCTGAAAATATATGAGATATCGGTATTTACGTGTTAATTGCACGCCATTGGCGACCTTTGGCGTATTTCGATAAAATTCATCATTGGGTTAAATTCATTTTCTGTTCACAGGATAAATACAATCACGTGTTTCCAGCCAATCAGTTTATGCGTTATGATACTGCCAAACTTTTCTTTTTGTGAGGCAAACTTTCTCTTAAAAAATACATATTTTTTAACAATAATAACGCACATAGGTTAACATGATGTACTTGATTTAGAAATACATATGTTACATATGATTTTTAAAAAAATTTATATATATATATATATATATATATATATATATATATAATCAAATAAAAGAATTTTTTCAATATATAATCATATACATATACATACACATATAAATAAATTTATACATATATATACATATACATAAATACATAAACAAAAATATAAAAATAGACATATAGTTCTATACCTAAGATAACTAAAAGTAGGAAGGAGGTACATAGTATAAAAGACAAATTCCTGGCCTTAGAAACCAGGATTGCAGGTTTAAACAAGTTTTGCGGCGCCAATCTTCACCTGTAATTTGTCATACTATGTACCAAGAGGAAAAGGAAAGAGTTATATATGTGTAGAATTTAAATATTAAATCATTAAACTAAAGAACATATGAACATAAACATAACCTACTAAAACGTATTTATAACGATGGCCAAGAGTGCAGTATTGTGTCCCCGCCAAATAGGGAGGGCAGAACCGCATAAAGTTAATTGCGATACGATATACGATAATAAGAAATATATATATATATATATATATATATATATATATATATATATATATATATATATATACTTTTAAAAAATCATAAAAATAAAAATAAAAATCATAAAATTAGCGTAAAATATAAAGAAACTCAGAAAAATATATATATTAAAAAGATTTTTTAAAAAGCATGTGGCGCCATCTATATAATAATTGTAGGATAAATTAGATATTGTCTAAATTTAAAAAAACATTACAAAACATAATAACAGTAAATAACTACATTAATACAAATTGTATCATAAAAAACTATTATAAATATAATTACAAAGAAAATTAGCAGGGTATCCATGTTCAATACAGTGATTAAAATTTTTTTTAAGATTTAAAAAAATATTAGCTTTATCGCTAACTAATACTTTATTGCGATAAATATAAATAAAAATAATATTTCTATATATAGATATTGATAAATAAGAATTCCAGTAAGGCACTTTGATGATATTACAATTAAAGGCATCTCTTTTATCATAAATATTAGAATGTAGTTTCAAATCCTTAATATACGGTGATATATCTAGATAATTTGTTTTGATTGGATTATTATTAATTTTAACTAAGTTTAAGTAGGACGGATAAAAATTAATAATAGGATTTAAATTATCATTTTTACCAAAAATAATTAAATCATCAATATATCTAAAAATGTAGTAGTCATTATTAATAACATAACTATATTCATAAAATGATATAATCAAAATAAATAAATATATATATATACATATATATATATATACACTGTAGTGCAAAAATTAAGGACGAAACGGTTTTTTCAATATAACTTTGTACAAAAGCTTTCCAAATCAACACATTTAATACCGTAAGATCCCCAATACGTAAGGACATGTGTAATGTAAGCAACACTTACTAAAAGAGAAATCAGAGGGATAAAAAGAAGCTTGATTGGAAAAGTAGCATGGAACGCAATGCGACTGAAGGCCGAAACGTTCCTGTGATGGGTGTCCAGCAAGAAACATCCGGTCTTTAGTAGGGTATATGATCTCCCCTGACTGCTAGGCAGGTTTCACAGCGTCTGCCCATGCTGAGAATGAGGGTGTCAATGAGTTGTTGAGGCATTGCTGCCCATTCGTCTTGCAGCGCCAATCGAAGCTCCCAAATCGTTACTGGTGGTAAGGTACAAGCTGCCAAGCGTCTGCCTAGAAAATCCCATACATGCTCGATGGGATTGAGATCCGGAGATCGTGTCGGCCAATCCATACGTTCAATATCCTCACTCTCTAAGAGCTGTTCGGCAGCTACTGTGCGATGACATGGTGCATTGTCGTCCATGAAAAAGAACTGCAGACCCATAGCGCCTCTAAAAAGACGCACATATGGAAGAAAAATCTCGTTACAATAACGGGTCCCGTTGACTGAACCTGCGTCGAAGATGTGAAGGTCTGTACGACTACCAAGCATGTAGCCTCCCCAAACGAGAACACCTCGACCTCCATACCTGTCCCTTTCAATGATGTTCGAGGGATGATTGCGGCTTCCCTGCTCTCTCCAGATGAGTATGCGATGAGAATCGCTACTCAAACTGATTCTGTTCTCATCTGTAAAGAGTACTCGTCCCCATTCATTGTCTCACCAATTCCGGTGTTCCCGGAACCACAGAGAACGCCCTCTCCAATGGGCCGGCGTTAAAGGTACACACCGTACAGGGCGTCGTGCAAACAGACCACCACCGTGCAGTCTTCTGGCCACGGTAAAACGCGATATCTGTCGTCCAGTCGCCTGTGTCGGGTGTCTAGCGATTTCTCCCACTGTCTGCCGCCTGTTTCTTCTGGCCTGTAAGACAATGTACCGGTCATCTGCGGGTGTGGTTCCTCGTGGACGACCACTACTGAACCCCCGGATAGCTGTTCCTGTAGTTTGAAATTGTCTCCAAAGTCGTGAAACGATGCTGTGAGCAATTCCGAACTCTGCAGCCACACTTGTCACACTGTGGCCTTCCTCCAACTTCCCAATGATTCGATCTCGATTAAAAGCATCCAGATGTCGTCGAACAGATTGAGTATTCGCCATTTCTCGTTGAGGCAGCAACTCGGTGTGATTTTAACTGCTATACGGCGTGCAATCTCTTTGCCAGAAATACTGATCTTACACCGACAACATGCTTTATACTATTCAGACACTCCCCCATTACGTCTACCTGCATATCTGCGCATGTGCTACCGTACATCACCTTACTTAATCTCCTGATTGGTCTTTCTGTCCGCTCTGCCTCCTCGTTCAGCTGATATGCTAATTTTTCGACTTCGTCCTTACTTTTTGCACACCAGTGTATATATATATATATATATATATATGTGTATAAATAGAGAAGAGTGTGAATTAATAGTAGGAATTGAAAAAGATATACTTGTGTATTGTTCCGCCGACCCATTTCTCCCTATCGGAAAATCGTCGCCAGTTGAAAATATTCTAAAAACATCGCCATTATTGTTGCATGAATATTGCAGTACTGGTTCTCCACCTTTGTCTTCATATCACGCCATTTGGCGACGTCCTTTTGATTTGAGGAATTTAGTCGATGGTGTAATACTGAGTACCAAAAAATGGTTGGTGAGAGTATAACTGCTTGAAAGTAATCAATAGCACCACTCCCAGTCAATTGACATTAATAGACTTGACACTATTAGAGAAACATTTTCATTCAAATAAGGATCATAAGATGTTTCAGTAATGATAGTGATTATGATTAATGATTATCGTTCGACTTTTAAAATCTTTCAAGATATTAATGATAATCATTAAGCTCTTTAACAGATGCTTACTTTTAATCCTTTACTCTAAATGAACATCGCAATTATGCTAATCATCCTCCCTCAATCTTCATGGAGGAAAAATGTTTCTGCCATATCGATTCCCACGAATATAATCAATTCCTTGATTCATGTATTCTATAAATTATCCCATATTTACTCAATCAGAATCTTTCGCCTGGAATTCTTAAGGGCTTCTACATATAAAGCACATAATTAGTTTCAAAATCCTGCCCTGGTGCATTATTAAAATTAAAAGTTTTTTACTCAGGTGGCATCAGTTGCAATTATGACTCGTAATTACAAATTCCATCCCCAGTATCGTATGACAGAGGTTTTTAATATAGGTTCCCTTGAACTTTGACGAGTAATCTGTAAGTGATCCTTATTTGTTTAATCAAAACGCCAAAAGTGTAAAAATATTTTAATTTTCATAAAAGATTGACTTCTTAAATGCAGTTTACTTGTAAAAATAAATATAAAAAATTATTTTATGCATAAAAAAAATCTTAAATTTCGTAAACGTCACGTGCTTTAAGCATGAATGGATAAATTAGAAGGCTTGAAAATGAAGTAAAATGAATAACTTATCGACCTTTCAGCATTCCTTTAAAACTAAATTTAAGCAAGAACAGCTCCTAAATTTTAGGTTGGAATTTTGCATAATGCGTAGGAATTTATCCCGCAGTTATAAGCAATTTAATACTTTTCTGCACAATGTATTTAAATTAAATATATTTCTCAACGTATCTGGCAACAAAAACAAAATATTAAGTCAAAATAACGCAGAATATGAAATAAGATTCAAATAATAATGGACAAATATTTTTTAATAATATTTTCAAAACCTTCTTCTTTCAGAAAAATACTACTGTAAAAATAATATTTTGCCTATATATAGCCAAGACCTCTTTATAAAGCTTGAACTAGTTTTTAAAATTTAGATGTGGATTTATTAATTTTTAAATATAAGAGAGTGGAGAAATTTTAACAAAAAATACCAGTTATTACTCTGTTTGTGATACTAAAACGAAAAATAATGTGTGGAGTTTTCAAAAATTGTAACTTGAACTCTGCAGGGAAGCTGTAAATAAGCAAAATATTAAAAGCTATAAAAACAATTTCGACAAAAAAAAAAATGTTTTGAAGAAATATAATATTTTTGTTCATTTTTTCAAAAAAACTTTACATTTAAATCGTTTTTTATTTTAATAATATTCTTAAAATAATTTTTTACATATATTCTAATTCAAATGATACTCAATATCAAAATTGTATTCATTTATACTCTTTTGTTAAACTATGATTCTGAACGCAATCAATCACCTTATTTCCAGATAAGACTTTTCCTGCTTATTTTAACATTTTGTGTTTAACCGTGAAAAAAGGGGTATAAAAAAAGCCTAAAAGCGCAAAAAAACAAGTAATATAAAAAAATTAAGTCAATTCCTACTTAGGTCAAGAAAGAAAAATTTTATTTTAGTTACTTTTTATTAAACAGTTACAGTTAATATAAATATGTATATACATATGACAGAATCACAATATTAAGTGACGAAATAGAAAGCGATTTTCCTTGTAATTTTCCATTTTCTTTTCTATATATAGTGTTGGACTATTTTTTGTTTGTGTTTGTTACTCTATTTATTCATTCATTAAATTTAATTATTGTAACAAAATAGTATAGTAAAAAAGAAATAGTAATATCAGAAATTAGGCTATCCCAGGTGGGATTCGAGCCCACGACCTTAGAATTATCAGCCCAATGCGCTATCCAATGCGCTACAGGGACACAACGAACGATTTTCCTTTCTATATAGGCTGTTGGGCTGTTATTTTTGTTTGTTACTATTCATTCATTTCCTTAATTAATTAATGAATTAATATTTGAAAAACTGAATTAACATCAAGTGCCATCCACTACAAGATTAATAAAAGGTATTTGAACTTGAATGGATGAATAAAAGTATTTTATTAACGATTGAAAATTTTATCAAGAAATTTTTTAAAAAAATATATGTAGGGAGAATGGGATCTAATAGTTGAAATTGAAAAATCAATAAAGGATTTTCCAAAAGTGTAATTTTCAGGAGGCAGAAAACCGACAGTTTCATATCATATAATTATGTGGCACGTTAAAAATCCTTTAAATGCCGACTTGGCTTGAGTGCTCGCGGCAAAATTAAATTCCTAAAACTACCTCGCATCGTCAGAACTCAGGTGTCTCCCTCTGGGGAGGAAACTGAGCATCAGAATTATATTAAGGTGATTGGTATCCCATCTGTATAATACCTCACTAAAAAACAGAGATACCATCTCCCAGGAATTGTACTAGGTATGGAATGGTAGTATAGAAATCCTCAGCCCCACTGGAAATTTTAAAAAAAATTATGTAAATTTTACAAATGGAAAAGCAAACACAAGTCTGACGTCAGTTTTGTATTCAGTGAAAAACACGTTACAGACATGAATGTAGCCCATTGATAATTTAGTCTAAATTTGAAGAGGGAAGTAAAATCCATACAACTAACATTAAGTTCACGAATTCAAAGCAGTTGTAGACGGAAGCCTTAACAAGCATTTTGAATAAAAATAATTTTGTTTTAAGTTTAAACCAAAGTTTTATAGGTAAATCACTGTAGTAATTCATTAGTTGACACTTCCCAAATAAAACGAAAGATCCATCCCACTATTATGTGTAAATTCCCTATTTGCGGAAGAAAAGGGAGAAAATCCAATGTTCTTTTCCCCTCACTTTCACTAAGATCGAATCGCGAAGACAAATATAGAAAAGGCAGAGAAAGAGAAGTTAAATTAGGGTATCTTTTCCATCTTTGTTCGAATGGTGTTCGCAGACATTCCACTCCTCCAAGGAACAATGGAATGTTCTCGGAAGAATCCTCTTGGTCACGATTTGTCCCTTGGGCACTCCGGGAAAGAAAGAATAGTTACGGTTACTATTCCTCGCACGAGTGTTCCTTTTGGACTGTGAGGTTTGATTGGTGTGTTCGCGAAAGTTAAAAGCTAATCGAGATCAAGCACTTTCTATTTGATTATTTGCGCTTGTAGATTCTTCGAGGAAAGTTTGGTTTTGGCAGAGAGAAAGGTCAAAAGGTACATTGAAGACGTGTAAGACAAACATTAATGCGTGGGTTAAATTTTGATTAATTGATTGTTACTGCAGATTCAACTTTGTTGTGAAATGGAAAAGTAGTTTTATAATTAATATGATATGATTTGAAGTAATATTTTGAGGTATATATGAAATAAGCCCCAGTTCGCAGATATTGCATGCTGAAAATAAATAAATCACGTAGAATGATAAACAAATGATAACAATAAAGATGTCGCCCATACGGTAAAGTGATTAGCGACGCTGAATGCTGTGCCGTAAAAGGCTTGAGTTCAAATCTCGGAGAAGTCAGGAATGTTTGTGAATGTATAGTGCCTTTGCGGCAAATAGCTGTCGAGCTGTAAGTCTCGTGAGATTGATGGAAGGGGAAGAGAGGCTCAAGACCCCTGACCCCTCAGAGTTTTCTTCCTCTAAATTGGGGTGAAATCGAGCTAAATCGTACTGTCACCTGTTTGATGCTCAAGGTTATGGTCGAAGACAGGCGTACATCTAGATGCCTAACTTGTCTCAGGCTCTGGCGATTTCCTTCCTTCCCTTCGGGAAGGACAAGACAACAACAATAAAAAAATAATAGTTCAAGTTCTCGCGCCACTGAAGACTCGCCACATATAAGGGGATAATATGAGTTAAATTTGTCAAGATTCAAAGTTCTCACGTTAGCTTGGTGGGAAAATGTGGAGAGTAGGGATCAGTTCATGTATCATCTACATTACTTGATAGTTATTCAAAAGTAGAATATATGTATGTAAATTAACACAAACATGGGGAAGGGACTCTCGTCTGAGGAATTGTATTATGTATGTAGCGTAGTGGCCAGTGTTGTTGTATTTGTTTCGAATAAGTTGAGAACTTCAGATTGCATTTTACTCTTCTTTATTTTCACATGAAACATCAAAGCGTTACGACTTCACAAAAGCATACTTGCACACAAAGACATAAAGCTACCGTTATTTACACATATTCAAGACGAACAAAAAGACAAAGAGCGCGATCACAAACGCGCTGCAGCCGGCTGGCTACATGATTGCAGAGAAGAAAGTAAGGGGGCTTTCCAGATCTCTGTATTTAGAGTCGGTGGTGATAAACACTGTGATTGTTTAAAATGGGTGGGACAGGGATTTCGGATACTAGTTGATTACGATTAAGATTAAAGCGTTAGTTTTGAATCAAAGAACTAAAGCTTGTTTAATAATTATCAAAAAGAGTTAATTGAATGGATGCTAGATGGAATTGTTACATATATTTAATTTGAAATTTTGTTAAGTGAATATTTATAAAGTAGAAATGAAGTGCCTCCACGCACTGTGACGTTTCCTGTACGAGCCGGCCTAAGTTCTAAAGCCCCACCTCCACCTTCATACGACTCAAGGTTCAGTTCATGAAAAGACTGTGAGTCAGGCTCATCGCTAGCACATTCGGGTGGATTCTACTGGCTCTGCCACTAGCACATTCAGGTGGATTCTACTGGCTCTGCCACTAGCACATCTGGGTGGATTACACTGATGCTCTGTCGAAAGCACATTCGAGTTAATTTCGCTGAGGCTCTCCCGATGGCACATCCACTGTCACGTGGTGGTTTCTTTTAACACATGTGTATAAAATTAGAGTAAATTAATACATTAAAATTTCTAAACTAAGGCATAAAATGAAAAAAAAATCAAAGGTATCGTTCTCCTAACTAGACCATGGCTCAAAATTAAGAGATCCGTCTGCGCTAGTCCTCCTGTGGCTTCGAAGTACATGTTAATATTACGATCAATTAGTCAATCTAATTGTAGAACTATTTATTTTCCAAAATTCCATTTTACAAATCAGTTACAAAAAAAAGTTACAGTAGATCAGTAGTATTCAAACTTTGTAGATTTACGGAGAACCCTTGATTCCAGTATACATCAACTTGAACACACAGTACAAACAGGACAAGTACAGTATTCAAGAAAGTATACATCTTAAAATATTTAAAATAAATAAATTTGATATATAAAGTACAGACAATTATAAAACTTACTGCATTTTTTTAAAAAAATTATAACCTGATGCAAACTAATGTATATTACTCATTAATTACCGATCCAGGTGTCACATATCATTACATTATATTTAATAACTAGGATATACATTTGGAAAATTTTTACAAAGCTATCAAAATCTAAGTCAATTAAGCTATCTGCAGTTGCATTTCATATGCTGCTCGAATTTGCTTCCCTATTTTGTTTCTGTTGTTACATACGTTGAAAAATATTCTTAACTTAAATACACTGTACAAAATGGCATTAAAATGTTTATAACAGTGTAAGAAAAAATCACCGTAAACTACAAATTTCTGACCTAAAATTCAGGAGTTATTTCTGTTTAAATTCAGACGTTAACGTCCAATTAGTTGATAGGTCGATAAACTGTTCCTTCTTCATTGGCAAGCCTTCTGGTTTATCCATTTATGTTTGAAGCACATGACTTTTACAAAATTTAAGATTTATTTTATCCATAAAATATTTGTTTTTACAATCTAACTGCCTTTAAGAATAAAATCTTTTATAAAATTTAAATTGTTTGCTAAAACGTTGGTCCTCTGAACAAGCAAATTATGATCATTTGCGGAACCCTTGTCAAAGTTCCAGGGGACCCAGGGTGAAAACCTCGGTTTTTTGGGTATACGACCTTTGGAAAGTAGAAACATGAAATTTTTTCGAAACCATGCAATTATTTGATACATATCAATTACTGATCATCAATATATCAATATTTCCCTTATTGCTTTTTCCAAAAATTGCCGCATTGTTAGCTACCAATATCATTGTGAAATGTATAGCTAGCTGTCTCGTGAGGATTTCTTCTTAAACTAACACACATGGGGTAATTTTCCTTCATATTCCACTTACAGTTTAACTACAACCTCCTGACCGACTAAGCGCAATATGTAGATTAAGTTCTAAAATACAACAGAGAAAGGGAGAAGTGTGGAAGTAAATACGCTCACTGGCCAATTAATCAGAAACCAAAGTTCAATATTTTATTAAACCACTGGCTATGCACCGTCTGAGGGCTTGTAGATTAGGTGTAAGAGGAGAGTGCTGTAGGATAATTATCCCCCCCTATGTTCCACACATTTTCTACATAATTAACACCCGGACTATGCGGTGGCCAGGAAAGGTCTTAGAAGTCAGACTGATGTTCAGAGTACCGATTTTGAACACTTCTGGTACGATACATAGTTGCATTATCATCCATAAAGTATTCTCTGACCATCAGAGTAAATATACATCGTTTCCGGGTGCATTCGATCCGCCAGAATACTAGGTATTCCATGATTGTTGTTTTTTTAATCTCGAGAAACACCAGGGAACTACTTCCATGCCAGCAGAACATGTCCCACATCGTGATACTCCCACCAGATCCTTGCACAGTGCCAAGTAAGGCAAAAGGAATTCATAGCTTTGAAGGGTTCTCGCCAAATTCAATGTCTTCCATCAGTGCAAAACAAGGTGTAGCCTGATTCTTCTGACCACGTTACCTGTTTCCAATCATCAGATGTTCAGTGCCTTCTTTCCGACACCACGAGTTTTTGTATTTCGTTCAGAAATGAGTGATTTTCTAACAGGCACCCGACTATGCATTTCTATCCTCTACAATTCTATGTGCATGGTTCGAGCTGAAATCTATTGGGAAGAGCCTTGGTGGACGATGTATGTCGGTTCAAGCACTGCGGAGTTTTTGTTCTGTCGTACTATACGTTGGAGACGACGTTGATTAGGCTCTTGGAAAACTGTGTCCGTACCACAATTACGTCTTCCAGAGAAGGACTGGGGATTCTGATTCCAACTTTTGAAAATCTTTTATTTGGTTACTTTTGAGAATCTAGAGAGATTTACTGCCTTCGAAATCGAGGCCCCTGCTAAAAACGGGACCCTTTTTCAAATGCTGAAATATCTGTCTTTTTTCCAATTTTACTTCATTCAACGTAAAAGGAACTCTCGCACCTTACTAATACTAGCATTCTAACATCACGTGTAATCCACATCATAAAAAAATCGCACTTCATCCCTAACACGCATTCAAATGTAAATCTGAAAGGAAATCTTAATTGAAAGGTTAACGATTAGCTCCGAATTTATGTTATGAAAATTAGATTTATCTACCAGAGTTATCTTTGTAACTAGTTTCAAGCACCTATTTATGTTACGTACAATTCTTATTTTGTATAATCCTTGTTTATAATCCGTAAAATTCGTGCTTTCGAAGTGGGTACTTGTTTCTTCTGTTACTCTCAAGTTGACAGATGTACTTACGTTAGCTAAGTAAAAATATTAAGCGTGTAATCTGATTCCTTTTCTCTCGCAAGAGAAATATGAGATTTTTTTAAAAAGTTTTCATACATAATCTGTAAAGATTCTACCAATGTAAAGAATTAAACAAAATTTTATTATTTAACGAATTTGTTTAAAGTAGTCATTACATAAACATTGTTTTTCTGATCAATTTATTCTTTTTTTTCTCCCTCATCACTACATTTCAAAACCTGACTATGTAAGTGATAGCTTCTTTAGGAGTGTTTTGCTGGAGAGTGAACTCGGATGATACGTTTTAAAAAACCAAGCATTGTTACGCTCGAATTTGTAACGCTCGCAACAATGGTAACAATAATACTAGTAACCATACTACTGAATCATTTGGGTTTAATGAGTCGTGTATGGGAGAACTTTGTGCATAGAAATGTAGAGCACAAAATGGACAAATAATTCTAATGGTTACTATTTATATTTCACCAAATCAAAGTGCAGAGAAAATTATCGAATTCACATTCACAAAAATTTAGTTGCCTACACTGAAGCCGGATCAGCTCTTCTGGACTAATTGCCTATTATTTTAAGTGCGGATTTTAATGTAGATTCTTAAAAGACAAATCAAAGCCTTTAGTAGCTTTTTAAAAAAATCAAAATTCAATTTAATTATGTTATACGATCCAAATGAAAGCACGACATAGTACGGAACAACGCTTGAAGGAGTTTCTTTTAGACATTTAAGTAATTTTGAACTAAAGTAGTTATAACCTATTTCAGATACCATAAACCTATATACTGCTTCCTTCTTAGAATACAATTAACTTACAAATATGATAGTATATTTCGCAAAAAGTATTACTTTATGAGTATAAAGACATATGTGAATAAATAATTTTATGACAATACTAATATTCCCCTAGTTTTTTATTTCATAATCCTGAAATAACATTACAAAATTTGAAGTTATCACTTCTATCGCGTGTGGTCATAAGCACACACAAACTTTTTATTTTTAATTCGACACTCACTTTTACATCTGCGGCATCAAGATACAAAAGCATAGTTTAAAAACACCATTTCCAAGCACTTGCATATCTTTATCATCTCTTGGAGCAAAATGAAATAAAATGTCCTTTTAAGCAAATTGAATGGTTAAAAAAGAAACAGCTTTACTTGAAAAGCACTTATTCAGCAAATGCTTCTTTTCCGTGCTTTAAAGAAATGAATATAAAGTATGATTGATTAAACAATATGACGTCACTTTCTTCGCGGAGATATGTGGTAGTGGTCATGGTAGTGCGAAAACACTGTAACTGTTACGGTTACAGTGAGTGATATTAACTGTGTTTTGGTAATTACTTGGAAGGTGGCGGTTATAATTTTGAATTGTAAAATCATGCTTCGTATTTGAATTTTCTGTTCTGAAACAGAAACGATGCAAAAATTTCCAAATAGAAATATAGCAATTTAATTAAGAATTTTATTAATAAATTTGTATAGAAATTTAGAAACACTAGAAAACTTACTATTCTACAGTAAATAAGAAATTTATAACCCGGGAGAAAACGCGTACTCTATACTAACGTTAATGGTTGCGCGGGGTTAGTGAGTCACACCAATCCTTTTCACAATTCCTACTATTAGCTCACATTCTTTATATATTTATTTGTTTGTTTATTTATTTATTTATCTTGGTGGAATATTCAATCGTTAATGAAATACCTTTTAAAGCGCTCCATTGAGCTGAAATTTTATGTGTATAATCATTTTGGATGGCAATACAATCATTTAGTTATAATTAATAAAAAATAATCGATTAAAAATAATTATTTAAAGAATTACAAATACAGCTACGTTGGCATCATTTCTGGCGACTTAGCGACCATTTTGGCGACTTGTGTAAAAACTTGAAAATGTTCTTTTTCTCACGTTTTAAAGCATTCAGTTGAACTGAAATTTTATGTACACGATTGTCTTGGATGACAATACGATACCTTAATGATAATTAATAAAAATTAATTACCACTTAATGTTGTGATTCTGTACTATGTGTATACATATTTATATTGATTGTAACTATTTAATAAAAAGTAGCTAAAATAAAAATTTTCTTTGTTGATCTAAGTAAGAATTGACTAAAAATGTTTTGTATATTACTTGATTTATAATTATTTTTATTGTACACGATAAAAATTGTAACTCCGATGAATAATTTTACAAAGAGAAAGTTTACTTGTCTACTTTTTTTTAAAAAAAACTTCTAAATTTTTCTTTGATGATTTGAGAAAAAAATCCAATCCAACTGCTGAAATGTTTCAAATGCACGTGACTTTAGTAAAGGACACACATCACATACATTTTTCGCTAACATTACAGTAATGATTTTTTCAGGCAAATTATTGGATGATTTGAAATTTCTGGTAATATACAAACAGCATGTTGAATTTTTTCTAGCTTGGGTCTGTTTGACAGGCCACAGTGTGTCTTGAGTTATACTTGTGGCTTTATATCTTTCTATACGGAGTTTTTTAATTATCATTTGAAAAGTCTCCTGTTCGTCACTTTTTTTCAAATTAATTTTCGCTATCTTGATTAATATCCGTTATTTACTAAGGTTCTCTTGCTTGATCAGTTTCAATTCCATCCAATAGAGATCGCACAGAGGCCCATTTCTCTTTCATTATATTCTGTTCATTTACATTTATAAACCATAAGGAGTCGTACAACACACAGCAATCAAAAAGCTAAGTCGTTCACAGGGGGGTGCGGGGGGATGTAATATTCATAGATAATATTTTGAGCAAAAGTGGTCGCGTGTGGAACTTAGTCACCCCGAGTACCTTAAGATTTGTAAGGAAATGTTTGCCACTCCCAAAAAAGAGGGAGATATGTGACAAATACGAGGGTTGGTGCAAAAGTCATGGCAACTATTTTTTTTTCTTGAAGATACCAGTCCGGTTGGAAAATTTGGCATATACAGACAAAAGGACAAGTTGTTAAAACATGTGTGGACAATGAATAGTACTGAAATATTGTAACAGACTAATTTTTTTACGGTAGTATACAGGTCAATATGGCCTTCACGGTGCAAAAGAATGACAACACAGTACACATAAAATTGACATGGCAAACTAGGGCCTAAAGCCCCTCAATGTAGCCCCCTGCTACTGTCACCACAACAATGTGGGAAACTCTAAATACCATCAGCCTCAGCTTTTGCCACAACACATTGCTCATCACTAGCTGACACATGTCCTTGCTGAAACTTTCCAACCCACCGTGAAACAATACGGTATGATAGGGTATTATTTACAAATGGCTTCCACTAATTCACTGTGGCATTCCATCGCATTTTTCTCTCGGAGAACGGCTATTTTGATCTAAACGCGCTGCTTAACACGGGTTACTTCCATCTAGCACGACACTCACCAACTGACTAATTTCACATCCTCGCTGAGCTACTATCAGCTATCACAAAGCCATCTGAAGTTCTGCATACACACTGTGCCTGCAGAACTTCCACACGATACATATACGTTTGAGATCCGTTCACATATCTACCAGAAAAAAATAGTTGCCATGACTTATGCTCCAACCCTCGTGCATTTTAATTGCAATGAAAATGTCATATAGAAAGATACTAACAAGGCCCTTCATAACAAATAAACAATTTTCCCAAAATAAAGGATTTCGTGAGCCTGGGAGGACTCAGTGCCTGCGCCACTACTCCAGTGTTAATGACATGTTTATTTATTTTGAATAAATTTACTTTCTTTCTCTTAGCTTTAAACTGTTTTTTTTTCTTCTAAATTGTTTCTTAACCTTGCCTCTTGCATTAGCTGAATCAGAATATATGTTTACAATTGTTTTAAGAATATTATTACAGGAAGAAATTATTTAAATGCAATTTAACTTGCAAAAAAATGAAGAAATAATTTTTTTAAAAAAATCGTTCTCCTTTTATGAAAAACGCATCAAGGTATAATTATAATATTTTGCCTGTGGATTGCTTAGAATTCTCTAAAGAGACCGATCTAGAAATTTTTAAAAATTCACGTTATTTTTAGAGTTACAATCTATCAAAATAATAATTGGCATTTTTTTTTAAAAAAATTTCTACTCTGATCTATTAATAAATAACTAAATCCATTTCTAAACTAAATTTTCAAATATTCTAGTTCAGTCTCTGTAAAGAAGTCTTAACTATCTCTATATATAGG
The DNA here is from genome assembly GCA_019973935.1 of Trichonephila clavipes. Lineage (NCBI taxonomy): Eukaryota > Metazoa > Arthropoda > Arachnida > Araneae > Nephilidae > Trichonephila > Trichonephila clavipes. Next base: position 779,096 of record BMAU01018370.1, on the reverse strand, counting down.
TTAAATAGTATTATATAATCATTTACACATAAAAAGAGAATGTTTTAAAACTTTGGCATTTTTTCCTCCTTTTTTTTTGCAAAAAAAAATTGCATTTAAATAATTTCTTCTGTAAGAATATTCTTAAAATAATTGTATATGTATATTCTAATTCAATGAACACATAATATTAATAACATTTTTTATTTATACCAGTGCTTCTCAAACTTTCTGCATTTGCGACCCAATATTCAATCATAATTTTTCTCGTCCATTTTCTCGTCTCGTTTTCCTTTTCCATACGAATAACAATGTATTGAATTTAATGAGACAAAATTTTGACACAAAGGTAGAATAGGACTTTAACTTCTTGAATACCATTGGCATAGATAGACGTCTCACTCAGCCAAAGCGTTAATTGCCCCGTTCATATGTATACGTCTTTTCGAAGTAGGATCATTTCTCTGCACTATTATTCATGAAATTATCCCGAAGGCCTTGGAATATTATAAAATGATCTTGACAGTGTTTGCGAAAGATTTACTTATTTCAGAGGATTTCCTTATTTATTCCTTTCTCCCCCCTCCCCTTACTACATCACATGCACCCACGTATGCGTGGAAAACGATGGAATTGGGGAGTGAATCGCGTAACTTGTAATACGTAGTTATTACTAATAAACCGAGCAAATTGTCAAGATAAGTGTTGGATTTGTATCTAATTTTATGTATAACAAGCCCATGGTGTCCCTGGTAATTATTAGACTTGTTCATAAATTAGTTTTATTAAATTAATTATAAATTACATTGTGCAGTACTGATACATTTATAAGTGAATTATTTATTTAACGTAAATGTTAATTTTACTTTTTTATTATATCACAATGTTTTGTTTGGCTTTCCTCCAGTAAATTAATAATTATTTTAAAAAATAATCTTTTGTTTTTGAATTTTTAATATGCTCGCGCCTCCATCGTAGAATTAGCACGCCCTTCTAGGGAGGCACACCCCACAGTTTGAGAAATGCTAATTTATACGTACAAATAATTGGATAATTTTTGTAATAGAACGTACTCGCTATAATACAAGTATATGTTATAATAGTGTTAGCTCAATTTAGTTTTGGAACTTATTTGCTTTAAGAAAAATATTCCATTTCAAGATCAAACTGAGTAATATTTTTCTAAAAGAGAAAAAAAAACAGCTTTAAGAAGGACTTTTCAAAGATATTTGACCCGATTAACGTAAAAATATAGAAACTATAGTAATTATTTTTCTTTAATTCTGAAAAATTCCAAAGATAATGAAACTGTGCGTGTTCGTTTATCAATTGATGCAATTCTCGTTTTAGTACACTCTAAACTTTGAAAAAATTCTAATTGTTCTTATTTCTTTTTAAAAATATATAATATGTTAAAGCTGTTTTAAAAAAAATGGGAAAAGTTCTATTTTTTCAGTTTGTTTTTCAAATTTTCTTATACTATAATTAAGTTATTAATACATACGCACAAAATTTAACTATATTTAAATGCATCTAATCATGTTACCAATATTGCACCAAAAATACAAGGAAATATATTTTTTCAGTATTGGGGCTGCGTATTGGTTTTTCTACCTTTGCAAACCTAGTACATTCCCAAGGAGCTGGCATCACTTTTTTAGTGCAGCTCCATTTAGGCGATACCAATTACCGAAAGTAATTTTGACGCCCAGTTTCTTCCCCAGAGGGAGGCACCTCAGTTCTATCGATGCGAAATTTATATATATGAATTTATAATTTTGAGGAGAGATTCCAAGCCAAACGGACACTCAAAGGGATCTTTTTCATGCCGTATAATCATACGGCATGGCTGCTGTTGATTTTCTGTATAAGGAAAAATCCACCGACTTGGACCGGTGTTTAACCGCCAACCTTGGGTACAGAAGGCCAAAGACAAACCAATTACGCCACCCAGCCGGCTACAAGGAAATATAATATTTCAATAAATTATGTTTAGAAATAAAATTATAAGACTATAATCAAAAAGTAAGCGAGAGAATAGAAAATTAAAAATTTAATTAATTTATTAATTGACTTCAACGTTAGTCAACTATTTGAAGGAATTGCATTTGTATTAAAAAATTTAAACATGAATCACAAAGACTCATATTAATAGATAATTTCTATTTAAAAAACATTTTTTAAAAAGAATGCTAAGAGATAACCTTTAAATACCGTTAAGAAAATCTTATTATTTTAGAAATGAATTAAATGCATTACACTTTATTGTCGTCAGTTTTACACACAAAATACATTTTTCGAAGAAACGTCGAGTCATTACATTTCATTTAGTTCAACTAAGTTCAAAATTATAATTACAGCTCTCACTAAACACACTTCTAAGAAAAATTAGTAGAATTTCTTTCCACTTGAGAAAGTTAAAGCTAGAGAATGTTTCCATCATTTAAAGGATTATTGCCACCGAATTTCCCAACTACAGAAAGAAAATCCCTGCTTTAGAGCTGAGGTCATTAACAGCAGCTAATAGCTGTACATTTTTCTTTCCTTCAAAAATATATATTTTAACACGGAAGAAAATATTTCCTTAAAAATTTTATTCATTGATTTGAAAAAGGAAGAAAATATTCCACTCTTTAAGCCATACCGTTTAATTACAAATAAAGAATAATTATTTCGATTAATTTTCCTTCTTTATGGAAATCGTTTGCACTTTTCGAAGCAAGTTTTAAATTGATTTTAAAACTACTGATGCTGAAGTTGAAGGAAATTAAATATGTTCTGCTTATCTTTGAAAAATAAAGGGGAAAACATGAATAATCTTAAATAAAAATAGTTTTCTTTGAAAGGTTTAAATCCTGGAAAAATCGTTCAGTTAAATACAATTATCTTCTGTTTATTTTAATGCGTTATTTAAATTCTTAAAGTTTGTAAATAGTTAACGGCAACGACTTCAGAAAGCAAACGATTTTTATTTTTGCGACTTCGTAAAATTTAACGAAGGAATTCTCTTTTTGGATTATAATAATGATTTTAAAATGAATTTGTTTTGAGAATAAATGATTGAGAGAGATTATTAAGTGGAATTATAAATTATAAAAGTCAGCTTTTAAAACTTTTAATATATTCATTGATACAAGTTTAATGATATATTTATCTTAATAAAAACCAGCAACAATAGATAAGAATAAAAAGGATGAAATATATTACTTATCCGGTAAGGAAATATTTTGCTAACTTTTAATTTAATATTTGTGAATAGTTCCTCTAAAGTACTGTACGCAAAATTAACTTCCTTTTTTATATTTTAACTCTTCAAATATTTTGCGATATAATTATTTAAGACACAATGTTTATTATTCAGAATACGTATATAATTTTTTAAAAAACATTAATCTTTGCTCCATTGAAATTTGTATATTTCTTCAACCTTCTGATACATAAATTTAGCTCATATTTGCTGATATAATTTAAATATTAGGCTATATTTCAATGAAATACTCTTGCATTCCGTATTTTTGAAATTTTATTTTAGAAAAATACATTTAACTTCAAAAACTCCTTAAGAATTGGCAACATGTATTCAAGTCGTGGATTTTGAGTCTTGGTTGTTTTAAAGATGTGTTAAGTATTAATGGGTTGCTGGACATTAAATTCTACTAAATTTTAATTTTTCTCGTGACAAAGTAAACAGTGAGAAAAAGACATCGTGTTTTATTAGGAAGTTTGAATATCATCATTAGCCTTCGTATAACTCCAAAGTTGCATCATTTGAAACCAACCAATCCACAAGACGTTAATTCATAAGTCAACTAATTCTCGAATGACGTTTATTCTAACCAACCAATCCACAACTGGCACCAATTCAAACTAACTATTCCACAATGGGCTATGTGTTATCATGTGACTATGATGTCACAAGAAAACTGCTACCTCGTGTTTCCACCAGTAAGTTTATAAATTCATGTGACGTCATAATCACATCATAAATGCAAACATCATCTGCCAATTGGTTCATGCGCTTCATTGTTGCCAACTTTTTCGTTTTACTCAAACTTTCTTTTAAAATTCCATTTTTATCAACAATAATAACGCACATTGGTAAACAAAATGCACTTTATTTAAAAATACATGTAATATATAAGAAATCTTAGTACTACTCTCTCTTTTCCTTTTCATCGGCGCAAATCTAGCCAAAAAGTACTTATTGGCGACAACATGCAATATACATGTAAAAAAACGTTATAAATGTTAGTACTCATTGGCTTTTCATCTATTTTTGATGTATATTGAAAAATAAATAACTGATAAGAAAAGACCACAACTTGTTTTGAAAATGTGGTTGCAAAAGTTTACCAGCGGAAATATTCCCTTTGTCTTCAGTTGCATCATTTTTGGAGACTTTATTGCTTACTCCGGCAAAACGGAAAAATACCGAATTTTTTTTTTACAATTTTATAAAAAAATTTGAAGAATTTTAGTACTGCAACATCTTTACTCAATTATGAAATTCGAAATTATATCTAAATTGCACAAGTAGGACAAGAAGTACAAGTCTAATGTCAGCTTTGAATTCAAAGAGCACGTGACTGTATTTATCATGTGACCGTCGACTGGCGTATCAGACCATTCATCAACCAGTTCTCTAACCAACCAACCTCTTCTTCAGTCCAATCAGTCGTCAAATAGAAATACTCCTTTCTCATCTCGGAGGAATTCAAAACAAACATTAAACAGCATCTGTATTAAAAGTAAAAACTTAACTTCATTCTTCTTGTTTTTATTTCGCGTGTCAAGTAATGAAACAAATTTTTATTTTTATTTATTTATACCCAAAACATTGATACAAATAAATGCTACAATTCAGGTTTCACAGATAATAATCAAAGTTCATTCTTTCTACTCAAACGTATTCATTCCTGTTTTGAATTTCTCTATACCATGTAGGCCGTGGAAATCATAGTCGTAGCCGTGGAAGTCATATTCATAGGCCGTGGGAGTACTAGTAGTCATAGTCACAAACTCGTGGCCGGCGTGTCCTGAGTTGAAGCCCTACTGCTCCTAAAATCTGTCGAAGTTCAAAGTCCTCCCGATAGTATGGTATGGTAGTTTGGAGAGGAAATATCAGTTCAAGTGTCGTCCTAGTTGCTTGACCGAGGTTTAAAATTACGAGGTCCGTCGCCAATAGTCCACGTGTTGCTTTATAGTGTGACGTAACTATACACTCCCTCGTTCAATATCAATGGTCCCCAGTGGTCTAACAGTGCCCCCCTCGTAACTCCCACATTTCGGGGGTCAGAGATTTTAGGGGTATCAAAGCCTGATTGACGCTAAGTACGTATTTGGGCAAGGGGCCCAAAACCTGACTTTGCAGGGGGCCCTAATATTTTCCGTTACGCCACTGGTGGTCCCCACTCCTCGGATCAGCACCACTCCTCGTATCAAATAATACTAGGCCACTCAAGGAACATTATAAATTATTTCCAACCATTTTCTTTACTGAGGTGAATTTCTCTCGAGTTCACTTTTTGTGGAAATCACTTTATACTTCCCGTTTGTATCCATTTTTTGATGTAACTATATTTTATTTTTGAAGGAATTTTTAAATACATTTAAATTAAAATTTTAAACTCAAAACAATCCATATATAAACAATTTGTCCCCAACGTACAGCGGGCCGCTACAAAATTATCAAGCGTTGACCGGTCTTCAGCCAAATTTTAATTTCAAAAGGTTTTTTTAAGGGTGTTGTTAAATTAGTTTGTGGTTAAATTCATTTGTTATTAACTTACGACTGATATATACCGCTTCGTACAACGAATATAATAACACTGAATGAGAGATCTCTAATCAAAATAAAAATCCCTCACACACACAGAAATCACCACAACTACTTCTTTTCTCTCATACACAGCTACAACAGATCGTTTGTAGACCGTCACTAGACATTCAACCACTTTCCCAGATACAAACAGAATAGAATCTTTTCTTCCACAAACATCATTACCACTTGCACCACAAAGATTCTGAATCGAGCGCCGAACGGAAATTTCATTTGTAACAGGAAAACCTCTATCCTTAACCCTTCGCCAGTTCTTTTGTTCCAGAATTAAATACCTTAACATGCTACGACAGATGTCGGTATTGATCAGGGGCATCGCCAGCTCGGTCGTATTGAATTTTGCTTGACTGGTAAGTACATGTGACAGGTCGTCAATTAGGCTATCGACAGGAGTGGACGTATGTGAATATCAGAGGCATGTTGAGGGAAAGAATATGATTATCCCTTAAGGGGTTCATCTGATACACTGATTACCTATCGGGTGAAATATAATTACGGTGACTATGGACATACAAGAAATGGTTGCCAAGATACATTTGATGTATACTAGGGGTGGATAGACTTTAGCAGGGACTCTACTTCTAATACTTTTAATATCGTGCGGTCTACCCGGAGGCATAGATGCGGTTATTATGTACCAAAATTGCATGTTTTCTTTTCTTAACACTTGTTTTAGACATTGTATTCCTCTTTTAAAGTGTATGACATATTACTATTTTTACTCAAAAACACAAGGAACTCTGTGATATCCCCCCTTGGGAGTATATCTCTCGGAGTGTCAGCGTGAGCCAGAGGTGTAGGATTAACGAAAGAACTAGAAGGAATCATTATCTTAATATGACTTTATTAAGATATTCAACTTAAACCTTTAACAAATTAAATTATAATAATTAATGTGAGAGAATCTACGATGGAAAAATACGCAACACACAATATGTATAGATAATAAGCAACTTAATCTAATTCGGACCACTATCAATAACTGAACCACCTAATCTCGATTCTAATTCAATCTTTGATTCTAATATTAAATAGTCACTCCTACTTTGTTACAGTCTGAAGAATCAATAAAGGCAGTCTTGTATTTACTTGCGTGCACTGGTATACACCTTGGCTTTCTATATCTTTGTCACTTATAACTTCTAATCAACGCCACGTATCTTTATCTAAACTTGATCCACGAACTATATTAACTTTTCTTTACTTGCCATCAACTACCACAAACTAACATCAATTGCCATACATTGCCCTACATTGTCATCTCGTTTACTCTAAGTTCCGATATTTAAAGGCTTGTTCACTTGCATCTTTCATTCACACCTCACTTCTTGGATTTGGTTGGAAAAGAGTTGCCATTAATTCTGGCCCAAAGAACCCAAAAGACATGTTAAAGAAAAGACGCGTGAGCCTGTCACAACTCAAAGTTTTCAAGTTGAATACTGGAACAATTATAAGAGCGACTGTTAAACCTTTGAGCGTAGGCGTATCCAATGCAGGGAGCTGGGAACATATGCGAACCAATGAATCTGAAACCAACGAAAAACTTTATTTGTTCGCTATCAAGTCTCGTGCCATCGCGGGACATGACACCAATGCAAAAACCCGAGCCCATAGAAACGTGGGATATGGGGTGATGTGTCACTAGCCAATCCCGTGTTATCGCGGGATGAGCTTATCATCAGCACTTATTCCCCTATCAAATGACGTTTTGGGGAAAATTCCTTTTTTCGGCTTACATCTCAGTGATCGCTCTATTCCAACACAACGGCAGTGAGCGTGTTAAGCGTCATCGTGCGTTTCCAATCAAGGTAATGACGCCTACACATTTACAGAATAATTTTCCTAAGTTAACATAGTCATATCAATTATGGAAAGCCAATTCTCCATTCTAGCCGGTGTCTGTGGTCCGGAAATATGTTTTTCTTAGTATGCGCGTCTTGGGTACTAGTAAAGGCGATCAACCCAAAATATCTTGGTGGTCCACAGATCGATCGCGTTCGACTTAATGCCCACCCCTGATGTATACTATATATATATAACCTCAAGATTCAAATTAATTTATGTCTCGGCGGGGAGCACATAAAGACTTGTGTACTTCTCTGTCTGATGCAATTATTGACGGAAAAAAACATTCTGCATCAGAATATAGTTACTCTTCGCAATTGAAAAGCTAATTATAAATTTTAAGTGCTAAAAGTACAAAGATGCAGCTAAAATCAAAGTATTGCAAAACATTTGAACTGTCGGAGTAAAGTAATCTTGATATATTAATATTGTGTTACGAGTTTTGGGTAATTAGAGATTAATTTTGCCTTAAAGTGTATAAATAATTTAAGTCTGCGTGTTTACTGAGATTTAATGTTACTTTTTGTTGCGTTTTTTTATGATAAAAACATTATTCTCAAAAAACGCCGACTCCTACATTATAATGGCTCGTTTCAATAAAAACTTGGCGAAATATTGGATATACATCCAAGCTGACCATTTTATGATGACTTAGTCACCATAAGGAGACATGGAAATTTCTGGAGGTCTATGACGTTAGTGGATTGTTCGAAAAGGCAGTGGAAGGTAGCCTCGTAGACTCTAAATAAGGGTCGCTTCTTGCAACTGAATTAGTTCTGCACCAGCTTTGGTAGTGTTCAACTTGGTGAGTTTGCCTAGAACCGTGTGGTTGCTTTACGTATAGTTTTTATTATTACGTACCTGTATTTTTAGGTACAGATTAGGACAGATAGTTGCCTAAGTACTGTAGAAGGTGTGAGAACCTTCAAAAATCTCTAAACGAGTTTTACTGCCGTTTATTCTGTATTTTAAGGACAGTTTTCTTCAATAAATTGCATTACTCTTGAAGAACTGTTTTGTTCTTTAGAACTGACACCATGAATACCGATCTACGCAACGATATCAAATCATCGATAGCTGAGGGACCTTGAACGCAAGTTTGTAGCCAGAGTTTGTGAGTTTGTGAGAGTCCTGATGTCATGGAAGATATTAAATATGTGGAATTTCAAAGTCTTCACTTTGGTGTTGCGTTAAAAGTTAGAGAGTGGTTGCATAGAACTGGTATCCTCTTCATCACACTTGACTGTGGTTTAAAATTACGAGTCCGTCGCCAAAAGCCTTGCATTATTTTTAATTGCAAAAAGAATAACCAAGCAAACAATGATGTTTAATTACTTAAAATAGTTTTAGAACATAGATGGGTTTTAAATAAAATTACAGAAGACTATACATTGTGCTATACTGAGACTGAATATATATGACACGCGTATCTTGAAAATTTCAAACAATATAACTAATCAACATTAACGTTAGTTGAAACATTTGTAAAAACACTCACACACAGAAAATTAAACTAATAGTTTTTTTTTGTCATTTTTTAAAATATTAAGTATCATAAAAATTTAATCTTTGAAAGAGCATTTATTTTTATTTCTGATATAATGTTATCTAGAAATTGTGAGAATATATTTAGTTGTAATAATTATATTATTTGCTGAAACTGAAAAAAAATCAAATTATTAAAAATACTTTATTTTTCGCATTAAAAGTTAGCATAAATAAGTATTACATTTTGCACAGAATTCATGAATTCACACATGAAATGAAATCTATTTATAGTACTTTAAAAGTAGAAAATCAACTTTCAAATAGCGTAGAGTTGTTTTAATTGCTTATTACACCTTATATTTGTTATATGTTCTTGAAATATTTCTGATAATGGTTGACATATAATTTCAGAGGATTTTTAGTCACTTCCAAGATTTATTACTTTAGATAATTTTTAATCTCTCCTTTTGATCTAAATTAAATGATGGATACTTATTTATTCATCACCGATATGAAAAATGATAAAAATCTTTTTAGAAAATTTAAGAATGTATTTCACATCGTAAAAAAATTATTGAAAGAGGAACAGTGAAAAAAATAACCTAATTGATCAGGTAAAAAAACGTTTAAGCCAAAATAAAATGTAATTAATGCAGAGAATTTCAATATACATCGTATAATAAATTTGTATGACTATATATAGGATCGAATACATAAATTATTTTTTAAGTCCTTATATGCTGTAAATGAGTGATTCTCAGCCTGCGGCCCGCCAGCCTATTCTGAGTGGACAGTCATGGCCCATTGCACAAAGAAATTCAATTATTGGAGCACAATGTACGCAAAATGTAGCAGAAAATTATATCTCTCAAGCAATCAAATCTATCAATTTTGCTATCAATGTGTTTTTCTCATTCAATTCCTACTATTAACTCACACTCTATATATCTTGGTGGAATTTTCAATCGTTAATAAAATACATTTTAAAGCGCTCCATTGAGCTGAAATTTTATGTACAGGATTATTTTGGATGACAATGCAATGCTTTAATTATAATTAATGAAAATTAATTGATTAAAACTAATTATTTAAAGAATTACAAATAAAGCCACGTTGGCATTATTTTTGTCGATTATGTTAAAACTTGAAAAGGGTTCTTTCTCACGTGCACTCAGTCGAACTGAAATTTTATATATGCGATTGTTTGGGATGACAATACGATACTTTAATGATAATTAATAAAAATGAATTACCACTTAATGTTGTGATTCTGTCCTATGTATATACATATTTACATTAATTGTAACTATTTAATAAACAGTAGCTAAAATAAAAATTTTATTTAATCTAAGTAGGAAAATTGACTTAATTTTTTTATATTACTTGTTTTTAACAGTAGAATTTTAAGCAAGAGGCCTGGTCAAGGATGAAAGTAAATAAATATTACCCCATAACTCAGTAAAAAATTCATAAAAATGAATATTTTTGTGTGTTTGTGTTTGATAGAAAAGTTAATATAGTATTAAAATAAAAGCCAATAATAAGTTTTAATATTTCGTTAGATTTTCTTTGTCAATGTTGATTTCGTCTTATAGTGTGTTTTTTCCACTATCCGCACGTTGCGGCCCGGGAGAGATACTTATCATCTGTTGTTGCCCGGCAGGAAAAAAGGTTGAGTACCGCTGCTCTCTTAATGGTATCTGCAAAGTATTATTTACACGCGATATAATATTATATTTTATTCGGTTGTAGTTATCGTCCCCTGCATCTTTCCCAATTAATTCAATTTAAAATTAAGTTCTCATAAATATCTCATTCTAAAGCCTGCTAAAATAGTTAAATAAATTACATTTAATAAAATAAATTATAGTACTACAAGGGGTGTGACCCAATGTAATAAAGGGACACGCGGGGAAGGGGGTTCTTAATTAAGTCCACTAGTTAATTAAACACGCGTTTATTAGACAAAACAAACATTTACATACATAACTAGAGAACTAACAGTTACAATAGAATTGAAAGGGATCGGAGCGCATGCTCGTACGCCCTTACAGTTCCGAAGCTTGGCCATTACTGAAGATTGTTCTAGCCGCAAGAGGGCGCGATAGTCTTTCTACTGTTCATATGAGAAGAGTTTAAACTACGGGGGGTTACAACTCCCCCTATGGATCCGACGACGTCCCGGCGAGGAGACATAATTAGCTGTTGTAGTAGTAGCTCTTGTTGAGGGATGGATGGTTCTGTTGGAAACTGCTGTTGTAGCAGTCGACGGGCTTGGAACATGTTTATTTTGTGATGTGGATGTAACTTTTCGTGGTCGGCCTCTTTTTCCGAAGTGGAGCTACCGGAGAAGTGTTTATGTCTTTAACAGGTGTTAAAGCAGAAGTATGGTAAGTAGCAATCGGTTCAGATGGATTGGCAAGACTTGCGATAACATAAGAAGTCGGTGACTTTTGGGTGAGAATTAGATATGGACCGTCACGCTTTGGCATGAACCTGGAAGTTTTTGTTCTTTGCACTACTGATGGGATGTAAAAAGTAACCCAAACTTTATCTCCAGGAGAATAATAGACTGGACGGCGATTTTATCATATTGCTTTTTTCGTTGATCTTGCTTTGTTTCTATTCTTTCTCGTATGTCTTCAGTAATAGTTGCAAATCGTTTTAAATAAGGTGTTATTTCGGCAACAAAATTGTCATTGTGAACGACGCTTTTGAAATCTTGCACCACTCTCTCCCGAATAGTAGGTAAGCAGGAGTGTGACCTGTAGTATCACAGACAGTTGTATTCATGGCAAAACGTTTGACTGGGAGTTTGGAATACCAACTAGAATGATCGTCTCCAACAAGTATTGCAAGTCGGGGTTTAAGGTCTCTGTTTTTTCGCTCTACTGGATTAGATTGTGGTGAATAAACTGGTATGAAGTTTTGACTTATATTTAAAGTAAAACAAATCTGTTGTAGAACAGCACAGACAAACTGCGTTCCATTGTCACTGATAATTCTTCTTGGTATGCCATGACGCATGAAAACTTCTTCTATCAGATTTGTTGCACATTGACGAGCACTGGCTTGAGAAAGGGCAAATAACTCAACCCACTTCGTGGCACAATCCTCGACAATGAATATCCATTGTTTACCTGTGTCAGTTTGAGGCAATGGCACAAATAAATCAATAGCAATGACTTCAAACCTCTGTGAATAGACTGGAGTTCTAAGCAAACCGGCATCGATTTCTTGTTTTAATATTTCCTTCTTGGAAGGATTCATCCTATAAGGTGGCACTGCAACTGGAAGATGGTTTCTTGTATTTATACGATGTTCAATAAATGGTGTAGGCTCTCCCCCTGGTTGAAAGCATTCTTTATACTTTTCCAATAGTGAATTTATTTCTTCCCGTTGTGGAAGTGAAAGGGGAGTACCTTCATTTTTCCGAAGTTGACAAAGATGTGGTTCAGGGTCAACAGTGAGCAGAGCATTGATATTAGGAGGCGCTTTCACAAAATTATATTTTCTGTGAGATGTTTCAGTGAAGTACCATTGTTTTCTTTGGAGATCTAAGACGATCCCTGCAGCTGTTAAAAGTCTATGCCTAGAAGGGGTTCTGTTACCTCTAGCATTTTTCAAAATTAATAGTTCCGTGGGAATGACTTTTCCTTGAATACTAATGTCTACAGAAGTTGTCAGTATTTCTGTGGTTTGAGTACGACCGTCAGCAAGAGTCATCTGCATGGTTTTCTCTTCAAAATTCAATCCTTTTTGTTTAAGTAAATTGTATAATTTTTCACCTGCCACTGAATGTGTAGAACCAGTATCAGCACAAACTGCTGCTTCTGTATTACAAATGGAAATTTGAATTATACTAATGGGATTATTTTCACTGTAGAAACTATAAAAGCTTGACTAAAGCTAAAAACTTGATGACAAGGTATCTTTTTGTCAGACTGGGTTGCAAGTGTGGCATCTTGATCGAATGATTCCGGGAGCACCACATCCATAACAAGATGCAGGAGTTCTGTCTTCTTTTGTATCCACAATTTTCTTCTCAGGTATTCTGTCATTTGAAGGGGGATTCCTCCTACTGTTACTGGGAACCCCGGTTTCCCGCCTACTTTGACTGGGGAAACCTGACAGAGAATGTTCATGTGACAGCAACTTAGGATTTCGTGTGTAGTTACTCTTCTTCAAGGATTGGACTTCATTTCTTTTTGTTTCCAACTAAAGTTTTTGTTATTTTTATTTCGCATGTTTCTAACTTCTTCATACGAATCCAGCTTATCCACAAGTTGTAGTGGATTATTCCAATTACACCATTGGTCCAAAAAGTGATCTTTGTAATCTTGAGGGGCTTTCTTTTTAATTTGGTCTGCCACAATCAAATTTTTCAATTCTTCAAGCGTGGTAACTTTTGATTCTTTGAGCCACCATCAAAATATGTTTGCAAGTCAAAGTAGAAGTCACGCCAGGTTTTCACAGGATCTTTAGTGTGTCGGGAAAACATCTGCCGAAATTTTTCTGCACTTAATTTAAAGCGTTTTAGAAGAATTTGTTTGACTTTATAGTAGTCTTGAGCATCGGCAAAAGATTCTTTAGTGATTAAATTTGAAACTTCAGTTGGTAAAAGATCAACAAGATATACCACCCACTGTTGAATTGGTACTTTTAAAAATGTTAATTGTCTTTTGAAGAGGTTTAGGTAAATTGTTATATCAGTTGTCTTTGGATCAAAAATCGGAAGTAATTTTTGGAGTTCTAACTTTGGCATATTGGAGTCTGAAGTTGTAGAAGTATTAGTTGTAATTTGTAGTTTTTGCAATTCAAATTGTCTTTGGTTTTCTTTTTCTCTTTCAGCCCGCAATTTGAGCTCTTTTCTATCCCTAATAATGCGATTTAAGCATTCACACGTAAATCCTGCATCATATCCCTCACTATTTAAAATTGCATCTTTTATGTCAAGAATTTTCAAATTGTCTGGTATTGATATGTCTAGCGTTTCCGCCAATTCAAGGAGGTCCTGCCTGCGACCTTTTGCTAAATAGGCCATCGTGAAACGTCACTTCAAATTAATTACAAATTTATATTCTTTGAACTTTAAATTCAATTTAACAAAATGTTATTAATGAAATAATAATACAGTATTATATATATATACCACATAAAAGTAATATCTCAATTTCTTACAATATGCAATTTGAAAAAAAAATATTCATGAATCACAAAAATGAAAAAAAAACTATTTTCGTTGTTTTCATGTTCAATACACAATCAAAGTAAAATTACTATCAAACTTTTAGTTAAAAAAATCATCAAAATTATCTGAAAACACATTTGAAATACATCATACCACAAGTAAAAAGAATCATACGTTCTCATAAATAAAAGTTCTACTTAGCCGAAACAAAATTTCCTATTAGTATTCAAAAAGAAAAGTTATTAGAACTCAGAGTTATAAATAACCTTGAACTGTCTATTTCTCCCTGTTTAAATTTATTCTCGCTTACGCAGCATAAAATATCTCATCAGTTTCATAAATGAATCATAGCTTAAAAATTAATACTAGCAAGAGAAAACGGATATATATATATTCTTTTTTCTTTTAAACCACTAAATATATTATTTAACTGAGACAAATCTTTCAACATATAATGCACATTTTACACTTAAAATTATACACATAAATGAATATTTTTTTTTTTGAAAATAGCATATAACAATACAAAAAATTTTCCACCTTAAATGCTTTCGAACAAGAATTGTAATCAGTCAGAGAAAATAATATACATAAATACATATATATTTGTTTTTGTGTTCTCACTTAAGCTTTTAAGTAAACAACGTTATACTTATTAGTTTAAACAATACAGGAAGTATATTTTAAAACACATTGAATATAATTTAACTGTATATTATGCGGTTTAGCAAATTACACAATTACATTTCTTGAAATAAGAAAAAAAAGATTTCTTAATTTAATTCGAACAGGACGTTCTAAATTTAAATCAGTAAAGAATGTTCTCTATGTCAGAACAATGAAGTCAATTTTTAAGAAATTAAAACTTACACAATTCTTTAGGATATTAAATCCAATTTGCATTTGGGCATGCAATGGTTAATTTAGTATTATAAGGTATAATACTTAAAAGAAAATTCAAAGTAAAAACTTTACTTGTTCTTCAGGTGAAGATAAATCCAACGGTTTTTATAAACTTGCTCATTCTACAGGTGAGAACGGAACAATAGCGGTTAACCTGAAAAATTTGTTACTTGCACATTTCTACGAGTGAGAACGGAACATTAGCGGTTAACCTGAAAATTAATAGCGAGCAACAGCCAAGCCTCTTTAACTATAAAAACACGTTGGGCGTCAAATTATAAGGGGTGTGACCCAATGTAATAAAGGGACACGCGGGGAAGGGGGTTCTTAATTAAGTCCACTAGTTAATTAAACACGTTTATTAGACAAAACAAACATTTACATACATAACTAGAGAACTAACAGTTACAATAGAATTGAAAGGGATCGGAGCGCATGCTCGTACGTCCTTACAGTTCCGAAGCTTGGCCATTACTGAAGATTGTTCTAGCCGCTAGAGGGCGCGATAGTCTTTCTACTGTTCATATGAGAAGAGTTTAAACTACGGGGGGTTACATTACCCTGTTAATTAAAAAAATTATAGTACTGTTAATTAAAAAAATTATAGTACATATTAATTAAATAAATTATAGTACAGATTAATTAAATAAATTATACTTATTTAATTAAATTATAGTACTAATTAATTAAAAAATATTTATTTAAATAAATAAATTACAGTTCAAATTATATTTAACAATAGTTAATATGATAAAATAAAAATCTTCACTCTCTGTTGCAAGAAAATCCCACGCCTAATAAACTTTACATCCTTAAAATAAATTTTAAAAAATTGCACTTTAAGTGTTTTGTTTTATTTCCATAGTTGTGAAACTATCGTTTTGTTCTAAAAATTAATTCCCTTCCACGTCCGAAGTCTCATTCCGTCAGACGATTTTTTTATGCAAATGCACGTCTGTTGGTATGGATAGGCATTCGCAACACACCTTCCCGTTCTAAGGACATCACGAACCTTTGTTTGTTTTGTAGCTGCGTCGTTAACACCTGCTTCGATATTTATAGTTCATGATTCGTCAGTTGAAAAAAATCATCGCCTTTTGAAATTCCTTACTTGTTTGTTGATATATCTTGTTAAAAAGGATTTAATTATTCACAGAACTTTTTTTTTTCTACAATTGTGGAAGTTTGGGGGATTAAGTAATTCGTGTTATAAAACAGGTAAGATTGCTGTGTTTTAAGGTATGTTAATTTTATTAAGAAAATTGTGTTTTTTAAAATTACTAATATACCACATAATATGACCGTTGTCTACCAAGGTTGTAAATTCAATTACGTCAAACATAGACTCTTAAAAAATATCAAACATAAGTGTGAAGAACCAAAAATTTTATAAGATTAAATTATTATAATTTTAAATATATAGAATAAAATTCGAATGGATTCATTTTTCAAATGTGTTTTATTTTAATAAATCCAAATGGGATAGATTTTTTTAAAAAAATTCGATTAATGCAAATGTTTATTTTTGTCATAATTAATTCCATTTAAAGGAATAATATTTGTATATTCGGATCGTAAGCATAAAGTCGAATGCGTTTAAAAATTTATTTTAGCAATTCTCTGTACTGCTTATTAAATTAAAAATGTTAAATTATACTTTTAAAATAATAAATATTTTTGTTTACATATTTTTCACTTTTCTCAAAATTAAATCACTTTACGAATATTTCTTTGTGAAACTTATTATTTATTCCCTGTGAGTGGCCGCGGTAGCGTAATAGTCAAGGTAACGGACTCGTGGCATGCGTTTCATGAGTTCGAGCCAAGCACCACTGAAGACCCGCTGTGTAAGGGCCACGTTGAATCTGTCGATGCTCAAACGTCCTCCCTTTGGTGTGCTGTGGAATTTTGGAGAGAGAGGTGTCAGATCAGGTGTCATCCTCGTCACTTGACTATGGTTAAAAACTACGAAGTCCGTCACCAAAAGCCAAAAAGTAGCTGAATAGGGCTCATTCATTCACTCACCCTGTGGCCACGATAGCCTAATAATTTTTCTCACAAACTCGTGTTGTGCGTTCGAGCCCTGGTTCTACTGAGGACATGCAGTGTAGAGGGGCTGATGCATGTTAAATCTGGGCTCCCGTTGGAATGGTGCGGAGGTTCAAAAGAGAAGTGACAGCTCAGGTGTCATCCTCGTTATTTTACTGTGTTTCAAAAGTACGAGATTCCTTGCTATTAGTCCTCACGTTGCTTTATCGTGCAATATGTTAGTATAATCTCACTCTCTACTTCCAGCTCTATGTTTGGATTTTTCAACTCACTATTCACGGTTGAACTATACGTACATTTTTTCTAGCTCTCGTTTTAATAATGCTATTTAATTTCTATATAACACATTAATTATTTGAATAAAAAATACTTTATTAAAAAAATTATCGTTCAAAAATTGAAAATGACTTTACTCATAATAATTAAAACAGCGCCTTTTCCAATGTTGCGTTGATTTAAAATTTTTTTATATAGGTATTCAAATGAAATGTGTGTGTGTGTGTTGTTAATACAGCGTTTCTCGAACTGTGGGCGTGCCTCCCTTTGGGGGCGGGTCGACTCTACCAGAGGGACGCGAGCATATTGAAAAGCCAAAAACAAAATTATTTTAAAAAATTATTAATTTACTGAAAGTAAACAAACAAAATACATTCTGACATAATAAAAAATAAAATACACATTCACACTGATGTATTATACTTATAAATGTATCAGTACTACACAATGTATTTTATAATTAATGTAACAGTACTTAAAAACAAGTTTAATAATTACCAATGACCCCATGGGATTGGCATATATAAAAAAAATTAACACTTATATTTATAATTTGTGCAGTTTATAAAAATTCCCTTAACTGCCGATTAAAAATTACACGATTCGCTTCCTAATACCAACCATTTTCCACATAGGCGCGCGTATGGAATATATTGCGGGGGAGGGATAAAGAAGCAATATTCTGAAATAAGTAAATTCTTCGTAAACATTGTCAAGGTCCTTTTATTGCATTCCAAAGAAAGACGTACGTATACGTCCGGGGAAATTAACGCTTTGGCTAAGCGAGACGTATACATACGCCGGTGGTACTTAAGAGGTTAAGGTTGTATACCATAGTTTTAGCGTCGAAGTATAGTCTTATTGAATGAAATACATTATTATTGTATGAGGAGGGCGCGATGAAAATCAGGATTGAATATTGGGTCGCGAATATTGAAGCTTCGAGAAGTACTGTGTTAATATATAAATATATTTTTAAATAACGTATTTCATTTTCTCAAAATTATGTATTTTTAACAAAAAAATAATACATTGTCTCTGGTTTAAATATCTAATACATAATTTTATACAATGGCGAAACAGATCATATTATGGCTCCCATGCAAACAGTGGCGTAACGGAGAGTATTTGGACAACCCTGCAATGTCAGGTTCTGGGTGCTAAGCCGTATCTCTAGAACGACTGTAAAACCGCAACATAACAAAGGCTTTGGACCCCTAGAATCTTGGGCCCATCTGAGATACGGGGGTGTACATTACCCCAATGTCTGCAAAGTCAGATTTTGGGCCCCAAATCAGATCTTGTAAAGGGTATATATATTAAGTCAATCAAACTTAGGGATCCCAAGGAGCCTGGGGCCTCCCGTGGTACGGGGGTTGAGAGACTGTACATTACGCCACGGCTTTTGTAACTTTATAAAATGAGTAAAATAAAAGGTTGACAAAATTTAAAATATTTCAAATTTTAACAAACATTTCTCCATGGCAGGTTTTTTTCCCTTATTTATTTGTATACAGTTATGTAATGAAAAGTAAAACATGTTTCGGTTAGAAATATTACAACGTACATAACCTAGTTCAGAAAAATGTGCACATTTTCTCACCATTATACCGTGGGAAAAATAAAATATCAGTGAAGTCACGAAAATTCCGAGTGTTTTATGTTAGAAAACTCCTCGCTGTGTGTGAGACGTTATTACGTCTAAGCTATTGTATAACGAAGAACTGTAAAATGTTTTTTTTTTCTTTCAAGGTTTTTGCTTAACAGCTGTTTGTCTGGCGTTTCAAAAAACTCTCGCATACTTACACAGCTGCTTTTGTATGTGGGGTACTATGTTTGTATTTAGTAATATTCTGAAAACAGCGTTATTTTAAAAGTTTAAATTGGAAAAGTACATTCAGAAAATTTTTTAAGTGTAACGTGATTAAAATTTATTCAGAATATTAGAAAACAAAATGATATTTAGTTCATTAGGGAGCATAATTTTATGTGAATATTTTTGGTATTTTTTTCGAATGGCATATTTATTTCCGGTTGCTTTTTGAAGTACTGCTGAGAAAATAAATTGAAAAGAGTTGTTTATTACGTATTGTTAAAAATTCTTTCTTAGGTAAAATCGTATGTGTACACAAATAAAATTGTTTGCTATTTTATACTGCATCTGTAACTGTAATTTATTAAAAATAAAAAATAGAACACGATTGTAACAGAGATATTGGCGGATTAGTGTAATTGTGAATATATCTTAAGATTACCTTTATATATATAGCTTTGTCTATTATTTTTTGTAACCAATAACGGGTCACTAAAAGCGAAGAAGGAAAATAGGTTACCTTTTGTTCAGAACTGATCTTAATTATAAGTGTATAAAAATATAATTCAACAAATAAATATTTTAATATAATTCTAATAAATTGGTCAGTTCTTAATCTGGATAAAGTATATCGGTAAATAAGGTGTGATACCCCCTATCTGGGGGTACCATCTCTTCATCTACGCGACCTAGATTTGTGGGAGGTAAGAATTGATCACCCAAACTAGCCATAATAAATCCAATTTATTATTATATAAATATAAAATACTAAGAAAGTTTTACTATAGGAAGGCAATCAGTAGTGATATAACGTATCCCTAAATTGTATGTAAATAAGCGCCTGGAAACCTAACCACTTAACTTTAAGCAAAATTATCCTATGAATCTTAATATATTCCCTAATTTCTATAACTCGCTAAAGCCCATTCTATAATTACTCTTCTAAGTTTAATTCCTTTCCATCAGCTCACGGCGTTCAGCATCTCAGCTTCCTTTCTCCTTCTCCTTCGCCCCATTACAAAACCTCTACTATATATCCACTAACTAATCTGAATATCACGGTTCCTTCTTGAGAGGATTGGCTGTGAAATAACTCAATGCTGGCCCCAAAGATTTCTCAAGAGGATTAGTATGAAAACACGATAAAGCCCCGTCACAAAAGAGTTTATTATATACAATATTTATGGTACAACTTATATGAAACTATTTTCAGAAAGGCGCCATTTACTTCAAAACAGAACAATGTTCCTGATATTAGGCAATTTAAATACATTAAAATCATGATTCAATTTATTACCAGTAATAAACAACAATCGCAATCACAACATTTTTGTGTTGAAATTGCACTCTACGAATCTTCGAATTGCATAATGCATGGTTTCTAGAGTAGTTGTGGTAGAAAAAATGTAACAAATTTGAGCCAAACTATACCATAAAGTTAATTTTGCCTTACATTTACATATTATTCATAAAAAAGGCAGAATGTTCCTTCTCTTTTCGTCTCAAAATAAAATAATTCCTATGTCGCAGGAAAATGATGGAATTAGGAATATCATCAAATTCCTAAGGGAGATGATCAATTGATGGGAGATGCTAAAATGACGTCTCTCTCTGTCTCTCCCTCTTCAAGGTAATTTCCCTGACGAAAGTAAGGGATTTGAACAAATCCTTGTAATGTTAATGTTGAAATGATATTGTCAAGAGTTTAAAAGTGTTTATTTAACAAATAGGGTACATTATTAAACGTAGAAGTAAGTAATAAAACAATAATCAATGAAATAGAAATTATTTATTCGAAAGTAATTAACAAATAATTAGAAAATTAGACTGGTATTTTTTTTTATGTGTAACATCTTTTCTCTCGGTTGCTTACACACTAAAATATCAATCCCTATGTTAATCCTATGGTGCCATTTTTTTAAAGATATGGGGTTGATACTTAGAGGATCGATAGTACTACCAGTATGGTTTGGAGGTACAAGGACTCGACCCCCCAGGTGTCTCCTCCCCGCCAGACAGCATTTTGCAAATGCAAATCCTGACTAGTTCATTTCATCATTTCACTGAAACAGTTCGGGGGGTTGATAAAATCACCTACTTTCATCATGGAAATGAACTTGAAGAGAGAGAGACGTTATTTTAACATCTCCCGTCAATTGATCCTATCCCTTAGGGATTTCATGAAATTCCTAATTTCGTCATTTTCCCATAACGAAGTTGTAGTTCTTGAACGCATTGTGGATTGAAATTTATGTTTAGATGAAACTCGGGAGAGTAAAAATTAACATTAAACTAATATCCATAATTTATAGAAATTTCTCTTGTTGATCGCTACTTAATTCCATTCATAAAACTTGACATTTTTATGTTTTATTCCACTAGGAATTTCAAAAAGAATCACTCCAATTGAAAGGAGCATATTATAATGTATATTGAACATGGACACTTACATTTAAATTTACAGGGTGTTGCCGAATTCAACCTACATAATCAGATAGATGATAGTAGGTAACATGAGGACGATAAATCACCACAGAATATGGGGAGGGGGTCTCTTAAACCGCATTCATTCGGAGTAATTTGCAAAAACAAATTGTGAAGGGTTTGAAGTCAAGTGGACTGAACAGTAGCAGCAAAAAGTAAGAAATACATTTATTGGACGCAATTAATGTTTACAGTACAAACAATGTATCACATCTTGACGTCAAGAAATGTGTGGTAGCGTGATATCCATATAAACCAGTAATAGCCACCACGCGACGACGATCGTTTTGGCGTGATGGCTAAATTACTCGTTTTCGGAATAGAAGGTGCTCAGATTGAACCCTTCTTCAAATGTAACGACAAGCAATTGCGACAAAATTCTTGGAATTTGGGGCCCCATTGGTCATAATACTGCCGGCACTGGTGGAAGAAGGATTGTGCTAGCGATGTTAGCTGAAGTGACGACATTCCGTGCTGTGAGGTCTTCCACTGTAGAGACCGGTGTCTCATACACAAGAGATTTCAGATGACCCCAGAAGAAGAAATCCAAGGGATGGAAGTGCAAAGGAGTAAGGAGGTCCAGCCTCCACGTCCAATCCACCTCCCTGGATATGTAGCATGAAGGTGGTTACTTACCGCAATCAAAAAATATGCGAGTGCAAAATTATACAAGAACCACACGTTCTGGTGCGCAGTGACCGATACTCCCTGCTGCAACTCTGTGTGAATTCTCAAATTTCCGTACGTGCAGGTTTCCTGAAATCTTCCACGTTGCTCTAAATCCCCGTAATCGCTTAGCCCTTTTCTTCGTCTGGTACATTGCCATACCAACTACTTTTATCGCAATTTTCAGTAAGTAAACGTGGTTGGCGACTCAATGTACTATGATGATTTATCCCAATCTGACTACAATCATCCCTCTGAATTTTTCGGTCAAATTCGGCAACACCCTGTTTGTTACATGTTTATGTATAAAGTATTTTTTTTCAAACTAAATTAAAGATGCTCAATATATGAGTAGAAGAGTACAAATGAGTAGAAGAATTTTTTCTGCTTCACCGCAATTACGGAATCTCTATGTAATCTTTGTTGGTTTATACATCCATCTAACATTTTGTATCTGCCTACACATTATAAAATCTTCGCTGACATACCAGTGACTTTGCAGAAATTAGACAATTTTGGATGGTGGAAGACATGTATCAGCTCCTGGTTTCCTCAGATAAATACATGTCTAGAATAAGTTGTAGGGCTGAATACTGAATTATAAAACGGGCTGCGGTAGCCCAATGGTCAAAGAATCGGATCATGGTAGGCATGTCATGAGTTCGAGCCCAGCACCACTTAAGATCCACCGCAGCGATGCACGTTAAATATGTCGAGAGCTGAAATGTCCACCCCGTTGGTGTGGGTGGTAGTTAGGAGAGGGGGTGCCAGCTCAGAAGTCGTAACATCACTTAACTATGGTTCAAAATTAAGTGGTTCGTCGCCAAAAGCCCACGCGTAACTCAACAGTGCAACGTTAATATTCACTCACTCATTTGAGCTATAAAAGAATAAAACACTGATCCCTGCTTCATTGTTGATGTAGAGTAGTAGCGGGGCATAGGCATTTCTCAAAACAGCTTTACGAATCCGTAACTCTTGAAATTTGGATTTATTATTAGGGCTTCTCTGCAACGATTACGTGTCATTAACCTGTCTTCATACGATCGTAGCTATTTAACGACTGTAATAATTTTCGCCAGAGACTTTCTGGCCACAATTCTACACCATATTGGTGGTTATTCCTTTTAATTATTTGTTTCTGAACTTTCATGAATATTACAAAAATACAGTACTATTTCTTGAGGTGTGCAAACGCACGAATCGCAAAAATTAGCATGTGCGCTTGCAAAACATTTTCCTCCAAATGCGTAATCCACTCACACGTATACGCTTTTGTAGTCAACTCTAAAACTTTGCATCTTTGTATGGAAGTATTAGTTCAACTTCAGAATTTTTCGGAAATTCGAACTAAACATGCAAATTTTCTTAATTTTCTACAGAAGTTATTTATATGTATATGGTGAATTCTTGTCAAGCCCCTTAATTTTTGACGTCAAGAAATTTTGCCCCATGGCCCCCCAATGGAAAGACAGGTCGACAATTAGACTAAACTTTATCACTATCAAAAGAACGAGTGAAAACTCAGGTCCGAGTAAAGTTGGAATTTCCTTTTAGTTGGCAAAATTGCGAACTTGGCGGAAAATGTCTCAAAAATTTTGCGCCAAATTTGGGTCCTAAATCAGGGGCTAAAATAGGATAATAATGTTAATGGATATATCCATTTTAATATTAATTTTCAATTATTAAATATAAGCTGAATGTCTCATTGAATAAACTAACTTAGAAACCACATCTGTATTTGAATGTATTCTAGATGACAGGCGTACATCTAGCCCCTTGCCACGATGAATTCCGTGGGCCTCGATCTGATTACGTCAGACATGTGGCATTAGAAACAGCAACTCAAAATTCAGTACCACACCTCGCGTTCACCTTTTCACTGTTACTATCCCGAATCAATGCAAACGTTCTTTTTACAAAATAGCAACCTCCCCAGCAGGTGTGGAGAATGGCACTAGACACTTAAAACTTTTATCGCCAACAGTAGTTGGACACTATAGCAGGGATGGCGAACCATTGGCACGCGAGTCATTGATGGCACGTGGCATAATATTTTGGGCACGCCACCGATGAAAAATGGTTTGCATTTTAGTTCAGAAACTATATTATTACAAGGAACTTCAAACTTGGAAAGAAATTTCAAAGATTAAGATGTACATGAGAATCCAGACTAAGAAATAGTTAATGAAGAATTTATTTCCGTAATATTGATTCTTCAATTAAGGAATTTTCAGTGAGATTTTCTAAGTTCAAAGAATTATCAGAAACACGCTCAAGTTTATTATATTATATTATATTTCAGTTTATTTGGTTGAAAAAAAAGAAAACCGAACTTGTGCCCTATTTCGATTAGCTGGAAATTGAAAATTTTGAAAGGCAACTTATTGATTTCTAGTCTAGTTCAATACAGATTCAAAAATTCATTGAAACAAGAAAAAGTTGGAATTCATTGAAATAGAAAGATTAACAAGCAATATAAGCAAAAATGCCAGTAATAAAATTTTGGAAACATTAAATTCGATTCCAGACACATTTGACTGTTTGAAGAAGCGGGCTCATGCTATTTAACCATATTTTCATCCATATTTTCAGAGGTGAATAATATTAGACTCGTTTAGAAAACTGTTTGACAGATGACTGCAATTCAGCATGCATTCTGCCAAAAGTAGCACCTTACAATCTTAATCTAAGTTATTTGTCATTTAATTTGAAACAACAGAAGTCTCAACACTAATGTTACTTAAATTTAATTTTACTCGTATAACTGAAACATTTAATACTATAGAATATACAAAATGTATTTTTTCGTAGTAAATCAAGAGTTTTGTGTATTGTTAGCATTTAAATTTATTATATTCTAAATAATGAAAAGCAAAAATTATTTGACGGCATGCCTATTCCTCACTAAGCATTTCTTTAGAAAAAATCACACTTTGATCCATAAAGATTTACCACCCCAGCACTGTAGGAATAAAAAATATTCATTTGCAGCTAAAGCTGATAAAAAACACTTTTCGCTTAAAATACTTATTTGATAGATATATTAAATTACATAATTGTACAAAACGTATTCCAAATTTGATAAAAAGCTTCTTGTAACTATTTAAAAAAATGATCAAATATAATTTCATTTAGAAATTTTCGTTGTAGGTTTTTCCACTGCCAACCATTTTTTTTAAAATCTCTGAATAATTTAGAACTAATTTTCCCTAACCAAGCATTTTAAATCGCCTTTTCCTCTTCGCTTTATCGTTATTACATTGAATTCTGAATTCTCGTATAACTCATTTTCATCACATTTAATAATAATTTCAGAACACTGAAATGATTTTGATGAAAAATAAAGAATAAAAATCAATTGCTGAGTCTTCCTATTCGGGAACTTTCAGCAACCTAATTAGTGTTCGAAGCTAATTAAGGCTCCACTAATCACATGCCGTACCACCCTCCACCCCCCAATTACTAGCAAACTAACAATAGCTTCGGCGGTGGACTATTTAAAAAAAGTGAAACATCTAGAACAATCCAAACACAACGAGAACTAATTAACTAAAACTAACAGCGAATTAAATCCCATTTTTCTTTCTACCTTTACAGTTTTAACTTTTACTGTGTGCGACACGAAAACCATCTAAAGCACCTGTAGTTAGTTGCACGCATTTAAACACTTAAAGAGGTTTAAGTGGAAGTTTTGAATAGAAATATTCTATTAACGCTATTTTCGATACAGGGATAATTGAGGTAGATTATGCTAACGAAAGAAAGCAGTTTTATGTTTGATTGGGAATTTATTACTTTAAATTGTTGATTTTTTAATTCGAATACAGTACAGTCCCGATAATCCGAACAATATCGGATCGACCCCTGTTCGGATTACGTGATTGTTCGGATTAGCCGGAGTAACAGCGAAATCACTATTTGAACCGGGAGTACGGGTCTATTGTGTCTATGTATTTTGTCGTAATGTGTCGGGAATTTCGACGGGCACTAAAATTCATAGATATAAAAACTAACCCTCAAAAGGACCATCCGCCTCTAAAGTCCGCAACCAAGGTACACTTTATAGCTCCGTACAATAAGTATAAAGAATAAAAAATTGTCAATTTTATGAAATAAACCTATCGTTTTAATCCAATACCTCTTTGTTAATTGGGAACATTTATAACCCAGTGCACCGCAAAGTATCACACGGGGGCTTACATAGAAGTAAGCGTGAATCACACATCACAAAGAAAAGAAGGATTACAACACAAACATTTATGTCTTACCCGGGATTCGAACCCACACCCTACGGCACCGCAGTCAGTGTTACTAACCAATATACCGGATGGACGACTAACCTAATACTTCGGCAATGACACTTACCCTGGGATTGACGAATATACTCGTCATCGCTCGATTTCCGTGTCATACATAGTTGCACACTCTCAAATGCGGGTGCCACAGTTAACTGGTTAATATAGATAGTGATCAGTGATCAAATTTTTTTTTGCAGTACACTTTTCAATTTCAAAATTTGGCGGCCCACTAACAATAAACTATCAACTGTAACACTCTGTACAACTTATCTATTATCTGTAAAATACTTCCATCTATCGACAAAACAATAAGTTAATTTTACCAAGAATACTCTTAGTTTATTTCTACAAAACAGCCGAATGATTCAGTTCCGTATTTTATTTTTTTCTCACAGTATAATTAATAATTTTTAAAAAAATTGGCGGCACACTAAAGTGCCATGGCACAATGGTTGAGAATCACTGATGTATATAATAATTAAAAGAATTCAAACCCTTTTCTGGTTTAACAGATACTATATATTTTCCAACATACCTCTTAAATTATTTTCAGATAAAAAAAAGTTTAAATGGAGTGCTGAAACTTAAGCACCCCATTTAATACTTACTAATACATTTTTAAATCTAAATAACTGAAATACTAAGAAAGAAGAACTTTTTAACGCTCACTTTTCCGAAACACGTAACTGGTAAATTAAAAGGTTGAAAAAAAACCATTTAAACTTAGGAAGAATGGAAAACACGTGAAAATAATCATCGAAGAAGCTTGATCGAATGTTAAACAAAAAAAATCCCTTTTATTTAAGAATCGAGGTTTAATCCCATAATACTCTCTACGAGACTTACTTCTTTTTTTTTTAAGGATTACCTTGGAAAAGAGTAATAGGTTTTTTAAAAAGGTCTTTTAAAGCATGGAAAGTAAAGGACTAGATTATCTGCAAGAAAACAGAAATGAATGGGCTTGTAGAAATATTATTTTATTTAAGGAAACATTTTTTCAAAAGAAGTATTGTACGTATGAAGGAAAGTTTTAGGGGTGTAGAAAGCTTTGGATTAGATGTCTAAAAGTTGTACTGAATTGTAATGTTGATTTTTAAAAGAAGGGCCAGAGTTAAGTTTCTAACAAATAACTGAAAACAGTTTCAAAACAAAAGTGGAATAGTTCTCAATTTTGAAATCAACGATGTTTTCGCAACTACAATGACTTTGAGGACTAAGTGTAATTGTATTAAAAATTGTAATAATATGATAAAAATTTTTAAGCAGCAACTGTTCTGTCGTAAATAATATTAATGAAACTAGAAGTGTGATTTTAGTAAAAACCCACTCTAAAGCAAGTCAATACCTGTTGGCGACAGACATCGTAATTTTTTAACCACGGTTAAGTGGCAACATCTAAGAGAGATTGCAATCCCCTTTCCAAACTTCCATACCACACCAATGTGAACACCTTGAGCCTCGACAGATTTAACCTGCAGAAGTCCCTCTACACAGCTGATCTTCAGTGGCACTAGATTTCCAACTCGGTATTCGGCAGTACCCCGGTCGCGTGTTTGCACGAATGACCACTCCGCTAACGCAGCCACTTGTATAGGAATAAAATGTATATAAATTCTCGATAACATTTTGTGCTGAATTTGAAACAATTTGGTAAAGTGATTGATTTTTATGAGTTTTACAGATGATGCTCAAAAACCAATTAAGAAAGAAGAAATCATTGGTTAGTTTTTGGACTAAGTTCGTCTTGGTTGATTTTCGAATCAACCAAAAATCATTCCTCTCTATTGAAATACAGACTTACCTTCTCAAAAGGGTTGAAAATTATATAATTTCAAACACCTTTGTGGTGTCACTTCTTTCTTTAATTTCTAATTGGGCACTATATTATTTGCCCATTTTCCACCATCTTCTTCACAGCTGATGTTCAAAGACAATTAAGAGGAAAGAAATCATAGGTTTAATTTTGAACCAAGATAGCTTTTGTTGATTTTTGAACCAGCCATACATGTATTTTTAATTGAAATATTGACTGCTTTTCTCGAAAAGGTCTAAGTTCAATTTCAAACAAAGACCAGATTGATGTTTCTCGTTTCCTTTATTTCTAAGTGGATTCATTCCTTTCTATTAGATGCTATATTGTTTGCCCATTTTCCATATTCTTCAAAGTCTATCAAATCTCAAAATGATTATTTTATACCTTTCAAAAGTGCTGAAAAATATCCGATATAAACTTTTATTTTATGAAATGTAAGAATTTGGATTTTGAGCTCCCAGGTGAATATTTCCTAACTTAATAGACCAAAGTGCTGAGTGCTCCATAATACCCTAGGGAAATCAGACAAATTTTATGATCTCCACTTTAGAGAACGAGTGTATTTTGATTGATACCAAGCAAAGGGCTCTTCTTTTACATTAACCTCTGACTTTTCATCCTCCAAATTTTCAGAGTAAAGTCTGAATTCTAATTACTGGACTTCAGTTTAACCATTAGCACAACTTGAGATAAAGCGCGCGCAAAATAAAAACTAGGTTAGAAGATTACAAAATCTCTTTGAAATATATTCTCACATGATAAATAATTCCTTTCTCCTGTCGGACACTTTTCAAGTCTCGTGAATTTGATTCTGAGAAGAGCCTCGAGTCCGAAGGTCAGAAAAGTTTTCGCCAATTCAGCCGTTTAGTTGTAGCGTGCGCCAGCGAGTAGTTTTTTGGGACTGTGACTGGTTGGTTGTGTGCGTGCCTGAAAAGTAACAGCTTATGTTTGCTGCGTTTCGTTTGTTTTTTGACTAAGAGTTTAGTTGTCTGGGCATAATGTTCCGCTTTTTAGGAGATTGTTTTTTTTTTTTTTCTTTGCTAAAAAACACGTAACAGACTTATCTTTTTTTTCTTTAAAAAGTATGAGGACTTTATGGAGACATATTTAGGATTGAAATATTTTTTGTAGTAATGCTATTGTTAAAGGAGAAATTTCTCATGCATACTTTTCGCTAAATACAAAATTTCTCTTTAAAATTCGCAGTCTAAATGAGAGAAAATATATATCTAAGTAGAAAATATCAAATAATTTCTGCCTTTAATCGACTTGACAAGAGTTGATAGACTGCGGTTCTTAAGACTTCTGCATCCATGTATTATTATAAAAGTAGTTAAGTTTTCCAAAGACTGTTGTTTACCTTTCTCTTTTTTTCTTTATCATTAACTGTTAAAAAGTTTACCTGTTTTTATCTGAGAAATGCAGGTGCGGCAGTTACTAACCTGAAAAGATTGCACACTTTTGAAAGCATTTAACTGCGTAGAGAAGCAAACGCACCTTGGTTTGTCAAGAACGAAGACTTACTTGCATACAAATCTTAATGTTTCACCGCTTCATGACTTCATTAAAAAACAATCAGAATTTTTTTTTCAACTGGCTACCACAGATTCCAAATGAATCCATCAGGGAAATCCCGGCTTATGGCAATTCTATCCTTAGCTCTTCTAAGAGACCTAGAGCAGTTCTTAACCACTTCTCTGTCAACACTTCCCAGTTCTGAAAAGGATAAAAATGGCTTGATACGAATTAGGAAATTCTTATATCAATTTTTTTGTAAAATGTTTTATTGTTATTTATAACTATTTGTCTTCCTTTGCAAGACTTTATTCACTCTAATTATTCACCCCCTTCCGACATGCAAGCTTTTGCACGCGCTTAGTGTGGTAACTCCACCCCTCATGATCTTACTTAAAACTTCTCTACCATTTCTTACTTTGTTCCACAGGGTTATTTAAAACTTCCTTTCAAAAACCACGCGCAGTTATTGAAGAGGTAACGAGAGTAACGGACTTAAAAATAATATTATCTTTAATCCTTCATATTAAAGAAACTCATTCCTTTTCTTTTCGTTCCATCGAGATGCGGCAGCCGGTTGAAAAACGGACCTGAGTGTGAGGGAGATGTGACGTCATTTTCTCTTTGCTCTCCTTCGAAAGCGAAACAGAAACTAAATCAACTAGGAGAATGGTTTCCCACTCACCCATCCACCAGCGTTGCTGCACTGCACTCAATGTGGACTGCTAGTTATTCATATGTAACTTTAACAAATTATTATTTTTTTTCAACTAATTCTAATGAGTGAATAATAGAGCTTTCTCTAAGGTTTCACGTAAATGTATAACCATTACCGTTCGTAATACTATGAATCATAATCAGATGATGATATTAAAACTATATTCTATTCCATTATCCTTTCAGCTATGCAATCCCACGGTGAATCTTTTATATATAATGTATTCCGTAGTGATCTAAGAGGTTTTTTGTGAAGTCGAATCTCAACGCTTGTTGCTGAGCTGTAATGCTGCTAACCCGTCTGCCACGGTTCCATAAGATAAAAAATACGAGAAATACTCGTATATGAGATTGAATTGAAGAAGCGTAGAGGATTTAATATTTCTGTTTTTGAAATGACTCGGTTCTCTTTCACTAAAGAACAAGAATTTTTCAAGAGCGGAAAATGATTCCTTTTTCAGAAGTGAGATTCTTTTTTTAGTTTTGGACAACTTGACAGTTTTGGACAACTTGATAAAGGGGCTTGAAAAAAGCTATGTCTGGTTTTTTCAGTCGGCCGTGAGTACTTTGTTAAGGTAATAGCACCGTTCACCGATCAAAATACATCTGCTTTTCAAGGATATTTTTGCAAGGTCTAAGAAAGTCCGTATTGCATAATAGATCTCATCTCTTGTTACAGGTTTTTTCGCATAGGAATACATGTATATATCATCTAATTATACCCATGGAAACATAACTTCTGCTCCTATTGGGTAGCCGAGTGCTCAAGGTAACGGACTCGCGGCCAGCGAGTCATGAGTTCGAACCTAGTGCTGCTGAAGACCCGTCGTGTAAGGAAGCGATGCACGTTAAATCAGTCGAGAGCTCAAACGTCCTCCTGTGGTGTGATGTGGTAGTAAGGAGAGGGTTGTCAGCTCAGGTGTCGTCCTTGTCATTTGACCATGGTTGAAAATTACGAGGTCCGTCGCCAAAAGCCCTCGAGTATCTGAACAGCGCGACTTAGATGTTTACTCACTCATTCACTCACCCGATTGAGCAGATTGTGTTTATCAAATGGATATACACCAGTTTATTTGCCAAATAGTGTTTAACATAGATCATATTTTAAATTGAAATTATATCTTAATTGAATTGATTAGTCTGTTTCATTTATAAACATTTTGAAATTAAAAATTTAGGTACTAATTGCGTTTATTGATAATATATCCGAGGTCATTTGTAACAATACCCATAGTAAAAAAACATGTCAATTCTTATTCATGTCTGCTATATCACTTTCTTTCCATCTTGAAGTTCCATATAGTAATGTATTTATAATCCCATCTTTCTTAAAACCATGCCAAAACACAATATTTTCAGTCAATTGGTTTGTGTCATAAATACCCCCTTCCCCTACTATTAGTTTCTAAATGCCTCAGTTGGGAACAGAAACAACACCTACAATCACAATAGATTTGACTCTGCTTTTTGCAAAGTCTTTGAGGTTATGACTTGTATGTGTCAAGTATTAACCTTACCCTTGAATTTATGTGCCTCAAGTATCACCTAGCCTTTATCCCCAAATCAACTGCGTGTTAGCCGCCCTCTTTGTTGTTATGTAAAAGGTATCACACAGAAAATCGGTTCTGAATGTGCTCCCTTCCACTCCAATAGGTGTCAAATACAGAATAATTGTACAGAAAAATTCTTTACCTGCACTTCTTGGAGATACAGTAAATAATTAATTGAAAATCAAAACTATAGCGTCTCAGTAAGTGTTTGCAAGTGACGAACAACTATTTCTAATTCGCTGACAAGTAATTTAGTAACAGAATGTTTAAGTTTTAAATGAATCGGCAACAGTTGTTAAATATTAATCTGGTGAAATTTGTCAATTACTTGAGAAACAAACTGAAGGAGGGTTGGTTTAAAAATGTATATATTTTCAAACCCTAATCGAGTATTTCTGCTTTTTTGTCTGTGAAAATATTTCAAGAACAATGCTTATATAAAAATAATTGTCATTATCCAAAAGGTACCAGAAATTACTCCAAGGATCTGAAACCATGTATTTCTAAAAATCTGCGCAGAATTCAGTTTTGCCTCGAAGAAAGGGCAGACATTAATTGTAAATGTAAATTCCGATTTTTTTCTGCCACTTCTGTGTGTTAAAAGAATATTTCACCATTAGCACAGGGCTTCTAAAACTTTCTATATTTGCGACCCAATATTCAGTCATCATTTTCATCGCGCCCCCCTTCCATATAACAACAATGTAATGAATTCAAAATACTATATTTTAAAGCTAAACCTACAATATGACTTAAACCTCTTAAGGGTGGCCGGCGTATATAAACGTCTAGCTCATTCAAATCATTAATCGCCCCGAACGTATATATACGTCTTTCCGAAGTACGATCTTTTCTGAGCTCAGCCATCCATAAAATTATTTCGAAGTCTTTGGAATGCAATAAAAGGACCTCGACAGTGTTTGCGAAGGATTTACTTATTTCTGAGGATTGGCTTATTTATTCCTTTTACTCCCTTCCCCTAATACATCACATAGGCTCGCCTACGTGTTAAACCGTGGCATTGAGGAGCGAATCGCATCCTTTTTAATCGACATTCAAGGGATTAATTATTAACCATACAAATTATCAAGATAAGTGTTAATTTTTGCCTATAATTTTATATATAATAAGCCTATGGGGTCACTTTTAATTACTAAAAACTTATTCTTAACTTAGTATTGTTAAAATAAATATAAAATTCATTCCACAGTACTGTCATATTTATTAGTGTATTATATTAGTGTAAATGTGTATTTTTTTTATTATGTCAGAATGTATTTTGTTTGTTTACTTTCATTAAATTAATAATTTTTTAAATAATCTTAAGTTTTCGACTTTTCAATATGCTCACGCCCCCGTTGCAGGGTTATCACGCCCCCAGGGGAGCGCGTCCAACAGTTTGAGAAACACTGCATTAGCATAAAAATAAGTATTTTTAAGTTTGTTGTTTTTATATAGCAAATCCACGAATTGGTAGTACGGAAGTGTTCAGTAATTATAATTTAGTTAGCATAGTAACCAGTAGGGATCATCATTTCCAAACCCACTTTCCTATAACATGAAAATGGACATTTGTATTCATTGTATCTTTCAACTTCTAGTTAATTTTTAATGAATGCTTTAAGGGGTGTTGGAAAGCTAAAATCTTATTTTTTTGACAATTTGAGATTTTTGCATTTTCAAATTGTATAGATTTTAACCTTTCTAAAAATATCTTACTTGAACCTCTAGGGTATTTAGAAGCCCTTAAAACGTATTTTTAAATAATCGTTGAATTTGGGCCACGCCCATTTTAATGGCGAAAATTGTAAACAAATTACTTTGTTTTTGCTTAATAGTGTAACGACTGATATGAACCAAAACATGTATCTTTTATTTTAAATTGAGCCTTTTATTTTTTTTATTTTCCAGCCGATTAGAAGTCTCACTGTATACATTAAAATCAATTTATCTCAAAATGTAAATTTTAATGTGCGATGTACCTTTTCTGAGAAACTACTGCTCACAGGTATGTAAATTTTTTATGAATTATTTATAATGGTATCTAATATGTACTAAAATGAGCTTTTTTTAAAACACTCAAAAATTTAATTTTTACAAATTTTTTAAGTAAAAAATGGGTCAAATTTCGCAATGTTTGATAAAATATTTTATAATTTCTTAAAAAATTCAAAATTAGCTAAAAGTTCATTTTAGTATAATAAGAGAGATGTACTTTAATAGTATGAAAAATTTCAAGCATGTACATGAAACAGATTTTGAGAAAAGGTACATCGAAAACAGCCAATTTAACATTGTCAGTATAGAGAGAGAGGTTTCCAACACCCCTTAAAGCAGCATTGTTCTACAGATTCCATTCTGCTTATTGGTAGGAATTATCGTATTGATTCAACATCGTATTCACCTTTTACAGTACTCAATGCATGCCATTTTTAACAATAGCCCAGGAGTGTGACAGACCATGAGGGACAAAGCCTACTGTGCCCAACGCAGTACACGCGACCTTGGGCCCTGAGATGCATAAGCAGATGTTCCGGTCAGATGGTCAGACTGACGTGAAACCCCTAATGTTAAGTTCCCAAGCAAGCTTGATAATCATTCATAGACCCACTGAAGGCATAAAGGCTGAGTCAACCTTGCCCAGCCCAAGGTTTGAAACTGGGACCTATGGTGTGGAAGCGCGATGCACTAACAAACTCATTTTTAACAATATTCTTTAAAAAAAGAATGTGCTGTACGTTCCTTTTTACCTTTTACCTAAAATTTGTACTTTTCTAGTCTGAAGATAAAATTTGCTTATTGCCATAGTTTGTATTAGGGTTGTTTTTCTTTTAAATCTATTATTATTTCATATTTGCTAAAAATGTAATTTTGTTCTTTTATGGCAAATTCATTCCATCATCTAATTTTACTCTCAGCATTGTCTATAGAAGAAAAACCAAAATAAATTTGACAAAAGACTTCCGAAGATGTACAAATCGAAAGCTTCTAAATCAAGTTGAATTTTATCAAAATAACTCACTCTCTCAACTTCGTGTCTCTCTCAAAATAACGTTAACTTCAACCTTCCTCAATCCTCCTTGAAGGCACCGAAACGTATGGAAATGAAAGATGATCCGCTTCATATTTCCCAAGTCATTATGTCATCGTGTGGAATAACTTTCAAGAGCACACACAAGAACTTCAAATGAAGCGGATACCTGAATACAAATCGTGTTAATGAAGATGAGGAGCACGGGGTGATCTCAAACGGAAATGTCTGGAGCATTGTTGAGAGAGTGGGCGTAATGTGCATTATGAGGGATCGACGTTGCCATGGGAACAGGGTCGTGTTGTGCCTGTGTCTAAGTCGTGTAATAGGATTACTCTTAGTGATGAATTTAAAGTGATTCTATCTGCATGACGGCGACGATTCAAACAGGTGTTTCGTATCTTGCAAATACAAGGACTGCGTCCAGTGCTTAAGTTCATATGCTTCGTCGTGTGGGATGAATAAGTGAATTTGGTTTCTCTTCGGGTCTTTCTACTAATTATCCTGAAAGGGAAACAATCCCTTTCCAGGAATTGTTTGATTTTTTGAGGACATCTTTCCGTGA
The DNA here is from genome assembly GCA_019973935.1 of Trichonephila clavipes. Lineage (NCBI taxonomy): Eukaryota > Metazoa > Arthropoda > Arachnida > Araneae > Nephilidae > Trichonephila > Trichonephila clavipes. The sequence continues at coordinate 743,071 of BMAU01018370.1, read as the reverse complement.
AGAAACCGGGCCACATTCAAATTACTTTTGCTATTTTAAAGTTAATTGAAACTAGTTAGCGGAGGATGTTGATTACAAAATCTTAGAAGGCAGTGATAGTTTAAATTAGTGTCTTTGTGTAGTAATAGTTTAAATTATTTTGATGGAATCCTTAAGACTATATGGCAGCGCTTCTAAAGCTGTGGGGCGTGTCCCCCTAGAGGGGCGTGATAACTCTACGAATGGGGCGCAAGAAAATGTTGGGCGATCCATTAGGGTGGGCGAGAATGGTGGACCTTCAACCCTGGACCTCTTCCCCCTCCCCTCTTAAAAAATTCCTGTGTGCTCCACTGGTACTGTACAATGTATTGGATAATTAAGTGATCAATATAAAGTTCAGAACAGGTTTAATGGCGGCGAATAGTGGCTTTTCCATTGACTTGTCATATACAAAATTTTAATAATCCTCTTCGTAATTTGTGTGGTTTATAATTGATGTCGTATTGTGGCTTTAGTGTTATAGTCTATTATTATTATACGGAAAGGAGCGCGATGAAAATTATGATGGAAAATTGAGTCGAAAACATTGAGGATTTGAAAAGTACTGCTATAATGTTTCTCCATGGAACTTGTTCCAGAAAAGAACCCTAGAAAAATATATCTTAAAATACTATTTGAAGATGTGAACCCGGGAAACCTGCAACATCTAAACCGAAGTTGAAGTTAAAAATGGTGGGATATTCGAAGATTTATTCATGTAGATCTTTCGAAATCAAACGAAAAGCTTAGTTCGAAGACGAACTGTCAGCAAAGGGATTATTTAAAAAACAGCACTCCAAGAAAAGAGGAAGGTGATGTTTAATAGGAAGGACATCATACTACTTTAGGACAATGCGAGGCCACATGCTGCTTTAGAAAACTCGTCAGAAACTAACAGAGCATCGCTGAGAAATTCTGTTGCACTCACCATACTGCCCATACCTAGCACCCTCAGACTATCACTTAATTTTGTCCTAAAAATTTTGGCAGGGAAAAAATTCAAAATTGAAGAAGATATCAGACAAGCATCATTTTAATTTTTTGCCTGTAGGGATAAGGCATTGTTTAAAAATGGGTTTATAAATTTCCATCACACTGTCAAGACGTCATAAGCACCGATGGTCATTATATTATTCAATAAGACTTACTCAACGCATGAAAAATTCATTATTTTATTTTATTCTAAAAACGGCCAGGATTTGCCGGTAGACCTAATTTAGTGCTGATGTAAAGACAGTATCAAAATGTTATGTTAAATGTAAAAGGAGAAAGGATAAAAGACGCAATGGACGCTGCTTAGTAAGTACCACTGGCGTGGAGTTCTGAATGGGTCCTGTATCAAAATTACTACTGGGTCTTTTTAGATATGAGAACCCTGTTGGTGGGACATAGTTGCACATTTTAGGGTCCTGTAGTTTGGGGGCCCCATATCATTAATACGGCGGTAGCTACGCCCCTGCTCAGTACCTTTCTTTTACATAGTAAATGTTACCTGTTAATCATATAAAATATCATTACTATATATTAAAACTGTTTCTTTCTATCTGAAAGTACGAGTGCATGATATTGTTACGAAATTTGTGTAAATACTTTATATCCGGATGTTTATTACGTTAATATAACTTTCTGTTGTACTTATCTTATGATAAAGAAATTGTAATATACTCAAGCAACGTCGTCTCTTTCATTATAATGACGTTCAATGAAAACAAATTGGCATCGTTTTTGCCGACCATATGGATGATTCTGGAAATTACTGGATAAATCTATAACATCACGATTCATGTCTTAAGCGGATTTTTTGTGAAAGTGCTGGAAGGAAGCCACACAGACTATAAATATCAGTTGCTTGCTGAAACTGAGGAGGTGTTATTTCAGCTGTTGAGGAGTTCACTAGCGAGCGGTAGTTTGAAAAGATAATGTTCATCATTACGTATTTGTGGTTTTAGGCACTGATAGTAATGTCTGAGGGCTGTAAAAGGCGTGAAATTGTTCTGAGACATGGTGCGAATTTTACGGCTGTATACTGAATTTTTTTTAAGAAATGTTTTTCGACAGTAAATTTTATCGTTTTTAAGGAACTTTTTTATTTCTGGGACTTATATATATAGCATAAAATTCACGAACCCCGAACTACGTAACAATTTGCATACTTTATTGAAGAGTAAAACATGATCTTATTTTAACTCCTTTTTATTATTTTTTTAAAATAAAGCATTCCTTACATAGGGAAATGTTTCGAAAATATTCTCCTTCAAACAACGCAAATAAATCCCAAATAAACAAGAAATAAATCCTTTTCCTATTTATCAGACACTTTTCTACTTAAACTATAATAAGATTAGACAAAGAGCTCTTTGTAGCGTTTTGGAATGTTTTACCGTAAAGAAAGAAAAATAATAATACTCACATTTGACGAACCTTTCAAAATTAACTACATTATAAACGTCAGCTCTTCGCAAAATCTTTCGTTTTGCCTTTCAGAATATATATAAAAGTTAGAGCGTCGTTCTAGCAATTAAAGTTAAGAAAAGAAAAACTAATGAAATTTTACGGAATGGGCTTTTAACAAGTCTGCAACATCTGCGGTGAAATTACCACCTTTCGAGCGATAGCAATCAAGGAGTTTAACGAGATTATTATGCGTCTTCTAAACATGCTATTGATCTAGTTAAACTAATGAAGGTAAATCGTCCCTTCGCTGTGTTAATCTTATGTTATGAATAAAAGAACACTTAAGAAAACATGTATATTATCTTGCTGTAGCAAATGCTCTCTGGGAAGAGTTGCTCTTTCTATGTTCTTTTCGAAAGAGAACTAATTTTAGTATTTTAAGCCATGGTGGAAGTTCTTGAATTCATAACCATGCGTAAAAATAGCTGTTGAAAGAATACAAAAGGTATTGAAAGAGCTCCTTTTGTTGTTGTTTCCAATGCCACCTGTCTGACGTAGTCAGATCCAGATCCACGAAATGCATCGTGGCAAGGGACTAGATGTACGCCTGTCATTGGCCTTGAGCCTTGGCGTACAGGTGACAGAAGGAATTAGCTCGGAGAATTCCCGGAAGGGCGATAGATGGCGACACCACCGATTTTCCCCTCCACAATTTAGGCATGGAACTGAAGGGGAGAGAAATATTCTCCAGTCCCCTGCACTCGTGATTCAGCCCACAAGACTTCGAACCCATGGTTTTATCGAGCACGTACTACGTGTGTATTTGGAGGGTATTTGGTCGCATTGGGCATCGAACCCAGGCCTTCCGGTCTGGAATCTGATGCTCTAACCACTAGGCTACCCACGTCCCCGAAAGAGCTCCTAAAAACGTCTAGTGGGAAGGAAAATTGTCTATGAATTATAAACATTTGTCACAGATATTTTGTTGAAGTAAATAAATTTAAAACAGTCGTAAATAAAAAAAAAAACTATGACTTTGAAAACACAAGCAGGTGTATATGTTTCTTACTTGTAAATTTGTGTTCTGAGATGTTTTAAGCCATAGGCCAACTGGACTCGGGCCCAGGGCCTCAGCCTAGGAGCATGCCTAGTCTCGACCTCAATAAGATTCTAATCGAAATGATTTTTATGGTCTAATGTTATTCCCGGACATAATCTACGAAAAACCGGGAATTTCGAACTATACGCCAACTGGCACCCGTGGTAAGACTGCATTATCATGTAATGACTTTCATCCATGTCTAGGCTTAGGCCTACCATTATACATCATCATTACTCATTTAATCAAAAGACTGATGTTAGTTTGTGCCTATGTTTTAGAGTTTCAGGCGCATTTATTTGTCACGAGTTACCGTATGTTCGAGTATTTGACAGTCATTTACTGTCTATTTTTAAGGGTCATAGATGAGCCCCAATGCCGATTTAAGCTCATTTCGGGCGCTGCGGGAAGTAGATCTACAGGCCTTTTGGCACTTGAAGATCGAAATTTATAACCAGAAAACCTATTTAAGACCAGCTTATCCGGATTCCTGGGTACCCTTCCTTTCAAGCTCTTAGTGGACAAACTGGTACTGGTGGGCCTTGCTTTTCATGGGGCCTAGGGACACAAGAAATCTCTTGCTGCGTTGCTACTATTACCGTATTTACTCGAATCTAAGCCGCACCCCAAATTCTCAACAAATCTTTGTGGAACATGTAAAATAGAGAAACTACAGGTTCTAAATTATTTTACATTAATTGCCCAATCCAACGCATTTTTTAATTGTATTCTAAGCCGCAACCGATTTTCAGTAGCTTTAATATGGGAAAAAATGTGGCTTAGAATGGAGTAAATACGGTAATGTCCCCTCCCTCCGATCGATGTTGTCAGATCGAGGCCCACGAAATTCATCGTGGTATGGAGGCTAAATTACGTATGTTGTTTTGACTTCTGCTTTGAGCAACACGCAGGTGACACTACATTTTTGTCTTCGTTCCACCAAATCTCGAGGGACAACCCCTGGGGTTGCTTTGAATGTCTCTCAGCCCCTTCCTATACCACCAGGCTCTTGAGAGGACTTTCAGTTCACCTTATAATTAGAGTACCCCTGCTCCTTTTAGGCACAAAACATTTACAATCATCCATGATCTATTCGGACTTCAAGTGCCCTCTGTAGCCATGAATTCGTGGCCGGAATGTCATGGATTCAACTCCTTTTGTCACGAAATACCCGCAGTGTAGTGGAGGTCAATGCGCATTAAATAATTCGAGGTTCAATGTTTCTCGTTGGTGTGGTGCGGTAATTTTAGGGGAGAGTGTTGCTATCTCAAGTATCATTCTCGTCACTTGACGGAGGTTCAAAATAAGGAGGCCCGTCGCAAATAGCCCTCGTATTGATTTATAGTGTGACATTAATATAGCACTTCCTCACTCACTTTTCGGACTTCAAACTCGGGCCCTTGATAGAGCAGTCAGCGTTAATGGCCACTATCCCATCTTAGTGGTTCTTGTTTACTTGCAATGCAAAGAAATGAAGACGATTCCCCAAAAAATTCAAAACATTACCTTAACTAAGGTAAAACCGCCTAATAATTTCATAATCCTTACGGTTGTTACGTAAATATTCGGAAAGCAGTTAACAATAATTTTGAGAGATTTCGCTGGAAAAATGGACCCAAAACAATAAATGTTCAAAATACGGCATTGATGACAAACGAAGAACATACACGGAATTAGATCTTCCTTATTGGCTGTTTACCGAGGTATTTGGCGACGTTTTTTGGTCTAACATAAAGGGTCAACGATATAATACACAAGTGCCAAAATTTATTATTTTATCATATTACTTTCCTTAGTGTTTTAATCTATTCATTTATTTTGGAGAGGAATAAAATGTCTTTATTTTTGGCCGTTTTTTCCCAATACCAAATGCACTTTTATTTTAGAAAAAATACGCATTTGTAGAATGTTTAATACATTATTTATATTGTACAATAACATAAATGTCCATATGTGTTAAAATGAAGCAAATTTATGTACAAATGTTCTGAGTTTCTATCTTTATTTTTTAATGTTAGTGAAAATACAGCTCTTTTACTTTAATAGAAAGAAAGAAAGAAATATCTTGTCTGTGATGCTATAACATAAAATTCAATCAAGGGTTAGTCAACTTCTTGTGGAAGAAAAAGTTACTACTTCTAAACCAGCACTATTGGCAGGCATTATCAGTAATCTTGTTCTGACCAGATGTACTTCTTCCTTTTTTTGTGGATGTAGTTTACATTTTTTCTACCCTTTGTTCAAAGAGACGTTCCTTATAATCAACCATTTGCTTCTGGGTCTTTACTACAAAAAGAATTAAACTTGAATTTGAATAGTTAAACAAAATTAAAGCATTGCATTAAGTGCAACGAAAAATTCATGCAATGTAATATTATTTCTGAAAGGTATTTAACAAGTCAATGTTATTCATTTTTCTTCAGACATAATGAATTCACGTTTTCTCTGAAGTGTGAATGACCACATGTGTCTAAAGCTCTAACCACATGTATCTAAGTTATTAAAACTGAACATTCTATTTATACATAACTAACTGTGTTACTCGCCCTTTTCGCTGGGTATTTAATGATGTTGTATGAATATGTGCTGTTTGTATATGTATAAACTATTTATATATAGGTCTTAGAATTAATCGTTTGATTGTATTGGAAAACATTCTTATAACCCTGAATTCTTGATTTAAAAAAGAAAAGGAACAACTAAAATTGAAGTAGAATTATCATTTACGATCTCGTAACTTCCTTCCCCAAACCGAATGCTCATGGCTATCTCAACTCAAACAAAAGAAACATGTTTGTCAAATTTGAAGTTTTGGTGTAATAGTTGAAAAACGGAAATATTTTTAGCAATATGCCCGGAGTCGATTTCCGAAAGACTCGTTCTTAGCGGAAATCAACCGAACACAAAAAAAAAACATGCTTACTGATGGGGGCCGCCTTTCCATAAGGATTACAACAGTAATTTGTATATCGTCCCTGTTGTTGTTTACAAGCAGAGGAATTTTTGGGAGTGTCTCTCACCCCACCGAAAAGGGTGACGCATTTCCCACGCCTGGAAGAAGGCAATGTACCCATAAATACATCATGGTATGGGATGTTTTTGGGAATTTCCCGCGTTTTGGGTGAGTTATGGACCGCGGGAAGATATCCCTCCGCTGACTTCAGACCAATCAGAAAAGCTGATTGTGTTTCGAGAAAGAGTCCTCTCCAGAATACACAGGAAAACCGCCGCGAAATATAAGCGCTTGCACGACGAATTTAGACACTCTCTGACACAAATTTTATCACCGATTTTGGTCTGACGACCCTTTGACAAATTGCCGAGGTTGGAGACTCCCGAGATGGCACACCATGTTCTCTCTCTCTCTCAGATCCTAATTCAGTTAAGTGATAATGTATGTCTTTAGTAATTAACGTAATTTAAATGTTTTGTAAATAAATTAAGTGTAATTTAAAGAAGGCTTTTTAATTTAGTGTCCGTTTTATTTGTCTTTAATGATTAATGTCTAAATTTAAGCTATAGTGCGACGCCAAATGTTAATTTAGAACCTGGGTACTAAAGAACGGATAATAAGAATAAATTAAATTAACTTAAGTTATTCGGGCGTTGCATTATAATGGTACCGTGACAGGATTTTAAATTTTTTTTCTTTCTTTGCACCATCATCTGGTGCGCCAGTTGACCAGAATCTTAAAATTTTTGGTCGTTAGAAAATTTTTTTTTTTTTTACATCCTTTAAGTTAGAAATTTTTTTTTGTAAACGTTTCTTGATGGATCATCAGGACAAATTTTCATCTCGTGTGCTACTGTGTATTTTATGTATTGCTTGAATTTGATACTGTGAATTTTTTTTCTTTTTCAGTTTTGTCAGAGAGTCCGTGGTGCAACGATGACGCAGGTACTTGTGCTCTTTAATTTTTTTTTCTCTTTCAATATTGATGTGAATTTTTTTTTTTTTTTTCTCTATGCATGTATTTACGCGAGAGACGATTAGTTAAAAGTTTCATTTAAATTTAAGAGCTCGTGCAGGTAATTCGGCTCGTTAATACAATTCCGCGCTAAAATATTTGAGGGAGACTTAATTTTTTTTTACAATTTTACGCTTCGTCATTTCGAGAGCACGCATTGAATGATACCTGTCTCATGGTTGCACCTTGTTTCATGTTATGTTTTATGTTTTTTTTTTTCAGTTATATCAAATTTTGTACTCATTTATTTAATAATTTCCTGTTATTTAATGAATTCCAGTTAAATTTTTTTTATGCAGTTTGTTTTATGTCTTGATTTTATGCTTAAATGACATAGTGTTTGTTGTTAATATAAATTTTAACTCTAGATAAAATATTTTCATGCTGTGTGTTTTGTGCACTATCTTAAATAAATTTGTAATGCAAGTGTTATTCAATGATAATGATGTACGTACGTCAATTTTTTAATTTTAGTAATTTTAAGCTTTAATTTATGTTTGTGACAAAGGTCAAATTTTGGGGTCTCTGGACACCTGTCATGAAATTTGAATGTTATGATACATACATATTTTAAATTTTTTCCCTATTACATAATTTGTTTTGTGATTATTATCTAGAATTTCAATAATTTTTTTCATATAAAAGGTTCCTTTATTGAATTGTTTAGTTTATGCTGAATTGAATGTTTATAACTGTACTTTCTGGTTAAATTTTTATTTTGCATAGAAGATTAATTTTTTTTAGCAGCATTTTGTTAGAATCAATTTTATTGCTAAATTGTGTTGGTGTATTAATTTTAAGTGGTTGTGTATTACTAAATGATGATAACATTGGAATTTATGCTTGTTAAGATATGGATAGAGATGGTTGTTTGAATATTTTCTATAAGAAATTAGGTTGAAACTTTAATAATTTTTTTTCGCGCATGTTGTTGTTTTTTTATGTGAGATGATTGCTAACTTTGACTTAAAATTTGCGGCTATTTCTGTTAAGTGTTTTAATGCTCTTCTAATTTCTGCGTTGTTTGTTTTGCTATAGATTTGGAATTTTTTTTGTTGTGGTTTATTCAGGGGTTTAGATTAAAATTGTGGTTGTTAAATTAATGTGCAGTCAATCATTGTGTCTCGCTTGTGTGCTAAACTGTACTAGGAATTGAAGGTTTTGTTTGTCGCGATAGTATTTCTGTTGGTTTCGAGTAATTGTGGTTGTTAAATTAATGTGCAGTCAATCATTGTCTCGCTTGTGCTAAACTGTACTAGGAATTGAAGGTTTTGTTTGTCGAGATAGTATTTCTGTTGGTTTCGATTAATTGTGGTTGTTAAATTAATGTGCAGTCAATCATTGTCTCGCTTGTGCTAAACTGTACTAGGAATTGAAGGTTTTGTTTGTCGAGATAGTATTTCTGTTGGTTTAGATTAACTGTGGTTGTTAAATGAATTGCAGTCAATAAGTGTGTCTCGGTTGTGTGCTAAACTACTAAGAATTTTGATTTTTTGGTCGGTCGATATTGTATTTTTTTTCTCGTTGGGGCTAGGCTTACATGTGTTGATTTATGTCAGTGCGGGTAGATTATTTCACTGAGTGTTGACGTTGATTCAATTTTTTGTTCTGGATTTTAGTACGTAGTTCTGCTTGTTATTTGGTAAAAAGTTTTTTTTGTTGTTGGTCAGCTAATGGTGTTAAAAATGTTTCGTCCATTCGTTTCGAAAACGTGGGGAGAGCGCACCCCTTTTCGTCGTATCCCCCTCCCCTGCACGCCATCCGGTATAGGACAAAACAGTTGTTGATTGGAATTTCTGTTTATTGGTTACTCCTTGTCGCAGGGACTCCTCCCCGCGGGCAGCATAATTCAGGGGTGGAATTTTTGGATGTCGGTTTCTTGCCGCCTTAGGAGGGGTCTTCCCTTCGCCCCCCCCACTGCTGTCGCGACAGAGATTCAGCAAAATTTTTCCGATGGGTTTTCGTTTCTTCCCCCCCTTGTTTCCTGTTTTTACGTTACGGTGCTGTTGCTATGAGGGTTTGAAAATGTTGGAATAGGATTGGGTGTGAATTTTTTTTTGTTGTTGTTTCACTACTTGTAAGGAGTTACATAAGTTTGAGTTAGAGATTTCGTGGAATATTTGAGACAGTTATTTGAAGGAGATCGATAAAGTTTGCACTGATGAATTTGTTGAATGGTTGGGAAGGTTTTTTTTTTTGGAGATAGTTGAGTTTGTGTTCAAGGTGTACGTTTATTCGATGGTTGTTTTTTATGGAAATGGATAATTGAATTGAAGGGAAAGTCATGGTTTATTTGAGAAAATTGTTTGATGTACAGAAGGATATTTTGAGTTACGGATTTTGGGCAAAGGAAATACTGAGTTGATATAATTATACGGTATAATTGAGAAAGTTGTTTTGATGTAGATAGGATAATTTGAGTTAATGATTTGGTACAGTTCCGAGCAAATAGTTGATGAACATGGATAAGTTGAATTAATGGTTGTGTGGTATATTTAGGAATGTTTTGAGTTGCATTTAGGAAAGTTCAAGTGGAAGATTATGCGAGAATTTTGTGAATAAGTTGATGAGCATAGATGGTTTTAGTTAATGGTATTGTGGAGCAGTCAACTGATTATTCGGTAGTTGCAGATAAGTTTAGTTAGTGTTATTGAGGCTTCAAATGTGTACGATCGGAGGTAAAAGGCAATTTTGGATTATCGAGGAATCATTTTAAGGTTACTGAGAATTTTAGGTTGTTGTTATAGAATTGTACTTGAGTTATTAATTAGAGGATTTTCGATGAATTGAGTTAGCGGTATTGTTGTAAATCGACGATCTTGTGTTTTTTTTTTTTTTTCGTGTTTGTATATTTGTTGCGCGTATAGTGAAACAATTTTAGTTTTTTTTAATATTATTTGGACTTGTGGATACATTGTATTACGAGGATTGTTAAAAAGTTATGTTGATTAGTTAAGCGATATTTTTTTTATATTGGAAACTGTTTAATTCTGTGTAACACTTGCAATAATTTTCTTTTAGTTAAATTACTTTACTCTGTATGTATCGCCTCATATGACTTGGGTTGCATATCAATTTTATGTTTTATTTTTTTTCTGAAATTTTCAACTGCACTTGTGATTTCTGGAATTCATTTCTCATATGGAAATTCAAATGTATTGAAGGTGGAAGAAAATTTTTTTTCTCTTTAAAGTTTCTTTTAAGCAATATTAATCGTTATAGTTATTTTTTTTTACAATCGGATTTGCAAAATTTTTTTTTATCTTAAATTCATTCTATCTCTTGTGCTGGCGTTTGCGGCATGCAGCAAATCGTTTGCGCAGGGAATGGCATGTTTTTTTTTGTGTTGCATTTGTAAACAGTGGGGGTGCATACTGATCACATGCGCACTCACAGTTTGCGATTCTAAATTTAATCACAGCAATTTTTTCTTCTTAATTTTATTTGTAACCAATGCTCGTAGTGAAGTTTTCTTTTAAAATTCCTTAGGCTACTCAGCATTCTTGCAGGTTATAATTTTTTTTTATCATTTATACGATTAGTTAATTTATAAAATTTTAATTTGCAAATCTGAATTAATTCCGTTAAATATTTTTTTAAACTTTTATTTGTAACCAATGCTTGTAGTGAATTTTTTTTTAAATTTCTTAGGCTATCAAGCATTCTACGAAGTTACAAATTTTTTTTTCTCTCCACTTATGCACACTCATTGTTTCAATCTCTAATTTTTTTTACTTTTACTTAATTATTTTCATTAAATATTATCAATGCTCTTAGTGAACCATTGAAATTTTTACGCTTGAGTATGTAAAGAGTTCTGCTAGTTTTTTTTTATGGTCTGGGACTTTCACTTCACACTGGTCGTGTCAAGATTTCGATGTTAAACGATTATGAAGTGTCTGTTTCTGAGCGCCACGCTTGAATTGTATGTAAATGTTTTCACTGGCGTTTATTTCTTATCAATGTATTTTGTTCAACACTCCTAAGTGTTGTTTTATTAGTTGCGCAGTTGTTACATACGCCAATTTTGTATTCTTACGTGTTATTTGTCTTAATATTTTTATTATTTAGTGGCACACGATTCTTTGTGATTGTTTAATTATTTCTATTTGTCAGTCTGTGTCTGATGTTTTTGTGAATTGTTTGGGTGATCCATTCAGTAAAATTTTTTTTTCTCCTCTTCGTACATTACCGTCATTGTAGTTGTTGATAGTTAATTTGGTTTTGGTCAGAAATTGATTGTATTTTTTTTTAACATTCTTATTTTCATTTTATGAGCGGTGAGAGGAGTTGGAAATTGGTGCTTGGAGTCTTCAAGGGTCGTCACAAAGGGCCAAGTTTAATTTTTATCTCATAACTGTTTCATTACTAATATGGTTTCCCTGGGAGACAAAGTTTCTGTTATTTTTTTTGCAGTTTAGCAGATTTCTTTAGCAATATCTGAGCGACGATGGAGCTGCCAACATCATGGATGAACATGGACAGAACCCCTCATAAGACGTGGACAGCTGATAGTGAACCAGGAGTCTACAAATTTTGTTCTTGACATAGACATTTGCCGACGCTAGGCCAATTCTGTATTTCGTTTGCTTACTGAAATTTTTTTTTTATTATTATTCATTTTGGTTTTGTTAATCTGAGAGAGGGAGGAGTGATGGGGGCCGCCTTTCCATAAGGATTACAACAGTAATTTGTATATCGTCCCTGTTGTTGTTTACAAGCAGAGGAATTTTTTGGGAGTGTCTCTCACCCCACCGAAAAGGGTGACGCATTTCCCACGCCTGGAAGAAGGCAATGTACCCATAAATACATCATGGTATGGGATGTTTTTGGGAATTTCCCGCGTTTTGGGTGAGTTATGGACCGCGGGAAGATATCCCTCCGCTGACTTCAGACCAATCAGAAAAGCTGATTGTGTTTCGAGAAAGAGTCCTCTCCAGAATACACAGGAAAACCGCCGCGAAATATAAGCGCTTGCACGACGAATTTAGACACTCTCTGACACAAATTTTATCACCGATTTCGGTCTGACGACCCTTTGACAAATTGCCGAGGTTGGAGACTCCCGAGATGGCACACCATGTTCTCTCTCTCTCTCAGATCCTAATTCAGTTAAGTGATAATGTATGTCTTTAGTAATTAACGTAATTTAAATGTTTTGTAAATAAATTAAGTGTAATTTAAAGAAGGCTTTTTTAATTTAGTGTCCGTTTTATTTGTCTTTAATGATTAATGTCTAAATTTAAGCTATAGTGCGACGCCAAATGTTAATTTAGAACCTGGGTACTAAAGAACGGATAATAAGAATAAATTAAATTAACTTAAGTTATTCGGGCGTTGCATTATTACTTAATTTCAGGACTTTTGGTCCTGTAGTTCGGAAACGGGAATTTTCTTTTATCTATACTCATCAGTAACTCCCCGCAACTATCCACATTAGTCGATTTCCGGGAAATCCGTTCTTAGCGTATCTCTTTTGAAAAAGAAGCATGAGAAACAAATTTCAAGTATGTGGGTCTAACTATTTAAAAAAAAAGGAATTTTTATCTATAACGCCCCGAGATCCATCGCCACCCCTCTTGGAAGTCGATTTTCACCAAATCCGTTTTTAGAAGAACTTATCTCCATGTAAGGAACATGCCTACCAAATTTCAAGAATGTAGGTTTAATAGTTCCAAAACGAGAATATTTATCTATAACGCCTCTCAGCCTTTCACAATGCTCTTTGGGTGTCGATTTTTGCAAAATTCATTCTTAGATTATCTCTACTCCACAAAAGAAATGTGTATACCAAATTTCAAGTCTATAGGTGTCCTTTAGTTCCGGAGATATCATGATAGTCGCTTTTCTCCATATATAGACAACTTAATTTTGTAATGCTTTTAAAACTATTATTATATATATATATATATATATATATAGTGTAATAAAAGAATATTCAAATGTTTTTTTATATATACTGCCCACTTGACCGTGAGTATTCTATTGTTTATTATTACCAGAAATAGTTTTTTAGGCTTGTTAGTACAACGCTTTGCAAAACTAAATATTTTTCAAATAGAAAATGCACATTTTCATTTGTGGGGGAAAAAACCTCTAAAGTGAAGGAAAATGAACAACTTACCGACATATTGACAGATTCAGCGTGAAAATCTAAATTTAAGCAAAAACTGCTCCTAAATTTTAGTTGACATATTCATGAAAAATACGCAGGATTCTTTACACAGCTATAAGCTTTGTAATGCCATTCTGCACAATGTATTTAAGTGAAAAATATTTCTCATCATAAGTGGCTACAAAAGCAAAATATGGAAAAAAAATTAAGCACAGAATATGAAATGCGACTCCATATGATTTCAATACACCTAGACTTCCACAGTTTGTGTAAAAAAATGGAAACACACAGTCAACTTATTAAATGAGTCGTTTTCTTTGAAAGTGATGCAAGTCCATTTTTTTTTAAAAAGTTTATTATAGGTTTGATAATTGCAGAATTAGTACATTCCTTGAGAGCTGGTATCCCTTTTTCTGTGCGGCACCCATATAGGCGAAACCAATTACCAGAAGTAATTTTGACTCCCAGTTTCCACCCCAGAGAGAGGCACCTGAGCTCTGATGATGCGAACTTTGTTCTAAGAATTTAATTTTGCCTAGAGCATCCAAGCCAAACAGGCACTCAATGGATTTTTATATGCCGCATAATCATACGATATGAGCGATGTCGATGAAAATCCACCAACTTGGGCTGGGTTCGAGCCCGTAACCTTAGAAGCAGAAGGCCAACGACAAACCATCCCCGCCATCCAGCCAGCTTAACAAAAAGTTAATTACAATATTGAATACAATCTACTATGAGCTTCTTATGTATGAACAATTCCCCCCAAAAATCCTTCAAAGTTTTCATCATTTTGCGAATATAAATTTTCGTAATAAAATTGTGAATATAATTGATTTATAAGTGGCAAAGATCTCCAAATATAAAATGGAAAACGGCTCAAATATTAAATAGGTGACACTTAAATCACAAACTAATGCTATTAATGTGAGTAAATTGTATTAAAATTACATTAAAATGTTTTAATAGATGCAATGCTTTTATAATTCTATGTGTGCGTGCGTGTGTGCGAGGAATAGGACGAGGAAACACCTCAGTTCTAAAGGTTCCGTGAGCCTGAAAAGTTTAAAGATCACAGCTTTAGAGTAACCAATTAGCAGTCTTTTTAGTGATGTATTCCTGGATCTAATAACTTTCCCGCAATTTATATTTTTGGAAAAGTATGTTTCTTTTTAACAAAGATATTTAAATTCTCTATTTCGATCAGCTTAATTTTATTCTTCAAGATAAAACATTTTTTTTCTTCTTTTTACTCTGACAAATTGAACAGAAAGTGTTACCTGTGTGCAACTAGGTAGTAATTTACTTTTTTCCAAAAATGTATCTTATTTTGTGAAAGAAAAATACGTTTGAAAAATGACACTAAGCTAAGCTAAAATCTTTTGTTGGAAAAATTAGATTCGGGAGACAACAATGACATATTTTGTTTTATTTTTCCACTTTGTCCCGTTGATAAATAAATGCTTCCATAGTTCCATCCATTTTAATCCAAAACGAAATTTAAAGAAAATAAAGCCAAGTTTTTCCAAGTCTTGTAATCTTTTCAGTATGTCAGCCCCTCTCCCCCCTTCCAGACAATAACTATTCTTTCGCGAGAAATTTTAAATTTCTTTTGCTTCCCCGTTGTCAATTTATATTGCTTATAGAAATTGAATGTCGTAATCCCTTAGGAATTATGTCTTTTAAAAGCACAGATTGTTAAATTTCCAGTTATTGGTTGTCTTATTTTTTCAAGAATAAAATTTTGAATTTATTAAAATATTTATCATAATAGATGCATCCTTTGCTTGTAAAATGAGATAATTATTGTTAGAAACCACAAAGCTTATCATAATGTATCTTTAGTTTTAAAATATGCAGAATATTTTTTTTCTTTTATGGAAGCAAATATAATTTGTTTATATTTTAAATAAATTCTATTCCTGTATAGAAGGAGTGAAATAACCAAATTTTTAGTATAACAAAGAAAAAATATTTTTTATAATATTTTCAACTAATTATTTTTTGAATTTTACTCAAATGGCGGAAAAATTCAGTTTTGAAAATTATCAACTATCAATAGATTTAAAAAATAGTTTCGATAAAAATAACGATCGTCTGTTAATTATTTATTAATATTTAAACATTTATCTATATCTATAGCTGACTTTTTTTTAAAATTAAGTTAAAAATAATACTATAACATCTAGCTTAAGAAGAAAAAGAATACAAAATAAGCATTCCAAAAATCTAAATTTCTTTGATACTTAAGAATTGATATTACTTACAATTCCCCTTTTTTTCGGAAATTAAAATGAGACTTTTGTATTTTGTGGAAAAAATAAAATGTTTGTTTCATTATATAATTCGAATAATTTAGAATATTCAGCTTGAATGCGTGTGATTTTACAATCTGGGTCTTTCAATTATTAACAGAAATTTCGAAAGTGAAAATCAATACAAATAAAGGTATAACAAATTTATTCAACAAAAATTAAAATTAAACATTTTTTCTATAAAATATACGGCTATTTTTTACTAAAATTTTAAATTTTATCTCCATATTGTTTAACGTGTTCTATAAAAATTTGAGAAATTCATCTACTGTCTGAATTGTAAGATCATTCGTACATGTATTTTAAGATATTGTCTAAATAATTACATTAGGACTGCGTTCGAAATTCTTAATGCTGTATAATCAACAAGATAACTTTGAAACAAATTCAAATTTTAAGGACGCTAATTTTGCGCTATATTTTTTTATATACTTTTCCAAGTTTTCTTCTTTCAGTGACATTATTTGTTTAATTCGTATAAAAATAGAACCAATTATATATTTATTTTATAACCTTTACTATGAGAATTGCATTCAAACTGAAGTAGATGCTTTAATGATATGCAAAGAAAATTTATGTTATTTTCAGAATAATTTTGATTATCACGAATAAAACTTAGAATAAGCCGTAATTGTTACAATGTGCTTGATTTATCAAAAAGATAAATTCTCCCTTTTTTAATTTCCCCATTTTAAATCTATGAAAAAACTTTAGAGATTTGGAAAATTATTATTTACCTTCTTTGATATGTATTACTAATTGAAATATCCACTGTTACTCTGGAGTTAAATATTTTTTAAGACAAATTTTGTTTCGAGATTAAATACAGATCCTTAAAAAGGGTTTAGATCCTCCTCCTATTTCGTTAAAGGGAGTTGGAAACGTCTCTCTCTCTATATATACTGACAATGTTAAATTGGCTGTTTTCGATGTACCTCTTCTCAAAATCCGCTATATGTACATGCTTGCAATTTTTCATACACAATTAAAGTACACCTCTCTCGTTATACTAAAATGAGTTTTTAGCTAATTTTGAATTTTTGAATAATTTATGAAATATTTTATCAAACATTGCGAAATTTGACCCTTTTTTCACATAAAAACATTAGTAAAAAATAAATGCTTGATTTTTTTTACAAAAAGCTCATTTTAGTATATATTAGCCATCATTTTAAATATGTCAAAAAATGTGCGTACCTGTAAGCAATAGATTCTCAGAAAAGGTACATCGAACATCAAAATTTACATTTTGAGATAAATTGTTTTTAATCTATACAGTGAGACTTCTAATCGGCCAGGAAATAAAAAAAAATAACATGCTCTATTTACAATGAAAGATACATGTTTTGGTTTATAACAGACGTTAAACTTTTAAGGAAAAGCGAAGTACTTTGTCTGCATTTTTCGCCATTCAAATGGGCGTGGCCCAGTTTCATTGATTATTTAAAAATAGGTTTCAAGGGCTTCTAATTGCCCTAAAGGTTAAAGTAAGGTATTTTTAGAAAGGTTAAAATCTATACAATTTGAAAATGTAAAAATTTCAAATTGTCAAAAAAATAAGATTTTAGCTTTCCAACACCTCTTAAATGATAAGGATTTCTGCGGGCATGAGCATTATTTCCTATCCCAGTGTTTGAAAACTTAATTAATAATGTGGAAAATTGACGCCACCAATGTATATTTGTGAAGATCCCCTTGGATCTCACTTTGAGAACGAGAATGATTTTGAGTCAAAGAAGAACCAGTAGCCATTTTAATGAATAACTATCTTTATATTTGGTTGTCTTTCCCAAATAGAATCAAAGACTTTTAATAACAAATAATTTAAAGTAGATATATGAGGTTTAAAAGGGACTTTCCTTTATATTAATTTAAATATTTAATGATCCAATTAATTAACAATTAGAATATCGATCACGCAGAGATTACCGCAATAAGAGATCCCAGAATTATATTCAATAATGTTCCTATTGAACATTTAATCTCACTCCTAATATAAAACTTTTTTGAGACTTTAATTATAAATCAATATTTACCACACTGCAGCTCAGCTCTTCCTGAGATTAATTTATTCACCTAGAAATCTTCAATAATAAATCTCTAACTTCACTATTATACCTTCCTGCTTCAATCTCTCTCTCCTATTGCTTTTTACTTTACTATTCCGTTTGACTTAAATACATTATCTAATCTGCATAATAAGGAATCCCTGTCCTCTTTTTGGAGCTGATTGTAAATAGGTAGGGGAAATAAATTTTTTTTCCCTAAAAAAGACATCTCAGAAGGTTAGTGATAAAGTTCCGTATAGATTTGTCACATATTGAAGGTGGACGCATTCAAACAGTAAAATTTGGTAATTTATTTATTGTAAAATTTGTTTGATATTAAATTAATGAAACTGTCAATAACTAACTGTTTAATACATAATTAATACACTCTTATGCTTATTTATTTTCTAATTGGGCACAAATAAATAATTGTACCGTAAATTTTGGAGGTCAATGTATACTTAAAGTTCATTAATCTGACAGCTTTTTCCTTTTTCTTGATCAAATACGGGTTAGAGTGAAATACTGGAATCCATTTTATCTAATATACGGGTCATTTGAATTAAGGTCAAATTTCAAATGTATTGGGAGCTTTTCTCAATGATTATGAAATAACATTATTTACCCTTTCATGAAAGCTAAATTTTTTACTTCAAGTTTAAAACCAATAAATATTTCCTTATGTAAAAGAAAACCGTATTTTGTGCAGTACTATTTCTTCAATAAATTTTACAATTTAATTTAAAAAACAAGGGGGGAGACCACCTCTGTTCTCATTACGGCGGACAAACTCCCATTGTACTAATTATACATCTGTTCCTATTCATTCATCAAATTGTAAAATTTTAATTTACATGTAGTATGTAGTTCTCAAATTCGCCATCTGGTCTAATTGCTTAGCATGCAAATTTTCAATTAATCTCTTTAAGAATTTCTTTTTTTCGTACACTTTATTTTTCAATTCCTACTATTAGTTTACTCTCTTCCTATATATATTTATTTCTATATATATATATTTTGTTCAAATTTTTTCAATCGTTCATCAAATTCTTTCTAGTCATCCATTCAAATTCAAATACATTTTTTAAAACTTGTAGTGGATGACACTTGGTGTTTATATAGTTTTTTCAAATATTTATTTATTAAGTTTTATTTTTTAATTTTAAATTAATTTTGAGTTATTTCTCATGAAGTTAGAATGCCCACCACACACGACAGATGGCGCGAATAAATTTTTCAAATGAATTTTTTCTTAGCTTCAAATAATTTTTTTAAACTTGTTGTGGACAACAATTTATGTTTATACAGTTTTTTCAAATATTAATTCATTAATTGAATTGAATTAAGTAAAGTAAAATTTTTATTTGTTGGGGTAAGTAGAAATTGCCTTACTGTTTTTTTATTACTACGTTTCTTTTTTTTCTCTTTGTTTTCGCAAACTTCTTTCTAGATGTTCCTTCTCAGTTAAATTCAACTCTTTACGATCCATTTTTGCTAACTATACCTTACGTATGAATAAATTTATTTCATCATCCAGAAAAACCTTTTTTTTTTCTTGTATAAAGAGAAAAAGCTGATATCCATTTTATGTAACACAATTTGATTAAATAACTTTCGAATTTAAATTTTGCTAAACACAGTTTCTTATATTAATAATTTAATATTACGTGATTCTTAAAACTACTGTTGCATATTTATCTCGGTCGTAAAGACAGTATTATGTACATATTAAAAATGCACAAGATCCTTCAACAGGTACTTTTCATTAAATATTAAAGTTTAATTATCTTATCGTGAGCATTTGAGTCATTGAAAAAATGAATGCAACCTAAAATTAAAATGAGAAATATAATGTGTGTATTGCATTATATATTTTATTATTAAAACCCAAAATATCTTATATTCATTGGAAGTATTAAATGCGGTATTTGTATTTGAAATTAAAAATGCTACTGCATTAATAAATTATTACTGATAAAAAGAGGTTAAGTGAGTCTTTATCTCCCTGGAAGGTTAAATATGGTTGAATTTTAACTAAGAACAGACTGTGTGAATGTATGTGTATAATGTTATAAAGTTAATACACTGCAATTTCTCGCTAGCTATTGTCTCTAATTTCTTCCTCAGTGTACTTTTACAGAATAAAATTTATTTATATAAATGCACTACTGACTATCAGAACTGCACCATGAAAGAATGGATGACACGAACTTCACATCCACATGAAAGGAATAAAATACAAGAACGTACAAATAATGAGTACAATTGAACGGCGCAGGAGATAGAAACGGCATCTTAAATTAAGTATAAAAGGAAAGTTACACAAGACGTTTCTCATCCGGAAATTACTTTCGAATGTTGGTTGTTTGAGAGAAGATCGTGTTATGTCTTGCATAAAATGAAGAAACGATTACTAACCATTGTTTCTAGGGGCAGGATAGTAACCTATCGGGAGTGCGGTTAATTGTTCCACGATAGTGTTACTCGTATTAATCTGAATTCAACCAAAATGGAATCGATGTGACAAGGAAATACCGAAAAAGATGGAATGGTACCGAATGCAATGCAAAATCTTGACTGCCTCCTGCCAATAACGCCTGAAAGAGCAACTTTTTTATTTGGCGATGTTCTTTGGTTTGGCGAAATTGGTTGGCCGTATAATACCTAAGAATCAAGTATTTAATTATTCAACTAGCATCATTGAGTCATTAACATTGATGTCAATTATGTGCAGATGCGATAATAATTCTAAAGGTCATTAAGGTTGTCTTTTTTTTCGACGACTGTACATATCATTGTTGGCAAGTTTTAAACAAAAAAGTCGACAGTAAGGCACAAATATTATACAGGAGTTAGATATTATACGAAATAAAATATTTTTCATAAGAATTTTTATACCTCATGTGCGTGAATATTTTCGAATTTAAAAATCTCTTTTTCATTATTTACGAAGCTAATTTGATATCCACCAAAATGGTGGTCAGTACATTTCTATTCTAAATATGGCCGGTTATCACTGAAAACATGGTATGTACTAAATAAAAAAAAGGGCTGTTACTTGATAAGGCAGGCAAATATTGTAAAATTACATGATTTAGGAAAAAACTAAATAAAAAGATGAATTAACAAGAAATGCACTTACATTTTTCGTGGAAAACGGCGCTAAACAGTATGAGTAGCAGGGATAAAAGAGAATGTGAGGAATTCATAAATTCCGAAAGAAAAAGAAATTTAAAAAAATACGGTGTAAAAAAATATGTTAAAAGAATTTGAGCGTAACGGACGGATCGACTGTTGAGAGGGGGGGACGATGACTGATAATGGAATGCAAAAATTTATGAAATCATTTATCAAAAGTTAAATGGTAGAAATTCACAATTTGCTAACTGTAGAAAATCAGTTTTTTCTAACAGATTTATTAGTATGGCAATGCGAGCTTACACCGTAAGATCTGAAATAAAGCATTCCTCAAACGAATTTCTTACATTTTTTTTAAAAAAACAATCAACATATCTCCACCACAGTTATCACGCAGCTAGATATTAACAAAAAATGAAAACATTCAACACCTTTAGAAAACAAAAGATATCAAAAATGGGAATTTGAATAACCTTTTTTCCCCATGATAACTTAACATAGAACCCTTATGTTTTTATTTTTATTTATTATTATTATCCACAGTTACTCATCAATAACTTTTGAGATATCTCCATAAGTTCATTTAAATATTCGAAAAGTAGTTATACCAAGCACACAACAAAAACAAGCTAATATTGTAACGTCCCAAAGGAAAATTGCTAAAATTTTTAAAAATCAAACTAATTACTTGAAAGTAATAGGATTGTCAAATTAAAAAAAACAGCCTCATGCCTAATCACTATAACAACAACTACTGCATGATACATCTTCTACAAAAAAAAATAATAACGGTGCCAAATTCTAAAATTCGAAGTATCCATATTGCAATATTATCACCTCAACTTGGCAAACATTTAAAAGAACAATTTGGCGGAAGAGTCCTTAAAGTACTAATGTAATACCTTGAGAAATTTCAGTGCATTTCTATTTCCCGGTGCAGCCGATAAAGACGCCCAAAGTGATAAACCGACTCTAACCGGAATATTCCTGGTACCCTTCTATCAACACATTTTTAAAACAAATCACGGCCACAAAGTTTTTGAACTAACATTTACTAGCATTATTTTATGTATGTTGTCGCCAATAAAGTCTGCTTGGCGAGATTTGCCCCGGCGAAACCGAAAAGTACCGAAATTTCTAAGAAATAAATGAAATAGTAACGAAAACATGAAAAGACTGTTCCTTTTTAAAATATGAGTACTTGCGTATTAATCCCATGACAGCGATTTCTCGCCAAATAATAATTTCCCGCAGAATATTTATCGCCTTAAATTAGAGTTATGGCTACCCGTTTTTCATTGTATGCCCATATATATAGCCTCATGATTATTTTTTACATCCTGTAATTCGCCAAAGTTGTCCATCGATTTAAGAATGAATGATAAGTAAGCATTAAAATAGGTGTCAGTTCGTAACTGGAATATTTTGTACTTACATATTATCGCGACAATCGTCATCTCTATTAATAACCTCGCCAAGTTGTCAACCCCGGTTTCATATGCGTCATACGCACTGAATAGTCAACAATGTGCTTCGTTTCATAAAATGTCGCCAATAGGTTACTATAATAAGTAAGCATGAAATATATATTATGTTTTTCATTTTTGCTTTAGATATTTATGAAGATATTATAATGAAATAATGATAATGAGTAAATAAATTATATTTTACTTTAAGAGATTTGGTGATATTGAATGCTTATCATTAATTTTACGTTTATTTTTATTTTTACAGATTCACGCTCGAATCTATCCAAATCTCGCAACTCTCGTATGTGTCCAACGAATTATGAAATAAAACATCGATAAAAATAAACTTTTAAGAGCATCATCCATCGAGGTAAGTGTTTCTCTTATTATCTATCAATTTCTCGGTATAATTTTTCTGGGAATTTTTACTGCCAGCTCTGCAAACAGAAAAGTGACTGCTGGACCGGAAATGACTTGCTTTGCGTATCGGGACAAACAAAATGTCGACCAGTATTCTAGAAACGCTTATCAATTTATAAAGAGCGCGAACACTGTTTTTAATTAAAAGGAGACGACACGGTGCGCAGTTTTCTTGAATGGCATTGTAGCGCCCACGCACACAGAATGCATCCCATTGTTTAAACAAAATAAAAGATAACTGTTTAATTTCATTCTACGTCAAAATTCTTTCGTTTCAGACATGTTAAAAGTTGAGAGTACAAAGAACAGCGTCTTATTTTCTGAGTTAATTAATTTGTAGAATCTTACCTGATGTGCTCTGCACATATTAATTCTTGCTTTATTTACTTGTCTAATCTTCCCTGTTGCCAGGGTTTTTAATAACATTAATTCAATTTTCAATTTTGAACTTTTGTAATTGTTGGTTTCTGTTCCACTCACTCTATAATGCGTCCTCGAAACCTAAATGATACCCTTTTCTACACACCACGCCATCTTCAAAATGTTTTTAATTGTGGCAACCCGCTTCCAGGGCCGGCTCTATCAGCTTTGCCACCCCGGACAAAAATAAAAAATTCCGCCCCTCTCTCTTTAACAAAAAGTTTTAATTAGAATAGGTGAACTGTACACATAGAAGCACACCTATAAAACTTGAATAATTTTTGCAAACTAAAAAGGCGGCATAGTAATTATATTTATTATTTTAAATCTTAAAAAATACAAAATAATTCGAAGTTAGGAATAGAATTACCTATTTGAAAATGTAAGAGAAGGAATCCCCCATTTCAGCAGGTCAATTTCTTCGAAAAAGAGTCTATTAATAGTGAGGATCACAAGTGTTTATTTTAACTTACAGTAACGACACTCGAGACTAAAATAAAACACCTCATGAGGCCCTCTACCTACCAAAAACGCTAATTACCCTTGTCCAGTTTTGGATGGCTGAAAATGGACATCGTATGGGTGAAAAGAATGTCCGCTGTGAACCCACTCCGGATTGGGGAGAAAGTTTTTACTAGTAAAAGACGTGTAAACCTATCAAATTTCATGGTTTTACATATACTCTCGCCTCGAACGCTTCAAGTCTCAATATAAAAGAAAACTGACATTAAACATACTAAGTACAAAACAAGGAAATAAGATACATTAAACGAAATACCAAATTCCCACCTAATTGTATTTCAGAAAATATATAAAATTCTTTTGTAACAATGAAAAAATATTTCTCTCAAATTTGATCGAAATGCTGCCCTTAAAATTTGCCGCCCCGGGCACGGGTCCGGTTTGTCCGACCCTATAGCCGCCCCTGCCGCTTCTCACTCAATGGTCCTTTGTTTGGAATCCATTACTGACCAATAACGAGTCCGTCTTTCCATCAATTAGACTATCATACGCTCTTTCAGCCACATTAAGCCAATCGGGAAAGAATTACAATTATGAATTAACTTATGCTTAATCTCTCACTTCCTTGGATACTTCATAATGCTTGCTGTATGGCAATCTTTAATTTATCGATATCTAAACTTAAACATTCGATTGCATATTTTCATCTATCTCCTGCTTTAAAAACGACTCCTGGTTTTTAAAATGGAAATACAGTCGAACCTCTATATTGCGAATTGTTCCATATAGCGAAATTTTTCCTGGAACCAAGGACATTTCATGATTTTCTTCATAAAATAACCTCCCTATAGTGAAGTGCATTTTCTATATAACGAACTTTTTTTTCTTGCAATTCCATTTTTTCCCGCCCTATTTTTAAAGTATATTTCCGGGCACTTCAAGTTATTCTCTATTAACACATTATATAGTTGTCATAAATCTTGAACTGGTTTTTATTAGGTGCCTAATTCGCCGAGAACAATAAAATTCTGAAAGTTTCATCCAAGAAATACAACCTTTAACCCCCATTGTGTAGTTTACTTGAAACATTTTCGATATCCTCTTACACCCTCAGTAGAGTTCTAGTTATAAAAAAATGTATATTTAAAGTTACTTTTATGCTTTAAATCAGTGATCCGCAACCCCCGGTCCGTGGATCAAAAGGAGCCGGGCCGCTTAAAGAACATTAACCTATTTTCATTTTATTTTAAGTGGTATATTTCTCTCTGATTTGCACGCTTTCCACAGAAATCACTTTACATTCCACTTTAAATCACTTATATTCATTTTCGTAATACCTTAATTGTATTTTATTCTGAAGGTATATTTAAATGTGTAACAAAACACAATCGAAAATATAAACAATCAACATCCGACTCTCAGCGGATCGTGGTAAAATTATCAAAAATTGACCGGTCCACAGCGATATAAAGGTTGAGGAGCACTGCTTTAACTTGTAGAAAATGTCTGAAAAATTCATTAATTTTTGTAGAAAATTATTTTCTTAATGTCAAAAATACAATGTATTCCTCGACATTCTTTTTTCTTATTTTCCTTGCAATTTCCTTTCGTTTTGTTATATTATGGGTAAGATTTATAAAATAAACACACATTGATTTACAAAAATGTATGAATAATTCTTTTTTTTAGTATGTAGTGTGTATAAATTTAAAATTTGATTTATGTGGTTTTTTAAGAAAATTGAAAGATGAATCTCTAGGTAACGAATTTTCCATATAACGAACTTTTTCTCGGGATTTAGCGACTTCGTTTATAGAGGTCCGACTGTATATTCATCTATTAGGTTCCCTTGTGCGTCGACTTCCTCAAAACCCGTGAGGGCTGCGGTAGCCCAGTGGTTAAGGTATCCAACCATGGCAGGCATGTCATGAGTTCGATCCAAGTACCACTAAAGACCCGCCGTGTAGGGCAGCGATGCACGTTAAATCTGTCGAGAGCTGAAACGTCCTCCCGTTGGTGTGGTGTGGTAGTTAGGAGAGGGGGTGCCAGCTCAGGTGTCGTCCACGTCACTTGACCATGGTTCAAAATTACGTGGTCCGTCGCCAAAAGCCCTCGTGTAGCTGAACAGTGCGACGTTAATATTAACTCAACTCAACTCCTCAAAACCCGTTCGTAGCAATTCTCTTCTCAACAAAAAACAAACAAAAAAACTTGCCAAATTTGAGGTTTGCATGTCATTTGCTTCAAACTACGAATTATTTCAATAATTTCTCCGCGATCCCTCCTCCTTAGAATTCGTGTAAAAAAAAAAAAAAAAAGACCGGGTCAAAAAAAAAAAAGAGTTGGGTGTATTCAAGCTCACGCCGGGAAGCTATCTTTGCCTGTAAAACTCCATTTCCCGCAACAAAAGTTATACTGCCGGGGAAAAAAAGATACGTGTGTGGTTCAATACTATTATTGTGTTTTCTAGGGAAATAAGACAGTCTTATATTAATGTTTGCAGCAAAAGGCTCATTAGGATTTATTTTCAGGTTATGTTTTATTTTTCATGCATAATAACAGGAATCTATTTATGTTCGAGAGAATCACATATATTCACATATTCCTTGTCGTCATCTTCTAAAACATTGTTTTGAATCTCCAAACCTTGAATGTGAGACTCCATTCTTAACCCATTTATGCCGGTGGTTGAAATATAAACCAACTTTCACAACCTCTTTGCAGGGAAATGTCTGCAGGAATGACTAACTGAATGTTTTAAACGAAATTGCTATGCCCCTGCAAAGCAGGGTAAAGTCACAAATCCAACCACAAACGCTATCTTGAACTTCTAAATTACAAAAAAACTTTCACTCTACTGCTGTTCCAAAAATGAGCACTAGACATAAATGAGTTAAGGCAGTTTTCGCCATGTATTCGACAATGTGGACTTACCGCGGAGCACATCTTCGGACAGAAAAAATGTCTCAATTTTTATAAAAATTTGTGAAATTGTAACTCATACATTTGTTCATAATATAAGGTTTTTAAAATTTCAAAATATTTCATAAATAATCAGTTTTTCCTTTTAACATGTAAAAGGATAGTTCATTTAGCATTACGGTATAGGGAAAAAAATGAGAAACACATTTTATATAAAAGAAAAAATGTGTCAACTCGGATAAAAATGAATAGTATGCTAAAATAAGTGATTCTCTACAGGATAGTGAAACCAGAATATATAATATTAATGTTTGAGTACTTTTATATCTGAAATCAATATTCTAAATTTGGGCCCTATTTAACATTAGCCGCCGAAGTTAGCCTTAAGATCATTGGACATAAATTCTGCCGTCGAGCAGTCTCTAAATGAGCACTTCCTATCCACATAGAATGCCCAATGCATTGGCAGAACAGCTGTCATTTTATCCCACGAAATTCCCTCTCAAATCACGGATCCCTTCCTGCAATCTAGCCTTCAAATTGTTACCGGGCTCATTTCTACCCATTCTATTTTCGATGTAGTCATTGATTTCCAAGCGCAAAGTGTCTTTGTATGGCTTGTTAAAGGCATTGTCAAGTTTTGAAATGGAATGTTATTCCAACGGGATTATGGCGATGATGTTCGTTAGTCGTTAGATGTGCGCTTGTGTTGTATCTGAACTTCGATTGGCCATTGAGTAATGCCCGGTACCTGTTAAGCTGACCATCTATCTAGGGCTTATTCTTAGGAGAAGGATTTTATTGCAGCCATCCTGTAAAAACGTGCTAGAGCTTAATTTTCGATTGAATCTTGCTTACGGGAAAACTAGATAGCATTATTCTCCATCTTAAATGCATGAAGAAGAGTGTTTTGATGTATTAAAACTTTTTGCTATACGCCAGCTCTTAAAAAAAATCTATCTATGATGTCTAATATTCTATAAATTCAAATGTTTGTATATTTATTTGTTACTTGTACAAATCCCCACCGTTAACCCCTTAAGCGATCAATTATTTCCCCCAAAATGTTCCAAAAAAGGCACATTTGTCCATTGCATATAATTAAACATAATACTTAACAGAATGTGAAAATGGAAGAATGTGTACGAGCGTGCGTGCGCGAGCGAATATAAATGAACACACGATTTGATGAATGGTGCAATACTTATATTGCAATCACGACAGATTTAATATCGGTTTTTTTATTATCTTCCCAAATTTCATTTCTTCTCAAGCAACAAACTGCATATTGCCCTGCCAATCCGTGTTCTTTATGGATTGTTTTCTAGAATCTAAATTCTTGTCTTCAATGAAAAATTCCCGCTTTTACCACAAAGAAAATCCCGGATGAGAAGCATTTCAATACTACGAACAAATTACATCTTATGAAAACTCTAGCACTGAAAATATCACTATAAGAAATAAAAATATGTGAAAATCAAAGATCAACCGCTTTTATGCTATCAGATCTAAATACTTGAAATTTGACAACCATGTTTCTTCTCTTAAATAGAGAAATCCACGAAGAATGTGTTTTGCGGAATTAAATTCCGAAGGGGGAGGGGGGTTACGGGTGCTTTAAAAATAAATACACTTCAATTTTAGAAATTAAAGACCTCGACTTTTTAAATCTAGAGGTGAGAGTTATAAAAAAGTTTTGGAATTCAATCAAAAGCTTAATGGTAAGACTTAGATATCAATAACTTAAAAATATGCTTATATAGTTATACATTATCCTGATAATGAATTTCTCAGAGAAGCGGATGGGTAACGGCTAGTATTAACCTAAAATATTTTTTTTAAGGAATCACATAGTTAAACAATTTCATTTTTATTTCGGTACTTTTCCGTTTCACCGGCGCAGGCGATGAAGTCGCCAAAAATGATACAGCCGACGCCAAACAGAATATTCCCGCTGGTAACCCTTTACCACTACATTTTCAAAAGAAGTCGCAGTCTTTTCTTCTCAATAACGTGCTTTTCATAAAACATCAACAAGTAATAAAAAATAAATTAGGTCAATTCTTACTTTGAATAAAGGAATAGAAAATATTTTGTTAACGATTGAAAATTTGAACAAGATATATATATATATATATATATATATATATATATATGGAGAGAGTGAACTAATCGGAATTGAAAAAGAGAGTAATTTGTTTGCATTGTTGCAACAATGCACGCCCGGTTAGGTCGAAAACCGGTAATTAATTTTATTTTATTTTAATTAATTAATATTTGAAAAACTGTATTAACATGAAGTATCCACTACAAGTTTACAAAAATTATTTTAACTTGATTGGACGAATAGAAAGTATTTTATTAACGATTATAAAAATATGAACAAGATAAATATATACATCAATAGAGAGAGAGAGAGAGAGAGTTAATAATAGGAATCGAAAAAAGATTAAAAACCAATCAGAACCAATATTTATTAATATGTTTTATGTGTATATTGTGTTTTGTCACCAGTAATGCCACCTTGGCGAGATTTGCGCCGGCGAAACGGTGAGAAAAATACCTTTATTTCTCCTAGATCATTTATTATTATTATTATTATTTGACTTACTGGAGATGGCTACAAACAAGATAAACTCAACATTTTCTAATCGTGATTAATTTGCACTATTCTTTATTTTTATTAAAAGTAATTTCTCTCTATATTTCTCTGCGATTATCGGCAAATTTTATATGAATAAGAAAATATGTTTAATTCACAATTTAGTGGCAATTAATCTTAATAATGAGTTGGTACAAAAAATATTTATTCGGAATAAATCGTTATTTTTTACATCATCCGAATTCAATTCTTTTGATAAGGTTTGTTTTGAACCCAAATCGATGATATTAAATGTACTCAAAGAATATCGATATATTTTCCGAGAGAAAGACGGGAAATTTTTATTTACTCTTGCTATATTTTGAACTTATTTTTTTTCGTTCTTCAAATTGATTTATAGACCCTAAAATCGATAGTAAAATACATTTTCTAAGAAAATGAAGATAGAAGTATATTTTTTATGACATTGTTCTGACTTTCAAAATCGAACATTAAATATAGAGTGTGTGTGCGGCTTATTTTTTTCATTGAATGTATTGAGTTTGTTAGAAAATATTGAGAAAGAGAGAGAGAGCTACCTATATAATTTCATGTATTCTTTATTGGTTATATTTTATTTTGTTTTCTTGGTGAATCTTTTTATAATTCTGGTTAAAGGCAATTATAAATATATATTTAATTATAAAGATTTTGGAGAAGGACGGAAAAAATCGTTTCTATAAATAACAATAAAAATCGTTTGTATAAATAACAATGGTAATATAGAATGCTATAAGAGCATCTGTGTTTTATCACTTTTTTAGGTTTTAAAAGGAATATTCTGTATGTATTGATAGATTATTATTTTAGAAATTGTGCGTTGTTTCAAATCGTTTTTAATTATTAGCACATTTTATATGTTATAATTAGGTTTCTTTGGGACCGAAACGGCAATTATCTCCAACCAACTGTAGAAGAACGTGTGTATGCATATTAGGAATCTTATATATAGAAGTTAGCAATCGCGAGGTGGCTGTGTAAGGTCTAGGCCTATGCTTAGAAGTGATTGAGTAAAAGTTAGAGGAAATACCAAGTCCAAGATTTAACTTACCGGTACCTGTATAATCAATTTAAAGGTGGATCCGTGACCACAAGGATTAGAGACAGATTGAAACCACGTCAGTTATGACAAACAAGGTAGCTGTTTACTAAGGATATAGCGATAAGCACCTTTCATTAAACTATAAGGAAAGTGCGTGTATTAGTGTGATTAGAATTAAGCTGTAAAGTTAAATATAGTGGTCAATTACGTGATTATTTGGTAATACGAGTTGTGTCTTCTCATTCCAGATCTGCTTACTTTTATTATTATTATTACTGTGTATTGTAAATAAGTTACGATCTTAATAAACAGATATTAAGATGAACGATTTGCGTGATTCTTCGTTATTCCCTTCAGAAACTGATCGTGTAGATAATGGAGAACAGGGGCACCCACGGGAGGGGGGCCTCACATTTTGTGTGAGAATTTTTTAACTGTTAGCAAATATAATTTACAATAGAAAATGTTTAGTCTATATACACTAGTGTCCATTAAAATTACTACATAAAGAAAGCGAAATGCTACAGACATAAAATTTTAATGACAGGAAGAAGGTGCTATGATATGCAAGTGATTAGCTTTTCAGCGCATTCAGACAAAGCAGGCGCCGGTAGTGACACCTACAAGGTGTTTAAATGAGAAAATTATTCAGCCGATTTCTCATACATAAATTGCATTTGATCGTCTTTGCCTGGTGAAAAATTGTTATGATGCCTCGTGTAAGAAGCATGAATGCGTACCAGCACTTTTCTGACTTTGATAAAAGTCGAATTGTAGTGTACCGAGATCGTGGTTTATCACATCGTATCATTGCTACTCTCATTGTTCGAGATGTAATGACTGTTAGCAGAATATTGATTCGATGGGTTCAGGACGGTAATACGAAACGTCGTACTGTATCTCAGCCCGCTATCACTAGCAGCTGTGAAAACAGGCATGTTATCCGCAGGGCTTTAATGGACCATGCAGCCACTTCACGAGCCCTAAGTCAAGAATTGGGGTCGTTTGGAAGACAACAAATGTTTGCACGAACATTTAGACGACGTTTGCACCAGCATGGACTCTCAGCTCGGAGACCATGGCTGCGGCTACACTTGACGCTGCATCACAGACAGGAGTATCTTCAATGGTGAGATCAATGACGAACCTCGGAGCACGAATCGCGAGGCGTCATTTTTTTCAGATGAATTCAGGTTTTGTTTACAATCTCAAGATGTTCACATCCGTGTTTGGTGGCATCATGGTGGACGCACATTGGCAGCGTACATTCGTCATCGTCATACTGGCCCATCACCTGGAGTGATGGTATGGGGTTGCAGTTTGATATACGTCTCAGTTACGTCTTGTTTGCATTGACAACACTTTGAACAGTGCTCGTTACAATTCTAATGTGGCTCGACCCTTTATTCGAGCTATGCGATATCCTACGTTTCAGCAGGATAATGCATGACTGCATGATGCCGGTGTTGTACGGACCTTCCTTCATACAGACAATGCTCGGCTGTTGCCCTGGCCTGTACGTTCACCAGATTTCTCGCGAACAAATGGTCAATGGTTGCCGAGCGACCGGCTCCTCAAAATACGGCACTCACTACGGTTGATGAGCTGTAGACTCATGTTGAAGCTGCAAGGGCATCTGTACCTGTATATGCTCTCCAATATTTGTTTCGCTCAGGCATATGTGCTGCCATTACTTCCAGAGATGATTGCTCTTGGTACTGATTTCTCAGGATCTATGCACCCAAATTTCTTGAAATTTTAATCACTTGTGATTTTCAAGATAACATATTTGTCCGATAAATATTATTTTGTATCTGAATTTCTGCCTGATGTAGCAATTTTAATGGCCAGTTGTGTAATTAGATAAACAAAATAATACACTTATCTTTCTCTATATAAAATAAGCTTTTGGTGATGCTGCAATAAATTTATTTATACAAAGGAAAAGTTAGTAAAATGAGTTGTAAAAAAATTAAATTTAGCTGAAGAGTTGCACCAAGAATGATTTACTTGTGAGTATCCCCTCCCGTACATTCCAGCTCTTTCTCGATAAATTCACTTATGTCATAGATCATGATGCTATAGATTTCACCAGTAGTTTCTAGAAGCATACATATGGTCGCTAAGTTGCCAAAAAGGGTCACAGTTTGCCTACAAAAATGTTTTTGTATTCAAGTTTATTGTACGTTTATATATATACAATATTAAATGAATGTTATGTAATTAAATGAATTTTTCATTTCATATTCTGTTGTGTGTGTTCTAAAGCAAAAATCTATTTGATCTTAAAGAAAAGTCCATGTGTGTTTCGAAATATGAATCACATTTTTAGTTCTTTTTTTTTCAGTTATTAGATTACTTTTTCCTGTGTGTCTTATTTAAATCAAATAAAATGTCTAAAGTTCTTAGATTTTTTTTTTATTTCGTTGCATAAGTACATATATTGAGTGTCCAAAAAGTATGACTACACTTTCAAAAATTAATTAAGAATAAACAAATAAAGAGTTTTACGTACGGTTTCTTATGTTCCACAGAGATCTATATATATCAGGCAATCTATATATATATATATATATATATATATATATATATATATATATATATATATATATATATATATATATATATATATATATGTAGAGTGTAAATAGGGCACTTCCACACTGGATTTTGGAAGTAAGAAAAGTTCCTCGGCCGATTGATGGAAAGAGAAAGTCCAATAGCGTGGAACACTAATTTTCTAGACATAGCACCTTTGGACTTTTTGCAGGAATACGTGAAAAATATTGTTTACCAATCTTCAATTAGTGACAATAGTGAAATGAAAAGTCAAATTATATACAGAGGCCATTTAGAGCAGGGGTACTCAACCTTTTTCTCTGCTGGGCCGCATACATATGTAAGCTATTTCACGTGGGCCGCATAGGTATGTTAATTATTTCACGCGGACCGTAACATGAGAATAAATGGGGAAGAAATGCTTTAAGACCAAGATAACATTGAAAATTTAAAATGTGGAAATTTGATCAAAATATTATAACTCCTGTTTTTGCTTTTTAAAATTATTTTTTTATATATAAATGTAATAGCATAATAAATCTATAGCATCCTTTTAATTAACTCTTTTAATAATATTCAAATAATCTTTTAATTATTTGGTTCGAAACTAACACCCTGATCTTAATCGTAATAGACTAATATTATTACATCATAAATCCCTTTCCCGCCCATTGTAACCAATCAGGACTCTTATTGCAAAAATTTCAAGTGGTCTTCAACGTCTGGTATAAAAACCGATGTCTCTGGAATCCGCTCCTTCTTCGCTCGTTTCTCTGTAGACATATAGCCGGCTGCAGTGCGTTCTGTTTGTGTCTTTGTCTGTGTTTGTACCATGATGTTTGCTTCGTTTTATGTTTTGTGTCGTCCATGTTTATCGTAATTAATATGCCTAGGTGTTTAAAGATGTTCAATAAATTGGATTTACTCATCTATCAGATTGTCTCGTCGATCTATCCATAGAAAATGCTCAACATACAGGAGTCACTCACCACCGGCCACACCCTATCCTTTGGTACGCTACAGTACTAACATCCACTCTCGCCACGGCTTACAAAATATTTTACCAATCTTCCAGAAGTATTATATATAAAAATATTACACACACACACACACACACACACACATATATATATATATATATATATATATATATATATATATATATTGTTCAATAACATCAAATTGTAAGCAAATAAGAAAACCTCCTTTACAATTTCT
Organism: Trichonephila clavipes; assembly: GCA_019973935.1. Classification (NCBI taxonomy): domain Eukaryota; kingdom Metazoa; phylum Arthropoda; class Arachnida; order Araneae; family Nephilidae; genus Trichonephila; species Trichonephila clavipes. Next base: position 708,823 of record BMAU01018370.1, on the reverse strand, counting down.
GCATCAGTAAACAGTTTCAATTGATTACCAATAATATAACAAACTTCATAGGATGTCTTTGTTACCACTGTGATATTACCACTCAGAAAACATTCGTTGCTGTTACAAAGATTGTTTAAGAAAGCCTATTTATCACCTCTTGAAAAATATCTTCGAGGAAAAGTATCATTGGATTATATATTCCTGTGTTTACTGGTATTTTTTAAACACAGCACTTTCGTGACAAGTCATACAACTACTGATCCATGTTAGTTTTTCACTACAAAATAGTCACCCCCCCCAATCATCTTGAAACGATATATTTTCTTCGAATATTTTTCTCTTGCAAGATGTGAAAGATAGTTAAAAATTAGTTCCACCTAAGAAATAGTCACTACTCCTCCGTTGTCCGTTATCACTAACCGTAACCGTTTTGAATAGAAAAAGAACATCAATTCATACCCGTACCAGAGCGACACAAAAAAGCAAAATTGATATATTGGATATCTTGACAAGGGATTTCCCACAAAATTTTTAATACAATGTTCTTAAGTAAATTTCTCTAAGCAATGGACCATGACCAAGCCACTTAAAAAAACACGGTGGACCTCAAGTTAAGGATCGCTGATTTAGTGTCGATCCTGCAATGCTTCATAGAACATAGTTAGAAATCTGGTATATCGTGCCATAGCATTGTAAAAAAAACTTAAAACATTTTCTTTATGTAATATTAAAAGAAACGTACTTGAACATCTTTATTTGTTTTTCCATTCTTACTATTAGCTCACACTGTCTATATATTTATTTATCTTCGTGAAATTTTCAATCGTTAACAAAATATATTTTAAAGCACTCAATTGAGCTGAAATATTATGTACATGATTATTTTGGATGGCAATACAGTAATTTAATTATAATTAATAAAGTTTAATTGATTGAAACTAATTATTCAAAGAATTACAAATACTAACACGTTGGCATCATTTTTGGCAACGTGTCAAAACTTGAAAAGGTTTGTTTCACACGTTTTATAGCGCTCGTTTGAGCTGAAAAAAATTTCTCTACTCTATTCTTTAGAGCAAAAATATGATTAGTTAACTATAGTTAATTAAAATTAATTGACTGAAACTAATTATTCAAAGAATTGCAAAAACACCCACGTTGGGTTCATTTTTAGCGACCAGGGTCAAAACTTTAAAAGATTTTTTTCCTTACGTTTAAGGAACTATTCAGTTGATAATAGTCCTCAGTTGAACTGAAATTTTATTTACGCGATTATTTTAGATGAGAATACGATACTTTAATGATAATTAATGAAAATTAATGTCCACTTAATGTTGTTATTCTGTCCTATGTATATACATATTTATATTAATTGTAACTATTTAATAAAAAATAGCTAAAATAAAACTTTTCTTTGTTGATCTAAGTCAGAATTGACTTAAGAAAAAATTTTCTATATTATATTTATATAAATAAATGTCATGACATTTGCCAAAGCGCAAAAACTTTGAACCATTTGAATCTCATATCAGTGAAATAAATAATTCGCCTACCTTACATTTTTAAACTAATGTTGCTAATTAAACTTTTAAATCTGAATCACAAATATTTTGAAATATTTTCAAGCGTATTTTTTTACAAAAAGCGAAGCTGATTCTTTAAAATTATGCATGTACTTTTCACATTTCTTTTTAAAAAATCACAGAAGAAACCTGTATTTCATTATTCAATCGGTATTTTACTCGCATTGTTCAAGAATTTAAAAGTTTTTATTGCTCAAAATTAATAATATATTTCGTTCAATTTAAATATGCGGCATTCATTCAGTACATATGTGCGCTTTTTTTATCCTTTCGAAAACAGAACTAAATTTTTGCTTTAAATGCACGTCAGCGATTCGAATTAAATGAAGAAAGAGACTTTCAGCTTATCACTTGAAAGAATTGCAGTTTTTAAACTAAGAAACTCACACACACACAGCTTTTTTTTATCACATTAAACATCCGCGATTGAAACGTCAAGTAACATTGTGATTCGATATTATATTTTGCTGTATCATTGTTATTTTTATCTGCAAAAGCATTTTCATAAATGCTTTCACTTTTTTACACACCAGCAAAACACATATTTATTTAGTTCTATAGATTATGCTCGTCGAGAAATTTATGACAATTCATGTCGAGTGTCTTTCTTTGAAAAGTGTCTTAAGTGAGATACGTAAACACTTTTTCTAAACTATTACTGATAAGTGTTTTTACAATAAAAGCGAAATTGAAGACAAACTTTTAAATTTTCTGAGATGCGACGTTGTTCGTAATACTTTCTAAAAGTCAAAAAAGAGTGTGCAATCGTGACACAGCTTGCAGTATTTATCGAAATTATCATTAAATGTTGTTTTAAATTTGGAAGAAATAGCAAGAGAACTATTTTTAAAATGTTACTATTTTTTTTCTTAAAAGAAATGAATAATGATTGGAGTTGTCTGCTGGTTTGGTGGTGTAGTTGGTTTGACACAATCCTTGTAATACAGCGTTTCACAAACTGTGGGGCGTGCTCCCGTAAGGGGGCGTGATAACCGTAAGAGAAGAGGGGCGCGGGTATATTGAAAAGTCTAAAACAAAAGAGAGAGATTTAACGAAATTATTAACATACTGAAAGTAAACAAATAAAATACATTCTGACCTAAAAACATATTTACACTGGTATAATATATTTATTAATACACCAGCACTGCGTAGTGTATTTTACAATTAACTAAACAATACTAAGTTAAGAACGTTTAATAATTACCAGTGACCCCCCATCGGCTTTTCATATATAATATGCAATAATTAACACTTTTCTTGATAATTTGCGCGGTTTATAATTAATTCCTCAAATACCGATTAAAAATTACGCTATTCACTCCCTAATGCCGCCGTTTTACAGGTGGGCTGGCGTATGTGGTGCATCGGGGGGGGGGAGGAACAAACAAGGAAATTCTCTGCAGTAAGTAAATTCTTAGCAGATGCTGTCAAGGTCCTTTTATTGTATTCCAAAGCCTTTGGAATAATTTCATGGATAGCAGTGCACAGAAAATATCGAATTTCGGTAAGACGTATATATACGTCCGGGACAGTTAACGCTTTGGCTGAGAGAGACGTTTATATACGTCGGTGGCTCTTAAAAAGTCATATTGTAGCTTTAGTTTCAAAGTATACTATTATCGAATTCAATACATTCTTATTGTATGGGGGAGGAGCGATGAAAATTATGATTGAAAAGTGGGTCGCAAATATTTAAAGTTTGAGAAGCACTATTGTAATCCCAAGTTTGCGAGTTCGATCCCGGCCCAAACCGGTGGGTTTTCATGAACCAAAAAATTAACAGTGTCCATCATGTATAATTATGTGACGTGTAAAAGATTCCTAGAGTGACTGTTTGGCTTGAGAGCTCTCGGCAAACTTTAAGTTCCTAGCACTATTTTGCATCGACAGAGCTTCTTCTGGGGAGGAAACTTGTCGTCAAAATGAAATTGCGATGATTGGTATACCTCCCATAAGGTGATGTACCAAAAAAAGATACCAGCTCCCGATGAATGTACCAGGTCTGCAATGGTAAAACACTCATCCACAACCCCATTAGAAATAAGTAATAAATGTCGTATTATTTCAAATTTCTTCTTTCAAATTCAAATCATCTTTCAAATTTTTAAAAGTAAATTTTGAATAAAAATGTAAAGTAATTTTCTGATTTTAATACCTCGATATTTGATCTCTAATTAGAATTACAGCCTCCCCCTGTTTGTCACCAAAGTGCTAAAAAATCATCAATGCTATATATATATTTAACCCTTTACTTCCCATTTTTTTAAAATTTCTATGAAAAAACTATATCAGCTAGTTCTCAAGTAATAAAAAAAAAGCTGTGTTTTAGATTGAATTTCAGTCATTTTTTTGTTTGTTGCAGAAGTGCAACATTGCGCAGTAGTGCTGTAAATTACAAAACTTTTTTATATGAGGATTTTATTATTCATCATAAAATGTTTAAATTTCTTACCTGGTAATATATTTCGTCAATAAACAAGAGGAAGCATAAAATATAATGGATCCTTTTTATAGCAAAAGCACAGTTCTTGAGGCATCAGAGATTTTTATAATTGTTGTGATTTCTGGAAAAAATGTACTCCCATCTAGTGACAAAATTAGCATGTATTTCGTTGCAGTAATCTTTTTTTCCTCAGATATGTGATTTGTAAGTAATTAAAAAAATACTGAGTCTGTTAAATTAAAATAAATCATATGTTGCAGAAATGCAACAGTGCGAAGTTAAGGGTTAACTCTCTCACCAGAACATCCATCTCTCAGATGGGAATGATTTGCTTTGATGCCTGTAGATAACGTTGTGGTGTAATTTTTGGGGTGGGCTGCCATGACATCTTCAGTAGAACTCAACTCAGTGAGAGAATCACGTGGCGGTATTTGGCGACTTTTTTCAACTCACGATATGTGCGATTTATTCTTATCTATCACCGTCTATCATACGGATATTCTTATAGTTTTTTCGTTTTTGGTATTATTATTTTTTATTATTTTTACATGAATATACATAATTCCTAATTAGTTTTTATAAAAGTGCTGGTCGCAATTCTTGAGATAAAAATATATTAATATAGTGTACTTCACATAAAGACTTAAAATATTAAAAAGTCTACTCAATTTCTTGAGCGATAAGAACATTTAAAACAGTCCTTAAGGCAATAAAATTCAAAACAAATTGCGTACCCGTCTGTCAGACGGATGTTTCTTAGAGCAAAAAAAAATTGATGTTCCAACCACAGGGTTAAGATTCGATTACTATACCCTGTGAAAGGGAGTGGTCTCGGTAGACTAGAGGTTAGGATCACGAACTCGTCGCCGGCGTTTCACGGGTTCGAGTCCTAGTGCTAGTAAAGACCCGCTGTGTAGAGTGGACTGATGTATAATAAATCTGTCGAGCTCAAAGCCCTTCATTTGGGGTAGTGTGATAGGTCGGAGAGAGGGAGTGTCAGCTCTGGATTCATCTCCGAGGTCCAAAATTATGAGGTTCATCACCAATCTCCTCGTGTTGATTCACAGTGCAGCAGATATTAAAATCTATTAAATCAATCATGAAAATAGTAAATATAGAGATCTAAATACATTCTGTAATAGGATAAGATCAAGTACCAGGTGGTTATAATTAAAGTTACACTATTCAGAGGTCTGTAGAACATGTTCTGCTTATCAGATTTTAATGAAACTTGGAATATATGCTATATGAGCCATGGGGAAAAGATTTATGCAATAAAAAATTAGTACACATTTTGACCACAAGGTGGCTTTTATTGAATATTTCTTATGCAAATCCGTAAAACCTCTACATAAACTTGCAGTCATAGCCAGAGAATCGTTCAGTATGCATTTGTCATTGTTAATCCTTTCTGCTTTACAGGAAAGACAATGTTTGCAAACCACTATCTTTAGGCAAAATGGAGCATCTGCATCTAGATGGACATTGGGTGTCAATTCAAAGCACTGCTTAGTGATAACTTTGGCGATAATCATTTAATATCGAGATATTTTCCGGATGCATGCTTTCTCGCTCACCCGACTTAAATCCCTGTGATTTCTGGCTGTGGGAATCTCTAAGAGACCGTGTTTGTGGAGGAGGAATTAGGACTTTACCTGATTTGAAAGCTAGCATTATACGCCATGTGGCTGACATCCCTCATGAGTTGATTCACGCTATCAATGAAAACGCTATAATGCGCTTTTTATACGTTATTGATGTCAATGGAGCTCATATTGAGCATATTCTGTAATTGAATAAATTTTAATGATTCTAATATATTTTTTGTCCTTCTTTGGGCACCCCATTTCCTCCTAGTGGTCAAAATTTGAACTATTTTTCATTGCAGAAATCTTTTTCCCATGGTCTATATCGCATATATTCCAAGTTTTATCAAAATCCGTTAAGCAGGACGAGTTCTGCAGGTGTCTGAATAGTGTAACTTCAACTATAACCACCCGGTACAATACATTGTACACATACTGTGTAAAATACTTATACATACTTAAACTGAATTATAGCATTGTATGTATAATTTTTTTTCATTTCCTACTATTAGCTCACACTCTCTAAATATTTATTTATTCATCTCCGTGGAATTTTCAATCTTTAATACAAGACATTTTAAAGCGCTCCATTGAGCTGAAATTTTATATACATGATTATTTTGGATGACAAAATACAATAATTTAAAAATAATTAATAAAAATTAATTGATTTAAATTAATTATTTAAATAACTATAAATACAGCCACGTTGGCATCGTTTTTGGCGACTTGTGTCAAAACTTGAAAAAGGTTTTTGCCTCACGTTTTAAATCATTCAGTTAAACTGAAATTTTACTGACACGATTGTTTTGGCTGACAATACAATACTTTAATGATAATTAATAAAAAGGGATTACCACTTAATCTTGTGATTCTGTCCTATGCATATACATATTTATATTAATTGTAAATATTTAATAAAAAGTAGTTAAAAGAAAAATTTTCTTTGTTGAAGTAAGTAGGAATTGACTGTAAAAAAATTATATTACTTGTATTGTGTAACTCATTTGAATCATTACAGTGATAAAAATATTATTTCAACCCATGACCAGTTCGTTCCAGGCTGGTTTGATTCAAAATCTGTTAGAATTCGCGGTAGCCTAGTGGACTCGTGGCGCGTGTCTTGTTCGAACCCAGTACTATTGAAGACCTGCCGTACAGAAGGGACCGTTGCACGTTAAATATGTCGAGACTCAAACGTCCTCCCACTGGTGGGGAAGTTGGAAGAGGGGGTGCCAACTCAGGGGGCCGCCAATCTTGAAGACTGAATAAGCTGCCTTCATTAAAAAATTATAATCGTAAATTATTACTTAAAAATAATATTCTCAAATTATTAATTTATTCATTAACATTTATATTTGTAAACTATGAAATTATTAATTAAAAACAATATTCTTAAATTATGAAATTATTAATTGAACATTCTATTCGTAAGTAGTAAAATTTTTATTTAAAAAATTATATTCCCTCCCCTCGAGGGATTAGATTCCCTCCCTATACGGGCACTCATCTACGAGGCTACATAAGAGATTTGGGAATAACTTGATAAACAACTTTTTAAAAAATTAGCAAAACAGGACATAAAACTAGCATGATAAAATCAACTTTAATAAAAATTAACTGTTATTGCTCACGAAACCTGTCTGACATAGTCAGATCGAGGCCCACGAAATTCATCCTGACAATGTGGGCTAGATGTACGCCTGTCGTTGGCCTTAGCCTTGAACACTATACAGGTGACAGTACGATTTTATCTCGGTGAAATTCCCGAATGGATGACAGATCTTTACGACAGATGGCGACACCACTGATCTCCACCTCCACAATTTAGGCATGAAGCTGGAGGGGTGGGAAATATTCTCCAGTCCCCTGCACTCGTGGTTTCAGCTGCGACCGCCCATACGACTTTCGGACCCACAGATTTAACGAGCACGTACTCCGTGTGTACCCGGAGGGTATTTGATAGCATCGGGCATCGAACCCAGGCCTTCCAGTCTGGATTCCGATGCTATAACCACTAGGCTACCCAAGGTCTTAAAAATTAACTAAAAAGGAAAAACTAGTATGATAAAATCAACTTTAAGAAGTATTAATTAAAACGGACATGAATATTTTTCTCAGGAAATAGTTAAAACTATAGAAAAATAAATTTATCAAACGATTAAAATTAAGAATGTAATAGATGAAGAAAGTTTTATAATTCGTTCTTCTTCTCTTTTTTTATTTATAACTACATTTTTCTATCTGTATTGATCTTATTTTCTTATATAAAAAACTATTTTAAACTTTCTATTTAGTTTAGTATTTTTACTGAAATAGTTTTTAAATATCAAAATAAAACCTTTTCACGATATTTTCTAAGAAAATTATTTATTCTGCAAGAGCACCATAATTTATTCTGAGCGTTCTCTTTCTATATCAAAAAATATCCGAGATATTATACCCAAACGCATTACGGCAAACGCGGATAAGGCAATGGAGTTTGTGCACCGGGGCGTCCATAATGCCCCATTCTCATTTTAAACGAAAGATAACATTTTCCAAAGGAAACTGTAATCCCAAAAGTTTGCAGACATTTTAGATTTTGTAAGTTAAAACGCAGCAGAGCGATACAAATTTTTATCTCGCAGTGTGTCCGCTTTTCCCCCATTTGATGTCAAGTTTTCCCTTCTTTGAAGCTTTATTTAGGTTTCCCCCAAAAAAAAAAAATAATTAAGTATGAGATTAAATGAATCATTTGTTTAAGGGAGAATCATTTCAAAAAAAAATATCTTGTTCATTAGACATTATTTTTATAGGATCATTTTTCTCGTATCAGTAATTCGTAAGGAACAGTGACAGAAAATTTGTAGGGACCCCCTAGGTTTCACCCTGGACACCAAGATTAATTTGAGGCAAAGAATGGCCAGTCGCCATTTGTATAATAATAACTTATATTTATTCACTTGATTCAAATATCAAAAAATCTAATAACAAATATTATCTCTATGTCTACGTCAAACGAAAGGGATTTACCTTTAGTATTAAATTAAATTACGAAATATGAAAATTATCAATAACTACGCTCAATATCAAAAGGGTTTACCGGAATAAGAAGTCTGAGAAATACACGCAACTTGAATTATGAGCTTTCATTAAACATGAACTAATTTTATTTAACTAAAATGCTTGTGGTCAGCGGTATTAAACTAGAATATATCACCTGGTAGTACTTATGATCTCTTCAGGTATATGAACTTCCTAAAGTTCTTTCGTTGAGTATTAACAGCAATAATTCCCTATCGTAATCCAATTGAATCCTCTCAACGTTTTCACTACTGCTGCTGGCTCAATTGCCTTCATCTCCGCTAACTTACAACGCTCTCCTTAAATACCCTATCTACTTTGCATATCCCGTTTTCTCCTTTTAGAGTTGATTGGAAATATACGCGAATTCACAATCCTCAAAGACGCCTAAGAATATTAGTGGAAAGGTTCCGTACAGATTCGTCACAAATTATGCGTCAGCTTCTTTTATTTTTGTGAGGCGGTTGTATGTGTCGGTGATTAAAACCCACGAACTATATATTCGTAAGCACGTAACGTACCACTTGACAAAAGTGATCACTCCTGTCCAGAGGCTGTTACTGGCTTACTTAGATACCGCCACAGTACTCCCCCTCCAGTGAGTCGGTGGATAGGCGAACGAACAAGATATTCGTTGTTATGGTGAGCGTGCGAATTGTTACTGTTGCGTCAAGTGAGCATAATGGCTTTTGCTGCGTCAAGTGGTTCTGACAACTCTTGTTGCTTCAAGTGAGTCTGACAACTTTGCTTTCTGCGTCAAGCGGGTCTGACGACTTTATTTCCCGCGTCAGGTGGGTCAGACGACTTTTGCTGCGTCAAGTGGTTTGACGACTTTGCTTGTTGCGTTAAGTGGTTCTGACGACTTTTGATTGCTTCTTTTGCCGGTAGATGGCGCCACGACACATCAAAAGGTTTGCGTTTTTCTTTTCAGCCAAGATCACCAATGTCGGAGATTAGAACCCGCAATCTATGGCTCCGAAACCGAGTAACTTAACTACTAGACAGAAGTGATCACTCCTGTCCGGAGGCGGTTACTGGCTTATTTAGATACCGCCACACATGCATTGGAATACAGAATACAGTACGGGGTGAGTACAAATGATAGATAAGATTTTAAAATATATTTTCGAAACTACTGCATTTATTACAAAAAGTGATAACGTAAAAAGAAATATGCCGAGTATTTTTCTGTTACTAATGTTCGATGTGTTAAATCTCTTGTTACACGGGATGCGTCCATTCTGTAATTCAGTTCATTCCATACATTTTGTAGCATCATTCTATTAACGGTTCGTAATGGTGCGCACTTGTCGACCTCTGTTTCTTATTGTGTCGATTGCAAATAACACTGCGTGAAATTTAATTTTTTCGTAAAATTTTCTATACCATTTTCTGAGGCATTCGAAGTTCATAGGCGGTAACTCTTATAGACTTTCATGGACATCGAACAAAACTCTGCCTCACCCTCTCCACTGCTTCTCCCAAGACTCTGGGCCGAGTGCTGCTTTTCTTTTCACACAAGCAACCTGATTCCTTAAATCGATGAAAACATCGCAGAATGCTCTTGATGGGTGGAGCACGTTGCACCGTAATAACTAAAAAAAGGTGCATACTGAAATACGTAAAAATTCTTCTTTGTCATTGTCACCAAGTTTGGATTTCAATCACAGTGGTCTTGAATGTGCTGTTGATCATTGGTGGGGGAAAAAACTTTGTATATTTGTCGTTACATTCATGTATCACTTATTGCAATATAAGCAGTAGTTTCGAAAATATGATATACATACACGCACATATATATAGTGTAATAAAACAAAAAATAAGATATCAAGTAAAAAAGTTGTAAAACCTACAAAACCAAAGAAGAAAGAAATTGGAGTTCAAGAGACACAACAAAATATAGATATAAAAAGACTTTGAACTAAACTGGAGACCTATTATGATTTATAGAGCTGTCGCTGAATTAGGCCAGTGATTTAGGATTAAGCAATGTTTTATGGATCCACCTTCCCCGTACAGCAGAAATTTTCGATATAATATGAAAAAAAACTTCAGAGCCATATTGAAGCTGTAAGCCTATTTCTAAAACACGTAGATGATAAACCAGACGGTAAAGTAAAATGAAATTATTAAAATAGAATAATAATGTTTCTGTAAAAGAGAGGGAAAATAAGAAAAACTTAGGATATATAAACATATATGTAATAATGAAACTTAAAGTAAGTGCAGACATGCATAGAAAATGCATATATATATATACATAATCATTTGTACTCACCCTGTGAAGTTTACTTATTTTCAAATTTTAAGTGATTTTTACGTCCAATCCCTGACGGTCATTTTCACCAAACGGTGTGACTTACTTAATCAATGTGAAGCGGTGAGTATTCTCCCGTATTTCAATCAGAGTGGTGATTTTTTTAAACATGCGTTTAATTAATTGAAACACATGTGCAACGAGAGTTTCGTAGCCCAACATGTGCAACTTTTGACGAGTGATCATTGAAACATGCGGTCTAGCATTGTCGAGGAGAAGAATTGTGCCTTTGCAATTGATCAATGCCGCCTGTTTAAGTGCATGTTTCTAGTGCATTTCATCGATTGGATTACAATACTTATCCGCTGTGGTGGTTCAAACCGGCTTTGGACCAATAAACAGTCGTCATAACCCCCTTTTGATGAAGTTTTGGTCTCGAAAATTCGCCGACTGTCGTACAAAATCTGTTTTTCGTCACATATCACAATTCAAAATATACTAAAATCTTGAGAAATCATCTTATGATTGAACATTTAAAATAACAGTAAAATTAAAATATTTGTTTTAAAATGTATCTAATGAGATAGAGGAAGGTGAGTTAGCTTTAAGTATGTATAACATATGAATATACCAAAAAAGAAGTTAAATTAGAAAAAAATCTAAAAAAATGCACCGGTGGAAATCGGACTTTTCATACGTTACAACGTATAATATCTATTTTTTTAAAAAAAAATAATAATGCGCGAGAATGGTTTTCCACTATTGGCTGCATATCGTGGCCTTTGGCGAAGTCTTTTGATTTGAAGAAATTGGCCGACGATGTATGTGGTTTAAGTACCCAAATATACATTTTTTTAATATTTTCCATTCATATTATTGCACGAAATGTTTATTATTATTGTTATTCGATCTTATTTTGGGTATATACCTTTATTTACCGCCAAAAAATAAAATTATTTTCACAATAGAACATCAAAATAGAAAAATGAGCGGTTAGCTCAATTAGGCACTATTTTTCTCTCTCTTGCCAAAAACGAGAACTATTCTTTAAATTTTACCTTATTCTTAAATAAAAACGTTATATTATGAATCCAACTTGCTTTCTTTCACAGATTTTTAAGTTATGAAAACATATATATATATATATATATATATATATATATATATATATATATATATATATATATATATATATATATATATATATTTGATTTCATGCAAGTTCTTATTCTTAAATTATTCAGCGGATTTAAACATCCAAGCTAGCTTCATTTTAATCGAAATGAATTATTTTGTTGAGTTTAAAACTTCGAGAGAGTTCATAAAATTACATTAAATTCACCTTGCATATTCAAAAGCAATCCATATTTACTTTTCGAACGAATTTTAAATGCCATTCTCAATTTTCTAATGTCTCAGACGATAATCCCTTTTTCGCACGCTTCTTGACGTCTGAAGTCAAACAATGACGTCACGGAAACGAGCAACGAATAGTAACGATGTTTGACAAAGGATTTGTTCAAGCTCTAAGGGTTTCCATCACATCTTTCGTTCGTCCTCTGTGATAATCTCGAAGAGCTGACACGTGATTAAAATTGCACAAGAGTTCTGATAAAAATTTAAAATTCCATTAAACTATGTATACAGATTTTAAATTTTATCTTGCGTTTGTTTTGCTGGAAGTTTTAATATCTTATATCTCATTAAAAATAAAATATTTGCATTTGTATTTTCCTACAACATTCATGAATGGTCAAAAATTTATACTTTTTTTCTTAGGGAATTCTCTTTTTCAGATTACATTACTACTGAAACCTTTCTTTTTTTCTTTTCGAAATATATTTTAAATTATTTATTTAAGATATCTGACTATATGTTTGAAGCCGTTATTTTGAAAAAGTGTAAAAATGGAAATTTGTTTTTGTATTTAATGTTTCTTCAATTATAGAATATACATAGAAAATTATTTTAAGGATAATATTGCAATAAAAAATTCATTTATAAATGCAATTGTTCTGGCAAAAATGAAGAAACCAAGATATACTTTCAAAATATTCTCCTGTATAGAAAACTAGCTAGTATACCCGTTCTTCGAATGGGTGAATTGAAAAATTAAACAATACAGACTGAAGGATAAAGAAGTATAATTTTACTAATTTTACGAAAATTGCAAATTAAATAAAAATTAAAGCTTTTTGCATATATCAGTCTAACAAAAAACCCTTATTTGTTAAATTTTAAGTCTGTAGATCTAAGCTGATAAAAAGGATTGTTTTTTAAATTTATAACACCCCGTAACTCTCTTGTGGGTCGATTTTTGAAACCTCCTTTATAAGCTGATCTCTGCTAAGCAAAAGTAACACATTGCTACATTTTTTGTGTAATGAACGCTTAAAATAATGTAAATAATTTATATCTGGATGTGAAATATGTTGATATTACGTTCTATTGCATTTATTTTATGTTAAAAGTGTAATATTCTTAAGCAACGCCGTTCCTTACATTATAACGGCGATTTAAGGAAACATAGTGAAATATTGGCAATAGTGTCAAGTTGGTATCATTTTTGGCGACCACGTTGGCAACTTGGCGATTGATGGAACGGAGCAGAAGTAGATATGCTACAGCGCTACCTGATGGGGATCTGCAACAAAGAGGATAGCACAAAACCTTCTCTACAAAAAAAAATAACATGTACATGCCCTTTTTATAGTAATCAGTTGAACGATGTTGGAGTGAAGCGATTTCATATGTACAAACATCCATTTATATAGAGAGAGATTTTTCTATAACAATACTTTTTTTTGCCGATCCATAGATAGAAGACTTACGTGTGTACAGAGCCTGCACAAGGATTTTTGAAATATATAATTTAGAAGTGAATTTGTCCTTATTTTAATATATTAGAATGGATCAATTTTAACAGGAGACATTGGTAATTACTTTGATTCATATTTACTGAAAATAAACAGAATTCTTCAAAATTCCCAGCTCATGCCTTGTGAAGAAGTCTTAGTTATATATTTGCAAAATATTATTGTTCCATAAAAATAGAATATTTCGAAAATACGTTACACTTTCTTCATTATTTTTTTAAAAAAAACGGATTGAAAACTTTTCTTTGATAATATTTTGAAAACGATATCTTTATGTTTATTCTAATTCAAGTCATACTACAAATCCCCCCCCCCCAAAAAAATTCCATTCAATACGCTTATGAAAAAGCCGCGGTTCCGAACGTAGTCGGATACCTTAATGGAATCAAAATATTCATCTGATGGCAATTATTGTTCCATTATTCATGACTGCTATCTTAAGGCATTTGATCTGAATTTTGAAAGTTTCGGGAATTTAAAAACATTCACACATTGGACAACCTAACCAGTCATTAGCAGATTTGCACCTATCATTATTGATTTCAACTTGAGACCAGAAGACCACGGAAATCCCACCTCAGAGGTAGAAAGTTCTTTTTCACTATCGATGGACTCTAACAACGATACTTATAAAAGGTCTTTTAATAAAACTTTTATATTCATTCGTATTGAGAAAGAAAGGATTATTTCACAATTTTCTGGATTTAATCCTAATTAATACTTTAAATAACTTTTTCTATTAAAAGGATATTGTGAAAGTAATCGAATAAATAACAAGAAATGTATAAAAAAAATTTAAGTCAATTACTAATATTCAAACAAATTTTAATTCTTTGGTTTAAAAATCTTAATCGTAATTGGCTAGTCCGAAATCTTTGTTCCGCCCATTCTATCCAATCAGAACTACTATTACGTAATAATCACGCGCTTGCACTGCTGGTATAAAAGCAAAAATCTTGTGTAATCGCTCTCTTTGTCTGTTTGCCGTCAGCATGTAAACGTCCACGTAAGAATGTAAATAACTACAGTTCTCTTTGTCTTTGTGTTGTGTCCGTCAACATGTCGCTTCTGTTATATGTGTCTGTTTTCGTGTTTTTTAACAAAAAGATGTGAACCATAAAAGAGATTGACCAGTTACGCTATGTGTGTGCTTCAAAATAAAAAGATGAAAAGGTATTCTGAAGATGTTTTCACTAAACCACCAGATATGACAACACACCAACACCGGCCAACGCTACTACAATACGTTATATATATATATATATATATATATATGTGTGTGTGTGTGTGTATATATATATGTATGTATGTATATATATATATATATATATATATATATATATATATATATTTAGGGAGAGAGTGAACTAAAAAAATATTAAGAATTGAAAAAGGATCATGATTTGTCTGCATTGCTGTAATAATACATACCCAGTTTGGCTGAAAAATCGATTTTTGACGCCAACTTTTGTCATTGTTACAACAATGGAGACAAATCAAAGTTTGCGTCAAAAACCAGTAATTTAATTAAATTAAATTAATTAATTAATATTTGAAAAACTGTATTAACATCAAGTGTCATCCAGTACAAGTCTAAACAAATTTATTTGAACTTGATTGGAAAAATAAAAAGTATTTTATGAACGATTGAAAATTTTAACAAGATAAATATAAGAGGGAGAGAGTATAAGATAATAGTAGGATTTGAAAAATATCAGGATTTTATTTAATAAAGGCATGTTCCTATTTCATAATTTAAAGTTTTCTTTGTTTGCTCTTTCTCTATTGGGTAAAATGAAACTCAAACTGAGCAAATTAATAGTACACTTCCTAATAAACTCTTCCTATTTACAGTATAAAGAAATTGCTTTGTGAAAACCTAAGCCTTTTGATGAAATACCTCTGTAGTCCCTTTATAATCATCGAAATCCCCCAGTTATCTACACTTCCTTTACAACCAAGGGAGTTTAAAAGATTTTCTTCCCCTTAATAGAAAATTTAAGGGAAAAAAACATTTCATCGTGTCTTCTGATTTTCTACAACATAGATTAAGATTGGATTACACACAATGTGAAACATTTTCCTCCCCTAGGTTGAAGCTAAAGAACTCTTGTCGTGACTTTTCTTTGTTTCTGAAGATTTCTTTTCCCGCGCTTTTCTTTCAGCGAACGAATGAAAAGGAAATCACGAAAGTAAATCTAGGGTATTTGACTTAATGTGCTTATTGGATCTATAGTTTCAGGAGGGGCAAATATTCAGTTATGTAATCGAGATTCAATTTTTAGACCCAAACAAAATAATGTTATTTCTATAATCAAAATTCCATAATTCATCATCAATACTTCTATAATTCGAAAGGGTTTCTGGTGTTTAGCACATCAAGAGTTCAAGAATATAAATGGGGAGACAACATATTATCGTTGGATCATTCATCTAAATCGGGGGATCGCAAACTTTTTTGTCTCATAGACCCCTTGCCATGTTTTTTTGGTTTGGGGTAGACCCCTGCTTAGTTAATATTGAATTTTTGCAAATTTATCAACTAAAATGCTGGTTTTTTTGTTGTTTTTTTTCAGCTGTCTCTCTCTCTCTCTCCCTCTCTCACTACTACTTTTTTAAAATTTTAAACTTTTAACTATAATGAAGCATTGGTGTTTAATATTTAAAAAAACACATGTTAATTAATTATAAATTAAAAGTTAATACATAAAATAACTAAACAACAAATAAATGATTTTAATGGGAGGGATGAATCTGGCCCCGCAGTGACAAATTTTCAACATTTAGTATCAATCTTGTCAGGTTTAATCTTACGCCTCCTCTGCTAGAAGTGTCCAGCTTTTTTTTTTTCTGGGGGGAATTGGCAACCGTGCTGAAACTTCTTCTCTCTAGGGAAAGCAATTAAAATCTTCCTCTCGATATTTCATGATTCGGGACAAATAACAGTTTTGTTTTTAAAGCCAAAATTGCTGACATCCGTTTCTAATGCCACCTGTCTGACGTAGTCAGATCGAGGCCCATGAAATTCATTGTGGCTTGGGGCTAGAGGTACGCCTGTCATTGGCCTTGAGCACTATACAGGTGACAGTACGATTTAGCTCGGCAAAATTCCCCAAAGGGACGATTGATGGTGACACCACCTCTATCTCCACCTCCACAATTTCTGCATGGAAACTGAAGGGGAGGGAAATATTCTTCAGTCCCTGCCCTCGTGACTCAGCCCACAAGACTACGGACCCATTCATTTAACGAGCACGTACTCCGTGTGTACTCGGAGGGTATTTGGTGGTATCGGGCATCTAACCCAGGCCTTCCGCTCTGGAGTACGAGGCTCTAATCACTAGGCTTTAAAAATATCTTCGTTTGTGCGTATTCCGATCTGTTCCTATTGTAGTGTTACATTTTTCAATACGACCAAATGAATTCATTGCCTACAAATTACATGGTTATTACCATGGTCAAAGCATTCTCAAACCTAGTTTCAAAATCTGAATAAAAGGCAGTTAAATGTTGAACGTAGGTTAAACCGTCCTAAAAGACTGTCTGTGGCAAATTGAGAAAATTCGGGACCACCAGCATTAAACTTCTTCAGCTTAATTTTGAAAAGAAACGATGAATTGGTTTTTGTTTAATAAAATGTATGATGTCCCTTGTAAGTGCAAATTTACCCAATTAAGTTCAGTATATAAATTTGTTAAATAAGTAAAATTTGGTTTCCACTTGATTAAATTTTCTTTTAAAACTCAAGTCCCAATCTAGTTTAATGAGAGTCTCTATCATAGACCCACACTTACACCTCATGGACCCCTGAATTATTTTTTCGCTGTCGCAATAGAACCCTGGGTGTCTATTTCAACCACTTTGGGAATCACTAATCTAAATTTCAAAAAATTTAAAAAATTAGCACTTTTACATAACTGCAACCTCATTTATATATAAGTATTTCCAATTGGTGGAAATCACCAAAATTAAGAACTAAATCAAATTAAGGTAACCAGGTACCATATCTTCATGGCAATCATGCAGGTGATTTTCAGTTCTGTTTCAGCAAAAGAAGTAACCATTTTTCGTTTGGTCTCTTGAATTTTGAATTTCTTTTTTTTAATTCGCTTATTTTTATCTTAATTTAAATTTTTGAAAATAAAGCTTTAGAATTTTCAAACAAAGAAAAAATGCGATGAATTGGCTTGAAGAGTACAAAATTATATCTCAGAAAAGAAAAGGTACAAAGTCACGTGAAGTCGAGTGTATATCTATATGTATAAAAAGGGGAGAAAAGTGATTCCCTCATCATGAAATTTTCGGAACTATTAGACCTAAGAACTCGAAATTCGATAAGCATGTTTCTTTCGTTGCGTGGTGATCCACTAAAAAAGGTTTATCGAACATCGCCTTAACGCGAGGGTTGTGAGGAATTAAAGGGGCTTAGGGATTAAAGGGAAGAATTAAAGTTTCCCTTTTGAGGTATAAGACCAAGACATGAAATTTGGTATGATTTTTTTTGTTTAGTAGACACCCGTTAAGAATGGGTTCTGAAAAGATCTCCTGCAAAGGGGTTTGCGAGGGATTAAAGAGGCCTTATACATAAAAAAAATACCATTATTATTTATTAGATTTTTATACTTGAAATTTGGTGAGTGCGTTAATTTCGTCAAATATAGATCTGCTAAAACTGTTTTTAGCCGAAATTGACTGTGTGTGAGGGGAAGGGGGCTACGGGGGCGTAAAAGATAAATATACTTCCGTTTAGAATTTCAAGGTTTGCCTTTTTAAGGTATCCGACTGCGTTCGGAACCATGATGTTGCAAAAGGGTATAAATGGATAATATTTATGATATTTAGTGTCACTTAGATTAGAAAATGTATATATAATTGTTTTAAGAATATTATTACAATAAAAAATTATTTAAGTACAATATTTTGACAAAAAATGAACGTCGAATGACCCATTTTCAAAATATTCTCCTTTTGTGAAAAATGCTTCTAATATAATAATATTTTGCCTGTATATAGCTTAGACCTCTGTACAGAGGCTCAACTAGAAATTTTGAATTATATAAATTAGAAGTGGGTTTATCCGTGTTTTACGACAACAGAGGGGAGCAATTTTAAGAAAAAAAACGCCGATAATTATTTCAAGTGGTTGTAACTCTGAAAATAATGTGAATTTTTCAAACGTCATAGTTCAGACTCTCTGGAGAAGTCAAAGTGAAGTATTATTATTTTAGAAGCATTTTTTATAAATGGATAACATTTTGAAAAAAGATGATTCTAAGTTAATTTTTTGCCAAAATAGTGTATTTAAATAATTTTTTTTGTCAAAATGTCCTTAAAACAATTGTATACATGTATTCTAATCTAAGTGACACTAAATATCATGAAAATTGTCAATTTATGCGCTTTTTTAAAATCACGGTTCCGAACGTAGTCGAATACCTTAAATCAAATGGTTACGTCTATTTCAGTATTTTTCAATACAATGAAAAGTTTAATGTTAGGACTTGTGAACATCTACAACTTATAAACAGAATATATATAGTTATGCAGCATCATTCATGAAATGCCAGCGAGGCTGGCGATAAAAGGCTGGTAAATTTATAAAAAGAAAGAGAAGATTATGTAGCAATTTGAGATACTATTTTATAAGTAAGTGGACTATCATTTTTAACTTATTATTTTTACTGCCAATGAAGCACTGAAGCAATCATTTCGCCCACGACACACCAATAATGAACCGTCATTAGTCAGTCACTGATGACTTTGTCCATGATAAGAGGCTTCACATTTAACCCCTTCGACTCCGGTCACCTCTCGAGGAAACGCTAATGTCGTGAAGAAATAATAATAATAACCCTGAATATACGAGAGATAACGCTGTAAATGCTTTTAATGTGAGCGCCGTGTATCACTTTGTCTCTCTATATAACACCAGAATTTATCAAATTAAAAAGAAATTATAAAAGATAAATTTCAAAAATATTAATAAAAGCCATTAAGTCTCCAAAATCAACTTTTGCCGATAATTTGATAAATAAAATACAAAAATTAAGCGGTAATGAGGAAGTCTGAAGCTGAGCGTGGTGGGGGTCGAGGGTGAAAAATCCACCATTCTCGCATCATACCCCAATATTCCGCCAATCACATTCTTTTGATTTTATTGATTGCCGGGAACAAATGAGTATAAAGTGAATTATTGAATAAATAAGTATCATTAATTAATAAAATTAATTGTTAATAACACATATACTTGAATGAATTAAATTATTGAATAAATAATTATCATTAATCAATAAAATAAATTATTTTAATTAAATTACCAGAATTAACGTTATTTTACGTGCAGCATATATATGATTATAATGAATAAAAAAAAATTGGGGGGTAATTCGGAGAGGGCTTGGACCCCCCAACCCTTGTCTGCCCCTCTGTGTATGATTATGTATGTATTTAAATTACTGATATCTGAGTCTACGTATTCAACTGTTGATAGTATTCAAAAACATTTTTATATCCTCTTTATTTAAAAGCAACAAGACTTCATAAAACGGAAGTATAATTATCTTTAAGGCCTCCGTATCTCCCTTCCTTAGGAGTCGATCTCCACAAAAACTTTTCTTAGGGCATTTCTACTCAACAAATCAAACATGCCTGCAAAAATTTTGTATGCAAGTCTTATAATTCAAAAATAAATATTTTTATCTATCACGTGTGTGATCCTCCTTCCCCCTCCCCACCTCCCTGTGGCCGCGGTAGCCGAGTGGTATAGGTATCGGATCGTAGCTTGCCTTGTCACGAGTTCGAGCCCAATACCACTAAAAACCCGCCGTGTAGAGCAGCGATGCACGTTAAATCTGTCGAGAGCTGAAACGTCCTCCAGTTGGTGTGGTGGGGTAGTTAGGAGAGGGGGTGCCAACTCAGGTGTTGCCCACGTCACTTGACCATAGTTCAAAATTACGTTGCCCGTCGCCAAAAGCCCTCGTGTAGCTGAAGAGTGCGACGTTAATATTCAATCAATCAATTCCTGCTAAGTATCATCAGAATATTCATGAAAATGGTTATTCTATGTAGTT
Source organism: Trichonephila clavipes (assembly GCA_019973935.1). NCBI lineage: Eukaryota > Metazoa > Arthropoda > Arachnida > Araneae > Nephilidae > Trichonephila > Trichonephila clavipes. The sequence goes on along the minus strand of BMAU01018370.1, from coordinate 687,957 downwards.
TTAAAAAGAGTGGTACTTATATGTTCTGTCGGTAGATAAAGGGTTAATGATTACCAATTAAAACAATAAATCCCCCTAATTTTATTTTAAAAAGCTGAATTGTTATATTATGTCTCATTTAAAACTTACCTCCTCTAATTATAATGTTAATTAAAAAAAATTTTGAATATTTTTCATCTCTTGATTTGAAGTGAAATAATCCATTCTGAAACAGCTCAGTTTTCGACCAACATGACTTAAATATATCGATATAAGTATGGAAATAAAATCAGGGATTAAAAAAAATGTTTCATCAAAAACTACGTAAAACTTGGAATTCTTTTAAAACAAATTTTAAATCATATAACAAACGAGAGTATCAATCTATTTTAACTTCAATTTAACATTAAGAAATAGATTTATAAAGATAGAATCTCAAAAAATGTAACTTTTTCAAAAAACGAAGAAAAGCACATGAGCAAAACAAAAATTGTTCACCATTTGAAATGCTTCAAATAAATCAATTGAATCCAAAAACAAAAGTGTAATTTCTTTCACCAATCCTAATTATCTTTTCACAACACCACATATTCATTCAAATGTATTTGTTTCCCATGCACGTTACCAAGCATAAAACACAAGAGCAAACTAATCATCACACAACAAAACACTGTAAGCAGATCCTGAAACTGAGTTATCAAATACACCTCTGGCAACAGAACGTTCTTTAACTTTTGAGACTGTAGTTCATTCATAATTCAAATCTTAAAAGTTTAAAATAAAAAGATGAGAGAACACGCACAAAAAGAAGACTGGTGAACAAATCAACGATAGCTTCTCTTTTACGCCTCTTTTTATATATATGGCTGCATTTCGAATGATTTTCGATTTCCAGAATATAATGGCGCGTTCTTTTCTTTTCCTACCCACTCAGAGGCTGGATGGAACAAGTGTTTCCTCCAAAGGAATTCAATTACCGCCCTCTCAATGTATCCGAAAATGAAAAGATCTCCGTTCCTTTGATGGCTTTCCTGCTCCAGAAGTGGTTTTGGGCAACCATTTTTAAAAATTCTTTTAATAGATGTGAAAGAAACTATCATCTGCTCATTAATGTATTTTTCTGCTGCGTGTATTCAAAATGATACTTAAGCCTAAATGGTGTAAAAATGTTATGTAATGATATTGTTCCTAAGATTTTGTGTGTAAAGTTTATTTTATTTTATTTATTTATTTTGCGTGAGATTTCATTAGGTCTTTTAATTTTTTTTATTTTAAATGTAATAAAAGCCTTGAATCATATGCGATGAATTCGATCGATTTTTTTTTGTAGAACATTGTTTGAATACCTAAAGATTCAGTGAATCGTGTTTTTATAACATAGAAGAAAAAATATAATTTACTAGAAATATTACAGATATATTATTTATGCTAATTATAACCTCTGACGACGTAGATGAAATATTAACGAAAGTTACCTTACTTTCCTTCGAAATAGTCACCTCTTATAACTATGTACCACTTAAATCTGCTATAAACGTCATGGAAACTTTGCAACAAGTTTTCTTTTGGGAGGGAGTTCAAAAGTCTCGTCACGTTTCGTTCGGTGTATGGAATATCGTCAATATCGACAACACGTTTTTCTCATTCCTAAATTCTGGTTAACGATTTGTTGCAAGAGTTGACGATTAACCTGCAGTTCATCAGCTGACATGCTCACAGTTAATTGACGATCTTTAGTGATTAATTTCCTCTCTTTCCCCAATGTTTTCGTCACTGACGGAGGTCGCCAGTCTTCAGCTATGAGGGTTGTCAGAAACACTTTCCCTGCTTTTCAAAAATGGGTGGACCACTCGTACACACACTTCATGGACAGTGCTTGATTTTCATAAACACTTACCAGCATCACATAAGTTTCTTTGGGTGTCTTGTCAAGCTTAAAACAAAACTTTAAAAATGGATGTTTTGTTCACTCATTTTCCTGTTCTCAGTTACGAACCAACGTACTAAACAAGCATTCTGTAACGTAAGGCTTACACGGAACGCAAATGAGTCTCTAGTGAACGACGGTGGGGGCAGATGGTCAACAACTGCCGCTACGCATGAGCAGCGTTTTTTTTTCTCCAGTGTTGTCAAATCGGCCATTCAGTGTTCATTCACCGAACTTTATTTTCAGAGGTTGTGTATTTCATTTTTTTTTTTTATTTATATTTAAACTTCTTTTTCTTTTTCTAAACTTTTATATGACAGCGATTTAGTCTCTCTAATCCGATATTTGATGTGATAGATTCGAACCATGGATTCTTTTTATGCTAAAAGGCTATTTCAAACCGTTCAGAACCTCATATAACCACATTTAAGAAATGCAATGCAATATGCGTAAAAATGCACAAAATATTCTAAAACGAATACTTATCAAAATTTTAAGGTCGAAATTTTGCAATTCTAATTAAAATTAAAGATAATCAAGCCAAAGTCAGAAGAAATAAATATAGTACGAAAATGATGATTGAAACAAAACATAAAATTTGGGGCAAAATGATATTTTCACTATAGAACGATGCCTTTAATCTATAAATAGTCTAAGAAAACATTAAATATATAAAACCAGCAAAATAGATTATAGATTTTTTAGCTAGATACACTTCCTCCACATCAACAAGAAAAGCGTCATAAAAAAACTGCAACAAGAATAATGATGCGCTCTTGACCAATACTGCCTGCCTTAAAATAATATAATGAATAAGATACATACCTTGTCTGAAGATTTTCGGGAATTTAATTATGTCACCTTTTCCTTGGCTTAAAATGATATTGTGTGTGTGTGTGAAGGTAAATAATTAATCCTAAATACTTAACTATTTGTGTCAAATATTTTTGAAACTTTGAAGGAAAATCCAATTAAATGGCTAGAAGTAAAGTATTTACAGTTTTTAATAAATTTAATTTGAATTCTTTGAAGTTATAAAACAAAAGTTTCGCTTCTTTTATTAGTCGTTCAATTGAAACTTCATTGCATGCTTAGAATTGAACTACCCATACAGGGGAATTCAAAACTTTTCGTTCAAATTGCGTGGTTCGGTAGGGAATACGTCAGGAACAACATCAGGGTTTCACAAAGTATATCCGTAAACGTCAGTTCCTTCCTTCCTTACTTACTCAGTGGCTCGACATCCCAGGGGGTACCTTGGCCTTTTCCAGAAGCATTTTCCAGGCCAGCCTTCTTCCAGCTAGTGTTCTCTAATTCCTAGTCCTCAAAACTGGAAGATCTTTTTCTAGGCTATCAATCCATCTAAGATTTGGTCTGCCCTTTCTCCGTGTGCCAACTGGTTGTGCGTTGAAGACTTTTTTAGTGGTGCAGTCTTCGTCCATTCTGACAACGTGACCAGCCCATTTAGCTCGTTGTATTTTGATGAAGTTAACAATGTCAGATTATTTATATGATTGATAGAGCTCTAAACTTGATCTTCTTAGTCATGATCCATTTTACTGAATTCTTCCAAAAATAAATCTTAAAATGTTCCTTTCGTAGATACTTATCATGTTCTCATCTGTTCGGGACATGGACCAAGTTTTCTATGCATAAGTTAATACTGATCTTAAAAGACTTTTATACAACATAACCTTTTTGTTTTTCTTTTGATTAAATTCGACGTCATTATACGAGTGTCGAATAAACGCCATTTATACGAACAAAATGGACAAGTAAAGTATAAGGGAACAGTACAGTTAAGTGGTAGCGAATGTGACTTTTATTTCAACGTGGTCAAGTATAGGTAAAATTGCGGCCATTTACACGAACACAGGATTCACAGTCCGTTGCATTGACCCCCGAACGCTTTCAAGAACACCTGGCATATCACACACAATGTCTGCAGCGATCACTATTCGTGCAACTAGGTCCATTTCATTGTTTCCCGGTAGTCTCATACACGTGATACTTCATAACCCCCCAGAAAAAGAAATCGAAGGGTGAAAAATCTAATGACCTGGCTGGACAGGCCATCGAACCACATCTTCAGATCCATTGAGCTCCGAATTTTTGCTTCAGGTAATCTCTCACAACAGTTGTGATATGGGCTGGAACCAATGACGTAACGTATAACCCCCGCAACCCCGCATTGTGAGGGATCCCAAGGGACCCAAAGCTTGGCTGACACTATTTGGGCTTGGGGCCCTTAACTTGAAATTGCAGGGGGCGCCTAATATTCTCCGTTAGTCCACTAATTGGAGCCTCATCATGTGTTAACCTCATATTTTGACAGATATGCACTAGATCAGCACCCTAAAATGTCGGTTACATTGTTTTCAGTAAGATTAGGTATTTTTGGCAGTTCAATCGAGCAATAGCAAGTAAGGTCTCAGCACTCAGTTGCCAATGATTCCAACCTCCTTATTCACTGCGAAATGATGTAGCACAGTCGGACTTCCCGTACCATGCGGGTTGTTGTAAACCCACACATGTGAATTGTGTGTGCTAAACGCAATTCCACGACTGAATGACTCTTCATCTGTAAAGAAACAGAAGCTGGAAAGCTGGGTTGATGGCCCCTTTCTGCATGAATCATTGCGCAAATTCCACATGCTTCGGGCAATAGTTAAGCTGCAATAACTGAACTCTTTGTGGATAGTAAGGATGAACACCAGTGGCGTAACGGAGAATATTAAGCCCCCTGCAAAATCAGGTTTTGGACCTCAAGCTCAAATACGTTCATAGCGTCAGTAAAGCTTTGAACACCAAAATTCCTTGCCCTCCTCCACTTCAATGGGGGGCTTACGTTACGCCACTGATGAACAAACACCCTGTTCGTGCAGTATTCGCCTCACTGCTAAGTGATAGACCTAAAACTGCTGAGCAGTAGCTCCTATAATGGTATTCGGATTGTCTTCAAAGAACTGTAGGACTCACATTCTTCGATGTTGATAGACCGCATCAGTCGTCTTCTCCTTTTATCGTGCACGTTGTTGCGCTATGAACCCCGTTCACACAGATTACGATGCTTACTTGAAAAAATTTAATGTTGTGGTTTACTTCTGTCAGGATATAGGTTTTCGTAAACTTGCCTAGCTCGGCGGTCACTTTTGCCTACCACCCCATATGATAGAAGCATATCCGCTTGTCCTTGCTTCTTAAAAAGATTCATCTCATCACTAGTAAGTCAATTCGAACACTGATGACAGCAGGAGGGGTTGGCTGAGCTTTATACTAGTTGGATACATACATAGCCCTCTACACACTCACGCGTACGTTTGGAGACCTATTTTCCTATGTGAAACTGGATTCCTGACGTATTGCCTACCTCCACATGAAATCTGAACGAAAAGTTTTGAATTACCTTGCAACGGGTCTATTCACGAACCCTATTGGGGAAAAACTGTTTCTTTAAATATTATTCTATTGAAAACCTTCATCCGAAGAAGAAGACGCGATTTATGCCAATCAATGCTTATATTTAACTATTAACTTTCAGGTTTGAAGAGAGAGTGGTTAGGAGCTAAATGGTAGTAGTCAGTGATTAACGTAAAGTAATAGAAAGCTAGCTGAGAGTGACTCGTGGATTACTTGCTTAATATTTAAAATTGAAGGTTGACGATTTGATAAATTAGATATCTGAATTGGAATAGTGTCGGCTTGAAGCAAACTAACTTTGAACGTAATTTCGATTATTTGTAATGAGTACGGCTAAGACGTTCCTAGAGTAAATGATTCAATTTATTATTAAAATATTAATTACCTCGACTACCTCGCTTTTGCTCCTATATTTATTTAAAGATTCGTTTCCTAACTTGGGTTGTTGAGATTTGTTAGGTTGTTGAGACTTGTTAATAATTTTTTTTTTGTTTTGACTATGGCTAATTTTTCTTCTAACTCTGGTACACAGATGGATGGAAGAATCCATTTATCATAACCCTATATAATACTGAAATTAATATTTCTTTCCCCCCCCATTAGACTGCATATTGGCCACTAAGCCTTTGCAGACAAGGCAAGTCCCTAATGTGAGAGCCATTTTCACGGTAGTGTCATCTAGTGGCAACACTCGCTTCCAAATTTGGACGCTTAAATTAATTTAAATCAAGCTCACGTTGGATGCTATATATTACCGTGATTTAATTTTGCTGAGAGTACCAGAGACAAATGGATACTTAAGGGATCTTTTACATGCCCCATAATAATATAACATAAGTGCCTACGATTTTCGCACCAAGAAAATTTCCTGACTCCAGCCGGGATCAAACCTTCATCCTTAGACTTACGAAGTAGGCGTGCTACCTCTAAGCCACCGAGTCGTCATAATTATTACTTTAAAAGTACTGCTATAGATAGTTTGGACTATATTTCCTTCCAACCGAAAAACTATTGCGGACGTAAACAGAAAATACTCCAGTCAATATTTCTGTAATTTTACAACCTTGCTAATAAATTTGAAGGAAACAATAAATACCCCGAGAGATAAATCTGGAAAGATCTAGGATAATTATTTTGGGATAGACGTATCGAAATCTCTAGCATACACTTCACTGCCAATATGAAAACCATTGCAGGGAAGCAATATTCAGTGTCAGTGTTTGCAAACTGTGTTCGTATTGGATTGGTATTGCTGTGGTCTAAGTTGGTGTGAGCTTAAGATTTGTAGTATTGGCGATTTATACTTATGTGTAGTTTAACATTTTAAAAAATCCATTAAGTTTACAAGACAGTCTCGCAGTATAATTTTAATTTTTCCAGCAGAACCTAGTTAATGTGTGAATATTTCTTATATTTCAAAGCCTCTATCATTTCATAATACTTAATTGGTACGAGGATGAGTCGAAAAATAAGACTCTTATTTCGATTATGGTCAGGGTTGTGTGTGGAAGTCAAAACATAGAATGAGACATAAAGATAAGATATAACTTTATTTTTCCACATAAGTACCAAGTACATTGTGACATCTGTCATACCGCTTGATAAACTTCAAAAATCCCTCCAGGAAAAATTCAGGGCTTTGCATACGGAAGAAGTGTTTAACAACTTGTCTAACTTCAGCATTGCTTTCAAAGTGCCTTCAGGCGAGATTCTTCTTCAAAGCCAGAAACAGATGAAAGTCCCTTGGAGCGAGATTAGGACTGGTGGATGGTGAAGGCGATCCCAACCAAAAGTTGCAATATGGTTTTGCATTGTCGTCGCAGAGTGTGGTCTCGCATTTTCGTCCAATAACAGAAGGCCAGATCTGAGAAACCCAGGCCGTTTTTTCCGAATCAGCTCTTTCAATTTTGATCAGGTTGTGGGCACTGTGCCTACCGCGTAGGCGCTGTGGTACCCTGGTTCCAACCTCCAAAAACTCCACTCAAAAGTAAACGCTTCTTCCGTATACAAAGCCCTGAGATTTTCCAAGAGAGTTTTTTGAAGCTTATCACAAGCGGTATGACAAATGTCACAATGTACTTGGTACTTATGTGGACAAATAAAGTTATCAATTACCTTTAATGTCTCATTCTATGTTTTGACTTTCCTATACAACTCTGACCACAGACGACAGGGGAAACTTACTTTCTGACTCATCCTCGTATAAAACAATTTTTCAGAAAATAATAATAGTCAAATACTTTTTAAAGCTACATGATGCCCTAACAGGAAAACTAAAACACCTTTCGATAAACGAAAAATATGCACCCCCTTCTCTTATTCTAGTAACCTGCAATATATCTGGTACTTAAGTACATGGAAGCCTTCCCTACGAAACTTGATTTGATACTTTTGAAGACTCCCCATCCAGTTTGTTTAGTTTTGATATAATCTTTCCTAACTCCTTCAATGCCTTCTTTAAGAACTGTTTTTTCTGTCGTTCTACTCTTTGTGGAGATAGAGTACTACAAAGAACTTGAATAGTACTCCCCTTCCCCTGCAACACTAGTACGTTGTCTTTAGATCTTCTTTTGGGTGTCTCAATGAGTTAGAAAAAAAAAAGAACAGAAATCTAATATAACATAAAGATTTTTTTTTCATTTCTGTTTCTTTGTTATCCGCATGGATTTTATCCAACACATGCTTTCTTCCTCTTCTAGTTTTAATTCCATTTATTGTACATTTGCTTTTATAAAAAAAGGTTTCTTTCCTTAGAAGATATTTGATTCGTATCAGTTTTCCTTCATTTCTGTTTAATAACATAATACAGACATTGAGAGTAACCGGATGGTAAATCGCGGATTAGATGGACAGCTAAGATCTGGTTCTACCAAAAATCATAGGGGAAATTAAAGGATCTAATGTGGATCCTTTAAACTGGTCTACGAAGCTCTTGATCAATTATATAAACCAATGGTTCTCAAACTGTAGGGCGTGCCCCCTAGAGGGGTGTGGTAACTCTACAAGCTGTCGCGAGCATATAGAAAAGTCGTAAACAAAAGGTTATTTAAAAAATTTATTCCTTCCTCAGTGGCTCGAAAGACCAGGGTGGGCTTTGGCCCTTTCAAGCGGCCTTTTCAGACCAGCCTTCTTGATAGTTTTCTCCAATTCTTAGCTCTCAAAACTATGAGATCTTTTTCTAGGCTATCCATCCCTTTAAGATTTTGCCTGCCCTTTTCCCGTGTGTCAATTGGTTGGACATTGAAGAATTTTTTAGTGGTGCTGTTTTCGTCCATTCTGACAACGTGACCTGCCCATTTAATTCGTTGTGATTTGATGAATTTAACAATGTCGAATTCTTTTCCATGATTGATAGAGCTGATCTTCTTCGCCAAGTTCCATTTTCATGAATTCCTTCAAAAATAAATCTTAAAAGCTTCCTTTAGTAGATATTTATCCCGATCTCATCTGTTCGAGACATGGACCAAGTTTCACATGCATAAGAATACTGGTCTTAAAAGACTTTTATACAATAGAACTTTTTGTTCTTTGATTAAATTTGATTTCATCTATTTTCGTATTCCATTAAGGCATCTATTAGCCATAGTAATTCTATTTTGGATTTTAGTAGTACAATCGTTTCTATTGTAAAAATTATTAATTTATCTAAAATAAACAAACAAAATAAATTCTGGCATTATGTAAAATGAAATACACATTTACATCTATATAATAAACTTATAAATGTATCAATACTGCACAATGTATTTCATAATTAATTTAACAATAGTTAAAAATAAAGTTTAATAATTACCGGGGGCCCCATGGGTTTGCCTTATATAAAATTATATACAAAAATGAACATTGTACGGTTTATAATTAATTTCTTAACTGTCGATAAAAGGTTACGCTTTTCGCTTCCCAGTGCCACCGTTTTCCACTTATCCGCGCGTATGTGATGTATTGGGGGGAGAAGATAAATAAAAAATAAGTAAACCTACTGAAATAAGTAAATCTTTCACAAACACTGTCAATGTCATTTTATTGCATTCCAAAGTCTTCGAAATAATTGTATGGATAGCAGTGCACAGAAAAGATCGTACTTCGTCAAGGCGTATTTATACGTCCGGGTCATTTAACGCTTTCGGTAATCAGACGTTTATATACGCTGGTGGCATTTAAGAGATTAAAGACTTATTGTAGCTTTAGCGTCAAAGTATTGCATTATTAAATTCAATACATTGTTATTGTAAGGAAGAAGGGTGCGTTTTGAAACTTATGATTGAATATTGGATCACAAATATTGAAAATTTGAGAAGCATTGTAATACATGATATTTCGAGATGGTGCTGAGGGGGACATTAGCATGAGTGTTGATTGGAACCATTAATTTGTCAGTTCATAACCACTTCATGCACGCTTTAGACGACCAGGAAGAAAAGAAACCCCTGCTCATGCCAGACGTTGAGTGCTTTTATTCTTGTCATATGATGTGTGTGACCTGCAGGAAAGGATGTTACCTCAGTTTCGCCTCCTAGGGAGAAGTCTTTTTGCTGTTTAAGGACTTTTCGAACGATAGAAAATATTGTTTTCTAGTCACATTTCGACCAGTACTATACATACATTCTCCATACATCCATTGATATACAGTAGGATTGAGCTTCATTGTTTGGAATGTTTTCCGTTGATGTGATAGGCAGTATGTTGTTGAGATAGTTGTTCTGATAAAACAATTAATTTCAAATAAAAACAAATTAATGGTTTAAATCAGGCATTTCAAACTTATATGATATTATGGGCTGCTTTTATATTAAGTTGACAGTCACAAGCATTTAATGATCCCAATAAAATTAACAAATGTATTCGAAATAAATGTGTATGCATTTTGTTTAGTAATAGCAAAAAAAAAGAGTATAATTTTAAAAATATGTTTAGCGAATTCTACCATTCTTATTTTAATTCTACATCGGTTTGTTATTATACATTATTGTGTCTCAATATGTTAGCCGGGCCGCAAAAATGTTCGTTGCGAGCCGCGAGTTTGACCCCCCTAGTTTAGTACATACATCAGACACAAGAGGAACTATCTTTTATCCCTTTATCTACCACATTATGATTTACTGCAGTGTTTTTTCATGCAATATTTTGAAAATTAAGAGATATACATAAACAAAATACTCAACTTTGGGAAATTTAATCTGTTAGAGACAATAAATTAAAGATATTCAACTGTAAAATTAATTATATACACTGTTCACTTAAAATAAATAGTCAAGGTCTTCATTAACATACAATATAGATATATATAAAGAAATATGTATTATATATCAAAAATAAGAAATAATAGGTAAAGAACATAACAAGAAATAGCATAATAAAAATATAAAACCTGAACATGAAGAACAAAACTATAGAGAAATAAAAAAAAAGAAACTACAAAAAAGAAGAACCTAGCGAGTCAGAAAGCAATTTCGGACTTAGGACCGAATAAGTGGGGTTAAACTAGTTTGAAGGCACCAACCTTCCCCCTTTGCAATTCGGTAGGAAAAACCAAATAAAATAAAATAAACAAAAATTCAGAGTATGGAAAACTCAGAGAGTATGAGAAACCACTCACTACTATTATGTAACAAACTCTCCCAAACTCTTAATGCAGAAAAATCGCAAAATAATTACGTAAGAAAAGTAGAGAAATCCTAAAACAATTACATAAGAAAAGTATTTTTCAAAAAAAAAATTTAACAAAATTTCTTTACTCACAGAGCTTTTACGAAGAGAATCAAGCGTCTTGACATCAATGAAAATAAATTATTCACCAAGTTAAAAAATTCGAATATACATAAGCACATCTTTTGAGCTAACTTTTAAACCAGCCAGAAAAGACAGATATCAAAAAAGACGACAATCAAATATGGTAGAATTTGAATTGGTTGATTGTCAAAAATGTAAATTTGCTAAGCTCTAATTTGGTTGGTTGTCAACAATGTGTAAGATGTTCAAGATGTTTGTGGAAAAAATGTAAACTGTGATATGAGTGTTATGATATAATCTTCACAGCAAGACCACTAACATGCTGACTTTGAAATCCTATTGTTGTGTGGTGGGTTTGGAATTCGAAGTAGCAAGACGGTTAATGTATTTGTGATGAATATAAGTTCTTAAGAAATTAAAAGGATATTCATGATCTAAACAACATTGAAATTTTTTTTTTATATTATTGTATTTATCTATTTTGTGGGTAGTTAAGTTATCATTTCTAAATAAAAAATTCAAAATGATATTTCTGTAAATTGATATATGCAAGTTACTATTCTATACAGGAATTTTAATTATATGGAACTTAAACGAATCTCTTTTGTCCAAAATGTTACTGACTACATTATTGTTAATAAGATGCAAGTCTAAATCCAAGAATTCCACCATATTAGAGTTGAAGTTAGTTTTAAGGAGCTTGAGATAATCAGGATAGAACGTGATATTTGGTTTGTATTCACTATTTTTACCAAAAATTATTAAATCATCTATATAACGATAAATCAAGTAAGAATCATTTACAACATGATCAATTTCAAAAAAAATGTAAATATAGGTTCGCTAAACAATTACTAGCTGGACCACCCTGAGGTAATCCTTTGATCTGTTTATAAAGATTCTGATCAAATGCAATGACATTTTCTTTTAATACGAGGTTAACAAAAATATCAAATTTTTCTTTTTTCATTGAAGTATATAATTCATATTTATCATAAATTAACTGTAGAACCTTAATCATATCGTCAATATCTATAGAATTAAAAAGGTCCTCGAAATCAAAGCCATGCATGGAAAACATTAACATATCCTTAGTATCTCTAGCAATCTCTAAGCTATTTTTAATTATTGCCGTGTTTTGTAAGTTATCAATTAGATTTTGAAGAAGAGATTGCAAGATCTTCCCAGACTTTGTGATATATGTATTGTATCCATTAGTGATACTACGGAATTTTATAGGGCTTTTATGAAATTTTGGTGTTAAAAAAATACTTGGATATATAATATTATTTAGATGTGTGTGTGTGTGAATATTTAGTGTTTTGTTCAAAGCTATAAGACGATTATCATCTTCTCTATTATTGTGAATTGATTTTTGAAATGAATTATTATTTAAAATGTGGTTACTTAATAATTTACTGTAAAAGTATTTACAAATTATGGCATAATTAGCAGAGACCTTATCAACATATGTAATCACGAAGTCATTTTGGATATTTTCTATTGATGATTTAAGATCTTTATACATAATTTAATTTTCAACAGTGAAATCTAATTCCTGAATTTCTGTTGCTACATAAGATCTAAATTGATTGAAAGCTTCAATCGGTATTCCGTATTTAATTGCAATTTTAAGGTAGAATTTATCTAAATATTTATGATTTGTTTCATAACGTTAGATTTATTTTTTTTGATCATCAGTCTAAAACCGGTACCTTTTTCCATAAAATTTCTTAACAAATCATCTTTCACGATGCCAAGGTCTCCTATGACAACGTGCTGATGATAATCATCGATATAGTCTCGATATAGATTGCATTTGCATGATTCTGAACTTAGGAGCTCCGAGATTTGATTATAATTAAATATAAATCTACCAAGTTTCTTGTTGTATTTGAAAGCCTTTTTAATAATAATATTTTTAATAGGAAAAAAGGATTGATATTTTTGAAATATACTTGAAAAATTAATTTTGTTAAAGGATTTATTCATAAATAATATAATAATGTACAATATTCTGTAGAGTAATTTTCACTTGCATCTAATTTAATATTCATTTTTTGTACTATATATATATATATATATATATATATATATATATATATAGACACCTTTTGACATTAACTACTTTTTCAGAACAAATATGGCAATCTTCGCAAACCGATCAAAATGTCAGCTGAAAACGCAATTTCTACTATAAAACTATTCGCCTTCCTCACTAAAATACTCATTACACAACTCGGGCTGTCATATATCTTAGAAGAGTGGATTTAAAAGAATATTCCTGCCGAGTATCGTCAGAGTATTCGTAAAAATGGTTATTCCATGTAATTTGGAATTGAGTGGTACTTATAAGTACCGTTGGTAGAGATAAAAAATTAAAATGAGTCGAAAGAGACATGGTCGTTTGTTCACATATTTATCTCTCTCATTTTTATTTTTCATATTTTAATACTATTTTATAAAGAATATGTAAGTGATATTCATTTTTAGATATGCACTGTTTTTTTTTAACTGAAATAAAAAAATGATTTTTCGAAAGTGCATGATATATATATGTCCTCGTACCTTTAAATAAAATAGGAGAGGTAATGATGGAAAATCTTGAATAGGGTCCCTGGAATCTTTAAAGGCCCTACTGTAGCTTCAACGTGTGAGGTTTATAAACACTCATGAACTCATTCACTTGATTGACTGTTTGCCAACATTGTACTAAAAACAACATAAGGACTATAAGACAGAATACAATCTTTAACCACAATTAAGTAACAAGAACGACATCTGAGCTCTTCAAATTCTCTCATCATCTCATTATTTATCATATTTTTTTATTTATGTAAAAGATTTTGTTTATCTGTTAAATTATGTAGAATTTATGAAAATAACATATTCACCTCATATTATAGGTGAGTTTCTTCCAACTTGGCAAAATATAAGCTGAAGAATATAGTCACAAGTCTGATTTTAGGTTCGAAATGAAATGAGTTGCCATAACTCAAAAAATCTTATGCAAATTAATATTTGGCGTGCACACAATTTTTAGCGATTTAATATTGGCTTTGGCGAACAAATGAATTAATAATTTGGTGAATTAATAACGTGAACATCAATTCTTTTCTAGTATTCTATATTTCATTTATAGAAAATTTCAAGAATAGTAGCCCATCATTAATGTGTGTGGATTTAATAAAATTCCTTTAAAAAGCAATTCTTTTTGGTGAAAAAAGTAAGAGAGTTTGAGAATGTGTGACAAAAATAAAAATATTAATTGACTAATTAAAAATGTTGAAAAAACTATTCATAAAATCCAAAGTTATGCTAAACGGAAGGAGGAAAGAAAAAAAATTGTGACAGTAAAACTTGATCTCCTGCGGATAGTGTTTACTGTTTTGCATATGAACTGTGCTCTTTGTTGGTTTTATCGGAGGTTATTTTTAGGAGACATTTTACTTCGAAGGCGGGACGACTAATAAGTGAGTTGAAGGTCAGTTTTCGTTTGTTTGTTTTTTTAAATTTTTCCTATTGCTTTCAGGATATTTAAAGAACAACGTATACAATGGTGAAAAACAAACGAGTAAATTTTGTAAAATGTCAGCAATGGTATAAATAAAAAACATAACAATATAACTATTTTAGAAAATATGTAGGCACAAATTTAGTTATACTTGAAAAATATTAACGAAAAAAGAATCTTTTTATAAAAATTTCCATCATTATTTTTTTTAAAATGTGTTCTTGAAAAAAAAGTAGAATCGCAATCGGTAGCATTTTAAATTTCAAAGAAAATTATATTAATTTTTGCTTAAAATACAAAAAAAATGCATTTTAATAGATAATTTTTAGTTTTTGAAATTCCTTTCGGCCGGACCATTTCAATGGATTAAATTAATGTGAGGTAATTGTCACATGATACATTCAATCACGTGTTTTTATCCAGTTAGTTAATAAATTCATGTGACTTCAAGGCACATGATAAATGCAACCACGTGTTTGCAATCAGTTCATGAGCTTCACGGTTGCCAACTTTTTCTGTGTATGCAGTTTTTTAAAAACGTAGATATTTGTGAACAATTGTTTCATACATATGTTAACAAAATGTACGTCATTAAAGGAACATTATAATGATATAAGAATTGTTTTAAATTCTAAAATACTTTTTGAAGAGTCTTTAGACTTGAATATATTTGAATATCTTTATGCAATCGTGAAATTTGAAATTTTATCTAAATTTTAAAAGTAGAACCACAAGTACACAAATCTAATGTTAGTTTTGAATTCAATGCAGAATAGGGGATTGTATCTATCATATGGCCATCATGAATTTAGCATCGTTGCAACTTACGGTAATATGTTTTATCTAGAGGTGAAATGAAAAGAATAAACGCTTATTTTTAAATTATTTACGGTCAGTTAAGTAAAGAGTGTTTTTTTTCCAGGTATAGAAGTTTAAGTTGGCATTACTTTCCAAGATGGCGACCGATTTAACAGCTGTCAAGTGATTTTTCTCAGTTTGGTTTGGCAATTCATCGAAACAATCATCAAGCAAGGCGTAGATTCGTCGAATGGGCCCAAACGAGATTGTCGTTGTTCCCGATTTTCATAAGCGAATTTTGTTTAGGGATGAAGTGCACTTCTGGTTGAATGGCTACGTCAACAAACAAAACTGCCGCATTTGGAGTGAAGCTAATCCACAAGTGTATGTCGGAACACCGTTACATCCAGAAAAACTGACTGTTTGGTGCGCTTTATGGGCTGGTGGAATCCTTCAAAAACGATGAAGGCCACAACGTTACAGTCAATGGTGATCGGTAT
Source organism: Trichonephila clavipes (assembly GCA_019973935.1). NCBI lineage: Eukaryota > Metazoa > Arthropoda > Arachnida > Araneae > Nephilidae > Trichonephila > Trichonephila clavipes. The sequence goes on along the minus strand of BMAU01018370.1, from coordinate 672,089 downwards.
AGAGCCATGATTACTAACTTTTTCATTCCTGAATTGAACAATCATGATGTCCAGGAGCTATGGTTCCAACAAGACGGCGCAACATGTCACACAGCTCGTGCCACAATCAATTTATTGAAAGACACGTTGGGTGACCACCTAATTTCACGTTTTGGACCTGTGAATTAGCCTCCAAGATCTTGTGATTTAACACCGCTAGACTATTTTCTGTGGGGCTATGTAAAGTCATTGGTCTATGCGGATAAACCACAAACGCTTGACCATTTGGAAGACAACATTCGCCGTGTTATTGCCGATATACGGCCACAAATGTTGGAAAAAGTCATCGAAAATTGGACGTCCAGATTGGACTACATCCGAGCCAGCCGTGGCAGTCCTATGCCAGAAATCATATTTAAAATGTAATGTCACAAGATTATCTTTCGAATAAAAAAATTCATGTCAAACGAATAATACATCTTTTTTTTATTGCAATTTAAAGTTCTATACCTCTAAAAAAACACCTTTTACTATCGTCTATAGATCCGTCATGTAAGAGAACAGATATATGTTAAATCAACCAAAACTCAAAGTTATCACTTTGGATTAAGACAAATGTGGAGAAAAGGGTGCTTCTTCATGCGTCCACTTTGTCACCTGGTCATGATTTAAAATTATTAGACCAATTAGCTATATGATTAACGAATATTTGTGGTGGAATCACTTGATACAACAGTAAATTACGAATAAGTAAACTACTGTAACTTAGTAAGAATTAGAAAAGTAAAGATAATTGAAATATTCACTTGTGTGTAAACATTAATTAATTCTGTAATTAATTTTGATTCAAAAAGAAACAAATGTTACTTACTTAGTAGGGTGGATCACGGCTATATGGAGGAAAAAATTACCTATTAATCGGAATCCGCCTACTAGGAAGAGATGTGCTTTGGCACGGAGATTAAGAAAAAAAAATTTAAAAAAATTTAAAATTAAATATATTACCACAAGAAGGTTGAATTTTCGAGGGAAAAAACGGAAAAAGACTTGATTTGGGCTAAATGAATTTTGATTAAAAATCATTATTTTTCTACAACATAAATAGCCAAAAGCGATGATTACTGATAAGTAAGTACAGTAATCTAGAAAACTAGGTCTAATATGGATCAAAAAATGACCGAGTTTGTGAAAAGGCAGGTTATCGCGAATGGGATTAAAAAAGAATAAATGCGGTGTTTCGTCAGAAAATATTGAACTGCACTTTTATGTGTTGTTTGTTTGAGAATACAACAGAAGATAAACAAAGGAACTTTGTCACTCCATACCCCTCAAAAGTAATAACTGTAACTGGAAACAAAGGAAAAGTTCATACTTTATGAAGGCATAGAGCATTAAATACATGAAAAGGAAAATTAATGAATACATAGTATACAGCGATTTACTAATCAGACACATCTCAGGAATTACTTTATAAAGGCATAAAGTTACCAAAAATGAAAATTTAGTAGCTGACTTTACAAAAACTGGATACTTTTTTAAAGAAATGTGTCCTGTGTTGTTTTCCATACTGCACTCAGCGTTTTGGTGTTTCATCACGAAGACGACAAAGGAACAGCAAGTCCATTACCGACGCATTTTGTTCAAAATATGAAATGTGGGTTTTCAACAGCCCTACTATTTGATATTTTAAGAGACTGTACGTGTCTTCAACGATAACTTCTCTATCATTTTCCAGCATTTCTTCATTTACTGTGAAAACAGCAATAATTTCTACTTAGGACATTGCTCGGATATTGTTTTGGAACCAGCCTTCGACATCATTTTCATCTGCTTCTGCACATCCAGGGACACTTTGGGGCATTTTTGACCTGCAAAGATGTGGCTGAGTTATCCGGACTGTCGAGTTTTTTTGGGGACTCTACCGTACAGAGCAGTGAATAGTACAATGTACATTGAACAAATGTTACTTTGATTGTTACCATAAAAAATCTTAAATACCTAAACTCCAATCCCTTTATAGCAGTATTTAACATAAGAATTACCCGAAAATCCGGCGTATAACGCGCACTTTGAACACAAATAAGATCCCAATTTACGGGTGCGCGTTTTACGCCGGATATAAAAATGAGAGCTTTAAAAATAAAGAAGAAGTTGTCCACAGAAAAGAAAATTAGATTTCTATATATATCGTTCTTTTTTAAAGAAATGTCATTCCCCACATATGAATTTAAAGGGCTGTTGTTTTAGAAGTATGCTATTTTTTTCTAAAACTTGGAATAATACCTCAAACAAAATTTCAAAACATAAGAGCATTACGCACGTACATTTCAGGTTTCATCTTAAAATGATGGTGCGCGTTATACGGTGAGGATATTCAAAAATGCAGCTTGAAAGATAGGTGTGCGTTATATGGTGGATTTTACGGTAGTTTATTTCATTTTTCCATTCATCTATGTACCACACAACATCTTTCCGCATACGTAGGTTTTGGAATTCTGAAAAAAAGAAAGAAATTTCAATAAAAAAAACCCTTTAATTTAGTAAACAAATTTATAGTTAAAAAGATCATATTATATTTAGATATTTATTTTGGCGATTGCAATGCATTAACACTTTTTTAGTACCCGTGATTCAGATTATTTTTTGTTGTATATTATAACTCAAAATTATATAAGTATAACTATTTATTTTTATAAGCCTTATATCTTCTAAAAACTCCTGTTTTTGTAACACATTATTGTTTTCAGTCATAAGGAGACACAGACGATTCAAGTGACAAAAGTCGATCAAAAATAAAGAGTGTTTTTTTTTCAGGTATAGAAGTTTAAGTTGGCATTACTTTCCAAGATGGCGACCGATTTAACAGCTGTCAAGTGATTTATTCTCAGTTTGGTTTGGCAATTCATCAAAACGATCATCCAGCAAGGCGTAGATTCGTCGAATGGGCCCCAAACGAGATTGCCGTTGTTCCCGATTTTCATAAACGAATTTTGTTTAGCGATGAAGCGCACTTCTGGTTGAATGGCTACGTCTACAATCAAAACTGCCGCCTTTCGTGTGAAGCTAATCCCCAAATGTATGTCGAAACACCGTTACATCCAGAAAAACTGACTGTTTGGTGCGCTTTATGGGCTGGTGGAATCCTTCTTCAAAAACGATGAAGGCCACAACGTTACAGTCAATGGTGATCGGTATAGAGCCATGATTACTAACTTTTTCATTCCTGAATTGAACAATCATGATGTCCAGGAGCTGTGGTTCCAACAAGACGGCACAACATGTCACACAGCTCGTGCCACAATCGATTTATTGAAAGACACGTTTGGTGACCGCCTAATTTCACGTTTTGGACCTGTGAATTGGCCTCCAAGATCTTGTGATTTAACACAGCTAGACTATTTTTGTGGGGCTATGTAAAATCATTGGTCTATGCGGATAAGCCACAAACGCTTGACCATTTGGAAGACAACATTCGCCGTGTTATTGCCGATATACGGCCACAAATGTTGGAAAAAGTCATCGAAAATTGGACGTCCAGATTGGACTACATCCGAGCCAGCCGTGGCAGTCCTATGTCAGAAATCATATTTAAAATGTAATGCCACAAGATTATCTTTCGAATAAAAAAAAACATTCATGTCAATCGAATAATACATCGTTATTTTATTGCAATTTAAAGTTCTATACCTCTAAAAAAAACTCCCTTTACAAATAAATTTTTTCAGCCAAATTATTTTTTACGGTTTTCTATAATCTCACAAAATTTGAATGTTCATAGTTAAAAAAATCCACAGTTATGATAGCTTTTAAGTTCATTTTTATTCTCATTCAGTGACAAAGAAAAACTTTAAGCTAATTATCTCAGAAAGAGAAAATAATAATTTGTTTCTCTTCATTTAAATGCTAAGGCGGTTTTCCTATTGAACCAAATGGTCTGATATTTTTTCTAACTATTGATATTGGTAAATATAACAAAAGTTGGTACGTATTTTTGAATCAAAGCAATATTTGTTTTTTTAAAAATAGTTGTATTTAGAGAAATTTTTCAAGAAATTTGTAACAAGTATTCATAAATAAAAAGTATGTTATGAATATCAATCATATTATCAGAATACCCATACAAACTTTTGTTATGCGTAGCTCGACATACTTGTAAATCAAATTTCATGTATGTCGTCAATTATTGAGGAGGAGTAGCATTTTAACATCCCTTTACGAATTTTAAAATTTTTCCTTAAAAAATTAAATGGTTAGGTTTTTGTTGTATTTTGAGCACAAAAACTATTTTGTTTAATATATGTACAGGGGAGGGGGCAACCAAAGAGTCCGTAAAAACCATTAAACCAAAAATATTTTTTTATGAATCGTACCAGGCTCCCTTAAAACTGGAACGAATTTTTTAACGATATGTTTAATTGTGAAAAAAAATTAACTGATGAAAGATGAAGATGTAAAACACTCTAAACGCCGAAATTACTTCTTTTTCGCTTATATTTCATTTTTAATTTTAACACACGGATATTCCAGTTATCTGTGTGTGTAGTACGTACCAATTATTAAATAAATAAATATACACAACATCATAACAAATTTGTAATAAATCTCAAAATTTGAAAGATTTTTTACATGTGTACGTGAACTCATTCTATTTATAATATAATCAAATTCTCTGTGGCATTTCGCTTTGAATGTTTCTGTCAACGCTCAGATAATTGTATTAGACTTACTTCTCGTAACTATTGAAACTGGATCCACTCGTTGCCATTCGCCCAGATGCAAAGAAAAATGAAAAGAAATGTTTAATCAAATTGACCTAGAAAGATAAGTAGCCACGAGTGGAACTTTAGTGTAAACCAAAACAGCACTTGAAAGGGATTTTTCACGGATCTTTTTCATTTTGAATGCCAACTGCATAAAGAATAAATAAATTAGATCACAAGTTCTCCATATATGGGTTATGGCTCTGCTTCTGTGTGGAACCAAGTGGACGAAAATCAATGATTTAAGGGAAATTGTAAGCCAAAAATTAAATATTAATATTTTTTCTTAAAGAATTCATATTCAGAATCTATTGAATTATTTATCAAGATTTTTTTCAGTGTTTTCTATAAATATTTCGGAGATATAATATTAGACTTTTCATAATTGAATCAATGGTTTAAATAGTGTCTTTTTTGTTGTTTTTTAATGCCAGAAAAATGTTCACAAATTACTAGAATTGTCTTCATTTTTTCCTCAAGAGAGTGCAAGATATTAAAAGTTTTTTTTTTTTCAAATGGAAACAGTCAAAACTATTTATATTAAAATGGCATTCAAGTATTTAGAGAGAATACTGTCTTAAAATTTTTAATTTATTTAATAAAGTTTAATTTGAAACCATTTTTTTTCATGAAAACCACAGCAGCATTTACAATAACAGCTTATAAAACTTCGAAAAAAAATAGCCTGAAAAGTTTAATACTTTTGTTTAGTTCTTTTTTTCATAAATTAAAGATGTAATTTTAACAAGCACAGAAAGAAATAATTTCTTTTTTAGTTTTTAAAAGTCTTTCCTTTTGTTTTTGTTTTTAAGCTTCATAACTGTGCTTCACAACTTTTTTACCTTCGTAGACAGGTAAACGTTTGCTTTAAAATGAATTCAAAATATTAAGGCGAAAAAAAATTTTTTTTTAAAAAAATTAACGTATTATAAGATTAAACAAACAAGTTTAAACAACAAGACTTTGGTAACCTTTAAAAACATATCAAAATGATAATATTCACATCAAATTAATCAATAAATTAATTAATATGCACGAATCTCATTGTTAATATTTTTCCGGTATAAAAATTTAAAATAACATTTCTGTATTTGACATTGAAGCTCATATTTCTTGCTAGAACAATTTACTTTCTAAAAAGAAAGTTATTTTTTTACTGTTTACTATTCACCAATTTGTCTCTATTCGCCTATACATTAATCTTAAGGAAACATATTCCTTTCAAAACATGATGCCACTCAATAATCTGTTCCATCTAAATATCCGGCAGCTTCTTTTTGATATTATTTCTGAAGTTTTTCTTTATTTTTTGTTATCTATCTAGCATTTTAATGTGAACTTTTTCTCTCTTTCCCTCAAAGGAATTGACTTGTATTCTATCTCTAGGGTAAAGAAATGTCACAAGGCAAAGTATCACATGAGCTGGAGCGCCTTGTCAGTTGAAAAGCTTGTGTTTCCCCCAAACGTTTCTCTTTTTTATGTGTTTCTTTTTCCCCTTATATTAAAGGGACTGTCATAAAATTACGTTTTATCTTACGATTGGAACGATTCAAGGAAGGAAACTTATTACGAACATAGGCGTTAAAACCGAAAGACATTCTAGTTTTTGTGTAAATAGTTATTTAATTAGTTTTTTGTTGCGATAAGAAGCAAAATATTTTCTTAAAATCGTTTGGTAGTTACAACTATTTAATTGTAATATTTGATTGAATATATATCAATCGTTTATTCTTATGTTTAATTGGTAAATGTCTCTGTAACTCTTAAAAACAGAATATATGAAAAAGAAGAATTCTACAGTTTGAGTTTTGTTTTGTAGATTACAGTATGGATTGTTTGTTCTGCATCCGCAATAGTATTTGAACAACAGTTTATGTGTTGAATAAAATTTGATGCTGGAAGTCTAATTATATATATATAGATAGATAGATAGATATAGATATATATATATATATATATATATATATATAGATAGATAGATAGATAGATAGATAGATAGATAGATAGATAGATAGATAGATAGATAGATAGATAGATAGATAGATAGATATAGATATATCGTTTAAATTTGAATTTAAGAATCTTTAAAATCTGATTCTATTGCAGAATAATAAGAGTTACTGAAGGCTGAATGTAACTAAACCTTAAATGGCTTCCTGTGTAAGTTTGGAGTGAAAAATATCATCTTCATTATTTAATTTTGATTTAAAATTGCAAAACTTGTTGCTAATATCTCATGTATCTTTCAAATTTTTTAACAATATTGATTAAATCCAAATTCACATTATGGACCATGAACAAAGTAGTAGAAACTATCACACGTTAAGTCTACCAGAGTCTCAGAAATCCTCACATGCTGTGGTGTAGATGTTAGGCGCCATTTTTAGTGTCATTTTCGCTTCTAGACGTGATTCAAAATTATGCACATCGTCGCCAATTACCCTTGTATTGTTCTAATGTGGTGTCATTTCATAATTTATATTTTGCATTCTCGTAAAATATCTTTAGTTAGGAAATGGAATATTAACAAGACATTACGTATATAAACATTTTGGATGAGTATTAGTACTTATTTTTCCTTGCATTCTTTTTGTTGAATTTTTTTTAAATATTTATGTAACAACAAATGATTTTATTTTTTACAATTCATAAGTTACTATAAGATGAAATGACTTTGTAGACACAAACACACCGCAAAGATTGATTTTATGCATGCAACGAAAGACCTTACGAAAATGGAAACTAAAATTTATGCTCACAGAAAAAAAAAGGATACAAAAAGCACTTTTTTGAGAATGGACTAAATTCATGATGGTCACATGATACCGCCAATCACGCGTTTTCCATTGATTAAAAATTGACATACTAGTTGTTCAACTTGTAAAGTTAAGATAACACTTAAAATTTGATGATTGGGTTATGAGTTCACGTGTTAAAATTCTTCAAACAGTGTTCAAAATTTCAAAAAAAAATACTTACATTATATACGAATACTTTTAAATTAAATACATTTTGTTTAACTATGTGCATTATTATATTGTTGACAAATATGTACTTTCTAAAAGAAAGTTTTTGCAAAAAGCAAAAGTTGGCAACAGTGAAGCCCATGAAATAATTGGCTGGAAACGCGTGATTAAATTTATGATATAATTATGACGTCGCATTAATTTCTGAACTGATTGGCCGAAAACACAAGGCTCAGTTATCATGTGACTATGACGTCACATGAATATAGTCCATTCCATATTCAAGCGCTTGACGTTTTATTTCTGCTAATTAAGAGGCAGATTTAAAAAATGAAGCTTACTGATGAAAAATAATAAATTTTAGAAGAGGATAAATTATCCTGATAGAAGTATAAAAAGTAAAAGAAATACTTAACCCCCCACCCCGGCAACAGGCGCGCACTCGATACTAATGTTAATGATCACGCGGTATGACTGAATCCCCCCCAATTCTTTTTGTTTATATAATTATTTTTATTGTACGCGATAAAATGCGTAATTCCAGCGAATAATTTAACTAAGAGAAAGTAAACTTACTTACTTTTAAAGACTTTTCAATTTTTCTTTGAAAATTTGTGAAAAAATATCGATTAAACTGAATCAAGGAGTTTCAAACGTGCGTGATTTTAATACAGGACACAAATCGCGGACACTTTTCGCAAACATCACAGGAATGCTATTTGCAGGAAAACTGTCATATTTTGCTCAAGTTATTGTAATTTTACTATCCTTTGATGATCGACAAATAGCATGTTGAACTTTATCTTGCTTGTGTCTTTTTGACTGTCTACAGTATGTCTTGTGATACACTTGGGGCTTCATATGTTTCTTGATGGAATTTTTTTTTAGGTAGCATTTGAAAATTTTCCTTTCCACTCAAAGTTTCATGTTCACCTACCTTTCTCAAATTTACTTTCTCTATTAGGATTAATATGCATTATTTCAGAAAGTTGTTTTCCTTGCTTGATCATTTTCAACTTCCTTTAACAGAAATCACAGTTCACTATTTTTTTTTTTTATATTCTGCTCTTTTACATTCATAAACCATAAAAAGTCGTACAACACAGCTATCAAAACTACTAAGTTGTTCACAGGAGAAAAATGCAGTCTGTACATAGAAAATATTTTGGAACAAAAGTGGTCGGGGGAATTCTGTTAAAACAAGTATCTTAAGATTTTAAAAAACGTTTGCCTATCCCCCCCGAAAAAGAGAGAGATATGCGACAAACACATTCTAGTTCCCCTGAAGACTGTCATATAAGAGGATACCATCAAGGTCATTCGTAATAAATAAATAGTTTTCCCAGAATTAACGATTTCGTCAACCTGGGGTGACTCTGTACCCCGCGTGCCCACTCCCGGGTAAATTCAAAACAAATAATTTTATGTGAATTCTGAAACAGTACGTGTATAATGTGGATCAAATTACTATTTTTTTCAGAATTTCTAAGCTAACCTATGTAGAAAAGTATGTATGTCGTACCTATGTATGTCGTAATGTTATCCCGCCCCCTACGGGGCACACACCACAGTTTGAGAAATGTTGATTTAGAAGAATATATATCAGGTACATTTAAAAACTTCATTGAAATTAATTTTTAAAAAAAACTGCTGTCAAAATGACAGTGCACGATATAGGAAAAAACGAAAAAAAAATCTTAGATTGGACTGATTCGATTGTGCAAGAAAGAGAGGTGGGGTTATATATATATATATATATATATATATATATATATATATATATATATATATATATATATATATATATGAAATATGCGGCAGCTTACGTTGTACTATTCACTCTACTCATTTGTATCAATAATCATCGTTTTTGGTATTTTACACACATCGCACAAAATTAATTTTATATTGAATTTAAAATTCTCCCCATCAAAATTAAATCTGTTTCCATTATTCTTTTTCGAAAATTAAACTTTTTAAAGTCAATATTAAATTTTGAACCTAATTTATTTAATTACTTTACTCCTGATCTTCATACCATAGAACATCTTTCTTGCACATATTGGTTCCAATAAATAATATCGTGCCCCATAGAACCGAGATCCACCGTAATATACGGATGGTCGTTCGCACTTTATGGAAACAATTTTGATAGTTAGTTTTTATCTACAAATTCTGTAATTTGTGTAGCGATTTGCTTGTATCCGATAGTCATGAATCTTGGCAATAGCTCTAGCTTGAATTTTTCGATGAAAGTGTGAAGGTCCCCTTGGACCTCACTTTGAGAACGAGAATAAATTGGAGTCATATAAGAACCAGTAGCCATTTTTATAAATAACTTTCCTTATTTGGTAATCTTTCCCAAATAGAATCAAAGACTTTTAATAACAAATATATCAAGAAATAGCTATATGAGGTTTAAACAAGGGTATTTCCTTTAAATTAACTTAAATATTTAATGATCCAATTAATTAACAATTAGAATGTCGATCACGCAGAGATTACCACGATAAGAGATCCCAGAATTATATTCTATAATGTTCTTATTGAACATTTAACTTTAATCTCGCTCCTAATATAAATCTTTAATGAGACTTCAAATATAAATCAATATTTACCACACTGAATCTCAAGTCTTCTTGAGATTAAATTATCCAACAAGAAATCTTCAATTATAAATTTAACTTCACTATTATCACTTTCTGCTTCAATCTCTCTCTCCTACTGCTCTAACTTTACGATTCCGTTTGACTTAAATACTTTATCTAATCTGCATATATAACAAGGAATCTTGTCCCCTTTTTGGAGCTTATTGGAAATAGGTAGGGAATTAAATTTCCCTAAAAAAGACGACTCAGAAGGTTAGTGATAAAGTTCCGCATAGATTTGTCACAAAAGTAAACTTTTTCTTAGTACTGACATGCCAGTTTTACTCAATTTCTCTTGAATCGTTTTCCACAGTCTCTTCAATGTTTTTTGATGCGGTATTCTTAAGGCTCGTTTTAGCAAACCGAAAGCACAAAGGTCCATTGGAGAAGCGCCAGGGGATTTAACAGGTATTTCATCAAATGGAATACACTTTATTCCTATTTCTGATTCATTATTTGCTAAATAAATGACTGTTGACTTAGACGTGTGACAAGACGCTTTGCACATACGAAGCTCAACTTTATCTGTGTCCTTTCCATATAAAGCTGGAAATTTTTCTTCAAAAATTAGCTCTAAAATATTCTGCTGGCAGTGAAGCGAACTGATTTTGGCTTGAGACTTTTTTGACTTTCAATTTGCCGTTTTAACAAAATCCTGCGACTATCATGAATCCCTTAAGGAACTTTTCTTTACACTAACGAAGTCATTTCTTACGGTCATTCCCGTCAATTGAGCAATAGAATATTGATCTTTTTTGTTACATTTACTTAAATATACCCAGTAGTGTAACAGAGAATTTTAGGGCTCCCCTTCAAAATCAGGTTTTGGACCCCAAGCTGGATCTTTCAAAGGATTGCAAAGCCATAACATAACACAGGCTTTGGGATCCCTAGACTCCAGCCTTCTCCCACCCCCATGATGTGAGGGTGTACATTTCGCAAATGATTATACCCATAGATTATCCAGTGTAAGCACAAATTTTCATTTTTCAGCAGCTAGGTGTTTTTCATATAATTTTGTGAAAAAATTTTTTTCATAAATATATTTTGGTAAAGGCAGATGAACTTCAAATTTTTAAACATCCTTTTTTTAACATTAAATCTTTATGAATGATTTTACTTACAGTGCTAGAAGAATTCCTAATTTCGAAGCAATTAATTTTTGAGTCAGCTAGTCTTTTTTAGGATCAGAGACTTCACTTTATTGTTATTTGACCGCGTTCGAATTGTCTTAGGATGCGGTTTCGCGGTCATGTTTTCATTTTTACCTTCTGCTAGACATATTTTTTCCTTTCAAATTTAATATACGAGAGTTGGGGCATAAGTCATGGCAACTATTTTTTTCTTGTAGATATGTGGACGGATCACAAACGTATATGTGTCGTGTGGAAGTTCTGCAGGTGTATGCAGAACAACAGATTGCTCTGTGATAGCTGGTAGTAGCGCAGTGAGAGGACTGTGAAATCAGTCAGTTGGTGAGTGTCGTGTGAGATGGAAGTAACTAGTGCTCAGCAGCGCGCTTACATCAGAATAGCCGTTCTCCGAGGGAGATATGCGATGAAATGTCTAAGTGAATTAGTGTAAGGTCTTGGGAATAATGCCCTACCATACCGTACAGTAGCATGGTGTGTAGGAAAGTTTCAACAACGACGTGTGTCAACCAATGATGACCAATGTGGTGCGGCAAATGCTGACGCTGATGGTATTCAGCGCCTCCCACATCGTTGTGGTGACAGTAGCAGGGGACTACATTGAGGGTATTTAGGCCCAGGTTTGTCATGTCAACATTATGTGCACTGTGTTGTCATTCTTTTGCACAGTGAAGGCCATATCGTCCTGTATACTACTGTAACTAATTAGTGTGTTACGATATTTCAGTGCTCTTCTTTGTCCATACATATAGTTAACACCTTGTCCTGTCGTCTGTATTTGTCACATTTTCCAACCGGACTAATACCTTCAAGAAAAAAATAGTTGCCGTGACTTTTGCCCCAACCCTCGTATTATAAACACTTTTTATGGAAATAAAATAACCAAGATTTTTACGCCAGTTTATAATTTGTTGATATGAATATTTCACCTTGGAAAACGTAATTACATAGCCTTCGAGCCATATACGAATCTTAGGAGTCCTTTTCAGAATATTGTTTTTAATTTTATATTTAAAACTGCCAATGAAAATAAAAACATTGGCAGACGCGATTATTCTGAATTTTCTAAAAAAATGTAAATTAGAAAATAAGTTACAAAATCGTTTCTATAAAGTGCGAACGAGCTTCTGTATCAATGTTTGTGCAGGAATCGTGTTTTCATTTGGATTGTATTTATTGGTAATTCACAGCACACACACAAATTATTTTTTGTATAGAGTTCAAAACAAATATCCTGCTAAAGATATTTTTTTAAAAAAAATTGCTTAATTTATTTGTAACTGAATTTTTATCACAAGTTCAAATCTAAAATTATCCCACTCGAAAAACTTAGTGGAGTTTTGTGTACATCCCCCGTCATCTTTCATTTACTTTCTTATTTAGATGGAAATATTAACAATGTAATGAATACAATTTTTTAGCTGTTGTTGTTCATAAACTCCTCTTGAATTAATGAGAATATTTGAATTTTTATAATTACTTTCCGCTTTTTCGTTTTTAATTTTATTTACGTGTGCCACCGTAGAATATAAGATTTCCCATAACCACCGTATATATATATATATATATATATATATATATATATATATATATATATATATCAGTTTCTAAAAAAAATGTTTTTTTCTCATACTTTCCTCTGTTCATTACTTCTCTCGAGAGTTAATAAATGTACTACTAGGAAGCATGTCAGTAATATCAACTTTTAAGGACATCCATTAATTTTTACAATGAGTTTAATTAATGCCCCCGGGAACAAAATAAAAATTTATATACACGTTAAAGTTAATTTCGGTTGATGTAAGAAAAAATAAAGTTCACATTTTTTTAGAACGAAATATTCTTTTTTAAAGTACAGTAATAATGCCTCAACTTACGCTATCCCGATTTTCGGGTTAAATTTAGCGGCTGTGCTATCATATGAAAGTTTCTGGAAATTACTGGATTACTATTAATTTCACGAACTGTGACATAAGCGAATCTTTCAAGAATGATCCTTGCATCCTATAAAAAGGAGTCACTCGCTGAAACAGAGTCAGTATTGTTTTGGCTGTTGAAGAGTTGCTAAACTCAAGTGACTACTTGCGAATAATCTTTATCATTACGTATTTGTATTTTTAGACGCTGATAGTTGCGTCTGAGCTTTATAGAATGTGTGAAGTCCTTCTGGGATTTATTTAAGCAAATTTTGCTACTATATCCTGTTCTTTACAGATAGTTTTTAGATACTAAATTTCATTGCGCTCTTAAGAAATTGTTTTGCTCTTTGAGACAGATTTGCATAAAATCCCTAAACCCCGATCTATGTAACCACATCTCTGCTCAAAAGTGAAAATATAAATATAACCCTCCTTGCATATATTTACCCTCTCCATTCATGTAGTACAGTGATACTCACCCTGCCGTCTGCGGACCCCATGTGTCCCAGTGGCTTTTTCTGAGTGATCCGGTTATGGAACGTTACACTAAAAATTCAATTATTTAAGAACAATGCACTCAAAATCTAGTGGGAAATTCTATCGATGAAACGATTAAAATCATCAATATGCTTTCTTTGATATTAAAATGTAAACAAAAGAGACTTGGTCTTGGATGAAAGAAAATCGAAACTATATACCCCATAACTCAGTAAAAAAATACATACAAATGAATATTTTGAGTATGTGTTTGATAGAAGGGTTAATAAAGTATTAAAATGAAAGCGCTGAAAATGAGTACTTAATATTTGATCAGTTTTCCTTTGTTCAACGCTGCTTTGGTATTATAGTGTTTTTCCCGATTATACTCATGTTACGGTCCGTGTGAAATACCTGTCATTTGTTTGTGGCCTGGTGGGGAAAAAAAGTTGAGTACCCCTGATGTAGAAGTTCATTCTATACAGAATTCTATACAGAGTTCTATACAGAGAAGTTCATTCTATATGAGTTCTAAAGATGAATGATGAGTTTATCAAGAGTTGCGTGTTCTGATAACGGCCGGGTCACCAATGTGGAGATATCCTAGGGTTTTTTTTTATGTAAAGGGTGTTTTTTTTCCAGGTATAGAAGTTTAAGTTGGCATTACTTTCCAAGATGGCGACCGATTTAACAGCTGCCAAGTGATTTATTCTCAGTTTGGTTTGGCAATTCATCAAAACGATCATCAAACAATGCGTAGATTCGTCGAATGGGCCCAAAATGAGATTGCGGTTTCTCCAGATTTTTATAAGCGCATTTTGTTTAGCGATGAAGCGCACTTCTGTTTGAATGGCTACGTCAACAAACAAAACTGCCGCATTTGGAGTGAAGCTAATCCACAAGTGTATGTCGAAACACCGTTACATCTAGAAAAACTGACTGTTTGGTGCGCTTTATGGGCTGGTGGAATCCTTCTTCAAAAACGATGAAGGCCACAACGTTACAGTCAATGGTGATCGGTATAGAGCCATTATTACTAACTTTTTCATTCCTGAATTGAATAATCATGATGTCTAGGAGCTGTGGTTCCAACAAGACGGCGCAACATGTCACACAGCTCGTGCCACAATCGATTTATTGAAAGACACGTTGGGTGACCACCTAATTTCACGTTTTGGACCTGTGAATTAGCCTCCAAGATCTTGTGATTTAACACCGCTAGACTATTTTCTGTGGGGCTATGTAAAGTCATTGGTCTATGCGGATAAGCCACAAATGCTTGACTATTTGGAAGAGAACATTCGCCGTGTTATTGCCGATATACGGTCACAAATGTTGGAAAAAGTCATCGAAAATTGGACGTCCAGATTGGACTACATCCGAGCCAGCCGTGGCAGTCCTATGCCAGACATCATATTTAAAATGTAATGCCACAAGATTATCTTTCGAATAAAAAAAAATCATGTCAAACGAATAATACATCGTTGTTTTATTGCAATTTAAAGTTCTATACCTCTAAAAAAACACCCTATAGAAGTAACTTGTAGAACTGCATCATGTCAGAAGAATCAGCAACAATATTTAGAATAGTAATTTTGTATATAATTCCATATTGTTTTCTATAACTAATTATAAATCGGCAGACGATTTGAGTTGAGCTGTCACAGAGAGGGGTTTGAAACAGATTTATATTCAATAATTTATATCCCACCGGCTCAGGTTCGTGGTGTTTGAGAGCGATTTTACAAACACCTCCTCAGATTCATTCATATTCTTGACTGTCAAATTCTTGATGAAAAATATATTATCAAATTTTTCATTTGGGTTTTCTTTCACGTCGTGCCTTTGATTTTTTTTATTATATTAAAGTCAATCAATAGTAATTTTCTTGCAAGGTTACATGTTGGTCGAAAAAAGATAATTTTCTTAGCTTTATGTATGCTTACCTATTGTATATAAGTCTCTGATCAACTTGTAATTTTCTTTTTGACATAGTTTTTCTTTCTTTAATTTATCGTTTGATTAATTGATATTATGATTTTTGTACTTTTTAATATTGTTAAGCTTGCGAGATTTATAGTTAACACACTTTTTTTCTCCTTTCCTTTCTTCATTTTCTTTTCTCCTTTTAGTTTTATTCTTCGTTATATTATATTTATTCTTGTCATTTATGGGCTTTTTTTCAGTTAATAACCTTTCCGTTTAACTAAACTTATTTTTAAAAGGTTTATGTTGTACACAGTAGTGTACAAAGTAATCTATTTTTCACACAAATAAAAATCTTGAACATATTCGCAAGATTTTGTTCTTTATCCGAAAGATCCATCTTACGGGTGTACTTTTTTTTAAATCTCTTTCAGGAGTTTTCTATTACATATTAAAGTATAGTAGCTTAAATCATTACTTAAACTGAACTAAACTTCGTGGCGCAAAACCCCATGAGGGCCAAGGCCCACTGGGCCAACTCAGTTTTCGTGAAATTGGAGACTGAGATGCATGAACAGATGTTCCAGTCACGTGGTCAATATGACGCAAAATCTCGAATGTATAGCTCCCAAGCAAGATTGGACTCATTTATCAACCCATTGAAGAGATAGATGAAAGGCTCAGTCAACCTTGCCCAGCCAGGGAGTTTGAACCCCAGACCTGTGACGTGGAAGCTTGATACGCTACCACTCAGCCACAGGGCTTCTTAAATTGTTATTTATTAGACATAAATAACTATCTAATGCATAAAACTGGGGTTTTTTGCAAATGAAGCATTTAAATGTTCTTGTCCAACTAGTAAAAAATCATCTATGCATTGTTACCTTGAGTGAGAGAACATTTAAATAAACTCACATTAAAATTACTCTTTTTTTTAAGAAACATTAAATCAAACATTTTATAACAATTGAGACGAGACTCAAGAGCAAAAAATAATGTAAATAAACTCATATTTGAAAGGAAATTGAAATATGACCAATCAAATTATGTTTATACACACACACACATATACACTCTGTCGCAAAAAAATATATGCACCCAGAAGAAATCAAGCTACAATCACGAAACTCGGCAAGAATGTAGTCTGGTAAGAGATATGCAAATGATTAAAATTTCGAAGCCAATGAGACAAGGCTAAGTGTGCTATGCGCATATTAGTTGCGCAACTGGGAGAGTTTAAAAGCATGAGTACGAGCGCCGTACGGCTATCCAAACGAATCTGATGACTTTGATAGACGATATTGAGACTTAGGATGCCTCTAAGACGTAACCGGCGGCAGTACGAGCAGCTGAAGGACTTTGATAGGGGCCGTATAATAGGCCTCAGAGAAGCAGGTTGGTCGAATAGACGTATCGGCCGCCACCTCGGTCGGAGCGATATGGTAGTTGCTCGGTGTTGGCAACAGTGGATCACAGAAGGTAGAGTGTACCATCGCGGAGGGTCAGGACGTCCCAGGAACACAAATGATCGCGAGGATCGTGCAATCAGAAGAGTGGCCACTTCGGCACCAACAACGTCGCTAGCATCGATTCAACGCCACTTACCTCCTTCCAGACATCAGTGCCATCAAGAGAAACCATAAGGAGACGATTTGGCTTGAGGAGCCGACGTCCGCTAAGACGCTTACCACTGACCCCACATCATAGGCAGTGTCGACTGGATTTTTGCCGACCTCGGGCAACTTGGAGTGTGACAGACTGGAGACGTGTCATCTTCAGTGATGAATCCCGATTCAGTCTCAGTGCTGATGACCACCACACACGTGTTGGAGGCGCACCGGCCAGCGGTCCGATCCGGCATTTATTGTCGAGCGGCATACAGCAATTTCACAAGGTGTGACAGTGTGGGGAGCAATTTCTTGGGACACACGATCATCTTTAGTGGTCCTTCAAGGCACTTTGACAGCGCGCAGTATGTGGACGATATTTTAACGCCGATTGTGCTACCCATGCTATCAAGTCGCCCAGGTGCCATTTATCAACAGGATAATGCTCGTCCACATACTGCGCGACTCTCCCAACAATGTCTTCAAGGATATGGCGTCCTACCATGGCCTGCCAGGTCACCAGATCTTTCGCCAATAGAGGATGTCTGGGACGCGCTGGGAAGGCAACTGCAGCCGTCCCGAGATACAGGAGAATTAACTGCGCAGATGCAAAGACTATGGCAGGATCTTCCACAGGGGGTCATAAGTGATCTAATTGAATCGATGCCACGCCGAATTTCGGCTTGTATAGCTGCCAGAGGTGGCTTTACTACTTACTGATTTTTAACCTTTTGCAAGCTGTAACCGCTTAATAAAATGATATTTTGTTCTGAATTTTTAATCATTTGTTTATTTTCATATACACTACATGCATACCAAATTTCGTGAATGTAGCTCAATTTCTTCTGGGTGCATATATTTTTTGCGACAGAGTGTATATATACACACACTAAAGTGCTATTGAGTTAAGTTAAGGATAGGTAATAACAAGTTGAGCAACCTCTGGCCTTGATAACAGTTGCCACACGACGAGAGATAGATTCAGAAATTGTAGAAGCGTTCAACATATTATGGCTTCCAAACACATTGGTTAGAATTTTCAATAATTCAGAAGGGTCCCTGGTGTTATGTGATATACTTTCACGTTTGTTTCCAGAACATCCCAAAGATGCATAATTGAGTTGGACCTAAGTCTGGGCTTCTAGGTGGCCAATTCATTGCAAAGATGTCAAAGAAATACTCATCCAACCAGGCTATAACCAGCCGGGACCTGTGAGAAAAACAGCTATCTTGCTGGAGTACTCCCTTTTCTTGTGAATGACAGCACTTTCCATATGGAAGAAGATGGTTGCCTAGAAATTCTACTTACATAATCGCATTTAGAGAAGTTGGTACAAATATCAAAAATCCCAAAGCCTTCCAAGAGAAAAACTCTACGACGGTGGCTCTTAAACTTTCAATCGCCCCCTCTATGAATCAGCCTGACATCGCGGACCCCTGAAATTTTGATCACCCCTCCCTGATTTCCAACACATGACTGAAAGATTTAAAGATTCTTCAATAGTCCTAAGACTATTCCTGCTATTTATACAGACTTTTTAAAACACTTTTTCATTTTTATTCCTTTAAGGAAACAGTAAACTTCTAATTATATATTTATATAAAAATATTAATTTCAAATAAATAAATAATGTTGGCGCAATTCGATTTGGAAATCGAAGTGGATGCAATCGTTAACGTATTTTCGAGCTAAGTGAATTCAGCTCTTAATCTTTGCACATTTGTTTCTACTATAATTTTTCTGAAAATATTCCTTTTTAGTATTAGCTACGTAGTTGCAAATAATAAAAAAAACCGAATTAATGTTCGTGATCAAAATGCATGTTCTAGTAAATATTTTTATTGGAGACAATTCAATCATTTGGTCTAGGGTGGCACACCTTTCAATTTTTCCACGAGGTCTTACAGAGTCTGTAAAAGAGAGGATTCTTAACATTAAATGAGGGACCTTTGTGGACCCCCTAGAAGTACGCTACCGACTCCCGAGGGTCTATGGACTACAATTTAAGAACCACTGCCCTAGACTATGATTGATCCATCATGACCCAAAACAGTTCCAATGTGGCCTGCGGAATTCTTAACTTCGAGAACCTGATCCCCTATTCTCTGCCTCTATTGGTGAGAAGTTGTCCGATTCGAGACTCATCATTCCATTTTAATCTTTCCCAGTCATGTTGGATACATGCTCTGTCTTCCTTTGCCCAGAAAAGACGTGCATTTCGATGCGTGCGTTGAGCAATGGTACTCTCTGTGGCTCCTGAATCCCCATACAGTGAAACGAGCTTTGTACAGTCCGTTTACTGAGTGAACGACAAGCACCCTGATTCGGCTGGGTAGTAATTTGAGATAAAATTTGACTTTTCTGTCTACACGTAATACATCTGAGCCAGTGACGTAACGTACACCTCCTCAACCCCCTCATCACGAGAGTGCCCAGGAGCCTAGGGGACCCAAAGCTTGACTGATGCCAAGGACGTTCCCTTTGTAAGATCCGGTTTGGGGCCCCAAACCTAACTTTGCAGGGAGGGAGCGTAATATTCCCCGTTACTCCATTGATCTGTACTGTCTCACACCATACTGGTTCAAGACTAATTGTCCTTTGCAGCTTGGTCGCCCTCCCCCCACACACTATCCGTGTATTTTAGATATGCCTCTGACTCTTGGCGATTTTGAAACATAATGGCTCATTTTATAACAGCCACTATTCGTTGGCGATCAAATGTCTAAATTATTAGTTTTACGCATTCTAGCAGTTGAAACAAGGCATTAGCAGCCTTAGTATGTCCTTTTTGTACAGTGCTATTCCATGCACCTAAATGAGACATATAACTACACATAACATTATCGATCCGTAATCCAGTGACTCTTAAGAATTTTATATCTTTACATATATATATTGTCAAATAACCACGAATTGTGAATTTTGGATAGAATGATATGACGCATATTTCTCTATTCATTCTATGTTGCGATAAATTTCTTCCCACTACATATTTCAAATTTGAAAATGAATATTGCACAGGGAAAGAAAAATTGTTTCGGAAAAACACCGAATAAATCATTTTGAAAACAAAAGTTTAGAAACAATTTCTCTTTTACAAAGTCTGTCAGATAATGGAATCCATTTGTCTTTTCAGCAGTTCACCTTTCTGCACGGTATCAAATAAGGGTATCATAAATCCTTTCACACATAATTAATCAAAATTGTTTGAAATAACTTACTTCTCTGGTAGTACATTATTTTACTCGTATATATTTTCAAGAAGTTAATGTATTTGCCTTCATGTGACGACTTTCATAATATAAAAATTTATTGATGAAAAAGCATCAGTTTGTATATTTCTTCGTAAAACATTATCTATGAAAAATATATTTAATGTAAGCGGGTATCTCCCTTTTGTATACTTCAAAATATAATATTGTGATAAGTATCTGTTTGGCAATGAAATTTGGCGCAATTCCAGCCAAACTCATGGCAGTTAGAATACGTAATCAGAATTGATTATTAGCGGAATAACGCAACGTGTAGCAGTTTTATTTATTTATTTTCAAAATTTTTCGTTTGGCACAAAGGATCGACAAAGTTTTACACATGTGTATAAATATCTTGCGTTAAAGTGTAGTATAAGGAGGTGTGGGGGAGCCTTGACGGTGTCAATTTATTTAGTGACCAAAATCGGTCGCCAAGCAACTTCATTTACCAATAGGTGTCCTGAAGCCAAAATGAATTCGTTTTCTCACCATAATATCTGGATAAAAATCGCCAAATCCAAAGCCCCCCCTATACTACACTTGAGCCATATCTGGAACTGTGAAGGACTGTTCTTACAATATATATCATTTGTTGTTCTTACAGTTTTCATTCAAATACACTGCTACAAGATTTGTAATTGTTAATTCCCGAATTAAGTATACCGTCGTTCATTTACGTCCAAGCAAAAATGCCCCGGTATGCAGCCATTCGTGGAAAACCGTTCATGCGCATGTTAAACATTATAATCTTGTTCATGCATGGTCAAAAGTATAGCCCTTTTTTATGGGTTGTCCCTTTCCCGTGCATGTTCAAACACAATAATCTTGATCTCACCTGCTCGAAAATAATATTGCTTATAATAGGTACATGATATTAAGTTTCTCTTATTTTGTTGTGAAAAATGATTAAAATCTGAAACCCCAATATTATGTGGACGAGAACGCAGTTAGTACTTCCAAAAATTACGGAATAATATATAAGTACCCGAAACAAAATGTGTTGCATCTTGTTTTAATAAGCAAAATTTCTCTGAGATAAAGTCGAGAGGAGAATTCAAAAAGAATTTAGAACCAATCGAATTCATACAATATACACTGGTGTACAAAAATTAAGGACGAGACGGTTTTTTCAATATAACTTTGTACAAAAGCTTTCCAAATCAACACATTTAATACCGTACGATCCCCAATACGTAAGGACATGTGTAATGTAAGCAACACTTACTAAAAGAGAAATCAGAGGGATAAAAAGAAGCTTTATTGAAAAAGTAGCATGGAGCGCAATGCGACTGAAAGCCGAAACATCCCATCAAGAAACATCCGGACTTTAGTAGGGGATATGATCTTCCCTGACTGCTAGGCAGGTTTCACAGCGTTTGCCCATGCTGAGAATGAGGGTGTCAATGAGTTGTTGAGGCATTGCTGCCCATTCGTCTTGCAGCGCCAATCGAAGCTCCCGAATCGTTACTGGTGGTAAGGTACGAGCTGCCAAGCGTCTGCCTAGAAAATCCCATACATGCTCGATGGGATTGAGATCCGGAGATCGTGCCGGCCAATCCATACGTTCAATATCCTCATTCTCTAAGAGCTGTTCGGCAGCTACTGTGCGATGACATGGTGCATTGTCGTCCATGAAAAGGAACTGCAGACCCATAGCGCCTCTAAAAAGATGCACATATGGAAGAAGAATCTCGTTACAATAGCGGGTCTAGTTGACTGAACCTGCGTCGAAGATGTGAAGGTCTGTACGAATACCAAGCACGATGCCTCCCCAAACGAGAACATCGCGACCTCCATGCCTGTCCCTTTCAATGATGTTCGAGGGATGATTGCGGCTTCCCCGCTCTCTCCAGATGAGTATGCGATGAGAATCGCTATTCAAACTGAATCTGCTCTCTTCTGTAAAGAGTACTCATCCCCATTCATTGTCTCTCCAATTCCGGTGTTCCCGGCACCACAGAGAACGCCTTGTCCGATGGGCAGGCGTTAAAGGTACACATTGTACAGAGCGTCGTGCAAACAGACCACCACCGTGCGGTCTTCTGGCCACGGTAAAACGCGATTTCGGTCGTCCAGTCACCTGTGTCGTGTCACCTATTTCTCCCGCTGTCTGCCGCCTGTTTCTTCTGGCCTGTAAGACAATGTACCGATCGTCTGCGGGGGTGGTTCCTCGTGGACGACCACTACTGAACCCCCGGATAGCTGTTCCTGTAGTTTGAAATTGTCTCCAAAGTCGTGAAACGATGCTGTGAGCAATTCCGAACTCTGCAGCCACACTTGTCACACTGCGGCCTTCCTCCAACTTCCCAATGATTCGACCTCGGGTAAAAGCATCCAGATGTCGTCTAACACATTGATTATTCGCCATTTCTCGCTGAGGCAGCAACTCGGTGTGATTTTAACTGCTATACGGCGTGCAATCTCTTTGCCAGAAATACTGATCTTACACCGACAACATGCTTTATACTACTCAGACACTCCCCCATTACGTCTCCCTGCATATCTGCGCATGTGCTACCGTACATCACCTTACTTAATCTCCTGATTGGTCTTTCTGTCCGCTTTGCCTCTTCGTTCAGCTGATATGCTAATGTTTCGACTTCGTCCTTAATTTTTGCACACCAGTGTATGTGAGATATAGCACTTCTTTTATATTGTTTAAAATTTTGTAAATATTTTCGCCGCAATTTGTGTAAATAATTTCAAATATTTAATACAAAGTATCAGGTGTGGGGAAACTTCTAATGGAATCAGAGTTTATGGTCGAATTGAATACCTTGTTATAGTATGAGAAGTTATACTTGTTAGAAACTCGCCAATTGGGCAATCTTTTAGCAATTCATTTTTTTAACCATTAAATTTGGCAATTTTTCTTAAATTGGCAAGAATTGCTCCCCACTCCACGATATTTAATTTTGTTCGTGAATATTGGTGTTCTTGTGTGAAAATTCTGGAATTCGGAAGATTTTTTTCCATCCAACGACTAAAAGTTTTTCAAGTTCAGAAAGAATATATTCAATACAGATACAGCTCTTAGTGGATTTAGCCTTAACCCTGAGCTTGAGTGCACTTATATGTACACTTTGAACTCTATAACTGAGCTTCAAGCAGTTTATGGGTTTTTCATAGCCTGACTGTGTGCAATAATAGTTATGGCTACTGCAAACTATGCTGTTTTGGCTGGGACCTGATTTTTACTACGACTTAAACTATGAATAGTAGCTTTTGCTGCTGTAAACTTCTGTTGTTTTGTAAATAAATTTTTGTGTTGTCAGAAAAATAGCTACTGTTTTGACGCCGGAATTGTTTTGAGATTCTTTGTGTCTGAGTTTAGATGTAGACAGTTAAATTCAACTTGTATGTTTTCTCACTCTTACTCATATTTAGTTGTCACCTGTTTTGTTCGAAAAGAAATTTTTACCTTTGTTATCTGTCTCAAGTTGAGAATTTCGTAAGTTTACTTGTATGAACAACACGGAACTGTTTAGTTTTTTTCTAAATTCTGGGGAATGGGGTGGGGTTATTATCCACATAAACACTTGGAGAATAGTAGAGGAAACAGTATAAGATTTTGCAAGTATTTGAATTGTTGAATATTCTCAAAAATAAATTGTATCTGTGTAAAATACAACTAATCGTCAATTTTTAAAAGTAGAGAAAAAAATGGCATAAATTAATTTTTATTAAATGATAAAATGCACAGGTAATGAATGGAATGTCTGGAAAATGCGATAATATGTCTGAGATGTAAAAAAGGGCTGAGAAATCAAACAGACTTATCTCAAAGCATTTACTTTAGTCTAATTTTTATTAATAATTACTATTATCTGTTACTGTTATAGTAAAACATTAAAATAGTGGCTGGATGCGATACTGTGATTCCTATTTTTATTCAGAGTATGGATAGCAATGTTAAAAATTTTGGGGGGCTATGCCAGTCGCATGTTTGAATAAATAGTGTTAATCTAATTATTACCCGCGATGATGCCAGGGGTTTTTGAGTAGTAGAAAAGTTTGTGTGAATTTTCTATTTTTCAAATACCATCTCATGATTTGCTATTAAGTTTTATTTTTCTTTCTCTTGGTGTAGAATATTTCGGTACTTACTTATCATACCATCGACCAATTTCGCCGAATCAAAAAGACTTTGCCCATTCAAAAAAGATCGCCAAATGCCGTCATCGTAATTATTAACGTGTTCAAACATGTTTTTAGAAGTGGTTTTCACTACTGGCTGCATATTGCCATTTTTCGCAATGTCTTTTGATTTAGCAAAATTGGTCGATGGTACAACACGTAATTACCGATTATTCCAGATTCGCTCATATTCTGATTCTCATATCATTGAAATCTCAATTTATTTACTTCAGTCTTATTTTTTATTATAATTTATTACTATTATTTGTTACTGTCACAGTAAAATATTAAAAGAAGAGGTTGAATTCTATATTGGTTCACATTTTTATTTCTCGCCAACTTGGCTAAGTAAATTTACCATTGTGATAATGACCATATTCATGATTCCCATACAAAAAAAGGCACTTTTGGTGTTATACTTTTCCATCCTAAAGTGTGAATAAACTTGTATTTTAATAAAAATGCACAAGAACTTTCAATGCATAGAGTTGCCAAAAAGCACGATATTTCATCTGTCTACGTAAAATGTATATTTCAGGCGTGAAAAAAAAGAAAATAAAACTTTCTATATAGACTCTGAAAATACTACAGCAAAATTGTCGGTCTTACATATCTGTTGTTGTGAAACAGATATCTGCCAACGGTACTTGCGTTTTATAGCAACAATCGCCAACGTTCAAAATAACTCGCCAAATTGGCTACCCCAATTTCGTATCTGTAGTATGTGCTGAATTGGCAATCACGGGCCTCGTTTCATATCATGTCTCCAATAGCTTGCGGTAATACGTAAGTACCTTGCCAACTTTTATCTGTAACTTACATCAACCATTTTCGCCAAATCGAAAAACGTCACCAAAAGCTGCTAAATGGAAACTAAATGACTTTGTACATGCGTGGGAACAGTTTTCTACTATGAGCTCAATTCATGATGGTCACGTGATAAAGACAAACACGTGACAAAACTCCATTTAATTCAAAAAAGACATGTAATTGTTGTTCTATTTGAAAAACTTATGTAAAATTTATAATCTCATAATTGGGCAAACATGTTCAAACGTTATGAAAAAAAATGTCTTCAAAAAGATTTTTTAAAATTAAAAAAAAAATCTCATTTTATGCATATATTTTTAATTAAAATGCATTTTGTACACGTATATATACTTTTTAAGAAAAAGTTTCTGCTCAGAGCAAAAGTTGGCATCAATAAAGTGCGTTAACTGATTAGCTGGAAACACAAGATAGCCTTTATCGTGGGACTATGATGCCACATGAGTTTTTGTTCTCATTGGCTGGAATCATGTGGTTATCATTACCATGTGACTACAACGTCACATGAATTGAGCCCATTGGATGCATATTACGATATTTGGCGACATCTTTTCACTTGACGAATTGGTGGATAGTACAATACGTTTATTGTTTTCTCTTTTTACAGAATTTTCTTAATTTATCTAAGAATTCTTTGGTACTTACGTACAACCTTTTGGTGACATTTTATGAAACAAATTATATGGTTATCAATTCAGCGCTTACCACACATGCGAAATTTGGGTTGCCAACTTGCCGAGTTTTCTTGAACGTTGGGGATTGTTGTAATAATATGTATAAGTACCAATTCTTTTTTAACGGCAAAGAAACGTAGACATCAGTTTCTTAGAGCAGAAAATACGTTTTTAAAACTGATCATTAACTAATTAAATAATAAGTACTAATTATAAAAATAAAGGTAAACGTACCTTTGAGATGCAGTTAATTAGAAAAAATTAAATTTTTCTCTCTCAACGAAAATTAATTTTTTTCTTACTTAACTATTTAATTTGTAAATCTAATTCATATTTTCTATGGAACATATTAATCATTGAATCAATGAATATGCTTCTGAAAATTAAAAGTTTAAATTAGTACATATATCAATTAATGCGTTAATTACAAAATTAGAGAAAAAATTCAAGTATTTAAAACTTTTGAGAAAGACTTTTTCCTTCTTTTTAGGTTTCATTAATGAACATTCATGCTTTTTTATGAATTAATATTTTAAACTTAATATTAATCTATTTATAGCTACCGACAAAATCCATTATATCGTAGATTTTTTCTTTCATTTTTGATTTAAACCAATAATGCATAATGAAACAATTTTTTTTAAAAAAAGTCAGATTCAATATAAAATTAGACTTAAGAAAAAAAATCTACAAAAAATTATAAAATGTTTTCTATGCTTGACTTCTCTAGATTTTTCCCGCCTTTTTTCTCAAGAAATTCTAAGTAAAAAAAAAATGTCCACAATCTCTTACAGCAATTAAGTGAAAATTTTCAGCGACAACACTTTATTTATTTTTTATGTTTATACTTTTACATCTTAATTTTTTTTAAAAAAAATCCATGTTTATACAGCCTTGAAGCTATTTTTGTCTGGTTTCTTATCGCTACTACTTTTACACTTCTTTTTTTTTTACCCTTTTAAAAAGAATTTTTTTCTTCTTTCCCCTGAAGTGAAATCTTTTTCACGATTTATCGAAGGCCCTTAAAACTTTTCATACTTAGTTGTCGATTCGATGAACAATTGACAAAAAGCAAATAGTTGTTTAAAGTACCTTTTTTTCCCTACGTAACTTCGTCCCGCGTGATAAAAATCGAATAGTTTAAATGAAAAGTCTGTGAAAAAAGTAAAGAAAGAGTAACAAATAACACTAATAAAGCGAGAAAAAATTATTCTTCCTCTAATGTTTTATATGTCCTACCTTTTTTTCTATGACGACTTATATTTCATACTTTAAAGGGAGATCGGAATTTTTTTTTTAAATTAAATTTCAGCTTTTAGATTTTTGTTCGACAAGGCATTCGATGTTGAATATTTTCGAATTATGCACTGCAAAACGAGTTTTAAATACTAAAAGAAAAGTTAATATGAAAACATGTCGCATTTTTTTTCTTTGCATTTTAAAAAGAAACTTGAAAAAACTAGGCTATTTTTGCACAATAATGTATTAAATTTGAAAATTCAACTTGGGTTTTTTTAAAGGCCTATATAGAAGCGAGAATATGATGATCTTCTTCAATGTCTCAACAACCCTGGGTAGGCTTTGATATTATCCAGAAATCTTCTCCAGTCATCTCTACTTTTGGCAACTGTTTTCCGGAGTGTTTAACTTTTAAAATATTAAGATCTTTTTCAACACAGTCAATCGATCTTAATGGGGGTCTGCCCCGAGTTCTATTTCCCATGGGCATTGCGAGAAATATTTTCTTACTGCAACGATCAACATTCATTTTGGCTAGATGACCAGCCCATTTGAGTTTCTGTAGTTTGACGAATTTTACAATGTTAAGTTTTTTGTAAATTTTATAGAGTTCTAAATTAGATCTTCTTTCTTCTTTCCATTTCTTCTTTCCATTCACTTGGATCCCACCAAAAATGCAACGCAAGATCTTTCTCGCGAAAATTCCTAAAGCTTACTCATCGCGTTAAAGTCAATGTCCAAGTCTCTCTTGCAAAAGTCAGAACAGATCTAATAACACTTTTGTAAAGAAGCAATTTAGGTCTTAATTTGAGAAAGGATGGGTTTGGGAAACATAAAAAAGAACAGTTGGTACGACTTTTTGTATTTATAGCATCATGTAGAGTGTCCGATTTTTTTCATGTGGATTTAACACAGTGATCATTTCTTTAAAATATAAATAAACGAATTCTTTGGGTGGTATTCTGCGAAATTAAAAAAACACTTAATGTAAAATATTATTCTATAAAAGCTGAATTATATATGTATTCGCACCCTTCACTTTACATTTTTGGTTTGGATACTATTAACGTATTTTGCATGTCAATCAATCATTTAGAGATGTATAATATTATTGGCTTGAGTGAGTGAGTGATTGATTGAATATTAACGTCGCACTGCTCAGCTACACGAGGGCTTTTGGCGACGGACCACGTAATTTTGAACCATGGTCAAGTGACGTGGACGATACCTAAGCTGGCACCCCCTCTCCTAACTACAACACCACACCAACGGGAGAACGTATCAGCTCTCGACAGATTTGACGTGCATCGCTGCCCTACACGGCGGGTCTTTAGTGGCACTGGGCTCGAACTCCTGACATACCTGCCATGATCCAATACCTTGACCACTGGGCTACCGCAGCCCAATATTACTGGCATAAAGTTTTGACAAATTCTGGCAAATATTGTGCAATATGTTCACAGGAGAGACCATGTATGATTTTGGGAATTTTTGAAATAAATATTATCTCTGGTCAGTCATCGAGAGAGTTACTTTCGTAAAATGTGGTCAGTGCCAATGTCCTTTATACACATTATATATAAACTAGCCGTTACCCGCCCACTTCACTGGGTGTTTCATGATGTTGTATGAATGTGTATATATTATTTTATTAATATATGTCTTACTATTTAGATTTCATATGTATTGAAAAACATTTTTACAGCATACACTTATTAATTTAAAAAGGAATTGAATTTCAAAACTTAAAGTCTATTTTTTACGCCCTGTAACTCCAATTTCAAGTTCGAAAGACTAACCGTTTTGAAATGAGAGTTTCTTATCTATGTGCCTCATTGGCGGTCGATTTCACTAAAACGTGTTCTTATTGGACGATATTGGATTCTATATAGGCCTTATTCAACAAATGAACCATGTTTACCTAACTTCCAAGTCTGTAGGCTTAACAATTTAAAATCGGAACCTTTTAATCCATGCTACCCTTTTATTCCCCCGAAGCCCAGTGGCTGAGAGCTAGTGTATCACAGGTCCGGGGTTCAATTTCCAGGATGGACATGGTCGAGTTGGCCTTTCATCCCTTCAGTGGGTCGATAAATGAGTACCAAGCTTGCTTGGGAACGAACACTGGGGTTTCACGTCAGACTGACCACTTGACCGAAACATCTGCACCCCAGCACTTAAGGTCACGTAAACTGAGAAAAGCACAGTAGGTCTTGGCCCTCATGGGCTGCTGCGTCGCTGAGTTTAGTTCAGTTTCCCTTTATTGTCCTCCTTTTAGGTAATCGATTTCCGTTAAATCCTTTCTTAACAGATCGATATTCATCATGCTCTAGGCATATTTCAAGTACAAAACTCTAATTGTTTAAAAAACGGAATGTTTTATCTGTAACGGCCCTCAACCCTTTGCAATCTCTCCTGGGAGTCGGTTTTCGCAAAACCCTATCTTTCGGATCCCTGCTTTAAAAATAAAAAGTACTCACCAAATTTCATAACTGTAGGTCTAATAGTTTGGGAGATCTCGGGATGAGAGATTTGAGTAAGTCTCTTTTCTCATTTATATATAGATAGCCGTACGTTGCATATCAAGGAGATGTACATAGTATTTTGTTCTTAAGAATTAAAGAGAATTCTTTCTACTGCGCTTGAAGTCTGAAAATATCTGCAATCGTCATTTGCATTACTAACTCTCGCAGGGACATATGATTCAATCTCTTGGCGTGTTGTCGATTGAGGTCATCCACTTAGCCGATGACTAACAAGACGTATCAAAAATTTAAAGGTGTGTTACACCCACGATATTGGATGTGTCAGGACGATCTTTTGCGTAAGAATGCCATGCTAGGTTCGTGATACATTAATAAGACTAATATTTACAGTCAAAATGTAACAAAACAAATAAAAGCATTACTTAAGTTTAAGAATTAAAGGTAGAAAACTATATGAAAAGAAACTATTGATTTAGATATCCAGTTAGTCATGCTTTAGTAAATAGAAGTTCTTAGAGGAATCTATCGGGATAAAAATTAATATTTAGGTGACGAAACAGCAATATTTATGAATGGAAAAGTAATGTTTAGAAATCAAAGAGAGAATGTGAATATTTAAATAAGTGTTTTAATATTAAAAGCATTTTATAACCTTTTCAATAAAGTATTTCATTACGTAATATAGTTAATTCTAAGTGAAATGGAATGCTTTATTCATAACGATTCGTAGGACGGCAAAATAAATAACATTTCCTTTAAAAAAAATTTAATTTTTTATGTCATTTGACATATTAATATTTCCTCACAAAAGGAAAACTTTTACTTATGAATTACCGCCAATTGCAATTTAAATAAGAAGTACTAGCAATACAAAATACGAAAATACCCTAACAATAACTGGAAAATATGACTATTCGGTACTTACGTATTATCGCAACCTATTGGCAACATTATATATGAAACGAAGCACCTGGTTGCCAACTTGGCGAGTTATTAATAGAGTTGGCGAAGTTCCAACAATTCTTTATACGACCGCATTTTAAAACAACATTTAAAACAGCTATTTGTGACGGACTTCGTAATGCTAAACCTCGATCAAGTGATGAGGACAACATTTGACCTGGCTCTCCGCTTTCCTAACATCCACTCCTTACCAACGGGAGAAATTTGAGCCTCGATAGATTTAGCGTGCATCA
Organism: Trichonephila clavipes; assembly: GCA_019973935.1. Lineage (NCBI taxonomy): Eukaryota > Metazoa > Arthropoda > Arachnida > Araneae > Nephilidae > Trichonephila > Trichonephila clavipes. The sequence goes on along the minus strand of BMAU01018370.1, from coordinate 640,844 downwards.
GTCCTTTACACGGCGGGTCTTTAATAGCATTAGGGCTCGAACCCATGACGTACTGGCCACGAGTTCGTCACCATAACTACAAAAGAACTACTATAAAAATAACCCTGTCATAACCTTAGATTTTGACGTTAATAAACACTCCGTCATTAGTAAATGTTCGTGATAAACCAACTAGGGTCTTAGAAATATTCAACTTAATGTATCCGACTACGTTAGGAACCGTGATTTTCAAAAGCGCATAAATAGATAGTTTTCATGGTCACTTAGATTAGAATATATGAATAGGACATTTTGACAAAAAAAAATTATTTAAATACAATATTTTGGCAAAAAATTAACTTAGAATAATCTTTTTTTCCAAATGGTCTCCTTTTGTGAAAAATGCTTCTATTAGAATTAATATTTTGCCAGCATATAGCTCAGACCTCTGCTCAGAGACTCAACTAGAATTTTTGAAATATATAACTTAGAAGTGGGTTTATTCATATATTTTACGACAACAGAGGGGAGCAATTTTAAGAAAAAAACGCGAATAATTATTTCAATTGGTAATAACTCTGAAAATAATGTGAATTTTTCATATTATTCTAAATTAATTTTTTGCCAAAATATTATATTTAAAATATATAATTTTTTTTTTCAAAATGTCCTTAAAACAGTTTTATACATGTATTCTAATCTAAGTGACACTAAATATCCTAAAAAATATCCATTTATACGCTTTTCCAAAAAAAAAAAATACAAAACGTAGTCCGATACCTTAAGGCCAAGGTAAGCATTAAGTCGATCGCGATCGACCGGTGGACCGCCAAGACATTTTGGGTTGACCGCCTTCACATAAAATCTTAGACGCGCATACTAAAAGAAACACAGGTGGTTACCAAGATAATGAAAACACCCGTGAATAAAACTCCAAACCAAATTCGAGAGACGTTTTCAAGAATTTACTAGACTAGAATTCCACAAAAGTTGCATTCATGGGTTATTCGTTTGGCAATGTTGATGAGAAAAATATAACTAAATATAAACTAGCTAGAAAAAGTCTGCGCTCACATTCTATTGCTTACATAAACAATGAAAAAAAAGTTTAAAAACTGGAATTTAAAAAACAAAATTTAATTAGATTTTATTTAGTTCATTTTAGGTATTCAGACTAACAAAAGTAAATTTGGTTTGCCTTCATAGATTTTAAAATAAAGACAGGTTTGTAACGATAATAACAAAAATCAAGTAGAAAAAGTCTGCGTTCACTGTTTTAGTATAGTAACTATAAAAATTATTTAAAAAGAGAATAATGAGCTATTTAGTAGCTGGTTGGTTAATCTCATCATTTGTGAACCTCCTGAAGTCGTTTCGGCATTGAACTAACAAATCTTGGGATTTTTTCAGCACTTAACTTTTCCCATTGATCCTTAAGAACACTCTCTTTAGCATATCCTTGCTAGATACATTGTGTTGACGAATCCTGCGCTCCAACAAATCTCATAGGTGTTCTGTAGGATTCAGACCAGAGGACTGTGGGGCTATGTGCAGTTGATTTGGGACATTATACAAGAGACAAAGTTTCAGCGGTGTGCTTAGGATCGTTGTGTTGAAAACGAAACGATTTTCCTAAGCTGAGTTAGGGGGCACTTTCCTTTAAATTGTGTTTTAAGACATCAAAGTAATCATATTTGTTCAAAATTGATTATATATACTCCAACTTGCAAACATCATTGCTCGCCATGCACCCCCACATCATGACTCCACCGTCGCCGTGCTTTACCGTTGGTACTAAATGCTCTTTTTGAAGCGCTGTGCAAGGTTTTCTCCAGACTAATTTACAACCTTTTATGCCGAAGATATAAAATTTGCCCTCGTTAGAGAGTATCACAGTCCTCCAGAACTCAAGAAGCTTATGTATATGATCTTTTTCAAAAGCTATCCGCTTAAGCCGGTTGGTCATTGAAATATAAGGCTTTCTGCGAACCACTTGACTATAGTATTCGGCCTTTTTCAAGATTTTCAAGATCTTGCAGTATCCGCCCAAATACTTTTGTTAAACTGTTCGTGAATGTCTGTTGCTATTTAAGTTGCAGACAAACACGGATTTTTTTTTTTACCATTGATGCCAAACTTCGTTTTTCTCTGATTGTGAGTTTAGATGGACGACGTAAAAGAGGTTTGAATGTGCAAACTCTTGTAGATTTAAAGTTATAAATAACATGCTGGATAGATGAATACTGCGGTCCAACGGATCTGGCTATATCCCGACGACTTTTTCCATCTTTTCACATTTTCACATTGATTTTACGCTCACTGGTACTAATTTCTTTCTTTTTATTTTCCATGTCCTTGAATTGCTTCGTATCTCACAAAAAACGTAACAATTATTGCGTCACAGTTTTCTTAAGCTATTTTACTTGATAACTAAATGCAAAAACTCTGTTGCCTGTTGATACAAATTCCAAAATCCAAGAATATTCAAATAGCGAACGCAGACTTTTTCTGCCTACTATTTGTCCATTTTGCTACAAAACTCTAGTTATCCTAAGTAGTTTTAATTCAAAATTAACGAGAGAGAGAATTCTTTCATGTTCAGTATTTATATAATAGTAAACAAATTCGTGAAATTTTGTTAGAAAAAAAATTATATTTCTATTACATGTTACCTTTGCTATATGATTTCTTATGGGTGAACGCAGAATTTTTCTAGCAAGTGTATGTTACATGTTTTCTTTATCTCTCGAGGAAAACGAAGCTTTTTTTCTTTCAAAAGGACGTAATTTGTAAAGAATAACTTTTGGAATCTATTGATCGAGGTAAAGTAATTTAACATCGCTCTTTCGCTCTACCTACCTGTGAGAATCTACATTTTCTACGAAGAATATAATTAAGACAACATATTCCCGTTTCACAGACGACCACTTAGAATCCAGTGTAAGATTAGCAGTTAGTAATAATATACCGAGGTATTCAAGATTGGGGCAGATAATACGATTGATTGATTGAATAATAACGTCGCACTGTTCAGCTACATGAGGGCTTTTGGCGACAGACCTCGTAATTTTGAACCATGGTTAAGTGACGTGGACAACACCTGAGCTGGCACCACCTCTCCTAACTACCACACCACACCAACGAGAGGACGTTTCAGCTCTCGACAGATTTAACGTGCATCGCTGCCCTACACGGCGGGTCTTTAGTGGTACTGGGCTCGAACTCGTGACAAGGCAAGCCACGGTCCGATACCTATACCACTCGGCTACCGCGACATCAGGCAGATAATACGAAGACTAAGTCGTCTATTGAGACTATAGCTATAAAAACTAATTTTAAGGGAACTTTACTTAATTTGTGATGTATTGTGAATTGTTTGAAAATGCATTATTTGATATTAAATTTATAGGTATAATTATTATGTTTGTATTTAGCGTTTAACTTAAAAAGTAGTTTTAAAAGAGTAAGTTTTGTGCTGTAGTTATGTAGGTAAGTATACACATTCTGTATTTATTATTGTTGTAATACAAATATTGCTTATCACAACTACGTCACAGGGTGGACCGCGACACCTCGAAAAAATTAAAAGTAGACCGTGCCATGTGAAAGTCTGCCCACCCCTGCCTTAAGGTCTTAGATATGTTCTAGTTATAACTTCTACCTTATCACACCTTCACCATTTATATTTTAAAATGTTCTGTTTCTTTGAATTTTAGATACTGGCTTTTGCTGTCCTTCTAGATACAAAAGATTTTGTTATCCCTCTAGTTTTGTTGAAGTAAAAGAATCGTTCGATTCTTTTTTTCTGGTAGGGACTGGCTCTGTAGAAACTCAATGTTTGTATTTTATATTATATCTGGCAACCCCATTTGTTCAGTTTCGACCAGTGAATTCGAGGCTAGGAACCACAAGTGGGCGTTTACACTCTTTATGTGACTCCGATTAGAGCCCTGGATATACCAAAGTACAGTGCTTCTCAAAGTTGCAATATTCGTGACCCAATAATCAATCATAATTTTCATCATGCCCCCCCATACAATAACAATGTACTGAATTCAATAATACTATACTTTGACGCTAAGACTATGATACGACTTTAGCCTCTTAAGCCCTCCCCCCCCCGTGAATATAAACGTCTCGCTAAGCCAAAGAGTTTATTTTTGCAGACGTATATATACGTCTGCCCGAAGTACGATCTTTTCTATGCACTGCTATCCGTAAAATTATTCCGAAGATTTTAGAATGCTATCAAAGGACCTTGACAATGTTTGCGGAGGATTTACTTATTCCAGATTATTTTTCCTTCTTTATTCCTCCCCCCTCCCCAATACATCACGTATGCGTGCCTACGTGGAAAACGTTGGCATTTGGAAGCGAATCGCGAAAATTTTGATCGGCAATCAAGGTTTAGTTATAAACCGTGCAAAAATTATCGAGATATGAGTTAACTTTTGTTTTAAATTATACATATGACAAGTCCATGGGGTTATTGGTAATTAATAAACTTGTTTTTAACTTAGTATTGTTAATTTAATTATAAAATACATTGTATAGTCCTGATATATTTATAATTGTAATATATCAGTGTAAATGTGTATTTCATTTTTTATTATGTCAGAATGTGTTTTGTTTGCTTACCTTCAGTAAATTAATATTTTTTTTAAATAATCTTTTGTTCTCGACTTCTCAAAATATGATCGCCTTCTCCTTGTAGAGTTGTTACGCCCAGTCCACAAGAGGGCGCACCGCACAGTTTAAGAAACGCTGCCCTGGTAACACAGCGAAACTCAAACTGCACTGTTACATGGATTCTATTTTACAATTATTTCATTAATCCAATCATACTTTTTTATTTATTGAATTTGTTAAGCTTTTTTTTCTCTTACTCCTCAAAAACTGTCTTGGTTTTGGTATTAAAAGGACGACACAGGCATACGCTCTAGAGCAGCGGTACTCCACCTGTGGCCCCCCCGAGTCTTTTTAAGTGGCCCGGCTAGGGTCTATTGCTCTGATAAATTTACTTATTTAAGAACATTACAATAAAAATTTGGTGAAAAATTCTTTGTCGAGAAATCAAATGCATCATTTTACTTTTAGCTGTCGGTGTCGTACGGGTTCGAATGGATATTCTTTTTCTATTTGAAGCGGTTACGGTTAGTGATAACAGACAACGGTGGAGTAGAGACAATTTTATGGGTTGAACTAGTAATTTTTAACTATCTTTCACATCTTGCAAGCGAAAAATATTCGAAGAAAATATATCGTTTGAAGACGATCAAGAGGTTGGCTGCTTTGTAGTGCAAAGACAAACATTGATCAGTAATCGTTTCATTTGTCACAAAAGTGCTGTAGTTAAAAAATACCAATGAACAGGAAACATTCAATGACACTTATCCTCGAATGTCTCTTTCAAGAGGTGATAAATAGGCTTTCTTGAATAATCCTTGCAACAGAGCAACAAAGTGTTTAGTCAGTGGTTATATCACAGCGGTAACAAAGACATCTTATGAAGTTTGTTATATTATCAGTAATCATATGAAACCGTTTACTAAGGCAGAAACTGTGAGGGAGTGTTTCTTTAATGCATCTGATTTAGTGTTGGTGACAAAAATAAAGGCAAAACAGGAGTTATAATATTTGATCAATTTTCCACATTTTAAATTTCCAATGTCATTTTGGTTTCAAAGCATTTCTTTCCCTCCTCCCCCATTTATCTTCATGTTGCGGCCCATAACTAACATATGTATGCGACCCACGTGAAATAGCTGACATATATATGCGGCCCAGCAAAAAAAAAAAGGTTGAGTACCCCTGCTCTAGAGTCAAACAGGAATGTCGTCCTAGTGGCCTCCTCTTTGCAAAGATCTTTCTTCAGGCTATTATCCAATTAAAATATGCTTAACAACACGTTCCCTTTGCTGATTCAGCCAATGAAATTCAGTGGTTCTCCATGAAGAAAATGAACAATCGGAATGATTAAATAGGAAAAGGGATTACGCAAAAACTAAATAGATAGGCAAAGGTGCAAATATTCAATAGGGAAACGAGAAGAAAAAACGAAATTTAATTTTCTCTATCAAGCTTCAAACAGTTATATTGTTAGGAATTTGCAGTGCAAATGTTTCCATCCATCCCAAAAGAATTGGCACGATTTCATCTGGTCACTCAGAAAAGGAAATTATTCATATGACACCATTGTCCACAAGTATGTTTGTTTCTAGCCTCCCTCTTTTATTATTGTTGAATGTTGAATGCTTTATTGGGTAGAGAGATGGGCGTTTTGTTGCACGGATGTTTTTATTTGGAATGGAGTTTTATGTGGTTATTATTGTCCAGTTACCATAATAGAATGTAAAAAAAAACTTTCTCTGTCTAAGCGACGAAGAAATGAAAGTGCAAAGCACTGTGCATCCACTGATTCTACTTCCGCTGTTAATATATCACATATATCCAGCAAATATTCATTACAACTCTATTCGCGCTTTTTGGGAATGCCATGAATATCTACCTTTAAAACAAAACTTTAAAACAAAAAAAAACTTTTTGATAAAATTTAAAGCTAAATCTGCTTAAAAATTTTATTTTTTACCTTTAAATTTAACACTATGCACCTTTTGTTGAAACTTACCACCTTTTGACTTCACACAGACTTTAAATCTCTGTAGCTCATCATCGAGGCATACGTTACCTCTACGGGAATTTTCATCATTACTTTCCTTCAAGAACTTTTAAGACTTTTCAAATTGAGATGGCGTTTTTGGCACACCTCCATTCCTCAATGGCATGACACCCCAGGATGGACTTTAGCCTTTTTAAGAATTCCATTCCAGGCTGTCTTGTTTTTAGCCTGTCTTTTCCAATTCCTGACATTAATAGTTTCCAGATCTTTTTCTAGGCAATCGATCCACCAGAGCCTTGGTCTTCCTCTTTTTCGAGTACCATATGGTCTGGCAACAAAGATCTTTTCCATGACTCGATTCTCATCCAATCTTATCAGGTGTCCTGCCCATTTTAACCTTTGTGTTGCAATGAATTTAACAATACCTGATTCTTTAAAAAGCTTATATATTTCTAAATTGGTTCTTCTCCAAACATTGTCACATTTTTAAACTTCCAAAAATACTTCTCATGACTCTTATTTCAATTTTGACGCACCTTTGCCTCCAATACTGACCATAACCTATAGTCGTAGCAATTTAAATCACGACAGCTGGAAGGCTGTCGTTGCATCAAGTTCGGCACATTCTGTTTCAAACACCACTGAGCAGTGGCGTTACGGAGAATATTAGGGCCACCCTGCAAAGTCAGATTTAGGGTCCTAATCCGGATAGTACTTGGCATCAGTCAAGCTTTTGGCCCCCTAGAACGCTGGGCCCTTCCCCCAGAAGCGAAGGTATACGTTGATCCACTGCCACTGGATCTGTGTCGTCTGATGAGCAGGAGCAGAGTTCCACAAAGCATATTCTTTCTGACGATAGTTACTTTCAATAAAAAAAAGAAAATCATTTGAGTAAGATATTTAAATTATTTAAGCCAAAAGTTTTTGAAAATTAAAATTAAATTCTTTCGAATTATATGAAAGTGAAAGGAATGTATTTTAGTCATTATTTAACATTCTAACAAAAAGCAGAATAAATGGAATTTATTTAATGAATTTACTATACTTTTTTATCCTAATACCTCATCGTATAAAATTACCTATGATTAAATTCATGAATTTTTTTTATATAGAATTCAGAAATTTTTAGAATTTTAAAACGAGTAATTAACCCGGAACTGTGAATTTCTGTTCCTCACTTCTTAATTTAGTTTTCCAATGATCGACTTGACGCATGCGCACAAAAAACGCAGAGACAGCACTGTAGTATTTAGTTCTGAGTGGGCCGTGTATCAAAAATCTCTTGGGAGCCTTTTCTGGACCTCCTTAATATTTTACGATATTTTTCTTACGTATGTTGGGACCCCTGTTGCTTGGGGGCCCTGTATCACTGAAACGGCTGATACGACGGTAGCAAAGCCTCTGGATAAACGACAGGGGAAAATGAAACACTATGTATTAAAAATTTACAACCATTAATCTTGTTTAATTCATACACACAGAAAAAAATTTAAGTACGTTAATTTTTCATTAATATCGTTAATATTCGTTTCGTAATGGGATTAATATATTTTATATAAATAGGTTTTAAAATAATGAAATACTATAGAAACACCAATGAAAAAGACGCATAATGTATTAAGAAATAAAACCGAATTTTTACTCGATTGCTGTTAAGAAAGTCCCGTCTACTGACCGTTTTGAATACGTGAAAGAAAAACTAGGGCAATAGATTTTCTGATGACCTTCACAATTGTTATAGTTCTCAGAACGAAGCGAAAATGCATCCAAAACAGCAAAAAGAAATATTTCCATTTATTTATTGTTTTCTTTCTAATTTCGAATGTATTTTTGTGCCGATTTTAGTATAGCCTGTGATTGTGTTCAGTTCTTTAAATAAATATATTTTCTAAAATTTCGATACAAAATTTTTAAAACTAGCTAAATTTATGGGGTCATGATTACTACACAACTGCAATCGCGAGTTTTCAGCCAATTTGTTCATAAATACATAGTATGACGTCAAAATCACAATGATAAATACAATCGCGTGTCTCGTACAAATCTAATGTCAGTTTTGATTTCAATGGAAAATACGTGATTGAATTAATTATGTGACCATCGTGAATTTAACTCTAATTAGATACAAAAAAATTCTCATTTATTTTTTTACTTCCAGATGCAATTAGTTGTATTTAAATAGGTACAACAGACTTAATACCATGAGAGGTTAGTATAATTCCATTGAATTAAAATTTACTCATTAATTGAAAATAACTATTGGACAATTTCAAAACGAATTCTGAACCTTAATTTCTTGTACTCACATACAAAAAATGTTCCTTAAATATCAACATTCTGATGTTTTTGTTGAAAACATTGCACTACGTTTTTAGTTGAAACGAGTCCTGCCATCAAAATAATGTTAAATGAAAATGAAAATACACATGAACAATGGACATATAAAAAACAAGTATAAATTTTTTAAAAGAATGTAATTCATGGTCGAAAAACAAGATATTATTTTTTACCATCCCAACATATCATTTTTAGAATTTTTTTTAAAAAAAATGAACTGGATTTCAATAACTCTTTGTTTAATAATAATATGCTTTTCAACATTTCACAGCCACAAGTAATTGATCTGTCAACGTAGGATAAAAATAGAAAAGTACTTAAATTTAAATGTGATTAAAAAAGAAACTTCCGCTGTATAGAAAAAAAGTGAAAGAAATGGCGGAAGCAATAAAATGAGGCGTTATTATGACTCACTAAACAGCTGTTATCTAAACCACAATGCAAAATGTGCCCACGCAACTAAATTCAGTCAGACGGAATGAAGGACCATTTAAGGTTTGGCCACACAGCTTCCTTACAGAAAATTTTTCAATGAATTTGTATTTAACTTTCAATTAATTGAATTGAAAGAAGCGTTTGTATTTTATTGGATTTAAAAATTTGATATTGATATAAAATATTGATAGTTGATTTTTATTTATAACAGAAATAATTTTGTGCCAAACGATATTGGATAATGTGTCCCAAATTGCTGTCATTTACTATTACTTTCACTTTCCATCCAAAAGTTTATTTAATTTCGAATATGGATTGGAATCTTTCTGGCGAAATGCCTTTAAATTTTTATAATTATAAATTTAAATGTATTTTTTAACTGTTTGAAGTTTATAAAAATAGAATTAATGTTTTGTTCCAAGTAAAATATCATTTAAAAAAATTGTTTGTTAAATATTTTTAGAAGCAAATAAAGAATTGTAAAAGAAATAAAATATGTTATAAATATGATAAAACTAATAAACTAGTTAAAACAAAAAAAATTGTTTTCCAGCTAAGCGTGGCGAAACTTTTTGTTCAAATTCCCATTTCTCTATTTTAATGTATTTTTACAAACATTTTTTCATGTATAATTTCAAGTTAAAATAAAGATATTTTAAAATTTACTGATATGAAACAGATAAAAAATAAAACTATAAAATAAAATATCTAAAATTTATTTGCAACGGGTTTTTTTTTCCATTTTCCTAATGATTAGAAATAAAATATTTTAACAATATCTATATCTACATATATATTGCACTCAAACATTCTTTCTTTTAAGTGAGGTTCTTTTTGAATTACTGAACACTTATTCAAAATATAGAGAATTTTTTTGTCATAAGCATCTAGATTAACTTTAATTACATTAATTAGTTAATTTTAAATTCAAAATTGTACAGTTCATAGTATTTTATTTCGTTCTTAAACGATAATTAACTTCGAAACAGCACAATTCTTTTTGAAATGGCAAATATTTCTCGTACTAAAAGACAACCAAGCCATTCTACCAATTAAACATTAAGAGGTCCTTGATAAATATGAGATTTGTTATGTTCGAGTACAAGAGGTATTCTGATTTCACTATCAAATTGCATTGAAGAAGATCTTTTTAATCTTGCATTACTATTATAATTTTCAAAGGTTCTCCTAGCAATATGTGTTGGTACACAACTTCTAACCTTATTTGTGAATTTGATCAAGATATATCTTCTTCTCTTCTCAAGGCTATCAAGGCCACACTCTTTTACGACCTTTAAATTGTTAGCAAAGGACGCTGCCCCAACAATGACTTTTGCAGCTCTTGCCTGAATTCTAGTGTGGTCTTAGATGCGCAAGCCCAGATGGAAGAGACATATTCCATAAACCAGGGGTGGGCGGACTTTTTCAGGGTACGGGCTAGTTCTAATTATTTTAAGGTGCTGAGGACCACCCAGTAGCGTAGGTGTAATGAGGCAAGAAAAATGTGTGAAATATTTACTATAACTTAACAATAAATACAGAATATGTATTCTCTCTCTCACTTACATAACTACAATAAAAAAACTCACAATTTTAAAACCAGGTTTAAAAAAAACGCAAGCTACAAACATAATAATAATGGCCACAAAAACATAGTAATATCCAATTTATTTATTCTCTAACGGATGAGAACATGATAAGTATCTGCGAAAGGAAGATTTTAAGATTTATTTTTGGAGATATTCAAGAAAATGACACGGGGCGAAGAAGATCAAATTTAGAACTATGTCACTCATATAAAGAATCTGACATTGTTAACTTCATTTTTGTGCAACGAATTAATTGGGAAGGCTGCGTTGTCAGAATGGACGAAGACTGCACCACTAAATTGTCTTCGATGCTCAACCAATCAGCAGGCAAATCTAAGATAGATTGATGCCATTGAAAAAGATCTCCTAGTTTAGAAAACTAAAAATTGGAGAACACTAGCAGGATGAAAGTTGTCCTGAGAAGGCCAAGGCACCACCCTGGGCTGTCGAGCCACTGAGGAAGGAAGAATGCATTCAATCAAACAATTCAAAATATACATTAAAAACATTTTTAGCTTATGTTCATTCGTAATTGCAGTCAGTAGAAGACTTAGTCTGTATACTGTCAGCCAACTTTGAATATTTCAGTATATAATTACTTACTGCTAATCTTCAGGTAATCACCCCAAAATGTCTTTGCGGTTCACCTATCGATCCCGATCGACTTAATGCCCACCCCGTCCATAAACGGTTTTATAAGTGAAATATACAATGTCTTTAAGGTCTTCGGACTTGCTCCTTAGTCTGTTTACCGCAAAGGCTTTTAATGATCTTTAATTTTTTCCAAGCCCTGCCTGCACAGGTCTTAATGTACTCGGTAAATCTTAGTTCAGCATCTAGGATGATTTCTAAATATTTCGGGCATATTGTGTCTTCTCTATAAGTTTACTCTCAATATATAACTGAGGATCCATCTGGGACCTGTGTTTTCTACCCGTTGTAAGGACACATACAGTTGTCTTTTCTGCATTGATCTCCTCTTTCGACACAAGTCCAACCTCTTTGAGGAATGGCATCCCGTTTTCATGATGAGTCTGAATAGAGAAAGATATTAGACGACAATAAATCAAATAAAGTGTGCTATAAAGTTTTTTTTATACTTAAACTAATTATCCATAAATTTTGCATAACAAAAAATGGAGTTTTCTATTTAACATTACAACAAAGCGCGATATCTTGCATGCATATGTTAATAACTTTGAAATCGTCTTTCATATAATTTATCTTGACATTACTATCTTCTTTTCTTTTGTTGCTTCTCGCTTCCTTTTTCTACTTTTTATCTAACCGTAAGGGATGATAAAAAGACAATATTTATTTTAAAAAAATGTCTCGTAAAACATTCGTAAAAGATACGTAATCGTTGTGCTGCATCAAAATAATGCTGAATACTTCCTCTCTAGTCTGTTAAAACTTGACACAGACGCGGCCTTTATTTACAGTTGAGATAATTTCGGATGGGAGAGGCTATTTGACGCTTTTTGATGTATCGCTCTGCCTTCCCGTGACAGATTGTTTAAGGATTGCCGCGCGTTCTCGTTCTGTTTGTACTTAAATGATATTGCTTTAGGATTTAACTGTGACTGTGTCGTTGTTGTTCCTATTCACTTGTTTTGAATGCGTGAGTTCCAATGAAAGAAAATGAAGTTAGAAAAACGGTAAAATAATATGAAAAGAGTATTTTTTTGTTATATATAGGGACTGGCTGGTATAACCGTTCTTCGCTCTGTTGAATTAAGAAATTAAACAATACAGATTGAAGGATAAAGAAGTTTTTAATGAGTTAATTTTACGTGAATTGCAAATTAAACAAAAACAAAGGTTTGCATATCTCAGTTGAACAAAAAACCTTTATTTGTTAAATTTTAAGTCTGTATATCTAAGCTGATAAAAAGGATATTTTTTTTATTTATAACACACCATAACTCTCTTGTGGGTCGATTTTTGAAAACACCTTCCTAACTTGATATCTGCTCAGCAAAAGTAACACATTCGTTATTGTTACACATTTTAAGTAATGAACGCTTAAAATAGTGTAAATAATTTATATCCAGATGGGTAAAACATTAATATTACTTTCTGTTGTATTTATTTTATGTGAAATTTGTAATATTCGCAAGCAACGCCGTCCCTTATAATACATATAATGGGGATTCAATAGAAACATAGCGAAATGTTGGTGATAGAGCCAAGTTGACATCATTTTTGGTGACCCAGGCGATTGACTGAAAGGTGCCGAAGTTGATATGCAGTAGCACCACCTGGTGGAGAGCTGCAACAAAGCGGTTAGCCCAAAACCTTTCTCCCCCAAAAGCATAGATTTACATGCCAATTTTCATAGTGATCGGTAGAATGGTGGTGGAGTATTGCGATTTCATAATACAAACATTCATTTTTATATATTTAGATATATAAAATACGCTGAAAAAGCTATTTTTGTTTGTTTCGTAATCAAATTGAGAACCAGTTACGCATGAGCTACTGTTTATGAAAACCTTAATTTTGATCCACTAGGTAGACATTGGAGCTTGTATATCATGCTCTTATTAGCAGAACAGCGCATGAGGACCAATGCCTACTGTGTCCATATTAGTTTTTGTGACCATAGGCACTGAAGTGTATGAGAAGATGTTTCGATCAGGTAGTTAATCTGAAGCAAAACCCTCAGTCTTTTGTTCTCAAGCGAGATTGGTACTCATTTATCGACCCACTGAAGAAATGAACGGCTCAGTTGACGTTGCACAGCCTGAGGCTTGAACCCCGGATCTCAGGTGGGGAAGTTTAGCATGCTACCACTCAGCCACATGAGAATATAAAGATTGTTTTTTTAGAGGTATAGAACTTTAAATTGCAATAAAACAACGATGTATTATTCGATTGACATGAATTTTTTTTTATTCGAAAGATAATCTTGTGGCATTACATTTTAAATATGATTTCTGGCATATAACTGCCACGGCTGGCTCGGATGTAGTCCAATCTGGACGTCCAATTTTCGATGACTTTTTCCAACTTTTGTGGCCGTATATCGGCAATAACACGGTGAATGTTGTCTTCCAAATGGTCAAGCGTTTGTGGTTTATCCGCATAGACCAATGACTTTACATAGCCCCACAGAAAATAGTCTAGCGGTGTTAAATCACAAGATCTTGGAGGCTAATTCACAGGTCCAAAACGTGAAATTAGGCGGTCACCAAACGTGTCTTTCAATAAATCGATTGTGGCACGAGCTGTGTGACATGTTGCGCCGTCTTGTTGGAACCACAGCTCCTAGACATCATGATTGTTCAATTCAGGAATGAAAAAGTTAGTAATCACGGCTCTATACCGATCACCATTGACTGTAACGTTGTGGCCTTCATCGTTTTTGAAGAAGGATTCCACCAGCCCATAAAGCGCACCAAACAGTCAGTTTTTCTGGATGTAACGGTGTTTCGACATACACTTGTGGATTAGCTTCACTCCAAGTGCGGCAGTTTTGTTTGCTGACGTAGCCATTCAACCAGAAGTGCACTTCATCGCTAAACAAAATTCTCTTATGAAAATCGGGAACAACGGCAATCTCGTTTTGGGCCCATTCGACGAATCTAAAAGCGTTATTCAGGCGTGAGTCTATTCATGATGAATTGCCAAACCAAACTGAGAATAAATCACTTGACAGCTGTTAAATCGGTCGCCATCTTGGAAAGTAATGCCAACTTAAACTTCTATACCTGGAAAAAAACACTCTTTATTATTGTAAGAATATATTATTGAACAGAAATGATAAAATCTTATTACTTCTATTAAAAAGGTAAAAAATACAGAAAAAATAAATGAAAATTTCAAAAAAAGAATTCCAGGAAAATTTAAACCTTTTATTGGATGATTTTAAATGCAAGATATGCATGTTTTATTATTGATATTCGATTGCAATAAATAATTCATTTTTATAAATTTCATTTTGAAATTAATTTGCGAACAAAAGAAGGCAATTTGCATGGTAATGTCTCAAATTCTGCGGTGTGATTTATCTCAGTAAGAGAAAAAAGTATTCAAAGAGGAGCACAAACTAAAAATATGTGTTATCACAATGGTAAGACACAAAGTTTTAAGAAGATTTGAGTCACTATAAACCGCAGACGATTTAAATTATTATTATTTATTATTAGAAAAATAAAATATATTCAAAGCGAAAAACGATAATTTTTTTGCGTCGCTTTGACTTAAAAAAAAACAAAGTGTCAACTGCGGAGATGATTTGATGATGCAATAGAAATAATTTTTGTTTTAAAAATTCTTAAATATAACTGCAATATATTTAGCACAATTCAAAATATTATTTGATTTCTTGTCCTGTTGCAATCCTTCTAGATATCGATATTTTTCTTATTTCAGGTAAAAAGAACTTTGAAACTAACAGCTGAAAGAGAGGATATGATTATTTAAGATATTCCTAGAATATATCAATAGTTCGAAAACATGTTGAATCTGCTTATGAATTTTGACAGGTAGGTAATGTAGTTGGACTAGATATAACAATGTGCCATTTTTTTTTTCTTTAAAATATTACTTTGTCACAAAACCTTATGTTTTAGATTTCTTTTTTTATATCATATTTATTGCTCTAACGAACACCATACAAATATTTGCTTTCTTTTATAATAGTTCTTATAAATAAATATATCATTTATCTTACGATACAACATACTTAAAATATTCGATTATCTCATAGGGTTATTTACATGAACTTTATTAAACTGATACTGATATTATCTAAAAGTTTTGACATTTTAAAAGCGTTTTTGTCAATAAGCATACGTTAAACGAGCGCGCGAACCCATGTCATGGTTTTATAACATTTATTGCAACATTCTATGGATTAAAGATTGTTAAAATTATTTATTTAATAAATTTTGCTCCTTATTGGTTGGTTAATTGATAACATTTGGGATTTGTCTCTAGCTATCATCAACAAACTACTTAACTCTCAATGTGCTTTAATTGATATGACGTCATAATCACATGATAATTGCAGTTACATTTTACTAGCCAATCAGTTCATGCGCTTCGTTGTTGCCATCTTTTGCTTTTTGCAGAAACTTCCTCATGAAAAGTACATATTTGCTAACAATAATAACACACTTAGGTGAACAAATACACCTGATTTAAAAGTACACACGTATAATATAAGATGCTTTTTTAAATACATTTTGGAAACCTTTTTGAAAAATCTTAATAATTGAACACTTTTACCAATCATCAAATTTGAAACTTTATCTAAATTTTACAAGCGGAACAAACAAGTACACATTTAACATTAGTTTTGAATAACAGCGAGCACGTGTTTATATTTATCATGTGACCGTTTGAATCAAATCAATATTTTTCAGAAACATCAATTAATTGTATTTTTTTCTGAATCACAACTTTAAATAAAATATATATTATATGTATGTAACTACTATGAATTAAAATTAGTATTGTACTGTATTTATAATACTATATGTAGTATGATTAACGACCCAGCCAATATATCTCTCTCTCGATTCGTAATAACATATAATAAAACGAATATTCTCCCTAAATAGGAAAGAGAGCAGCAGAGAAAAAATCGGATGTAATCATTAAATACTCGAAATAAACCTTCGTTTCTATGAATATTAATTTTTTCCGGCCCACCAAAAGTTAAACCTTGTTTGTTTGGCCCAAAATAGCTTTTGAGCTTGACACCGGTGATGTAAACTAAGGGTCTAGAGGTTTTTAAGGGGTGTTGAAAATCTAAAATCTTCTTAATATGTTAATTTTGAAATGTTTACATTTTCAAATTGTATAGGTTTTAACCTTTCCAAAAAATATCTTACTTTAACTTAGAAGCCCTTAAAACTTATTTTTAAATAATCATTGAAACTGGGCTACTCCCATTTAAATGGCGAAAAAAGTAAACAAAATATTTTGTTTGTGCTTAAAAGTTGAATGAATGATAGGGGAATCAAAACATTTAACCCAGAATTGCTAAAGAAGTGTTTACATGGAGGTACACAAAATCCCAATGAAAGTGTAAACAACGTAATAGGGTCTCGTGTACCGAAGAAACTATTGGTACAAATAGAAGTATTATCATTGGGTACATAGGATATGCAATTTCATCATTTTATATGGGAAATGTATCAAAACGAGAAATTTCGAGAAAACTTAATATTGAGCCTGGTGTTTACACGGTACAGTCAATGTAGCACTCGACAAACAGAGGCCTATAAAGGCTAAATACTCATATTTACAAAAATCATAGGAAGTTTGGAAAGAAAAAAGATTTAAAAGGAAGAGAAAGGATGATGATATTAAAAAAATGTAGATCATTTAGGGTATGGGGTGGAATGTTTTAATAAAAAAGTAATTATATATTAAAGTTCATTTATCTCAAAATGTAAATTTTTGATGTTCAAGGTACCTTTTTCTGGGAAAATAATGCTTACAGGTATGTAAGTTTCTTATCATATATTTATAATGATGGCTTATACACAGCTGGACAATTGCTAAGGACGGATAACATTATCATCCATAGCAACCACAAAATGAAAGGAAGCAAAATGTGGAAAATTAGAATAAGTGCGGGATATTAGTAAGAAGAAGTATGAATATGCAAATTTTTTTTCCACGTCTGTTCATCACGTGATAGCGTTCATAAGAGCTTTAAAGGTTTTGACGCGTGTGGACAGTTGTTGTTTCAAGTCAAAGTTTTACAGGAAAGATTTAATAGACGAAGTTAAAATTTTTGGCATGTCTTAACGACATCACATAGATGATTTTATGCGTGGCCGAATTATTGGAAAGATCGAAGAAGGACGAAAAATAACAGATGTTGCCAGGGTGTTCGACATCGCTCACAGCGTGGTTTCACGGCTGTGGAAGTCATTTAAAACTACTGGAATGTGTAGTAGACGGCACGGGGGAGGTCGTGTTAGAAGTACGACGCCTTCAGAAGACAGATATATCGTCCTATCAGCAAAAAGGAACAGGCGCACCACAGCTTAGCAGGCGACAAATCAGTTTCTTGCTGCCTCAGGAAAGCAGATCTCCCGAAAAACTGTTGCCAGACGTTTGAGGGGAGGAGGACTATACGCACGCAGACCTGTTGTGTGTGTCCCATTGACCAGACAGCACCGTACTGCCCGTTTGCAATGGTGTCGTGAGCATCACAATCGGACTGAACAGGACTGGGCATGCGTACTATTCTCAGATGAGATTAGGTTCAGTCTGTCATCGGATTGTAGACGCCAACTGATCTGGCGTGAGAGTGGTACTGCTTATCGTCCAGAAAATATCCAGGAAAAGGACCGATATCCGACATGCAGTATCATGGTGTGGCCGGCATCATGATCAATGGCCGCACGCGCCTACATGTGGTTGCGAATGGGACTATGACGGGCCAACGATACATTGATGAAGTTCTACTTCCTCATGTTCGTCTTTTCCGTGGTGCTGTCGGTGATAAATTTGTTTTTATGGACGACAACGCAACATGTCATCGAACACTCGCTGTTTAGGATTGTCTAGACAGCGAGGGTATTCAACGTCTCGTATGGCCAGCGCGTTCTCCAGATTTAAACCCCATTGAAAATGTGTGGGATGCTTTGGGGAGGCAAGTTGTTGGTCGAAACTATCCTCCGACAAACAAGAACACCCTCATCCGTGCACTCACAGAGTAATGGGATAAATTGCCTCAACAGCTGCTGGATAATGTTGTGCAAAGTATGGTACAACGTGTGGAATGTTGCATCACACTCCACGGTGGCCATATCCCGTACTGATACCTTTCTTTAAGGTGCCTGCTGACTTTTAGATGCATTGTTCCATTTCTGCGTACGCAGATCAAATGAACATTTTTTTTTCTTTCAGATGTTTCACAGCTTTTGTACTTTCCAGAACAATAAATATTCTTTATTCTAATATCTGAACAGTGTGGCAACTATATTTTATCCTATTAGGCCTCATGTCTCGCTTAATGTTTTGCTACATAGCAATTTGTGATCCGTCCTTAGCAATTGTCCAGCAGTGTACATACTGAAATGAGCTTTTTGTAAAAAACTCAAAAATTTATTTTTTATGTGAAAAATTGGTCAAATTTCACAATGTTTGATAAAATATTTTATAAATTATTAAAAAAAAATGAAAATTAGCTAAAAGCTCATTTCAGTGTAATGATAAAGGTGCACTTTAATTGTATGAAAATTTCAAGCATGTACATGGGTTGAGAAAGGATGCATCGAAAACAGCCAATTTAACATTGTCGGTAAAGAGATCTCTAACTCCTCTTCAACAATTTTGAATGTATAGATGAGCTGAATGTTTTCTTTGTTTGGCAGTTTCATCTCAGTTCGTTTATAATGTAATGATTTACGAACATAATTACGGGATAACTGTAATATTTATAGTAAATGATACATATATACTTAAGCATTTGATGAAAAAAATACGTATACTAAATAAAAACATTCAAGCATTTCTGAGGTTCTTCAATTCCTGCTTCTAAATTTTTGAAATAATTTTACAGTAATTCGTCGGCTCTTACGCTGTCCCGATTTACGTGAACCCGGAGTTACGTGATTTTCAAATCTCTTCGATTCGTCTTAAGTTTGTGAAAAATAATTGGTGAAATTTGTGTAATGTGATTGAAGAAGTAGTCGATCTTGCTAGGCAAATCAATTTACATGTGGATAGTGATGAAGTTCAAGAACAATTGGCTTCCCACATTCAGGAACTGACAGTTGAGGAACTCAATGGGCGAGATATTGAAAAACTTAAGTTTTTAGACTCAGTTCGATCAGAAGATCCATTGACGGTTGGACAGAACATCTCAGTATATTCGAAAAGAAGGGCTGCCAACTTAAGAAAAATGTAGATTCTAACAATAAGCGTATTTTTTCAAGAAAACAAAGAATAAAAAAAGTTATTAGCATGCTACGAGGAATTTTTGCAGGAGAAAAAAAAAGTCTTTGAGCCGGTAGGCTACTTTGTTACACTTTATGAAACCATCTACTTCCAAATAACTTCGGTTTGCGATTTTGTGTTTGTATTTTTTTTATCTAAGATTTTATCAAACATTTTTTCTTCTAAATTATTATTTTCTTTCGTCTCTGGTCCCAAATAAAAATATTTTTTTATCCAATGGAGCTGTGGAGTGGTATTTTTACCATTGCAGACCTAGTACATCCCCAGGAGCAGATATCACTGTTTAGTGCGGCACAATACAGACGATACCCTATTACCACAAGTAATCATACGACATGATCGCTATCGATTTTCTGCATCACGAAAATCCACCGACTTTAGCCGGGATCAAACCCGTGACCTTGCACGCAGAGGGCCAGCGTCAAACCAGCAACGCCACACAGCCGGCAAAATGTGCATAAAAATAATTTATATACAGTAGAACATTTATCCGAACCAATTGGGATCGGACACCGTTCGGATATGCGATTGTTCGGATAACCGAAAACCGAATGCGATCCATGTAGTATGTGAAACTGGGCACTATACGAATATTGACGCCTTCAATCTGCAGTTCCCGTATCCCGTGGCGCTATTTAACCAGCCAGTGCTAGCTTTGAAATCAGCCGAACCCCCTAATTTTTCGTTAAGTTCCAGAGCTTTTTTGCACAACAGAGGTCCAAAATCGGGTCCCCTTTGCTCCTTCTTTGTGATAACCACAATTAGAGTGCACGATCAACAACAATATCATTTGCTTGCGTCGTGGTTTTCCTTTTGTTCGAGTCATCTTGACGCAAAATTTAAAATGGTTTCTCGGCCTTTTTCTTATGTCAGAAATTGTTGACTTTCCAATATTATAAAACTGTGCTAGAGACGTTCCACTTTCTCCCTTCTGGAGACGGTTCAATAATTCAAATTTTGTCTCTATGCTCAAGACGCAGCGCTTCCGTTTTAACACTTGGAAACAAACTCATCTAATATTCTGCGCAGATGTTTACCAAATCACGCAACTGAAATTCCCCAAATATCCTTGACCTTGAGTTTTCCTGTCACTTTTGGCCTCACGCGAAACAACTGTTGAGCATTTCACTGTTCGAAAACGTATTCATATACAGTACATGTAGTTGACAAAAAAAACTGGTTCGGATATTTGACGCTATGGATAGTAAACGTTCGGTTAAACGGCATTTTACTGTACATGGTCGCTATCAATTTTCTGCACCACGAAAATGCACCGATTTCGGCCGGGGTCGTACCCACAGAACGTCGTTTATCCGAACGTTTATTATCCGGACCAGTTTTTTTTCTTAGTCAACTACGTGTTCTGTATATGAATATGTTATCGAACGGTGCAATGATCAACAGATGTTTTGCGTGACGTTATAGAAGTGACTTTAGGCAGAAAACGACGAAGAAAGTGTTGCTGCTTTTGCTGAAAAGCTCAATATGAAGGACGCCTGCTACATGTTAGCCGTAGCGTGAGACTCGCTCAAAAGACAGAACCTGAAAAATGCATGGAATAAGCTGTGGTCAAATTTAGAAGGCGAAAACGACTTCAATGACGACCACAGGGATTTCAAGAATGCGATGAAGATGTAGAAACCTGGATGGCATGCGATGCAGAAGACTGTGAATTTCAAATGCTAAATAATGACGAGATTGTGACTTCGTGCAAGAAGAGAATCCGACCCTGTCGATGATGAAACGGATGAAGACGAGAACAACAACGACGAAAGTAGCAAGGCTCCATCAAATGTTGATACGTTTTCTGCGTTAGAGGCAGTTATGGAGTGGTACGAACAACAATCAGAGTGCTGTCCTACTCAACTAGTGCTGCTCAAGAGAATTTAGAGACCTTGCAGTGAAAAAACGAAGGTGTACAATGGTACAGCGAAAAATAAGAGGTCATTTTCCACAATAAAGGTAAAATTGCGACATTTTGCACCTATTTTGCTTTTTCTTAAGGCATGTTTCCCGCATGTGAGGATTTTCAATATTTGTATAGTGTCCGGTATCATATACTGCATGGATCGCATTCGGTTTTCGGTTATCCGAACGGTATCCGGTCCCAATTGATTCGGATAAATGACGTTCTAATGTATTTGATTTTCTCATTGTTTTGGCAAACCACAAAAAAATCTCTGTGGGCTGCATAGGGCACGCAGGCCGTTATTTGCCTACTCCTGCTATATCCGATTAATACACTATCACGTTTACGAAAAATTCAACGTTTTTTTTCTAATTGCTTAGATGTTCTGCGCGATTTACTGTAAACAACCCTCAAAAATTGAAAGTATTATAATCATCTTATATTGTCTTATATTCATCTGTAGTACACGCATATGTAGTTTGGCTACAGTCGCATGCTTACACAAAAATATGTCTTATCAAAAGTTGAAATCGAAATGTCAACTAAAAAAAATAAATTATGGTTTTAAAAAACTAAAAAACACGTTTTTATGGTTAATCGAACTAAAAAGTAAAAATGTAATTCTTAATATAAGAATAAAATGATTTACGAGAAAATTAATGTAATTGGGGGATAAAAACGTGGGGTGCTCTATATTAATTGTTGTAATTTCTTTCTAGTTCTATTCCGAAATGCTGAGTCAGTGTTAAAATGTAGTTGAAAGCACACCGCACGCTTTTACCATAATGCATTATAATTTTCTCGTTAATCATTTTATTCTTACATTAAGAATTATTTTTTTTTTTTACTTTTTAGTTCGATTCATTATAAAAGCGTGTTTTTTAGTTGTTTTTTTTAAACTATAATTTATTTTTCATTTTTAAGTTCGATCTACAATAAAAACCTGTTATTTTAGCTTTTAAAACTATCATTTATTCTTTGTTGAATTTATCCTTGAATTTGATATTTGGAGCCAGAATTATGTGGCTCCTGGAATTAGTCTTGCTCTTTAATGGATATAAATTAATGGGTCTGAAGGATATTTATTCTCTCCATTTACGGTGCCTCGGATAAGTCCCGTATCGTTATATTTCAAAGATTCCGTCTCTATAGATACATGTCTAACTAATAAAAGTGTGTTAAGAAGAAATATTGAATTTCAATCGTATTATCACCTTTTAAACGTATTGTTATAATGTTAATTCGTAAAACCATTTCTAAGCATATTGCTTTATCAAAATAAAAAAATATTTTGTGATTAGAACATAAATTATTATTATTCACATGCACGAGTCTTTTTTTGTTTCTGTTTTTAGAAAAACAACGCACCCACCCTACCTTTTTCACATAAAGAACACTTTTTTTGTTTTATTTGTATTAACCACAAGCTTATTTGAGGTTTTAGGGTTGCACCTTAATCTTTTAGTCGCTAAATTTGGAATTAGTCGTCAAATCTCGAAATGATTTATGCAATTAATCGCCAAATCTGGAAACGATATAATGAATTCGAAATCCTTATTTTTCAGGACCCTGATCAGCACAATGAAGCAAAACTATGAAATTATTGCATTGTTATCGGTCCTTGACAAGTGTGCAAAATTTTCGAATTGATCTGACATTTTAAAGTGGATAAAAATCGAGTTCAAAGATTCCATTACATAGATGTAAAACTTACAAAAGTGTGTTAAAAAGAGGATTAATAATAACAACACAACAATAAATTCTTTAATTTTCAAATCTCATAACTGATTTCCAACAAAAGATACTTATTTTTAAAAAATTGAGGGTTTTGTGCGCTAATTTTTATTTTAGAAATTCTTCTTCCATACCTTTCATACAATTACGTGACTCCAATATTTTCCTGGGGTAAATTTATTCTAACTCGGTCTGTCTGCATAAATAAATAATTCATCTAGTAAGAGAGCGAAGGAACCACTTAATATGCTTTTATAACCGGGAAAACTATATTAATGTCATTGGGTAATGAACGAAAAAATAACTGCATGTTTCATATTGTTCTTTCTTCGAGGAGTAAATTTATTTCCATTTTTCTCATTTTCCCTGCTCAAAAAATACTTTTAATAAAGAAGTTTTCCTTTTGCGTGCATTTGTAGTCGTGAAATATGCATTAATAGCATTGTTTAGTGAACAATAAGCTACATACGTATATTTTATTGCTTTGTTACTAAATTTTCTTTAGCGGACAAATTCATTTTGTCTGGGAAAGAAACAACTAATTCTTCTAGTTTACGAACAAATTAACAATGTAATATGATGACTTAGGTACATTTATTTATGATACTGAATATGAAGCATAGCTAATATACTTTTCGTTTTATTTGCTAATATACTTTTATCATTTCAGAATTTGCTTCGGGCTAGAAGGGAGAACCTATTTTAGCCCCCGCCCTTTTTAACAGTCTTGGCGAATTATTATTTTCATATTGGACGATTCAGAAAAATGAGATTCTGGCGCAATTTTACAAATTTTTTTCCAATGTTGTGGGATAAAATAGGATTTTATCATTTATATAAGCTCCTTTTTCAATTCCTACTATCAGCTCACACTCTCTATTTTTTTTTATTTATTTGTTTATCTTGGTGGAATTTACAATCGTTAATAAAATACATTTTAAAGCGATCAATTGAGCTGAAATTTTATATACATGATTTACTTTGGATAACAATACAATAATTTAATTATAATTAATAAAAAATAATTGATTAAAACTAATTATTTAAAGAATTGCAAATACAGGCACATTGGCATCCTTTTTGGTGACTTGTGTCAAAACTTGAAAAGGTTTTTTTTCTCACAATTTAAAGCGCTCATTTGAGCTGCAGTTTTCTATACACTATTATTTTGGGTAAAAATACGATAATTCAATTATAATTAATTAAAATGAATTTTGACTGAAACTAATTATTTAAAGAATTACAGATACAGCCACGTTGGTTTCATTTTTAACAACTTGTGTCAAAACTTTAAAAGATTTTTTTTCTCGCGTTTTAAAGCATTCATTTGAACTGAAATTTTATATACACGATTGTTTTGGACGACAATACAATACTTTAATGATAATTAATAAAAATTAATTACCACTTAATTTTGTGATTCTGTCCTATGTGTATACATATTTATATTAATTGTAACTATTTAATAAAAAGTAGATAAAATAAAATATAGCTTTGATCTAATTAGGAATTAATTTAATTCTTTTTTATATTACATGATATTTTTAATTAATTTGGTTTCACAATGTGTAATTTTATTAAAAGTCTAGATTGAGACATCACTATCGAAACTTCTGGAATTAATTATAAAGAAATTATTTAATTATAAGAATGTTATTTTACATCTTTTTTTACATAACGGTCTAAATTCATTTATCATCATAGTCACATGATAATAATATAACCACGTGTTTCTAGCCAATCAGTTCAAAAACTCATGTGATGTCACTGTCACACGATAAATAAATTACTATCATGTGTTTTCAGCTAATCAATGCATGTGCTTCATCGTTGCCAACTTTTGCTACTTGCAGAAACTTTCTCTTAAAAAGTACACATTTGTCATTAAATAATAACGTACAAAGTTATACAAAATGCATTTTATTTCAAAGTTCATACATAAAATGAGATTATTTTTTTAATTTTAAAATCTTTTTGAAGAATTTTTTTTCTTTTGGTAATATTTGAACATTTTTACCCAATTATGAAATTTGAAATTTTATTTCAGCTTTACAAGTAGAACAACAAGTAAAGTTAGCTTAATGTCTGTTTTGAATTCAATGGAGGACACGTGATTGTCTTTGTCATGTGACCGTCAGGAATTGAGCCCATTCAACGTATATTTATTAATCACATTTGAAGCAGCACATGTGAAAACTCGTGCCCATTTCGCTGTGTGATGGGGCAATCCAAACAATTATGGACGAAATTTTTAATTATTTCGATCAGAATAGTGGCAACGATAATTCTTGTTCCGATTTATTTTTTATTTAAGTGATTGCTGTATGTTACGTTATCG
Source organism: Trichonephila clavipes (assembly GCA_019973935.1). NCBI lineage: Eukaryota > Metazoa > Arthropoda > Arachnida > Araneae > Nephilidae > Trichonephila > Trichonephila clavipes. Next base: position 614,973 of record BMAU01018370.1, on the reverse strand, counting down.
TTTGATTTTATATTCATACACTAGTTGTTCTATATGTTAGGAATTTAGTGATTCATTAAATGATGAAATGAAAATTGAAAATCATACTTTCTGGAATTGAATAAGGAAATATACAGAGTGATTATAATTTAAAGTCCCATTCTAAAAATTCTGTAAAAAAAAGAACTCCTGGTCAAAATGACTTCAAAGTTGAACTTGTAATGGATGGGAAGACCCATCCATTAGTGTACGAGGATTAGAAGGAAGATTAGCCATAGTCAAAACAAACACAATTTATTACAATTTTCAACAACGTCACAAATTTCAACAACCCAAGTTAAGAAATGCACCAATAAATAAAGATGGGAGCAATAGCGAGGTAGACGAGATAATTGAAGATTTGATTTTAATCGGATCACTTACTCTTAGCACGTCCTGGCAATACACCTACTAAATATATGAAGATAAGTTCTTAGTTAATCTAATTCAACCCGCACTAATCCAACTTAAACAGCTAATTGACCCAATCGTCAATCTGAAATATTAATCAAATAATCTACGAAGCGCTCTCGACTAGCTTTATGTTAATCACTAACTGATATCTTTATCTTCTAACCTCCTCTTCCTTCTCGAACTTGGAAGTTAATGTTTAAATACAAGACTTGATTTGAATATTTCGCGTCTTCTTTTTCGGAGGAAAATTTCCATTAGATTAATACTTAAAGAAACCATTGTTCCCTTAGAGGATTAGTCACGAATAGACCCGTTACAAACTGAGTATACTTGAAGAAGAGGTAAACAGTATGGCTCAAGGAGAAAAAAAGTTTCACTGTGTATCAGTATATAGCGTTGTAAGCGGCGTGATGAAAGTGGATTCGTCTGCAAGTGATATTTTGAATCGAATTCCCTCGGTTTCGGCATGAGTTGCGCCTAAAACCAAATTTACTGTTCAATATGCATGAATGTTTCGGTTTCTTAACTGAAAAAAATTACTTCCAAGTCACTCAACATTCGTGCAACTTTTAGTAAATAGCTTATTTAACACGGCAAAAGCGTACTACATTGGATGGAAGAAATCGGAGTTTAGTTGTCCTAGGGTCAAGGACAGCATAAAAAAGTAACAATTATACCATTTCCTCTTTCTTCAAGTTCTCTGTTCAAAGTTAAAGTCATTCTGACAGTGGTTCTTTTTTTACTGAAGTTTGAAAGTGGAACTTCAGTTACAATCACCCTGCATTGCAATACTATATCTTGAGTTTTTCGTCCTTCTTTTTGTATTTCTTCGTCAGGAATAAATTTTGTTGTGATCTCATAATTGCGTTTAGTTAAACACTTAGTAATTATTGTCATATTCTTTTCTTAATATAAAGATTATAATACACTGGTGTGCAAAACTTAAGCAACAGGTGGGTTTATTGCCATAACTTCACGAAAAACAATCTGAGAGATATAAAATTCAGAAATGAGAGAGAGTATTATGTACGTAAAGGATGACGAAAGCATCGGCGCTGAAAAAGGAATACAATGCATACGGTATGGAATCAAACAAAAACAAGCTTTATTGAACGCATAGTATCGTGACTCATGATGGTCTATCCAACAGGAAGAACAACGAGCAGATGTTCCTTAATATGGTATATGCCTTCCCCTTACTGCAATGGTTGCTTCGCACCGTCTCCGCATACTCAGAATCAACTGGTGCTACATTTCTTGCGGTAAGAGTGCCCATTCTTCAATCAGCATCTGTTTGAGTTGTTGGGTGTTCTCCGGATGATGTAAGCATGCTGCAATACGTCTCCTCAAAGCATCCCACACATGTTCGATGGGATTTAGATCTGGGGAGTACGCTGGCCAATCCATTCGAGTGATATCTTCACTTTCCAGCAGCTCCTCAGCAGCAAGAGTCCAATGTGGCCGTGCATTGTCATCCATAAAAATGAAATCTGGCCCAATGGCACCTCGGAACAGACGCACATGGGGAAGAAGTGCCTCCTCACAATAGCGATCCCCGATTACAGACCCTGTATCAAAAATGTGGAGCTCAGTTCGCCCGTTCAGCATAATGCCTCCCCAGACAAGAACTCCAGAACCACCATAATGGTGTCTTTCCTTGATGTTACTGGTATAAAACCGTGTCCCGATCTCTCTCCAAATCAAAACGCGTTGAGAATCGCTTCTGGTACTGAACCGACTCTCATCCGTAAAGAGGACACGACTCCATTGACAGTTGTCCGGTTTTTGTGCTCTCTGCACCACTGTAAACGGTAGCGTTGGTAGTCAACTTTCAACGGGAGGCAGCGTTCAGGACGGCGGGCGAATAGGCATCTTTTGTGAAGGCGTCTGGCTACAGTAAACCACGATACTTGTCGCCCCGTTGCTGTAGAGAGTTCATGAGTAATGACGCTTGCTGACTGCCGTCGGCCTCTTTTCGCCTGCAGGACGATATATCGGTCATCAACTGCAGTTGTCGTCCTCGGGCGGCCACCACCAACCTTTCTAACAGCTGTACCTGAGGTTTGGAACGGTTTCCAAGCGCGCGAAACGACACTTTTGTTGATTCCGAACTCTGCAGCTACACTGGTGACGGTACGCAACCTCCTCCAGCTTTCCGATCATTCTTCCACGTGTGAAGTCGTCCAGGTGATTTCTTCTAGCCATATTTCACGAACTGACTCACTGGCACTCTCAGCGAATATGTTGAATTGCGTCTGCGTCCTTTATTTTATTTTACTATTGAACAGCACGCGCCGACATCACGCGTTTTGCGTACGCTCACGTCGCTTCTGACGTTTCGTTCCTGATATTTGCATACGCATGACGTTTCTACTGACTTACGTGTTCACTGTACTGATCTCCAGACCTCCATTTCTGCAATTTCAGGGTTATCTGCTTAATTTTTACATTGTTGCTTAAGTTATACACACCAATGTAATTTCGATGCATTTATTTTTTGAAACAAGTAAAATAAAAATAATAATTTTTTTTACCTAATAAGAATCAACAAAGAAAAATTTTATTTTAGTTACTTCTTATCAAATAATTACAATTAATATAAATATTAAGTGACAAATAATTTCTATTAATTGTCATTAAAGTGTGGTATTGTCATCCGAAACAATCGTGTATATAAAATTTCAGTTCAACAGAAAGCTTTCAAACGTGAGAAAAAATATATTTTATAGTTTTGACCCAAGTCGCTAAAAATGAAAACAACATGACTCTGTTTCTGTAATTCTTTAAATAATTAGTCTCAGTCAGTTAATTTTATTTAATTACAATAAAATTATCGTACTGTCATCCAAAACAATCATGTATAGAAAACTTCACCTCGAATGAGTGATATAAAATATGAGAACTAATATTTTAAAGATTTGACACAAGTCCCCAAAAGGTCGCTAAGTCGCCAAAAATTATGCCAACGTCGCTGTATCTGTAATTCTTTGAATAATTAGTTTTAATCAATTAATTTTGAAACACAAATAAATTACCTTATGGTCATCCAAAATAATCGAGTATACAAAATTTCAGCCCAATTGAGCACATTAAAACGTATCAAATTAACAATTAAAAATTTGAACAAGGTAAATATACACTGGTGTGCAAAAATTAAGGACGAATTCGAAAAATTAGCATATCAGCTGAACGAAGACGCAGAGCGGACAGAAAGACCAATCAGAAAATTAAGTAAGGTGATGTACGGTAGCACATGCGCAGATATGCAGGTAGACGTAATGGGGGAGTGTCTGAGTAGTATAAAGCATGTTGTCGGTGTAAGATCAGTATTTCTGGCAAAGAGATTGCACGCCGTATAGCAGTTAAAATCACACCGAGTTGCTGCCTCAGCGAGAAATGGCGAATAATCAATCTGTTAGACGACATCTGGATGCTTTTACCCGAGGTCGAACCATTGGGAAGTTGGAGGAAGGCCGCAGTGTGACAAGTGTGGCTGCAGAGTTCGGAATTGCTCACAGCATCGTTTCACAACTTTGGTTTCACGACTTCCTCGTGGTCGTCCACGAGGAACCACACCCGCAGATGACCGGTACATTGTCTTACAGGTCAGAAGAAACAGGCGGCAGACAGCGGGAGAAATCTCTAGACACACGACACGGGCGACTGGACGACCGATATCGCGTTTTACCGTGGCCAGAAGACTGCACGGTGGTGGTCTGTTTGCACGACGCCCTGTACGGTGTGTACCTTTAACGCCTGCCCATCGGAGAAGGCGTTCTCTGTGGTGCCGGGAACACCGGAATTGGAGAGACAATGAATGGGGACGAGTACTCTTTACAGATGAGAGCAGATTCAGTTTGAGTAGCGATTCTCATCGCATACTCATCTGGAGAGAGCGGGGAAGCCGCAATCATCCCTCGAACATCATTGAAAGGGACAGGTATGGAGGTCGCGGTGTTCTCGTTTGGGGAGGCATCATGCTTGGTAGTCGTACAGACCTTCACATCTTCGACGCAGGTTCAGTCAACGGGACCCGTTATTGTAAAGAGATTCTTCTTCCATATGTGCGTCTTTTTAGATGTGCTATGGGTCTGCAGTTCCTTTTCATGGACGACAGTGTACCATGTCATCGCACAGTAGCTGCCGAACAGCTGTTAGAGAGTGAGGATATTGAACGTATGGATTGGCCGGCACGATCTCTGGATCTCAATCCCATCGAGCATGTATGGGATTTTCTCGGCAGACGCTTGGCAGCTCATACCTTACCACCAGTAACGATTCGGGAGATTCGATTGGCGCTGCAAGACGAATGGGCAGCAACGCCTCAACAACTCATTGACACCCTCATTCTCAGCATGGGCAGACGCTGTGAAACCTGTCTAGCAGTCAGGGAAGATCATATCCCCTACTAAAGACCGATGTTTCTTGCTGGACACCCATCACAGGGATGTTTCGGCCTTCAATCACATTGCGCTCCATGCTACTTTTTCAATAAAGCTTATTTTTATCCCTCTGATTTCTCTTTTAGTAAGTGTTGCTTACATATTACACATGTCTTTACGTATTGGGGATCTTACGGTATTAAATGTGTTGATTTGGAAAGCTTTTGTACATAGTTATATTGAAAATCCGTCTCGTCCTTAATTTTTGCACACCAGTGTATATAGAGTGAATTAATAGTAGGAATTGTGTGAAAAATATATATCAGTTATTAAAAACTAAACATAAAATTCAAACCTCAGCAAAAAAAAGATATGACAACGATACCGATCACGCGAATGTAACAATGAAAGTATGTAATTTTGCTTTTTTTCAATGTACATAAAATTCGAATTTATCACGTTATAAGATGTCAAAAAAAATTAAAATAATAGAACTTGGGGTAAAATCCTAGTTATCTTTGGCAATGGACAAAGCCTTTTCTTGATGTATTTAGAGAGAGAGAATGAATTATACTTTTTCAAGATCGCAGCAAGCTGTGGACTTCGAGTTCTGAATGTAAAGCAAGAGATAGTAGAATAGAAATTTGTCCAATATATTTAAATTGATATGAATAAAAATAGATGTATTTGTTGGAAGGATTTTAACTGGAGACGAAAGCTGAGTGCATCTTCACACTCTTGAAACAATGCGACCTAGTATGGGATTGTGTAAGAAAAGTGAAACTGTTCTACTAAAAGCAAAAACTTGGTTATCATCTCTAAAAGTTATGACTAGTCCTTTTTTTATAAATTCACATGTTTCTATGCATACCGAAAGAAGTTCTCCATTATCGAAGGTCAATTATGCTATTGGGAACTTTTGTAGAAGTTTAAAGTAATATATCTGTCCAATTTGCAATGTTTACCATGCAAATACGAAACCCAACGTAACTAGCATAATGTAAAAAGAATCTAAAGAAACTTTTCGCGTTATAACACTCGGACATCCTTCCTACAGTCCAGACTTTACAGTTTTGTATACTATTTGTTTTGACTTCTCAACGAAACATGAGAGGAGAAAAATTTTCTTTAAATGAATGACGCAGAAGAATTTATGCGCAATCGACTTTGTACAAGTCCAATTTCTTTTCATCCAACAGGAATTTAAAATTATTCCAGTACGTTGGGAAAAAATGTAACTTAAAAGAAGGGTATGTATTGAAAAAATAACATTGTTGTAATTTTGCAAGTAATTTTTCAAAAAAACATTTTTTACAATGCCTTCTTTACACTTGATCCACTGTTGTACACTTCTATTAAAAAAATATCTCACTTTAAAAAAAAGTATTTAAAGATTTAAAAAATTCTTGTAACTTTTTTAACATGAGAGATACAAACGAAAAATTGTTACTATTTGCGAAGAAAATATAAACAAGATGGTAAAACTGCCTTTGGCCAACTCCTCAAAAAAGTTTGTATAGAATCTCCTTTGAAGCTTAAGCATTGCTGCGTCTACTAGATGAAAACTGTTTGCCAACCACTTAGAGATTGTAGAGGGAATTTGTGTGACTTTTTTTAATGGCCAGCAGTGAATATTGTATTTCAGAACTTTAAGAAACGTTTGCCCGCGTAAGATTGCCAAATAATGGTTTAACGTAGGTTTATATTGACAATTGTATCTTTGAGGATTTGCAAACGTACTAAACAAAGATATATGTATACGAATGTCTATATCTTATTTTAAAACAGAACATTTTCATTAAATGTTTGAACTTTTAAAATGTAGAAAAATAAATATAAAAAAATTAAAGATCTGTTGTAAAAAGAACAGCATTATTGTTAAAACAGCTCTTGACAAAACGTTTGAAATTTAAACGTTAATGCTGTTTATTCGTGTCATACATTGTATCGGTGTAAAAAATGCATACAAAAAGATATGGTACTTTTTGGTCAATCGGGCACAAATTTTGCCAAGTGGACACTTTTATAAGCTTGACACAGTAAATTTGCTCGTGTAAAACTACTTATTGTTAGTCGTTACTAATTCCACTGAATTAACTACTACAATCCGCGCGGTAAAGGACGAAATTTGTGTGTTTGTAATTATCAGCAGGTATTCTTTTTTGAATGATTTTGTGAGGGTTTTTTAAATCTTTTTTGAATAGATCGCGTCAAAAAAGCGGGAATTTTAGCTAATTTAATTCCTGAAAAACTTACATTGTGTTAAAAATTACAAAACAAGAAAAATAGTCAAATTATATGCGCCAAATATTTTTGTCAAATGTCATGAATTGAAAAGTAAATAACCCCAACTGATTTCAATAAAATAAATATTTTTCCAATAATACAACTTTTAAATTTGAAGGTATTTACGTATTTTATTTTACTTAGAGCAGTTTCGTCAAATTAAAAGACACCGCCAAATACCGCCATATGCAGCCAATAGTGGAAACATTTCTGAGCATGTTCTAACACTATAATAACTATGACAGCATTTCTCTACAATTTTTTAATTGACAACGTTTTATGAATTGGCGAAACTGTGTGTGTGTGTGTGGTTGAAGGTATAATACGTAAATACCAATTTTATATATTTTTAATTCTCATTTTGAGATTAATTACGGGCAAACAGTTTTAGAAGGCAGCGCAAAAAAATGGAGAAATGTTTAGCTAGTCAACATAATTTATAGTAAAAAAATCAATATAAAGAATAAAAAAATGTGGCATATTTTTTAATCTTTTTTAAAATCGTAATGCAATGTATGAAGCGGTGACTTCATTACTTGTTTCTTCAAATGTTTAGCTAAAATAATGCATAAAATAAGTACTTTTAAAATAAATATAAAAGAAAATGAATACATTTTAATATAATCTATGCAATCTTCTTAGAATTATTCCTTTTTTTTCCAATGCAGAAGTTTGTAAATCAGTTTCTATGTAAATTCTTACAACTATATATATATGGGGGAAAATATTCAAATTTGAATGGAAATTTTTGCATATACTAGACATAGTTGGCTTATCAGAGTATTCTGGGGTATGATCAAGTATCTGGCTTATACAAGATACTTAATTTACTTTTCATTAGAGTCTGTACAACGAAGTTCTCTAAAAATGACAAAATATATCAAAGAAACTTTTTCCTTTTTTTTTTTCAATGGAGTATCTGGTTAAAAAGCTATACTCTAAATTTTGGATCTAGTTTTTAAGATATTTGAAGTTTCCTCCATATTATCAATCTCAACCCTATGCATTTATGTAATTTAATTGCGTTATTTCCCAGACTGTTATTTTTGTAAATGCAAATATATTCCTTTCTTTTGATTTTTAGGATTGAAATTTTTTTTGTGACTTTTTCCCAATGTATGTTCTGCAAAAATTTGCCTGAATTTTGCTCTGAAATTTCTAATTAGTTTCTTTTTAAAATGTCGAAATTAATATTATAGAATTTTCATATTTTTCGCATTAAGGCACAAAAAAGTAATTATTAAAACTTGATAGAAATTTTTAATCTCACAGAAAATTCTGTTTCTAATAATTCAAAAATAAAATATAAATGATTTAAAATAATTAAAAATATATAAAAAAATTCAATATTTCGTAAAAATTGAAAGTTCTATTTTTTTAAAACTTGAAAATAATAGTTTTTTTGACGTCTGTTTTCTTATGAATCAATTTAATAATAATCCGAAAAGATTATTTTAACTACCCATAACATTACTATTCCCGGAAAATATTTTTTTTTTGAAAATAGAATAATTTTGTAGTAAGTTTGTAATGAAAAGAAGTAACTGAGACGTCACTGAGTATATCCAGCTTGCAATTCGATACTTTTGTTGATAAAATAGAATATGTTTATACACTAAAGAACTTAACCCCTTTTTTTTAATGTTTAATAGATAATGTAATACAATATATGAGCCAAAGCGTTTGAAAAGATTTTAAAAAATTAAAATCTCATTGTTTTTAAACCGTCAATTTTGAAATGAAAATATTTGAACAGTGTATCAAACAGTAAAAGATTCTTTTTTTGGAAATAACATATTTTTTTAGTCCGCTCGCAAGATTTCTTTACATGAAGATGTTTTGAAATTTTTCTCGCAATCTTAACTGTACAAATAGTAAAAAAGTAGCAGTTTTAACAATATTTTTAAGTGGGTTTTTATTTTCAATGAAAACTACTTATATTTTTGCAGTTTAAAAAAGTAGTTAAAAAACATAATTCTCTCTATTTTTTTCTGTCTTTTTTAAATTTTATTATCGTATATACTTTTCTATGTAATGTTGGATAAAAATGATGAAAAATAAGACTGTAAATTATATTTTATTTTAGAAAAGGAAACTTTTCCAAAAAAAAAAAATTTGTGCATTGAAAAGAATTAAGGTTTTTATTTGATTCTTAAGAAGTAACGGTGTTATTTATATATGTATAATCCTCCACCCCACCCCCTCTTTTTTATACTCTTAGCAGTTATTATTCTTGAATAATCTTTGTTGCTTTTAATTACAAATGGAACAGGAAAAGATTACCGAGAGCTCTTGCAAATAATCCCCTGAAGGTGTTTTATTTGAGAAAAAGAAAGTATTTTCTTACAGAAATAAAAACACTATTCAACTCGGAATGTGGAAGTCGAGAATATTTGTTATTTTAAGTCATTGATGACTGACTTAACCTTTAAATTTTTCTTTTATTTTATGAAAGGAACTGATTTTGTTATAATTTAAGAATGTAGTGAATGTGTTTTATTATACACACATATTAATACTAATCATTACCGTCCTGCTTTGCTTGGTGTTTCATGATGTAGTATGAATATATGTATAGTGTTTTTAAGTTAGCATTTTTTTTTTATATAAAAGTCTTAACATTGGGCTTTCACATGTATTGAAGAACATTAGTATAATCATCACCTCTTAATTTAAAAGGAAATTAATTTCTAAAACTATTTATTTTTTGCATCTCCTTAAGGTATCCGACTACGTTCGGAACCGTGATTTTGCAGAAGCGTATAAATGGATAATATTTATGATACTTAGTGTCACTTATATTAGAAAATGTGTATGAAATTTTCTTAAGACCATTATTACAATAGAAAATTATTTAAGGACAATATTTTGACAAAAAAAAAACATAGAATGACCCATTTTCAAAATATTCTCCTTTTGTGAAAAATGCTTCTATTACAATAATATTTTGCCTGTATATAGCTGAGACCTCTGCACAGAGGCTCAAATAGAAATTTTGAAATATATAACTTAGAAGTGGATTTATCCCTATTTTGCAACAACAGAGGGGAGCAATTTTAAGAAAAAAACACCGATAATTATTTCAATGGGTGGTAATTCTGAAAATAATGAGACCTTTTCAAAAATCCTAGTTCAGACTCTCTGGAGAAGTCTATACTTTATGTAAGCGAAATAAAGGGTGTTTTTTTAGAGGTATAGAACTTTAAATTGCAATAAAACAACGATGTATTATTCTATTGACATGAATTTTTTTTATTCGAAAGATAATCTTGTGGCATTACATTTTAAATATGATTTCTGGCATAGGACTGCCACGGCTGGCTCGGATGTAGTCCAATCTGGACGTCCAATTTTCGATGACTTTTTCCACCATTTGTGGCCGTATATCGGCAATAACACGGCGAATGTTGTCTTCCAAATGGGCAAGCGTTTGTGGCTTATCCGCATAGACCAATGACTTTACATAGCCCCACAGAAAATAGTCTAGCGGTGTTAAATCACAAGATCTTGGAGGCCAATTCACAGGTCCAAAACGTGAAATTAGGCGGTCACCAAACGTGTCTTTCAATAAATCGATTGTGGCACGAGCTGTGTGACATGTTGCGCCGTCTTGTTGGAACCACAGCTCCTGGACATCAGGATTGTTCAATTCAGGAATGAAAAAGTTAGTAATCATGGCTCTATACCGATCACCATTGACTGTAACGTTGTGGCCTTCATCGTTTTTGAAGAAGTACAGACCAGTGATTCCACCAGCCCATAAAGCACACCAAACAGTCAGTTTTCCTGGATGTAACGGTGTTTCGACATACACTTGTGAATTAGCTTCACTCCAAATGCGGCAGTTTTGTTTGTTGACGTAGCCATTCAACCAGAAGTGAGCTTCATCGCTAAACAAAATTCGCTTATGAAAATCGGGAACAACGGCAATCTCGTTTTGGGCCCATTCGACGAATCTACGCCTTGCTTGATCATATTTAAAATGTAATGCCACAAGATTATCTTTTGAATAAAAAAAAATTCATGTAAATCGAATAATACGTCGTTGTTTTATTGCAATTTAAAGTTCTATACCTCTAAAAAAACACCCTATATTATTATTTTAGATGGGTTTTTTTATAAAAGAAGAACATTTTGGAAAAAGTTTATTCTATGTTAATTTTTTGCCAAAATAATGCATTTAAATATTTTTTGTCAAAATGTCCTTAAAACCATTTTATACATGTATTCTAATCTAAGTGACACTAAATATCATGAAAATCATCCATTTATGCGCTTTTTTTAAAATCACGGTTCCGAACGTAGTCGGATACCTTAACCCCTCTTAGGAGACTATTTCAGTAAAACCCGCTCTTACCAGATCTGTATTTAACAGAAAAGGCATGCTTAAAAAATTGTAGGTATAATAGTCCAAAAACGACTTAATATTTTTTTATCTATGTGCCTCTTTAGCCCACCCCCTCCTTGGGAGGGGATTTCCGCAAAACCCGTTCTTAGCGGGGCTCTTATCAACAAACGAAACATGCTTATTATATTTCAAATTTGTAGGTCCAGTCGTTCAAAAGTGGGTATTTCTTTTTATGCATTCGACTTCAGTAATCGCCGCAACACCTCTTGGGAATCGATTTCTGTAAAGTACCTTCTTAGCGGATCTCTACTCAACAAAAGAAACATGCTAGCCAAATTTCAAGTATGTAAGTTCAATGGCTCAAAAATAGGAATGTGTTTATCTGTAATGAGTCTCCCAACACCTCGCATTTCGCTTGAGAGTCAATTTCAATAAAACCCGTTCTTAGCGGATCTCTATTCAATAAAAGAAACATGCTGACTAAATTTTATATCTTCAGATCTAATATTTTGTGGGATTTCGCGTTGAATGAGTGGCTTTTCTCCTTCATTCATAAAAAACAACTTTCGAAATTAATCCTTCAGAAACAATATATATATATATATATACTAGCTGGTATACCTGTTCTTCGCACGGGTGAACTGAAAAGTTAAACAACACAGATTGAAGGATGAAGAAGTTTTTAATGAGTTAACTTTAAGTGAATTGCAAATTAAACAAAAAAAAAAAAAGCTTTTCACATATCTCAGCTGAAGAAAAAAAAAAGAAAAAAAATACCTTTGTTAAATTTTAAGTCTGTAGATCTAATAGCTAATAAAAAGGATTTTTTTTTTATATTTATAACTCCCCGTAACACTCTTGAGGGTTGATTTTTGAAAATACTTCCCTAAGCTGATCTCTGCTCAGCAAAAGTAACACATTGTTAAAAGTTTTGAGAAGCTTAAAATATTGTAAATCATTTATAACTGAAAGTGTCATACATTAATATAACTTTCTGTTGAATTTATTTTATGTTAAAATTGTAATACTCGCAAGCAACGCCGTTTCCTAAATAACAATGGCGATTCAATGGAAAAATAGCGAAATGTTGACAATAGAGTCAAGTTGGCAAATGTCTAGTTACTTTCATAGCTCAAACTTTATTAAAGCTTTGTAAGACCCGCCGTGTAGGAGAGCTATGCACGTTAATGCTTTATCTACCGCATTATGATTTACTGCAATTTTTTTCATGCAATATTTTTTTAGGTCGCAACATTGAAAATTAAGGGACATACATAAACAAAATACTCCACTTAGGGAAATTTAATCGGTTAGAGCTAATAAATTAATTAAAGATATTCCGCTGTAAAATTAATTATATACACCGTTCACTTAGAAAACGATTTGACTATTTATTTTAAGGTCTCCATTAACATACAAAAACATAAGAATCTTAAATTTTGACATTAACTATTTTTGGGGGTCAAAAATGATAATCTTTGCAATCCGCTGAAAACGCTGGCAGCTGAAAATGTAATATCTGCTACAAAACTATTTGCCTTTCCCGCTGAAATACTCATCATAGAACCCGTGCTGTCATATATCTTGGAAGAGTGGATTTCAAAGAATATTCCAGGTAAGTATTGGTAGAATATTCCTGCTAAATTGGTGTGGCGTGGTAGTTTAAAGAAGGGGGTGCCAGCTCAGGTGTCGTCCACGTCACTTGACCATGGTTCAAAATTATGTGGTCCGTCGCCAAAAGCCCTCATGTAGCTGAACAGTGTGACGTTAATATTCACTCACTGAAAAAAATACAGTACAGTAGTTATAACTATTTTTATACTTAAAAATGCAATATCTGCCTATTCAATTAAAATTATAGCATTATAATTAATTACTAACCACACAAACAAATTTTGAAAATTTGTCCAAATGATGTAGTGTGAAACAGAAAGTTTATTCAGACAGACAACAAATGTGTCTTATATGCATATAGATTTGTTTGAATTCTTGTGTATTATTACTTTTGTAAGCTTCATGACATACTTTATGGTGTACCAGTATTTTAAAGCTGACTGAGCCACAGCAACATTTAGCTGGGTATAGCTAGTTATAACATAAAATTAAATCTTAAAAAGATATCAAAATAAAAGACTCAATATTTTGAATAAATCAGTATAAACATTTTCATACAAACACAATATATATATTGTAAAATATTTATTTTGCTATTTGCATTTTAGACAGACATCACACAAAATTTTAAAAATTGTCAAAAACAGATAAAAAAACGTATTTAAGAAAAATACCACTGATTAATTTTGCCAAAGACATCGCAATGTGCAAAAAAATATTTGCAGTACATAATAACCAAAAAAATGCAAGTACTAAAATATAAAAAAAAAAAAAAAATTATATATTGAATTAATTAAGGATTACTGGAGGGAAAGATAAAACACAGGCTAAGATAATACTCATAATATTAATTTCATATTGGTTGGCTACTCATTTTTGGCATGATTTTGAAATCACGCCAAATTGGTATGTTGCGGCCAGTCTAATGTTATAGTAATGCACAGAATTAAAGATACTTACATATTATTGCAACCTATTGGTGACATAATACAAAATGAAGCACATGATTGCCAATTCAACGCATACAAAGTTGGGATTGCCAAAGTGGCGAGTTGTCTTGAATGTTGGCGACTGTGCAAAAATATGCAAGTATTAAAAAAATTATCCAAAGTATATATGTCTCGAGCATAAAAATAAATTGAAAAATAAAGTACAATATTAACATTAACTGACATAAAAGGAACTGAACTAACTTTATCAATGCAAAAGCATAATTTGAAAAAATAAAGTACTTACATATAACCGCAACCTATTGGCGATATATGAAACGAAGCACGACTCAAAATTCAACATATATATATATATATATATGACATGTAAAATCGGGGTTGCCAACTTGGCAAGTTATTTTGAATGTTGGCGATTGTCAGGATAGTACATAAGTTCCAAAAATAATTTATCTTACGACCACCTGCTTCCTCAACAGGTATTTAAGCCATTTGTCTGTTTTGCTCATTCTCTGATGCCAGTTCTCTATTCCAGTTTGATATGTAATTACTACCAACACTGCTTTTGCTTGGGCAGTATGATTACCCAAGTATGATTTTCTGCATGGCAATTTTATGCACTGAAGCCAATAGGTTAAAATAAAGACACATGCGACATTTTTCCCTTAAAGGTTAAAATAAAGAAACATGAAATTGCAAAGAACCATATTATTCGATCAAGTGTAGTATAGGGGGGCTACTTGGCGCAGTCCTTTATTTTTGTTACTAAAAGTGTTTGTTACTAAGGTACTTTTTTCGGTATTATTTATTTTAGAATGAATTCGATATCTCACCATGAGATTTAGACAAAAATCGAAAAATCCGAAGAAAAATAGCCAAATCAAAGTGCCCCCCCATACTACATTTGAACCGAACTGAAATATAACCCTTATCAATGAGAAGTTTTAGTTTGTCAAAATTATAATCTTCGCATTCTAAAGGAATAAATAAATAAGTTGTAATTTGCAAGCAAAATCACACACATAAACATCCCGTGATAATACCTAAATGTTGCCAAAACAACAAAACAAAATTATAGTTGTTAAAGAATAATTCTTAAAAAAATGATTTATTCGAAAAGTAATCCTAATTAAATATCAAAGAATAGAAAAATTGAATAAATATTCCATCAGATAAACATAGCTACAATAAAAATATGTAATAATCTTGAAATTGTCCACTTAGTGAGAAACGTGACTACATATGACGTCATAACACTGGAAAATCACTTAAAAATTAAATTTTAAAAAATTTGGAAGGAATTATGAACGCCAAACCTATATTTAAGAACCTTTCTCGTGTAATTTTGTGTGCGTGTACCAAGTTTCACGTTATTTGGGTGTCTGGATCTCGAGTTATGAGGGAACAGACAAACAGACAACAAATGCGTCTTATATATATATATATATATATATATATATGAAGTGTCTTTGTTCAAATTCAAATTCAAAATAATGTTCAAATTCGTAATTCATTCGTGATCGTATTTCAAAACTTCAATTCGAATTCATGCATTAAAATGATATAATTAATTCTTACCTTAGAAGGATGAGGCGACGCTAAAAACACACGACCAGTCGGATGGAGGGACAAACGTTTATTTACAGGACAAACACGACAGACAGGAATACTATATACACTTGAAAACAAGCGACTGCTGCGCCATTGAACTAGAGTTACAACAGTCTTTTTACCTAATGAAGAAAGAAGAATTTCTAAAATATGAGAGAACTCTTTGAAGAAATTAACAGGAAAAGACGGAAAAACTTTTTTTTTTCAATCTTCAATGCCAAATGAACATGTACAATTTTGCGAAAATGAATAAATTTTTACGTTAATGAATGTTTTACTTGATTCTATATGATGAATGAATATTTCCATAATCATAAGAGTTTTTAACAATATTGAAACATTTTTTTCTGCCGGAAGAATCGTTTCGATCCATGCAACACATACTTTTGAAGTGGACTTCCTTTAACTTTCGATCCCCTCCCTCCCCCTTGTGGCCACGGTAGCCTAATGGTCAAGGTATCAAATCGTGGCTGGCATGTCACGAGTTCGATCCTAGTACCACTAAAGACCCACTGTGTAGGAGAGTGATGCACGTTAAATCTGTCGAGAGCTCAAACTTCCTCCTATTGGTGTGGTGTGGTAGTTAGGAGAGAGGGTTCCAGCTCAGGTGTCGTCCTTGTCACTTGACCGTTGTTCAAAAGCCCTCGTGTGGCTGAACAGTGCGACGTTAATATTCACTCACCCCACCCCCTCCCTTATATATCAACCTGACATTGCGGAACCCTTAGATTTTGAGCACCGTCCGTGGCTCCCAACACATGGCTTAGGAATGTAAACATTCCTCAATAATACTAAGCATCGAATCAAAAGATGAAAATTTCCGACCAATAGTTAACTATTTTGTTTAAAAACAAAATTTTGCAATGATGTACATTGAAAAAAATGGAGAAAAACAAAATTAAAAGCCAAATTATAGCATTCTCCTTTCGCGACTTGTCCAGAAGAGAAACACTTACGTTTAAAAGGGCACTTAATGATAACGAAGCTCTTAATGATGAAAAAAGTAAAGAACAGAGGGCTATTACTAAAGGAAAAATTGTCTTAATTGCTATTCGTTAGCTTAGAATGCGCATTCAATATTTCGTAAATAAAAATTAAAGATCATTCAAGATTTCCTTCGGTTTTTCCTACAATTCTTATGTTATTATTTCAGAAAAATAATAATATTCCTCTTATAACAGTTTGAACTCCTATAAAAAAGATAACCATTCAACTAGTAATCTCTTATAGTTTTAAGGTATGCTGCACAATTCAAAAAATTGTCAAGTATGGTATAATGTATGGTATTCTATTAAAATCGGGGATTTCAAGACTATTCAAATTTGTTACATTGTTTCTGAAGGCACTATGTGTAGTGGGGTGGAAGCGCGTTAAATTTGTTAAGGCTCTAAGTCATCCCATAGGCGTGGCGTGTAACTTAGCCAGCTCAGATGCCGTCCTCGTCACTTGACTATTTTTCAAAATTACAAGATCAGTCAATAATAGCACTCGGTTGCTTCAGAGCGTGACGCGAATTAAAATCAAATCAAAACATTGTTTGAATAATGCGTTATATTACCCTCACTGATGTGATGTGGAGGTTAGACAAGTGTGGTGTCCTACTCATTACTTGTTTGCGATTCAAAATTACATTGAAAGTCTGTTATTCCACGCATAAATTGTAAAGGTATTCCAATTTTAATACACTAATTCATCGCTATTTATTATAATTTAATATAAAACTTTAAATAATAAAGATGCTGTAGAAAATTTAAATTAACCACTAAAAGCCATATTGATGATGAAAATGTACCGTACCTCACAAGATACCCTCCTACCTATTTCATACAGTACATCAGAGGACTTAGAGACATAATTGAATATAACGCGAATAGTAACTCATATTATTTAGAATGATAAACTTTGATGGATGTAGGACTCCAACTTGAGACCGGACTTGCTCATCGGCAGCAATGAATTTTAGTACCTAAGCCATTGAGAAACCTCAAGCTTTGATGATTCCACACTTTTCTAAAAATATTATATGTTCATATAATTAAAATGTTGTTTTTCACTTGATATTGTTTGAAGAACGGAATTATTTTTGATTTATTCATTCGGTAATAATGCTCTTAAAATATTTTAAGATAAAAAAAATGGTATCTATATAGAGGCCCATTGGTCGAGCGGTAGTGTATCTCACTTCCACACCACAGGTTCGGGTTCTATTCCCGGGCTGGGCAAGGTCAACTCAGCCTTTCATCCGTACTGAAGTGGGTCGAAAATGAATACCAAGTTTGCTTGGGGACTTAAACACTGGAGTTCTTGCTTCAGACTGACCACCTGATCAGGACATCTGCTCATACACCTCAGCGCCCAGTGGCCATGTATACTAAGATGGGGACAGTAGGCCCTGTCCTGTTACAAGGCCATTTGTAAAGTCACTTATGCGACATACGGAAATTTTAAGATGGTACTCGAATTATAATTCTTTCATATTCTGAACAATGGAGTCAGCCAGTGCAAAAAAATAAATGCTCCCGCTATCCGAAGTAGAAAGGAATATCCTCAACTGTAGAAAAAACTTAAAGGACGAGGTTTTCTGTATGTTAAGAAATTACGGACTGTTTCAGCGATGAGTGGACGAGATAAGATGAACATTTCACTCTTCAAGAAGTTGATGGAAATGTTGCGCCGAGGACAGATGAAAGAGAGGAAAAATCAGAGAAAGAGGAAGTGGAAAAAGAAGAAAAACTTAAATAAGAAAGTGATGTATTGTGAAGGGTTGAAAATCTAAGGGGGAAAACATGCGTTATTTACTGGAGCAAGGAAAAATTCGATATAGTTGGAACACGTAATATCCCTATTTTTTCCCCCTTGAAGGGGCTAGTTATTTTGTTGAGTCCTCAGTGGCATATTTTTTTAAAACGCAGTGATTTTATTTTTCAATTCCTTCTATTAACTCACTCTCTTCCTATATATATATATACATATATATATATATATATATATATATATATATATATATATATATATATATATATATATATATAATATATAATATATAATATATATAATATATATATATTTATATATATATATATATATATATATATATATCTTGTTCAAATTTTCAATCGTTAATAAAATACTTTCTATTCATCCCTTTAAAATAGGAATTTACTTTTAAAAAAATTTTATATTACTTGTTTTAATTAGGGACTCATTTTTTAAATTAATACGAGTAGAGAGAAAAAGCAATTTAATAAATTAATATGCTGCAATTTTATAATTCATTTTGTTTTGGTATTTTTTTGTTGTAGTATTTTTCTATTTCAAGGACAATTTTTGATGTACCGTAAAATCCGAAGTATAACGCACACCCATACTTAAGAGCAACAATTTTTGATTTTAAGATACTTTCGCAGTATAACGCGTACCCCTGTTTTATCAAAAAATTTGAAAAGTGCATATACAATGCTTGTATGTTTTGAATTCATTTATTCGAGGTATTATTGCTGGCTTTAGAAAAAATAGTGTACTTCTACAAATACAAACCTTGAACTTCTTAAGAATGTCATTTCTTAAAAAAAAAAAAAAAAAAGAAAAGAAACAGCATTTTGATATATGTCGAAGCCTATTTTTTTTTCCTTCTATGCTCATTTTTTTTCAATTTCAAAGTTCTTATTTTTATAGCCCCCGTATAACGCTCACCCGTAAATTTCGATCTTATTTTTGCTGTTAAAAGTGCGAGTTATACGCCGGATTTTACAGTAAGCTCTTTTTTTACAACAGATTTCGAAATCTGCTTTCAATCACTATCCGTTTTGTTAATATACTATTACGTTTAGGTGGGGTGAAGGGGATAATAGAAAACCTTTGGAAAAATAACTACAAGTGTTTCAACATTCATTTTTCTATGTTCAACTGTGAGTTCTTCACTTATTCACTTTTAGTGTGAGTGAGAGCGCAAATATTTCAAGACTAATAAACAATACAAGGCTACTCGTAATTTTCTCTGGGGTTTTGAAGCGCTATAATAAAAATGCTAAGAATATCATCAATACAGTGAAAAGGACCATTTGAAAGTATACAAAAAAATTAAATTTTTCTTTACATATCGTAAAAGTGTTCTATGTGTAAAACCTTGTTTACACAGCTTACATCGATGTAGGGACGTTTTAAGAACCTTTGAGGCCCTGGGCCTTTATGAAGAAGTAGACCTTTCCTGAGATCTTTTAAAGTAGACAGTATACACATTGTCAAATACTCGTTCAAACGGTAATTTGAAAGAAATATAATAAATTTGCACGACTCTCTCATACTCAAACACTTAGGCACAAACCGGTTCGCATTTTGACAGAATGAGTTGAATGATTGTTTACGGTATTAGGCCTAGGTCTCGACATGGATAATGGTCTCATCACATAATAATACAATGTTACCACTTTTACCAGTTGACATGTAGTGTGAAATTTCCTGTTTTTCGGAGAATATATACGGGAAAAATAATTGACTATTAAAATTACTCGGATCATAATCTTATTAAGACAGAATCGAGAACAAAACGAGGCCCTGGGCCCGGGCTCAATTGGCCCATGCATTAAGTTGTCCCTGCATCGATGCAATAGCTTAATTCCTACCACACTCCAATGCAGGGGTGTCCAAGGATTATAGAAATGTCTTTTACTCTATGGATGATACATGATTCTCAGTGTGTGTGCGACTTTCATTTCTACTCAATCTTTTCTGTTTGGAGTGCCCAAAAAGTAAAAGTCAGTCAATGATGTTTTTTAAAGTTTAAAAAAAAGTATTCAGGGTAGTTAAGATAAAGAGCAATGTATACTTAATCGTTTGAGAATGACAGCACAATCAAATTTCAACAATGAGTAACGAAAAATCAATTCAAGAGGAACACCATGATTTTCAAGGAAATGGCAACTGTAATATTTTAAACATTATTTTATCATTGTATTATTATATTATATAAACATTATTATACTATCTATGTCTGAATACATGAAAAATAATGAAAACAATAACAATAATTCATTCTGTTTTAAATTTTCACTCTAATAAATGTTTTTTTTTCCAAATCTGATATAAAGGTACGTATTTTTATGTGCGGCCCGCGAGATTATAATTTTTTTCCGAAGTGGCCCGCAAGGTCATTTGGGTTGGACACCCCTGCTCTAATGGTGCTCAGGACCGATCCTAAGGTGTCGACTACCCACGTGCAAAGACCTAATGTGCCACCTCTCTGTTATTTTTCCTATTTTGCCTAGCACTTAACATTGACATTATAAACTCATCTGTATGAAAAGCAAAACAGTAATAAAAATGCTAATAAACACAAACACAACTTCTTTCCTCAACTTTTTTTTATTGTAAGGCTATTATTCAATTGAAAACCATTAATTTCTCCAAATGTATATTGAATTTAAACACTCCCATGTCTTAGGTAGTATTAACCATATTAGATATTTTCGTAAAGAAACTTTCGCAAAAAAATCATTTTTTGAACGACTTTGATAAGCAACGATTCAGTGTGCAGCTGGTTAGCCTTTTTTTTACTGCGGTAATGCCGGCTCTGCCACGAGAATTTTTCTATAAAATGAAGGATGTGTGTTAATACACAGCAATGGACACAATCACACTGTGCACTAACATTCTATTTTTCATAAACTATGGCATGCTATCGGGACTTATTTTGATTTAACTATTTAAAATTCAGCACGTTTATTTGACTTCTTATAAGTATTATTTTGAGAAATTCGTAAAAAATTGTGCTATAGAACTATTTGCCACCACCCCATGTTTGGTCCGTCCGCGTGCGGTACACGCGCTGCACACCTTGTGAAGGTCCCCTTGGACCTCACTTTGAGAACGAGAATAAGTTGGAGTCATATAAGAACCAGTAGCCATTTTTATAAATAACTTTCTTTATTTAGTTATCTTATCCAAATAGTATCAAAGACTTATTAACAAATATATCTAAATAGCTTTATGAGGTTTAAAAGATTTTCTCTTAAATATTTAATGATCTAATTAATTAACAATTAGAATATCGATCACGCAGAGATTACCGCGATAAGAGATCCCAGAATTATAATCAATAATGTTCCTATTGAACATTTAACTTTAATCTCACTCCTGATATAAAACTTTAATGAGACTTTAATCAATATTTACCCCACTGCAGTTCAGCTCAGCTTTTTCGGAGATTTTATCCTCCTAGAAATATCCAATAATATCTTTCTAATTTCACTATTATAACTTCTTACTTCAATCTCTCTCTCCTACTGCTCTAACTTTACGATTTCGTTTAACTTAAATACTTTATCTAATCTGCATAACAAGGAATCCTGTCCTCCTTTTGGATCTGATTGGAAGTAGGTAGGGAATTAAATTTCCCTAAAAATGACGACTCAGAAGGTTAGTGATAAAGTTCCGTATAGATTTGTCACAACCTGCTAGGATCTGCCTGACGGTACTACCAATGCTATTGACAGAAAGTGTTATCCTTTCATGCAGTTCTTCTACATCACGCGGCAAAGTGGGTACAAAAACTTAGTCTTATATAAAAGACCAAGTTTTTGCATAACACGGATAGGAGAAGATGTGATGTTAATAGCGTTGGTAATACCTTGTTGAATGGTGTGTGACAGGAATTGGACTAGCACATTAATGTAAGCTGCGTAACCCTTGTTTCGCACATTGAACACCTATACAGTTTAAAAATAAAACTTGAATTGTTTCTCTGTCTTGTATACTCTAAAAATCGATTCGAATTTTATTGGGCTAAAGTCAGGATGATCACATGATAAAGGCAATCGCGTGTTCTTCATTGATTTTAGAACTGCCATTTGACGCGTAATTTTTGTTCTACTTGTAAAATTAAGATAAAATTTTGAATTTGATAATTGGGTAAAAATGTTCAACTATTGGGATTCTACAAAATTCTTTTTTTAAAAAAAAAAATTCTTATGTAACACGAATATTTTTAAATCAAGTGCATTATATTTACCTATATGTATCATTATTGTTCGCAAATGTATACTTTTTTAAAGAATTTTTAAAAAAAATGAAGTTTGGCAACAGGAAATCGTATGAACTGGTTGACTGGAAGCACGTGATTGCAGTCATCATGGGACTATGACGTCAAATAATTTTAGCCAATTATATTTCGCTTATCATAGTTGCAGAATTTTTGAAAAATACACGTATTTTCAGAGGGTGAGGAAATCCTATTAAAAATTTATTATTCGAAAAAAAAACATATCGCCTAATGCTTTCAACTGTTCTTTTTTTAAAAATGGTGGATGCAAACGAGCTGTAGATTGAAGGACATATCCTTTTGCGTTTTCCGAAAAAAACCTATTCTATAATTTAAAAAAAAAGTTGAGAACTTCCCAGCATAAAACTTTCTCTTCTCCAGTGCAAAACAATGAACTTTATTTTAACAATAAACTTTCCTCTACTAAGTACAAAATAAATTTTAATCACAATCCCTATAATAATTCCATCATCTATCTTCATACTTAAATAAACACCTTTCATCACACAAACTCTCTCAAGCAACATTAAGTAGAATTTCCTTTTCTGGTCATATGGAACTTTCCACTTCACAGCACAAAAGGAGAAGGAAACCTCCACCCAAAACAAATGCAAAAAAAGTGAGAGAGAATCCTTTTAATCGCAGTCTCAAATAAAGAATATCATGGGCACACTGGTGTTGGAGAAAGTGTGTCTGGTGAAGATTTCCCAATCCCGAACAACCTCCTGGGAAAAATAAATAATCCAGGAAACCTTATCTCAGTTATTCGCTCCAAACCCTATCAGGGGAATTAAGAGTTCTTCACCTCTGCCATAATTTATTACCGTTTTCTGTTTACAGACTCGTAAAGGAGCGCCATTTTGTTTTTGCCTGTCTCCACAACAATACATGAGCTTTCCTGTTAGAAGAGGGATAATGCGTTGTTGGTCTTTAAGATTTTTGAACTTCGGCCACTTTTTTCCCCTTTGTCAGAGAGTGATGTAATTTAGGTCATCAAGAATTAAGTATTTATTGTGACGGAAGTGTGTAAAAATAAATATAGTTTATATGTCTGAACATTTTTTAAAAAAATTTTTTGCTTATGTTACTAATTCCTCTGTAGTTTTTATCAAGTATAAATGTGATAATGTTTGTGGCGTTGATAAGTATTAATACAAATGTTTTATAAGAAGAACAAGTAATATAAAAAAAAATTAAGTCAATTCCTACTTTGAATGGATGAATAGAAAGTATTTTATTAGGGATGGAAAATTTGAATAAGATAAATATATTAATAAATATATAGAGAGAGCGAGCTAATTGTAGGATTTGAAAAATTAAGGGAAAAATTGCCGTAGGCAGAGGAGAGGAGAGGGACTTTTACTTCAGAACAAACGCTGAAAAAAAATTACAAATCATTTTCGAATTACAAATTGTTTTGTTTATTTGCTGTGAAATAAATAAAATATATTATGTTTAAAAGAATGATACATATTGTTTTGCATCTTTATAAACTACAAACTATACTTATCGTGAAATCCGGCGTATAACGCACACTTTTAACTCAAAAACTAAGAACGAAATTTGCGGATGAGCGTCACACGCCCAGTATAAAAATGATAGCTTTAAAAATAAACAAAATGATAAGCATAAAAAAGAATTAGACTTCTACATAGATCGGAATACTGTTTATTTAAAATAAATGACATACCTAATGAATTCAGAGGGTTAGGGTTCTAGAATATACTATTATCTCAAAAGTCTGACATAATACCCCGAATATATGTCTTCAGAATGTATGATCATTGTGCTTGTACAAGTCAGGTACCTTCGTAAAAAATAATGTACGTGATATACGCCGGATAGACCTAGAAACTTAAATATGTAGCTTGAAAGTATAGGTGTTTGTTATACACCAGTGCGCGTTATACGCCGGATTTTACGGTAATTCAAAATAAACAGATTTATGCAAGGTACTGAATAAGTTCCACAAAATTTATATTTTATCACTTTAAATATATTTTGCAGTAAATTTGAAGATAATATTCTTCCATTCTTTCTTGCACATTTCTGATGGCCACAGTAGCTTTGTAGTTACGGTCACAAAATCGTGGCCGGAGTGTCGGGTTCTAGTACTAGCTCCACTAAAAAACCCCCGTATAAAGTGGGCCGAGGCATTCTGTCTGTCAAATCTGTCGAGTATCAATGTCCTTCCTTTGGTGTGACAATTAAGAGAAGGGTGCCAGTTTGGGTGTCATCACGCTTGACCGATGCTCAAAATTACGAAGTCCGTCAACAGTTGCCCGTTAGTATAACCCTCTCAAACTCTGGAGTCGTCCACGTCACTTGACCATGGTTCAAAATTACGTGGTCCGTCGCCAAAAGCCCTCTTGCAGCTGAACAGTGCGACGTTAATATTCAATCAATCACTCAAACTCTGGACATTTCTAATACGACATATAAATTTGTTGAGGAGAAAAATAGTCATTTACTATTTCCAGACCTGAAATAATGGAATATTAATTAAGGTATACAAATTATTAATATTTTAATAGAAAAAACAAAAAATTTAAAATTAAAAACGTAAAATAAAGCAAAAGTAAAGAAAAAAAATAATGAAGTAATCGATCTTTATAACATTCGAAATTAAAACAAAAATCAATTTTACAAGGTCTCGGAACATGGTATAGTGGTGTTCATGGTGTACTCTAAGCACCATTCTCTCTGTCTCTGTCTTACTTTCTCTCTCTCTCTCTCTCTTTCTTTCTCTCTCTCTCTCTTTCCCTCTCTCTCTCTCTCTCTCTCTCTCTCTCTCTATATTAATCTCTATATATATATATATATCCTGCCTCCATTTTAAAAAATTTTCGGTTAAAATATTTTTTTAAACAGATTACCAAATTATCTCATGAGTTGCCAAAAAGAAACCCCTTAAGTCAGTGCTTCTCAAACTTCCAATACTGGCGCCCCCCTTATCAATCACAATTTTTATCGCGCCCCCCTTATACAGTAATAATGTACTGAATGCAATAATATATATATAAGGCACTTTTTTTTACGCTAAAGCAATAATTATATACCGTACAAATTCATGACATAAGTATTAAATTTTGTATATGTTGCTTTTAAGCAAAAAAATATTAAGTAATAGGATAATTATTATGTTATTTTTCCTTTCTCTAATTTTTAAATTGGAATATATTGCAAAATGCGGTGGCTGCTTAGAAGACAAAATATAGATATCAGCTTTTTTTAGAAAGAACTCAGTGGGTCAATTTCTAATGATATAAGCATTCCTTTGAAAAATTTGCTCTGTAAGACAAGTCCATGAAAGTCGCTAATACTTATTAAACTTGTTCTTAATTTAGCATTAATTAATTAGTTATAAAATACTCTGTGCAGCACTGATACATTTTTAGTATACCGGCTGAAGTACCCGCTATTTGCACGATTTCACATTTATAAGAAAATAAAACATTATTGATATAATCGCTGAATTTTAAGGAGAGTAAAGCCAAGTGCGCGACAATGTTTACAAAAATGTAAAATGCTTTTTTAAATCATTGCTCAAATTATAATTAGTTTTAAGCGAACTGTAATTTTAAGCCTCACAGAATTAACATTTAGAATTGATGTTGAATAATGAACAATAATATAAAATTTCGATGAGAAATAATTGTATTATTTTTAATATTTAAAGTAAAAAGACTCTTCAAAATGTTTTAAACCTGGAGCAGACACGCACTCGATACTAATGGTCGAGAGGGGTTATTGAGCCACCCCAATCTTTTTTTTATAGTTATTTTTATAGTACACAATAAAAATCGTAATTCCAGTGAATAATTTAATTAGGAGAAAATATTACTCACCTACTTTCAAGAACACAGAAAATATTTCGGAAAAAAAGTTATCACACCGGAAACTCAGTCAAAACAAGTACCTTAAGATTGTAAAAAAACGTTTGTCACTCCCAAAAAAGAGGGAGATATGTGACAAATATATTTTAGTTCACACGTTAAGACTGTCAAACAGGAGGATAGTGTGTGTCAGAGCCATTGGTAGCAATTAAACAGTTTTGCCAGAATTACCGATTTCGTGCACTCTGTGCTCGGCGTGACAGCTCCGGAATAAAAGTGTATTTATTACAATATGGATGTTCAAAAAAAATTATGTAAAACGTTTTTCATTATGCTTTTTTTTATATGTTTGGAAATAACTCATAGAAATAAATCTTGGCCAAGTAAGCCTTCAAAGAGCTCTCTGTGCTTTTCCAAAAATCATAAAAATATTTTACAAGGAAAAAATCGCAGCAGAAATAGTTTATTTGCAACTTCCCTAAATGAAAAAACAAATACACACATAAGAGCAGGGACGTAACTAACCGTACAAGTAAGTTCGAAGGTCAAACCGCAGCAAAACTACATTCTGCTGCCTACATCTGATGACAATAATATAACAGTGATGAATTTTTTACCTTCCTAAAATTTTTTTTCGATTATGGGTCTGGGTTTTGTTTTTTCTCATTTTGGTTTGAAAAGAAGTAGAAGCTTTAATTTTTTATGACGTAATATCGCAGATATATAAATTATATTAGTGTAAATGTGTATTTTTTATTATGTCAGAAAGTATTTTGTTTTTTGCTTCATTCCAGTAAATAAATTTTTAATCTTTTATTTCCGATATGCTCGCGCCCCCCTTGTACGTTTATCGCGCGCCCCACGCCCCCACAGTTTGAGAAACACTGCCTTAAGTTAACCCTTGTGTGAGCGTTAATCAAAAGCGTTTCGGCACAATATAAAGGTTGTCGAACTAAACAAATTATCAAGTATTGGCACACACCTTATACTTCATTTTAATCAAGCTTTCAGCATTTTAGCTGTCAAACTGCTTTTGAATGTGGAAGCTGCGGTGCCATCAATAACATTCTAGTAACGACTGAAACGATTAAATAAATCTCTGTGGTGCCACCACTAATTTATTATTTGTAGGTGGCGCTGCCATTCTCTCACCATATTGTACATCATGGATGGGTATTAAGTAGATCGTGATCGACCGGTGGACCGCCAAGACATTTTGAGGTGACCGCCTAAAACGCATATCTAAAAGAAACAGGTTTATGGAATACCTACACCAGTTATACTGGATAATAGGCTTTTCACAGTCAATGAGAATATGTTTACTGTTACAAATGATTCTATAAATGTGTAGACGACACATGTACCTTCATTAGAAGCGCACGATGATGCATAAAACGTTCACTGCTGCTGTAGGGAAAAAACGCGATCACTGCGATACCTGCCGAAGACGCAGACTGAAGGCGAGAATAAATGTTGATAGTCAGCTCTTCTCGCACTTTCACGGGATTGGATTCTCGTGTTGATATCATGTCCCACGATGGCGCGGAACTAGGTAGCGACCAATTAAGTACATACGTCGGTTTCAGATGCATGGATTTATGTATACTGAACGATCCACGGTCTAGAAGTCAGTCATAGTTGTTCAAGCGTTCAACTTGACAATTTTGTGTTACTTTTGTAGTAAAAATAGTAATCTGTCAGCTTTTGAAAGATGGGTACAAAGTCGAAAACCAGTGATAAGAAAAAAAAACATACAATTTGAAAAAAGAATAGCCACACCTGCTCCAATGGGTGACCGCACCACCCTAAAAGCATTAGAAGTAGCCCGTACCCCCGAAAAGTCTGCCCACCATTCACTGCGCCACTATTCTGCTTTACTGTAAGTCAAGGATGTCAAACTCAAAGGCTAACTTGGGTCAAACGAATAAGTTTTAACTTGACGTGGGTCACAAGAAAAATCAATCTTCATAGAAACGTAATTTAGTTCGAATAATGCATTATAATAAACATAAATAAAAGAACAAGAAAATTTAATGTTTACGTCCTCATACTTGGCACCTCTTCTCTGCTACTATATTTCCCCTTTCGGCAGAAATTTTGATATTTTATTACATATTGCTGTGTGCTGATATACTAGCCGGGGCGTAAGAATGGTCGTTGAGGGCCGCGAGTTTGACATCCCTGCTGTAAGTAATTTACTATACTGTAAATAGTTACTACTATTTCTCTTTTAGTAGTTTTGTATGTATGTTGATATAAATGTAATAAACTTGCTTAACTTTCTTAGCTCGGTTGCTTGATTTAACTGAGTATGTGGATTGGTACACCACAAATCAAATTATTTTATAATTAATTAATTAAGAAAATTGCGACGGGTTCACGCGTCTTTTCTTTAACATGTCCTTTGGGTTCTTTGGGGCCAGAATTAATAGCAACTCTTTCCAACCAAATCTGAGAAGTGAAGTGTGAAAGAAAGATGCAAATTAGGAAGCTTTTAAATATCAGAACTTAGAGTAAGCGGGAGGGCAATTTGAGGAATGAAAACATAATCCGTGGTTCAAGCGTGAAGAAGTTTTGGATAACGCGACGTGGTTACGAATAGAAGCTATACGTGAAAGAGATCCATTGAGTCAAGGTGCATACCATTGCACTCGAGTTGTTGGAAGGTTTCATCTAGGATAGTTGTGATTGTTACTTAAACTACGGCAAGGTAGGATTGACTATTTAATAGTAGGATCTGTGATAGTATTGGAATTGAGTTTAGGTGAGTTAGTTATTGATAGTGGTCCGAGTTAGGTTAATCCAGTATTATATAAATTGTGTGTTTTGTCACCATAGATTCTCTCACATATATTATTATAATCTGATTTGTTAAAAGCTTAAAATCAAAATCTTAATAAAGATATATTAAGATTATGTATGCTTCTAGTTCTTCCGTTAATCCTACACCTCTAGCTCACGCTGATAATCAAAGAGATGTTTACCCGAGGGGGGGATATCACAAAATCCGTTATGATAATGCATGCCATGAAAATTATTTAAGTGGGATAAATTCGAAATTAGATTTCTAAAAAAATTGGAAAATTCATTAAAACTTCTTAATTTAAATTTACCTTGATTTATCCTCATGAAGTATGTTCTCTATTCTCTTTAAACATATTGTTTTTGTGTTAATAAATTTTAGCTCACCAGTAATCACCATTCGAAGGTAAGAACTCATTTTTTCACTTCCAAATCGACATAAATTTAAATTCCATTTGCATAAATTTGCCTTTGAATTACGCGCAGACAGCTGAATAATCTACGAACTTGAAGACTAATAAGTTATTTTTAAATGAAAAATCTATATTCACCCCCTTTTTCATTTTTACATTATTGTTACTGTAAGTGCAGTGCGAAGCAATATTGCTATACCCTCGGTACTCTAAAATGAATTATCGAATAAATTACTTTCTTATTGATCGGTTCAAACGGTTTCAGAAAAAAAGAACTCGAGACACACAGAGAGAGATTTCCCCCCTCATTTTCTACAAATGCGCTTGCTTCAAAAAGTAATGGGTTCAACACACAGAAATGTACTCTCTGATTTCAATTTTTAAATGAAGGTGATATTAGTGTCTAAATGAAAATAATAACACTAAAATTTGATGAAAAAAAAGTTATTTACGGTAGAGTTTTCGCGTAATAGACATATGGTGGATAAAATTTCGAAATTTCCTTCCAAAGTCTTCTAATTTTTTTTTAGGTTATCGTTTGATATTTTTAAAGATTTTTGCCTATTTTGTCTTATCCTGTTTTCTATAAACATCTGTAGGATCTTTAAACTTTGATAGCTAAAAATTACGTTTTCTTTTAAAACAAACTTATTTAAGTCGAATTTCTATTTTAACACTATTTTCATTCGAACCGGGTAAAGAGGGTGAAAATTTGGCTACTAGAAACATGAAGATTAAAAATATGTTACAAAATAAACATATATTATATTCCTACTTAAGAAATTCAATTTCTAACTTATATAACGTAAAATCCGGCAACAAATGCACCACCGTATAATGCACACTTATACATCCAAGCTTAATTTTTTACTTTTTAGGTAAATTCATCGTATAACTCGTCGTAAATTCATCGTCCCCCCTTTACGAAAAAAAAAATCTAAAATATTAGTATACATTACTCTTAAGTTTTGAAGACACTTATTCGAGATATTATCCCAGGGTTTTGAAAAAATGGTATTCTTCTAGAACTATTACTCTCTGAATTCATAAGGCAAGTCATTTCTTTTAAATAAACAATATTCTGATATACATGTAAAAGTAAAAGTTTTTTTTATGCTCATCTCTTTTGTTATTTTTAAAGTCATCGTTTTTATACCTGGCGTATAACACGCACCATTATGTTTCGATATTATTTTCTGTGTTAAAAGTGCACTTTATACGCCGGAATTTGCGGTAGTTAAATAAATTTTATTTATATATATACCTATTACCATGTCATCTAAGTCGGCAATAACTCACGAAAACATAATAGTTTTCTATTTTGGTTACATATTGGTTTTTTGTTCCTGGTCTTCGGTTCCAAAATTTAAACCTTCTCTGTTTTGTAGGATATTAATTGCGTCCATAATTTTTCTTTTATTACACACACACAAACACACATTTATATATATATATATAGAGAGAGAGAGAGAGAGAGAGATAGTGGATTACGACATGGTTTCTAAGGGTGGATGAAAGATGATATTAATCTTTACCAAAAGCACTACTGTTTAATGGTGTACAAATGATAAAGGACGACACAATTAAACATAAAAAATATAAACACGACATAAATCATGCTCGAATATTTCTGAGTAGCAAAATTAGTTGCACAGTTTTCAGAAAGGGAGCAAGTAGTGACCTCACTCGTCACAATTTCCCTGGTTGTTACTTTTTTTTCCTAATATCAGCAGAACCTGGCAGGTTCCAGTAGGATAAAAAGCTACCAGCAGTCTGGTCCCCACGCGTCCACTTTCAACTCGCTAATCTACTCACTCTACTACTTATTAGTTCGGGGGTGGTTCACAAAGCCAGTGCCCTCTGTAGATAACTTCCGAATATATATATATATATATATATATATATATCGTTTCATTGTAGATCGTGTTTTAAATGCAGGTAAAGTGCACGCCATCTACAGGCGAGTTTTTTCGGTGGAAATCGTAATTTATTCTAGAACTGTCCAGCAATTACAACAGATTTTCACAACAGAAAAAAATTAACATGTCCAAAATTCCGCAAAAGTACAAAATCAAACAAAATGCAGCATTATAAAAATCCCTAGTCACAATATTACATAAGGCAATTGAAACGCACATTCACTATCAAGCTTTGACTCCTCATATTGCTTCCCTGCATCAGCTGTAAATAGGCTATAAATAAACTTTCAAGAGCTTCTGACGTGTTGGTTTAAATAATCAAGCTAGAAATTTCCGGATTTTTGTTGCCAAATTTGGCGACCAAGTATATCTACTAGATCATTTATCCTATTTAGTTAATATTATTGAAAAAGTAGTCCTTTCTTGTCTCCCCCCTTACAGATGATCTTTCCGGCCGCAAAACCCTTTTCGGCAGTGAAACAAAGTTCACGCGTTCCGCAACAATATACTGGTGCGTTATGCATATGTGAGTGTATATAAAGAGTGTTTTTTTTTCAGGTATAAAAGTTTAAGTTGGCATTACTTTCCAAGATGGCGACCGATTTAACAGCTGTCAAGTGATTTATTCTCAGTTTGGTTTGGCAATTCATCCAATCGATCATCAAGCAAGGCGTAGATTCGTCCAATGGGCCCAAAACGAGATTTCCGTTGTTCCCGATTTTCATAAGCGAATTTTGTTTAGCGATGAAGCGCACTTCTGGTTGAATGGCTACGTCAACAAACAAAACTGCCGCATTTGGAGTGAAGCTAATTCACAAGTGTATGTCGAAACACCGTTACATCCAGAAAAATTGACTGTTTGGTGTGCTTTATGGGCTGGTGGAATCATTGGTCCGTACTTCTTCAAAAACGATGGCAACAACGTTACAGACAATAGTGATCGGTATAGAGCCATGATTACTAACTTTTTCATTCCTGAATTGAACAATCATGATGTCCAGGAGCTGTGGTTCCAACAAGACGGCGCAACATGTCACACAGCTCGTGCCCCAATCTATTTATTGAAAGACATGTTTGGTGACCGATTAATTTCATGTTTTGGACCTGTGAATTGGCCTCCAAGATCTTGTGATTTAACACCGCTAGACTATTTTCTGTGGGGCTATGTAAAGTCATTGGTCTATGCGGATAAGCCACAAACGCTTGACCATTTGGAAGACAATATTCGCCGTGTTATTGCCGATATACGGCCGCAAATGTTGGAAAAAGTCATTGAAAATTGGACGTCCAGATTGGACTACATCCGAGCCAGCCGTGACAGTCATATGCCAGAAATCATATTTAAAATGTAATGCCACAAGATTATCTTTCGAATAAAAAAAATTCATGTTAATCGAATAATACATTGTTGTTTTATTGCAATTTAAAGTTCTATACCTCTCAAAAAGCACCCTTTATGTGTACGAAAGATTTTTTTTAATATTACTCGCGAGTAGTAATGATAACTGTACTAATCCTGTAAACACGTGGCGAGTGGTAATGAGAGAGAGAGAGATTGTAACGAAAGGGATAGGGCTGGCAAAATTGGTGATGATTACTGTAAGACATGCATTGATATTTGTTGTTACATACTGATGAGTTTGACGAGACCGTCTTGTGATTATTTTAATCCATTTTATTCCACATCTTGAAACACTTAGGCATGTTAAACATAAAACATAAAGCATGGAATAGACGACAAGAACAAAGAAAACGAATACACTATGCGCTGCCATCGACTGCATGATGAAAAGACAGACAGAAGAGCAGGATTTCCAAAGATTTCACTATTTATACACAGCTGAAAATCACATGATTTGTGTGGATGGATGTAGTTCCAAATGTCCCCGTTAGGCGGGTAGCTAGTTAAAATAAATAAAAGGTTGTCCTGAAGGACTGGACAATAGATAAATGAAAAACTATTAAAGATTAAATTACTGGGAATTATTACACACACACACATATATATAAGTTCTGAGAATACTTCACCTTCTCAATATGTAATTTCCTTTCTTTCTTTGCTACTTTTAATCATTTTTTTCGTATGTGAGACTAAGTATATAAAACCAAATATTCTATATTGTCCGAATGCTGTTTGAAGGAAATAATTTATTATATATATTTTACAAGACTAATAATTATTTTGCTGCATGAAAGTCTTGAGTAAACACTGGCGGTTTTCCAAGCCTAGAACTTTTTCTAAGAACTCTTTAAGATATAATATTTTTTTCAACAGTTCGTGCAACCTTGATGCTACTTTTCATGTCCCATTTCTGTCCTTAGAGACCCCTTTAATGTGTAATAAAAAGCATCGTAGACGGTAATAAAACTGTCGTTACGGATATTTCCCAGGAAAGTTCGCAATTTTCAAATGTTTTCAATTTTTTGTTGAATATATTCATACGAAATACTTTCGTATTCAAAACATAACATAGTAATTCCCAGTACACAGTGTTACATATTTTTATTTCTCATCGAATATTATATGGATACCTTCAATTTATAAAAGTATTCAAATCACGGATAGGGTACTGTGTATATTACTTATTTTACATGAGTCTTGTAAAGTAAGTGGTCTCTCTTGTGGCTAAACTTCCTATTTATATATTAATGTACAAAATAAATTCTATTTTGCACGAGGCAGTTACCGCTTCTCAAATGCAAAGGATTCGTGCTTCTTCGAAATATATCTCCGAGTTATTAAATATTATTCTTTATTCTTTGAATATTCTATTTTCCTTGTGGCACTAGTTTGCTATTTTTAAATTTTCTTTTCTTTATGCAAGAAAAACTAAAATTTGAGTCTCAGAGCTTGTAAAAAAATACATACAATTCAAAATATTTGTGAAGAATTCTTTTGTGATCGTATGACATCAGATGCTGCTACAATTAAATTATACAAGATGAACAATGAATTGAGTTAAATTAAGGTATCCGACTACGTTCCGAAACTTAATGTTGGCCGCGGTAGCCTAGTGGTCAAGGTGACGGACTCGTTGCTGGCGTGTCACGAGTTCGAGCCCAGTACCGCTGAAGACCCGCCTTGTAGGGGAGCGATGCATATTAAATCTGTCAATAGCTTAAATGTCCTCCCGTTGGTGTGGTAGTTAGAAGAGGGGGGTTCCAGCTCAGGTGTCTTCCTCGTCACTTAACCATGGCTCAAAATTACGAGATCCGTCGCCAATAGCCTTCGAGTAACTGAACAGTGTGACGTTAATATTCACTCCGAAACTTGATTTTAAAAAAATTGTGTAATGGATAATTTTTGTATCGTCATCAGAATTAGAATATTCATATCAAGTTGTTTTAATCCCTTTAACTCAGCGACTCTTAAACTTTCTACTCCCCCCCCCCTGTATGTATCAGCGTGACATCGTGGACCTCCAAGATTTTGAACATCAAAATGCAAGTTCAAGTAGAAATTTTTTATTGGGGACTATTCTAATCTAGTGTACAACAACTTTCAATTTTTCCACGACACCTTTCTGAGTCTGAGACAGAGGGAAATCTCAACGTTACATGGAATAACTCCGTGGACCCTCTAGAGCCGGGGTGGGCATTACGTCGATCGCGATCAACCGGTGGACCACCAAGACATTTTGGGGTGACCTCCTGAAGGTAGCAGTTAGTAATTATATGCGGAAATATTCAAGATTGGCTGAAATATGCAGAGTATAAGTCTTCTACTGACTATAACAATGAAAAATAACTTTAGATAAAAATGTTTTATTTTTTATGTATTTTGAATTGTTTGATAATAAATGCATCATTTTACATATATTATTATATTTGTTATTTGCAATATATTACTATATTGCTGTTATTATTATGTTTGTATTTTGCCTTTTGCTTTAAATGCAGCTTTTATAACTGTTAGTATTTTTTTTTCTTTTTTTTTTTTTTAGTTCTGTAAGTAAAAGTAAGTACATATTCTGTATTTATTATTAATTTATAATAAATACAGTTGAACCTGCTTTTGTGCGGTAGATAGGGACCGCATAAAAAAATCACACATTTTTTTTTTAAATTTTATAAATTCTCACAAATAACAAACTAATTCGTGGAAATAATAAAAAAAAAAAACTTGTTTTATATGAGGTGGATAGGGACCGCATAAAAAAGTCGCATTTATAAAATATGTCAATTATTTACGAAATTTTAGGTAAGAGTTCTTCCATAACAAAATAAATAATTAAATATTACACATGGAAACATTTTTAAAACATATAGCGTCTCATTGTATATACGGATAAGTCTTTAAAATGCACATACATAATTCATCGCTACTCATCGTAATCCAAAGTCCTGTAATGAATAAGTTCAAAATCGCTTTCATCACTTGAAGGTGCAATTTCAATTGTGATTTATTTTTTGGTAATATAAAAGTAAGAGATATAAGTTTTTGGGACGAAGGAGGGGTGGTCAGTTGCTTGTAAATGTCACGACAACCAGCTATACATGATTGAAGCCCTTTTTGGAATTTTATACTCCTTTCTTAACTGGTATCAATTTTAAGAAAATTTTAAGCTTTTCCAATTTGTTGGAAAGCTGGATCCCTGCATATTTTTATCCGCTCTCAAAGAATCCGGCTTCTTGTCCATCTTCATAATTTATCAAATTATTGATAATGTCACTGTCGTTGAAAGTTTCGTCTTCAATCAAGCGTGGGCTGCTGAAGCGTTGAGAGAAAGCAACTGAATGCCAGTGGCGTAACGTACACCCCCGCATCGCGGGGGGCCCAGGGTTCTAAGGGGCCCAAAGCTTGACTGATGCAAGTGCCTACCCTTTGTAAAATTCAACGTGGAGGCCCAAAACCTGACTTTGCAGGGGGGCCCAAATGTTCTCCGTTACGCCACTGCTGAATGCGCATTGTCGGGAGACTGTTTATAACAAATAAACAGAGCGTCTTGAAGTGTCTACATTTCAGTGGCGTAACGTACATCCCCGCAAGGCATGACTTACGCTAAATAAGTATATACCCAATTTATAAAATACACTGCTGGCACCGTAAATGCAACACCCAGAAGGAAGCATGAAAATAACATGAAATTTACAACATGCATTAGCGGAGGTAAGATATGTAAATGATTAGAATTTCAGCGCAGACATACATCACGCATGCCTGTGGCGCCATCTCAAAGCGCTATTTAAGGCTTGGAGATTTCGACGATTTCAGGTTCAGCAATTGTGTTTTTCTTGTAGTTTTTTCAAAAATCGACCAGTTATGTCTCGAAAAAACAGCGATAAGCTTTTGATCAAGTATCCGAGTCCAACAGAGGAAATATAGTGGCCTACCGAGATTGTGGATTACCTTTCACGGAAATCGGTAGTCGTGTTGGACGAAATCAAACAACTGTAATGCGGATATGTGACCGTTGGATGCAGGAAGGTACGACGGACCGACGTGGTCGATCGCATCCACCTTAGTGCACCACTTCACGTGAGGACAGGCATATTGTGCGCATGGCAGTAACGGATCGTTCAGTCACATCACGAACCGTAGCACAGCACATTGAGTCTGTAACGCATCATTCAGTGTCTGCGCGTATCATTCGACGGCATTTACAGCAGAGTGATCTCCGAGATGTTGGAGCCAGTTATCGTTCCTTACCTTCAGGGCATGGCCACAGCCATATTTCAACAGGATAATGCGCGACCACACATGGCACACATTGTCCAAAGGTTTTTCGTCAATCCCCAGATTGAATTGCTTCTCTGGCAGGCTCGCTCTCCGGATCTTTCGCCGATAGAAAACATGTGGTCCATGGTTGCTCAACGATTGAATCAGATTACACCCCCAGCTGCCACACCAGATCAACTTTGGCAACGTGTGGAAGCTGCTTGGTCTGCTGTACCCCAAGAACACATCCAAAGTCTCTTTGAATCAATGCCGAGGCGTGTGGCAGCGGTAATCTCCAAGAATGGTGGCTACTTTAGCTACTGGTTCTGGCAGGAACCACACTTCACAGAAGTCTATAAATTTAATCATTTGATACTTGGTCAACATGTTATCTACAAAATAAATTTTGTTGTGCTATCTCTTGTCTTTCTTGGTGTTGCATTTACGGTGGCCAGCAGTATATTAAAGGCAAAACCTGACTTTCAGGGGGTCCTAACATTCTCCGTTACGCTGCTGGTAAATAGATAGAAAACAATACAGTGGATCCAAAGCTATTGAGTCCTGTCACGGGGGCAGGACTGTACGAGCTGAAGGCTTGAGTAACGCTAAATAAGTATTCTTCCAATTTATAAAATATTAAAGGTGAAACCTGACAATCAGGGAGGGAGGGGGGTTCTAACATTCTCCGTTACGCCACTAGTAAATAGATAGAAAACATTACAGTGGCGCCAAAGCCATTAAAATTCATACACCGCATAAAACAATTATCGCACATAAAAAATCGCACTAAAAGGAAATCGCATTAAAAAAGACCGCAGAAAAACAGGTTCGACTGTATTGTTGATTTTTTCCTACCTCACCACACCTACGACACTGGGCATTGACGCACACGAGAATTTTTCAACGGAGGGAGGGGAGTCATGGTGAGGGTCGAAAGAAGTCTACCATTCTCGTATCATACCACAATACGCTCCCAAACATATTTTTTTTAATTTTGTAGATTGTGCGGAACAAAAAAACTGTAAAAAAAATAATAAATTACTAAATAAATATTCAGCATTAGATAATAATAAAAAATGAATCTCTAATACTCTCTCTCTCTCTCTTAATATTAAGTTTTACATATTGTATACATGGGATTAAAATCAATCGAAAAAAAAATCAATGACTTTGGGGGAGGATCTCCCCTCCTTGTGTGCGCCACTGACATTGGGTGGATCGCAACAGCTTGAAAAAATTAGAAATACACCATACGGCTTCCGAAAACTGTCCATAACCGGTTTGCCCGTACGATGTATGGGTACTAATATTTTTTTTATTTCTATCTTTTATTTGCACATATTTTTAATTCTTATAGTGAGATTATTAATACTAGTGTGTTTTTAAAAGATGCAGTTTGACCATGGTGCTGAAATGCTTCTCTTCCAGGCTTTTCTTCGTGATGAAGACGGAAATTTTTTCTTTGAAAGCAGGAATTTAGATTTTTGAAAATATTCGATGAAGAATAGGAATTGGCTTGGCAATGTGCAGTTTGTTGCTTGAAAAGACATAAAAATGAAAAGATAATCCAAAAAAGCAGATATTTCCTCTGCCCCCATTGCAATGTACGACTTAGTATTACATAGTGCTTCAAATTATGTGTGCATATATTGGGTAAATGCAAAAGTTCTGCCCGTTTTTATTACCCGTAAAGAGCAAATAAACGCAAAAGGAACATTACCTATGATTGTGCATTGTCTCCATTGCTGTCGATGACCTTTTGCCATCTTTCTGGTAGGAGAGGACAATTAAGAGAAGGGATGCCAGTTTGGGTGTCGTCACACACTTGAACGATGTTCAAATTGATGAAATTCATCACCAGTTGCCCGTTAGCAGAACCCTCACAAACTGTGGACATTTCTAATACGACATATAAATTTGTTAAGGAGAGAAATCGTCCTTTACTTTTTCCAGACCAATAAATAAAGGAATGTTATTTAGGGTATACAAATTATTAATATTTTAATAGTAAACACAAAAAATCTAAAGTAAAACAAGAGTAAAGAAAACAAATAATGAAGTAATCAAACTTTATAACATTGGAATTTTTTTTACTTCATTTTACTAATAATACTTCAAATTATGTGTGCATATATTGGGTAAGTGCAAAAGTTCTGCCCTTTTTTATTACCTATAAAGAGCAAAGAAACGCAAAAAGAACATCACCTATGATTGTGCATTGTCCCCATTGCTGCCTATGACTTCTTGTCATCTTTCTGGTAGCAGACGAATCCCACGGTGGTAAAATTCTGGTGGTTTCAAGTAAAAAAGTACCTTGGATGGTAGTTTTCGCAGCATCAAGATAATCAAAGATTTTCTGACAGGAAAGCCATTGTTCAACGCAAGAAATAGATTTTATTTTATTGGTGCCAAGTCAGGAGAATAGGAAAGGTGTGGTAACCCCCCAACTAAAACCCATTAATTTTTTTATGACAGCAGCTTGTGGAATGGCGCTATCGTGGTGAAGGATAACATCGCGGCGATTGATGAGACCTGGTAAATGTCTGATTGTAGACATAGAGGTAGCATTGGTGGTTTGGTTGAGTGGCAGGACCTCCCGGTGAATTATTCCCTACGCATCCCACCATACACTCAATAACACCTTCTTGGGATGAGAAGTTCAGCTTTCGAAATCAATACAGGCGGATTAGAAAGAGTAACACACAGTCCAACGACACTTTATGTTATGGTACATAACCCACTTATCAAATGTCACAATTCGTGTCAAGGATGAGTCAATTTTGTACCCAGAAAGCAAAAAAAACTCAGGTGGCCATTCGGTCATCCCGTTGCCATAAATATTCTGATAAAATATTCTCCTTTTACGGGAAAAGCTCCTACAATAATAATACGTTTTCCTACATATCGCACAATAAGGCTTCGCTACACAGCAAGAACTAGGATTTTTGAAAAATTCATGTTGTTCTCAGAATTATTATCCATTGAAATAATAACAGGTGTTTTTGTTAAAATTTCTCTACTCTGACATATTAAAATATCAATATACACATCCAGTTTTCTAAATTATATACTTCAAAAGTTCCTAGTTCAGGTCCTCAAGAACCATATGAAAAAGATTTTTATCAAATTTTATACAAATATATATATATGAAAAAATTCCTTTGAAAATATTTGAAAAATATCTTTGATCTTCATACTGTAAAAAAACTAATTTTTCTAAAAATACAGTTTTTTGAAGAAATGGACTTACGTTAGAAATAAAAATTACATAAGAAATAAAAATAAATACATATCAAATAAACCAGTTCTTTCAAAAAAAATCTTAATATGTTTTTAGTTTTTTTAATATAGGCACTATATAAATAGTTTTGAAAATAGAAGGGGAAAAATGAAGGTTAAGGCGAAGGTTTCAACTTCCAGTTTTGAAAAAGCAACTTTCATTGATTTTTTTCAATCGTCTGTGACATTTAAACGCTTTTAATTCCTTTTCTAAGTCTTGTGACTTCAAAAGAAAGGCAGTTTTAGAAAGTCAAGTTTTCAAACATTTTGTTAGACATATACATATATAATTGTTATTAATTATATACAACGCAATAAATTTCTGATGTCAAAAAAATCAGAAATAATAAATAACTATAAATATTTTACTAAATATTGCTTAAATCAGAAATACCCAATTAATTTTATTAATAGTTATATGAATAAAGCTATTCAAAAAATTGTAAGGATTAAAAATTCTTAGATTAATAATAGTTTAATACTATAAATTTACATATTTCATAGTTATAGTTACCTCCATATTCTAATATTCGTTAAAATTACTTATTATTATTATTTAACTCATATGTACTCTAGTGTCACTAAAGTTATGGTAATTTGTAACTCTTATTAATTTTTGTTTCTATTATTTTTATACTTTTGTTAAGTGCTACACATTTCAGCCATTCACATTCTTTGAATCTGAATTAGGGTCCAGAATCTGGCAATAACTTATTTATTGCACTCAGATTTAGCGAGGGCTCTGCATTTTTAAGAGCAATTTTTAGGTAAGTTACCTCTATCTTGTAATGGATTTAGATATTCCTATCCATATTACTTTCAATAGGTTTTTATTCAGTATTATTTACATAAAGGGGAAAGGTTGGCTGGCCAAAAAACATGTTCAACCCCACTTTTATATAAATTATTTTATATACTAGCTGTCCTAAGTCAGCAATGTTTATAATACTGCAGCATCCATTTTATAATTTTTAATCTCGGCTGCTCATGTGTCCTTCATTGTATGATCTTTCTACTGTCTATGTGTTTTT
Source organism: Trichonephila clavipes (assembly GCA_019973935.1). NCBI lineage: Eukaryota > Metazoa > Arthropoda > Arachnida > Araneae > Nephilidae > Trichonephila > Trichonephila clavipes. The sequence goes on along the minus strand of BMAU01018370.1, from coordinate 573,378 downwards.
TTCGAATGTGATTGATGAAGGTTTATCTCTTGTTTTTAGAGAATTAGACTATATATATATATATATATATATATATATATATATATATATATATATATATATTAAAAATTGATATTTCCTGCAAAAAATATGTCTACCTTGTAGAATATCTTAAAGAATGTAGAGCGAAATTTGTTTAACATGAACTAGGTGGCTGAAATATTATTTTTTTGTATTAAAGGATATTGCAAAAATAAATAAATAAATAATACTTTTAACAAAATTAAGTTCATTAGTAAAATTTTTGATTTACTTAAATTTGAATAATTGCATATATTTCATTAAAAAAAACAATGTAATTAAAACATTCACAAGAACCCAATGAAATAAAATACAAAATTTTCAAGTTTTTTGAAAAACAAAACATTTATTAAGTTTTTGGAAAATAATTTTGATGTTTTTCTTCACGCAGTGCCTTTTTTATCATTTAATTGTCAACAAATTGTTCCATTTTGTTATTCATTTCATCAGTTGAATGGGCGTCTAAATAACTGCGCATACTGGATACTGCGCATAGAATTGGAAAAGGGGAAGGAGCTTGTACAGTGGGGTAATTTAGAATTTAACATGGGAAAAAATTTGAAGATGGAATGAGAAAATTAAATTTTTACCTAAATGTAATAATTCAAAATGAAATTAAAAATATTATGGAGGGTTATAAGAATCAAAAATTCTGCTTGGACTTTTAGTTTTATTATTAGGATTACAAGGAATTAAATCAAGCATATTTACATTATTCGTTTCAGGTAGAGCATTAAAAAAGTTCTTTTGCAATTTTCTGTATGTGAGATTTAAAACTATTGATTTTTAAGGTTTTGCGTATGTCGTCATTGTGCGTATATCTTGTGGCTTTGACGATCCTACGTATGATTTTACATTTTTTAGCCGAACGGTTCGCTTGTGAATCATTCGTTGTTTTCACAACAAACTTCCATTAATCCGTGAACCACCAACGCTTTTCTTCTGGACACTTTCGTACAAAAAGAAAACCAACGATTATTCAGGATGTTCTCGTATTCGACCGACAACTTCAAAAGGGTGATAGTAGACAGCATGGGAACGACAAATCAACGTAGAACATTGGGTCGCAAAGCACTTTCAGTCGGATTAATTCTCAAAAAACAGTTATGAAGTGTGCGATATCGAATGGAATAAAAAGCGACACAATAAGAGGTAAAGAATACATTTATTATTCGTTAAGCATGTTTACAATAGGAACAATGCATCACAGCTCGATGTCATAAATGCAACAAGTGGTTCTGACACACTGGCGTAGCTAGTCCTGAGTGGGTTCTGTATCAAAATTCTTTCGGGCCCCCTTAGCATTTTGTGGCTTTTGCCTACGAATTTGAGGCCTATGTAGCTTTGGGGGCCCCGTATCACTGATATGACTGATAGTGTGGTAGCTACACCCTGTTCACCCAAGAATTATTCAAATTTGTGGCAGAGTAGGTTATAACACAGTCGACAACTTACGAAGGATTGTCGCATGTGTTCAAGCAAATTCGGTAGCATTTCTAACGTCTAGCTGTTAGTATTGTAAATTTACTTTTGTCTAAATAAGTGTAATAAATGTAATTCTTGCCTCTTATTGCCCTTTTTCATTCCACTATACATTGCAGTGTTCATAACTGGTTCTGGAAATTGCTCCGACTAAACGTGGTTTGCGATCCCATGTTCTAGGATGGTTTGTCGTCCCCTTGCTGCCTACTATCACCTCTCTGATGTTTTCGGTAGAATTCGGCAACAACCTGTATATAATGTCCTAATCGGAACAACAAATTTCTTTGTGTTCATTGAAAAATCAGCAGAAGATGGTTTATTACGAGTGATTTATTCCCCTATGTCTGTCGTTTAATCCTTCCACGAACGATTTGTTTCACAGGCATATACTTACGATACTTGCTCTTTAAACTCAATAATTGTACTGATGAGTCCGGAATGGGTTCCTTTGAATAATTCTTCAACGTTACTTATTGAGAAATTTGTTCTGCTTCACTCTTTCCACAACCTCCCTTTCTTCTTCAGAAGCTCATTCTTCTATGCTGACAAGAGATTCGCCATCAAGAAGCTGTGAATCCTCTTACGTACGTTACACATCATGACATTGGGCATGATTGTTCTAAATCACACACATGCCCAAGTTTCTTTACGTCTATCGATTTTCCATTTTAATTCATTAAAAATGGATTAAGAAGTATTACCTCGAATATTTTTTTGTTTCTTTTTTTGAAAAAAAGGAACGAAGTTTACGATGGGAATAGAATGGTAGGAATGAGGAATACGCACGCGATGAAGCTATCAAAAACTAACGGCAAATTATGACTGTGGATTGTATGCCACCAACCACCACTCTCGGGAATCGAGTTCATGCACATGCATGCAATATTCATCAACCTTAACCTTGATCAATGGTCTAAATTCATGACTGTCACATGATAAATTTAATCACGTGTTCTCCATTGAATTCAAAACTGTCATTGGCCTCGTACTTGTTGTTCTACTTGTAAAATTTAGATTAATTATGGTAATCTGGTGATGTTCGATTATTAAGATTCTTCAAAATGTTTTTCGAATTTAAAAAAATTCTTTTACAATCGATGCACTTTTAATCACGTGTATTTTATTTACTTGTGTGCATTATTATTGTTTACAAATATATAAATTTTAAAAGAATCTACACAAAAAACAAAAGTCTGGCAACAGAAAAGCGCATGAACTGATTAGCTGGAAACACCTGACATCATTTATCATGCGACTTTAATGTCACATGAATTTATGAATGAATTTGGCTGAAAAACGCGTTTTTAGTTATCATGTGACTATGACCTCACATAAATTTACCTTATTAGCACTGTTCATTTTGGTAATATTATTTTAGTGGGAATATATTAGTGCAAAATCTTTGCAAATTGCATGATAGTGAAGCAATCAATATTTATTGAAATTATTAACCGCTCTTAGTGAGGTAAACTACGCTCTTTAATATTCAACTGCATCTAATTGGACTAAAGAGTTTAAACATGGATGAGAATTAGAAGATGGCCCACGTAGTGTCAGCCAAGATATGTCGGCATTCCAGAAATTATTGCAAAAGTGCACAGAGAGACAACAGTGAAAAATAAAAATAGTTTAAACGAGAGAGTTCAGTTGTTACTTTGCACTAAAGAATGAGATTCAAATACTGTTTCCTCACCAATGAACAATATATATCCAATTTTTATGCAAAACTTCACCATTCTTTTCCGTTAAACATATTTTTACTTGGCCATCTCATAAGCAACTTTGTACCATAACATTTATTTTGAATCACCCAATATGTTGTGGTTGTTGTTGCTAAAGCCAGCTGTCTGACGTAATCAGATTGAGGCCCACGAAATTCATCACGGCAAGGGGCTAGATGTACGCCTGTCGTTGGCCGCAGTCTTGAACACCATACAGGTGACAGTAGGATTTAGCTCGGTTTCACCCCAATTGTGTGGAAGAACACCCTGGGGGAGGGTCAGGGGCCTTCCGACCCCTACCCCTGCCTCCAACCTCACGAGAGGATTTGCGGCTCGAAGGCTGTTTAAAGTACCCCCATGCCACGAAGGCACTATACATTTACAAAAATCAATGCCTTCTCCGAGATTCGAACCCAGGCCCTACGGTATAGCAGTCAGCGTCGCTAACCACTATACCGGACGGGTGACATCACCTATTTAATATACCTTATAGCATACACAATATGGACATCTATTAGGTTGGTGCGTATGAAATGTTGGATTTTAAATGAACATATAAAACTGCATATCTTTTGAAAAAAGTTGTTTACTTAATCAAAATATGGTCCAACTGCACCTTTTCCAAGGATATTTCAATGCATAGATGCATTTCTTAAGAAAATTCTGATCTTTAGAAGGAATAAAATCTGATACTGAATTTTTTAATCTGTTTTCATTTTCACACAGCTTAGCCCTTAAGAAACTCTTATAAATGTTCAAAAAAAAAAGTCGATTGGCGAAAGGTCCGGTTAATAAACTGGGACTCCAAAATTTCATATTTTAGTATATTTAGAGCCTTATTACACGTATTCGTATTTGGAGCAATTTTCCTTTGAAGCAACCATTTTGAACCATTTTTACTCACTTGCCATAGCAACGGCTTCGAAAAACTTTTTCATCGTGAGCTAAAAGAATTGCTCAAAAACTAATATTGCTCGAAATTCCAGTCAATGGGGCCAATCTCCCAACATCATAAACAAAATGGTGGTAAAGATGACAGTTTCGGCTTCGTCAAACCCATCAGAAATAACATTTAATATTTTAATGGTTTATAATATTTTCAACAGAATGGTGCTCCATTTCTGTTCATGACCATCCGCAAAAGCGCGAGTGAAGTAAAAGAAATAATATTGGATGTTCGTCTTCTGAAGCAAAAAAATCGGCGAGTAATTTTTTAATGTAAAAATAGAGCGTATCTGACGTCAGAGCGCATCGCTTTGCTTACGGCAACCCTTCATCCTCACAGTTGCTCAAAAAAATTTCCCGAAATGGCTGTTCTAGACATGCGTGTGGGATAAGGACTTCAGTTTCGCAGTTGTTTTGTACGACGTATGCGGCTGAGCATTGTTTTGGAGAAGTACTTGGTCATCCGATTAACAAGTGATGAGTGTATAATTTTCAACTTTTCATGCATTTAATCAATGTACGAAACAGTATAATAAATACAGTTTAATTAATTTCAAACCATGCTTTCAAGGCGCCGTTTTTCACAAATGTTTGTGGTCTTCCACGCGGTTCGTTTTGTAGGGAAAAAATCTCCAAACCAAAATTTTTCAAAACAAAACTTTACTTTTCAATCATTAACAATGTTCTCCCCAAATGCCTGATTTATATTGCGTGTAGCTTTTGCAGCATTAGTATCAAGTTTATACTCGTATAAAAAATTATATGCATATCGGTAGAATCTGCTACGGCAGTGGTAAGGTGCAGCGTTGTTGAGATAGATGTTAAGGCCGGATCACTATTGTTGAAGGCCGTGTTGGGACGACATTGCGATGCTCGTAAGTGTGAGTCTTGACAGATCACAGTAAGTGTGAGAGAGTCCAATGGAGTATGCTAGGACGTCATAGAGTGTTGAAGCTTATAGAAGTGTCTCTCTAGCGTTTGTAAAGTTTCCTAATGTATCGAGAGTCTCTGGGTTTCCCCTTTTGGCGTCTCTTTAAACATCGAATGTGAAACACCCTTCCAAGCCTCGCATGATGCAGAATCATTTATGTTTGGACATGGCCGGGATTAGTATTTGTCTGTATTAGTATTCTAGTCACCCCTCCGCGGTGGAGATTGGCGTGGGAACTGCAACGGTCACCTCTCTGTCGGCTGAATAAAGAAAGGTAAAATGTTGACTTTCCTTTGAACATAAAGTCGCAGTTGTTTCCCGTCTTGGATATTTTCCCACGCGAAACTCCATGACCGTTGGGACGGAAATGGGTGCTTTGGTGGAGACCACAACAAATTCTTGTCCTTACGAAATTTAAAACAAATAGTTAAACGGAACACTTTTGAAAAAAATCTTCTTTGTTGAAATGTGGCTCTGGCAATGGACAGGGACATTTTAAAATATGGGCCAAATGGGCAGGGCCTCGTCTCGTTTTCGACTCAGCCTTAATAAGATAAAGATTCAAATAACTTCAACGATCCCGTATTTTTTCTGGTTGTATTCTCCGAAAAACTGATAATTTCAAACTATATGTCAACTGACTACATGTGAGAATCGTCGTCCATGTATAGACCTGGGCCTATCACCATACACCATCATTATTCATTCAGTCAAAAGGTGGCAGTTGGTCGTGCCAGTTTGTGCGGTAAGTCATGCACTTTTATTTTTTTCGGGTTATTGTTTATACGAGTATCTGACAACGTATACTATGTACTGTAATTTAAGGGTCGTATATGGGGCCAGCATTTGCGTAGGGGTCCAGGGCATGGGCATAATAATCACCGACAACAATACGGAGCCCCAGCATATTAAAGCAAAAAATCGAAAAATATTAACACAGACCCCCTAACAAGAGCCCCCAAGGAATTTTTGATACAGGCCCCTCTTAGAACTAGTTCACCAGGGCCCAGTGCCTCAAGAAGTCTTTCCTGGTAATGGACAATGAGACTATAAACGAGTGTATGCCATATACAAAAGTATAACAAAAACAGGGAGATAAACGTTCCCATGTAAAGAAAACCCGACGTTTCCTATGCCCCAGTCTAATAAAACTTCCTATCGTATTCAACGGAGTATTGTTATAACGGATCAAATTTATCAGTGTCCGGCTTGTTAGTAATACACGTGTGACTCGTTTCTTTGATTTATAATCAATCACAAGAGGTCGTAATAGTTAGAGTTGCGCACTGCACATACTAGTTACGGTGGTCTTATGTCGAAAATTAATCACCAATGTCGTTCCTCTGACTTGTTTATTCTGTTGAGATCAAGTATCATCCCGTGTACGTCTCAGATAAAAACTAGACCATCAGTTATTCTAAAAATAGATTTCAGTTGTGTAAAATGATGATATAATGTTATTCATATGTAATGCCTTCGTAAAATTCATTCCCAGCACGTATTTCGAGATTGAATGAACTCATATCACTTTTTTGAAAGATACTTTATATTTCCTGTTTATTCATTGACTAGTATAGGTATTAGATACTGCGGAACTCAAAAGGATTAATATATTTTATTTTTTTAAAATTTCGATGAAAATTATCAACAAGGATTTTAGTATGCAACTAATATTTAAAGCGAAATTGGTTTGAAAAATATTTCCAACATTCTGAGCATATTAAAAGTTGCCATTTTTTGTTTTCATACTTTAAAATTTTCCTTTTGATGTAAGATTTAAAATCAATACTTTAATAAAAATTTTAATATATTTAATAATAAAATTAAGAAATTTAAACAATGAATTCTTAATTAAATAATTATAAAAAAGGAATAATATATAATTAAAAAGTTTGAAATGCGATTTTATTTAAAAACAACAGCTTAAGTGTTTTTTAAGTTGTTAAGTTTTGAATAAATGATCAAAATGATTACAAACTTCTGTGTAGTTTTTCTTACAATCAAAAATAAAGTTTTACAGTTTTCTGACATCCAAATAAAATTATATAGCCGTGGTGACCTAATGGTCATGGTCATGGACTCGTGGCTGGCGTATCATAAGTTCGAGTCCTAATGTCACTAAAATTAAGAGTTATATAACGTTGAGAGTTATAAAGGCAACGGGGAGTTCGCAATTTTGAACCTCGGTTAAATGATGGGATGACATCTGAGATGGTGCCTTCTCTCCAAACTGCGGCACCACGTCATCAGGAGGACATTAAGCCTCAATAAAATTAACGTGAATCGGCTCACTTTACACGGTGGGTCTTCAGTGGCACTAGGACTCGAACCCGCGACACTCCAGTCACGAGTTTGTGACCATAATCACTAGGTTACTGTGGACCCCTAGTGTCACTGAAGCCTCGCCGTTCAGAGGGACTGATGCACATTAAATCTATCGAGACTGAAAGTGATCCCGTTGGCTATAAAGTTCGAAGAGGTGGTGCCAGATCAGGTGTCTTCCTCGTCACTTGACCGTAGTTCAAAATTGGATGGTCCGTCGCTAATGGTCATTGCGTTATTTTTTAGTACAACGTTAATGAACTCGAACTCTCACTCGCTGACTTAAATAAAATTAGAATTGCAAGAGAGAGACACCTTTTGAATTCAGAAAAAAAAATCATTGTAGTAACAAATATTCATGGAAAATTATTCAATACTTCTAAATTTTAACTAGTTAGTTTATACGAGAGAGAGAATTCTTAAAATATAAATTACTGTTACAATCATTTAGATCAGAGGTTCACAAACTTTTTTGTTTCATAGACCCCTTGCTATTTTTTCGGTTTCGGGTGCTTACCTAATAAAGAATTTTTGCAAATTTATCAACTTAAGGTATCCGACTATGTTTGAAAGCGTGATTTTAAAAAAGTGCATAAATGGATAATTTTCATGATATTTAGTGTCAATTAGAATAAAATACATGTATAAAATTGTTTTTTTTTGGACATTTTGACAAAAAAAATTATTTAAATACAATACTTCGGCAAAAAATGAACTTGACATGCTCTTTCTGATTAAATTCTTTTTCCCTTTATTCAACTGCAATTTCTAACTTCAACATTAATATTTTAAGGTATCCGACTACGTTCGGAACAGTGATTTTAAAAAGGCGGATAAATGGATAATTTTCATGATATTTAGTATCACTTACTTTAGAATATGTAAAAATTGTTTTAAAAAGACATTTTGACAAAAAAAAAATTATTTAAATACAATTGTTTTACTTTTTGACATTTTGACAAAAACAATTATTTAAATACAATATGATTTTAAAAGGCGGAAAAATAATGAACTTGACATGTATAAAATTGTTTTAAAGACATCAAAAAAATTTTTAAATACAATACTTCGAAAAATTAAATTCTTTTTCCCCTTTATTCAACTGCAATTTCTAACTTCAACATTAATATTTTAAGGTATCCGACTACGTTCGGAACAGTGATTTTAAAAAGGCGGATAAATGGATAATTTTCATGATATTTAGTATCACTTACTTTAGAATACATGTATAAAATTGTTTTAAAGACATTTTGACAAAAAAAATTATTTAAATACAATACTTCGACAAAAAAATTTATTTAAATACAATATTTCGGTATAAAAACAGTTAAAAAGGCTTAGATTAATACATGTATTTTTTTAAAAAACATTTTGACAAAATGTTCTCCTTTTGTGAAAAAATGCAATTTCTTCTATTATAATAATATTTTGCCTGTATATAGCTCAGACCTCTATTTTCAGAGGCTCAACTATGAGTTTTGAAAAATTCACATTATTTTTAGAGTTACAACCTATTGAAATAATTATCAAAAAAAATTATTTAAATACAATACTTCGGCGTTTTTTTCTTAAAATTTCTCCCCATCTGTTGTCGTAAATGGATAATTTTCACACACACACATGGATATAAACCCACTTCTAAGTTATATATTTCAAACATTCTAGGTTTAAATTTCTGACTGTTTTTCTTAGAATTTCTCCCTCTGTTGTCGAACACACACACACATGTATCGTTATATATTTCAAACATTCTAGTTTAAACCCTAAGACACGCTTGTTAATTTTGATTAAATTAAAATTTAATTAATACCTAAAATAACTATTATATAATGTAACTGACCAACCAACAAATACTTTTAATGGAAGGGATGAATCTGGTACTTCATCCATTCCGGTGCTTCAAAAGTTCTGTGTGTGATATCCGTTCCTAAATTTTACTTTAAGATCTTCTTAGTGCCTATTTCGATCAGTTATATGACATTTGTTTTTCTTTCAGTGTGAACATATTAATTCATGGCCTACTGTGGTATTACCATAGTCAAATCATTCTCAAACATAGTTTCAAAATCTGAATGATGGGCATTTAAATGTTGAACGTAGATTAAAACGTCCTTTTCCTGGCGGATTGTGTGAGACAAATTGAGAAACTATGAAAATTCGGGACGACCAATATTATACTCCTTAGCTTATTTCTGGCAAGAAACGCCGAAATGATGTTTCTTGTAACTGCAAATAAACTTCATTATAGTAAATGAATCTGTTAAACAGGTATATAAATCTGTTTTCCACTTAATTATATTTTCTTTTAAAATTAAAGTCATGATCTGGTTTAAGGAAAGTAACTATCGTAGAACCCCATTTGCACCTCATAGACACCAAAATTATTTTTTCACTGACGTGGATCCCTTGCAAGTTGTCATATACCTTTGGGGGATTATGTAGACCACTTTGGGAATCACTGATTTATATTCAATACAGAACCGGCTGGGTGGCGTATTTGGTTTGTCACTGGCCTTTTGTACCCAAGGTTGCGAATTCAACCCCGGCCCAATTTGGTGGATTTTTCTGATGTAGAAAATCGACAACGGCTATGTCGTATGATTATACGGCATGTAAAAGATCCCTTGAGTGTCCGTTTGGCTTAGAGGCTCTCGACAAATTTAAATTCCTAAGTTTAAATTTCGCATCGGTAGAACACAGGTGTCTCCCTCTGGGGAAGAAGCTGGGCGTCAAAATTACTTGCGGCGATTGGCATCGCCTAAATGGTATCGCACTAAAAAGTGATACCAGCTCCTGGGGAATGTACTAGCTCTGCAAAAGTAGAAATACCAATACGCAGCCCCATTACAGAAAAAAAAAGATTCAATACAGAACAGATGGGTTTCTTTCATAATGTATTTATAAACACAGCCATATGTGTGTATGTGCATGTATATATAATACTTAAAGTCAACTATATTAACATTTTCTATTTTTAATTTCCTCCAGTTAAAGATGTCATCTATACTGATGCTGTCTAAACAATAAAAAGAAATAGGTTCATAGTTTTGAAAAAGGACATCGATTTTTAAAATGCCACTATCACCTTTCATGACAATTACACAGTGAAATTTGGATCTGTCATGAACAGTGACAAGTATTAATTCAAAGCAGTCTCCGACTCAAAGAATAATATACTTACAAAAGGAGTGCGCATGTGAAAATGACACATTTCATTTTGTTTTTGTTTACGAAATCATTTACTGACTCATTGAACCAAATATTTTTTTTCCACTTTCGCAAAACGATTGTGAATGTAAATACGACGGGGTAGGATAGAAGACGAACAGTTTTACTTTTAAAGGTTAGAAAAAATGGCTTCAAAAATAAACGTGCAAGAAATTTAATAACGATTGGCGTTAAACAGTAATTTGATGGAATTTCAAATAATGTTTAAGAACATTTTGAGAGACTTTTTGAATAAGTATTTGTTGGTAAACAATGAAAAATATGAATAAAAAACATAGCCTTTTAAGTGAGATTTTTTTTTAGAAATAGTTTGTATGAGTGTTCCAGAATTTATGTTATGAAAGTAAAAAAACATTCACGTTGATTGGCGTCATCTTTAAAGATTGTGCAATTTAAAAAATTGATTTTCATTGCAAAAACTTTAAAATAAAACTTCAAACCTTTTGTGACAGAAATATATTAATTATTTATTTACTGACGTCACGCCTCTAACCCTTTACTACCGCATTATGATGTACTGCAGTTTTTTTCATACAATTTTTTTTAATCACTACATTGAAAGTTAATAGATATACATAAACAAAATTTTCAACTTTGGGAAATTTAATCCGTTAGAGCTAATTAATTAATTAAAGATAATCAACTGTAAAATTAATTATACACACTGCTTACTTAAAATAAGTAGTCAAATCGTGTTTTCTAAGGTCTTCATTAACATAAAGACACTTACACTTAAAATAAGACACTTACCTTTTGACATTAACTATTTTTTCGAAACAAAAATGACAGTCTTCGCAATGCACTGAAAACATCATCAGCTGAAAACGCAATTTCTGCTATAAAATTATTCTCCTTTCCCGCTAAAATACTCATCATAGAACCCGTACTGCCATATATCTTGGAAGAGTGGATTTAAAAGAATATTCCTTATATGAGTATCGTTATATTCGTAAAAATGGTTATTTTATGCAATTTTAAAGTGAGTGATACTTATAAGTACCGTCGGTAGATAAAGGGTTAAGCAACACACAAGTTATTGGCGACAAATCTCACTGGTGAGTAAGTGAATATTAACGTCACAATATTCAGCTACACGAGGGCTCTTGCCAACGGTCTCGTAGTTATTAACCATGGTCCAGTGACGAGGACGACATCTGAGCTGTCACCATGTTGGAATCGTTGCCAAAGCCTAGAGATGACACATTTGATAATTTAAAGTTCCTCTGATGCTTCCATTTGAGAAAGCTATATTCCATGTTGCCGATAATTTTACAACGTAAAAAAACATCCTCATGCTTCCTCTGAGTCATAACTATTCGGTTATGTCACTGAGTGGCTTACAAAACGCTGGTGTGACGTGCGTGCAATTTTACTTATAATTTTATCCATTCCTTATATATACCCTACTTCACACACTGTGACATACTATAGGTGGCATCTTGGAATTTGCATATTATTGTTAAAGATGTGTGGGATAATTCTACAAAGAAAATGTTTAGTCTAAAATTAGATTTCTATGTGATTTTGAACTATCCTTAATTTATGGACATGAGTGTAAATGCAGTATCTTTAAAAATATGATTTGTTAAAATCTGATCCATCATTTGTACTCATCCCTGTACAATAAAAAAACAAAAGTCAATTCTCTCTACCTCTTGTAAAAAATTGACTCAACCAGTTATATTACAAAGGTTAAATGAACGACTAATAAACATTTTGTATCCAAATGGTCAACATACATTTTACAAAGGTAACATATTCATTGAAATATAATATATCGCCTTGGGATTTCAGAAACCATTAATATTGGATTCAGTGTGCTTGTTTTGTTGGCAAACAAAAATTGCAAACTGTTTTTTTTCTAAAACTTATTTTTCGTCACGTAACAAACTAATTTGTTTCCGAGACGTATTTATTAAATCAAAGCATGACAGTCATTGAATGCAAAACACGCACTCTATTCTTTTTCATGTCGATTGTTGATAACACTGGTTTCGCGTGTTGTTTAAAATCTGAATCACCTCATATCGTTATAAACATTTTCTGTGTTAAAGTGTCAGAGCAAAAGATTGGTAAGTGTAATAATCACTTAATGACAGCCTCACAAGCCCAAATTTATCCTGCATTTAAGCTAAGTATAGCTCAATAATTAAGACGGTATTTCTAATTCGCTTTGACAGAGATTTTATCTGATATTTTAAAATAATTAATAAATTATTATTTTCATTTTTAACAGATAGTCCAAGTTATAAGTGAGGTTAATCCTTCAAACGATGAATTTTTTTTGCCCAAAATGTTCCAAAAAAGGCACAATTTTTACTGCATATAACTAAGCATAATACTTAACATAATGCGAAAATGGAAGAATTTTATTTTAATTTCAAAAAGTTTACACAATATATTTTATTTTATAACTGTGGAACACTAAAAACCCTAAATGTTTGCTTTTTATAAGTACACTCTGCATGCTATGAAAAATGTTTCATACATCTTTAAAGATTTTCTCTCACACTTGCAAAAAAATTTCATGTTCGTACCTTTTTTTCAAACGGTTGAGGATTTTGTGTGAGTGTGTGCATTTGCACACGCAATTTGAAATATGGTGTAATACTAAGTCTTACATTGTAATGGAAACAGAGATAATATGGGCTTTTCTTTCAATTTCCTTTTTTCTTAAGCAACAAATTGCACATTCCCTTGCCAATCTCTGTTCTTTATAGAATACTTTGAAGAATCTAAATTCCTGCCTTCACTTCAAGGAAAAAAAATCTCAGATAAGAAATATTTCAGTACCAAAACAAATGCATTTCCTTAAAAACACTAGTGCTAATAATCTCAATTTAAGAATTGAAAATATGTGCAAATCAAAGATAGAAAAAAGAAAATATCAGGGACCTAAAATGATACGAGCAAACCGGTTGTGGTCAGCTTTCGGTTAGCCCATACGGGCAAACCATTTAGGGGTTAAAATGTGACTGATTACGTTTGGAGCCGTGATTTTAAAAAATCCTATGAACCAGCTTTTTTAAAAGTGGGGAGCGCGGCCCTTAGGGGGCGTAATAACTCTGTGAGGGGGCGCGAGCACATTGAGAAGTCGAAAACAAAAGATTATTTTTAAAAAAATTTTAAGTCACTGATAGTAAGCAAACCAAATACATTTTGACATGATAAAAAATAAAATACACATTTACACTGATATAATACACTTATAAATATATCAAATATATAGTTAAGGACAAATATAATGTTTGCAAGCAGTCCGATGAGATTGTCTTATAAAATTACATACAAAAATTAACTCTTACCTTGATAATTTGTACTGTTTACAACTAATCAGTAGCGCACACAGGAATTTTTCAAGGGGGTCCGGGTTCGAAAGTTAACCATTCTTGTATCCTTTTGATTTTGTCGATCTTCGGGAACAAAACACAGTAAAAAAAACTAATTATTGAATAAATAATTAGCATTAACTAATAAAATTAATCATTGATAACAAATACTTGATTAAATTTTACGTACTATATACTTAGAATTATAACCAATCGGAAAAAAATATCAAGGGCTTGGGAGGGGGGAGTCCGGACCCCCAGTACCCCTCCCCCTTTTGTGCGCCACCGTAACTAATCCATTAACTGTTGATTAAAAGTTATGCAATTCGCTCCCCAATGCCACCTTTTTCCACATAGGCACACGTATGTGATGTATTGGGGGAGAAAAGGAATAAATAAATCAAATTACCTGAAATAAATAAATCCTTCGCAAACACTGTCAAGGTCCTTCTATTGCATTCCAAAGCCTTTAGAATCATTTTATGGATAGCGGTGCACAGAAAAGATCGTTCTTCGGAAAGACGTATATATACGTGCGGAGAAATTAATGCTTTGGCTGAGTTTATATACGCCGGTGGCACTTAAGAGGTTAAAGTCACATTGGAGCTTTAATGTCAAAGTATAGTATTATTGAACTCAAAGCATTGTTATTGTATGGGAGGGGGCACGATGAAAATTATGATTGAATGTTGAGTCGCAAATATTGGAAGTTTGAGAAGCACTGCTATAAACGGATACTTTTTTTATGTTTAGTGTCAGTTGAAATGGAATATGCATATAAAATTGTTTTAAGTATATTATTACAAAAAAAAATTATTTAGATACAATGTTTTGGCAAAAAAGTAGGAAAGAATGACACATTTTCGAAACATTCTCCTTTTAGGAAAAAAGATACTGCAATAATAATATATTTCCTATACTTGGCTATAGGGATTAGCTATAGGCTATAGGGCTGGGGTTGAACCAAGTATGTTAAAATGTATTATTTAAAAGTGAATTTATTCATTTTTCATCATATCATAGAAGAGAAATTTTAACAAACAACGCCGGTTATTATTTTAATCGATCGCAACTCTGAAAATGTTGTGGATTTTTCAAAAATCCTAGTTATCCCCTATATAAAAGTCCTAGCTATATACAGGGTGTTGCCAAATTCGACAGACACATTCAGAGGGGTGGTAGTCGGCAGCATGAGGACGACAAATCACCATAAAACGTGGTGTCGCAAACCATGTTTAGTCCTAGTAATTCGCAAAAACAATTTTGAAGGGTCTAATGTCGAGTGGAAGGAGAAAGGGAAAGGAGATGGGTAAGAAATACATTTATTAGACGAAAAGCACTGTAATGGATGGCTGGTCCCGTCCATTAGTGTACAAGGGTCAGAAGGAAGATTAGCTATAGTCAAAACAAACTCAATTTATTATCAATTCTCAACAACCCAAATTAAGAAATGCACCAATAGATAAATATGAGAAACAATAGCGAGATATTTAAAGTTTTAATTAAAAGTCGGATCACTTACTCTTAGCACGTTCTGGCAATACACCTCCTAAATATTTAAAGATACGTTCTAATTTAATCTAATTCAAGCCAACGCTAATCCAATTTAAACAGCTAATTGACCAAATCGTCAATATTAACATTAATCAAATAATCTACGAAGAGATCTTGACTAGCTATACGTTAATTACTACTTGCCATCCTTTTAGCTTTTAACCTCTCTCTCTATAGAATCTGAAAGTTAATTTTTAAGTACACGCCTTCATTTGAATAATCCTCGTCTTCTTCTTCGGAGGAAAGCTTTCAATAGAATAATATTTACAGAACCATTATTCCCCAAGAGGATTAGTAGGAAGTATGCGATAGACCCGTTACAGCACATTTACAATACGAACAATGTATCCCAATTTGACGTCAGAAATGCAAAAAGTAATTTTATCTCGTTCGAAGTTGCGGCCGCGTTGGTCATAGTGCAACCGACACCGACTGATGTAGGGTTGTTGGATGCTTTCAGACAAATCTTGTTGCATTTCTGACGTCGAGTTGTTACGCATTGTTCGTATTGTAAATGTGTTTTACGTCTAATAAATGTATTTCTTACCTCTTAATGCCACTTTTCATTCCGTTCAACATCACATCCTTCATAACCAGGGATATCTAAAGGCATGGCCCAGGTGGGGGCCTCGTTGCGTTTTCCACTCTGTCATTATGAGATCAAGATATGGATAGTTTTAATGGTCAAATTTTATTCCCGTACTTATTCTCTGAAAAAAGGGAATTTCAAACTGCATGTTGCAACGGGTCTATCTGCGTTCTTTCTACTAATAGTCCTCTTGGAAAGTAATGGGTCTAAAAAAATTATTCTATTGATAACTTTCCTCCGAAGCAGAAGATGTGATTGTGTTAATCAAGACTTGTATATAAAGATGAAACTTTCGAGGTAGAAAGATAGATGTTAAATTCAGTGGTGTAGCTAAATCTGAGTGGACCCCGTATCAAAATTTCTGGCACACCCATTTTGGGAGCACCAAATATATTAACTGTATTTTCCTCGTAAAGGTTGGGGCCCCGTATCATTGATACGACTGATACGGTGGTAGCTACGCCTCTGGTTAGACTGCTATATGATAACAGTGATCGATTAACGTACGAGAGAGCATTTCGTAGCCTATTTGAGTAATATTAAGATCGACGGTTTGGTCAATTAATGTTTAAATTTGATTAGGTCGATTTGAAGTAGAAGGTGTATTGCCTGGACATAAGTGTTCCGATTTATTTTGTTAATACTTCTGGTATCTCGTCTACCTCGCTATTGCTCCCCATATTTATTAATTGGGGCATTTCTATACTTGGGTTGTCAAATTTTTGTCGTTGTTGATAATTGTTAATAAATAGTGTTTGTTTTGAATTTGAATAATCTTCCTTCCCACCCTCTCACACTAAAAGATGGCACGGGCCGTATATTACACATGTCAACTGGCAAAAGTGATAAGACTCTATTATTATGGGATGACCTTTGTCCAAGTCTATGCCTAGACCTAATATCATAAGCAATCATTCAATTTTTTTTATTTGTATATTCTAATTAAATTGGTTCTAAATAACAAAAAAGTATCCATATATAAGCGTTTCACAATCACGGTAGTACTCTTTTTCAGTTCCTACTATTAGCTCACACTCTCTATATATTTATTTATCTTGGCGGAATTTTCAATCGTTAATAAAATACATTTTAAAATGCTCAATTTTATGCTGATATTTTATATGCACGATTATTTTAGATGACAATACAGTAATTTAACTATAATTAATAAAAATTAGTTGATTAAAACTAATCATTTTAAGAATTACTAGTACAGCCACGTTGGCATCATTTTTGGCGACTTAGCGACCCTTTTAGCGACTTGTGTCAAAACATGAAAAGGTTTTTTTTTTCTCACGTTTTAAAGCATTCAGTTAAACTGAAATTTTTAAGACACGATTGTTTTGGATGATAATACGATACTTTAATGATAATTAATAAAAATTAATTACAACTTAATGCTGTGATTCTATCATATGTATATACATATTTATATTAATTGTAACTATTTAATAAAAAGTAGCTAATATAAGTATTTCTTTGTTGATCTAAGTAGGAATTGACTTAAATTTTTTTTTTATATATTACACACTTGGTTTAAGAATTATATTCATTCAGAGTTATAAATATTTAATAATCGCGTGCCAGCGAAATTCTTTACTATCGCTCCTTCTCAAAGCGATGATTGCATTCTGTATTATTCTCGCATTGTAAACATTTTCTTATTTGAAAGTTATCCTATGTACAAACAGAGAAATGAGATTTATATTTATAATTTAGAAATCAGTTTGCTTAAAATTGTGTTAAAAAATAAATGATGATATATTAACAAGTAAACACAATATTCAGCCAGATAAATATTGATAAAGAATATTCTTTTTTTAGTAATTTTATGTTTTTATATAAATGTTTCCTGCATTTAAATTTATTTTTATACAAAAAGTTATATTTTTAATTTAGAACAGTGCGTTTCATATTAAAAATGAAAAAATACTGATATATATATATATATAATAAATATTTGATTAATTGAAAATTAATATTTCAGATCTTTATTTCGAATGTAAGCAACTAAAATATTTATTGCCAAACATTTATTCAATAATAATTTTTTTCGACGCTAACATTTGAATTTTTTTTTTTTTATCAAATAGTTTCTTACATTTTAATATATATTTTGCCATTTTTTAAAAAAATTTGTTTGCATTTATACCATCATTTCCTTCTTTGTCAATATTCGCATGTTCATGAACATGTGTATATATCATGAAAACATGTTTATTTGCATTACAATATGCAAAGAAGAGATTTCCATTAAAATAGAATTAATCTATTTAATTTTCTCTGGGCTTTTGAATCTTTGTCCTGAGTTGATAAAAAAACCGAGGGAACAAAAACTGGATTTTTTTTTTTTTCAATATCGGGCTTTTTTCACAAACTTTAATCCGTGTAATTAGATTTTTCTTCGAAATGTCCCGGTCATTTTTCCTTATCTTCAATATAATACGATTAGTCAAAATATCTCTTTTTATAAAATTAATTAATAAAGCTTAGAGAGAACCCACTTCTTTTTCAAAAAAAAATATTTAATTTTTTTTCACTTTTTTTTGCTTACGAATTAATAAATGTGGCAAAATAAGTCAATAAATTTTATTAAGTTCGAATAATTATTTATTTGATAACAAAAAAATAAAATTATTTAATTCGATCTTTATAATTTTTCGGCAGCCTAGTAGCAAAGTCATGGACTCGTAGGAGGCCGTGGTAACCTAGTGGTCAAGGTAACAGACTCGTGGCTGGTGTGTTATGTGTTCGAGCCCTGTACCACTGAAGACCCGCCGTGTAGGGGAGTGATGCACATTAAAACTGTCGAGATAGGAGAACTAGTAGATAGGAGAAGGGAGTGTAAGCTTAGGTGTCGTCCTCGTCACTTGACCATGGTTCAAAACTATGAGGTCCGTCACACAAAGCCATCGCGTAGCTACGTTAATATTCACTCACTCATGGACTCGTAGCTGGTGTGTCACGAGTTCGAGCCGTGTGCCCACCGTCTTGAGGGGACCACTACACGTAAATCTGTTGAGACTATGGATTGGAAGAGTGACATGGTACTACCAACGTTATTGACAGCACATGTTATCCTTTCATTCAGTTCTGCTACATCTCGTGGCAAAGGGGATACACGAAAACTTGGGTCTAGTATAAAAGTTTTTGGATAACACAGATAACAAGAAAAGGATAACACGTGCTATCAGTAACGTTGATTGTACCGTGTTGAGTAAAGAGAGGCAGGAACTAGACTATCGCATGATGTATGCCATGTGACCAAGGGTTCGCATGTAGAACACCTGTAAATATTATCTAAATAAAACTTGGAATTTTTTTTTTTTTTTTTTTTTGCTGTATTCTACTAATTTTTTTTTTTATTACAGCGCTCCGAAACCTTGGAGGCAATTGTAAATAACCATGTATATCTATTTTTTTTCTTTATTTATTTCAAACAAATTTGTATACCGTAAGAAAAAAGTATTGTATTTTTCTAATTAAAAATGTTAAGATGGTAAGAATTATTTGCACTTTTGACAAATGTTAAATAAAAGTGTTCTCCACAAATAGCCTTGTTGCAATTGTTGCAAATGTACTTTATCATTATGCGTTTTTTAGATGGACAGAAAATACAAGTTATACATTCTGCAGAAGTAGGTAGTCTATTACAGTGTTCGTCCATCTTTAGAACTTCATGGACCTGTCGCGGTATCTAAATAAACCAGTACTTAGACATCACGCGAAGACGATCATTTTGTCGTGATCGATAAAGTACTGGCGTTCGGATCGGAAGGTGCTCGGTTCGAATCTTCAACATTGGTGACCAGTTGACTGAAGTAAGAAAACGCAACTTTCTGAACTGTCGTGGCGCCATCTACAGCAAGAAAAATAAATAAATAAAAATAAGAGAAGAAAAATAATATAAATAAATAAAAAATGTGAGAGAGAGAGAGAGAGAGTGAGAAAATAAATTTAAAAAAACATGCTCTCTCCAAAAATGAACGGAAAAAATTACTCGCCTATCCACCTCACTGGTGGGAGAGTAGTGTAGCGGTATCTAAATAAACCAGTACTTAGACATCACGCGAAAACGATCGTTTTGGCGGATCGATAAAGTACTGGTGTTCGGATCCACCTACAGACCCCTAAATGTATATTTTTATATTTCGCGGGCTATATACTAATATAATTGACCATTATATCATGGAACATCATAACTGTATTGTCACGTATTTACATGTCTATTTTCATTTCTATATCACTAAAAAAGAACCCATTGAAAAGCAAGAACAAACCGACAACGCAAAGCAAAATCACAATAAACTGAAGTGTTATACCGCCAATTTACCATGGTTACAAATAATCACTTTCAAAATGTCGATAGAAACAACTGCAAAAGTAGCTAAAAAGTCACTAAATTTAGAAGAAATTTAGATAAAAGTAATAGCTAATTTTTTTTTAAAAAAAAGTATAATCTATATTCTATAATACGTTTTGTTATTCGTCATTTTTTCAAAATTCTATCTTCACAAGATTATAAATAATATCTCAATTTTTCTGCGGACTATCAAATTTATTCACGGAAAATCAGTAGTTCGTGGACCACAGGTTGGCAACCGTTAGTCTAACGATTCTTAAGGTATCCGACTACGTTCGGAACCGTGATTTTAAAAAAGCGCATAAATGGATACTTTTCATGATATTTAGTGTCACTTAGATTAGAATACATGTTTAAAATTGTTTTAAGGACATTTTGACAAAAAGAATTTATTTAAATACAATATTTTGGCAAAAAATTAACTTACAATAATCTTTTTTCCAAATGTTCTCCTTTTGTAATAAAATGGTTCTGTTATAATAATACCTCGCCTGTATATAGCTCAGACCTCTCTACAGAGACTCAACTAGAATTTTTGAAACATTCACATTATTTTCAGAGTTACCACCCATTGAAATAATTATTCACATTTTTTTCTTAAAATTGCTCCCCTCTGTTGTCGTAAAATATGGATAAATCCACTTCTAAGTTATATATTTTAAAAATTCTAGTTGAGCCTCTGAATAGAGGTCTGAGCTATATACGGGCAAAATTTTATTCTAATAGAAACAATTTTCACAAAAGGAGAGCATTTGGAAAAAAAAGATTATTCTAAGTTAATTTTTTGCCAAAATATTGTATTTAAATAAAAAAAAAATTTTGTTGTCAAAATGTCCTTAAAACAATTTTATGCATATATTCTAATCTAAGTGAAATTAAATATCATGAAAATTATCCATTTATACGCTTTTGAAAATCACGGTTCCGAACGTAGTCGGATATCTTAAGCGTTCGATCTCTGCAGCCTCTCTTTATATATCAGATTGACATCGTGGACCCCTAGATTTTGAACACTCTTCCACAACTCCCAACACATGGTTGAGTGTTTTAAAAAGGTTTCTCAATAATCCTAAAACTACCTCTGCTACTTATAGACTTTTTAACAGTTCTTTGTTTAAGAAAACAGTAAATATCTAATTATAAAAATATTGCAAAATTATAATCTCAAATAAATAATGTGCTTAACGGTTTTAAAAATTTTAATGAGATGATTGTTGCTACATTTATATATATACAAGTTATGTTATATCAGATTTAATATTTGAGACTTGCGGTTTCAATTCCGGATCTGTGATATCCAGACGATTTCTGTATTTGTTTTTAAGATAAAGAAGAATTGAAAAACTTTTCTTTCATATAAATAAGTAGTTTGGAAAGACACGATATAACTTTCAGAGCTTTCGTGGACAATTCGAAACATTTTTCTAGGAAGAGACCCCCAAAGTTTGGAAGCGACTTATTGTGGTGGTGGTGGGACTAATCCCCATCTGGTCTAGTAAAACTAGACCAGGTTTCTAAGGCCATAAATCTGTACAAAATCCAGGAACAGCAGGGAGAAGCAACAGCCTCCTCACAGGAAAACCCCAGACATTGCAGAATGTGCTGAGGAGAAAAATGACTGAAATGTTACATTTTTGTTGCAAATTCGGAAGCTTCTTTTGCCTCCTTCAAAATTCATGCATCTCAGGTGACCAGTAGAAAAGCTCGAGAAGGCCGTCTGATATGATCTGGCACCCTTGAATGATATGGCGGATTCAGGGTGTCTTTGAAAGTACCATGGGTGTACAGGAGGGACTATCCAGGTTCTACATATTAATTATTTTGCATTGGAGTAGATCTCAGTCGACGTAAGGACCATGTGGTCTTCCGGATCCACAAGATCACTGGTAGACGCCTTCGCAAGGTCATCCGCTACTTCGTTCCCAGGCAGGCCTACATGAGAAGGGACCCACTGTAGATGGATAGGGTGCCGATCTGAAAGCTGTTGAAAAAATTGTAGAATGCTTCTGCTGGTGCTGTCACCGATAGATGGCCAATTCGATAAATGTTGGATGGAGGATCGGCTGTCTATCAGGATCCAAATTTCAGAAAAATCCTGGTCTCTTATGTAGTTAATTAATGAAAGACCACTCATGATAGCTCCGTTCTAAAAACAAAAGCGTGTGTAGTCAGCATTTCTCTGAATTTTGATCACTCGGTCAGGTAGTTCAATTAAAAATCCACTGCCAGTAGTATTTGTCTCTCCCTTACTGCCATCAGTATAGATCTTGACTGCATCCAGAGGAATTCCATCAATCACCTCCTGAACCAATTGCTTAAGAATTTCGGGGAGGTCGGACATTTTATTGACATTGTACATTAAATTAGAATGAAACGTGATCCCCTGGAATCCAAAGACAGGGTTGATGAATGAAATCAGGCAGTGGCGTTCCACATTAAAACTCAGGCGACTTATTGTAATACTGGCTATGTAGTTACAAACAATAAAATACAAAATTAATATTCTTGATTGAAATACATGTTCTTGAAATACATGTTCATTTGGACAATTTAATGATCTAGTCTAGAATGGCACATCTTTTAATTTTAGAACTTTCAGAGTCGGTAGAAGAGGGTAATCTTAACGTTAAATGAAAGACCATCGCAGACCCCCTAAAAATAAGCCAGGGATCCCCAAGGGTCCACAGGTCATAGTTTAAAAACCGCTGCGCTAAATATATTAAACAAATGTTTCGTTAACTAGGGTTAAAATCTTCAAGATGCAAAATTAAGAAGGGGGGACTTGTTCATAAATATTATTCAATTTCTTTATTGTTTTATCTTACACAGCAGAAGTATTATCTCTTCCTTAAGAGATTGCAAATATATTTATTTGTTACAAAACTATCCCTTTGCTCACCTTATCTTTCTTTCTTTATTATTTTCCTTTTTTTCTCACGTTTTTATATTCTATCTTTTCTCTTTCCTAACTACCAGACAAGTTTTTTTTTCTTTAACGTACAAGCAAGTTTTTTATGTACACTATACGAAGAATTAATATTTGTTTTTACACGTGCTTTTTTTCATGTTTTGTTTTGTTTGGCTGGCGGGCTTTGTTCTTTTATTTACGCAATATTTATTTTCATCCTTTTCCACAATGTACGCAATTACTTTGTTTTCCACAGCACATATGTTTGTTTTCTTTTTCATCACACGAGCATTTATTTGCTCTGTTCTTTTTATACTTCACACTTGTTTAATTTTTTCCCCTTCTCACTGTAAAAGCTTGGCACATAATGCACGATAGACTAGAAAGAGGGCGCTGCTGTGGACTGTTTTGGCCATTGAGCGGGAAGGAGAGAAGAAGAAGACAGTGGTCTCGAACGGGAAAATGGAGGAAGATGCCTGTAGTCCTTATGTCATTTATAATTGTAAATAGAGTTAGTTGTACATATAGTGATGTGGTTTAAAGAAAAATAATAAAAACGGTAAATCTGATAAACAAGATTGATATTTAATTCAACTACATGACGATACAACAACACGCATTAATTAAGAAGTGTCTTGAGTACGTATAGAAGATAAGGATTGCAGAAATTATAACTTTTCTATAAAAAAAAACATCGAGTTCCTAATCTTTGTCAGAAATATTGCGATAGTGAATTATAATCATTATTATGATATAAAAATTGCCTTTTCATTTAAGGTGTTGTAAGACTACGTTGGGAACCACGATTTTCATAAATCATATAAACGAAAAATTTTTTGATATTTAGTGTCAGTTGAATCAGAATGTATATATAAAAATTGTTGAAAGAATATTATTACAAGAAAACAATCCTTTGGATTCAATTTTTTGGCAAAAAAAAAAGAAATGAAAAACTTTCAAAACATTCTCCTTTTAGGATAATAATACTATATTGCCTATACATAGTATTACCGAATTCGACTGGCAAATTCAGACGAGTGATACTCGGCAGCATGGGGACGACAAATCACCTTTGAACATGGATTCGCAAATCATCTGTAATCAGTTAAAATCGCAAAAACAGCAGCCGTCGGGAGGACGGTCAGCCAGACGGAAAGGGGCAAACAAATGCTGGGATATAAAAATACTGCCTGAGTGACTGAAGAGTGCAAAATATCTTGTTTTCCTGTAGCACTTTCCCCGGAGTTGCTGCAGGGAGTACCGAGCACTGCACTCCAAAATGTGTGGTTCAAGCACGATGGTGCACCAACACTTTTCAATTTTGGTGCGTAACCAACTCCATGCTACGTAACCCGGGAGGTGGAATGGACTCAGTGGTCAATTTTCTTAGCCTCCACGCTCCCAATCTTTTGGATCTATTCTTCTGGGGCCGCCTGAAATCGCGTGTGTATGCCAGGGGTTACAGTAGTGGATCATCGTCATTTCATTTGACGGCGCCAGCACACCAGAATAATTCGAACGCTTCCAACAATCCTTCGTCGGTCAATGTCGGCTGTGCTATAACCTACGAGGCTACAACTTCGAACAATTTCTCTGACAATCACTTTTTGTTGCATTTCTGACGTCGAGCTGGGATGCATTGCGTCCCAGCTCGACGCTTTACGTCTAAAAAATGTTTTTCTTACCTGTTATATTGTCCCTTTTCTTTCCACAGTGGTGTGTGTGTGTCTGTGTGTGTACAGAATAGAACCAAACGGATTGGTTAATTGGAGGGCGGTATAGTCCCTTCTTACAAAAATACAGAGTAACTTTTTCTAGAAATAAGGGTATTTGTGAGTTCCTGTGGCGATAGATTTCATTCGTTCATCAACTCTGTATTCAAGCCTTCGATGGTTCTGGGAAGGGGGTTGCAATTTGTAATTGCCCTCCCCAGAGAATTTCACATAGGGATGAGGCCTGGAGATCTGATTGGCCAATCTATCCGGTGAATATCCTCTCTTTCCAGAAATTCGTCGACCAGATGAGCTCTATGTGACTTTTCGTTGTCCTCTACTAAAATAAAATCGTGATCAACCACACAAGTGAAAATGCAAACATAGGTCTCCAATACCTCATCCATATACCTATTAGTAGTAACACTGCCTCTTTTGAAGACATGGGGGTGTGTACGGCCATCCCAACATTGTACGAATACCCCAATCATGTTATCGCAAAACTCATACTAACATTTGTTATACATAGTTTGACGTATTTGTAAATCAAATTTCATGCGTGTATGTAAATTTTTGAAGGAAGAGTAGCATTTTAAGATCACTACACATATTTTAAGTTTTTTCCTTAAAAATTAAATGGCTAGCTTTTTATGAAATTTTGAGCACAAAATCTGTTTTACATAATATACACACATAGAAGGCAACCCAAAAAAGTATGAAAATCCTTAAATTAAAAATTTTTGCGTACATCGTACCATGTTTCCTTAAACAATAATGAAATTTGACAAAATATGCAAATTCTCTTAATTTTGAGCACCCGTGTAATTCGGAAGCTCGGAAAAAATATGGCACCAACTCATACTTCTTTATCGTCTCCTGTGCGTGGTTAGAAATTAATAATAAATTAATAGGCCTGGAATAAATAATAAATAAATAAGGCATGGAATAACTCAAACACAAAAACCCTTATAACTTGAGCTTAAAAATCCCTATTATAATTTTTCCTTGACTCTATAACCCTCACTCAAGGACGTCTTAGGATGCCACGGGATTTTTACTCAAAAGTAGGCCCTGGGCCTCTACACGAATGTAAGCCCTACCTATGACCCTAAAAATAGTCTGTACGTAGCATACGTTGTCAAATACTCGTACAAACAATAACCCAAAACAAATAAATGTGCATGACTTACAATCGCACAAACCGGCTAGACCGATTGCCGCCTTTTGACTGAATGATGAGTAATGATGGTGTATAGTGGTAGGCCCAGGTCTGCACATGGTCGATGGTCATCACATGTAGCCAGTTAACATGTCCAAAGCTTTCAGTTTTTCTGAGAATACAACTGGAAATATCATTTGACCGTTGAAAATATTCGAATTATGATCTTATTAAGGCTAAGTTGAGAACGAGACGAGGTCCCCATTGTAACCGAGGCCATGGGCCAGGGCCCAGTTAGCCCATGTCTTCAGACGTCCCTGCCCAACTGTTTTCTGCTTATCTTTCTTCGCAAACCCAACTGTATAAACTTCATCACTAATTATTCATAAGGATTCCCATATCGTCATGATTTATGCTTCATTTTTACTCACAATATGACATTTAAAAACTATCTTCCATCAACTAAATCTCTACATGAAACTCAATTATAATTAATTTACAAGTAACCAGTAACTGTGTTTCGTGCTAAAGTTTAAAACAATTCGAACTTAATTTACAGCTAATAGTACAAACATTTTAAAACATTTTTACACGTGTTGAGAAATAAATGGATTTGACTGCAACTGTTTTGTAAATTCCGGAGAATATTGTCAGTTCCAATTTGAAATTTAAAGTTCCGACGCTAATGAAGCGTTCCAGTACGTAACAGTTTGAATCACAAAATATTCTTAAAAGCTGAAATAAAAAAGTTTGTTAAATATAGGTAATTAGTTCAACAGGAAAATTACGAAATAAGTGAGATTTATTGGAATGGAAACAAATTTTGAATGTGCTATTCTTGGGAAAAGATTGAACTGACATGAAATGATCAGTCACGCTTGTTATATTCAGAGAATTTTAAAATGAAATTAAATTAATAACCATTCTTTTTTTCTCATGGCAACATAAGAGCTAAGTGAATTTGCTTCAAATAATAACTAATTGGGTTTATAATCATAATTTTTAAAAATTCCTCCTACATTTCAATTTAGAATAACGTTTGGGTAAAATTCATTTTACTAACTGAATTAAGTCGACTAATAAATTAAAATAAATTTTGCTGTAGCATTACTAATAATAAAATATTGGTTATATCATAATTATATATTAATAGAATATTATTTGATAACACATATTTAAGCTTCGTATATATTAAATCGCAGTTTGTATTACGCTTTGCTTACATTAAAATAAATATTTATTTATCAATTTACTCCGTAAATAAAGTTTCTTAAAAATTTTAGCGTTAGATAAAAATTTTACATTTATTACACAGAAGTTCAGTTTTAGAAGTTAACTAAAAATAATACTTCAGTGTTATTCCGTCGACCAATTTCATTAAATCAAAACATAGCCAAATACTGCTATATACAGCCAATAGTGGAAAACGTTCCCGCCCACATTCAAACGTAAAGAGTGTTTTTTTTCCAGGTATAGAAGTTTAAGTAGGCATTACTTTCCAAGATGGCGACCGATTTAACAGCTGTCAAGTGATTTATTCTCAGTTTGGTTGGGCAATTCATCAAAACGATCATCAAGCAAGGCGTATATTCGTCGAATGGGCCCAAAACGAGATTGTTGTTGTTCCCGATTTTCATAAGCGAATTTTGTTTAGCGATGAAGCGCACTTCTGGTTGAATGGCTACGTCAGCAAACAAAACTGCCGCATTTGGAGTGAAGCTAATCCACAAGTGTATGTCGAAACACCGTTACATCCAGAAAAACTGACTATTTGGTGCGCTTTATGGGCTGGTGGAATCATTGGTCCGTACTTCTTCATAAACGATGAAGGCCACAACGTTACAGTCAATGGTGATCGGTATAGAGCCATGATTACTAAATTTTTCATTCCTGAATTGAACAATCCTGATGTCCAGGAGCTGTGGTTCCAACAAGACGGCGCAACATGTCACACAGCTCGTGCCACAATCGATTTATTGAAAGACACGTTTGGTGACCGCCTAATTTCCCGTTTTGGACCTGTGAATTGGCCTCCAAAATCTTGTGATTTAACACCGCTAGACTATTTTCTGTGGGGCTATGTAAAGGCATTGGTCTGTGCGGATAAGCCACAAACGCTTGACCATTTGGAAGACAACATTCGCCGTGTTATTGCCGATATACGGCCACAAATGTTGGAAAAAGTCATCGAAAATTGGACGTCCAGATTGGACTACATCCGAGCCAGCCGTGGCAGTCTTATGCCAGAAATCATATTTAAAATGTAATGCCACAAGATTATCTTTCGAATAAAAAAAATTCATGTCAATCGAATAATACATCGTTGTTTTATTGCAATTTAAAGTTCTATAACTCTAAATAAAACACCCTTTAGTAATAGTAACAATGACAACATCTGGCGGCATTTTTTTTGTATTGGCGATGTCTTTTCGTTTGGCGAAATTAGTCGACGGTATAATACATAAGTACAACAAAAAATTGCGTAAATGAGAAATACAGAAACGAAAAATCAAACCCAGTACGTTAGGCTAAAAAGGATAGTGAAGAAATTTGAAACATGTTTTAAATTGTCAACTTTGTTCTTTCTTGCGTTTCCACTTGGACAAGTGGGCATGGTCACAAACTCATGGTTGGCGTTTTCCAGTTGTGAGAGGCTTGGACCTCTCTCTCACGCGCCTAGATAGGGGAGGGAGTAGGGAAGAAACACTCGACATGATACAATTAATCTTTTTTGTTCCACACAAAGAACAGACCTATTTCAACTAGTAATAGAAAAAGAAATTCTAACTGTTAACCGCGAAAGTGGAACAACGACGGTAAAACGCGGACGAATAAGATACTATCAAACTTGATCCTTACCTTAATAAAGAATCTAACATATACGATTTAATCTAATATCAATTCAATCCTGGTGAATAATCGTCACTTTAAAGTTTCCTCCTAATAAGAATCAAATCACTCTAATTATAATATTATACCTTCAGTAGCAATCTCACCCTACTCGAGTATATCTTCTTTCCTACTCTCTCTCAAGCTAAAAAACCTCAACTATATATAACTAGGTTAATTTAAATATCACGATTATCTTCTTCCGAAGGGTTGGTTGTGAACAACGCGAAATGATAGCCCAAAGATTTTCCAAGAGGATTAGTTGATGAAACGCGTATAGATCCGTTACACAGCCTCGGATTCGAGTCCTGGGTCCGCTGAAGATCCACCATATAGAGGGGCTGATGCACGTTAAAGCTATTAAGAGTCACATCGCTGTGTTGTGGGAAATCACAGCTTGGTGAGCCATTTAAGATGTCATCCTCGTCACCTGGTTCAAATTTGTGAAATCCGACCCCAATAGCCTAGTGTTGTTTCGAAGTGCGATACAATGTTCTCATTCATTTTTTCCTTTCGTTCATTATTGCTATGCAAAAATAATGAATTATAGAAAATTAAATTGAGGCCACGGTAACCTAGTGGTCAAGGTAATGGACTCGTGGCAGGCATGTCATGAATTCGAGCTTAATAACAATGAAGACTCACCGTGCAGAGGAGTCCGATGCACGTTAAATATGTCGAGACTCAAATGTCCGACCGTTGGTGTGCTGTGGAAGTTAGGAGACGGATGTACCAGCTCAGGCTTCGTTTTCGTCACTTGACCATGGTTCAAAATTGCGAGATTCGTCGCCAAAAGACTTGAAATAGCAGAATAGTGAGACATTAATATTCCTTCTCTCACTCGGGAAATTAAATTATAGATAAATTAAATTATAGAACACGAATGACATTTTATTTTCTTTAGAAAAATTATTTTACTTTTATATATAGTTTAAAAATTTTTTCTACGTTTTGTATAGTGTTCTTTATTACATTAAGGAATATATATTTATAATTATTCTTATAACTATAATCCAATAACTAATTTCGGAAATGTAGTGGATGGAAAAAAATGGATTACTTATTAGTTCTCTTGAATTAAATTAATTACTTATAAACTTTTTACATTGTTTCCATGAAAGCACATTTCTTTTTGAACTCTTGGATTATAGTGATTTAGATTTTTATAAAACTGAATTTAGTATTAAAAAATTGACATTATTTTTAACTCTATTTTATGTTCCAAATTTTTTTTCAACCCGGCCGTACAGACAAATAGAGGGGAAAGTGGATACCTTAAAAACAAAAAAACTTTGTTGAATCCTTCAATATCTTAGCCTTAAGATTTAGATATTGTTATTTATTACTAGGGCTGTATCACTTTTTGTCCTAGACTGTTTTACTATTTTCTTTTCTTTCTTTTCTGTTTATTGTTTTGCTTTAAGTTAGATTTTTATAGTAATTTAATATTTTTAAGCTCCCAAATTTAAAATAATATAACTTATATTATGCTTTTACTAATAAAATTATATTATACACCACAAGATGTGTCGAGGGGGAGGGTGCATGTGTGTGTCAAAACTGCAACGAAAAATTTAAATAATGATTATTTAAGTTTAAAAAAATAATGGTTAAGATATTTTAATTACTTTTTATAGTTACAATTTTGAAATAATTAAAAAATCTTAATTCCAGGTTCGATATTATATGGTAAGTTTTATGAAAATAAAATACCTTTTTAAACAAAAGTCAAAGCATTAAAAAAAATAAAGAATTAAATATTTTGAAATATTTCTTTTTAGAATACTGGTAATTTTATGCTTTAAAATAAATTTAGTTTAGAAAAATTAAATGATAAAAGTATGAAAAATTGTAACGATAAATAAATTGATCGAAATAGTATGAACAAATCCACTTTATTTATTTTAAAAAATAATTTACCATCAATAATCACACAAATTACTTAAAACACTCTTACTAGATCTATTACCCAATACAATTAAAATAATTTCTTGTACGCAAAAATTAAAATAATTTAATTTTCTTAAAGAACAAATATGTTCTTTTGGAGATAATTGCAATTTCGAGAATATATATTATATTCTCTTTAAAATTTCTTCTCTAAAGCGAATCGTTCAAGATTAAAATAATAATAATAATGAATATTTTTTTTAAAAAAAATTAAAGTGTCAAATTTCCTTGGCGTTTCAATAAGTTTGATCAAAAAAGATTTGCATGTTACATTATTTGTGTTATCTTTGATTTGCATCTCTTAATATCAAATCATTTTGATAAATATATTGTGCCATATCTTTACCCCGACATTTCCGCAACATAATTTATCAATTCTTTTTTAAGTTATTTATCTTTTCTCTAAGATATTATTAGTGTCAGAAAGTAATTGGAAAAAGTACTCTTAATATAGCCGCCTCATCATTATAAATCACTTTCTCCTGTACAGGAGAATGTATCATATGATACTTAGGAGGGAAATTTTTTTTTTCTTATAAACATTTCTTAAGTAAAATTCAATGTTCCTGTTCCCTTGGTCATCAAGATAGCTCTAAAGCGTATTTTGAAAAATCGTCAAATAATTTAAAAGGCGAAGAAACTCACGCTGTGCAATCTTTTATAAGGAAAAGTACAGCAATCATCAACACAAGAATATTGTTAAACAGATTTAACACCATGAGCTAAGTATCGTTCGTTACCAATTGTCACAAAGAAAAATATTGTTTAGTAAGGTAAAATATATGAGGTATAAATAAAAGTAAAAAATAATCTATATATATAAAGGAGAAAAGCGACTCACTGACTGACTAATCACGATATCTCCGGAACTATTAAACCTACAGATTTGAAATTTGGTCGGTCGATTCCCTTCATGGAGTAGACATCAGCTAAGAACGGATTTTGCAAAGATCGAACCCCAAGAGGCGTTACGGGGTTTAAGGGGCGTTATAGATAATTATTTCCATTATTAAACTATTAGATGTACAGTCTTGAAACGGTACGCAGATTCCTTTCCTAGAGTATAGATCCCCTACAAAATGATTTTTACGAAAATCGACCTCCAAGGGGCGTTGAGGGTGCTTAAGGGGCGTTATGCATAATTATTTCCATTTTTAAACTATTAGACGTACAGTCTTGAAATTTGGTAAGCGGATTTCTTTCATAGATTGGAGATCCACTACAGAATGGGTTTTGTCAAAATCGACTCCCAAGTGGCGTTGTAGAGAATTAAGAGGCGTTATAGGCAATTAACTCCTTTTTTTAAACTATTAGACGTAAAATCTCGAAATTGAGTAAGCAGATTCCATTCATTGAGTAGATATCCGCTATAAGATGGGTTTTGTGAAAATCACTTCCTAAGTGGCATTGCGGGGGCTTAAGGGGCGTTATAGATAATTATTTCCATTTTTAAACTATTAGACGTGCAGTCTTCAAATTTGATAAGTGGATTCCTTTCATGGCGTAGAGATCCGCTACAAAATAGTTTTGGGAAAATTGATCCCCGAGGGTCACTGAGGGGGATTAAGGGGCGTAATACACTGGTGAGCAAAACTTAAGCAACAATGTAAAAATTAAGCAGATAACCATGAAATTGCAGAAAAGGAGGTCTGGAGATCAGTACAGTGAACACGTAAGTCAGTAGAAACGTCATGCGTATGCAAATATCAGGAACGAAACGTCAGAAGCGACGTGAGCGTACGCAAAACGCGTGATGTCGGCGCGTGCTGTTCAACAGTAAAATAAAATGAAGGACGCAGACGCAGACGCAATTCAACATATTCGCTGCAAGTGCCAGTGAGTCAGTTCGTGAAATATGGCTAGAAGAAATCACCTGGACGACTTCACACGTGGAAGAATGATCGGAAAGCTGGAGGAGGGGCGTACTGTCACCAGTGTAGCTGCAGAGTTCGGAATCAACAAAAATGTCGTTTCGCGCGCTTGGAAAGCGTTCCAAACCACAGGTACAGCTGTTAGAAAGGTTGGTGGTGGCCGACCAAGGACGATAACTGCAGGGGATGACCGATATATCATCCTGCAGGCGAAAAGAGGCCGACGCAGCAAGCGTTATTGCTCAGCAACTCTCTACAGCAACGGGGTGACAAGTGTCGCGGTTTACTGTGGCCAGACGCCTTCACAAAGGGGGTCTATTCGCCCGCCGTCCTGAACGCTGCCTCCCGTTGAAAGTTGGCCACCGACGCTACCGTTTATAGTGGTGCAGAGAGCACAAACCTGGACAACTGTCAATGGAGTCGTGTCCTCTTTACGGATGAGAGTCGGTTCAGTACCAGAAGCGATTCTCAACGCGTTTTGATTTGGAGAGAGATCGGGACACGGTTTTATACCAGTAACAACAAGGAAAGACACCATTACGGTGGTCCTGGAGTTTTTGTCTGGGGAGGCATTGTGCTGAACGGGCGAACTGAGCTCCACATTTTCGATAGAGGGTTTGTAATCGGGGATCGCTGTTGTGAGGAGGTACTTCTTCCCCATGTGCGTCTGTTCCGAGGTGCCATTGGCCCAGACTTCATTTTTATGGATGACAATGCACGGCCACATCGGACTCTTGCTGTTGAGGAGCTGCTGGAAAGTGAAGATATCACTCGAATGGATTGGCCAGTATACTTCCCAGATTTAAGTCCCATCGAACATGTGTGGGATGCTTTGGGGAGACGTATTGCAGCACGCTTACATCATCCGGAGAACACCCAACAACTCAAACAGATGCTGATTGAAGAATGGGCACTCCTACCGCAAGAAATGTTGCACCAGCTGGTTCTGAGTATGCGGAGACGGTGCGAAGCAACCATTGCAGTGAGGGGAGGGCATATGCCATATTAAGGAACATCTGCTCGTTGTTCTTCCTGTTGGATAGACCGTCATGAGTCACGATACTATGCGTTCAATAAAGCTTGTTTTTGTTTGATTCCATACCGTATGCATTGTATTCCTTTTTCAGCGTCGATGCTTTCATCATCCTTTACGTACATAATACTCTCCCTCATTCTGAATTTCATGTCTCTCAGATTATTTTTCGTGAAGTTATGACAATAAACCCACCTGTTGCTTAAGTTTTGCACACCAGTGTAGATAAATATTTCCGCTTTTCAACTAATAGACCCACCTGCTTGAAAATTAGAAGGTATGTTCCGTTCATGGAATAAAGTTCCTTTTACAAAGAGTTTTGCGAAAACGGACTCCCAGAGAAGTGGGGTTGCGAGGGATTAAGGCGTGTTATAGAAAAATTCCTGTTTTTGAATTTAACCCATTTACTTGAAATTTGTTGAGCACGTTTCTTTATATATAGTTGAATAGAGTTCCACTAAGAATGGATTTTACGGAAATCAACTCCAGGGGGGGAGAGGGGAGAGTTATTGGGGCGTATTGATGGACAAAATTCCCGTTTTCGAACAGCTAAGACTATAATAATAAAATTTGGTTTGCATGCTTCTTTTGTTGAATTGGAATCAGCTAAGAATGCTCTCAACGAGATATTGCTGATAAAAATTCCGTTTTTGCTCTGTTAGATTTAGACTTGAAATTTAGCACGCATGTTTATTTTATGGAGTAGAGATCCACTGAAAGTTGCTTTTGTGGAATTCCACTTGATTATTAGGTTAAGTGAGCGCAAAAAATCTTTCTACTTCTATTTTAGATATAAATAGAAATATTAGATATTTTAATTTATGTCCTTTTTATATCAAGAGGCGAGAGTTACAGCTATAAATTTATTTTTCAATACAATCGAATTCTTAATGCTAAATATCAATAATTCATCTATATGTTAACAGTATACATTTATACATCATTAAATACCCAGGGAAGCGGGTGGGTGACGGCTAGTAACATATATATGTAGATAAAAATGAAAATCCAACGATGGAATCCATGACATTTAGCGCATTTGAGGCAGGCTTTTGGTGCACTAGCGTTTATTTCCCATTGGCGCCTCATTAATGAAATTGAATGGGCCTACTCTAATGCAAGATCTAAACTAAATTTAAAATGTCGTACCAAAGAAAATAAAAAATATTATTTCAGAAAAAAAAACTTTCATTTTTACTGAAGAAGCTCTCAAAAACCCAGGAGTCCATGTGCATTATGAAAGGCCTCAAGTTCGTTCTCTTATAGTTTGGAGAGGGGCAGGAACGTCTAAAGGAATGGGCCTCGGCCTCAATGGAGGGCTCGTTTCGTTCTAAATTGCGCCTTCATAATATCATGATTTGAGTAATTTTAACGGTCAAATGTTATTTCCGGATGTAATCCCCGAAAAACTGGAAATTTCGGACTATATGGCAACAATGGCAAGACTGTATAATTAAGTGATGACCGTTGTCCATGCATAGGCCTAAGCCTACCACCATACACCATAATTACACATTAAATTAAAAAGCGGAATTCGGTCGAGCCGATTTGTGCGATTGTAAGTTATGCACATTTGTTTGCTTCGTGTTACTGTTTGTAAAGAGTGTTTTTTTTCCAGGTGTAGAAGTTTAAGTTGGCATTACTTTCCAAGATGGCGACCGATTTAACAGTTGTCAAGTGATTTATTCTCAGTTTGGTTTGGCAATTCATCAAAACGATAATCAAGCAAGGCGTAGATTCGTCGAATGCGCCCAAAACGAGATTTCCGTTGTTCCCGATTTTCATAAGCGAATTTTGTTTAGCGATGAAGCGCACTTCTGGTTGAATGGCTACGTCAACAAACAAAACTGCCGCATTTGGAGTGAAGCTAATCCACAAGTGTATGTCGAAACACCGTTACATACAGAAAACTGACTATTTGGTGCGCTTTATGGGCTGGTGGAATCATTGGTCCGTACTTCTTCATAAACGATGAAGGCCACAACGTTACAGTCAATGGTGATCGGTATAGAGCCCTGATTACTAAATTTTTCATTCCTGAATTGAACAATCATGATGTCCAGGAGCTGTGGTTCCAACAAGACGGCGCAACATGTCACACAGCTCGTGCCACAATCGATTTATTGAAAGACACGTTTGGTGACCGCCTAATTTCCCGTTTTGGACCTGTGAATTGGCCTCCAAAATCTTGTGATTTAACACCGCTAGACTATTTTCTGTGGGGCTATGTAAAGGCATTGATCTGTGCGGATAAGCCACAAACGCTTGACCATTTGGAAGACAACATTCGCCGTGTTATTGCCGATATACGGCCACAAATGTTGGAAAAAGTCATCGAAAATTGGACGTCCAGATTGGACTACATCCGAGCCAGCCGTAGCAGTCCTATGCCAGAAATCATATTTAAAATGTAATGCCACAAGATTATCTTTCGAATAAAAAAAAATCCATGTCAATCGAATAATACATCGTTGTTTTATTGCAATTTAAAGTTCTATACCTCTAAAAAAATTACCCTTTACGAGTATCAAAGTTCGTATGTTATGTATTACCTGCTTTAAAGGGTCATAGGAGGATCCTACATTTGCGTAGGGGCCCAGGACCTCAGCAGGTCCTACAATGTCCCTGGAGAAAGGAATGCCAGTTCAGATGCCGTCCTCGTCGCTTGACCGTGGCTCAATATTACGGGGTTCGCCGTTAATAGATCTCGTGTTTCTTTATGGTACAACGTTAATATTGTTCTAAAAAAATTCGTATCCTTACAATAAATCATTATAATTAAAGTGTTTATACTAGCAGAATTGTTAAGATTTTAAAACAGAAATATCAGCAACTTTGAAAACACTACTTGGAGGGAGGAAAGCACATTTGAAATTATTTGTATTTCTCATTACTAAGGTTCAAGTGAGATTTTCTTTCTTTTCTTTTCTTTTCCTTTTTTTTTAAAAAAACTATTGCAACTCTTTTGACAAAATCGAATTGAGAGCAGGGGTAAAAAACTAATTCACAATACTTCAACATTAAATTAAAGACTTCTGCATATATTTGCTTATACTTTTCTTTTTTATTTAAATACCCATGACCTATTTTTGAAGAATTTGGTTAAGTAGCGCGGTCTCTGTTTATCCATTTTTTCAAATCAAATATTTCAATAACCTTTTCCTGCTTTCACTTTCTATCATACATCCATCGTTAACATTTCATTTTCGGACTTCGAATATCTTTCATCACAGCGCGTACAACCCTACTTCCGGTCACGAATGCAATTTGTAACACTCAGTCACATCAGTTTCATCACAGTTACACTCTAGGAAATGTAATTAGAATTTTCTTTTGATAAGAAACGAAAGGAGGGGGAGGGGGATTCAGAAGCATTCCAATCGATGAAAATTATTAAATATTCTTCGATATATTTAAATGTATAATAAATGTCGTCAGCTAAATCTAAAAATATCAAACTTTGTATTTAAAAAATAACAAGCCTATCCTTAATATTTCTGCAAAAAAAAAAAAAAAAAATTTTTTTTCTCCTTAGAGAAAAGAAATTGATTCTTAAAGTTCTACAAAAATATCGATTGTTTTCTCCCGCAAAGAAAGAAAACTTCAAACGATCCAGAATATTCAACAAGATGAATATTATTTTTTCCTTACAGATTTTTTCTTTATCCTCACAAAAGTAAAGGAATTAAAATTTTAAAAAAGTGTGATGTATCTTTCAATTAAATATTGTATAGAACAAATTACGATTCTATTGTTACCGGAATATTACCATCTCTTTCATTTTTTTTTTTTTTTTTTTTTTATGTTTTCGTATTTTTCAATGTCTGAAACAAAAAGAGTAGCAGCCATCATTAAAATTTAATAATTTATCTAGGGTGTTAAATACGCATTATTAACTTATAAATCATTATAAAATGTTCATAAAATGTTCGGAAACAGTTAATTCAAAGAGTATTTAATTAATTAAAAATGCAATAAATCTGTACAATGTTACTCTTTTGCGTCATTATATAGATTGTTATTTCCTGCCTTTGATATGCTGCTGAAATTTTAATTACTTTATTCGAACTATTTTCTATATTGAAAGATTCGATGCATACCAAAAAGAAAAAAATATTCTCTATTTAATCTTTGCATCGTGGAATTAAAGTAAAAAAATAATCTTTTACTGCATAATATACAAAACATAAATACATAAATATATATATATATAATATGTATAGTCATTAATACTTGAACCAAATATTTGATTTTTCTTTCAGAGATATGACAACAAGTATTCTATTGTTTTTTTTGCTTTAAAAACTTTAAATAATTGTAATATAGTCGAGTAGTTTTGAGACCAGAAGATTTTTTAAATTAATTTGTGAAAATACCAAATAGTATGAAACATATGATAATCTATGATTAAAATATACTACTGTTTGAAATGGTAACGCTCTGATAAGTTCGAAAGCAAATTTATTCTAGAAGTAAATTTTCAATAATGAATAGCTCATATTGGCAAAAACATTTTCAGGATTAAATGTTGCCAAAAGAAACCCAAATAAATAATTCATAAGAATTTTTATTCACTTTTAGTAAAAGCGTTAAATGAGCATATACACTGAATCTAATAATCTCATTTCGAATGTCTTTTTAACCGAATAATGCAGTGTATATATTGTAGTGTTATTCTTCTCGTGTAATATTAAATTTTTTTTTAGTTATTCTTCTAAAAAATAATATTTTTTTTATGAAAAAGGAATCAAAAACTGGAATGTAAGTATTAAAAAAAATCCAAAAAGGGCACTTTAAGAAAGCACTTTTTACTAAAAAATAACTTCTCTAAATTTAAAATTATATTTTGTATTTACTGACAGATATTAATTTATTGAACAGTTTCAAACATACACTAGTTATAAAATTGAATGCGAAACGGATGAAAAAGAAAATGGAGCTTCGAATGGTGTGAAACCTTACTGATCCTACGCAGATGAATTGTGGGGCTTCCCTTCTGAATACACCATTTCGTTCTTAGTTTTTTATAAATATTATGACCATGCGATCATTCCAAATGTGACGATAGAAACATCAGACGGCTGTTCGAGTTCCGGTTTTAATTACGGTAGTAAAACCAAAACGTATTCTCTCTCAATAATAAATATTTTAAATCTGCAGCATATATCTTAGCGTTCTTAACATTCGTCACTGATATGGGTCGGATAAGCTCGTTACCTGTGCGTGCAGTTGAGGAAATTGTAGCGAAGCAGAAATGTTTACGAGAAAAATCAAACCAGTAAAAGTTGCGCGACCGCGCATGCTCATCCATTGGAACTTGCAACAAATTATCAATGCTTTCGCGATTTTTCTCCTGTAATGAAATAAATACATTCATATTTCTTTTTTTTTTTTTCAGGAAGGAAATAATTTTAAGGCAAAAAAATATTGTAAAAAGAGAACATTTTAAAACCGGATCAATTATTTTTTTTAAAAAAACACACACTAGGAATTAAAAGAAACTTTAAAAAAAATGTAGCGTATAATTTTTTTAAACAGAGTGTAAAATAAAATAAGACACAAAATTTTGCTTTTCATTATTCATATTTATATAAAGCACTTTTCATTAATTTTTTTTTTTTTCCATTTCGTCTGCTTGAACTATCGGTAAAAAAATTATTCTTATTGTTTGTAAATTATATTGATTCCATAAATATCGACAACGACTATTTATCTTTAAAATAGACGATATTTAACTTTAAAATGCGATTTGCAAAAATTCATTCGAAATGCATTGAAATTAATTACAGCATTTTTAAAGATATTTATTTTATACACTTTATTAATATTAAAAACAATCATTAAAAAAGCTCTAGATTCATTTAATTAAAGAGGAAAACTGGTATTTTACGAGTATTACCGAGATTCAGATAAAACTGGTGAAAAAAGAAACTATTCCATCATCTTGGTTCTGGTTTTCCACAAACTCTGACGCATGCGCAGATGTCCATGCTTTACTTCCTCGATCCATTGTGGACTTTTTTTACTCCATTAGATCCGCGTATGCTGTCGATTGCGCAACCGGGAACGGAAACCTGGTGGCGGTTTCCGTCCGCGGCGCTCGCTGCAAAAGGGGAAAAACTTTTTACGTTCTGCAAGCCCTGTTCCGATGACCGCGACTACTCATCTATCGCCAACTTTTTAGCACACACAGCCTAGGATGAGTTTTAGCAATTTGCATTCGGAAACGCGAAACGCTTGTTGTCTTCAGCTGTGCATAAGCGATGAAGCGAGTGTTTCGGCGAAACGGTTCGTCGCACAAATCTTTAACCTGCTGTACGGCTTAATAACCCGACTTCCAATCGAAATAGTTTCTGTGTTTTGTGTATTTTTTCTTCGACCAAATTACCAAGGCAAGGATCGGATTGTGTGAAAATTTGTGATATTTATCGTGGTGCTTGCTATGTGGATATTTGATATTCTTCAAAGTGTTGACTAGTGTTAAAAAAGTGCCGTCTGGGTGTATGGATATCGGGGATGTGTTGCAGTTAAAGAAAAATGATTGTTCATCTAATATGGCATGATCTGCAGTTAGGTTACTTACGGTTTTGTTATTTCCTGTCGTATTTTTTTTATGTTGAGTATACATTTAATTGTTATTATTTTTTCTATTTTGATCGATGATGATGTTATAGGATGTCATCTCTGAAGTATTTTGACTTATGTAACATGTATAAGTTATACTACGGGATAATTTCAATTAATATAAAAAATTCACACCTGTTTGGTCAAGATATTTCTTTTACTTCTTGAGAAGGGCGTAAATATTTTTCTAGTTAATGAATACTGTCAGGTATTTATATTCTTTTCATATTTCAAACTTTTATTTAATTGGCTTTATAATGAATGTTTTTTTTGTCATAATGATCTTATTTTTTATTAATCTTTTTATGACATAAATATTTTAGAAATGCTGTCTTGCTAATTTTTTAATATTTAAACAACCCAATGTGTATTTTTTATTGAAATTTTTTTTTTTTCTGTAATGGTACATTCTTTGTAGAAAATATGATTCAATTAGCAATATATAAAATATAGATTTTCATGGACATTTTTTTTGAATGCCAGGGAATTCATGATTTTTAATTCAAAATATGAATTCTGTATAAAATTATTTTCTAAGATATATAACTGATCTGTAAATTTATAAATATTTCTCTTTTGAAAGTTAATTACTTAAAAATGTGTAATGTCATTAAAAATGTTAAAAAATATTAACTTTTTTTTTTGATACACACACATAATTAACTTAGCATCAATCATTTTACAAAATTGTGTGGTGCAATATTATTTTGTTAACATGAACCGTTTACATTTTACAATTTAGAATGTAAATGAACTAATTTAATATAATTTTTAGGGTAATTTATTCATTTTAAAATGATCTAATAGGGCAAACTTTGTTAAATATTTTCCCCCTCTTTGTCATTTTTAATTTTAAAAAAATAGAACAGATAACAAAAAAAATTTGTTTGATTATTCCAGCCACTTTAAACCAAATCTAGATCGTGTAGCTTTAGTATTCTAAATGCTTGCACATGTTTTTCTTAATTACAAAAAACTAAAAGTTTTTTATTTTTTTTTTATAAATATTCAATGATTACAATGCTGCATGATCATGAAGGGATAGTGTTTAGATATTTGTGCATAGAAATAAATGTGGAAACTGCTAAGAAAACTAGTTACTACAAAGCATGGTAAAATTATCTTCTAAAAATTTTTTTTCTTGCATTTCATTTGCAATAATTTCTGGATATATGCTTACATTTTTTAATATTTTTTCATATAAATTTTCTGTAGCCTTCAATTGTAAATATCCCCATGTGTTATAATTTCTTTTTTTAGTCCTATTATTTGTGATACATTTTTAGATTTTTTTTTATTACTGATAAATAATGGGCATCAAAAAATTGTTTAAAAATAATTAGTTTCTTAGAATTGCTTAAATGACTAATGAGCTGAATTCAAGTTATTTTAGATGATTCATCCTATTTAATATTAAATTAGCACCATTACATTTTAGGAAATATTTAATAGGTGTATTTTTTCATTGATTAAGCATCATGCTATATATATTTTTTTAGTTATACAATACTTTAATTTATAACTGGAAGAATTGCTCAGTATATCATTTTGCATAATTTCTTTTTATATAACTCATCTTTCGATATTTTTAATAATTAACTTGTTCATTAAATTTTTATTACAGATTACTGTATAAATTATGATTATATCAATTTTTTTCTGTACACAATTTTTTGGGGGAGGGAGGGGTTAGTTTTATTACATGCATGTTATTTTTATAAATGAT
Organism: Trichonephila clavipes; assembly: GCA_019973935.1. NCBI lineage: Eukaryota > Metazoa > Arthropoda > Arachnida > Araneae > Nephilidae > Trichonephila > Trichonephila clavipes. Next base: position 530,982 of record BMAU01018370.1, on the reverse strand, counting down.
TCAATTTAGAAGGGACTGAACATTTAATTTTTACATGATTAACGCCCAGAATGCATCATATTATTTATATTAAAAGAGGTGAAGGAATTATCTCCTTCTATCAATATTATCATTTAGAATATAAATGAATAAATCTTATATTTTATAATGCTTTTCTGGTTGAGTACAATATTGAACTGTCAGATATATCAAATTGCTAAAAGTTATCTTGGGAGAAATATTTGATTTTATTTTTATACATAATTTTGTAATTTATAAATTTTAAAATTTTTTTTAAAAATTGGCTTTTTTTTTATGTACCAAAAATAATTCTTAGTAAGTTTATTATTATTTGATTAATTCATAAATATTTTTATTAAGAAAAAGGATTATAAATGGATACAACAGATTTTCCTGTAACTTGATAATCTTTTGCTGATATTTTATAAAAATGTACAATGGCAAATAAAAAGGGGATTTTTATTAATAGCAGTTTTATTGGTTTTCTTAAAAAATGGTTCTTCTAATACAAATATGAGATGTTTCTCATGTCTTAATCTACTACAGGGGTGTCTAACCCGCTTCCTGCCTTGAATAATTTTGCGGCCTGCAAGATTCTTTACAATTTTACCAAATTCGACTATTTGTACAATATTTTTTTGTTGAAAGAGGTTTTTTTTTTGTAAAAAATAAATCTCATAACTGTTATTAGTTTATCACTTTGTTTATGTTACTGCTGAAATCTTTTTTTTTCTAAATTGAAATTTATCAAATATAAATCGTGCTCAAACTTAACGCACGAAAATCTGCAACATCAATTATGATACGCAAATACACATGCATTGAGGATGACTTGCAAAAACTAAGTGAAAGAGTTGAGAAACAGATATCTCACTAAATTAAAAAATAAAACATTTGATCATTGCATTATTATACTATCTATGTTTGTATACATGAAAACAATAATAATTATCAGTCTGTTTTAAATTTTCACTCCAACAAATGTTTGTAATGGATCTATATCTAATATACAGATATATTTTTTTATATGTGGCCTCCTGGATTGTAAAGTTCTTCTGAAGTGGCCCACGAGGTCATTTGGGTTGGCCACCCCTGATCTACTATATCTTTTCCTATCTTTTTTTTTTAATTTGAACTTTATTGTTTAATATCTTTTAGACTGTCCAGTAGTCAAAATATTCTATTTTATTTTTTCTGGTGTATTAAAAATAATTCAGCTAGTTCTAATGTTTATGAATCAAAATTTTTGTTAATTAATATGGAATTCTAATTTTTTTTAGTTGTATTGTACCATGTACTATTTTTTTTATTCTGCACCTTTATATAACCTAAAATAAGTTTGTTTAAATATATATTGCAACACATTGAAATGAATGTTTTCATATTCAACTGTAAAATATATTTTTTTAACCCATTGAAGACAGTATACAGTATAAAATATATAACCTTGATTCCTTCCCATATGAATCTACACTGGTGTGCAAAAAGTAAGGACGAGACGGTTTTTTCAATATAACTTTGTACAAAAGCTTTCCAAATCAACACATTTAATACCGTAAGATCCCCAATACGTAAGGACATGTATAATGTAAGCAACACTTAGTAAAAGAGAAATCAGAGGGACAAAAAGAAGCTTGATTGAAAAAGTAGCATGGAGCGCAAAATGCGACTGAAGGCCAAAACATCCCTGTGATAGTTGTCCAGCAAGAAACATCGGTCTTTAGTAGGGGATATGATCTCCCCTGACTGCTAGGCAGGTTTCACAGCGTCTGCCCATGCTCAGAATGAGGGTGTCAATGAGTTGTTGAGGCATTGCTGCCCATTCGTCTTGCAGCGCCAATCGAAGCTCCCGAATCGTTACTGGTGGTAAGGTACGAGCTGCCAAGCGTCTGCCTAGAAAATCCCATACATGCTCGATGGGATTGAGATCATGCCGGCCAATCCATACGTTCAATATCCTCAATCTCTAAGAGCTGTTTGGCAGTTACTGTGCGATGACATGGTGCATTGTCGACCATGAAAAGGAACTGCAGACCCATAGCACATCTAAAAAGACGCACATATGGAAGAAGAATCTCTTTACAATAATGGGTCCCGTTGACTGAACCTGCGTCGAAGATGTGAAGGTCTGTATGACTACCAAGCATGATGCCTCCCCAAACGAGAACACCGCGACCTCCATACCTGTCCCTTTCAATGATGTTCGAGGGATGATTGCGGCTTCCTCGCTCTCTCCAGATGAGTATGCGATGAGAATCGCTACTCAAACTGAATCTGCTCTCTTCTGTAAAGAGTACTCGTCCCCATTCATTGTCTCTCCAATTCCGGTGTTCCCGGCACCACAGAGAACGCCTTCTCCGATGGGCAGGCATTAAAGGTACACACCGTACAGGGCGTCGTGCAAACAGACCACCACCGTGCAGTCTTCTGGCCACGGTAAAACGCGATATTGGTCGTCCAGTCGCCTGTGTCGTGTGTTTAGCGATTTCTCCCGCTGTCTGCCGCCTGTTTCTTCTGGCCTGTAAGACAATGTATGGGTCATCTGCGGATGTGGTTCCTCGTGGACGACCACTACTGAACCCCCGGATAGCTGTTCCTGTAGTTTGAAATTGTCTCCAAAGTCGTGAAACGATGCTGTGAGCAATTCCGAACTCTGCAGCCACACTGCGGCCTTCCTCCAACTTCCCGATGATTCGACCTCGGGTAAAAGCATCCAGATGTCGTCTAACAGATTGATTATTCGCCATTTCTCGCTGAGGCAGCAACTCTGTGATTGTAACTGCTATACGGCGTGCAATCTCTTTGCCAGAAATACTGATCTTACACCGACAACATGCTTTATACTACTCAGACATTCCCCCATTATGTCTACCTGCATATCTGCGCATGTGCTACCGTACATCACCTTACTTAATCTCCTGATTGGTCTTTCTGTCTGCTCTGCCTCTTCGTTCAGCTGATATGCTAATTTTTCGACTTCATCCTTAATTTTTGCACACCAGTGTAATAAAGTTTTGAAATACTACTTACAAGAAATGGTTTAATATATTTCTTAATGGTTGGCATCTCTACAAACTTCATGAATTTGTCATGCGTCACCAACAGTTGAACAATAACCAATGAAAATTCACACCTTCTCTCTTCAAAGTGATAAAATTTACTGAACAGAACTTTTTTATCGGTATCTCATTCTTATGTAATTAAGAGAAAAAATTTTATGAATTTATTTTGTTATGAAATAAAGTAAGAACAAAAATAAATACCTTTTTAATTCATTGCATTTGTTTCTAGTATTCCTTAATGTGTTAAAAGAATTTTTCATATTTTATTAATTGCTTAAATTTTAGCAACATATTAATCAAAGAAGAAAAAATTAAATATACAAAGTCAAAATTTTTTTTGTGTTAAAGCCTTATTGTCTTTAACACAGACTTTTTGTCTCTATCTCTAATATATTTCTCACGTCACTAGTTTAGTTTGCTTTCTTTGGAATAAATTTTTCTATGTCTTGCTATCTTATCCTTATGTTAAAATCAATTATCATACTGATAGCTATAATTAGAAATTTCTGTACATTTTCAATGACAGTTTTTTAGAAAACCAAAATACAGCAATTTTATGCCAAAAATACATGACATAGCTGTAATGAAAAATACAGAATTTATTTAGTTCAGTTTGGACTTTCATCTTATTGTATTATAAAATCTTTTTTTCTTTTATTCTTCACCAAGTTTGGTGTTTGAAAAATTTTGGTTTTATATCTTTAGATTGGAAACACTTAAAATGTTAAATCAGATCAGTAAGATTATAAGAATAGCCAGCTACGTGGTGTAGTTGGTTTGTCGCTGACATTGTATGCTCAAGTTTGCGGAATCAACCCCGGCCCAAGTTGGTGGATTTTCATGATGCAAAAAATCGACAGTGTCCATGTCATATGATTATACAGCATGTAAAAGATACCTTGAGTGCCTGTTTGGCTTGGCTAAAAAGAGATACCAGCTCTTGGGGAATATACTAGGTCTGCAATGGTAAAATCCACAGCTGCATTAGAAATAAAAAAAAAAGTTCAAAAGAATTGACATTAGTTTTGACTTTCTGAAATTTTTGTTGGGGGAAATATTTCGACAAAATTCTATCCAAATTTCCAATGTAAATTTTGCATGTGATCAAAATTTTTCAAGCGTCCCAAAAAAAATTGTTTGATAGCTTAGCTTTTTATTTGTTGAATACTTAATATAATAAATAATTTTGTATAAAAAATTTAATTTATATTTCTATGAAATCATTAAATCATGTCAATTTATTTTATTTTGTCCCTTTCTAATTTTAGATGGAATGTCATTGCTGATTAAAATACAAAATGGCTATGAGGAGTAGAGGATCATCCTCTGAATCAGAGGGTGAGGCTGTAGATTCAAGTGTTAAAATCCTTATCAATGATGTGACGCCATGTGACTCTCGTGAGTTCTTGCATTTGCCAACTGTTCTTCTGCAATGTCCGATTCCTGTGCGAAAACAGAAGCGGTCAGGGAAAGGTCCACTTCAGAGAAGAGCCTCTTGGACCAGCTCAAGAAAACCAGAACCTACTGTAAAAATTAATAGATGGTAATTCATAATTTTAATTCATGTTATTTGAATATGATGTGTTGCAAACTTTAATAAATCACCAAATACCCAAAGAGTAAGGATTGATAAAAAGATAAAAGTGTAGAAATCATAAAATTAATAAAATTGCATATTAATTCATAAAAAAATGGAAATATTTTCATTCCTTACAGAATTGTAGTAGCATGAAATTTCTTTTTAAGATTTAATGTGGTTATTGTAACTTTTTTAGAAGTTCAAGACTTCACGGTTTCAGAAAACCTAAGTGAATGTGATATGTATTGAATTGAATTAACAACATTTTCTTATTATAGCATGCTTTTATTGGACCTTAAAATTATTTTGTGATTGAAAAGTTTTGAGAGTGTTGGGTCATCTTAAATGTTGTTCTCCTTTGATAATAGTTTATTTTACTTTGTCTGTCATTCAATTGTAAAGTTTTTGCAAAGTACAAAACAAATTATTTTTCTTTTTGTAAAATTTGAAAAAAAAATTGTTACAACTCATTGATTTCTAGTTATATAAGCCTTAATTAAAATCTGCTCCTCCTATCAGCCTTTTTTGAAAAATTAGTACAGTTAAAGTCAGAAAGTATTTAGGAAAAAAAATAGAAAAATTATTAGAAATATTTTTATATTTTTTGCTACAATGCATGTTTGTGATTAATACTGTTAGAATGTGTGATTTATATTAGCTGAATATGTTAGTTGTGCTAAATTGTTGTGTTATTTTGTGTGTGTGTGTTTTAAATATGTATTCATTCTAGAAAGATTTTTCCTTTCTTGTGTGGGATTTACTAACTTTGGTATTTAATTAAAAAAAGAGAAATTTTTTCTAAATGTTGCAAAATATCATTAATCCATACTAATTAAGGTTTTATGGTCATTTGGATCAAACAAATAAAAAAATTTATAAAATAAGCCAGGGGACATAGCTAAACACTCTATTCATTTAAAAGAACATGTGTTTTAAAAGAAGACAAAGATAAATATTTGTACAAGCGAAAAATCGAATCAAATCAATACTGTTCGTATATATGTTAAGTTTTGGGAAAAGCTACTTAAATTATAATTTTGCATGTTAATTGTGAATTTTTTTAAGTGATGGTCTGAATCGAGCAAAGTTTGGTTTAATGAGGATTTGTTTCATATTATTAAAATAAAAAATTTAAAAAATAAATTTTAAAGGTACAGTAGAATAATTATTAATTATAATAAATTTAAACAGTTAATTATAAAGAGAGCACTAATTTATAAAAACAAATTATGAAACAAGTTTTTAAAAAAAGTTTAAATATTACAATTTTTAAAACAGTTATTTTCAAGTTTTGAGAAAATTGTACGGGTTTGTGATGGGGAAACAAATTACATTAATACTATTACCTAAAACATTTAATTTTTTTTGTTGTTAATTATTCTTAAGTTAGATCAGTTGTTACTTTCTATTTAATATACCATATTATTTCAATCCTTTATTTAATTTAGAAAAACTGGAAATTACTGGCATTTCTATGAGTAGTTGTTTTTCATTCATTTTAAAATTCAAATTTTCTACATTTAAAAGCTTCATATTTTGCTTCACCAGGCTATTTCATCCCCCCCCTCTTTAATGTTGATAGAAAAATTCAATGAAAAAAAAAACTTTACTGATTTTTCTATTTCTTTTTATTAGCAAATTTTGAAATATTAATCTATATTTTATTTTAATTTTTATTGTAAAGAAAAATTATTCCTTAATATAAGTTTTTTACTGGTGTTTTATTAAACCATTTAATTATTTTTCAAAGCCACCCATCCGGTGTAGTGGTTAGTGACACTGACTCTGGTGTCATAGGGTCTGAGTTCAAATCCAGGAGAAGGCATGGACATTTGTAAATGTATAGTGCCTTCACGGCAGGGGGGTACTTTAAATAGCTGTCAAGCCACAAGCCCTCTCATGAGGTTTGTGGAAGGGGAAGAGAGGTTGGAGACCCCTGACCACCCCCAGGGTGTTCTCCCTCAAAATTGTTGTGAAGCCGAACAAAATCATACTGTCATCTGCTTGGTGCTCAAAGCTAAAGTTAATGACAGACATAAAAATTTAGCCCTTAGCCGCAATGAATTTCGTGGGCCTTGATCTGATGTTATTGTTGATCAGGTGGCATAAGTAACAACAACTCAATTATTTTTCATATTTCTTAGTCAAAACATGTTTGATACTTATATATTAGTGTCATCACAGCCAAAATTGCACCACATGAATAGTTTTTCTTCAAATAAAACACATAAGAAATGCTTTGTTTTGTTATCAAGATGCAATTCGTGAGGCACAAATTTTGCTGCGGTGAGACTAATACATAAGTGCCACATTTTTTCTTATTTTGCCTGAATGAATAAAATGTAGCTGTTTATTTACTGAGACTTAAAACAGATTCCTCTAAATATAAATATTTTTAAAATAATGATTTTAAAATTTATACTTGTGTAGTATATTTTTTCCCCTTCCTCTCATTCAGCTGGAGCCTGGGAGTCTTAGTAACAGATTTGGAACATGTAATTAATACTACAACAGAGCAGTTATTGTTTCATAATAGATTTTCAAATGCTAAAGAAGGAAGTTCTGATAGTATTCCAGAAGGCATTAAAGAAAAACAACGAAGTTTCTCTGGTATGTTTATACTAGCTTAATGTTTGTAAATTTGATTTTGAATCAGACTAGAGGCTTATATATATATATATACATAGATAACATTTACGCTCATATTCACCGCTAACCTAACTCAGCAATGAAACCTGGAGTTAAGTAACCGGCAGTCAACCCCAGGTTAGAACTTCAATTCATGGCTCTTTTTCGACCTCCAGTTACTTGACTCTGGGTTTACTGGTCGATTCGCATTGGTCAAAATAAACCCCGTGACTTCTGGCTGGAGCTACAATTTCTATATTCGCCTCGTGCCAGCTTGTTTTTAGCCACGAGTATTGCTACCTGTTTAAAATGAATGCCAACAGTATTTATTTTATGCAGTACAAAAAAGTTGGTGTTGGCTTTGATGAATCTGCACTTACATATAATAGAATGTAGGGAAACAAATGCTGTTAGTAGCACAAAAAAAAATAAAGCGTATATTGAAGTAACGCGGGAATTCAATGACACTGATGGAGTGGTGAATCCGTGAACACCACAACAGATCCGTCAGTGTTATTTAAATTTAAAAAAGAAAATGACAAAGAAAAGTATTGTTTTGCGGCAAGAAAACACAAACGTAAACACTCGAAAAATCGCTTACTGCGCATGTGCGGTTAAAACTAACCCGACTGTGACACTGGGTCAGGATTTTTTAACTTGAACCAGAGTTAAGTTATTAACTTGTGATGGTGAATAGCGTTTTCGGCGAAACCCAGGTTTCCTTCCTCTAACCAGCGGTCAGGTTAGCGGTGAATATGGGCGTTAATGGTTCAAGATCTCAAGATTCACATATTCAAGTATTTATTATTAGTAGTGGGAAATATTTTAATTTTCTTTCTGCTGTTGTAATGTTATTCTTGATTCATTTTCAGCCTCAAGTAAATAAAATCATATTCTAATAACAGTAAAAACTGATGCCTATGAGTTCATGTAAATTGAATAAATCTATAGTATGAGATTTGGATTAGTTAAGTGAATATAAACTTTCTATCTTTATTAAGATCCTTTATGTTAAGGAGCTGATGCATGTTATATCTATTAAAGCTCTAAAGACTTCACATTGGTGTGGTGGGGAAATTTAGAGAAAGGGGAACCAGCTCTAGTGTCATTCTTCTTGCTTGACCAAGATTCAAAATTGCTTGGCTCATCAGCAGTAAACCACTTGCTTTAAGAGTAAGTTATATTGACATTGTACTATAAAGCAACATGACTTCTACTGGTGATGGGCCTTGTAATTTTGAGCCTTGGTCAAGTGATGTGGACAATACCTGAGCTGGTATCCCTTTTCCAAACTATCTCACCGCCCTAATAGGAGGAATCTGTGTTTGACATATTGAATGTGTGGTGAATAGAACCCGTGACACTTGGTTCCATAGCCTATTAACATAATTACTAGAACTGATCACTTCTGTCCAGAGGCGGGTACTGGCTTATTTAGATACCTCTACAGTACTCCCCCACCAGTGAGTAGGTGGATAAGTGAACGATTTTTATTATGGCAAGCATGTGTATTGATGTTTTGGTGATGTGTCAAGTGAATCTGACAACTTTTTTTTAGTTTATTTATTTAATTATTTTTATTTATTTTTTTATTGCTGTTGCTGTGGGCAGATGGTGCCATGACAGTTCAGAAAGTTGGGCTTTCTTAATTCAGTCAAGGTCACCAATGTGGTGGATAGAACCCACAACGCTCAGCTCCGTAGCCTAGTAACATAACCACTTGACAAAAGTGATCACTTCCGTTCAGAGGCTGTTACTAGCTTTTTTAGATACCACTACAAATTTGCATCAAGCCCCTGTACAGGGTGGGTCTTCAGTAACATCGAGACTCGAACCTGTGATACACCATCCACAGATTCATGACCATTTGTTGCTTTGAAGAGCCATGTTAATATTAATCCTACTTTGATTGCTAGAAGCTGAAGTAAAGGTTTTTACTTAATTGGTGAAATAACTCAGTATATTTCACTCCCTGCAGTCTTTTATTTTGAATTTATTTCAGCCAGTGACTATTTTGTTTTGAGCATTAGGATCATACAATGATGAACATAACTAGGTTTGAAATTTTATTTCTAGATAACAGAAGTTTGGGAACTAATGATTTTACAATTGTTACCATTAGTCATCTGTTCAGTGAAAATTTTAAAAATATATTCCCTTTATATAATTAGAATGCAAACTTTGTGAAAGAATAACCTAATTAGAGAAACTATTCCCTTTTATACATCTCAATGATTACATATATATATTTAATTTTTTATGTCAAACATTTTACTCATCAGCTAAATTTTCCATAAATGTATGCTTAAAACTTTTAAGTATAATTGAGTGATAATGCATTTTGTGCATCAATCGGCTTGAAGTTTTCACAAATATTGTGCTTTTAACAAGCATGATTAATATTTAAAAGTATATGTCAAATTAAATAATATAATTCATCTATCTCAATTTCTTCCAAGGACTTCAGTGTATAAAGTTTAAGTTTTAAAATGTACTCTAAGTTATGTGTAATTTAAATTTTTCAGTGACAAAATGAATGCAGTTTTAAAAATTAGCCACATAATTAGCTTAAGACCTGTTAATATTTTCCTATTTTTAACTTTTTATTGATTATTCATATGTTAATAATAAATCATTAAAAGATGTTGTAATAATGAATTTTTATCACTTATTGGCATTTTAAAATTTCTTACAAGGTTTTTGCAAGATAAGTTGTGTAAGGGCTGAGTTATATTTACTTGAATTATTGATGAAAGAGGTTTGTTGAAATTAATGGTTAATTCTCATTTTTTATAAACATTAAAATATTTAAAAATAAGGCCTTTTCTTTCTAATTAATAGACAACACTGTTTTAATATATTAATGCACATATTTTCCCAATATAGGAATTCATAGTTGTTTTTCTTTTAACTTATCGTATTGTAAATTATATTTTTTATAGGATTGTAAGTACACTTATTTAATCATACATGAATTTTATTTTTAGCTGGCAGTCGAGAAGATGTTTTCATGTTTTGCAACCAATTACAAGATTCTGTTCAAAGCATGAATGATGTAATGTCCGCTAATCAGTCTCACTCTTTATCAATAAGTATTACAGAGGTATTTGTATATTAATATAAATTATTTTTATTCATGCTGTATCTATTAAACATTTTGAAATTTAGTTTTGTTTTTGTTATAAAATTGCTTATTTTATACATATATTGTAACCAGTATTTAATTGAATGTTCAGCTGGTTAAATTTCCTTCTTAATCCTTTCAGATTTTTTTCTGTTTTTCTTATAGAATAAGGTCACTGCCCTATTAGCATCACTAAAGCCAAATTGGCGCCATGCAAATCATGCAATTTTCCTTCAAAATCTGACTGGTCTTTTTCCATATGAAGCATGTTAGAATCTTTTTATTATTATATCATGGCGTGATTTGTGTGGTACTAATTTGGCTGTGGTGATGCTAATACATAAGTGCTGAAATAAATATCTTGATAGTGCTTGTAGAATTTTTCTTTTTAAAACATTTGCATCAGCAGATTTTGTAAACTTCATATGATTTCTTTTTAACTCGAAATAATTTTAAAATGAATAAGGTTTGGTTGTTAAAACATAATTTATATTCTAGTCTTAATACCTAAAAATTTTCATTTCATTGTAATATCATTATGAGAGTCATTTAAAAAAAAATCAATAACAACATTGATTTCCTTATAGGTATTGTAATCATAATCAAACTTATGCTATTTTCCTTTTCTTATTTCAATGAAAATATAAAACTTCAAATTCTTTTAATTACATCTACCTTATAGAAATATATATACAACTGTCGATAAGTGATTTTAAGATTTGAAAATTCATTAGAACATTTTGATTTGCTAAAATCTTTATTTCAACTAATTAATAAATATATTGTAATGTTGGCAGTGTTACATCTAATGTTAATTTGTATTTATATAAAATTGTCTATTGCTTCCTCATTGTTTGATTCTGAAATATCTTTTAATTTTACTTTCAGTTCCATGGTTACAGTAAAAGATTCATGTATATATTTTTTTATTTTTATAGCCCAAAGCTGTGAAAAAACATTCTCTGATTACATTGGGCAATAAAAAAAACAAAGAAGAATGGTTGATAGCTCCTCGTTCAACTCTGCAGAAATCAGTTTCAACCCCTTCTATTGTAGCTGCTCAAGAGATACAAGAAATTGGTATGTCACTTTTCTTTATTTTGTTATAAGTAGAAAAAGTTAAATTACACTGTTTGCTAAATATTTCATTTGGTTTTTTATGTGTTTCAAGTACTTGTAGTTTTTTTTTTCAAGAACTTTTTAATATTGTAAGTGCATCTGAAGCATTCATTTCTATTTGAATTAATTATTCAATGTATTAAATGCGCCAATTATATATAACTGCTTGATTTATTGTTTTAATACAAATTTGAAGTACTGCACTTAATCAAAGCCTAAAAGTTTTATAGAATAAAAGTCATCCAGAAAATGAAGTTCATTTAGTTATAAAAAGGAAAAACTGAATATTTATTGGGTGGGGAGGAAACAATTCTGTGTCACATAAATAAAGCTTCCCTGATTTCTCTACATAATTACTTGACTTTTGTTTAAATATTTGTTATACCTACTGCCAAGCTTCAGAATCCCCATGTTACGCAGCCAGTTCATTAAGCTCTGTGTTTACTGCAATCAAACAAGACAAAGGTATATGATCTGGAACTTATTCTTACACTCTCTTCCCTGAACTGTGGAAAAAGATGGCAAGAGTTTATGGGCTGTCAACTTTTCATCACTCTTCCAAAATGTTTAAGCATGAGTTAATATGCCAAATGTTTAAATTTTGGAAATGATTATGTATGAAAAGTAAAGGAAACTTCAAAGTATGTAACAGAATTGTTTTTTCCAATAAATATTGTTTTTATGACTAAAGAGTTTTTATTTTTCTGGGTGACCTCCTTATTTGAATGAATGAAATTGGTGTTTTTCAAACCTTGATAAAAACCTTCAAAGAATGAATTATTGCCATAAATTCCAGTTTCTATTTCAAAATTTTTAAGTTAGGTTTGGAATACTTAGCCTTAAAATTATTGAACTTAAAAATTGAAAAACCTTTAATCTTTTTAAATTTCTGACAATTGGTTATTTGTTTACATGTTATTGTAATAAAATATAACTAAATGGATAAATGATTTTTTTACTCATCAGCATAAATTTTCTTGTATATAGGTCAAAAGAATGTATTAATATTGATATGAATATTATCAAATAATTTTATTTGTTATTATGTAACTTGTTTTTTTATATCTATTTTGAATGTAGTGATTGAGATGGTAATTTAGAACATTTATATTTTACTGTGATTGTGAGGAATGTTATTTTGTTTTTAAATGTGAAATTGATTTTGTTCTATGGTTTTATTAATTTTCCTTTTATTTTTACAGCTCATAGAAGAGATGGTCGAGACAGGTAACAATTTCTGAGACATTATTTACTTTTAACTTCATTTATGTTTGAGTACAGATAAATGTTTAAGTTTTAGATTTCATGTCTATATTTCTAGCATTTTCCCCCCCTTTAGATTCTTATTTGTTTCAGCACGCTTTTTCTAAATAAAAAAAAAAAATTGGGTATCAACTTTGTGTGAAATTAAAACATTTTCACAATTTATAGAAATCCTTTGCACATCCTTCTTTTAATTTACTTGTTTTTTATCTACTGAGTATTGAAATTTAGAATAATTTGTTATTGTATTTTAGGTTATTTCATTTTATTTCATTATTGTTTTGTTTTTGTGCATGATTTTTTTTACCATTTTCTTGCATGATATTCTTAGTTCATTTGGAAGGAATCGTTTCTCATTTCAAAATGTTAGAAATTCATGCATTGAGATTATGCATGAAGATGACGAAGAGCATGAAGATGTAAATAGTAAAAGATTGAGTACCTTTTCATTAGCTGGTTTGTTTCGAGAGTAAGCATTTTTTCCACTTTTACTTCAAATTATATTTGTTTTCATCTTTTATATTATCCAAGGTGTTTGTTCCTTGATATTTTATGCCAGTTATTTTTGCTTTTATTGTTTTGGTATGGATTTTTAAATCTGATTTATACATGCAAAAATTTTCTATTTAATTTTGACCTGCAGCCGATTAAAAAATCTAACATGTTTCATTATTTAGTTTAAAGTGATCAATAGTATTAAATTTATCAGATGGATGTTAAATACATTTTTGTTTCTCTAGAAACCTTTTGAAAACTGGGGGTCAAGATGGAGAAGATGACAAACCTTTCAGCAAGAGAAAGAAAAGAGGCAGTTTATTTTTTCGAAAGAAAAAGGTATTGAAATCATATCCAATTAAAATGTATCTTGGATGCATTGAGTGTTAAAGGTTCAAAATTAAACATAATAAATTCTCTATTTATAAATTCTTATGCAAAACTTAAAGTTGTGGAGTAAAACTATTTTATTTCGTTTGAATTCCTTGAAATCTTTTTAACTATGATTTCTAAATATATTCTCATTACATTGTGAGTAAGAAAGTATTTAAAATTTGTGTGTGTTTGTGGCGTGCTTCTTAACAAAATTTTTAGCATAGATGTATAATTTAATTCGAATTATTTGTTTGTTAGTTGTATAAAATTCTATACATGTATGTTTTATCTTGACATCATGTACAAGCATGTTCTTTATTTTTTAAAAATATTCTTAATGAACTCTGTTTCTATTTTCATAATTATCCTTGTTTTTTTAATATACTTATGCTATGTATTCAAAAACATAAAATTGTATAAGTCTCACTACATCTCTTTAAATTAATATCATTTGTAAGTAAACGAAAAGAAAAATGGATTATAGTTTTGTGAAAACTAAACATACTAAATAAATATATGTTCATATTACAATGTGATGCTCTAAGCACTATGAATAAACTTAATTGTATATATTGTTACGTAGATCCGAGGGTTCAAGGATTTTATGCAAAAACAATCACGAAGAAAAAATAATCAGTTCTTTAAGAGCGATGCGAATTTATTATCGAAAATCCAATCCTTTCAATACAGGATTCATCGGCAATATTCACAGTGTAAATATCCGAAGGTCTTCACACCTTCAAAAGCAATCAAACACAATAACAGTGTTTAAAAATACATGCAAGTAAAGATTGTTCACAAGCACAGCTGAGCTAATCTCTAGTCAAAACAATGTTCACTACTCGCTGGCTTAATCAAAACTCTCCGCCGTACCGGCGAGCATCCTTTTTATATGCGCAACAGAAACTTCTAGAAGTATAACCGCTCGTGTCATTGAACGTGACACTAGTGGAGAGATCTACTACTTTCTAGAAGATTCCAGAGGGTTCCGAACTCGCCAATGACGCCAAATGGACCGCCAACCTGGTCGCTAAAAATGATGCCAACTTGGCTCTACCGCCAAGATTTTGCCAAGTTCTCATTCAATCGCCATTATAACGTAAGGGGCGGCACTGCTTGTGAATAGTACAATTTTAACATGAAATAAATATAACATAGAGTAATATAAATGCATTAAACACTCAAATACAAATTATTTACACTATTTACACAAAATTCGTAACAATATAGTTGGACCTGCATTCTGCAAACTTGTTTTACAAATTCCTCTATTTAGTGAACTTTTTCCTGGATCCAAGAACAGAAGAATATTGAAAAATGAATTTCCATTAAACAAATTTCCCACATAATGAACTTCTTTTTGAGATTTAGCTACTTTGCTAAATAATGTCTGACTGTCGTAAAATTAAGATACAATAAAGGTTCTACATAGGGGAAAGCAGATATATACAAGAACATTAATGATCATTAAATTTATTAAATATATATTACTATTATAAGGATTAAAAAAGGATATTAAGATTAATATGGAAAATTTTATGTTTTATGCTTTTGAATATTAATTTGCAAGTTTAAGGTAGGAAAATAAGGTACTTTTTTTTCTGTAATGACCTTTGACACTTTTAAGCATAGGTTCAATTCAGCTTAAAGAAATTTATTTCTAGATGTTCAAATCAGGCATAAAAATCACACTGTCTTAATCATATCTAAATAATAGCTCATGAAGCTTACTAGGAATGTGAAAATAAGTGTCATCTTTAATTTCTGAAGGGGTGTGAAATATGCAGCTGTGTTTTGGAAAAAAAATCATTTGGAGGAGTAATGTTAGCAATTGTGGAAAGGTTATTTGATTTTGTTCAGTTAGCTTGGAGAAATCTTGCCAAGTAGATTTTTTTAACAATAATATACAAATAAAAAATGCTTATTGTTTGTTACAAATTTTACCAAGTTACTACTAGGCTCATATGCAAAGATCAAGAAATAGTTGCAATTGACAATGACTATTAGCAACATTTGGCAACTTCACCTATACCCTTCTGACTGAACATGCCTGGGTGGTTTTTACCTATCATTTTTTATAAAAAGAAAGTAGAGATGTTTATTTAATAAATGAAAATAAATTGTGTTTATGAAGATTTTTTTTCATTTGATATTTCAGAACAAAGATAAGGACAGCAAAAAGAATTCATCTCATCAATTTGTATCCATATGTTATAGCACTGCCGCAACTTGTGATGTATGTAGTAGAGGCTTAGCCAATAAATCTGCTTTGAAATGTGAAAGTGAGTTGAATTTTTTTTGTTTAATCTTTAATCTTGTATCATTTTTTCTAAACTATGTTTTTCCCAAAATTTAGTATTTTTTTTAAATTTATGCTACATATTACTATGGCTTGTTTATTTTTTGGCCAGATAATTAATATTAATATTTACCGTAGATTAATGAATTGGTCTTAAAGCTTGGTTATTTTATAATTTTAAATATTCAATGAAGATTCATCTAGATTGAAATTTAACATTTATGTTTATAGGAGTGGATATAAAAATTTATGTGCCTTAGGCCAAGTATTAATTCTGTTAAAATTAAAGATGTATTTTAAATAAAAATTGAACCAAAACTAATTAAAACTGATAGATTTTTAATTTTGAATGTTCTTTTGGCTCTTTCATCTTGATCATGTTGCTCTGACTGCTGCAACCTTAGACCATGGCTTAAGTTTCCCTGTAGGTTCTTAAGTTTGTTGCAATTACTATAATCTTTTTAACACAATACTTGGTTTTTCATGACTGAAGGCACAATTTGTGAATCTTTACAAATATGCTGTAAATAATTATTTTAAAGTGCTTATATTAGTACATATGAAGGTTTTAACAAGAAATTGTCTGTTGTTGCTAATGCCACCTGTTTGCCAGTCAGCTTGAAGCCCTCAAAATTCATCCATTATACGCTTGTCATTATCCATAGCGCTGAGTACCATACAAGGGACAGTATATGATTTGGCTTGGTTTCAAGCCAATTTTGAAGAATACCCTGGAGGTTGTCTGGGGTCTCCCACCTCACTTCCCCTCCCACCAACTTAACGAGATGATTTGTGGCTCAGTGGCTATTTAGAGTGCCCCCATGCTGTACAGTATTATATTTTTACAAACATCGATGCCTTTTTTTATTCGAACCCAGGCTCTACAACACGGCAGTCAATGTCACTAACTACTACAGTGGTGGCCAAAATTGTAGACACTTTTTAAAATTGTTATGTTTTTAAGTTTGTATGCTTATAGAAAATTTTGCATTGCACAAAATGCAAAGTATTTTATATCATTTTAAAGAGAATTTAATACTGAATTCTATACAAAAAAGAAAATTCAAATATTTCCAACGCAAAAAAGGTTATGCGGCAATAATTGTCGATATACATTAGGTATTGATACAGTAGTGAGTTATCAGAGCTTAGTGAGGTTGCCTTAATTCTTTATTTCACCTTTACATCAATGCTTCATTGAGCTGAAAATAGTTTTAAGCTCTTCCTTCATTATTACATGATGTCAGGAAACAATTATATCCTCAATTAGTTTCCTTTTATTTCATGGATACTTCATTCAGACTAGAGTTTCCAAACGGTGACACAAGTTTTGATAGGTTTGAGGTCAGGACTGTTTCCTGGCCAAGACAACAACTCAATGATCTTAGAATGGTACCAGTTTTTCAATTACTTTACTGTGTGGCAAGGAGCAGAATCTTCCTGAAAAATAAATGAAGCATTGTTGGTAAATAGATCCCTTATGGAAAGCAGAAATTTGGGTTCTAGAATGATGTCAATGTATTTTATGACATTCAATGTCCCATCAATGATATGAAGGTGACCAATACCATCTACTGATATGCATGACTAAATGATAAAACTGTGTGGGTACTTCACAGTTGCCTGGATGCAGTCGGGATGTAACATTTCTGCTATTCCTCATCTTGCATATTTTAGGCTATCACTACCGAATAATGATATTTTAGTTTTGTCCTCTATATAACTTGTGACCAATAATAATTTGTCCAATTAATGTGTTCCACTGCTCACTGTAGTCCCTTTTAGCACAGCTGCAAATTGAGTTATGGCTTTTTTTTGTGGAATTCTACCTTTTTAGCCTTACATCTACTAATCTACTTATTGTTTTTGAACTGACAGGAACTTCAGCATCACTCAGATCACTTTTGATGGATGTCCATAAAATTCTTTTATCACTGAAATATAGTATTTTTATTCTTCTATCCTCAACAGATATGGTGCACCCTTTTCGGTCTTTTTCTGCTTTTTTTTTTTTTATTAAATTTGTCTCCTGACATCTTAAACAAAACTTTCAGTCTCCAGTTGTAGTCACTGAACTACCCACCTGTTATGTAATTTTAACATAGGAAATACCACTTTCTCGTCACATATGTGTGTAATCAACTCTTTTATTTGATGTCATAAAATGACTAAATATTATTATCCTGGGCAGAAAACAGTCCTGACCTCAATCCTATCGGAATCTTGTACCACCGTTTGGAAATTCTTGTTCGAATGAGGTATCCATGAAATAAAAAGAAACTAATTGAGGATATAATTGTTTCCTGCATCATGTAATAACAAAGGAAGAGCTTGAAACTATTTTCAGCTCAATGAAACATTGATGTAAAGCTGAAATAAAGAATTAAGGCAACCTCACTAAGCTCTGATAACTCACTGCTATATCAGTATCTAATGTATATCGACAGTTATTGCAGCATAATCTTTTTTGCATTGCAAATACTTGAATTTTTTTTTTTGTATTGAATTCAGTTTTAAGTTCTCTTTAAAATGGTATAAAATACTTTGCATTTTGTGGAACGTAAAATTTGTTATAAGCATACAAACTTAAAAAAACATAATTTTAAAAAATTGTCTAAAATGCATAATTCTATGAAGACTCATCCCTTCCAAAGCATTAAGCAAGCAGGCATCAAAGAAATAATTATTCAAAAGTCTTAGCATTAGGCACTGAAATGGCAAGGGTCATAACTGCCTCAACTGCTGGATAATTTCTGCCTGCGGAATGAACTAGTACATGGAACTTTGAATTTCTCATCATTATATTTTAAGATAAGCATTTTTGATTGGGGCTTTTTAACTTGGTATACTTAAAAAAAGATTGCATTTTTTTTAGATTGTTTTTTTAATGATATTGAACTATTCTATCTTACATCATGTTTTTTTAATGATATTGAACTATTCTATCTTACATCAATGTTTAATTAATTGAAAATTAGATGTGTTTCAGAACTTATAACTTATTTTTAAAACTTCTATTCCTTATAAGGTGTTGGGATCAAATGTAATTATAAGAGTTTTTCAATAACTCCAAACAATATTTTATATCATTAATAGTTTAAAATTATCTAATCTTAAGTATTTCAATTACAAGGGTGGATATAAAAAAGGTTACAAGTCAAATAAAAAAAATATTTATTAACAATAGACAAAAAATACAAAAAGGAATTTAGAAGCATACATGCCTATCACTTTTCGACACAAGTTTATGTAGGCATTTATTAGAATGCAGAACCAACTTGTTTAACCCATCTTAGTAGAAATCAGGTCCCTGTCCATTGAGGCAGGTCTTGGCGGATGTTTTCACAGCATTGTCTTTGAATATTGCAGCACATCAGAAATGATATGCTGCACACTACCATAGCTCAGACCCAGTTCTGATGAGATTTTACTCAGAGTTACCCGTCGATCATTTTGAATCATTTCTGCAATTCCTGCCATGGGGATTTCTGTTGTTGAAGAACTTGTCCAGCCACTCCTTGCCATATTGTAGTTTTCGACATTTTGTTTGCCTGATTGAAGAAAGTGACCCACTTTCACTACATGTCTGCTCATTGCAAGTACAGACACATTCTTTGCCCATGAAAATCATTGCGGCTTGCACTTCCAAATGAGACCAATTTCCTAAGTGTCTTGCCATTTCAATCATCCTGAACCATCTGGGAACTTTTACTACCTACTTGCAAATCTGCTGTATGACAAATAGCACCATTTGTCTGCACTTTGGGGGAAAAATTTCTCTACAATATGTAGTTTTCAAATGCTGCAGCTTGCAACCTTTTGGGGGGGAGGGGGATCCACCTGTGTATAAATGAATAAGTTTAAGCTCTTGGCTTTCATTAATAATATAGATCATGCCAAATGACTAATATATTCAAGATTTCTGAGTGAAATGTTTTGTAGCACATGTTGGAGGCACATAAAAATTTATTGGAGCTATAATTATCTTGGATATTAATTTTTTCATTCTATTTATTGCTTGCTCTGTATATTCCATTTTATGGATTTGAAATAAATAAGCATTTGATGTAAATATCAGATTTAAAAAAATATATTAAAGTAAAATATTTATCAGTATGTAATTCTTTTGTAGTACTATAAAAAAAATTTTCCTTGAAAATTAAATAGAAAAGTACTTTTAAAAGTGTGCTAATGATATTTCTAACTTACAGAAACAAATTGTAATATTAAATAATATATATAAACTAGAACATAAATGGAAACATTCCTGTTTATCATCAAAATTTTTAAAATGAAATGTACAAACTTTTCAAGTTTTTTACATATGTATTTTCTTTTCAGATTGTTCTGTGACAGTTCATGACAGCTCTTGTAAAGATCATGTTCCACATTGTATTCAGTCAAAGGCAAGTCCTTATCTTACACTTGTTTTGTCCTTGTATCTTTTATATAAATTTAAATTGACAATGTGATTTTTTAAGCTTAAAAAGAATTCTGTTGTATTTTAAAAAGAATTGTTTGTTAAACTTTCTCTTAAAAAAGAACCTTTACTATTTTTGACTAAATTAAAGTTGGTTTTTTTAATTCAATTATAAAAAAAATAAATAAGAAAATTTCTACATACCGTAAAATCCGGTGTATAACGCACACCCAGATTTTCTAGCTGCATTTTTTAATTTTTAGGAATATTCGTCGTATAACGCACATCCCCATTTTTACAAAACAAGAAATGTTCTTGTATGATACTGGTATGTTTTTAAGCCATTTATTCGGGGTATTATCCCAGGATTTTGAAAAAATGGTATAATTGAATAAGAAACCTTTAATTTCATTGGGTATGTCATTTCGTTCAAATTAACAGTATTCCGATTTATGTAGAAGTCTAATTTTTCTTATGCTAATCTCTTTTTTTTTATTTTTGAAACTATCATTTTTTTTATACCCGGCGTATAACACGCCCCTGTAAATTTCAATCTCATTTTTTGTGTTAAAAGTGCGCATTATACACCGGATTTTACGGTATGTATTTTGTGTGTACCTGAAAACGAAATTTTAAGTGATACTATATATTGTTATAAAAAATTTAAGTTGAAAATAGGTATTTGAATATTTTTTTTCTTGTTATTCATATTAACATTATTTTATGATAACTTGCTTTATTGGGCAAAACATTTATGAAATTTTGATTTTATAATTGTATTTTTTTATACATTTTCTTATAGGTTGCTTCATCCACTACAGAAAAAGAAGCCAATACCTCTTTACTCATACCATCTGGTTAGTTCTTTATTTTGAATTTGTTTTGGATGTATTGAATAGTTCAAAATAATTTGAAAAGGCTGAAATTCTTTCCATTAGACCTTTTCTTTTTTAGTTTGTTTTGAAATGTATGAAGCTAATGTTTTATTGCTATTTTTTATTTTAAATTTCTAATTTAGTTTTGCTTTGGTTGTTTTCAGTTATATGAAAATAAATGATCTAATTAATTGTGTTGAATTCTTAAAATTTAATGATGCAATAAAACAGTTTGCAGCAGAATATTGTACAAATTAGCTCTGTAAAAAGTCGCTGGAATGCTTAAAAAGTAGCATTAATGTGTCAACTATTTTTTCACTGCTTTTTAAATTTTCTCATGTTAAGATTAAGTTTTGAGTGTTTTTTTATAGTCTAATTTGCTAAATATATATTTTTAATTATTTTATGAAAGGAAAGCAGTAAATGTGTGGTCATTAAATACTATCAAATCCATAAAGTATACAAACACTTCTAATTGTATTAAAATATTGTTTAAAATATATTTAGATTTTTTCCCCCTTTTTTTCATTTTAGAATTGTTTTTGTTAATTTAACATGCATTTTAAAATTTTTAAAGCTAAAACAGGTATAGTTAATGTATCTAAATATTAATTGTATAAGTTAGCTTAACTTTAATTATTTAAACAGGCATACTTAACAAATAGATGCATTATTTTTAAAATAATGCTAACTTTTATTTTTTTCACTTATTTGATGTGAATTTTGTTTAATTTTATGTTTTCAATGTTTTGCTTTTTTAATATTTTCTTTAATTTACTTTTTGCATGTTAACACTTTCTTTTTGCATGTTTATTATTTAACCATTACTATTGCAGGAAGTGTTCGTTATCCTTCTCGCTATCGTCATCTTGTAGGAGTTCCAACTCTAACACATAGTCAGAGCTTAATTTATTTAGGTAATAAAAAGCTAATCAAGCTGCAAAATATGACATTGCATTTAAAAAACAACATAAAAATTTAGTTTAAATTTTTAAAAAATGTATTATGGGTTGCAATTAATAGTTTAATATTCTTGAATAATGCATAATATGTCTTTGTATGAGGTAATATACACTCTGAAACAATGATACACCAAGAAGGAATTGTGATTTTAACAAAACTTTGTATGTAAATATCTTTTGATCCAGTGTACAAATGATTTAAATTTTGACAGCCACACACATAATGAACAAAAGGCCTATCTTCATATTATTACTATTATTATAACAGAATTTTAATTTGTACCTCTATATGACACTATATAATGTTTAGATTATCTTCAAATCAATGCCATGATACCTTAGTTATCTTATAAATTTATATAAAAAAAATTTTTACTGGAAAATCACACATAAAATTACAAAAAATATCAAGTTACATTTAAAATACTTGAAATCAATAACAAATGTCCAAAAAGGGAGAAATTCTAGCTCTCAATAATTGAAATTAAATCAATAAGATTTCTTCCATCTTACTTTACAAATTCATACATATAGTAACTAAAATTTGATTGACAAGTTTGATTTCTTGTGTTCATTTTGACCATATCAGTGCTATGAATATATTTTTACATACAATGAGCATTTGTCATCTTGAAAGAATATCTGTATAAGTGAGCTAAAGGGAACAAAATTACCAAATTGAAGTATAACTAAACACTTGGGGTTTAGCTTTATGCTGCCATTTAACTGTATTTGCAAACATGATGGAACCATGATAGAAAACAGCATCTAGTGAGCAAAATCGATCTAGTGAAATAATAGAACATGTGGATAAAGAGCTCTTGTTTGTTTATAAAATGCCTTTGAGTATATGTCTACTTGATTCAAAGATGTGCTAGTCATAGCTGATATGCACTTTTAAATTTGAGCATAGCAAAAAGTAAAGGTTCACACTTGTGCTGGCATCAATTTCCTCTTCCCTCCCATCTCTGAGGACTTTGAGCCCTTGTAACTGGGACATTAGGGAGCATGAGAACCATTGATTGGCAACTTGGAGAGTGAGGTCTGAATTCATCACGCTTGTTACATCCAATTACCCTCACCCATGCTCATCAACAAAAAAGTTTGTTGTAAGGCTGGGCTCACATTTAACAGAAATCTTACTGGATGGAATGTAATTGACTTTCACAATAACCTCTGCTCTTAATTGAGTTCTGATAACCAGTAAAGATATTTGGAGGTATACAAAACAGCTTTAATGTTGCATCTCATGTCAGAACAGTTGACAAAAGTTCCACCTGTTCTCTTTACTAGATGCAGGACCATTTCAACATTGGAACAAAGGAAGATTGCTAAATCTCTAATAGAGCACTTTAGGAATGTGATGAATAGATGTTTTCCACGGTCCTTTTCAAATCTTGTTCTGATTCAATTGAAGAAAATTTAGGCAAATACTTCTGCCAGCTGCTTTGCTAAGTTGACAAGTCAGTGCCTAGCTATTTAATTACCTGCACATTGTCCAAAGTAGGATCTGTATTTTACTAATTGTTATGAGCACTGAGTGGCTAAACTATTATGACTGATCCTTCAGTAACTATCCACTACTCCAATATTGTCCTGACACTACTGGACCAATTTTTGCCCTTAGTATTGCATGGATTCTTCTTGGCATGTTAGGTGGGATGAGGAATTTGAGACCCTATCGGGTGAATGATTGATTGAATATTAACGTCGCACTGTTCAGCTACACGAGGGCTTTTGGTGACAGACCACGTAATTTTGAGCCATGGTCAAGTGACGTGGATGACACCTGAGCTGGCACTCCCCTCTCCTAACTACTACACCAACAGGAGGACATTTCAGCTCTCGACAGATTTAACGTGCATCGCTGGCCTACACGGTGGGTCTTTTAGTGGTACTGGGCTCGAACCCGTGACAAAACAAGCCACAGTCCGATACCTATACCACTTGGCTACCGCGGCCGTCCCTATCAGGTGAAATGCACTTACCAATGCCTTCAGATTAGATGGTACTGGATCCAGCTGCAGATACCCCATTTGATCTCATTCTACAGATTTTCAATTGGGTTGAGATCTGCTGACTATGCATGCCTACTAAGCAAGGTAGTTTCCATCATGCTCTTGAGCCACTCGGGGACAATATCAGCTGTATAACAAGGAGCATTGTCATACTAAAAGTATCCTATCTCTGGCAGGGTACTTTATTAATATAAAAGGATTACTTAATTTGCAATAACACTTTTATACCTTTGGGCATTTAGACCTTCTTCCGTCGCCCAACCGGTATAGTGGTTAGCGAGGCTGACTGCAGTGCCATAGGGACTGGGTTTGAATCTCGGCAAAGACATGGATGTTTGTAAATGTATAGTGCCTTTGCGGCATGGGGGTACTCTAAATAGCCATCAAGTCGCAAGTCCTCTCGTGTGGTTGGTGGAAGGGGTAGAGAGGTGGTAGGCGCCTGACCACTCCCAGGTGTCCTCCCTCAAAATTGGGGTGGAAATGAGCCAAATCGTACTGTCGCCTGTATGGAGCTCAAAGCTACGGCTAACAATAGGAGTCACTTACCCTTTGCCATGATGAATTTAGTGGGCCTCGATCTGGCCCTTACTGATCAGGTGGCATTAGTAACAACAACAGACCTTCTTCCACAGAAACCAAGGAACTCATCCAATGACAAAAATCATACCCCTAAGCATAATATTGCCTCCACGAGCTTGAAGAGTGGTGGCAATGCAGATGGGGATCATACTTTCATTCTGTTTTCATCATATTTGCACTCTACCATCTACATGGTGCAATGAAATCGTGATTCATCAGACAACATGAACAATTTCCAGTCATCTTTAGTCAAAACCTTGTGCTCCTTTTCGAACTGGAGGCATCTATTCTTCTTCAAGACCAACGGTAAAGGTTTTCAAACAGGTTATTGTTTACCATAGCCTATACAGTGTAATATCCAGAGAACAGTTTATTCAGAATTGTTTGCAGTTCCTTGATTTAGATTCCTCACAATTTGAAGTATGGTTATTCTCTTCTGTTGGATTGGGCAACTTTTGAAATTCTCCTCTCTGAGCAAACTTTCAGTGCCCTGTGACAGCCACAAGCTTGACATTGAGATTCAGTTTACTGCTCGAAATTCCACTCTCTGTAAACATTAATAACTGTTGCCTTCGAATGCTTAACAAATGCTGCCATTTTTTCTGATACTCGTTCCAATGCTTTGAGCACCTACAATAATCCTTCATTCAAACAGAACTAAATCATGATTTTTCTGTTTCTTCACAAACAACATAATGCAACTGATCCTTCACTATTCCTACATTCCCTATTAATAGCTATCTCTCCCTCTAGTGGCTACTGTGTGAAGTTATAGCTGATCTCAGTGCAAGTGTCTAGTAGTCATAATATCAGTCACTCAGTGTATGTTACTGATTGCTTCTAAATAAAACATTGAATTTCTATGATTTTTTACATTAAAAAATTGTTTACATATGAATAACATACAATTGTGTATTTATTTATTTGAATTAACTCCTTCTTTGTGTGTCAATTTTTTAGTCTTGGAGTGTATTCTATTGTACATTTATAAAAAAAAATTATGAAAATAGTTACAAAATTCACTCATAGTATATATACCAAATAATTCATTATTTGTGGTTTATTTATATTAGTAAATAAATTGATTTCTTGGTTACATATAAAAACTGTATTTCATATGTATTCCCCATTTGCTATTGATATAAATTTTAATTGATTAACCAAGATTTAAGAAGCGCTTACTTGAAAAAGTCACCTGTAGCTACTATTTTATTATAATGTAAATTTAATTCATAAAATAAAATTCTATAAAAAAAATGGTTTTCATGATAAATTTTTCAAGAAGTTTGCTACTAATATTTTATTTATTAATCATTTTGAAAAATTACATCTCGGTAAGATTGTGCTTCTACGTAATCAAAAGTTTCACTGGACTTTTATATAGCTGTCTTAATCTTGAATACCTATCAAATAATAAGGATGATATATAATTGATCACACATTTTTGAAACTTCTGCATTACAACATATGCGAACTTTAAAATTCAGTACTCCTTCTGTTTGCTTTATAGTATTCACTTTAAAACATACTTGAGTTACTAGAGCAAAGACATGATGTTTTATGGGAAAATATTAATTCAGAGTTTTCCTAATATAATTTATTTCATAATCACACACATACTTATCTCTGCAGTTGTCTAGAGTGGTAAAAAGTTTGCAGAATGTAAGTACATCAATATAAATAACTACTGTAAAACATTCACATAGCAAATATCTTTAAAGTAATTTCAAATGAATAACTTTCCCAGTTAATGAGTTTTCTATCACAAATAAGCCCCATAAGGTTTCAAGTCCTCAATTAAGAGCTTTTTCTCCATTGTATACTGGGAAATGTAGAATGGTTATTTATTTTTAAAAGTTTTTCATAGCTTTGTACGTAGTTTCTATTTCCAGGCTGTTTGGGAAGATCAAATTATCCACTTAAATGAAAAATTTTTACCTGAATCTGTTGCATAATAAATGGAAAAATCTAGTATTTCTTAAGCTTTTTGAAATGGGACATTATTTCTTTCTATTCTAAGTACTAATTCTATTGGAACATGCTACTTGTGCTGTGATTTAAAGAACCTTAGTACTAGAATTTTTTTTTAATTTCTTAAAAATCTGAAACATGAAAAGTAAATATATTTACGTGAAAATTAAAATCTTTGAATGTATTATTCAAGTAATATGAAAAATTTAAAGTGATGCCTAAAATAACTATTTTACTGAATTATTTGGAAGCATTTAAATTTCAACCTTCAAATATAAAGTAATTCTTGAAGGAGAATCATTTAGCATCCCATTGTGGGCTTTAAGTTTATTTACTTAGGGCCAACTATTTTAAAAATCCAACTTAGTTTTCATTGGGCTGTATATAGTTTTTCATGTTCCACAAATTGCAAATTATACATAATGTATCCAAATTAATGTTTTTCATAAGCTGGGTTTATTTTATTCATGATTAATTCTGATTTAAATTTTGCTCATTAAGTTCATTTAACTTTTGTATTGCATGAGAATATTCTACACTAAATAACATCATTTTTTTAAAATGATTTTTTTTAGGAAAACATTCTCAGCCAAGTAAGGAGAAAAAGTCATCGCTCACAGATTCATCAAAAATAAATGTAAGTCTTACTCTTTTTAAATGGGGGAAATCTTCATACGAAATGTAAAAAAAAAAAATTTTTTAAGTATTTTAAGACACATATTTATAAAATGACATTGTATTAGTATTGTGTATTTTCTATGTCTATTTTTAAAAACAAATTTACTAAAAATGTTGATTATTATATTGTGTGTACTCAGTAATAGTATGCAATTATGTAAATGAATATTAGAGTGAATATTTTATGCTAATTGTTATTCTGGAAAAACTTTTATTATGAGTATCTAAACTGAGTACATATTGTTTGTTTTGATTAAAGAAAAGTATATGTATATGGGGACAGGAGAATTGCTGTAAAATGTTTCATATCCAATACTATAAACATACTAAAAATACAGAGTGAACCAAAAGTTCATTTGAACTTTAAAAAAGGAAGAGAAGATGAGATAAAGAAACAAGACAGTAATAGAAGAGAAATAAAAAGAAAGAAATGATGATAAAGTGCAGTTTTTGCAAGAAAGTCCGATTTTTTTTTTTAGGGGCAAAAACATTTTTAGTTAAAAATATCACTCATAGAGGGTGCTGACAACCCAAAACACAATGCACAGAACAACAATATGCTCAATTAATTTATTATTTTTGCAATTGCTGAACATAGATCCAGAACATTATGCACCACAACCTCCGACCTCCAATCATTCTGCCTTCATTAAATGTAGTTGATAGGAATCATTTTGCTAGAGTAGCATAATATGGAGGTGCACCCTTCTGCATGAAGCTTATTACAGATAACACACCTATTTGATTGAATACTGGCACAAATAAAATATTTTTGCTGCTAGAAAAAATTAACTTCATTGTGAGCCTTTTCTTGTGAGCTGCCCTTTATTTATTCCTTTTTTTTTTAATTTTTAAAGTTTGAATGAACTCTTAGCTCTCTTGGTATTTTTAGTGTAACTTGCTATGCCTTATGTATTATATTTTTAACATAAAATGTATGTTAAATCTTTTATACTTATTTTAATTTTTACGTTTATAGCTGGCCAGTTCAGAGCCAACCAAAACATCACCATCCTCCTCAAAGTAAGCTTGAGTACCTAACTAATTATATTAAAATTATATTGTTAAATTCATTCAAACCATTTATTAAAATATAATTTAAGCTATTGAATTTTTAATAAATAAAGTACTTAACTTTTAAAAAATATTGTTATAAATTTGAGTTCTTTAAGTGAATGCCTGTATAGCTTAAAAAACCACCTTTGATATATGCAAAGAGTATCCTTTATTTATGATTTAAAATAGTAAGAAAGTAAATTCTTTCTTTGTCCTGCAGTGCACCACGTAAAAACTACACTCCCAGTGGCTATTCTCAGTGGCGTAGAGTGGCCACTAAACTGGGGGTCAAGTAAGTGGACTCTGTATGCTTCTCAGCATGCATGCCTTTGTGGTTTATCCCATTTTAGGCTCCCTCTAAGTGTTAAGTGTTTCTCAATTTATAATCCAAGGCAATCACCTTTGCTGTTTTGCTTTTGTATAAATCATTTAAGTGTCATCCATTTGTTATGTTTAATCTTTGGCAATATATTTTATTACTGCAATGTAATGGGATAATTTCAAAATCATTATTATCAATTTTTTCACTTTTTTATCTTGAGCCTTTCAGTTTTCTACCTCATTAATTGGTGAATGTGAATTATGTATTTTTTAACTGCATATAAGTAAATTAAATTACATTGAAACCAAACTCTTTCTCATTTAACTTACCTAACTTGTTCCGTCAGTTGTGAATTATCTGTTTTCTGCTTTTTTCACAGAAAAAAGTCTCATTTAAGCAGAATTAAATTTTAAATATGGAAAAATATGTGCATTTCATTTAAAATCATTGATCTAAAAATAGCTATTGCCTCAGGAACTTAGAATTTAAGTACTTTTGGACTATGATAGTTTGAATCCTAAAGACCCACTTTAGAGAAGAGTTGATGTATGTTAAATCTGTCAAGGCTCAAAATCCTCACATTGGTATGGGAGTTTGGAGGGTTAGGTACCAGCTCTGATGTCATCGTCATCAATTGACTGAGATTTGAAATTATTACTTCTGGGTTTTGTTGTGCAATTAATTAAACAATCAGTCAACCCTAATAGTTTATCATTAGCTATCAATTATTCAATTTTATAACATACAATTTGTACTATCATTAAATGTTTTCGATTTATCTTATAGCTTAATTGCTTTAAAAACTAAAACACTTAACATATTCCAATAAATCTCGGATTATTTTTCTTTTCTTTTTTTAAAAAAATTTCATTTTTAACACTCTCCCTTGGATTAAAATTCACATGTATATCATTATATCTAATGAAAGAACAGATCCCATTCAATCTTTAAAATCAGTTTGCATCAAAAAATCGTAGCTTCTACTGTATATATGTATTATCTGTTAAAATGTTAATTCAACTTTCAATAGGAAATAGAGAAATAATAAAAGGAAGTTTAAGACAAATAAAATCTTGTACATATTGTTATTGTATTATTCGTATTCACTGAGAACTATATGTACAGTTGAATGAAAAATAAATCTAATTTCTTTTTTATAGATGGGTTGAATTTATCGATGAGTAAGTATTTTGTTAAACATTTCTTGTATCATCTATAGTCAGAAATAAAAAAAAAATAATGAATTTTTTTTTTGAATGATTGTCATTCATGCATTAGTTCAACTTTATTGACATTATTTTTTATCATTTCTCAAATACATCAAAATGAAAACAGATTTTTATTTACTTCCCATTTAAATAGAACGTGTTGCCTCATTGCAGTGATGAAAACATTGCCAAGATTCCAGTTTAATGCTTTTTAATAACCAAAATTATCAGATTTGTTGCATGATGTCTGTGATTGAATTCTCTTAATCCATGTCTTTGTTGTAATTTTTGATGCTGCATGTGTTTGGTGTTGCTTATTTCATCTTATTTAGTTTTTTTTACTTTTATAGCATGTGTCTTTATGTGAATTTATTGGTATTTCATTCGTATGTTTCTGCTCTTGCTGTAAATGTTTCTTCATATAATGTTTTATTTTTCTGCAATATGTTTATATTTTGGGTATTCTAATTTCCTTCTGTTTGTATGCAAATTTTCTGTATAGAAAGCTTCTGCTTTTACAAAACTCGATATTTTTTTTAATATTTATGCATATAAATTGTTATTTACTGTAATATTTATTTTACATCTCTAGCAAAGTTATCTGTGAAGAAAAAGAAGTTGAAGCAGTCGAAGATATAAATACAAAGTAAGTTAATGTTCCTTGTTTTCTTGAATAACCTGATGATTAGTCTTTGTTTTGAATAGATTTCCTTCACTTTTATTCTCAGTCTTTGCTTTTTTTTAATAGAAATGTTGTGTTCTCATTTTTATGGAGAAGAGCCCTTTGAATTTCTTATAAATCTAATTTTATATTAAGTAATAAGTGGACTGTGAATAATTAATTAAAAATGTGTAATTTCCAAGCTTCAAATGTTCAATTTTATAATAAATAAAAAATAAGAGCTGTCATGTCTCAGTTATTTGTCTGGAAATCTCAAATATGGATTGAGGAAATCTTTTTCAATGTAGAATTGTATCTAAAGGCTATTTTGCAATAGGTTGAAGTTATAAAGAGGAAGAAAATTTATATTTTTCAGTTCTCATGTATTATCACAAATACTTAAGTTAGTTGAAATTCAAATAAATTGGGGAAATTGTAGACATTAAGAAATGTGCCAAATTCTTTTAGACAGCAGCTATCTTCTGTTTCTATTTTTCCTAATTTTATCTGAATCTAAATTTAATTTAATGGATCTGCAGAAATTGGCAACAAGAGAAAATTGATAAAAATGCTTAAGAGTTGAAGCCTAGTGGCTGAGTAGTAGTATTTCGCGCTTCCATGCTACAGTTCTGGAGCACAAATCCCAGGAGGGGCAAGGTCGACGCAGCCTTTCATCCCTTCAGTGGATCAATAAATGAGTACCAGGCTGCTTGGGAACTAAACACTCGGAGTTTCACATCAGACTGACCACCTGACTGGAACATTTGCACCTCAGCGCTCATGGTCACATACTAAGATGGGCACTGTAGGCCTTGGCCCTCATGGATTGTTGTGCCACCGAATTTAGTTTAGTACAAATGTTCAAATTTGCATTCCTTGATGCTGTATTATGAAAAGTTTAGGTTTTGTAAACTTTTAAACCATTATCAACAAATTTGGAATTAGTAACAGCATTTGGCTCTTAACCAGTCTCACTCTCCTTTAATTGCAGCTGATTTTGTTTCATAAACAGTACTTAATTTCAATGCTATAGATTTAAGAATTACTTTTCACCCATTAGAGAAGTAAAGAGATCCATACTTTAAGTCATAATTTTTAAAAGAGCAAGTAAAAAATATTTAATTTAAAATATTGCTGAATAACATGTATGTATTTAATAAATAACT
This sequence comes from Trichonephila clavipes, assembly GCA_019973935.1. Classification (NCBI taxonomy): domain Eukaryota; kingdom Metazoa; phylum Arthropoda; class Arachnida; order Araneae; family Nephilidae; genus Trichonephila; species Trichonephila clavipes. The sequence continues at coordinate 499,122 of BMAU01018370.1, read as the reverse complement.
TATTAAAACTTAGTTCTTCTATTGAAGAGTTGCCTAGCATTATCAGCATGATTCCAATAATATACTCTATTCACATGTTATTTCTTATGCAAGAAAAATTATTTGCATGTTAATGAGAAAATGAATATCATTTCAAGAAGTAAAATTTTAATATCTTAATTGTTTTAACTTTTCCAGTATTGTGGAAACTAATTCTGCATCTATGGAATCTTTGGATGATGGTAAATATACTATTTCATCTTATGAAATTATTTAAATACCTGTGTTGTAGTTTGAATCTTAATTTGTATGTACTCTTATTTGTAAGAATAATTAATGTTATGTAAATATTTTTAATAAGAAAACTTCTTTCACCAAAATGTTATTTTGGTGAAACAAGTTTTTTTTATACAAGTTTTTTATAAACAAGAATATTTTAATTACTTCAGTCAAAAAAAGAACAAGTGCGGTTTTATTTTACAGTAGAAAAAATTCTGAACAGCTGGAAGCAGGGTTTTTTCCCTCATAATTGATATCTAATTTCAAACTTAAATTTTTATTGGAATTGAATCTTTTTATTTATGTAATTGTTTTCCTTTTATGCTTTGTAAATATATAGTTTTAAATAGCTTGAATGAAATGCTTTCTTTAAGTCAAAATATTAATTTGATTCTGAAAATAGTCTGTTTTAATTTTATTTTAAAAAAATACTTCTAGGTAAAAATTATTTCTACTACTAAAATCTCAGTGTATAAAATCTTCCAAAATGTTTGCCATTTTGTTTTCAATTAAGTTGTAGATTTAGATAATGTTTCCTCTTTAAGAGAAGAGATAAATATTTTGTCATGGAATATAAATTTGAATCTCTTAAAGGTTTCTCCTGAAAATTCTAATATTGGAATTAATAATACTTTAAATATGTATATTTCTTTTGTCCTTTTTCAGCAGATATTCTTATAATTCACTTATGAAAAGGAATGGTATTAATTCAAACTTTCTTTTCTGTTATTGATCCATTCATCTCAAATTCCATTTATTATAGTATATTTATTCCTTAATATATTACAGCAAGTATATATACTTTTTCCTTTAAAAAGTCTTTCACTGAATTGAATGGTTTTTCTTTACATTTAAATGTTGAGATTCAATTTTTTCCCTAATCTAAAAATTATCTAATGTCGCTGTTTATTTTTGTATTTTCTATTCTCTTATAATTACAATAATGCCCCAAATTATCATAATATGTGGGACCAAGTACTGGTAGGTTGAAAAATATGGAAGCTGAATATTTCAATAATTATGGTATAAAACTTTGGGGTTTTTAGATTTATTTAAATTATAAATTTTAGATTTAATCCCTCCAAGGAAATTTTCTCCACTCAGGGGGAAAAGAATTGTTTCAATAATGTAATTACATTACTATATCTAATTATATTTGGTTTATGTTCGTTGTATGAGAACTATTTTTTGTGTTTAATTAGTAGTGAAAAAACATTACATCTTGTTCACTTTAACATCTAATTCACTTGTCATTTGATAAAAATGTTTATCAAAAAGTAAATTTCTGACAAACATATTTTTTACTGGAATAGGGCATGAGGAATTGCATATCTGTAAATTTACACACTGAGTATATGCAAGCAGTGACATGCACAGATTACTGTTATTGGTGGAATTACATTTTTAAAAATGCCGGCTAGGGGGCGTAGTTGGTTTGTTGCTGGCCTTCTGTACCCAAGATTGCGGGTTCGACCCTGGCCCAAGTCGAATTTTCCTGATGCAGAAAACTGACAGCGGCCATGTTATATGATTATACGGCATGAAAAAATCCCTTCAGTGTCAGTTTGGCTTGGATGCTCTCGGCAAAATTAAATTCCTAAGTACAAATTTCTCATCGGCAGAGCTCAGGTGCCTTCCTTTGGGGAAGAAACTGGGTGTCAAAATTATTTGCGGTAATTGGTATCGCCTGAATGGTGCCATACTAAAAAGGGATACCAGCTCTTGGAGAATCGACTAAGTCGGCAAAGGTAGAAATACCAATATGCAGCCCCATTATGGGAAAAAAACATTTTTAAAAATGTAGACAAAAGCAACAAGACATAACCTTTATGCTAAAAATTAAAAATCTATGGACCTATGGAAGGAGTTTGTGTACCTCGAAACCTTTCCCTTGTATGCATGTCAGATATTGTACATAACTTATTCATTTCTATTATTTATTTATTATAATGGAACATAAAGATATCGAGTGCAGTAAAGTCTGGCATATAACATGCACCCTCATTTTTTTACAAAGCAATTGAAATGTATGCAATCAATAGTTTTAATTCTTTGAAATCATTTATTCAAGGTATTTTGAAAAAATAATACTCTTCCAGAGCTACAACCCTTTAAGTTCATAAGGAATGTCATTTCTTTTAAATAAACAGTATTTTGATCTTTGTAAAAGTCCAATTTTTTTCTTTGCTCTTTTATTTGTTTTTTTAAGCTAATTTTTATACCCGGCATATAATTGCACTCTTGTAAATTTCAATCTTATTTTTTGTATTAAAAGTGCATGTTATGCACCAGATTTTACAGTAACTACAATATGGTCCAATTAATAGGAAAATTAATGTGTAATAATATGCTCTGTTTTTATATCTTGAAATTAATTTATCAATTTCTGCAAATTTACCTAAAGGTTGTCAGAGGACAAGTGATGTAGAAGATGATACTATGCTTCAGCTACTTGATGACGAACCTGAAACATGGAATGGTACAGTTGACAAAAAGGTAGTATTGTATTTCAGTTATGCTATCAAATATTTCATATATGCTTTTTAAATAAAACCTTGTAAATGAAATTATGTGATTCTTTAAATTAAAATGTTTTCATGACCTCATTTTTTTTTTTTTTTTTTTTTTAGATTCTCAAGAAATTGAAAGACAAGGATCTGAAAAGGCAGGAAGCAATCTATGGTATGTTTTGTTCTCAGAACTTTTTAAGATATACATTTTTTTATTCTGTGTTTACTTTTAAGATTCAAAATGATAAGAATAAGAATATAAAAAGGGCATGTCAGAAAGCAAAATTTGGTTTTCAAAGTTCTCAAAATAGTTTGTGGCCATGATGTAAATGATAATTGTTTATTAACAAATGCATAGAACTTTACATGAAAGAACCATGCCATGAAGCTTGTTGAACTGAATAAATTATTTCTCAATTGTTAGTGCTAAAATTATTTTTGGGATTGTGATATATTTTTATATTATTATTGGATTATATTTTTTAGTAAAAATAAATGCGATCTCAATCTATTTTGCTTTATTTCAGAGCTTATACTAACAGAAAAGCACCATTGTCTTACATTAAAAGTAATGCAAAGGGTAAGTTGTATCCTAAATTTTTCTTATTGAAGTATGTTGTATCTAAGAAAGATAGATCAATATAAAGCAAAAACAGCTTTAAAGGATTGCACTGTCTTAAACTCATATAACATAGTATGCTTAGATTTTTAAATTTTCAAGGTATTTCTGTTTACTTTTAGATGTTAAAGCATGTACCATATATTTCTGGGTTTAAGCCAAGAATTTTAAAAAGTTGTGGAACTGTATACAAATTTGATAATCTTTGGGGTGGGCGACAAATTTTGTTTAAGAATTATTTTTACATTTACCATTAGCCATGTGCGCATGATTTTAGTCGTAACTTTTGTCATGTTTTGAATGTGACCTTTGTATATTATAGTGCTCTTTGTACCCTTTAATATAGTGCTCATTAACCTTCTTATGGCCCTAGACAGGTCAACGTTTGATATGTTTACCAATTTAAGCACAGCTCCACAACCCTGGGGCTGGGAACCTCTGCTTAAATAAACAATTTTTTTTTTTAAAAAAAAAATCGTTTTTTTAAACTACTTTAAAAACCTTTTTTTTTGGAAAAAATTTTCAAAAATCAATTTATATTTTAAGTGTGGATTTTGATCTACATTGCAGATAAGAGCCGAATTTTGCAATCTGGCCATTATTATCTTTCTTTTTGAATTGCTGTTTTGAAAACATTTTTATCAGTAAAAATATTTGTTTATACTTTTTCCACAGAAATAATAATAGTAGTATTTATTTTGAAAAAGAATTTCAAAATTTTCTTTTGTATGATATATTTGATTGCAAGGTGCAACACATAGCCCAACAGTGCAATTATTACATGTGTAATATAATGACTTTTCTTTTCCATCCTTTGTTATCTACCTCTTTTAGCACAATACACAGCACAGTCACTTGTGAAGTGCAGAAATTCACACATTGTAGCTTCTCTCTCTCTTTTTTTTTAGTCTAACAAACTGGAAAAATGATGGCTTATTAGTCATAGAATTTCGGAAGATTTTAGTCAACCCAATTTTTTTGTATTTGCATCTCTGATAACTTTGTATATAGTCTTTCTACTATCTTTTGTAGCAGTTAGTTAGGATAATATTCCACCTATTTTATCTGCTTGTAAAATTTTTGTCCTGCTTGTGACCTTTTTGAAAATATTTTTCAAAGTTTGGTTTATATATGGGTATTGAATTTTGGGTAAATTTTCTGAGGAAAATGCTCTCTACTTACACATGATTGACTTACATTTGGAAATATCTATGGTAGCTGGTATCATATTTAAAAATACTTCATTTTGTACATAATCAGGGTTATAATATATGGGATATCATACTTGATTTTACTTTAAACTGATTTATGCACCATAAGTATCCAAATTATGCATTTGGATGAAAATCATTTTAAAAAAAAAAGATTATAAAATTCAGTAACATCATATTTATTACTTTAAAAAATTAAATTTCACTTTGAATGTGTGTCAAAAAAGGAAATAAATCAATCAGAAATTCATTATTTTTATATTTTTTTTATTAATGTTGCGAGCAGTTAAATTTTTCATTTTGTGTTGATAAAATGATAAACTTTAGTAGATTTTTGACATTGAAAAAGTTTATCAATTGAATTTTAATGAAACTTCTTTGAGATATCTGATCTACAGGCATAGATAGTTTTGAGTGGGCCCTGTATCAATTCCTTTAGGGGGCCCCATTTCACATATGAGAGCCTTGTTAGTGGGACCTTAATTACACATGTCAGGGCCCCCATGTCGTTGATACAGCGGTAGCTACGCCCCTGATCAGATCTCAACTTGTAACCTACCTCAGTTGAGATTAACAGGTCATAATTCAAACTAGTTGCAGGTTGGATTTGTGTTTTGTTTCATAATTTTTGTTCAAATGAGTTATAAGTTTTACATAATGGAGGGGGGATATATAACATGTACTCTTGTACATACTGCATCAGTTCAGAGAATATTTTGATCCTGCCTATGTAGGAATCTTTATTTACTGCTTTAATTTTCAATTGTTCGTATTTTGTAGCCATAATTGTAGATGGTCACAAGTGAAGGAAAGTGTACTTGAAATATTTTGAATCTGTTGTAATTTTTAATTATAGGAGAAAATTTTTAAAAGAAATGCATTTTTTTTCCCATTGTAGCAAAAGTTTTTCTTTTCAAAAGTTTTTTATTTTTCCAATTCATAAATACAATGATTTTTTTTCATGTAATTTTAATCTTTTAAAACAATTAACTAATTAAAAATTATTCATGATGTATATTTATGTGTGTAATGTAGCCTGTTCATTAAATAAAGTAAGATTACTTTATCTCATTCCTTTTCAAACCAGTCATATTTTTCCACAGTGAAATTAGTTCATAATTTCTAAAGTATTGCATGATTTGTTTGCAAAAAGTATTTTAAATATCTATGTGTAAAAATTTCTTGTTTTTCAAGCTATAAAATATGATAGAATATATAGTTTTATATTTATTATATCATGAATTTTAGTTATATGTAATTTATATGTATTGCCTTTATTGGTCATTTGTTATAAAATTTTACTGTTCAGAATATTCTTAACTGTCTACTGTATATTTGTGAAAAAGAATCTGGTTTATTGAAGTGAGTACATATATCAAGTTAGAGAATTTGTTAAATTATCCATAATTAAATCTTGCAGGTATTTGCCAAAGGTATGATTCAAGAACTCAATCATTCTAGAGATATGATTCAAAGATTATTTCCATGCCTAGAACAACTCCTTAAATATCATTTGAATTTTTTGCAAAAATTACGAGAACGACAGAGAATGGAACCTGTTGTTTCAAACATTGGAGATGTTTTGTTACATCAGGTAAATTAAAGTTGAAAATTTGTTTGTGTACATTCTTACATAAAATTTAGAAATATTTTATTTATGACCAAATAATTAATATCTGAAAATTCTTGCAGTTTACTGGCCAAAGTGCAGATGATTTATGCCTGTTTTATTCACAATTCTGTAGTCAACATAAAGAAGCACTTTCACTGTACAAAGATATTTTGAAGACTGATAGGAAGTTTCAGTCCTTTATAAAGGTATATTCTATGACTGAATTGTTTTGTAATTTTGATTGTTATATTTGAAAGTTACTTTTACTGATATTCAGTATTTTAATTTTCAGAGATCTTCATCTAAGCCATTTTGTAAGTCTCGAGGTATTCCAGAATGTATATTATTGATTACTCAGCGTTTAACCAAATATCCTCTTCTTATTGATGCTCTTCTCAAGACAACAAAGGGTAAAAACATATTAATGTATCTAAAATTAAATTATTTTTAAATAATTTGTGTAAATTTATTAATGTGTTTCAGATTAAGGATACTCTACATCTTCTCGATTACTCGAGCTCAACATGTATTGTTTGTATTCCATACCTACATATATCTAATCTTCCTAAACTAATTCTTAAATATTTATAGATTATTTAAAAGATAGTAACTGTACAATTCTTATAAACTATTTACTCAAATCTAAGCCACACCCCAAATTCTCAAATATTTTGTGAAAAAAGTGTTGTCATCGATTCTACGGAGTGCCCCCTATTCTCTACATATTTTTGAGAAAAAATATAAAAGTGTGTAAAAAGTTCTAAGCTGGACCCGAATTTCAGCAGCATTAACATAGGAAAAATAGTGCGACTTGGATTCGAGTAAATATGGTATTTAAAAATATGCCTTTAAATTTTAAAAAATAAACTGGAATTGTGTTTTTTCTTCTGTAATATAATTCGTTTGTGGTGGTCCTCTCAAAGCTTCTATGTACTCCTGTTAGGAAAAAAATTAAAACTTAGGTTAATTTGTAGTTAGGAGTGTTTTGTTTTTATTTGTTTTGTGCAAAAATTGCTAGCTTTTTGTGTTTATGTGGTAGCTTCTTCCATAATTTTTTCAAACATTTTATTTGTTTTAAGGGATGTCTTAAACAAATTCAATTTTACTGGAAAATTGTAAATTTTTACACATTATAATGTTGAAAAACATTCTCATGAATGTGAAGGGTTTTTTGTCCATGCAATACAAGAAACAATTGCTTAATTTCATGTGTGCTGTAATACTGCTAATAAAAATAAAATATTCATGTATATCCTTTGTAGAAATTGTATATTTCATAGAAGTGCACATTTTTCTGCATGCAATTTTACATTATAGTATTTGTTGCCCCTCCCTCTCGTTTATTTTTGAAGAAATACACTGTACTACTTACTGTTTACTTAGCATTTTGTTTCAGATTAATTTTGCTACTTATGTGTTCATAAATTGATCATTTAATTATTTTGTTTTAGATAACAAAACAGAAACAGAACGTTTAAACAAAGCATTAGTTAACATTAAAGTAAGTAAATTTTCAGAATTATCTTATTTTAATAAATATTTGAAACAAAGTAGTCAAATTTTAATAACTTGCAAAATGGCACTGTTTAAAGCAGTGATCTTCAAAGTAGGGCATGTAAAAAGATATTTGTGTGCACACCAAATAAGTAGGCTCACAATCAATTGTGAGTGTATGATTGTATATCATGGAAATATGAAGTTTTCTTGTTGATCACAATGTGTTTGGTTTTGCTAGCATCTGGGGAATTATCATAAATACTGTGTATTTTTGGCTTGAAGCACATGAGCTTGAAGGTAATAGTGAATTTTAATGAAATTAAATGTATAGTATTTAAAATCAATACATTATATATATTATGATTTGGACAGATTCTCAACTGGCATCTTTGTGGATGATCTTAGTTAAAAAAAAGTCGTTGATTATATTTTTAGTTTGTTAGATTGAGTTCAAACAGTCATTATGTACTCCAAGCTGTGATTAGAGCAACTGCACTGTAACATAGCCTCCTTCAGCAGAGCATCAAGTTGAAGTGAGTGCACATGGTTAGAAAAGTTGAATTCCCAGATTTCTGTTAGTGGCAGAGTTAAGAGAAAAATCTTTGTTGTACAAGAAGTTTAGATGTATTTGTTTGGATGTTAATAAAACTGATTTATAAGGTGATGTGGATTCTTCATATATACATGGGATATAATTATATTTGTCCAAGTAGTATGCAATCAAAAAAGTTTAGGAGATTACTGGTTTAAAGTGACATTAAATAAAAATTACTGTACTGCTCTATGATTTTTTTATTGCAGTCTAAGATACTTTCATGTAAAATACAGAGCATTTCAAATAAACTTCAGTGTCATGTAAAGTGTACAATCTTTTTTATATAAATGTAAAAAAAAAAAAAATTCTCCATTAAATAGGAAATAGTGGAACAAGTTAATGCTGCTGTTGCTGAAAAAGACAGAGAAGCTAGACTTTTAGAAATTTATAACAGAATTGATGCAAAATCGACAGCATTTTTCAGAAGGAAAAAATTTAAGGTGTGTATGTTTTACTTTTAAAATAAAATGTTCTCAAATTTTCCATTCAAATTTTTAAAAGCAGAAAAACATATAATTGTGAATGAATCTTAATGTTGCTTAACATATATAATGCATAATATGGTGGAATCAGTCGAGTCATCAGTGTATTAAGAGTAGTTTGGGATCATAATTTTTTTTCATGTCATATCAAAAGTAACTTTTAATGAATTCTGCTTCTATTTTTTAAGGAAGCTTCTGCTAAGTAAATTTAAATCAACCTTAAAATCTTCTTGCCTAAACGTTTAACACTGAAATATGAATACAGATGCTGTCTTCATCCAACTTTAATTTGAAATAATGTGATAATAATGAAAATTTAATTTCATAATATTGAAGCAGAAGTGTGCCTATTTTGTATTTGAATAACCACAATTAAATATTTATTCTCTGGATATCTTTATATAATTCAGTAATACTTCAATGATATTGGTTTTATCTGATACATAAGGCATGTTTTATAAATATTTATTTACAGACAATATGTTAATTTAAGCTTAATACTATTACTGGAAATGTAACTTGTATTTCTCAAACCAATTTTCAATATCATTTTGTGTAATATTTTATTAAATAATAGAAAAGAGAGAGAGAGAGAAAGTATTTGTCATAAATGTGCAAGATCATATAAATAATATAAAGTTATTTTTCAAAATTTTTACCTGTACAATTGACTCAAAAATTTTTAATAGGTATGTTTTTTTTTCATGATAAAAATATTATTACATATTTGTTCATTCATTCTGTTGTATTCTTTTCAGAAATCGGATCTGCTGTCAGATGGCCGAAAGCTTAGATACGAAGGAACTTTGGAATGGAAAAGTGCGAGAGGGAAAGTTATAGGTTTGTTCCAATTTTTCTCCCTGTTTTGATTTTCTTCACATATCTATTTGTTTAATTTGTCCAGTTTTTTTAATTATTATATAATTGAGTATACAATTTTTTTTCCAGAAATACACATGATTATACTGTCTGATGTTATAGTTCTCCTACAAGAAAATAATCAAAAGTATACTTTTGCATCCCTAGATAATAAGGTAAAGTATATTTTTTTGTTTTGTTAAAGTTTCTCATCTGTTTGTACAATTGTTGAGCCTTTGTATAAAGCCTATGTTAATGTGTCCCATTTATTTTAATGAATTTGCTTGCGTATACAAATAAACTTTTTATTTTTATTTTTGCGATTGAAATCTTTGATTGCTGAAAGTTTTTGGCACTCAAGTTTGATGTGTATTTTGTATAAATATTGATGGAAGAATTTTAAATTAGTTTCAATTAGTGTTTTTTTAATTTTTCAAGATGTCACTCAGATAAAAATTGTTTTGTATATTAACTTCTCATCCATTTTTTTAAAAAGAATTTTAATTATTAATTGTACTGAAAAGTTTGATATTAGAATTTATACACACAATTCATCTGAATTGTTCTTTGAAAAAAAAATTATTTGGCTGATCCATAATATGAGTTGTGTAAAAGTTCTTTTTTGGAAATGTGAATTTCTATTGTCGCATTTGATGAAAAATGTCCCTTATGACATTAGAATCAGAAACATTGGTCAATAAAACAAGCAGATTTGTATTATGTAATGGAGTTGCTCTAACCCAACATTTGTTAAAAAAAATTTGAGTTAGCAGAATACGGCAAATGATAATGCACATGACAGACTTTTGTTTGCATTGTAGTTTTAGAGGTGGTTAGTAGGGTGAGCCTCCCAATTTTTCTTTTTTGATAGCTATATCTTGGAGAAGTTGTCTTTTAGATAGCTATAAAAATTTGAAGGAATAAATATTAAAATAAAAATATATCTTCCATTTAGGCAATACACTTAGAAGTTTTAAGAGATGGAAAAATTTCATTATTTTTTATCAATTTTTAATAATTTAACTTGCCAATTATGTAATGCTCTAAATGTAAAGTTTGGGATATGATCTGTACATTCAATTGTATGCGTTGTTCATGAGAAAAACCCTGAAACTCATTTTTTTAAAAAAATTGTGATATTAAAATAAAAAAGCCTAGCAAAATTACAGAATATTGCTACTTTTACAAAAAGTGATTTCTAAGCTTTTTGTGTGAGCTATAAATATTTTGATTTAAATGGTTTTTATTTGTTTTTTTTTCTTATCATATCTTAAACTTAAAATTTTATAACAATAACATTATGACATTGATAAGTATAATTTCACAAAAATTGAGAGAAAAAAATAACATATATCTCTATTTTTCAAAACTTAAATGTATTGGCAAGCAGAAGATATTTTTTATTTGAATTTTCCTCCTTTTTAACTTGGGTATTTAGCTAGTCAAAATGCAACTTTTCCACGGGAAAAGGTAGAAAATCCCCCTATCCTAACTGGTTAGCACGGGATTTCAGACCTTCCAAATAAATCTGTAGAGAAAAATAATAAAAAAACATTTATATTAAGATTTTGCTTTAACTTAAAGTAATGAAAACATAAGTCAGTAATGCTGTGATTCTCAAGACAGAACAGCTTGTTCATCCTTATTTGACAAGAGATTACATTTAAAGTGTTATAGTGTTGCCACTAAGTATACAAAAAAAATTCTAATTGTATTTGTCATGTTGCCACTCTGAGAAATCAATACAACCCAGGCTTTATGGTTACATGCTAGATAATGAATGGAGTCATAATCATATCAGGTGCTCACAATTTACTGCAGTTTCTTACTTGTGAAGGTAGTGTACAACTCAACTCACCATTAAAAGATGGTAAGCATATCATCTTGATTTGTATTCACATGTTTAAAAGAAATGTGATTCATTGCAATAAGTTTATAAGGCAAGTATAGATTATAAAATATTAAATTTTCTAACAGTTAAATGCTGTACTCCAGCTATAGCATGTCTTATGTGTCAAGTTTATGGAGAGGATGCAATTGATGAGAGTTTGTTATCAATGATTTCAAAAATTTAGGGAAGTTACAAATGAAGCAGAAATCCAACTAGATAAGGATTAGCCAAAGCCATTAAATTCACCAGCCTGAAGACTTTATGTTTACAACAATTGAAAAACAACTGAAAGTATTGAAACAAATTAGATCATAGTATTCCACATTTGAAGCTTTCAAATGTCATGGCATAGGTACTCTTACCTACAACGTTCCCATTCCAAACAAACAATTTGTCATCTGCTCCTGTGTACTGTGGAATGGAGTTGTGGCCTGCCTATATCTCAAAAATCTGGTAAAATTTTCTCAGTTCTTAATGCAAAACAGATGCTTGCAAAATCATGGTCAATAACTTAGCATAAAGTTTTTACACATTTTGTAATAACAGTATTTTAATTCACAGTTTAGTAAATAGTCCTTAGTTCTGAGTAAAAACAGTTATTTTTAAAATTAATAATTTTATTTACATTCAGTATAACGATATTAATACAAAGTACTGACGTGTCAGCAGGATGAGAGGGTGTCATGATGTCCCCCAACTAATTTTTTGCTCTGAGTGCATAGGTGTTGTAACGAAAGATAAAATTATCTCAATCATGTCCTTTATACTTGAGCTTTTTGTTACATACTTCTTCCATGATGTAACTTTTGAAGTGAAACTTCTTAGCGCTTGAGAGTGAATAAGAAATTTGCCCAGTTTTGCGTAACAGTGAAAAAGCAAACGGAAGTAGTCTCCCCCCTCCCATCCCCCCTGAATCCTCACCATGATGACAGGATAGCGAGTTGGGAGGAAAAGGGGGAGCGAGGACACAATGTGACTTGCATCATATCTCTGTAAATGTTGGATGATTGCTCACCTCCGATTAGTCAACTTGCCACCTTCCTATTGGGGGTCCTTTCTCCCCAGACCCGGGAACATCTATCAATGGTTGTATGAGATGCAGTGACATTATGGTGTAGACAAAATAGCTCTCACAGTAAAAGCATGCTTTTTTTAAATATTTTCTTAGTTTGTTTGCTACATGGTGATGTTTTCAGCGGCTAATTTGCTTTTTTAGCTTTTATTTGTGTTGAATTATTATATTAATTCTAGTCAGAATGCCTAAATCAAATGCACAAAGAGGAAAAGTGTTTCATGAAAGAAAGAAAAAAGAAAAACTAGCAGCAAGTCCAGTCGAAAAAGTGACAAGAAAAAATTAAGGGGAATAAAACCAGAAAAATATTTCAAATTTATTAAGTGCGACTGCGGAATCTCCATCAGAGTGCATGAGAGAATATCAACCACAGAAAAAAAACCCACTGCAAAATACTCTCTTAATGCTCAGTTTAAGGGATGGGAATGCTATTGAGACTCTTCTAATGGCTGCACATATTAATACCAACTTAGTGAACCACCCTGTGCCATTAACTACAGAGCCTTCAACAATTCTAGTGTGTGTTGGAACTGATGCATGTAAATCAATAATAAATTCTATCTTATGTTACAAAGACTATGATTCCCATAAAAATGCTCACAAAAATGTTCAAAAGCGATTTATTGATAATCATTCAATTGATGCAGGTGTTCAATTTATGATAGATTATGTTTTAGAGATGATTTTAGAGCATCTGTTGCTGAGCACAAAAAATATTTTACTAAATATTTTGACAGGAATTAATTTAGAAGACACATTAAATCATGCTACAATTGCCGACAAAGTTTAAATAGGAAAAGTATATGAAATTTATCAAAATATAATGATATTGTATACCCAGAAATTCCAGGACATCTTTCTATTTTGGATTTGGTATCAGGAAGACTCATTTTGCCATGAATACCTTTCACGCAAATTAGGCAATTGAGACATGTGCTCGATCAATTTGGAATATTAGGGTAAATAATCAATGTTCCAACATCGCCAAAGAAGTTCCACTTCTATCGTGTGGCATTCCACGCACCATTTCTTAATTGGACGAGAATTCCTCATCTCATATAGAGACGTATTTGTACTTGGGTACATTCATCTTAAAGTTGTTTATTTCAAAAGAATTTTTGTAAATATCCAAGAAGTAAATCAAGCTATGAATTCATGTGAAATAAAAGTAAATTTTATAAAAATGTTTCCATGATGTGTATTGAATTTTTACCACTTGAACATGACTTCATATTACTCAGCATATTTAACATCTGATGAGAGATTAAATTAAAATTAACTCAAGCTCTCATCAGATGCTGATAGCAAGAACCATCACTAAATGGTGCCCCTGAAAATGGCTCTCCCACTTGAGGGACTGCAAAGAATTGTGTGCCAAAACGTGCAGCCCATTTAAAAACATAACTTAACTTATAGGGGAAAATATATCTTGCATTGTAAATCTGTCATTCTTTATAATTTAATTTTGAGACTTTATAGGGTATGTGTGTGCTACTAAATTCACAAGTCACCTACTAATTGAGCTAATTTGTGTTTAAAAAATTATATATTTTAACTCTTAACTTATTATTTGATAAACTCATTGTATTTGATTTATGTATAAATTGTGTGAATTTTAATTTTGTGTATACTGTGTCAGTTTAAAGCGATGTGTTGGACTAATTTCCAGGTTTAAAAAAATCTTTCTGTGCTTACCATTCTTACATGCATGTTGAAATTTACCTTTTAAATTTTGAAAAAAGGTTTTCTACTTTTGGAAAACATTTTTTTAACACGTCCTTGGAGATAGCAAGAGTTAAGCAATTAAAAAAAACCTGTGTAAAATAATAATTGCAATAAAAAGGATTCTGTTGAATTAAATGTATAGTTATTCACTTTTTTATTTATATAAACACAAACTTGATACATTTATTATAATAATGGAAAAGTTTCTAAAATTTTAAAACTATATTTAAATGAGGGTTAGCAACCAACATTATTTAACTAGTAATAATTTCTACCTCACTGAAATTTTACTTTCTATAAATCACAATGAAGTAACTACCAAGAAGTATGTTTATAATTTTATTCATATTTTTAATTTGAAAATAAGAATGAATATTTCTTGTTACAGGCTGCTGTTATTTCCCTTCCAAAATTGCTAGTTCGGGAGAAAGCCGGCCAAAATAGTAGAGGCTTGTATCTAATATCATCCAATCCAAGTGATCCTGAGATGTATGAAATGCTTACTTTGTCACCCAGAGATAAGAAGCAATGGCTTCAAATTCTTAGAGATTCTGTTGCTATGGCTGCTCAAGGTTTGATTACATTTGAATGCAATTTCTTTAACATAAAAAAGCATGCAATTCTTAACTAAAATATTTGATATAGATAATAATTAATATAAAATAAGGATCAAAGGTGAAATGATAGCTCTAGAATATATTAGTGGCAGAATTTATAAAGATTGACAGAAAAATGCATTACATTGTGTGTTAATTTTATTTTCAATATTTTTCAAAACCCAGTGTAAGATATTTAAATGTTGTATACAATATTGACTGCATGCTTCATTTTAAATTCTATGATATGGAAATATTTTGTTTAATTTATATATCATGTTCTAATAAAAATATAAATGAATTTAAAAAATTTGAATAATAGTAATTATCTAAATCAGATTATTATAAAACTTTCTGTAATTAATTTTTAAGAAAAACTGTTTCTGCTTTTTTCTCTAAAAGTTAATTTTTTTTATAATATTTCATTAGCAACTATTACTATTCATATGCAATAGATTTTTGTAAACTGATATATCATAATTTTCAAACCAATATCTGTTATGTGCACTTTTTAGAGATTTTGACATTTTGATTATTATGACTAGTTTACTAACCAAATTTTCATATAAAAAGATTCGAGTGTGACTCCAAGGGAAAAATTCTAGTACAACTTTCATAATTTTACTGATTTTGAAAGTAAAGTACATTTTCAAGTATGAAATGTACACAAATGGTGGGAAAGAACATAGATACTTTTCTGATCATTGGAAAGATTTTTTGAGAAATAAGATTGATATAAAATGTGTAGAAGTATATAATTTGATTTGAAGATGCGTTATTTATAATATCTATGTAATCTGAAATGGATATGTTTCATTTTCATCAATCATGTTTGATATGGCATTATGAATTCAAAAATTAAAAGTTTGTTAAAAACTGTGTATCGATAAAAAAGATTGTGCTCTTCAGACTTGATGTTAATTGCATTAATTTAGTGGGGATGGAATATTTAGTCAGTAAAAATTGATACATTTAAAATCTATTTTTGTGCTATTTAAAAATTTGTCTCTCTAATGAAGTTTGTTTCTATAATCTTTAAGATATTCTAAAGAAATATTTTATTCCATTATTAGCCATCCCAATAAAGATAATTAGAACTAAATAGCTAACAAAGAAAGGAATCTATGTCCAAATAAATGTTCCGTATACAGTAAAAATTATTAGAATACTCATGTATATTTCTTGTACACTTTGAATACAATTCTACTTTTATACAGAAACCAGAGCTGCTGCTGCCCTTGGAGATAAAAGTGATGAAGATCAAAACATGGAAGATGATATTATGAATAAAATCTCTGAGTTATGTGGTAAGCCTATATTTATTTCTATAGAGAATTGATCAATTTTCCATTAGTATTGTCTTTATTGATAAAAAGGTGCACAGTTGTCTTTTAAACAAAACTATTGTCTAAAACTATTGTTTATTTTTTTAACTTCTAATATTTTTAGTTAAATTCTTTTGATTATTCATTATAAAATAACTATAATATGGAAATGGTTCAATTTCAATTGAGTGATACTTGATAACAGTAATTTTAACATCGTTGCATAATTTTTTTTTGTTAGAAATTTCTTTTTAATTCTAGGATTTCCAAATTTTTCACTCAGGGTACCCTTCTTGAACAAAGGTTTTCTCATAGTGTGCTCTCTATGACTGATTATAATGTATAAGATAAACTTTTGCAATTTCCCTCACTATCCTTACAAAGGCACTACACATGCTTTAGAAAGCCATTTTTTAATGTATAATAATTAAAAAGATACTTTTTCTCTGTAGTAAGCCACAAGAATAGTCTATTTATTTGAAGTTGAAATTTTAGTTTAATATTGTTTGCTGTATTAGAAATAAGTAATTTGAAGATCAATTGCTTTTTGTCAATCTTTTCTTTAAAAATTACTAAATAAAGACTAACCATATTCATATAAATAATCAAATAGATAAGATTTTTAAAGTTATCAAGTGTTTTCTTAAACCTCATCTGTTGATACATATTTTATGTTAAAATTATTCATTCGTTCCATTATCTTTCTTTACAGCAACCATGCAAGAAAAAGATGTTGAAATAATAACTTTATGTGAAGAAAAACTTAGAGCAATGTTCAGTGCATTGGTAAGCTCTAATTAAAATGTTGAAATATTGAAATATATATATATATCATAATAATTAGAAATTTCAGTTCAATAAAAGAACTGAAACAAAGAGAATTCTTTAAATAGTTGCATTATAACCATATTTCTTAAGAACAAAAATAATCCAGTTATATCTAAATAAACATTCTGAAAACATTATACAGACTTTACTTTATTGTCTGTATGTTTGAAATTACCATATTTATTTGAATACAAAACAGTCATGGATTCAAAGCTGCACCCAAAATTCTCAAAATGTTCTTGTGAAAATATAAAAAGCAGTGTAAAAGGGTTTGATATCTGATAGTTACAAATTTCAAAAAAAATTAATTAGAACTAATAAGATTATTTTACACAGATTAAAAAAAATTTAAATATGTACATAAATATGTAATTATTTTAATCATCGGTATATCATGTTCAATTTCCCCCATCCAGCGATTTTTTCTGCCTTTGATTCTAAACCACACCTAATTTTCTATTTCATTAACATAGGGGAGAAAAGCATGGCTTACAGTAGTTATATGTATACTGTAAAATCCGGCGTATAACACGCACCTATACTTTCAAGCTGATTTTTTTAATTTTTAGGTATATTCGCTGTATAATGCGCACCCCCTTTTTAATGAAGAAATCTGAAATATTAGTATGCATTATTCTTATATTTTGAAGTTATTTATACGAGGTATTATCCCATAATTTTGAAAAAATAGTATACTTCTAGAACTACAACTCTTTTAATAAGGCGAGTCATTTCTTTTAAATAAACAGTGTTTCAATACATGCAGAAGTAAATTTTTTTTATGTTCATCTCTTGTTATTTTGAATGCTATAGTTTTTATACCTGGCGTATAACACGCACCCTTAAGTTTAGATTTTACGTTTTGTGTTCAAATTGCACTTTATATGCCGGATTTTACAGTATGTATATATATATATATATATATATAGCATCATGTGATTTGAAAGTAGTTTCAATTATTTAAAATATTTCTTTTCCGTATTCTCTTAGCAAATAGCTACTAAAATTTTTACTAGTGCCTTTTTATTATTGTTCTGAATGCATACATTTATAGAGCACTGTATTATATTCTATCACATATGTTTGATGTATAGTTATTTTTTGGCATGGATTCAACTCCATTGTATTATGGCTATTATCATTCTGGTTGCATTTTACTCCAATGTTTGTTTGGTAAGCACATTTATATTGCTGCTGTTTGTGAGATAAAAATATATGTTAATATTATGTATGGGTGTGTTTAAAAAATATCCAACCATAGTTGAAACCAATAAAGGTAGAGGGCGAAGTATGGTGTGTAAATACATGCATAAATTTTTCTTGCTTGCAAATTGCTGATACATGAGGAAATGGGAGATTTTCATTTTTGATTAAATGACAAAAATAATGCTTCTGTATCAAATATCATAAATTTTGGCTAGGCCCATGAGCCAGGAAAAAAAAAATAGCTGAAGAATCAGATTTTACTCCAAGTTATATATGATGGATAAACTGTACGACATCTCAACAAAGACGTATCAGTGCTACTTCCAACATTGGAGGAATTATGGGTAAAAGTGTCTGGCAGCCCAATGGTGCAGTGCTGAAGGATATAAGTTTAGATTGTTGTATCTGAACATAAGTATTTTTGACAAATTAAGGATTAAGATGCGATTATATATATATATACTTCATGAACATATATAAATCAGTTACTGTATGTCTGCCTGTTAAGTTTCCAGATCTTCGTATAGCATGGCGTAGATCAAGGATATCAAACTCAAAAGTTAACTTGGGCCAAACAAACAAGGTTCAACTTAAGGTGGGCCACAAAAAAATTAAATATTCTTAGAAATGTTGGTTTATTTAAAATTATACATTTTATATATATATAAAAGAATAAGAAAACTTAATGTTTACACTGTGACACTTGACATCTATTCTCTGTTACTATCATTTCAATTTTGGGGGGAAATTTTATATTTTTTTATAGATTATTTTGCGGGAATATACTTGAGATGGGCCGCAAGTTTGACACCCCTGATGTAGATATTGAACAAAATTGTACATTAGCTTTCATATGTTGACTATGATTCTAATTGAAGAGAATAATTGAATGAATTGCTCTTTAAGTGGTTTTTATTTTACACTTCAACCTCTCCTGCTGTACCCAATAGTCAATGTAACTCTAAAATGGTGTTTTCAATCCTTTTTGCTCCTATTGTATTGTAAAATAAGTTTAATAAATTATTTAAGTTTTTAACTAATACAAATAAAAAAAAACATTTTTTACTTTTAAATTGTCTTATATAAAATATGAATGCAGTTGGGGTAGTCCAACTCTTCTCAACTCTAACTGGAAAACTTTAAAAAAAATGACTTGAAAAAGCCCATTTCACTCAAGTTTCAATAAAAATCTCCTTCCTCACCCAATCTTAAATTCTGTATATGGCTATTTATACATAGCCATTTTCTACATCATGCTACATGAAAATCTAGAAAGCCAACAGGCAGTCAGTATTGGACTTGTATATTGGTTCATGGATATATAAATCAGGAGGGACCAACTTGTTATTGTAGGGGTTGCATATCTGCAATTGTCTTTGAAGAGCCATGGTCTGCTGATCCCTTATCTAGTGCTTTGCTAAATCCACAATCTTACCTGAGACCTATTTAGGTTTTTTTTTAATCATACTGAGTCTATTTAGTGTCTAAGCTAATAATTAGTTGCATGACCGATCAAAATTGGCTTTTTGATTAAAATGTTTGCCGTATTCGATATGCATTTATGTGTGTATATATGCCCATATGTTGTTAATTGTAATTTTCATATTTGTAGGAATTATTGGGTTTCGATAAACAGAAAATGCCAAATGTAAGTACTATTACTGATTTTGTTTTAATTCATTTTTTGTAAAACCATACCTTTGTTACTGATCTGAATATATCAATACTTATCATTCTAAAGCTAAATATAATAATGACATAGTGCTGTTTTTAGCATTTGGGATTTTTTTTACTCTTAAAATGGGGAATTCAATGTTAGAAGCTTATGTTTTACTGAATAAGTTTAATTTTGAATCTGTATTGCCAATGTTAATGTTTTTGTTTCATTTTGCTTTATTTTGAGATTTACAAAAATTTGTTCTTTCTGTACATAATGTAAATTTTTTATTTATCTGGATTTGCCTCTGCTTGAATGCTTATGTATTTCCAAAAAAAATTTTCTAGATTGATCTGCAGCAACTTTTACAAAAGGATGAAGAGGAAACAGAGCATTTATTAATTTCGTATTTAGATGAGGGTAAGCTATCCTTTTTCTTATTTGATACTGTAACTTTGTCTTTGAAAAATTCATAAATCAATTTCTGTTTGTTTGTTTTTATTCAAAAACATTGTTTTATAATTTTTATTTCTGAATATGACAGAATAAATTTTTAATTTACGTAATCTAAATTGACAAATTTTAATTTCTACAAAATATGACATTTATAATTTTGAATAATTATTATAGTTAAAATTTTCTTTTGAAATTTACGTTTTAATATTCTAGCTTCCAGCATAGTCAGTCGGATGCTGTATTTTGATACCAGTCCTTACAACAATTCTATCGAATGTACTACATCGGCCAATATGTCACCTATTTTGCCAAAAAGAGCAGAGACGTTTGGTGGCTTCGACAATTCCGGGAGAGAGGTAACAGAGAAAGGTATTTTTATTTTTTTAATATATTTTATACTTTTTTTACTGTAAAATTTAAATACATTGAGCTCTTATGGCAAACATGATTTTTTCCCTCCTTTTCATTAAGTTTTATAAATAAAAATTTTAATTTTAAAGTATGTTGCATGTAAAATTATTTTTGCAAGAAGTATTCAAAATTTATTTTTTAATATTTAAATAATATTTAGATATATCAGTGTTAAAAAATTATGAATGTAATTAAATCTTTTCTTAAATACAAATATTATGTTAAAATGAGAAGTTTTTAAGTGTATAAATTTTAATGTATATTTTGTTTTTCAATTTCTTAAAAAAAATTTAAGTTTTTGATATCATATGTTTATTTATTATTTCTCTTTGCCAAAAGGATAATCTTAAAAATTACTATTATCTATACATAAATAAAGAGGAAAAAATATTTTTCAAAATATTTTTTGTACATTTTATTTATGAAATGATATCTCTGCATGTTCAGAAATTTGTATTGATTTTATAGTTAGTATGTTAAAAAGAAAACTAATGCAGCTTAAAGAAATGGATGGGGATTGTCATGGAGACAGAGAACTCTCTTTTTCAGATTCAAGTCTCCATATCAAGGTGAGAGCTATTTTTGAAATTTTATCTTTAGTTGTTGTTTTTTCAGTACATCTTCCTTTCATTAAAAATATTAGGCAACTTCAACTATTAATTAACTTCTTAATAAATCATCTTCCTTCATTAATCTTTAACTATGATATAAATTTGATATTCAAAACTGATTTTGAAAGATCTCTTCAAACTGCAGGCTCTTGTTTCATATTTGTAATATAAAAGTGAGTGTTGTCCTCATAGTATCATGCGAGATTTACCCCTTAACTGCTGCTGACATATACATATGTATCCTTTAATCAGTGCATTAACTGCCCCTGTTGTACAACTTGTTCCGAAATATCATCCCTTTGTGCTGCTATCAGTAAAACTATTTGGAATGCAATAAAGTGACCTTAATGATGTTTTCAAAGGATTTACTTATATCAGAGAAAAATATTGCTTATTTATGCCTTTTCTTTCCATCAATACAGCACATATATGTATCTGTGTGATAAATGGTGGTACTGGAGAGCAAATACCATAACTTTTAATAGCAACTCCTGAATGATAGGCTCATTTATTGTACTCTGTGCCCTTGGTCAAATCACAAAGCCTTTTGCACTTCCTTGTCCACAATAAAGTTAATTTAGAATGTTTAAGAAACAGTCAATATTTGTTTTATTCTGTTCATTTCACCTCACTTCTGTGAGCATAATAGATAAGTTATCATAATTGTGAACTTGTGGCCAGCATTGTTTTTGTCTAGTTGTAAATAGAAATCCTGAGGTTAGTGTAACGTGGAAGCTTAAAAAGTGGAGGTATTAGAACTCAAGTGTTGTCTTTGTCACTTAATTGTGGTCCAAAGTTGAAGTCAATCACCAATAGCCCATGTGCAACATTTTAAGCAATTAGTCTTCATCCTTAGGTCATTATCCAAGTAAATCGTATGAGAAATTCTCTACTGACTGCATGTTAGGTTTTAAGATCTTCATGTAACATGAGAACAGTCAAGCTGATGTTTATTGTTTATCTTTTATAATTCTGGCTAAAAAGAATCAACAATATATAACCATATGTATAGCTTTTAACCTCTTCAGGACCACAATTGCGCATATGTGGTTCTTTCCATTCGTACTCTCTTCATGGCCCCGGGTATTATATGTGGGATATTGTCTGCTGTGATCCATGGTCACACAAATGTGAATAGAATTTGGAATGTTTTTATTTAATTTGTAAACTGTGTGTGCTTGCTTTCAATTAATGTCCATATCCCCCCCATCCGAATAATGTTTCATAGAACTTAGACCTTCAATATGTGCTTCCAGTACAAAGATTTTTTTAAAATTTGATCCAGGTATTTATGAATGTAAAGAACTGCATGTGTTTAGCTTTTTCAAGGGAATTGGGCATTTAAAGGTTTGTGATTTATTGTGCTTTGGATTTCTCTTTATATTTTGTTGAACTGGGGGGGGATGATTGAAAGTTTATCTGTGTTTATGTGAAAGTAGATTTATTGTCTGGGGTTTTTGCTAGACATTATTTTGTATGTTTTGGATCAGTTTTATTTCAGTCAGCATGACAGAAAGAGTGAAACATTTGTGAAATTGAGAAACAAATCACACACACAGAGGGAAATAGAAAAATAATTTTTTGAATAAATAGAGGATATTGGGGCTATTCAACACTAAAATAGTTGATTAAGTAGATAATAGTCCTGGACAATGTTTTAAAATGTAACATAGACTTAAAATTTTTTAAAGATTAAATAAATTTCTTACATTTATCTTTTTTCTTTAGTTTGAATATTGGTATGCAGGTGTATCAAATTCTTGTCATTTTCTGAAAGTATATATTCATTTGCTTATTAAAATGAAATTATTTTCGTTATAATTCGTATCATTATGGTATATTCAGATCATATCAATGATAATAGACTTAACAAGGAAAAGCACCCAGTCTAGTATGTATGTGTACTCTCAAAGCAGGCAGGCCTGGGGGAGCATTTCTTTCTCCTTTCACCGGACCTGAAAGGGTTAAGGTGACTGAAAATCTGAAGTTAAATCAGAGTTTTTAAATATCTCCAGACCTCAATTTCGACTCCTACCTGTAACCCTTGTGGAGCACTAAAGCAGTGTTTTCAGTATTTTATTCTATTTAAATTACAATGGAAAACATTTAACATAAAACTGAGGGGAGTGAAATATTTTGTGTGTGTGTGTGTGTTAAAGGATATTGCAAAAAACACATATTCAACAAAATTAAGTTTATTAGAGTAAATTTGATTTACATTACTATGAATTTATTTCATAAAGGTCAATGAAACAAAAACATTAAAAAGAACTTAATGAAATTTAATGCAAAGCATTAATTGTTTTTGGAAAGTAATATATTTTTCTCTGCATTGTCTTTTTCAGCATCAAATTGTCAACAAATTATTGGATGTTTATTTTGTTATTCGTTTCAGAATCAGAATGTGGATCTAAATAACTGCACATACTTTTCATATTCCACATTTTGTATATATGACTGCATTATTCATTTCATTTTCAGAATCTGTGTAAAGGATATTTTTTGAGCTTTGAACAAACTTCAAAATATCTGTATCTGCCAAAATTGGGGCTGTACATGCATTATCTAATGCAACCGATTCTTCCGATGATATAGTAGAACAGTCCAAAAATACAGAAACTTTCTCAAGCATTCCTCTTAAATCTCACCTGTGCAACTTATGTTTTCCACATTTTGTTTATAATCTTTTCATGTTAAGTTATTTTTGTTCCATGTTATGAGGAAAAAATGTATGAAAATGCATAGTAGCTTGTGTCAGGACCATTTTATTATTTTGCGTTAACCGATATTTTCTCTGAAGAGTTTTCATGTTAAACGCGTCACTGTACAATAAATTATTTAAATATAAGTAATTACAAAAAATGCATATGCTGGCTTATGTATAAATATTACTGTACTTAATGCTCATGGTCACTGATTGCATGAAGTGCTCTTGTCATAATTGATCTGAAAAGAGTATTTTCAATTTTATTCTATCAAAAGCATCAATACAATGTATTTATCATGTTATTATAATACAAGGTTGCTTATAATATTCCAGGTTTCAAGTTCTATAGTAAAAGAACCAAGACAAATACAGCAAATAACATTTGGAAGAATACAAAAACAATTAGTTTTATTTGCATACTTTACAGGTTTTCTGTGTGAAACCTTGGTTAAATGGCATACACCAATGTAATAGTCCAGTTTTTGTCATGCTCTATTCAACATGGAACTATCAATGTTATTGACAGCACATGTTATCCTTTCATGACACTGGGGGAGGGGTATGAAAACTTGTGTAAAAGACTAGGTTTGCAGATAACATGTGCTGCCTATTCAGTATAGTAGGCCCAATGGTACAAGTCAGTGTCACTAAGTTCAAATACCAGAAAAGACATGGATGTTTGTAAATGTATAGTGCCTTTACGGCATGGGGGTGCTCTAAATAGCCATCAAACTGCAAATTCTCTCATGAGGTTGATGGAAGGAGAGAAGAGGATGGAGGCCCCCTTAATCACCCCTAGGGTGTTCTCTCTCAAAATTGGAGTGGAATCGAGCCAAATCGCTCTGTCACCTGTATGGTGCTTAAAGCTGTAGCTAACAACAGGCATACATGTAGCCCTTTGCCATGATCTGATGTTGCTATCGATCAGGTAGCATTAGTAACAACAACATAGTTTTATGTTAAGTAGAGCATGGTAGGAATTAAATTTTCCAATCAATGTATGTAAATAAAACTTTAATTGATTCTGTATTCTTTCGCATGTTTTTGCTGTATTTTTACTGTAGTGCTTTGAAACGCTGGAGGAAATTATGAATAACCTTGTATTTTCAATGAATTAGTTAATGTCCATAGTAGTTGACCTATAATAACTGGTTTGATTTCAATGTTCATTTATGCTAAATCTAACATTTTTTTACATTAATGTAATTTCTAGAAAGTATAGGTTGCTATACAACTAAACAGGATAACAGTTAATAAAAATGCTTTATTTATACATGTCTGCTGTTTAATATAATTTTTAATTTATTTTTTAGCCCAAGACAGAAGGAGTTTCTAATATGAAATTCATTTCATCTTTAAGAAGTCCTGTAAGTTTTTATCTATTTAAAATTAATTTTCTTCTCTGGTCCTTTTTTTTTACTTTAATTAATTTATAACTTTTGTTTCTAAATAGGTATGTAACTATTCTCCATATATAAAAACAACTATATATGTGTATTTATTTGTTGATTGTCAAAAGAAAATATCATTATTTAGAATATATACATGAGAAATTTTACTGTTTAGGAGACTGTTTCAAGTGATAATGCTTCCAGTTCTTCTGTTCAAAGTGGTGGTTATAATCGGCTAAAAGAAGTTGCTGAATTGAATGTTCTCCTAGCTAAAGTGACGGTAAAACGCCTTTTAATTTATAAGGCCAGAAGATAGATTAATATTACATTCCAAAAGTTTCATCTATTTTCAAAAGTTATATAATTTAAGAAGTGCTTAAATCCATCATCTTTAACTTTTATTATATACAATGTTGGATTCTTCTAGAATTCGATATTAATATTGTACCTTATTATTCATTTAGTGTTTTCATTATAATTATTCCTGTATTAAACTTAGATATATTAATTAGGGGAAATATTGTGATGTTTCTCTCTAATAAGATTTTTTTCTTTTCAGAGCTTACTACATCATCACCTATCTATATACAGAAAGTAAGTTAATAATAAAAATTTCATTTGGTTATGAGGTTCATTTAAAATGGTTTAACCCTCTCGCTGCATAGTGCTATGTGTACTTTGACCTTGAAAATCGCTCGATATGCAGCAAGAGGGTTAAGTAAATGCAACAGTAATTGTTGGAAAAGTTACTTGGAGCATCAATATTGTGATAATGCTAAAAAAGGGAATTTTTTTAATATACATCATTTGATTTCATTGAGGATGTGCTGGAATATTCATATTTAAAATTTATTTAATGGAATGTTCAGAAGTGTATAACAAATAATTCTATAAATCTTAACAGTCCAGCATGTATGTTTTGCATTTAGAGAATAAATAATGCTTTAGGGAAATTTAACAATGTCTACAGAGTTTTTTTTAAATTGTAAATAACAAGTAGTTCATGATGTATTCTTTAAAAGGCTGTAATTTTGCATTTTCCTAAACACTAAAGTATGAAGCCTACTTAATTGTTTCAATATTGCTTTCTTGCTTAGTTTTCGAATTCTTGCATCTTTTCATATGGAATGAATATGATCTATTTCTTCATTGAAGATTTAGTTACTGTTAATTGACATTAAATATTATTGCAGAGAATTTGGCAAACGACGTTATAGACCTGATCACCAATTGGAAGAACTGCGGAACATTCAAGAAAAGTTAAGCCAAGAGCGCCTCCAGTGGGAGCAGGAAAAAGCCAAGCAAGAAAAAGAATTAGAAAGGAAAAAAGAGGAACTTCTTAAGTTGCAGGTATGTCAAATTAGATTATTAAAACTTCAATAAAAGAATATCCTTTGAATATAAGTAATTGATACATTTCATCCTGTTTATGGATCAATTGCAGTAAATAATGTTTTATATATGTTACAAGAATGTGTATTTATTTTTACTATAAGATGCTAAATACATAGTGTACAACTACTAAATTTTTATGTGCAGTTTTTTAATCTATTTCAAAGAAAATAGTGTTGAAAAATTTATATCAGACTAGCAACTTATTGGGTGAAACGGAACTCTGTCAGATGTAGAGAACACTCCACGTGTAAAAAATTGCCCATAATTTAAATTCAGTTTAATGATGATTAAAACTAAAATGTAAGGATGTTTTTATTTTTTAAAAGAAAAAATTTTTTGTGGTAAAGGGAACTGTATAACAAAAATATTCATTGGTAAATTAAATATGCTGATTTATTGATACATGAAACTTTACTATAAAATGATTCCTTTTCAGAAGAGAATATGTGGTGAGCAAACCCAGACAGACATTAACAAACTCACTTGCAATTTCCCCGATCAATTGTGTGACCACAACTGTACCTCTCTGAGCCTCTGCAGACACAGACGTTCAGCATCCTTTGATTTTCGAACTCTCGGTAACCTCACTCAAGATGTTGGTGGCAGGCAGTCTTGGAGTGGTCCCATCGATGATGCCTCCATCATGTGGCATCAACAGTTTTGTGCCACACAGAGCACATCAAACATTCCCCAAGCAGTGATAAGTGTGCCAACTGATCCGCTTAGCAATCAGAATTCACACAGGAAAAATTCTGGAAACAGCACGAACTTTGATTCAAATTCTAGGAAATCATCCAGATGTGAAGGTATGAGTGCATCTGATATTGATAAAAACTCTAGAAAAGAACAGAATTTTGGTAAATGTTTGTGTACATCCCCATTAGAGTCAAATGGCAAAGAGGTCAACCACGTAACCAAGTCGTTTTGTCATTGTCAGGATTCTATGTAGATAAAGCCATGTCTTTAGTACAAGGAAGGACAATCATTTTTCATTTGAATATTTGCACGGGTGATATTTCTTAATGGTGACAAAACGTTGCATTCCGATATAAATTGAGTGTGACTTTTTATTCATGCAACTTTTATGTGTATTCCATCTTTTAAAACATGTTCTTTGTTAATGGAATCTCTCTTGTATGTGACAAGTAAGCTGTTGTTGCTCTTGCCATGTCTTGGATTATTTTTACAATTAAATTCAATTTTAATTCTGATACTATGCAATGTAAAGCTGCATTTTGTTTTTAGACTTGACCTGAACATACTTTTTTACGTTTCATTTGTTCACATTCGGGAAGTATTTTTAGTACTAATTTATTATTTCAAGGGAGATAACTAAATAATTTCTGTCTGCATTTCTTTAAATAAATTAAGTGCTTGAAAAGACAAATTACAGTATTAACTGCATACTCATTGTATTAGTTATTGAAATTGTTTTGTAAAATTTTACATTGTTATTATTGTTCGTTAAGATACATTTCTTTAATGATATTCATACATTGAAACAATGTATTAGTTTCTTTAACTATGGGGGGGTATTTTAATGAATCATTCTGAATATGAAGTACTTGTATTTCAACTACGATAAAAAAAGGTATAGCTACATTTTAAAATTTTAATTACATGTAAACAAAGATTTTTTTGTGTGTGTGTTCCTTAAAGAAAATACAAAAGCTTTTTATTGCACAGTTTCAATGTGGACACCATTAGTAGCACTCAAAACGTAGTCTATACAAGTAACGTCATCTAAACTTCTGATAGGGTGGCCACATTATGTTATTGACAATATTCTACCTACATTGTCATAAATATTTTACGCCACTTATAAAAGAAGTCCACCTTCAAGATTTATAGGTAGTTCAAAATTTACACTGAATCTGTGTTGCAGATTTAAATTTGATTAACCATGCTGCAATTTGTGCTTGTTCTTGTGGTGAAACCATTTTAAAACAAAACGTTGCACCATCTACTTTACTTTTCATGAAACAAACTTTAATTTTTTCCTTATCAAACATAAAAAAAAAAAATGTAAGCAAAAATCTTTAATTCACTTTGAAAGTGTAGCCTTACTTCTCAGACATCCTATTTTTTAACAATATTCTTTTAAGAAGTGATAATTTTTTCTGCCTCAAGAAAAAATTCTCTAATCAACTAGCAGCTTTACATTGTATCTTGCTTTTGTTACTTGAATTTTTACTTTGCCTGTTTTTTGCCATTTAATGTAATTTTATTTTCTAAGAAAATTCCTAGGATGATATATAAAAACCCATGATCAAGCACGCCTTTGAATCTCGTAAAAGACATTTTTCAAATCATTCCATTTTGCAATTTAATGTATATATATGTGTATATGTATGTGATGTTTATTGGTGTGTTAATGAGTTGTAAAATTTGTTAAATTATTTGTATAAACTATATGTCATGTTCGCTGAATGTGTAGGAATATCTTCTAAAACTATGCTAAGTAAGCAAATCAAATTTACTATTTACTAATGCTCTTTTTTACATTTTAATTTTATGTAACTAATCAAAAAAAATTAAGGCCCTAGTCTTTCATTCTGTTTGAATTTATTTATTTGGATGATTATTATATCAATTGGTTTCTTTTATAACTGATATTCTTCTTGCCATGTTATGTTTTGCAGCACTGGTATTATTTAGTAATTTTTGTACAAAAAATACTTAATTTTTATGTCCCTAAAAAGTCCTCAGACGCAGTGCTTTATTTAAAACCTGACAAATTTCATGTTGGAAAAATGTTTTTATGCTTTATTGGGGAGTCATTTTAATCTTATAATTCATTACAATTATATGTGCATGAATTTTATCTTGCCTCTAAAATCTCTCTGTGAATTTTCCTAAATAATCGCTCACATCTGTTTAAAAAAGCAATTAACTAATATTGCTTATTAGCTAATTTTAGGTTTTTGATGTTAACTGACCAAGTTCCTTTGCACTGCTTGGCAATATTTTTGAAAATTACTATAACTGTAAATAACAAGAGAATGGTCACACATTTCAATTTATTTGTAAAATATATTTCAGTGTTGCATTTTATAAATATCAGTGTTTTTATTTCTAAAATGTTTCAGTACTTAATGTATTACAGCTTAATCATCTGTACTTGAACCAATTAAAATGAGTAAAAAAATTATCCAAAGTAATATTTTTTAAATATTACATTTTAATTAATTATTTTTGTCCCCTATATGTGAAGCATGTCTTCCTATCTAAAAATGCCAAAATAAAAGTTATCAACAGATTGTCAGATTTCATTTATTAAGGTATTTTTCTTCTATCTCTATCTATCTATTAGCTAAATTCAGAACTTTATAGAAGAGTCACAATTTCTGTGACAGTGGTTATTTTTATCAATTGGTATTGTTGCACTTCAATGTCTGTTCCCCAGTAGTTTGTAACTTTTATCAAGGTGGGAATTATAGTTTTTACAGGGTATCTGACCCCTTGTATACATATTGTAGTTTTAAATTCCTCTATGTCGGAAGGGCTAGTGTGTAAGTGTAACGAGACAAACTAGTTATATGCATACACTGGCACTGAAGGGGTAGAGTAGTTGCAATCACACACACACATGATTCTCATGCTCTAGTCCATATATTTTAATTTTTGAAGGACAGTGTAAAAAAATTTGTAGGGTTCAATGCATGAACAGTCATGTGAAAATTTCGTATTTTTTTGCGAAAGAAATTCTGTACCAATAATACTATGAGTCAGAGATTCTCAAACTTTGGGGGGGAGAATATCTGAAAGTAAAAAATTATTAATTTACTGACAGGAAACAATATATAAATATTCTGACATAGTAAAAATACACGTTGCATGTTCCTTTCAATCTGTTCCAGTATTGTTATTTTTCTTTTCTATTATTCTAAAAGTAATACTTATCTTGATAATTTGTACAATTTACTATTAAGGTCATACTGTAATCTTTTATCAAAGCACATTATTATGGCATTCAATTCCTTGTTATTGTATGGGGGCGGTGATGAAAATTGGGTCACAAATATGGAAAGTTTGAGAAAAGCATTGTTCTAACTGCTAAACTCAGTCAGTCTAAATTCTCTTGTCTAATCTGTGGAATCAAACATCATTCATTGCTTCATTTTCCCAAAACAGCTGAGAATTGATTCAGAGGTCACCAGATTAAAAATAATTTCTTGCAAATCCTTCGATTAAAAAAGTGTACTTTTGTGTTTAATACTGATGCAAGTTTCAGAGAGAATATTGAGCTCTTTTTAGTGGAAAATATCATTGACTTAGCACCTTCTTTCGCATTAAATATTTGAAACTTGGCTGATCCTACATTTTGCAAACCAGGCCATATTGACTCACTGGTAGTAGGCCAGTGGGTATTTCCAGATTCTAAAAAAATGACGCATTTAAGATTAATTCATCAATTAATAAATGATAAATTAAAAAAAACTGAAAAGTAAAAAAATATTTCTTAATATAAGAGTAAAATGATTAACGAGAAAATTAATGTGTTCGTGGTAAAAGCCTGGGGTGTTAGATATCAATTGTTCTAATTTCTTACTAGTTCTATTCCGAAATGCTAACTTAGTATAAAAATGTAGTACAAAGCACACATGCTTTTACTCCAATGACATTAATTTTCTCATTAATCATTTTATTCTTATATTAAGAATTATTTTTTTACTTTTTAGTTCAATTAAACATAAAATAAATTATAGTTTAGTTAAAAGCCTGTTTTTTTTTTTTAATCTCTTCTGTTTTTATACTCGATGTATTACACACACTCGTAAGTTTCGGTCTAATTTTTCATGTTAAAAGTGCACGTTATATACAGGATTTTATGGTAATACATTGCCGATGAAGACAGAAGGACCATAACACTTTATGTGAAGAGCCGCAGTTTCCCGCCTCTGTTCTAAGTAATGAAGATACCTAAATTAAAAGTATATTCTATATATATAAAACACATAGCCGAAAGGTAATCTTTAAAAATCTGTTGTTGCTGCTCTTCAGACTTCTAGCTGTATGAATTATTAAATAATAATTATAAAGGAAAATAAACCTTTACAATAGATAATTTTAGTAGACATAATTATTTTTTATTTTCATCTACTATTAAACATTTGACTGGCTTAAAATTTCTGTATTAAATTGTTTTCCATTGACAAAGTGCATTGAGAATATTAATTTAGTTCCAAGGCATTAAAAGTCTTGATTTATTGGTGGAAATCCTCCGTGGGGCAGACATTCCTCTAAATGTTTTCCAGCAAAATTTTCTTTTTTGCATGCAAGAGTTAGAGAGCACTCTTAAAAGTGAGCAAGAGACGCACATAATGAGCTTTGATGTAGCGTGCCATACTCTTAAGCCTAATGTTGAGGGTTCGATCCCGCCAGGAGTCTAGATTTTCTGGATGCGAAAATCGTAAGCATGCATGTAAAAGATACCTTGAGAAGCAATTTGGCCTCGGGTAATCACGGCGCTATTTAGCATCCCACAAGAATTTGAATTGAATAAAATTCGAACATCGGAATTTAGTAGCAGGAACCGCCACCAATGAAATGGCTCCCTCTTACCGTATCTGCAAATATCTAAACTGCCAATTTGAAACAAAAGATATACACATAAACCTCCAACAGGGTCAATAAAAAGAGTTTAAATAACTTTTGTGAGCAGAAACAATCCAATCCAATTCAATTTTAATTATTAAAGTAAACATGAAATTTCATAACAAAATTTTTACGGTATTATTGGTTGGAACATTTTCCCACGATGATTGAAAATATTCCCAATATTATGATGTATTGGCTATGATTGTTCTTGATTGAGTCTACAGAAATACAAATACCTCTTCAATAGTTTTAGAACGAATAGAAAATTACTTATTGTAAAACATTATTTAAATATTATATGAAAAATATTAATTGTGGAGCTTAAGTCTCGATGGTGACTGCTACCAGGGTCTTCCCTTCCCCTCCTGCTCATGGTTATAAGTGGCTCTTTGAAATTTTAGTTACCTTGTTTTCACTTACAATTTTGTCGACCCCTGTGTGGTCTATGGGGTAAGTTTGAACCCCCATTCCCTCTTGTTTACACCAATGCAATTATGAAGAGGCGTAAGGCCATTAAATGAACCCCTGACACATCAGTTGACAAGTCTATAATTCTGCCACCAATGGGGACACATATACCCTTAAAATATAATTAGATAAGAAAACTCACTATTCAATCAAATATCATACACACAATAATGGTTTTTTTTTTCATAAACCAAAATCTAAATTTGTAAGAAACAATAGATGAAATTAAAAAAAAATGTAATTGTTACTGTTGTCATCTTTGTGAACTAAATATCCATATCTCACTGGAATAATCTTAGTACATGACTTAATTCTGTATCATTTTGATCTTTGCAAAACCATTTACATTTGCACAAAATGAATGAAGATATAAACTCACCAACAGAGGATGAGTTTGGCAACTAAGCTGGTATCTTATTTCACAACTTGAAACCATAATTTTCTGCTGCAGTTAGGCTTTGAAAAACTGTGCATAGAACTTGGCATTCAGGCACTGGCGTAGCTAGCTCTGAGGGGGCCCTGCATCAAAATCCCTTCGGGGTCTCTTTTTTAGGTATGAGAGCCCTGTGTGTTAGTGGACTATAGTTACACATATTGGGGCCCCGTATCCTTGACACGGTAGTAGCTACGCCCCTGCATTCAGGCATGTATGCATGTTTCTCAGTTTATAGTTATGTTAATATGTTGAAATCATCTATAATCAGGCCTGTTTTACAAACCAGTGATCAACATTCATTTTTGGCTGACTGGTTTTTGGCCTGGAAAGAAAAATTTCCTGTTGAGAAATGTTTAGGAAATTCATCCTATTTCTCGACTTATGAATATAATATATATATGAACTACAATACCAATGATTGAATATAAAATATATAGTTCATTAATTTTAAACCAATAATCAGTGTGTTAGTATTTATACACTCATTGGACATTGGTGTCTAAAATTCAGTTTACAAACAGAAAAAAGGAGATATTTTGACTAAAATTTGGTTCAATATATGGTATTTTAATACACTAATACCTATAATACAGTAAAACATGGAATGAAAGAAAAATTCCCAAGTTTTATGTAGGCTTATATGCAAGCTACTAATTTACAAAGGTCTAATTAGATCTATACTCACACTCATCAGATACTTGGATAATGATGAAAATACTCTTGGTATCTATGAGATCCTAAGAGCCATTTTTTTGGAGGAACTCAAGTTAACGGCATTTGGCGCAGACGCTCTAGTGTGGCTTCAGGAAACCAGACTTTGTCAAATATATAAAATCATGAATAGGGCTGGCCACATAATTGGAATGAACAAAGAACGTTCAACACAGAAAATATTTTTGGTCAAGTACTATGGTACAGGTACAACCTACCTCAGGTGGGTTGACTGCCTAGAAAAGGATTTAGCTCATTAAGAGTGACTAATTAGACCATAGCCAAAAAAAAAGAGGCTTGGGGAAAAGTTCTTGAGAGAAGGCCAAGGCCCAATTGGAGCTGCCTTGCCATTGAAGGGGATACGCAAATGAGAGTGACATTGGTCAAAATAGGATATGTCCTAACTCTGAATTGTTTATCTAATAAAGAGGGGTAACCTCTTGACTCTAAAGGTGGCCCACCATGTTCTCGTACTGTTAATAGCTATTGATCAACAATTGTGGCAATAATTTTCATTCTTCCAAAAGAGCTTATTTTAACACCTAAAGGGCCCTTAGAAGGGATTGTAAACAAGCAATGACTCCTCCTAAGGCAAACCAAAAATGTTCTAAGCACTAACGCCAAAAGACCTCGTTGGCCACACCATACGACGAATAACATCTTCTTTCAGATAAAAATCGATATGCAACTTTGCATGGTTGGCCGGTATCATCCATAAAAACGAGCTGCTCTCCCACAGCTCCACGAAGAAGTCGGTTTTGAGAGCATTGTTCTTATAGCGTTCTGCTGTCACTGTATCAGAAAAGAAGACATGGAATGTTGTATACTCACCCAATATTATTCCTTTCCATACAAGGCAAGAATGTAGATTCCACCATAGCGATCTATATTTCTGTTGTTTGGATTATAGCGTTTACCAGATTCTCTCCAGTTGAAAACCACTTTGTGTGCGGAATATCGATTCGCTACTGAAGACGACACAGTGCCAGTTCTGCTCTATCCAATAGTGGTGCTCACGTCTCCAAGACAGACGAGATCTTTTGAGAAACTGCGCAAGGAAAATACACCACTGGGGTTTCTGGACGAAAAATCCCACTCAGCTAGCTGTCTGTGTGGACACAGTTGGTCTCAATACTACTTTTCCAGACTTAGCAACGAAGTATTGAGACAGCTGCCAAGCAGCCATACCTCTTGCATCGAACATTTAAAAGGCTTTTGCAATTCTTCGCAGCACTGGCGTAACTAGTCCTGAGTGGACCCTGTATCAAAAAATTTTGAGTCCTTTTTTGGGTCCCTTTAATATTCCACGATTTTTTGCTTGCTTGTAGTTTGGAAGCCCGTATCATTGATACGGCGGTAGCTACGCCCCTCTTCCGCTGGTATTGTGACTCAGATGACTTTGTTTGAAACTGTTGCAATAACCCGAAGGCTACCATATTGGAACACTTGTGACCAATGAATGACTGCCGACTCTAACAATCCAGTTACTAACTTACAAACATTTTCCATCGTAATTCGTCATTAAACTATTCTTTGTAGTCTTTTTAGCTGCAATCTGTGTGATTGGTGTTTTCTTTAAAAAAACGAAATTTCACAATCAAAATTTGAAATTTCAGAGCGTGTCCACTTCTCAACTTCAAATTTTACTTCCGTTCCTTAGAAAAATGATTCTCTTCACTATTAAACAGACATGACACATAAACTGAAATAGTTTCCAAAATTACACTGTATATCATCACTTTTTAATAGGAGTATATATTTCTGTTTATTGCACAATAAAAATGTGTTTGTATATTTAATTTTGGACACCATATGAAAATCAAAAATACAAAATTGTTAAAACTGACAAAAATGTGAAGGAAACATTTTTTACAACTTAAAACCATAACATGCTACTGCTGTTCTTGTTGTTCAATGCACAGTTTGGCGAAGTCTAACTTGGTATTCAGGGATATACGGTACGTTTCTCAGTTTATTGTTATGTTAAGGCTGTTTTCATAATATGCATGAGAGCGTGAACTTTACGTGGAGCACATTTTCAAACAGAAAAAAATGACTCAATTTTTATAAAAATTTATGACGTTGTAGCTCATGCATTTGCTTATGAAATATTTTTAAAATATATTATAATCAGTTTTTCTTTTTAACACGTGAAGGGATAGCTCATTTAGCATTATGGTACAGGAGAAAAAATGCGAAACACATTTTATAAAAGAAAATATGTACCGACAAGAATAAAAGTGAGTAGTATGATAAAATAAGTGATTATCTACAGGATAGTGAAGCCAGAATACAATATTAATGTTTAAGTATTTTTATAAATGAAAAAATATTCTAAATTTGGGTCCTATTATTTAACATTAGCCGAAAACAACCTTAACAAGGTGAAATCGTCTGTAATCAGGACAGTATTACAAAGCAATGATCAACATTCATTCTTGGCTAATACACTCGTGGGAAAAATTCCTTTCGGAAAATTTTTTGAACATAAATCTTAACAATTACCAATGACTCTTTGAATACATACTACAAACTAAACTCAGTGGCACAGCAAAATTTGTTGTTTTTCACTTAAAAAAGAAAAAATCAAGAATAATCATTAAATACTGTTTACAACAAAAATACCCAATCAATTTTCTTTATATTTATCTCTATAAATAAATTCTTAATTCTTGTTTTTAGATCAGTTGAATTCTTTTATTAATCAATGTAATCTAAGTATTTATAGTTCTATTGATTTTCTCAACTCCGTGGCGCAACAGCCCATGAGGGCCAAAGCCTACTGTGCCCAACTCAGTATACGCGGCCTTGAGGTGCATGAGCAGATGTTCCTGCTAGATAGACAGTCTGATGCGAAACCCCCAGTATTAAGTTCCCAAGCAAGCTTGGTACTCATTTATTGACCCACTGAAGTCTGAGGGAACCTTGTCCAACCCGGGGTTTGAGCCTCGAACCTGTGGAGTGGAAGCGTGATGCACTAACCACTGGGCTTCAATTTTCTCGACAATAAAATATATTCCTCCTCAAATCCTACAGCTCATAAAAATGAGATTTACCAGGTATAATGTATACATAACTACAAAGCATAGAATAGAAAAAATATTCTCATTATTATTCCTAAAACTTTAGAGTTTTACTTAATAGTTAATTATTTTAGCAAAAAGATTTTTACATTTACTAATCCACCCAGGAGCGTAGCTACCGCCGTATCAATGATACGGGGCCCCCAAGCTACAGGGGTCCCAACATGTGTAGCTACAGTCTCACTAACATGTCATCCATATCTAATAAAGGGACCCGAAGAGTAATTTTGGTACAAGGCCACCTCAGAGCTAGGTACTCCAGTTAATCCACCTTAATTTTTCAATCTTTGAAATTGTATTTAGAACACTGAAGCATTAATTGATAGATTGTTATTTGATCCGAAAGAGATCTAAGCATTTTAGAATGATTTCTTACTTACGAAACCTTTCATTATCGTTAGTTATTTAGGTTTAGAACATCTGTCCATTACATTCCACGAGAAAGAAGGTTGGTTAGCTATAAATCTGGTTAAATCCCGCTATTTTAAAATGAACAGTCCTTAATTTGCTACGTTGAAAAATATTCTGCAGTTCTTTCATCTCCTTTTTACTTCCAAAATTTCAGTAATCAATTTTAATATATAATATTAGGTGTACAACTTTGCTTCCGCCGTTTTTTTTCCAAAATTCGAGGCTTTATTGTAAAAAAGCTGATTATACATTTATGATTCAATAATTGCGTTTGATAGCGATCGCCTGTGATTGTTTCAGACGGTTTTAACAACTTATAATACACTACGCCGAGCTGGTCCCGCCAAATGCCATGCTGGTCTTCGACGTCAAAATCACCGTTCTTGAAGCGTTGAAACCACTCTCGGCACGTTCTTTCACTAATAGCGGCCTCACCCTAGGTATTTGAGAGCATTCGATGAGCTTCAGCCGCAGATTTCTTCATATTAAAGCAGAAAATTAAAACCTCCCGCAAATGACGAAAATTTGACTCGTAAGCTGAGATGTTTAATCGAGAATAACTTTATGATGCAGACACAAATCAACTAATATTTCGATGGCGTTATGTTAACAAATACCTAAGCTTATTGTATGACATCTACGATCATCTTATTGTATGACATTTCGACTACCACTTACCCTACAGCCATCTATTGCAAAACGGCGAAAGCAAAGTTGTACAACTAATACTTAAATCCTATTTGTCTTTAAAATAGAGTATATGAAAATTATACACAGGGGGAGATATATGTATATACCGTCTCCGATTTATAACCCCAATAAATAAAAATAGTAAATAAAGAAAGATAAGTATATTATGGATACTAATATAGTTATTCCTGTCTTGAGAAAAGGAAATTTTGGAATTCCATGGTT
Source organism: Trichonephila clavipes (assembly GCA_019973935.1). NCBI lineage: Eukaryota > Metazoa > Arthropoda > Arachnida > Araneae > Nephilidae > Trichonephila > Trichonephila clavipes. The sequence continues at coordinate 460,584 of BMAU01018370.1, read as the reverse complement.
TACCAAGAGGAAAATATTTCTGTTCTGTTGACAGCAACCCAGCAAAAATTTCGCAACCACTCTGCGGGCATTCAAATAATCGCGCAACCTTGAATGTTCAGAATTTTTAATTGTCTCAATATCTGGAAAACTGGTAATGACTCGAACGTTTGAACATGGAGAAAAAAATTCAAGCAAGTGCATTAAGCTGTCTCCTTCCACTGTGCAAAATGACGTCATTAGTGCTGAAGTCAAATCTTTTCAGACGAACCTCGTAGAACATTTTCTAAATGAGGAACTAGTTAGTTATGGGGAATAGTTATGTTGAATGATATGTTAAATGCTTGAAAAAATATTAAAGCTATGCATTTTATAATAAATACACTGAAGTCCAAAATAGGAACAAATACGTTATTCACAATAGCTTAAAATTGCCACTAGTGAAATTAATAAATTTTTAATTTATATATTTTAAAGAATGAATTCAAAAATGACAGCTTCCAGTTTGGAATCAAAGGTGCTCAAACTTAAATCTGTAGCACAACGTGGAATTCGACTGCTTAGGGGCATTTGGAAATATTTCATTACTAATCTACAAATTTGGCCGTTGGCAGTGAAAGTCAGTTCTCATAATCGTTTGAATGATTCAATAAGATAAAGAGTCAGCCGTTGGAAGCCTTGAAACTGGGTAGCTTTAAGCGAAGCTGGCTTGATGATAACAAGTGGCACTTAAAAAGGAATCCAGGTTGTGGATTCAATTCTAAGCAAATGGTTCTATTACCAAGAAGCCCAGCTTAGAGGTTTTCCAAGTGCAACGATACCTGTACAGAATCACTACTTTACATTAAGTTCACGACGAAAAAGGCAGTTAAAGCTTTCGGGGATTTCTCGTGATCTTGCTGCAGTATCTGGAATGTGAACTTTCAGGCAATCAATTTACAAACAGTAGGATTCTTTCCAACCCTCATCCAGTGATGTGTCTTCCTCTGAGCATATCACACTGGAAAGCCCATTTGTCGTAGAGCCAAACTCAGCATTCTTCGTCACACCAAGAATAATGGCGTGTTCTTTCCACTGATTGGCTGAGATTTAGTAAACAGAGTAATTCTCGGTGAGTTTTCAGCTGGTAAGGGCGTATCATCCCTACACAACGTAAAGGAAGTTGACCAGTTTGATGACAATGGAATTCTTGTGTGGGCTTACAACATGTTGGGAAATTGTACGCCACTGCAAATCTTCGATGCTAGTAGTGTCATCGCATAGCACTGTAGGGAGGAAGTCGCTCAAGCTTATGCCAGATTTCTTTTGGGTGCTTCAGGCTTGGACCTCTTTTCATGAAAGAGGCCACACAGAGTTCACATTATAGATGATTTTCTTGAAGAGGATCTTTCCCTTTTAAATAGACCCCCGACCTCAATACTATATTACTTGTTCAAGATGGTCTAGGAATAGACATTGCACAACGACACCCCTTCCAGGTGTAGAAAATCAGGTTTTAGAAAGAATGGGCTTTATCACCACAAAGATTTCTCGACGCCCTCTCTAATAGCATGTCAATTTGTTGTGAGACTTATTTAGCAGTGAGCACACTCCATATTATATGACCTTTTCCGAGATGTAATGCATCATTATTTGATCGAGATTTTGATATAATCTATAACTTAATGAATAATTAACATCTTTTCTATATTGTTATATTTCTATATGATTTTCCCATATTAATACATCTATGTCCCAAATTTCTTTGCAATAAACCGAATACATCTCCAGTTGCCCCAGACTATGTGTTTGTGGCCTTCATTTTTTGCACCAGTGTAGAAATGGATCAGTATTTCTTTATTTCATTGAGTATATAATTTTTTTTCTCTTTGGTTTCTAAAGAAAGATTCTGAATTTGCAATAAAATTTTGTTTATGTTATAAAATATTAACATAAATTAAAAACTTTCCACGTGTATTTTGTTTTAAAAGAATGGTTTATTTTTTAAGTATCGCAAGGTATTATTGCCAAGAAATACCGTAGCTTAATGTCCAGTATAATAATTTAAAATACTAATTTAAAAATTTTTATTTAAATAATTTACTAAATTTCTGTTAATAATTTTGATTAAAAAATGTATATAATTTCTATTAAATCAATAAGCATTCTTCAAAAAATTTTGGACAACAGTTTCTATGAAATTGTTATTTTAATAAAATAAATAAATATAGCTTTAACATATATTGAAATAATTTAAATCTTAACGAATATTAAAAAAAAAATTTCTGCATTCAGGATTTTCAATTTTTCTTTTAATTAAAAAAATACAGTAATAAATTTTTAAAATTCGGTTTCTTAAAAATTTTACTTTCTGTTAATTACAAACAATTGTTTATAATAACACACATCCCCCCCAAAAGAAAGAAAAAATACTTCCAATTATAATGTCATTTATATTATGCAATATTTATAAACTTTCAATATTTCAATGCTTTTTGCTCTACATCTACGTCTCCATGAAATAAGAATAAAAAATAGATATTTCTCATTTGAATGCCAAAATATAACCCTTCAGGAACATTACTCATGCAAAAAAAAGTATGAATCCTGCTATTATTTGCAGCTTAAACAATAAAATTTTAATAATTCAGATTCATAACAATATAAACATATGATTACATTTAAAAAACTGCCCATTTTAAAGGGAAGTTTTCCGCCTCGGGAGAGGGTTGTATAAAAATGCAACAAAAGAAAAACATCCAAACGTCAGTAATAATTTTTAATAGTGATATACCTACCACATAATTCACGAATTTGAGTGCTTATGTGTTAAAAGACGATGGTGTGTTTCACTGACGCCCTGATTGGGCCTTGTATCAAAATTTCTTGGTAGCTCTTCTTTGGAGAGTAAATAAAAATGATAGCTTAATAAAACTTATTGAAATTGTCAAAATATTACGCCCGAGGAGCCACTGTACCTCGGGGCGCCAGTATCATGGATATGGTTGATACGGCGATAGCTACAGCCCTGGTGTGATAGAAGTTTAATTCGGCAAATAAAAAAAAGGCATTTAATCGTCGCCAATAGCCTACAGAAACGGAAAAGAACCTTTCGATTTACGGATTCTGAATCAATAGTGCTACATGAATCGTCTTATTTATTGGGCAGATTGATTGCAGCTCATATTAAGGAAAGCTCATTAATGAAAATTATGTCATTTTCATTAGGTTTTTCAAGAATTCACTAAGTTCTTTCGCAAGATATTTATGCTTATTGGTCAGTGCTACTAATAGTAAAGTACTACCGTGAGAATTGCGAGCATGCAAAGCAGCCAAAGCTTCTTTGGAGTCCAACTCCCTAACCCTATCAATAACACAACCCATTCCCTTCTCGGTGCTGTCGAACATTTCACCGATTGTCTTAAGGAGAGTAAAAACTTTTTTATCCTTCGCCAAATCAAGAGGAGTTTGGTCTAATTTGTTTTTAACATCAAATACGGCACCATATTTCAACAGACACGTTGCTGTGTCTGCATTAGCAGCAATGTGAAGAGCTGTGGAACATGTGCCAGCATTTCTTGCGTTGATCAATTCATTCAATAGGGGACGATTATGTTGCTCTGTGTTCTTAAGAATGATCTCAGCAATGTCAGCATATCCATTGATGGCAGCTGTATGCAATGCTGTATTACCATCCATGGTAACTTTCAGAACGTCAAACCCTTTCTCAAGCAAAACATTGATCCTATTTTTGTTACCATTAACAACAGCTACGTGAAGGGCAGTTATTCCATTCACACCTTGATAGTCAATATCCTCTTCCATACAGGACAATTCCTTTGTTGAACATTTTTCATCATTAGAAGCATGTTTAACTTCATTTCGAATTCGCTCTAAGACTTCTTCAATGCCGAACATTTTTAGTAGCAAGGATATCCCATCAATTTTTCTTTTGTTTGCATTCACAAGAATAGTATTTGGACAAAAAGAATTGATTCTAGGTTTCAAGTTGAGAAAAATTCTGAGTGCTGTTATTGTCATTCCTTGAAAATCAAGGGTTGTTCCTATGTGAAATTCCGTTGTTAAAATATCAAAATGATTCGGTGGCAAACGAACCATCTGGATATCTAAAAGCTCTCTTAAAATATTAAGAGATTCATCATATTTTTTCAGAAAACCCAAAGTACTCGCAATATTAAATAAGACCCGTAAAGTGTCAGAGTGGTGAAGTGTAAACAAACACTTACTAATTTCATAAGACTTTTTAAACATTTTGAGTGCTTCGCCGTGTTTCTCTTGCTTATTCAATGCTTTTCCCAAATTATTATATGCAACTATATTCACCACGTTAAGAGTTCCGAATGTTTCAATACTCTTTTCTAAGATTTCGTGATTTATTTTTGATGCTTCGGCATATTTTTCCATTTCGAGTAACACGGCGGCCATACCACTTTCAGAATCTAAGAGACCTGAATCATTAGGTTCCAGTATTTCTTTTTGTCTTGGAACAACTTCCTTAAAAATACGCAGTGCTTCTTCATTCATCCCTTGTTGGAAAAGCGTTACAGCTTTTAGAGCTTTAACCGCCAAGGTTTCTTTGTGATTTGCACCAAAAGCATCGTGCCTTTTTTGATAAATTTCTTCTAGTAACTGAAGAGATTCGCCATAATTCTGCTGTATATTTAAAAGCCTTATTAATCTCTCTTGAACATCCAAAACACTGGGATTGTCTGGTCCAAATATTTCAGTTCTGATTTTTATAACTCTCTCATAAGCGCAAAGCGCTTCTGTTAATTTTTCTTGTCGAATGAAAACGTCAGCTAATTCCAAAGAATTGGCTGTATCACTTTGAAAAAGTTCTTTTAATTGCTCAGAATTTGAGAAATTACACAAAATTGCGACTTCTATTAAGGTCCTGCCTTCTAGATTTTTAGCTCCCATTATTGCTTTTACTTTGCTGAAATCTTTCATTTTTTCCAATTCTTGCAGCAACGAAACATTATTACTCCGTACCTTGGCGAATGCTTTGTTCAAAAAGTCGAATAAACTGATAATATTTTGATCAACGGCACATTTCAGTGGAGTTTTATGAGAGCTAGACACTGCGTTGTATATAGCCCCCTTCGACAACAATATTTTAACGATTCCAAAATGTGAAAGCTCAGCGGCATAATGCAAAGGAGTACGCTTGTCCTTATTAAGAATATTCGGATTAGCTTTGTGTTTTAATAAAGCTTCAACTGCTCTTTCGTGACCATTTCTTGATGCATAATGTAGAAGAGTATCATTTCTCACACAGTTTGCATTTATGAAGCAAAACTCAGAATTTTTTGTGGCTTCGTTCAGTTGAATCTCAACTTCCAGTGGATCATTATGCTCCAATGCGATAAACAAAGTTTCAATTTTCCGCAATACTAAAGCGATGGTTTCGTTGTTAGTTATTTCTAAAGGTGTTTGTTTGAGCTTGTTTTTTATATTATAATATGCCCCATAATGAAGTAAAATATCAAGGACTTCCTTATGACCATTTGCAACTGCTAAATGAAGAGGAGTTTCATTATTTATGTCGGGAATATTGATGTTTGCTTTCCTCTTGATAAGCAGTTCAGCAACATTTGCCTTACCACAATCAGCGGCGATATGCAGCAAGGTTAATTTGTTGCCATTCAAATTATTAACACTCATATTGTGATTGAGATAAAATTCAACAATCTTCTCAAAGCCCATCTCCGATGCTAAATGAATAGGTTTATGACCATTAGTGCATCTGGCATCAATATCAGCTCCATTTTCAACTAAATATTCTGTTATTTCAAGTGTACCGCTGAGAGCAGATTCATGCAGCAAAGTACGATTGAGATACCCTTTAAAATTAACACCGGCCTTTCCAGTTTGTAACAGTAACTTCAAAATATCTAATCGACTGCAGTAAATTGTTAATTCTACCGCTGAATTGTTTCGATGATCCCTAAGGAAAATATCAGCCTTTTCCTCCAATAGAATTTCGAAAAGGTCCACATTTCCTCGCATCACTGAAATGTGGATAGGCGTGATTCCATGAAGATCCTGAGCATTGGGATTTGCCCCTTTTGTTAATAATAATTGGGCAATTTCCCAATGTTCATGTACTGCCGCACAATGTAAAGGGGTGGTGGTGGAATCTTTCCCCATGGCATTGACTTCAAATCCATTATCCAACAAGATTTTTACAACAGTCAAGTGACCATTTTCCACTGCTTTGTGCAGCAAATTATATTTTTCTTGAAGTTCATGAACATTAAATGCACATTTTTTCAGTAAAGTGTTTACAATGTCATGATGTCCCTCAAAAACTGCCGAAAGTAAAGATTCAATTTGATCAGCAAGATCTGTATTTCGTATTAAAATACTTGTGATAGTTGTGCAATTATTCTGAGCTGCAAACTGTAACGCTGTATGCCCGCCATTGCTTTTAGCATTAGTATCTGCTCCATAATCAATGAGATGACTAACTACTTCTTGATGATTGCCTTGCACAGCTAAATGTAGAGCTGTTAAACCAGAGGTATTCCTAGCATCGACGCTACAACCGTTTTGAAGACAGTATTTCACAAAATCTAAATTGCCATTTAAGGCACCTAAGTGTAATGCCGTACACCCATAAGCATCAACAAAGTCGATGTTAGTATTACTTTGTATGAGAAGCTCACTTAGTTCATTCGAAAGCAGTATGTGCATTGGCGTTATTTTGTTCTTATCTTCAGCTTTGATATCCGCTCCACTTGACAGCAATAACTGAACAATCGCCTTATGCCCATGGCAAGCAGCAATGAATAACGCTGTTGATCCTAATGCATCTTTCGAACGAACATCAACGCCTTGATCAATTAAAATTTTTACGACCTCTTCGTGACCTTGTTCTACAGCTACATGTAGAGGTGTCGAGTCGTTAAAATCCTTAGCTTCAATATCAGCATCGTGTTGGATCAATAATTTTACAACTTCAGAATGACCATTACCTGAGCTGTAATGCAGCGCTGTGCCGTTATCATTCTTTTTATTTTTTTTATTAACAATCGCTCCCTGTTCTAATAAAAGATTGACAAAATCGAAGTGTCCATTTTGAGCTGCAAACTGCAGCGGAGTTTGTCCCAAATCGGTGTTTAAATCAACAACAGCGCCATAACGTAACAAAAGTTTCGCGATTGTTACACGTCCTTCTTCAGCGGCGTGGCTTAAGGGTAGGGAGAGATTAAGCATGGAGGCATTCACTTCAGCTCCATGACGTAACAAACACTCCACAATTTCTTCATCGCCACTTTGTATAGCACTGTGTAAAGGCGTGCTGTCTGATACAGTTCTGGCATTAACATCAGCACCACTTCGAATCAGTGCCTTTACTACTTCTAGGTGTCCATTATCAGCAGCTACATGCAAGGGAGTCACACCGAAATCAGTTTTTAATCCTAAGTCTATTTTCTTTATAAGCATAATTACTAATCCTGTTTGCCCTTTTTCTGCAGCTCTGTGTAAGGCTGAGTAGCCACCTGGCGACAGATTGTTACCAATATTCGTTTCTTTTTCCAGAAGAAACTCTGCAATTTTGCAATTATTTCTTAAAATTGCACAATGCAAAGGAGAAAGTCCAGAAGTGTCTTTAATAGCCATATTAGCCTCACGTTTTAATAAATATTTGACAGTCTTCTTACTGTTCCCATCAATTGCTAAATGTAATGGTGTTTTACCATGGATATCACATTCATTAATGCACATGAGTTTCGTGTTGATTAAATATTTTACTATATTTATTCTATCGTGTTTAGCAGCTACATGCAAAGCGGTCTGTTCATCTAAGTCTTTTGAAGCCACATCCAAACCCTGCTGAAGTACAAGCTTGATGGCTTCAATATTTGACGCTTTTGCAGAAAAATGCAAACAAGTCTTCCCAAAGAGGTCCTTTCCAAAAATATCAGCTCCTTTCTTTAAACACTCTTGTACTCGTTCCAAATCACCGTTCTCCAGTGCATAAAAGAGATTCTGCTGATTGTCAACAACTGATACATCATCAGCATGGTTCTTTTCCAATACAGAAGAATCGCACAGTATAATTTTATCTATCTTCTTATCATCTTTTGAGAAATCTTCACTCGCCAACTTTACAGCATTTGTTAAAAGCTGCACGGGACTTTTATCCAGAACAACATTTATCAGAGCATTATTATGAGCCAGATGATTGCGTAAATTTTTCCCAATCAGTAAAGGATATTCACTATCTAAAAAGAAACTATTGCGATTGCACGAATCTTCTAAGATAGACAAAACATCTAAGACTAACATCTCTATCGCAGTCTGTAATTCTGCGTCACTATTGAAGAATGATATGTTTGTAACCAGTGAACTACCCACTAAATTATTGTTATTGAGGACTGACTTTAGCTGGGACTGTTTGGGTGATGGGGTATTAATTACATTTTTTGCCTTTTTCTTTTTCTTTCTGTCAGATGTTCCCTTGAATTCCTTTATCCATTTTATGTTACCTTTTTCAAATTTTATGAAATTGACAATTTTCAATAGAATAGTATGTGCATCATAATTCATTTTGATTTTTAATTTAGCGCTGTCTACGATTTGTTTTAACAGTTTTGAAACAATTTCCTCGTACGTTGGAAGTTCTTCAGATAAAATAAGCTCTTCTGATTTTGGTTTCTTAAATCTCTTGGACAACCAATGAATATAATTCATTTGACTAGCATTACTGGTTTGACTTACATCAAAAATATCACCAAGACGAAAGGTATTATATAAAAAAGCTTCCCTGACGCTGTATAACCTTTCCTTCTCTTTTTGAATCAAGCTGTTAATTTGTTCAAATAATCCTCTTTCATAGGAAGTCTTGTTAAGCATAATACTGCTAAGACTCGATAATAGTTCTTCTAATTGTCCAAGGTCTCCCACAACTGCAATGTCCAAGTCTACTTCCGATGCAAATGAAGTAATTGATAGACGAAATGGCCCAAAGAAATCTCTAACATCGTTCAATTGTTTACAAGATCCGATTTGTTTCATCAATTTTTGAATCACGCCTATTTTGATTTTGTAAAGAGTGTCAACAATAACAACATGGATTTTTGAGATATCCTGCTGCACGTTTTTAAAAAAGAATTGTGGTTTCTTTTCGATCACAGTTAAAATAAAATGAGTGTTATCTTCTCGCTCAGCGTCGTGAGATAAAGAATCTCTTAGACTTGTTATAACATCTCTTGTATTGGATGGCAAAGAAGAAAGCAATATTTTCCCCATAGAATCTGATAACTTAGGAGATTCTATAGTATTTTTTAAATGCTCACCCATAACTTGAAGTGCCCTCGTAACCACCAACTGGCCTTCTTTTTGGGTGACATCCACAGAAACGGCCAAGTCTATGTAAGTCTTTATTGTTTCTAAGCTACAGAAATCTCTAATCTTTTCGTAATTGTTATACAGCTCTTGAAAAAAAGAATAATTCTCGGTAATTTTTTCGACCACATTTTTCCGTTTTGACCTCGCTCGTTCCACAGGCTTCGCCAACTGAACTACATCAAAATTTTGTATAGCTCTTGATTCACACTCGAGAGCCATCGAAAAGTTTTCCAAATGTAACAATAATTTTTTCTTATTTAGTACGCTGTTATACACTAAATTCGCCTCCAAACGATTTTTGCAGCAACGAATGAAAACAACTAAACAGAACTCTATTTCTTCCCAAGGAAGTTTGTCATAGGTTGATTTTAATATCGATTTCAGCACGTGGATATTTTTTGCGATGAACTCAGCTTTGAGTAAGAATCTCTCATCGGGATCATCATTCCAGTAATGAAATTTAACGAAATGAATATCTTGGATAACCATTTCGATTCTTTTCTGTATGTGACACCCAGAATTTCCGCTACCTTTATTCGATTTGGCAATTTCCTGAAAAAAACGAATGTCCAATACTTTATTCTGAACATACAACTCAATTTCATTTGTCAAGGATACTCTTCTTAATTTCAATTTTCTATATTCTTTTGAAAGAAAGTCTTCTAATTGTTCTATATTCCTATCATTCAGCCATTTTTCAACAAGAATACGAAGAAGACCAACTAGATTCGAATGAATTGCATAATAAAAAGAATTATGGTGATACTCATCGTAATCACTTAGCAGATGATCCTTTTGACAAATGCTGATGATTAAATTATATAGAAATTTACCTCTTTTTGAAAAAAGGTATTCTAAAACTTTACACGCCTTTTTTTGGCAAGCTAAGGCCACAAGATTGAAATTTTCAACCCGATCCTTATGATAATTTTGTAAGTCATTTTCTTTTTTAATGCGACTAATGTCTTCCAACAACCAACACAAATTTTTTAAGGAGTTAACATTATCATCACATACGACTTCTTTAATAGATTTTAAAATGTTAAAATAAAAATGTTTTGCATTTATTTCATCCAGCTTTTTGAATTTTATCAATAACTTTTTTCTGGATTTTGAAGTTATTGTCAATAGATCGTAATTATTTTCAGATTCAGGCGAAGTCATTATTTTTGTGTGTAAACTTTTAATGATGTTCTTGCATAAAATATTTTAACAGTTCTGGAACCATAATAAAATCTTCAAAGAGTTGTATTGGGTCAAACAGTTTCAGTTAGTCAAAGAGTCGTCCTGATTGGATATTAGTTATACATTTTACTTCCATATAGATCATAATATTCTTACAAATGTACCCAGATGAGATTTAGAACATTGTAAGAGCAGATCTGAAACATCAAAAAAGAAAAACTTTAGATAAATACATAAAGACACACTCTTATTAAAAATAATTAGAGTAAAATTTAAATATTAAGATGAGATTTTTTCAATCAAACAGAATGCTGATAAAAATAAGTCATACATTCATATATACGATATAAATATAAGGGGTTTCGAAGAATACAGCGAAAAAGAACATTTGTAAGATAATAGAAAAGACACAATTAAAGTGTTATTTGCATCACTTACACGTTATCTATGCGAATGAATCCTTGGTCACACGACATACATCAGTACAATAGTACAGTATGTGGTAGACTACGCATTATGGTACAATATACGTTGTTGAGAGCCCTCGTTATCCTTTCGAGCAAATTTGCTGCACCACAGGATTAAGGGAGTACAAAAAATTTCTTTTTCATTCACCCGCAAGAAAAAGTCACATGGTGTTAAGCCCGGTGTGCGCGAGGGCCATTGCAAAAGAGGTGCTTCATCTTCAGAAGCCATCTAGTGACGTCTTAAAGCATAGGCTAACTGGATCAGAGCCTACAGCCTCGGTTGCAATGGGAGCCTCATCTCGTTCACTGCTCAATCTTGATAAGATTATAATTCAAATAATTTCAATGGTCAAATGTTATTACCGGTTGTATTCTCCGAAACACTAGGAATTTTGTATGTCCACTGGTTACATTTGATGACCTAGAGGCCTAAGTCTACCCCCATCGTTACTCATTCATTTAAAAGGCAGAATTAGGTCGAGCCAATTGGTGCGATTGTAAATCAGACATTTATTGGTTTCAAGTTAGTACCAGTATTTGACAACCTATGGTGTGCACTGTCTACTTTTAAGGGCCATAGGTAGGGTCTACGTTTGTTCACGTGTCCATGGCCTCAAGAAGTCTTAAAAAGATGCCCCTGAAGCCAATCCAATGCAGTGTTTAAGGCACTGTTACACATCACACAGATAATGGGAAGGAGCTCCACCTTGTAGAAAAATGAAGACGTTATTCGCACGTTCCTATAATTATGCACTGACCAGAACTGTAGCATATTCAGGAAACACACCAATCATGGTGGTTTTTGTAAAAAATGGCGCGTAGACGGGTGCTGTCAGTATAGTTGGTTTTACTATGTGGAGTAGTGTTTCAAAAACTGGACAATCCCATTGATGTATGCAGTGTGACTAATGGTTTACACATAGGACACCTGTATAACCTAGGATCTTGAATTTTTTTGTCTCTGTGTTATTTCAAACGTTCCCTTTCGCTGCCTTTGTCTTTGTTTCTTTATAGCGCTTCGAAACCCTGGAGTTAATTATGAATTTTTAGAAGTAATACCACGCAAACATTATCTACAGGTTGCTGCGTGACAAATCGACAAATTCAGAGGGATGACAGTAGGCAGAATGGGGAATACAAACCACTATAGAACATGGGGTTCGTAAACCTCGTTTTGTAGGAGTAATTCACAAAAACAGTTATGAAGGGTGTGATGTCAAGTGGAAAAAATAGGGACAATAAGAGGTAAAAAAAAACACATTTATTAGATGTAAATCATGTTTACAATGCGAACAATGCATTACAGCTCGGTGTCAGAAATGCGACGACAATGGACAATTAAAAGTTGTGGCTGCTTAGGTCTTAGCACAGCTGACACCGGATAACGAGGGATTGTCGGGTGCGTTCAAACAAATCCGGTGTGCTGGCAATGTAAGTTGAAGCGAAGACAATCTGTACCATGAGATCCTCCACTGTTGCCACCAGCGTCTTCTACACAAGAAATTTCAGATGGCCCTAGAAGAAGAAATTCAATGGATTGAGGTCCGATGAGTGTGGAGTCGAAGCAACAGGTCTGCCACGTCCAATCCACTACATGGGATATGTAGTATGGAGGTGGTTACGCACTGCAATTGAAAAATGTAATGATACACCTTCAAGCATGAATCTCACGACCTGCTTTACAGCAACTCCGGAAGTGGATAACTCGAATTCTCTTGAGGCCCGCCGCAGTGCTCCAAATCCTCGTATGCATTTGCTACTTTCCTCATCTGGCTCAACATTCTTGCGGAGGCTACTACTATCGCAATTTTTTTACCTCTTATATCCCCTTTCATTCCACTCCACATCACACCGTTCATAATTGTTTTTGCGAATTATTTCGACTAAACATGGTTCCGATCCCATGTTTTTACGCGATTTGTCATCCCCATGCTGCTTATATTCACCCCCTCTGAATTTGTCGGTTGAATTTAGCAACACCCTGCATATAAACATGAAAATTTGAACATTAATATTGTTCTTTTAGGAAAAGATGCATTGAATTCACAAGGGAATTTTACCAAATTTTTTTTAAAACTGATGCATTTAATTTTCCTTATACACAACGTAATTCTATAACTTTCTTTAAAAAAGAATCAAATTCCAAGAGAAATATTAAAATGCAAAAGATTACATGCATTTATGCATTTCAATATGGACATTTTTGCAATTTTTTCACTGTTAAAAGGAAAAAAAAATTCCTATCAGATCTTGAAAATTCACCAAAAATTATCTTCATTTGTTATTGATATACTATCATGTAATACTGTATTCCACGGAACCCTGGGGTTCTCCTAGGCATACCCAGGTTTTTCCATGAGTCAGAATAAAAAATCGAATAGAAACTTATAAATTTGTTTACAAAATTGATTCACGTTTACTGTAAAATTTGTATAATCACAAGCATCTAAAGCTCATTCCAGTCATTAAAACCGAAAATAATTTTAATTATGCACAATAACTTTTTCGCAACACTTTTTAAACTTTTATGATAGTATAATACAAAAATATTAAAACGTTATTTTTTTTCTTCTCCTGCGAATGCTCTATTGCTTACTATATCCCGGGTTCCACGAAATAATTTTATACTCGTCAGTACAATGTTTTGAAAACAATTTAATAATTTTCTAATGAAAAATATACCTTTTTTTCATTTGTGGAAAAAAAACCCACCTATAATGAAGGAGATAGAACAGCTTATCTTATATATAAAGAAATTTGATGTTAAAAGCTTATAAACGCAAAATATGAAATGCGGCAGCAGGTAACTTCAATAAACCTAGACTTCGAGAGTTTGAGTAAAAAAAATGCCAGCACATATCCGTGTTACTAATTATAATGTATGTGTTGGTGACTCTTGAAACTCATATTAATATTATCAATGAATAAATTATTTTAAATAAGATTACAATTTTGAAGAACAAACACAATACTTATTTTAATTGCCTTTAAGGTATCTGACTACGTTCGAAACCGTATAAATGGATAATATTTATGATATTTAGTGTCACTTAAATTAGAAAACTTATATAAAATTGTTTTAAGAATATTATTACAATAAAAACTTATTTAAGTACAAAATTTTGACAAAAAATGAACGTGTAGTAACCGATTTTCAAATTATTCTCCTCTTATGTGAAAAATGCTTCTATTATAATAATATTTTGTGTGTGTGTGTGTGTGCCTGTATATAGCTCAGACCTCTTAATGAGACTGAACTAGAATGTTTGAAATGTGTAACTTAGAAGGGGATTTTTTATTTACTACAACAGAGGGGAGATATTCTAAGAAAAAAACGCCGATAATTATTTCAATGGGTGGTAACTCTAAAAATCCTAGTTAAGACTCTCTGGAGAAGTCTTTACTTTATATAAGCAAAATAATATTAATATAGAAGCATTTTTTATAAAAGGAGAACGTTTTGAAAAAAGGTTATTCTAAATTAATTTTTTCCAAAAATATTATATTTATTTAAAATTTTTTGTCATAATGGCCTTAAAACAATTTTATACATGTATTCTAATCTAAGTGATACTAAATATAATAAAAATTATCCATTTATGCTCTTTTTTAAAATCACTGTTCCGAATGTAGTCGGACACCTTAAAGCAATGCTCTGCAACCTTTTTATCGCTGCGGACCGGTCAACGTTTGATAATTTTACCGCGACCCACTGAGGGTGGGACACGTTGATGGCTTATATTTTAGATGGTTTTGATTTTACAATTTTAATTTAGTTACATTTAAATATGGCTTCGGAATAAAATACAGTTACACCAAAAATGAATAAAAGTGATTTAACGTAAAATGTAAAGTGATTTCCGTGGAAAGTTGCACAAATCTGAGAGAAATGCACCACTTTAAATAAAATGGCAATGGATTAATGTTCTTTAGGCGGCCCGGCACCATTTAATCCATGGACCGGGGGTTGCGGATCACTGCCTTAAAGTACCTAAAACATGTTGATCTACTTTAAATATATATTCTAAATTTGTGGAAAGGGGTTCTTTGAAAACACCTTATCCTCCAGACGGCTCTACGAGTCAAAAATGTTTGAAGACCACTGGTACAGAGTTTTTTTTTTTTTTTAAAAAGTTTTTTTTTTTGGGGGCATTTAAATCTTTGTTTTTTTGTTTGGAGCCATGATTTTGAAAAACGTATATAAACTTCTTATTCTTGTCTTCTTTATATTTAGTGTCAGTTGAATTAGAACAGGCGTCGGCAAGCTCTTAGCTGTGGCGTGCCAAACCAATAAGATTCAGTGTGCCACACAGTAGTAAATTTTTGAAACAATTTGATTTCCGTGATAATACATGCAGAGTTCGAGATAAATGATCAATAATTTAGATGTATGCAGTTTTGTTACATATTCTCCTTTGCCTCTACGTAACATCAAAAGAATCATTTACAGTAAACTGCAAATTAATCGAGTCTCCCAGGATGGCGATGCAGCTGCAGGTATAAAAGGTGGAACATCTTGCTTAACAAAAGTAGTAGAATCCCCAGTTCCCTGCCTCGATCTGTAAGAGTTGAGTGCTTTCGTTTATTTATCGGACATGACTATTTAAAGAGGCATTTACATCGCATTGGAGTAAAAGCTTCTGCTTGTTGCCCTCTATGCCACCTCAGACACTGACTTTGAAGTGTTTTGTAGATAACCATATGGAGGCAAATTTTGATTCTTTTTTTGCTTCGTAATCATTTTATTGGGCTGCTCGTTGACTAATGGCAGAGATGCCCAAGATGGGTGTAGGATAAAAAAAATAGTTTTGTTATATATTAATTTTGCATCATTTTTAAAGGTATTTCTTAACATAAGAATAAACAGCATAAAATATTATTCCTTCAACAAAGAAAATTAAAATTGCACATATATGACGCATTTCTAAGCCTATTTATTAAAATAAGAAATAGACAACATAGAATATAAGTATTTCCATTCATTACAGTTAAATGAAAAGATAAATAAAAATTTTAATCCGAACCTAGTGCTTGCACCGCTCTACTGTCAAATCATAAAATCAGGGGTATAATTTTAGACTTTCAATTTGACATGATTCTGAGCAATCAGCTGTTAAACAATTTATTTGTAGACTCGAAATATTTTTCAAATGAGGAAATACTTTTTACTTAGATGTGCAATATTCTATCTTCAAACAATTAAATCTCTCCAGCAATGACATTCAATAATTTACAAAATAGCAGTAAATTTATCATTACAGATTTTTTCGTAATTCCGTAAATGTCCATAATTTTGAAAATGTTTGTCAAATAAGGTCCATTACAAATTTTTCAACTTTTATCCACTCAAAAATTGGTAAATTTGTAGAGTAGTTTTGAGTGCCACTGAGAATTGTACCGCGTGCCATAGGTTGCCGATCCCTGAATTAGAATATGCACATAAAATTGTTTTAAAAACACTATTACACGAAAAAAATATGTATTTGGAAAAAAATGAAGAGCGAATGACATACTTTCACAACATTCTCTTTTCATGAAAAAGGTTTTAAAGATAAGAATGCTGTACCTATATATACGACAAAGACTTCTGTAAAGAACATGAGCTAGGATTTTTAAAACATAACTTAAAAATGGATTTATTCACATTCAGGGACGCCTTAACACTTCTTAAGGTGCTGTAATTCCAAGCAAAAGTAGGGCCTGGGCCCCTACACAAATGTAGCCCCCATGACCCTTAAAAGTAGACAGTACATAGCAAACGTTGTCACATACTTGTACAAACCCTAAACAAATAAAAGTGTATGACTTGCAATTGAACAAACCAGCTCGACCAACTACTATCTTTTGACTGAATGAGTAGTGATGGTGGTAGGCCAAGGCGACGACGGTCATCACATGTACCTAGTTGTCATATCGTCCGAAATTCCCAGTTTACAACCGGAAATAACATTTGACCATTGGAATTATTCGAATCATGATCGTGGCAGAGCCCCTGGGGGCCTTAAAAAGTTCCTGTTCATATTTTAATGTGTCATGGTAGATAAATTTTAACAAAAAAATTGGTTATTACTTCAATTGATCTTAACTCTGAAAATAATGTGTATTTTTCAAAAATCTTTGTCCTGGGTGTTGTAAAACTTACAAGTGCAATTCATCATGTGTATGTATCTGCAAAATGGACAGCAAAATACTACAAACACAGGTATTAATGTCAGAACATCAAATATTCGATGCCCGAATACTGTGATACAAATTACAGAATTCTCGGAACTTCAATATCACCAAAGAGAATTTAAATATTCAGAAATGTATACACCTCAATGTCTCCTGCATTTCATATGCTCTCAGAAATTAAACCAATGGTTTGAAAAAATTTAAAATATTATTATAATACATGCACTTTTACATTTTAAGAATGCATCCTAGTTATACAATTAGAGGGAAAATAAACAACACAATGATAATAAACACTAAAAAAATGCAACAAAAATCGCACACTTTTTCCTTACAGAGCTCAATAATAACTTTTAAAAATTTTGGTGCTAGTTTGATATCACGGGGCAAGGCGCCGAGCGCTGATTGGCGTGATGAAGGGGAATCGTCGCCAATTCCTTTAAAATTATTATCGTCAGGATAATAATTTTAAAAAATTGTTTTGAAATACATTGAAATATATTTCAAAACAAGAATATAGGAAGAGATTGAGAATAACCAAGATCCCTATCAATAAATAATGGATAACAATATAATCTAATAAAAAGTTACATGTATTACTAATATTATGCAGTATATAATTTTAATCTTCTAATGTAATTTAACAGTAATTATATATAATATCCATATAGTACAGTGGCGCACACAGGAATTTTTCAAGGAGGGTCGAAAGTTCACCATTCTTGTATCATGCTCCTTTTGATTTTGTCGATTTTCGGTAACAAAACACAGTAAAAAACTAGTTTTTGAATAAATAATTAGCATTAATTAATAAAATTAATCTTTAATAGCAAGTAATTAATTAAATTTTACGTACTATATACTTAGGATTATAATCAATCGGAAAAAAAAATCAAGAGCATTGGGGGGGGGGAGGGCCCGCTCTTGTGAGCACCACTGATATAGTATGATTTAATAATAATTATTATGTATAATAATAATCCCATAATATAATTTAATAGTTAAAAAAAGAAAAAGCCTCGTATTGTAATATGAAAATTACACATAGTGATGCGACGCTAATGATATATATAACTTATTTAATTATTTTTTTTCTTTAACCAAAAATACTAATTTCTTAACTTTCTGGGTTTTAAGTTAACATCGCATCATGACTTAAGTTAAAATTAGTTAAGGTATCCGACTACTTGCGACAACTTTTTTTTTTGAAAAAAAGGAGATATGGAGATCTTTTTGTGATTTTTATATGTATTTAGTATATTTTAAGGAAAAAATCCTAAAATTGATAAAAGAAAAAAAATTATTATTATTAAAATGGGAAAAAACTAGTAAAAATGTACGAAAAATTACATAAACGGGGCCCGCTCTGTGCAAAGATTTTATGAACAAATTCTCAATTTTTCAATTTCGATGTGTTACTTTGTTATTCCTGTTTGAAGTGACCTTCAGGATAAGAGATATTTTAATTTTTACAAAAATTAGAGCACTTTATCTAAGTCATTATACGAAATTGCTTAAAAAAACATTGACTATATTCATATAAAGAACTGCAAATTTTGAAATAAAACAGTTATTGATAAATCTGAAGATCAAAACACTTCTACTGTTATGCAGAACATAAGCAAAAAATTTCAGCTAATTATTTTCAAAACTTTTTGAGCAATCACGGTCCCCGTTTGAGTTTTTCGAAAAAAAACACATTTCGAGTAAAACGCATTTTAAAGTTTGACAGCTTGTGTAAAGTTATGGCATTTGCTTTTTCTAAAACGCTTGTAGTTTTTGTTCTAGTGGAGGGAAAATAAAGTACTTGGTATTGTTATTAAGTTAATAAAATGGTCTATAAAATAAAGTCATAAAAAAATTTGCCAATTTTTGAAAAAAATCATGGTTTTAGGGTAGTCGGATACCTTAAGTTCTATTGACAAATTAACATTACACTAAATGAACAGTCCGATCGTATAGTGGTAACAATTAATTTTATTGAATAACATATTTAAGTTACTATGAATTTACTTCACAACAAGATTAAAATTTAACTTAGCTTTGAGAGAGAGATGAGGTGGGATGGAGTAGGGACATGGTTGCCGCCTGGAGTCCCGCGGAGTCTAGATTCTCAAGGTCTAGGATCTGCTCAATCTGTGTCTCTGTCCAAATCGGGGTTGCATCCCGTTTTTCTCTGTGACTTTTCACTTCCAAATTCTAGCGCGGACTATTTGCCTTGTCCACGTAATTACCTCTGATTGGTCCGGAACCAGCGCAGAGTTACCACAAAAGGTTCATTGCCGTTTTGGAAGCGCGGGAAAATCTGATGACGCACCCCAAAATTTATGAGTCCAACGATCCCCCAGGCGTGGGAATGTTGGCACTCCCTCGCTGAGGAATTCAACCACTCAGTGATGGGAAAAGAAAACGAATTCAAAAAAACTGACTTTGAAATTTTGAGGTCTGCTGAATAAATCTGTTCTGGCCTCCCATCAATAGGAATACTCATATAAAGTAATAATTATAAATAAATAACAATAATTATAATGAATAACAAAAAAATAATTATATCAATAAATAACATGATAATTACAAATAAACATAAAAATATTTATAAATAAATATAATAAAAGAACAATTATTATAAATAAATATTATATGAATGTTACATATAATTATTATATTTTTATATTATATTATTTATAAAGTAATTACATAATATATATTGAAATTAATAGTGAATATCAATTAAAAAGTACTGAAAAAACTTGCAATATTCCCAAAACTGCAAAAATATCAAGGTAACCATATATTATAATGTTACGTTGTTTATGTTTTCCAAGATAACAACTCGACACGTGCCCTGTGATATCAAACTAATTCCAAAATTTACATCATTGTTTCCCAACCTTTTTCGAACTGGCACCCCGCTTTTCTAGTGAATATTTCGATACCGCCCCCTCTCACTCCAGAGAAATAAGAGAAAATGGCGCACACAAGGGGAGTGTCCTAGGGGTCCGGAACCCCCACCATAGTCCTTGATTTTTTTATTGGTTATAATTCTATGTATATATTAAGTAAAATTTAAAGATGTATTTATTAATAATTAGTCTTATTAATTAATGCTAATTATTTGTTCAATAATTAATTTTGCATTGTTTTTGTTCTCGAAAATCGACGCAATCAAAATAATATGTTGGGCGGCGTATTGAAGCATGATACCAAAATGGTGGACTTTCGACCTCGGACCCCTTCCCCCTCTTGAAAAATTTTTGTGTGCGCTACTTACTGATAAGAGCGTACATAATACATGGTGAAAACACAAATTAAATTTTAAAAATTATTCTATTACTAATAAAATACACTGCTGGACAATTGCTAAGGACGGATCACAAATTGCTATGTAGCATAACGTTAAGCGAGACATGAGGCCTAGTAGGATAAAATATAGTTGCCACACTGTTCAGACATTTGAATAAAGAATATTTATTGTTCTGGAAAGTACAAAAGCTGTGAAACATCTGAAAGAAAAAAAATGTTCATTTGATCTGCGTACGGAGAAATGGAACAATGCATCTAAAAGTCAGCAGGAACCTTAAAGAAAGGTATCAGTACGGGATATGTCCACCGTGGAGTGTGATGCAACATTCCACACGTGGTACCATACTTTGCACAACATTATCCAGCAGCTGTTGAGGCAATTTATCCCATTCCTCTGTGAGTGCACGGATGAGGGTGTTCTTGTTTGTCGGAGGATAGTTTCGACCAGCAACTAGCCTCCCCAAAGCATCCCACACATTTTCAATGGGGTTTAGATCTGGAGAACGCGCTGGCCATACGAGACGTTGAATACCCTCGCTGTCTAGACAATCCTGAACAGCGAGTGTTCGATGACATGTTGCGTTGTCGTCCATAAAAACAAATTTATCACCGACAGCACCTCGGAAAAGACGAACATGAGGAAGTAGAACTTCATCAATGTATCGTTGGCCCGTCATAGTCCCATTCGCAACCACATGTAGGCGCGTGCGGCCATTGATCATGATGCTGGCCCACACCATGATACTGCATGTCGGATATCGGTCCTTTTCCTGGATATTTTCTGGACGATAAGCAGTACCACTCTCGCGCCAGATCAGTTGGCGTCTACAATCCGATGACAGACTGAACCTACTCTCATCTGAGAATAGTACGCATGCCCAGTCCTGTTCAGTCCAATTGTGATGCTCACGACACCATTGTAAACGGGCAGTACGGTGCTGTCTGGTCAATGGGACACACACAACAGGTCTGCGTGCGTATAGTCCTCCTCCCCTCAAACGTCTGGCAACAGTTTTTCGGGAGATCTGTTTTCCTGAGGCAGCAAGAAACTGATTTGCCATCTGCTGAGCTGTGGTGCGCCTGTTCCTTTTTGCTGATAGGACGATATATCTGTCTTCTGCAGGCGTCGTACTTCTAACACGACCTCCCCGTGCCGTCTACTACACATTCCAGTAGTTTTAAATGACTTCCACAGCCGTGAAACAACGCTGTGAGCGATGTCGAACTCCCTGGCAACATCTGTTATTTTTCGCCCTTCTTCGATCTTTCCAATAATTCGGCCACGCATAAAATCATCTATGTGATGTTGGGAAGAAATGCCAAAAATTTTAAGTTCGTCTATTAAATCTTTCCTGTAAAACTTTGACTTGAAACAACAACTGTCCACACGCGTCAAAACCTTTAAAGCTCTTATGAATGCTATCACGTGATGAACAGATGTGGAAAAAAAATTTGCATACTCATACTTCTTCTTACTAATATCCCGCACTTATTCTAATTTTCCACATTTTACTTCCTTTCATTTTGTGGTTGCTATGGATGATAGTGTTTTCCGTCCTTAGCAATTGTCCAGCAGTGTATATTATTTAATTTAGTTTTTTCCTAAGGCCTGCATTTTTTTAACTTGCAAATCTAAAATAGCTATTGCCACGAATATACAATTTTAAATACATACAATCAACAAAAGGTAACCAGTATTAAAGTTCACTTTTGTTAGTACATAATCAGCGTGTTTTTTTAGTTATTTTTGGACTAAAATTGGTTAATCTGCCCATGTCTCTCCATACCATTTCAACCCCCCAACTTATTTTGGGTCTTTTACTGCCCCCCTGAAAGCCTCAAACGCCCACGCTGAGAACCTATAATTTTCATCAGGGGTGTCAAACCCGCGGGTCGTATGTGGCCCACAAGTACGTAAATTGCGGCCCACCGACTCTTTTTAAAAAAAATTTTAAGTATCAGGTTTTTAAAAATTTTTCATTTTGAAATTTATTTGAGGGGAAATATATTTATATATATATATATATATATATATATATATATATATATATATATATATATATATACTGTATTTGCCTGTTACCTATTCTTGTTTTAAAATAAATCCTTTTTGATAATAGAAATGTCCTTTAGATTAAAATAGATTTATATTTTATCAAACTGTTACATTTTATTTTACTATAATAAACTACTTTTTTAATAAATTCCGAATTGCATTATGCATATCCTTTACTATGGAAGGTACATGATTCTCTGCGTGTGCGACTTTCATTTCTCCTCCTCCTTTTCTGTTTAAAGTGCCCAAAAAGCAAGAGGCAGTCAGAGATGTTTTTTAAAGTTTAAAAAAAATATTCAGGACGGTTAAGATAAAGGACAACGTATACTTAATCGTTTGCGAATGACAGCACTATCAAATTTCAACAATGAGTAACGAAAGATCAATTCAAAAGGAGCACCGTAATTTTCAAGAAAATGGCAACACTGTAATATTTTAAACATTATTTGATCATTGCATTATTATATTATATAAACATTATTACATTATCTATGTCTGTATACATGAAAAATAGTGAAAATAATAATTCATTCGGTTTTAAATTTTCACTGAATAACTTTTTTTTTTCCAAATCCGATATAAAGGTACATATTTTTATGTACTGCTCGCGAGGTTTCCGAAGTGGTCCACAAGGTCATTTGTATTGGACACCCCTGATTTACATAAATCGTCCCAGTATAGTTTTTTAAAAAATGCACCAGAAAGTAATCTTTTCGATTCGCTTATTAGTCCAGCCAATGAAAAGCAAGAATGAAACTCTACTTGTCATATGGCGCCATCTATTCCCTAACAATAGAAATATTTATTTATTTGGAACTAAAAGTATGTAACTGCGCATTTCCAAACTCATTCTATTTCCAATAAATTTCTAGAAAACAAATTTTTATAAGAGAAAATACATTTTGGAACCTTGTAACCATCAATGATTTAAAACAGAGATTTTAAAACCTATCAGCCAATAAGTAGAATAATATAATAAGTCAAATGTGTTGTAACGAATTTATCCTGTAATAATCAATATTGAAGTTGATTTTCAATATTATATCTTTTAAAAAAACAGTTAAGTAATTCTCTCTCAGCATAAATATCAAAATCTTTAGATAAAATTTAAATATTTACTAGAAAACTAATGCAGTTGAATTAAATTACTCATGTGAAAACCAAAACTGTTCCCATAAAAAAATATTTTTAATGGCGAACATGCTGAAGGATTCTTTGTTACACGAATATATTCAGTCATTGATTATATTCAACATTATCCGAAAGTACCAAAGAAAATATATTTTACCTTGTCTAAGTTCTGAGCAAAAACGAATAACTCATTAAAACGGCTTCTGCTTGGTGTATTCATAGATCTTAGCGATGTCGGATATCTCAGTAGTCAGTGTACATGTAGAATGTGCAACAAGGTCGGGGTGTGTATTCTAAAAAGATACACGTCCGGTTTCGATAACAACTAAGCAGTTAATAACATAATAAGTAAAAATTTTAAAGTAATAGTTAAAGTTCTATTTCTATACTGTTCTGATCAAAGAAATGAATCTAATAAAAAAAAAAGATTAATATTTTTAAAAATGCTGTATAAAAAACTGAGCCGTAAATATTTTTCTTAAAAATTATCTTAATCTAATCTTATCTTAAAAATTAAAGTAGTAAAAAGTTTGCAACTTTCTTAAGTGCGGTAATAAATTATTATTCATTGATTTTTCAGATTATGTGAGTGACTTCTGGGAAGAAAAAATTTTAAGCTAATAAAAAAAGAAAATCCATTATAAATATAAAATTTATCAATAAAAATAATAAAAGTCTGCATGCATAAAATCGGCTCTTAAAATTTGTTTTTATAGACGATGTGATTTCACTTTTATGTATAGTGAAAAGAGTAAAATAAAAAAAAATTCTTTATATTTTTCTTAGCATCAACGAGTCAAAGTATATTTTAATCACTGGGTTTTAAATTTGACCACCAATCAACGTCTGCACAACTTTGTGTTGGAGTGAGTGAGAGAATATTAACGTCGCAGTGTTCAGCTGCACGAGGGCTTTTGGCGACAGACCTCGTCATTTTGACGAGGATCTGTCATGTAACGAGGACGACACTTCAGCTGGCACCCCCTCTCCTAACCACCACACCCCATCAACAGGAGGACGTTTGAGCTCTCGACAGATTTAACGTGCATCGCGCCCCTACACGGCGTGTCTTTATTGGGACTGGGCTCGAACTTGTGGTAAGGCCAGCGACGATTCGATGCCTTGACCAATTGGCTACCGCGGCCTCACAACTTTGTGCTGGGAAAGAATAAATTATACATGATAAGAAATATGATTTTCTGTTTGAACACTATGCCTGGAAATTACATTCAGACTATTCGTATAAACCAGTGGTTTTCAAACTTTTTCAATTCATGGAACCCCTAGAACTTGAAGGTGCTTTCATGGAACTCCTAGAACTAGAAAGTGTTTTCGTGCAACCCCATTCCACACACACACACACACACATACTTCGAAGAATATATCTCAAAATAATATTTAGAGTAGATCAACATGTTATAGGTCATTTACGTAAATGTAATTAAAAAAATTATTGCACTTATTATTAAAAAACTTATCTAATTTTTTAAATAAAAATTACTCATTAAAATATTAATTTGTGTTTAAATGTCACATATATCCATGCATTATATTTAGTAACTACGATATATGCTGTTTTTTTTTAACACAAACTGTCGAAGTCTAGGTCTATTGTGATTAAATGCAATCGCATTACATATTCTGAGTTTAATTTGTTATTATACTTTGTTTCTGTATCCACTTAGTTGAGAAATATATTTCCCTTAAACACAATATTCTGAATGGCATTAAAATGTTTATAACTGTGTGAGAAATCCCATGTATTTTTCAACCTAAAATTTAGAAGCTGTTCTTGCTTAAATTTTTATTTTAACAATAACTCTGTTGATATGTTGTTCCCTTTCTTTCACTATAGGCGTTCTTTTCCACAAATGTAGAAGGTGCATTTCCCATTAGAAAACTATTTAATTTTGCAAGACATTGTACTAACTAACGAGTGTAAAATTATCTCGTGGAACTCGAGATAGTAAACAATAGAATATTCATAATCTCGTAGAAAGTGTATATATATAAAAATAAAATACATTTTAATATTCATTTTTTATATTATAATAAAATTTTAAAAGGCGTTGAAAAATAAAGTCATAATACATAAATAAATATTTGATTTTGAATGAATAGGGCGGGGAAAGAGCTTCAGACACTTGTAACTATACAAACTTCATACAGAATGTAAATCCATTTTGCATACATATTTATTTCCTCTCGATTTTTTTTGTTATGACTCATGGAACCTCTCGGTATGCCTTGTGAAACCCCAGGGTTCCATGGAACACAGTTTGAAGACTACTGGTATAAACATATATTATTTGCAGTCGAATCTCTCTCTCTTTGAAAGAAAATCTTTTCTCTGAATAGAATTTTTCTGTTTCAAAAATAGTGCCCAAACTCTACACAGCCAGATTCCTCGTTAGGAGTACATAAAAAATGCCCAAAGAACGGTACCTGTACGATCCGTAGTTTAAGAGAAAATAAGGATGAATGAATGACGATGCATGATGGTTCATAATACAGTGCGCATGCCCATTATTCACTATACACGGCATTCTCCGCCCGCTGGATTGGACTAGTAGGTTCGATTCTATGGCCGCCACCGTCACTAGATCTCACATTGCTGGATTTTTTCACTATGGGGCCATCTCAAGGAACTGGTGTTGATGTTGTTGTTGCTAATTCTCAAGAACAATTAAATCCTTGACTTTCAAAAAGTCCAGCACAAGAAAGGGATCAGTGTCGATATCTATGCTTTTTAGATCCATGCAACACATGTGTTCGGGGGAAGCCTGGTGATCTTGACACCCTGCACAGATAGAGAAGACCTTTTTTTACGCTGAGGATGAGGCACTTGATGTGACTACTAGCAAGACGAGAGAGGGTAGTCTGAGAGCATCTGTCACACTTGAAGGCTAGGACCAGACCGGAGGAAGGGCCATCCCTCCCAAGTCCTACTGATAGCCTCATCGTGGCGGGAGAGTGTTTCTGGGCGGAATGGCTGAAGTACGTTGGGAGTTCGCTCCTGGAAGGGTCACCCTAGGCGTGAAGGTCACTCCATTATGCCCAGCTAAAATCAGCAGGCATTGGAGCCAAGACAGACTTCTACCATTTGGTTCTCCGATCCTTATATCAACAGAAGCTGCACATTTCCTCCTTCATATGAACTCGTTGACTCTCAGGAACTGGTGTATCGAGACGTAGTGACCACCAGTGGCGTAGCTAGGTATCCAAGGGTCCTGATGCAAAAAAAAAAAAAAAAAATGACGGCCTAAGCTTAGTTGGATTTTATTAAGTAAAAAAGTAAAAATATATGAATATTTTAAATATGCAAAGAGAGAGAGAGTTACAATTTTTATTTACTATCTTCTCTTTCTTGGTGTTGTTTTCGCTTAAACATACCATTGGGATTCTTTTTTTTATCCATAATTTTAGTTTTATAATTTATCCGATGCAATTCGTTTGTGCTGGATTACTTGCTGACGTTAAAAGGAATGAGAAATGTAATGCTTCGCTACAAAACGTAGATGGGGAATCCCTAGCTATTTATTTATTTATTCGGGAGGATCAAACTCATCCACCAGAAGGCTTAAAGCTACAAAATGGGAGATCGAGATGGATAGGAAATGATGTAAAAAATATGCATGCACAAGAAAATGCATTACAACATTATTATAATTATTTTTAAAAAAGAATACATCAGGAAAAGAACAGAGGAGGGGGGACAAAATTACATCAATGTATTGCAAATACGGCTAAGATTGTGAAATATTGAAACAGGAAACTAGCTTATATTATGAATCATATTGTTGTTAAAAATAGAATGTAACTAGGAAGGAATTGCTTCTTGTGTAAATTTTTCATGGAACTTGAAAGAAATAGAAAAATGAAGAGATTGAAAATAACAAACTTTTCAATAATATCGCAAATTTGGCTTGCTTGGTGGCCAGGGTCCGAGGGCCCCCTTGAGCTTGAGGGATCCGGTGCACAGCACCGCCTTGCCGATTGGTAACTACGGCGCTCTCTGGTGACCAAACAAACGGGCAAGTTGCTCGTCTACATGCTGGTTACACTTCGGGGGACGCCGCGCTGCTGTGACGTGTGCGCTCATTCCTTCCACGTCGAGCTCAAACCTGCCTCGAGATGCACGACAATCGCTTTGAACATCCGCCTTTATAAATGTTTGCAAATAGTGCTGTTGCTGTGACATCATACTTTGTTTTTTGTACTTTTCTCATTAGCTATCGATCGTACAGCCATTTCATTTTTTAAAGAAAAAACTAGAAATTTGTGATTTTAAAATGGTACTCCTCCGACAAAAATTTACGTACACGCATGAAGTTTGATTTAAAAGTACGTCAAACTATGTTTTACAAAAGTTGGTATGGTTTTTGCGATAACATGATTGGTATTCGTGCAATATTTCTGCTTATGAATACTTATTGAAAATTAATTAAAAAGTGTAAAAATTTTGAGTTAAATTATTTTTTTAAAAAATAAGTATTGCTTAATAGAAAAAAAAAAGCCTTATCATTTTAAATGAAGACAAACTACTTATTTTATCCTTCTCAGACAAGTAAGTTAAAATTTTTGATTTACCATAGGAATGTGAATAAAAACGAACGTAAAACCTATCATAACTCTGCGTTTTTTAAGTTTAGAGCTTTTAAATTTTGTGAGGTTATAGAAAAGTATATAAAGAATAATTTAGGTTAAAAAAAACTATATTTTGGATTTTTGGCTGCTTTTTGTCAACTGAATCGTATTGTGTCCCCTCTAAGTAAAAAAAAAATAATAATAAAATTCTGATTTATATCTTTAGTTTAGAGTCGGCTGGGCGGCGTGGTTGGTTTATCGCTTGCCTTCAGCACCCAAGGTTGCGGGTTCGATTCTGGCCCAAGTCGATGGATTTTCATGATGCAGCAAATCGTCAGGGGCCATGTCGTATGATTACACGGCATGTAAGATATCCCTAGAGTATCTGTTTGACTTGGGTGCTCTTGGCAAAATTAAATTCTAGAACAGGTTCACATCGTCAGAGCTCAAGTGTCTCCCTCTAGGGAGGAAATTGGGCGTCAAAATTACCTGCGGTGACTGGTACTGACTAGGTCAAGGGTGGCGAACCTTTATGAATCAACGTGCCATTTTTTCTAAAGAAGTGTTTCATGAGGTAGAGACGTGCCGTCAAATAATTTTGACTTGTGATTATTGAGAAAAGAATAAAACTAATACTAACAAAACTTCAAAATTCTTTATTTACTACGAAAAAATACCTTTTATTCTGTATAGTTATAAATGTTTAAGTTATGCGAGTAATTCAAGTTAAATTAACATCTGTTGTTGCAGATTGTGATGGTTGACAAATAACTTATATTAGGATTGTAAGATGTTACTTTTAGTAGAATGCATGCTCAATTGGAGTCCTCTGCCAAACGGTCTCTAAGCAAGTAATTCTTTTTGCTGTGGTTCACCTTCTTGATAAGAGAATTTGCGATTTGTTTCAAAATGCCTTTTTACAGACGATGCTCAGCATACCACTATTCCAGAACATAAAACAACACCATTTTTGTCGCCTTTACTAATAATGCCATATTTCTAGATTCACCAAATTTGAAATTATTTACCCTTTTTGTTCTTTTGCTGAACTAGTCATGTTAAATGACACTTAAAGATATGCACTTAAATATAACAACAAATAAACTTTAAAATACAGTTGTGTCAATGCAATTGTCTATCATAAGTAATTGTAGTCCACGATGTAATTAAGGCAAGACAGCAACAAATGAGTGTGCTCCCCACCGGTCACTCGCGTTTGTTCGTAATACTTCATAGTGAACTTTGTTATTTTGAAATAAAATGCAAACCATTTTGTCGTTGGCGTGCCCAAAATATTGTGTCGCATGCCATGTGTCAATGGTTCGCCCTCCTTCGCCTATAGGGTGCTTCACTAAAAAGGTACCAGTTTCCAGGGAATATACTAGGGGTCTGCAATGGAAAAACTCCATTCCGCAGCCCATTAGAAATAAAAAAAAGTTTCAATATTCGGAATAATCAAATAATTTCTTACTCAAGTTGTTATTATTATTGCTTGACATAACAAAAACAAACGAGTATGAATCTAAGATTTGCTTAGATGGTGTTACTTATTTTGTATTTTTTAGATTTGATTTTAATATACGTTTCGGTACGAAGCAACGCGTGGACTCTTGGCTGACTTATTTACTCTGGAGAATTGAGCTCATCCAAAGGGTTTCGAGCTGCAAATCGAACCTCCGAGAAGAGTTCTACCGGCATTATGCCCAAGGGAACCGAGTTCAT
This sequence comes from Trichonephila clavipes, assembly GCA_019973935.1. Lineage (NCBI taxonomy): Eukaryota > Metazoa > Arthropoda > Arachnida > Araneae > Nephilidae > Trichonephila > Trichonephila clavipes. The sequence goes on along the minus strand of BMAU01018370.1, from coordinate 430,623 downwards.
CCGAAAAAGCTTTTGAACTACAAAACTATCACCCGGGAAAAAAAACTATCCTCGTGTTCAGTCTTTAATAACCAAAATCTTAGTTTACATTTTCTACAGAGAGCACTCAGTAAATTTACATATTACAAATTCATGGTAAATTAACGAAATACATATGTAATAAACAGGTTACACATACAAAGCTAAAAATAATAATAAAAATAAAAAACAAAGGGTAAGAGAAGAAAAAAGAAAATACATTACTCGAACATTCTTGCAAAAACATCAAAAGTAATGAAAATATTCAAATACAAATGCATCGTACAAACTCAAAACAGGAGAAAGAGAGACAGCAAACATTGAAATAAATAAAATTAAAAAAAAACCCTTTTGTAACACTACATAAGAGTAGCGATCCAATCCCATCTAGCAACGGTGATCCTGTATTTTAGAGGGAATTCCAATACATGATTTTAGTTTAGAATGTATGGAAAGATTTCTAATGATAGATTGAAACCGTATTGCCTGTATATAGATTGACCGTAATGACCGCATATAGATTGACCGTATTTTCAAGATTTTGAGATGGGGAGACCAAATGAAGATCCTTTGTCAGAGGACATGAGAAAACATAATGGTCAGCGTCAACAACAAAGCCATAAAGACAATTGAGAGTAGCTTTTAATTTGATGCTATGCAAATAAGAAACAAATGGGTCATGGTTAGTTAAGAATTAAGCGAAGGAACTGGAATGAGGGTTGATATCTAAACTGTGTGTGGAGGGGGGTTGTGGGTTTAGGAAAGAAGGATTTGACTCGTAAGCCGGTATTAGAGTTTGACCACCTAACTCTCCCAGTCTCTGAGTTAATTTTTTAAAGGATTTTGATGACATTTGTGTGTGGGGGTAGGGGGGAACATTCACCTGTTCACCATTAGTCATAGCGACTTTATCATAAGATTAACATAGCTCCCATGCTAATCTTCCACTCTGAAATACGTCCCATGAGAGGTGACAAGGACCAATGGCAATCCCAGCTACATCCAAACAGAAATGAATTTTCGTCACGTGTTTCTTTTGAATTCGTGATGCAACACACGAGGAGGAGAAACCTACATACTCCAAGAGACACACACACTCCGAGATTCTCCTAGACTAATTATCAAACAGACTCTCTTCCAGATTTGCTTGAACGCTGTAGCACCTACAATACACTTTCCAGACTGCAAATAACGAGCACCACAATGCATCTTACGCAGCCTTCATGTCAGTGATCTGCCTGTAACATCCTTCGATCGCCGCGACACATCGGAGGGTAGGAGAGCAACTTTTATTATTCCCCATAAATGTTCGATGGAATCAGGAACTGAGCCATTAATTCGACTTCAATGTCGTCAGTCATGAAGTTAATGACATATTCCACCTCGATCACTACTGGTAATGGACTTTATAATACTGAACTATGATCTAATGACGAGAATGGAACCGGAACTTCTGTAAAAATCGCAAAAGCTCCAAATTAGACCGAGCGACAACTGAGTGGCCATGATCACAAACCGTAGAAACGCGGGTCAGGAGTTTAGTAGCAGGCTTTTGTTTGAATCTAACTAAAGATCCATATTATAGCGGAATTGATGCAAGTTAAAACTAAAAGGGATTAAAGTCCTCACTTTGGCATGGAGGAACGGAGAGTGGGGTACTCGCTCAGATATCGTCATCACCATTTGTACAAAATCACAAATATCGTTACAAAGAACCGTTGTATTGCTTTCTAGGTGCGACATTAATGATCCATCCACGCCAGTGAGTGAGTTAATATTAACGTCACACTGTTCAGCTACACGATGGCTTTTGGCAACGGACGTACGGCCGCGGTAGCCGAGTGGTATAGGTATCGGATCGTGGCTGGCTTTGTCACGAGTTCGAGCCCAGTACCACTAAAGACCCGCCGTGTAGGGCAGCATTGCACGCTAAATCTGTCGAGAGCTGAAACATCTTCCCGTTGGTGTGGTGTGGTAGTTAGGAGAGGGTTGCCAGCTCAGGTGTCGTCTACGTCACTTGACCATGGTTCAAAATGATGTGGTCCGTCGCCAAAAGCCCTCGTGTAGCTGAACAGTGCGACGTTAATATTCACTCACTCTCTTGGCAACGGACGTCGTAATTTTGAACCATGGTCAGAAATCCATGCCACATTTTGGACTGTTATATCGAATCACTAATCCTGAAGATTTCGCTGAATTTGGTAAACTGAAATTCAGTTTGACAAAATTGTGGATGTTACTCCCCCCCCCCCTTTTTTACGAATCATAATGACATCAAAATATTTCTTGTGCTATATTATTTTTATTTTTACTTATTATTCAGAAAAAAAGAGCACTTAGTATTCTATCGTCAACCAATTTCAACAAATCCAAAGACGTCGTCAAATTCCACGATATACTGTCAATAGTGGAAACCATTTCCGCTCGCGTTTCGACGCAGTAATTATAATAATGACAGTATTTGGTGACATTTTTTAAACAAGCGATGTCTATTCGTTTGGCGAAATTGTTGGACAGTATAATATGTAAGTACTGAAAGAGCAGAACAAAAGAATAATTTAACGTAAAATTCATTAATTTTCTACAATTTACTCATTCAAGAAACAAAAATTGAACGTGACAGGATATATAAATCTACCTCACTTTCAAAACATGTCTTAAAATTTCAGATCTTTACACAAGTTAATTAACCTTATCTCTTTTTTCTAAAAGAAAAAGAACTTGATGACTTTATTTCTTGAGCTAAACAAGTCTTTCGGAATAGTTTATCATTGGCTTTTATAACATCTCAATCTGATTACTAAAACATAAATCATCTCACAAAAGTTTCATTTTTTAAAAATTCTTTTTACTCCACTGCACGCATATTTCATCAATTACTTTACTAAAAAAACAATTTGTTGACTACATTTTAAAAGGAAGCAGCCACTATCTTTTTAAAATGAAGAAAATCATCAATTCTTAAATTTTGCATCTTTTTTTTCGTGACAGATATTGAGAATGACAAAACAATTTGTTATTAGTCGGCTGTTCAGATGAGTAGACGTTTCCGATGATCACTGGTTGACGACACCTTTCTCTCCTGAGGTCAAACAACCTTACCGCAGAGAACAAAGTGTTAAGACCACCATCTCGCAAAGATCGATTAAACCGCTTGACCACCTTTAACTGGCCGCTTGCCCTCGATCAGAACAGAGGCTGATAAACACCGTGAGAGTACCTGGGAACTTGTAATCGCAGAATTCCGCTGCGACCTTTCTGTTGTGAACTCTGATCCAGAGCTTTTAGCGGCATTTATTGCTTCACGTTATCTCGTGTCACTGGTGAAAAGCAAACCGGCAGCTGTAACAGTGACTTTTGAGAAGTGGCATAAGAATTGATGATTCATTGGTGGTAAGGCCAAGGGAGGCAGGGGCACTCGTAAATAATTGCATCGACTTTCGAATCTCCTACGGGCTATACCCAGAATGTGTAACTACGTTTCTTCATTTTAAATTCAAGATGAATAGTAAGAAATATTGTATGCAACCAGTGACACTTAAAGGTCATGTTGTAATTTCTGTTACTGACATGTGTTTTATTAATGTTACTCTTAATGCTTTCTAATGTTATAATTCTTAATGTTAAGGTGATATATTTTATTACACTCTCTAAAGAAGTAACATAGTAGGTACTGGAGTAGCGAGACCTAAGTGGGCCCTGTATCTGGTATATCCATTGGGCGCTTGGAGTGGGTGCTCAGGAGCCCGGGGTCCGGAAGGTCCCGCATAAGCTAGACTTAACCAGGTTTTCAGGGTGCCTGTAGAGCTACTGCGCCCAGGGCCCGAAATGGGTTTAAATCGGCACCACCTGCATCAAATTTTCAAGAATGCTTTTTTTTAGATTCCTTAACATGTTGCGATTTGTTTGTGTGCATAAGTTGGGACCCTTGTAACTTGGGGGCCCTGTATCATTGATACGGCTGATACGGTGCTGGTAACGCTCCTGATATTAGGAAAAATCGACAAATAGCGTAATTTCATCTTTTTTGGCATTAAAAATTACTTACCATGTATCATAAAATAATTAAATTCAATTATTCGCTACTTTGATGGTTTTTAGGGAGATATATGACAATTATGAATCAAGTACCTACGATGTTTGCAAAAAGTAGAAGATTTGAAAATTAAATTTTCTCTTAAAGATTTTCATGTCTTAATTTCATGTAAAATGCTGTTACATACGATTGCCACACAAATATTTTGCAAGAATTCTATGTTCTAAAATATTAGTACTGTACTATTCATGAGTTAATGTAATTTGGAAAATTGTGCTTTATTCTTGCTTGCTTAAAACGAAGGGAAAAATACATTTCAAAAACAAAACTTTCACTATTTATAAATTGCAATGTCGATTTATAAAATAAACATTCATATTAATTATGAAATTAATTAATATGAAATATGTCAGTGGAATTAAGCAGATGTCTTCCCATTCCAACGATTTATTACAGCAATGGATATTTGAGGCAGTAACAGTTAGTAAAAACTTTTTGTTGCTTTGAGCGTCATACAGATGACAGTACATTTTGGCTCGGTTCTACTTCAATTTTAAGAGATACTTACCTGGAGGCAGTCAGGGGACTCCCACCACTCTTCTCCTCACGAGAAGAGTTGCGACTCGACGGCTATTTAGAGTACTTCCATATCACAAAGGCACTATACATTTACAAACGTAACGAGATTCGAACCCATGTCTTACGGCACAGAAGTCAGCGTCACTAACCACTATACCAGAAGGGTGGCAGTAAAAATTAAATAAAATACTTAAGAGCGATTCATTGTTTTATCAACTCCGCACTCCAAAGCTTCACGACGGCTGCTGGGGACAGACATTGTCATTTTGAATCTCAGTGAAACTTGGAGGTCGACACTTAAGGTGACATCCTTTTCTCTAAACTTCCACACAATACCAACATTAGGCAGACGATTCTCAACAGATTTAATGTGCATCACCTTCTCTACATGTCGAATTACCTGTAGCACCAGAGCCCGAAATCACAACTCACTGGAAAATACGGTGGCTAAGAATTCGTGACCATGACCACTCGGCTACCGTGGCTACTATAGTCACCTATGACGTCACACTTGAACTCAATATTGTCTAAGTAAATCGATAATTTTGTGAAACTTGAAGACGCCACTTTTCCACCTAGATACGTGCCTAGGACGCAAAAGATTTGGGGGCGCAAAAAAATTGGAGGATGAAAAAAGAGAAAAGTATTAAAATTATAGCAAACATCATACCACTGACTGTGAGGCATGTGCCAGTGGGTGCCTTATTTCTACGTTATCTACGCGACCCGTATCTGTAGGAAAGAACGAAGAACTAAACGTTTCAGTCATCTTAATATCTCTTTATTACGATCTCAACTTAATCAATATATACAATAATAATTATAGAAAACGGATCTGGAGTGTGAAGACACAATTCGTATTACCAAATAATCGCGTAATTGACCAACATATCTAACTTAACAGATTACTGCTAATCTCCTTAATACACGTAGTTTCCTTATATCTGAATTGAAGACGCTTACCGCTAAATCCTTGGCAACAGCTACTCTCTTGGTCGCACTGACGTGGCTTTAATCCTTGTGGAATGGTATCCACCTTTATCTTGAAGGCACAGGTATGGGTAGGTTAATTCTTGAACTCTTAACTTCCTTTAACTCTAACTTAAACTTTTCTAATCATAAACATAGACCTCATATAGCACATTCGCATAGCCGCCCCGCGAACGCTAAACTTCTACTATTTATAAGATTCCTAATTTACATACACACGTTCTTCTTCTGGAATTAGTTGGAAAAAATTCCCATTCTGGCCCCAAAGAACCCCGAGAGGACATTGATGGAAATCGCGATGAAAGCCCGTCATACACCTAGCGAATCGCGAGAGAAACATTTCTGTCCTCAAGAGAGCAAATATTGAAATGAGATTTACTATGGAAAATGAAAAGCTTAACAGTTTGATTTTGCTATGCACTCAAAATGATATTGCAATGGAGATTGATTACAATGAAGTTATTAATGATTTTTCTAGAAAAAATCCTTCGTTTTTCGAAGAAAATTTTTTTTGTACAAGTACATTGACAGGGACTCAACAAAGAATAAATGTGTCAAAAAGTATATAAATATTAAAGATTATAAGGCGATAAGCAAAAAAGATGATAATTACCAAGTTGAAAACAGTTCATACAATAATGTATATTCGATACAGTAATTGCAAACGATTTCATTAATTTACTGTACTAATGTACAAGAGGGTGGGGGGGGGTCCGTGATACGGTAAAGTAAGGAATGAACAATAGTGTCACAACCATACCACTATTCCTTCCTTACGACTGTCAGTCCACATCACTGCGGGTCCATAGGTGGTGGATAATGGAAAGACTATTCAAACAGCAAAAGCAAAAAAAAAAAAAAAAAAAAAGGGGGGGAGTAATAAAGTTAAGGGAAAATCCCTCATGATACAAAACAGGAAACTTAAGAACTGAAGGAGAAAAAGAGATGCTCTGGAAATAGGGGGTGAGAGCGATTGAAGTGCCTAGGGCGCCGGGAAGATTAAAAAGAGTCCTGCTGTAAGGTATATTTTTTATGGTAAAAGATTCCCCGAGACAGAACTTTTGAAAATCAATCTGAAATTTAAAACTGGTTTCAGTTTAAAAACTTACTGCGGGATTTTTAGTACATTACATAAACACCTTCATATAACTTCTCTACAATTAACTCAGAAATGACCAAGGCTTAGAAATAAATTTTATTCACCAGTTAACGGTGGTGCTCCCACATTTGAAAGCACGCAACTATGTGTGTGATGGAAATCGAGCGACGACGAGTAGACGTGTCGATCACAGAGTAAATGTCAATGTTAAAATATCGGATAAAAAAGATGGGTTTATGTTATAAAACTGTTAATTTTATTAATAATTCTTATTCTAGGGGGTCTATGTAAGGGCTATAAGGTCATTTAGCTAGGTCGCGGGTTCATGTGGCCGAAGGTCCTTCCGACCGTAAATTTTTATGGATATTTATGAATTTTAGTAATCGTCGAAATTCCCGGACACACATTGGTTTACTTCCTTTGCTGATAAAATAATTTCTACCTGTCTTGATACTAGGGAAGTTCTGGAGTAGGTGCTGTAGAGTTAATCACAGTCCTCTTACCACAAAGTATTTTTGCCTTTCCCACCCCAATTAAATACCGTAAAATCCGGCGTATAACGCACACCTATACTTTCAAGCTGTATTTTTTTAATTTTTAGGTATATTCGCCGTATAACGAGCAACCCCTTTTTTACGAAAAAAATTGAAATGTACGTGTACAATTTTCTTATGTTTGAAAAAGTCGTTATTTATAGGATGAATCATTCCAGACTCTCCTGAAAAAATAGTATAGTTCTAGAATTATACAACCCTGAAGCGCAAGAAGAGAGAGAGAGGGGGGTAGACTGAATTAGCGCCATGGCTGGATTTTTCCCACGGTTTCCTGTAAACATTGATTCTTTTTTTCCCATTTCGTGTGATGTACGAGGCGGACGATTACTTTTAAAATAAATTAGAACAAGCCTGAGACTTATTACGCTCGCTGTCTGTAGTATATTCAATACTATGAATAATACGAGGTCTGGTTATTAAATAACGAGACTGGTTACAAAAAAAGGGTTTTATTATAAAAATTATTTTACATTCGAATGCTCCCCTCACCTCCTCTCGCTACACACCTTTCCGTACGTTTTTCCCATTGATCAAAGCAGTGCTGGAAGTCTTCTTTGGTGAGGGCCTTTAGGAGCTCTGCCGTTTTTTGCTTTACCGCTTCCATCGACGCAAATCGGGTCCCTTTCAAAGCAGATTTTATCTTCGGAAAGAAAAAAAAGTCGCACGGTGCCAAATCTGGCGAGTACGGCGCGTGTTCGAGCACAGGAGTGCGTTTATCGGCCAAATACCGTTTCACAGATAGCGCGTTATGGGCAGGTGCCTTGTCCTGGTGCAAAATCCACGAGTTGTTCTTCCACAACTCGGGCCATTTCTTACAAACTCGTTCTCGCAGTGTTACCAAAACTGACAAATAGTAAATCTGGTTGACAGTCTGACCCTCAGGAACCCATTCAGTCATCACGATACCGTTAATGTCGAAAAAAAAGATCAATATTGCCTTGAATTTTGATTTGGACATTCTTGCTTTTTTGATTCTGGGCGATTCAGGCGTCTTCCAATGCATCGATTGCCGCTTTGTTTCAACATCGTATTGAAAAATCCACGTTTCGTCGCAAGTAATAATGTTTTCCATTCATCAGGAATCTTCTTCTAATCTTTCTAGGAAATCTGAGCAGACCTGTTGACGCAAGAGCTTTTGGTCAGGAGTCAGGTTTTTTGACACCAACTTCGCCCAGTCTTTTGTCATGTGTAATTCCTCGTGTAAAATTTATCTAACCGTTTCTTTATCGGCGTTTACAGCCTCCACAATCATCCGGATGCTCATTCGACGATCTGCACGCACAATTTGGTTGATTTTGGTCACTGTTTCAACTCCGGAAACAGTGACAAGGCGACCTGGGCACTGGTCATCTTCAGTGCTCTCTCGGCCCACACTGAAGCGCTTACACCACTGAAAAACACGCGCACGAGATAGAGAATTATCCCCATAGGCCTCTTGCAACAATTTATATCACTCAGTCGGAGTTCTTTTCAACTTAACGAGAAATTTGAGATTGATACGTTGCTCCTGTTTTTCGTCACGCATGGTTTTCGGCACGAGAAAAAAACACTTTGTGAAGGTCTCCTTGGACCTCACTTTGAGAACGAGAATAAATATGAGTCATATAAGAACCAGAAGCCATTTTTATAAACAACTTTCTTTATTTGGTTATCTTATCCAAATAGAATCAAAGACTTATTAACAGATATATCTAACTAGTATTATGAGGGTTTAAAGGTAATATCCTTTAAATTAACTTAATTAATGATCCAATTAATTAACAATTGAATAACGATCACGCAGAGATTACCACGATAAGAGATCCCAGAATTATATTTAATAATGTTCCTATTGAACATTTAACTTTAATCTCACTCTTAAAACTTTAATGAGACATTAACTATAAACCAATAAATACCAACGGAATCTCAACTCTTCTTGAGATTAAATTATCTCCAACAAGAAATCTTCAATTTAACTTCACTATAACTTTCTGCTTCAATCCCTATCTCCTACTGCTCTAACTTTACTATTCCGTTTGACTTAAATACTGAATCTAATCTGCATAACAAGGAATCCTGTCCGCTTTTTGGAGTTGATTGGAAATAGGTAGGGAATTAAATTTCCCTAACAAGGACGACTCAGAAGGTTAGTGATAAAGTTCCGTATAGATTTGTCACAACTTTCGTTTCAAAACGCTACTGCACAAATACTATAATAGTGACGAAAACGTGTTTTGGTACGTGAATAGAGAAGATTTCCAGATACCCAACGCACTACTTGTTCCCCCCGCTCCTCTAGGACGCCATCTAGGCACGCAGTCTCGTTATTTAATAGCCAAACCTCGTATTGAATACGCTTCAAACAGCGAACGGTAAAGATGTTCCTGGTAAACGAAGCAAAACACAGTCCGGTTTCAAGATCTAAGTGATTCAATTTGCAAAAGAAAATGGAAATCGTGCTGCAGCAAGGATGTTTGATATTGGGGAAAGCTTCATAAGGGAGTGGAAAAAAAATGAAATGCCAATAATTAACATGTCAAAGAAGAAATGTGCTTTAAGTAAAGGAGTAACGAAATGGCCTATTCTAGAAGAAAGTGTTGCGAACTGGGTCCTAGAAAATAGCCTGAATGGATTAATTGTAACAAGAAACAGTGTACGTTTATTCGCCTTAAAATGTTCAAAAAAGAATGTGCCTTTTCATGTTATCTAACAATGAAAGTTCATATAAGGTATGTTATTTCTTTTAAGTAAACAGTATTTAGATATATGTCTAAATTTGTTTTAATACTCATTTTTTTAAAGCTCTCATTTTTATACTCGGCGTATAACGCGCAACCTTAAATTTCGATATTGTTTTTTGTTTTAAAGTGTCCGTAATACGCCGGATTTTACGGTAGCTATTCTTTAAGTAGCACGGCATTGGGCTATTACTCTAATGTCAGCACAGGGGTGTAACATCAAACAATTGGCATTTACTCCACTCGATAGCTAGGTAACTTCGGGTCAACAGCTATCCATGGGCTCAGCGCATGGTCTGCGTCAAGCATTTGTCCCATGGTTGACCCTACCTGAAGGAACTCTATCAAAAATCAACCTTTCGACTTTTCTCTTTTAGGCCAACATCTAAAGATATAATCATTGTTATGAGAACGTATGCTCTCTTTCAGCCGGTTCAGCTGTTTCATACAAGGACGTATGAGTTCATATTAAATTTTGCATATTTTTTTTATTTGTGTAACTCCGTCCTGGCCTTAAAATATTGTAAACATCTCAAAAATTATAATTTAAACAGCCACTGGTCACTACTTTTTACGCATGATGGGTTTACTTGTCAATCACAGTTAACTAGTTAATTCTATTCCATTTGAATATAGTTAACTAGAAACAAAGGTATACGAGTCAAACGACTTACCATTTCATGATAAGTGGAACTGAAATAAGTGATGGATCAAAAATGAAAAAAAAATTAGAAAAAAAGATAGTTTATTTAATACAAAACCAGTTGACGATTAATAATGGGAAAACAGGAGGCTCTTTCACACAATATGTTTTGGAAGTTAATTTTCTCTGTTCTCTAGGCACAGCTTCTTTTCAACTCTCCGGAATTATTTTAATGTTCTTTTAAGGTTTTAAACTATTTATTTGATTGATGCTATATCTATCTACGAGAGTATTCCTTATTCTATGCTATCGCAATGGATGAATAATAGTTAAACTTGAAACGTCATTTTTCAAGTTTTAGTTTAGACATCTTGATAAAATATTTTTCCTCTAGCTGTCACATCTAACTAACACACAAACGGACTTGTTTAAAATTTAACAAAGCTTTCGTTTTTCATCTGGCAAGTTAAAAAAGATACTTAACATAATAAGGAGTAGAAAATTAAAATATTTAATAGAACATTTTGAAGCAAGTAGTTTCATCATTCGACAGAACATTGTTGCCACTCAAAAGAAATATTCAAAAAAATGCTGTTTACAAGTCAAAAGATAAATTAAAAAGGTTACATGAAGGACTTTATAAGTTCGCTAAAGAACAACAGAAGCAAAAAAAAAAAAAAAAATTCGAATGCCACAAAGGGCACGAAATAAAAATAAAAATAAATAAACATTAAATTGGAAATACATTTAAATGAAATAAAAATAAATAACAATCCAAACTTAAACGAAATGCTAATTTAATTAAAAATTGGTAAACGTTAAGTTTGCATACTTGCAAATACTGGTTACTCTATTATTTTTTGCATTTTTAGTTAGCATTAAATGATTGATATCCGAAAAAAACACCTAATAATTCAAAAATTGTGGCCATTTTTAACAATCAAATCTGCGTTCGTTCTACGTAGGCGTGTTAGTATCTTACTAGCTGTAATATCCATTCTTCACACTGGTGAATTTTGGAAATAGAATTAAACAATCGAATTAGAAAATGGAAGATTTTAATTGGATGGGTGAGTGATTGTTTATACACATTACACTATAAAGCAACACGAGGGCTACCTGCTGGAGATCTAGCAATTTTAAACCATACTCAAGTGACGAGGATGACACGTGAGCTGGCATCCTTTCTCCAAACTACACACCACGCCAACGGGAAGACTTCGAGTCTCAACAGATAAATTTTAGTAACACTAAGGACTCGAACTCCTGATTATAAGCACAAAGCTACGATGGTCACCTCTACGAAGTCAGAAAAGAAAAAGATCGTAAAGTCACGTGAGGTAATTCTTTCCACAGCTATGCATAGTTGAGTCAATACCATCCTTAGCAGAGAGAGAAAACGTCGAGAATTATTCTCACTAATTATTCAATTAAAATAGCATTCAATCCAGTTTTTAATTGAGTGTTTATTAACCTCTTAACTGCCGATTAAAAGTTACGTGATTCGCTCTCCAGTGCCACCGTTTTTCACATAGATAAGCGTGTGAGGTGTACTGGGGGTGGAGGAAAAAAGGAATTAAAAAAATATAGCAAGTTTTTCCTCTGAAATAAGTGAATTTTTTTCGCAAATCCTGCCAAATTCTTTTTATTGCTTTCCTAAGCCTTCGGAATAGACTAACTGATAGCAACAAAAAAAAAGAACTATCATGTTTCGGAAAGACGTATATATACGCCAGAGGCAGTTAACGCACCAGTTGAGAGAGGCGTATATATACCCCGGTGGCAGTTAAGGGGTTAACGTCGCATGTAAAACAACAAGAGGGCTACAGTTTTTGGTATCCCCTTCACCAAATATTCAATTCCTCTTCTGCGAGAGCAGCATAATGCTTAGATCGATATATTTCTAGATGAAAGTTTCAAAAAATTTTAAAAATTGGAGAAATAGGTGTAATTCAGCTCCATTTTTAAAAATTCGCCAAAAAACCATTTAACCGGTTTACATGCTCGAAGCAAAGTCACACTTTAAGAAAAAAAAAGCGTTAAGTTTGAAATTTTTTAGATGGTTCAATAATTGTAACGCGTGGTAGAACATAATGACTGACGGGCACGCTTGAAAATCTTCGTTGATTTTTATTGGTCTACGGCAGTATTTCCCAAACTTTTGACATATGTGTATCCCTTCTAATTTTTGTAACGCTGAGTACGCCTTGTCAAAAAAAAGATATATTTTAATAAAAATTAAGGTGTATTTATTTTTTTTGAGACATACACAAAGAAAAACAAGAAAAGAGAATTAAAGTTTTTTTTAGTTATTATTATTTCTAATGGCAGATTAGGAACAGTTACTACCGAGCTCATCAATCCACCTAGTACATCACCGGAAGCTGGTATCTCTTTGAGTTCGGCACCATATTGGTGGATATCAATCACCACAGGTAATTTTTGACACTCAGTTTCCTCCCTAGAGGGAGGCACCTGAGCTCCGACGATGTGAACATGTTCTAGGATTTAATTTTGCCTAGGATTTAATTGCCCCTAGATATCTTTTACATGCCGCATAATCATACGATATGGCCGCTGTCGAATTTCTGCATCATGAAAATCCATCGACTTGGTCGGGGGTTGAACCCGCAACCTTGGGTACAGAAGGCCAGCGACAAACCAACCACCCAGCCGACTAGTTATTTATAATATAAAATATTGTCACGCAGATCCGGGTTCGATAATTTTATGCAAAACAATCACAAAGAAAATAAACAGTTCTTTAAGAGCGGTGCGAATTTATTATCAAAAATCCAATCCTTTAAATACAGGATTTAGCGGCAATATTCACAGGGTAAATATCCGAAGGTCACACATTCAACAGCAATCAAACACAATAATCAGTGTTTAAAAATACACGTAAGTAAATATTATTCACAGCCGAGCTAATCGCTAGTCAAAGCAATGTTCATTCATCACTGGTTGAAATAAAGACTGACTCTGGTTGCGGCTGGCACTCCTATTTATAGGCGTGGCAGAAACTTCCAAAAAGTATAACCGCTCGTGTCATCGAACGTGATGTTAATGGAGAGGTACACTATTTTCTAGAAGAATCCAGAGGGTTCTGAACTCGCCAACATGGCCGCCAACTTGGTCACCAAAAATGATGCCAACTTGGCTCTACTGGCAAGATTTCGCCAAGTTTTCATTGAATCGCCATTATAACGTAAGGGGAGACATTGCTTCTGAATAGTACAATTTTAATATGAAATAAATATAACAGAGTAATATAAATGCATTAAACACCCTAATACAAATTATTTACACTATTTACACAAAATTCGTAACAATATAAATAAAAGTTATATTATAAATAACATTTATTTGGGTTAATGAGAAGGATGAAATTGTTTGTGATGAGATGACAGTTCGTCATAATTTGGTTTCATGATTGTCAACTTTAATCGGAGATGCGGTTCCACGTCCAATAGTCTGTTCCTTTTTTTTTCGACTTTATGTTTACAAATGCTGAAAAAACAACTTCACATAAATATGAAGTTGTAAACGGCAAGATGTATTTCAGAACTTTTTTTCTGTTAAAACCGGATGCACATTTTGCATTTGTAACCAGAATGATGGTAAAGTACACTCCTTATATTTATTTTTCAAGAATTAGTCTGAAGAAAATTCCTACAGTTGCTTTTTTTTCCGCATGCGACAAATCTTCAGGCATGGATGTTGTGCTAATTTTAAGCGGATTTTATCTATTCAATATTTTTAGAACGTAGAATTAGTCGCAGTTAAGCATGGTGCAGTGCATATCCTGACCAAACTCCGGTGCTACGCGAATAGGAACATTAGAGAGACCTTCATGGAAATTTAGCTAGAAAGGCATTTAGGAAAGCTGGGGTCTGCGGACCACAGTTTAAAGTTATATCTTGATTTCATGCAAACAAAAAAATTTCCCATAATCTCATTTTACCGATTATAGATCTAATGCAACATCAATCAAACTAAACTAGATTTCAGTACAAAAGTGTGTGAACATTCCTTAAAATCATATTAATTAACTGTCCTTTCCTCAATATAATTATATTTCTCTTCATTTCGAATTAAGTGGAGAAACGGAACAGCGAAACGAATTCCACAAGGAAAATCTTCCATTAACCTTTCCCGAATCGGAGTATCATTGCAAGCCAATACTAATTAAAACGAATAAATTATATTAAACGAATACTTCATTAGAATCCAGATCCAAGAGACAAAACCCAACTGACATTTCCTTACACCTTTGGTCCAGAAGACGGGGCCTCCTTGAACCCTGAGGTCCCGCTCTTCGCCCCTTTGTTTCCTGCCCGATCGGGGTCAGCTTGGACACTTGCCTGACCAGCTTCCGCTTATCGCCTTGAACCCCCTGTTCATCACTTAATTACACGCTTCCTAAAATCCGATTTTATTTTCCAGCGCATCTTCCTTTCCGAATAGGGTCATACCTAGAGGTCACCGGGGTTTGATTTCTGGGACTTTTCTCTTGCCTTGTGCATCGAGGTAAGTTTGTTTACGATGTTTTTGCTATTATTTTGTTTACTGGTTTCGTAAGAAGTTAACTTTGAATGAGGGATGATGAATGCAAAAAAAAGTGGAGGCTGGTTTTTTCGTGAATAGTTAGAGAATGAGGGATGAGATTGGAAGTTTAATTTTGCAGTGGGATGTTTCTGGAATTTAAAATGATGGGAAGTAAAATAAAGAAATTAATGAGCGTTTTGTTGTTTGTTGGCTTAGAGAAATGTAATAAAGATGTGTCTAGACAGGAAGCTTGAAAATAATGATAATCGAAGAGATTATTACGAAATGTTTTGGATTACTTGTCAGCTGCATCTTTACTTAACGAAGTTGCCTTATTTCTTTTCGTAACAAAATGCAAGAAAAATGGTTCTTGATTTTATCTTCTTGTGAAAATTTCACAAACATAGTTTGATTATAGATGAAAGTCGGATATCATGCAGCATCATGTTTACATTTCTAAAAATAATTCTTTACAGCAGCGCTTCGCAAACTGCGTGTGGGGGGCGTGATAACCCTAGGAGGGGAGCACAAGCATATTGAAAAGTAAAAAAAAATATTTGAAAAAATTATTGATTTATTGAAAGTAAACAAATAAAATACATTCCGACATAATAAAAAAAAACCCATTTGCACTAATATAAATGTATCAGTACCAGTGGCGCCCACAGGAATTTTTCAAGGTCGGGGGGTCCGGGGTCGAAAGTTCACCATTCTTGTATCATGCTCCTTTTGATTTTGTCGATTTTCGGGAACAAAACACAGTAAAAAACTAGTTTTTGAATAAATAATTAGCATTAATTAAAAAAATTAATCATTAATAGCAAGTAATTAATTAAATTTTACGTACTATATACTTAGAATTATAATCAATCGGAAAAAAAATCAAGGGCTTTGGGGGGGTCCGGACCCCAGGATCCCCCCCTTGTGTTCGCCACTGATCAGTACTGCAAAATGTATTTTATAATTAATTTAACAATACTAAGTAAAGAATACGTTTAATAATCATCAGTGACTCCACGGGTTTTTCATATATAAAATTATATGCACACATTATCAAGATAATTTGAGCGGTTTATAATTCATCCCTTAACTGCCCATTAAAAACTACGCGATTCGCTCCCTAATGCCAACATTTTGCTCGTATGCGAACGTATGTGGTGTATTGGGGGGGGATAGAGAATAAATAAGAAAATCCTTCGCAGACCCTGTCAAGTTCATTTTATTGTAGCCATCAGAGTAGTTTTATGGATAGCAGTGACAGAAATGATCGTATTTCGGAAACAAGTATATATACGTCTGGGGCAATTTACGCATCGGCCAAAAGAGACGTTTATATACCTTAGTGGCACTTAAGAGATTAAAGTCGTATTGTAACTTTAGCGTCAAAAAGTATCTTATCGAATTCAATACATATTTATTGCATGGAGGGGGCGAGTTGAAATTTGTGATTGAATATTGGGTCGCAAGTATTGAAAGTTTGAGATGCACTGCTTTACAGGTTTTGATTAAAAAATCTCCAAAAACCTTCATGAATATAGGCTATAAAAATTGTAAGGAAATATCCCTTGCCAAAAAATGATATTTATTCTGTTGATGTAAAAATTATTTAAAAAAAAAAAGGGATAGATGGAGGGTATTGTCGAATAGTCGGGTAATATGGAATAGGTTGGCTTATACCATTGGAAAACTAATTAATACTTCATTCAACTTATAGTTTATTTTTGACTAGCAAAGCTTCAAATGTGAAAGTCGTTTCTGTTTCGAATTTATTAACAAAAGTCACAGTCCAGTACAGTCAAGGTGAGCCCTCAGAAAGAAGTCATTGAACTTAAATTTTCCCTCGTTGATATTAGGATAATTTTCTACTACAGAAGATACATTTAGCATCTTCGTTTTCTGCCCCAATAGTTGATGGCATGAAGTCTATTACAAATGATGTCGGGTATTATGGAATATCTAGCATTACATAATACCCGATACGCCATCTGGGAAAACGAACGCTTAAACTGAAGGACAAAACATTGTGAGTTAAAAAAATATCACAGTATTACAAACTACAATCCTTTTAGTATACATACTCATAACTTTAATGTTAAAGTCACATGTGTACTAGTACGAACTCGTAGATTAAAATGTTTGAAGCTAATCTGCAAAAAATTTTGGAAAGCGCAAAACGAATTTTGTTCTGTAGCGAGTGTGGCAACAATAAATGGTCAACTCTTACGCGGACATAAGCGAACAGAGGCACGGATGTTCTCCAAAGATCTACTAGAGACCTGCCTCTTCACTCAGCAAAACTTGAAATTTATAGAATTTATAAAAATGCTTTCGAGATGCTGCTACCAGTGCTGCATAAAATAAATCATGGAGGGTGTTGATAAACCCTAACTATGTCTTGAACTCTCTTCGTGCTGTGGCTGAATTTAAATTATTGACTGGACATGACTCTTTGTGCTCATTTGTATCGGTTTAATCTGATTGACTCCACTTTTTGTGTTCTGTGTGCTTCTGGACAAGTCATGGACGCTTCTCATCTAGACGTGTGCTCAGTGGCGTAACATACATCCCCGCAACCCCCGCATTGCGGGGGGGGGGCAGGGCTCTAGAGGGCCCACAGCCTGACTATCACCAAGTACTTACCCTTTGTAAAATCCAACTTGAGGGGCCCAAAACCTGACTTTGCTGGGGGGCCCAAGTGTTCTCCGTTACGCCACTGCGTGTGCTCTTAACTTAAGAGTTTAGACTGTACTGTGAAGAGATATTGGAGAGCTCTATGCCTAATGACTTGATGGTCAACAGGCAGGCATTTGATAAATAAAATAAACTCTCACTACAATGCATCATGAGAATCTTCCTTCAGTACTTCAAGATTTTCCCACGCATTAGTAGCTACAGAGCTTGTCGCGTATTCAAGATATCAGTCCTTGGTTTCAGGTTTTTTAAAACATTATGACGACACACACGACACACAAACAATTAAATATAAATTGAAAACTACTATTTTGTGGGTAGGCACACCGATTTCGGGGATTCCGATTTCGGCCAAAGTTGGTTACAAACTGACTGAATCCCCCCATCGGTTAGGGAAGTTTCACACGTATTTCCCTTTAGGAATTACTCAGAAGCAAACCGCCACAGAGCTAAAACCTCGGTGTAAAGTTTTGATTACTTTCTTAAATACTTCTCCGTATAATCAACTACTACACATAATTTATCTTGATTTATTATAATTATCTTGATTAAACACAATTATCTAATACACACAGTCCTCTCTTGTTTATCACTACAATCAAATAACAATCAAACTGCAATGTCTGTCGTTTCTCAAATCAATCAATTCAAACACAGTCTTTCGTGCTTGATTTGATTTAATATTAACGTCGCACTGTTCAGCTACACGAGGTTTTTTGGCGACGGACCACGTAATTTTGAACCATGGTCAAGTGACGTGGACGACACCTGAGCTGGCACCCCCTCTCCTAACTACCACACCACACCAACAGGAGGACATTTCAGCTCTCGACAGATTTAACGTGCATCGCTGCCCTACACGGCGGGTCTTTAGTGGTACTGGGCTCGAACTCGTGACAAGGCAAGCCACGGTCCGATACCTATACCACTCGGCTACCGCAGCCACCAGTCTTTCGTGTTAAAACACTCCCAAGAAACTCTATCCTTGGTACAGCAAACTGCACGCCGGTTCTCCCTGAAGGAATTCCATTTCCTAAGGCTCAAAACAGTTCAGCGATTCCGCTTACCAAAGCAAGGGACTTTATCCCTTCCCTCACTACTCTCCCGGGTCAATAAACCATCTACCTCCAAAACACAGCAACCCCTCCGAAATCGCGCCAACATTCCCTGTAGTCTCTGACACTACACTCAGTATTCCACATTACCTGACTATTCCGTAATACCCGAGTCTCATCTATGTATGTGACGAATTCGCTTGAATTAAAACAATTTACTAGGATAATCTTGATCTTGTAGCAGTTGGTATTTTAATTAAACATTTATCGTTTAAAACAAATGAAGCAACGAAACAAAACACAGTAAAACAAATACAAGTGGACATTTGGACAATACACAAAGCGTACTTTTTTTATTCCAGAGATCTCCGCTTTTATAGCTTCCTCAACCGAAAGCTTAGAGAATCACAAGATTTCCGTTAATGAAAACCATGATTGGTAAGAATACGTGGATGATGCAACAATGTATCATCTTGCTTTGAAATATATGAATGAGGCAGTTTTTTAGGATATAAAGTTGGGTTTAATGGAATATTTCGCGTTAGGAGGGTAAACTAAGAAATTAATTATCCCGCGAAGTCTTAGAGGGCTCAAGACCAGCGTAAATTAAATGAAATCACTTTATATTCCACATTAAATTACTTTTATTCATTTTTGGTGTAACTATATTTTATTCTGAAGGCATATTTAAATGTAACTAAATTAAAAGTGTTTTATAAAAACAATCTAAAATATAAACAATCAACCCTCAGCGGGCCGCGGTAAAATTATCAAGCGTCTACCGGTCCACAGCGATAAAAAGGTTGCGGAGCTCTACTGTATGCTAATCAGAGTGATAAAGAAGAAATCTTCAGTAATTAATATAATTGTTTAGCACAATTTATTTAACAAAAAATGTTGTGTTTGAATTAATCTATTTAAAAATAACTTCACAAAAATAAAAAGAAACAAGTAATAGTAAAAAAATTAAGTCAATTCCTGTACTTGGGTCAACAAAAAAAGAAAAAAATCCATTTTAGTTACTTTTTATTAAATAATTTCAATTAATATAAATTTGTATATGCATATGACAGAATCACAATATTAAGTGACAAAATAGAAAACGATTTTCCATGCATTTTTCCATTTCCCTTTCTATATAGGGTGTTGGACATTTTTTTTTCGTTTTTGTTACTGTTTTTCATTAATTATAAATTTAATTATTCTAATGAAATGGTACAGTAAAAAAGAAATCACATTCTGAGAAATTAGGCCATCTCAGGTGAGGTTCCAACCTACGACCTTTGAATTAGAAGTCCAACGCGCTGTCCATTGCGCTACAGGAACACAACGAACGATTCTCCTTCTTATATATGCTGTTAAAATATTATTTTTGTATGTTACTTCTTATTAATTTTTTAAAGTTAATTAATGTATTAGTATTTGAAAAACTGTATTAATATCAAGTGTCATCGCTACAAGTTTTAAAACATGTATTTGAATTTGAGTGAATAAATAAAAAGTATTGTTTTAACTGAAAATTTAAACAAGGTATATATAGAGAGAATGTGAACTAATTGCAGGAATTGAAAAAAAATGCTATGCTTTTTTTAATTAAATTAATCTATTTAAAAATATCATCACAAAAGAAAAAAGAAACGAATTTATACACGTGAGAGAAATGAATTTACTGTATTCTCCAGAACAGTGATTCACAACTATTGTTTTGTTGTTGTTGGGGTAACATTTTACCAATTTTTTAAAGATTGGCGGCATACTAACAATAAAATAAGTTTAAAAGAATTTTACTTATCTATATATATAATACACTGTATAAAATAGGTTATGATAGTAATTTTCAATGTCAAATAAAATAATACTACAGCAAAGACAACAAAATGTTTATTGAGTAATTAATTACAGATTAATTATAACACATTTAATTCGAAATTTGAGCTTGATGATTTTTGATAATTTCGTTTATATTGGTTCGTGAAAATGACAATGCCACTCTCATTTCGTCATCTACATTTAAAAGTCTCAATCCTTTTTTCATTTTTATATTTGTTAATGCTGAACATCCGCGAATTCACTCAAAGAAGATATAGAAAACCGTAACAATTTTTTTAAAGATTTTTTGGTTAACAGGGGATAATAGCCTCTAATTCAATTCCTACTGTTTGCTCGCACTCTCTATATTTATTTATTTATCTTGGTGGAATTTTCAATCGTTTATAAAATGCATTTTAAAACCCTCCATTGAGCTGAAATTTTATATACATGATTATTTTGGATGACAATACAGTACAATTATAAAAATTAATTGATTAAAACTAATTATTTAAAGAATTACAAATACAACCATGTTGGTGACTTGTGTCAAAACTGAAAAAGGTTTTTTTCTCGTATTTTAAAGCATTCAGTTGAACTGAAATTTTATATGCACGATTGTTTTGGATGACAATACGATACTTTAATGATAATTAATAAAAATCAATTACCATTTAATGTTGTGATTCTGTCCTATATATATATATATATATATATATATATATATATATATATATATATATATATATATACACTAATTGTAACTATTTAATAAAAAGTAGCTAAAATAAAAATTTTCTTTGTTGATTAAGAAGGAATTGACCTAAAATTTTTTTTATATTACTTGATTATATCTAAATTCGGGAAGTAATGAATAACTCTTCCCTGTAGTGTTTTTAAATGGTCAATAACAACTTTAAATTAGCCAAATGACACAGTTTGGATTTGTTTCCGATTTTTCTATCATTAATAATTTTAAAAAAATGGTGGCACACAAAAGTGCCACGGCACAGTAATTGAGAATCACTGCTCTAGAACAATGTCCCCAACCTTTTTATCGGCGCGAAACGGTCAACCTTTGATAACTTTACCGTGACCCGCTGAGGAGGGGGGGGGAGATTGTTCACATATTTTAGATCGTGTTTTACTTAATAATTCTAATTACTGTATTTAAATGTCTTTGAAATGAAATACAGTTACACCAAACATGAATATAAAGTGATTTAAGATTTTAACTCACGAGAACGCTAAACAATACACCACCACAGTAAATAAAATGGAAATAATTTAATGTTCCCTTGAGCAACCCGGTACCATTTGATCCATAGACTGTTACCTATCTATTGCTCGAGGAGAGGGGGGGACCTTGCTCTATAACTGCTTGCGATACCTTAAAAAAGTGTACAAGAATTATTGTTGACAAAACTCTAAATTTTGAATATCCATCAAGGACAATACCGGAGCTGAGATTTTCCGGCCAAGACGAGGACTTTGAGCCTTGACAGATTCAATGCACTTTCTACACTGTTGATCTTAAGCGACACTAGAATTCGACAGAAATAACGCCGTCTACATGAGTGAGAGAGTGAATGAATATTAATGTCACGACGCATCGCACTGTTCAGCTACATGAGAGCTTTTGTCGTCGGACTTCGTAATTTTGAACCGTGGTCAAGGGACGAGGACGACACCTGAGCTAGCACCCTCTCTCCTAACTACCACGCCGCAAAAACAGGAGGACGTTTGACCTTTAGACAGATTAAACGCGCATAGCTGCTCTATACGGCGGGTCATTAGTGGTACTGGGCTCGAACTTGTGACATGACAGCCACGATCAAGTACCTTGACCATTAGGCTACCACGGCCACGCCATCTACGAGTTTATAAACATTACCCATCGACTTCCGCAGTAACATCTCCGTCCTCCCCGAATTTATAGTGATGACTATAAACTACTCTAAAGTACTTGAAATTTATTTGATTACGGTGCCATAATAAAATATACAAATGAAAAAGAAAATTCAATGTATACTTAACTGTAATAAGGGTTGAGCTGAACAAATTCCTTTCTGGAAGATTTCGAACAAATGAATCAGCCTTCGTCGAGCGGTTCTCTTCCGTAACGAATGTTTATCCGTTCATATCGCTTACCTCTTTGAACAGCTTCAGTTCTAAAATTACTTGCATTCGTTATCAAAATCTTCTGTTTATATTTTTCGAAGCATTCTTATTATCAGGAGAATTTTGAAGGTATGAAAAAAAGGATTTTACTATCAAGAAGTGCTTGAATAAAGATAAGGTAACTGAGTAACTTTTTCTATTCAGGATAAGATCTGGAATAGAAAAAAAAATTACTTAGAAGCAGTTTTATTACATCAATAGATAATGAAACGAAGGTAACCGCGCGCGCGTGATAGGTGTGAAACAACCGTTTTCTACACTTCTTATTTAACTTAACTGAAACTGAGTACAGTGCGGTTTATCCATCGGGCGCTTGGAGAGGGCCAGAAGAGCCCGGATAAGCTAGACTTAACCACATTTTCTGGTTATAAATTTCGATCCTCCAGTGCAAAGGGAACCTGTAGAATTTCTGCGCCCAGGACTCGAAATGAGCTTAAATCGACACTGATCCAGAGCCCTACAAATGAAACATTCGCAAATTGGAAGCACTAAAAAGTTGTTTAAAATTCGAATAACTACTTCACAAATTTGAGAGTTTTTATAGATATTAAACATAAAAACAACTTAAATATTCAAAATAAATTTTAAAAAAAGTGAAAATAAAATCACAAATAACATAGATTTTTAAAACAGTTATGAGTTACCCATTTTGTCTCGTGGCTATAAAAAGTTACTTTAAAATTGGTTTCCTTCTTGGCAAGTTTTAGGGAGACAACTCGCTGAATGATTCTAGCATTATTGGTTCTTGTCATTGTTATTTTTTTTAATTGTTCAATTATTCGCCTATTTCATTGCAATGCTTTTTGTGTTACACCAAATCTCACATCAAGTTAAAACATATTGCTTGTTCATTTTGCAAAATACAGGCATTGTACTTTGTTCTTTAAAGCACGGTTAAATGTTTTATTTTTATTTAATTTATTTACTCCATTTATTATTATTTTTGGTACTTTCCCGTTTCTCCAGCGCAAGCGATAAAGTCGCCAAAAGTGACACAACCGACGCCAAACTGAATATTCCCGCTGGTAACGTTTTACACGACATTATCAAATCAAGTCTTATCAGTAACGTATTTTTTAAAAAAAGAAAATCAAAAACAGATCAAAAACCAATGAGAATTAACATTTATAAAAAAAAATTATGTATATATTGGGTGTTGTCACCAATAAAAACTGATTTAGCTGGCAATGAGATTTACGTTGGCAAAACAGGAAAGTACCTTATTTTCTAATAAAAATAGGTTTGTCCGAATTTTGAAATTAAATCCGTACAATTAAATATTAGTATTCCAAAATATAAAAACAGCGATTATACATTAAATAATTAAAATTCTTACCAATGTCTGACCTTCGGTGATGCTTCTGAAGTCAATCAACCAAATGAAAAATAATGACTATTACCCTTCCGTCTACTCGGTATTTTTAGATTTATTCCTTGTTCTTGAAATGAACTCATATATTTCATTTTTATTACTTCTGCAATAAAATAATAATTATTGATAAAAAATATAGTTCGTGAACCAGTTGGGGGTTTAAAGCTTTATTTACAATTTTGATGAAATTGTATGTTTATGAGTAGTTTACTTTTAGGATCACATTGAATATATTCGTATATTTTATATTATATTACTGAATCCCCTTCAAAATTGTATTATAAGAAAATGTTGGCTTCGAGTGTGATCAAATAAAAAATAAATAAGTAAATGCATACATATCTTTGCATAACTGCAGCGTCAAGTCATACATTAATATACAGTGGGCCACAAAAGTGTTCATACACTTGCAATTTCTTATAAAATTTAATGTTTTCGACTAACAAAAATTAATATACCGTAATTGCAATTTTTTTATGATACCTGCAACTTATTCTTAATGGAATAACATAATTAATTTTTTAAAAATAGTATAACTATTTTTATTAAAAATTAATTATCAAAAAGCTACTAAAAATTACACCACAAAAGTCTTCGTACACTTAACAAAAATCTCAACTTAGCTTTAAATATTGTATTTCTTTCTTATTTAAGTACTTAGTAAGATATCCTTTAGTGTTCACAACAACTTAATGTGTTTTGGTATAGATTTAATCAGTTTTTTGTAATATCTGCATCGATTTTTTACCATTCTTCTGTGATTATTGTTTTTACTTCACATTTTGTGTTTATTTGTCACGTTTTCTTTTTTTTTTTACATCAGAATCTCACCAAATATGTTTTACTGGGCTAAATAAAGGGATTGAGGAGGTGGTTTCATAATTTGGGGACAGTTATAGAGACACCAGTGGCGTAAAATGAGAGTAGTGCACATGACGTCATTATCCTGTTAAAAATTAAGTCGTCTCCGATATCCAGATTTAGGCCGGATAATTTAAAATTTCTCTTTAAAATATTTAAATAGAGCTCATGCTTCATAATACCATAAAAAAATACCAAATTACCTAATTCTGAACCCGATTTACTCCACGCAAGAACACCTCCACCTCCATGCTTCAGCATGGAAATGGAGAAGTTTTTGTTCCACATAAATTCATGGGATAAAATTCCCGATTTTATCATTTACAAGCTATTATGCCCCCATCGGAACCAAAAATGTTGAATTTTCTATCATCCCAATCAATTTGCTGTCAATTTTGAATTTTTTGAAAGTTAATCCCAAGAATCTAGTTGGATCAATGGACCTTGGAACTGGAAGTGTTCCTGCGTGAGGGTGTAAATCGGCTTCAGATTTAGTTAATTTGGTATTTTTTGATGGTATTATGAAGCATAAGCTCTATTTAATTACTTTAAAGAGAAATTTTAAATCATCCTGCCTTAATTTGGATATCTATTGGAGACAACTTCATTTTTAACAGGATAATGACGCCAATCGCACTGCTCTCCACTGATGCCCCAGAAATCTGAAAACACGTCGAAATCTCTTTATTTAGTCCAGTAGAACGTAATTAGAGAAAATTTGATTTTAAAAAAAGAAAACATGACATATAAATACATAACGAGAAGTAAAAACAATGATCACAGAAGCATGGAGGAAAATCGATGCAGAATTTACAAAAAACTGATTAAATCTGTATCAAGACATTTAAAAGTTGTTGTCGGCACTAAAACTTATCCTACGAAGTACTAAATTAAGAAATAAATACAATATTTAAGGCTGTGTTGAGATTTTTGTTAAGTGTACGAAGACTTCTGTGTCGTAATTTTTAGTAGCTTTTTGATTATTAATTTTTAAAAATAATAGTTATGCTTTTTTCAAAAAAATAATTATGTCATTCCATTCAGATTATGTTGCAGGTATCCTAAAAAATTACAATTCCGATATATTAATTTTTATTAGTCGAAAACTTTAAATTTTATTGGAAATTGCATATGTTAGACCAATTTTTGGGTCCACTGTATGCAAGACTTCTAAATTACAGAAAAATTATCTCCTAAAAATTCTGCTAGTATTCAAATAAATATCATTCCAACAAAATTGTGTATAATTATAATTTTTTATATTATTATTAAAAAAAAGATAAAAACATGGCAAAAGGCAGATAGAAACTGATAAAAACGTTATGTAGTAACTTTTATTTCCAAAAGGAAAATAAATAATTATTAAGACCAAATTTCCAACTAATTATTTCCATGCAATTAAATAGAACTTCTTTCTACCGTCTTTGGCTGAATATTTCCTTCTTTTTTTTAAATTAGCAACCACAGTATTAATCCTTTGTTGTGTAATACTTTTATGCATGTATAATTATAAATACATTATTCAATTTTTGAAATACGGATCTACTTATTTCATCAGTAGATTATAATAGAGTGAAGCTGAAAATTATTTATACGATGTCATTTGGGGGCATCTGAAGAGACTAGTTTAGTTTTCTTTTCTTGTTATCAGTTACAGAAAATTTCGAATTGAAAATGTTTGAATTCAGTAGCATTTATCGAATTAGTATTAGTTAATATATTGCCTTACAGATGGCGCCACGACCTAATTAATTCTACACAAAGTTTACATAGGTAGTCAGAAATTTCTCTTAGTATCTTGGTACTTACTATATCAGAATTTCAAGGAAGATCTTCTATTTCTGGAAAATATCGAAATCATGGGGTATATTTAAAAGATTTTAACAGTGCATATTTCGCACCCCAATTAAATTTTTTTTTCAAACATAAACAGTACGAAAATAACAGTAGTAAAATAACTAATAATATAAATAATACACTCTGTCGCAAAAAAATATATGCACCCAGAAGAAATTGAGCTACATTCACGAAATTTGGTATGCATATAGTGTATATGAAAATAAACAAATGATTAAAAATTCAGAACAAAATATCATTTTATTAAGCGGTTACAGCTTGCAAAAAGTTAAAAATCAGTAAGTAGTAAAGCCACCTCTGGCAGCTATACAAGCCGAAATTCGGCGTGGCATCGATTCAATTAGATCACTTATGACCCCCTGTGGAAGATCCTGCCATAGTCTTTGCATCTGCGCAGTTAATTCTCCTGTATCTCGGGACGGCTGCAGTTGCCTTCCCAGCGCGTCCAGACATGCTCTATTGGCGAAAGATCTGGTGACCTGGCAGGCCATGGTAGGACGTCATATCCTTGAAGACATTGTTGGGAGAGTCGCGCAGTATGTGGACGAGCATTATCCTGTTGATAAATGGCACCTGGGCGACTTGATAGCATGGGTAGCACAATCGGCGTTAAAATATCGTCCACGTATCTGCGAGCTGTCAAAGTGCCTTGAAGGACCACTAAAGATGATCGTGTGTCTCAAGAAATTGCTCCCCACACTGTCACACCTTGTGAAATTGCTGTATGCCGCTCGACAATAAATGCCGGATCGGACCGCTGGCCGGTGCGCCTCCAGACACGTGTGCGGTGGTCATCAGCACTGAGACTGAATCGGGATTCATCACTGAAGATGACACGTCTCCAGTCTGTCACACTCCAAGTTGCCCGAGGTCGGCAAAAATCCAGTCGACACTGCCTATGATGTGGGGTCAGTGGTAAGCGTCTTACCGGACGTCGGCTCCTCAAGCCAACTTCGGTCAGTCGTCTCCTTATGGTTTCTCTTGATGGCACTGGATGTCTGGAAGGAGGTAAGTGGCGTTGAATCGATGCTAGCGACGTTGTTGGTGCCGAAGTGGCCACTCTTCTGATTGCACGATCCTCGCGATCATTTGTGTTCCTGGGACGTCCTGACCCTCCGCGACGGTACACTCTACCTTCTGTGATCCACTGTTGCCAACACCGAGCAACTACCATATCGCTCCGACCGAGGTGGCGGCCGATACGTCTATTCGACCAACCTGCTTCTCTGAGGCCTATTATACGGCCCCTATCAAAGTCCGTCAGCTGCTCGTACTGCCGCCGGTTACGTCTTAGAGGCATCCTAAGTCTCAATATCGTCTATCAAAGTCATCAGATTCGTTTGGATAGCCGTACGGCGCTCGTACTCATGCTTTTAAACTCTCCCAGTTGCGCAACTAATATGCGCATAGCACACTTAGCCTTGTCTCATTGGCTTCGAAATTTTAATCATTTGCATATCTCTTACCAGACTACATTCTTGCCGAGTTTCGTGATTGTAGCTTGATTTCTTCTGGGTGCATATATTTTTTTGCAACAGAGTGTATAACAAATAAATTCGGCTAAATGCAAATTCTAAAAGCACATTTTTGCCAGAAAAATTGTTGTAAATTAAGCCACAGCATTCATATTTCTTTTGAATTATTTTTTTGTATTTTCACCTTGAGAAAATTTAATTTTTTTTCTTTGCTATCAATTTTTTCACACTTACTCTATTTATTATGTTTTAAATGACAACAAACAATACTTATTTCGGAATAAATTATGAATACAAAACTACTTTTAATTAAATATTTTATGGAAATAAGTATTTTTTTCGTTGTTCATGTTTCACTTTTTTTGATAAGAGTTTAACAAATCTAAAAAATACTATGCTAAGACCTTTTTCTGAAATTAGTAAATTTATAACTTTTTAAACAGTTGACAGTGGCGCCCCCGTTTGAGAGCGTGATGCGTGTCACGGAAATCGAGTTATAACGAGTATACTCTTCAATCACAGAGAAAGTATCACTGTTAAAGTATTGGATCAGAAAGATGGGTTTATTTTATAAATTTGACAATTTTATAACAAAAACTTATTGTCCGGGGGGTCTATGTACGGGGCTATAAAGTAATTTAGCTTAGTCGCGAGTTCATGAGGCCGTCAGTATTTCTGACCGGAAGTTTTTACAGATATGTATAGATTTTAGTGACAGAGAAACCGTAACACCTGAAGTGTGTGTTTAGTTACCTAAACACACACTGATTATATTTTCTTCCTTCTTTCTGACAAAACATTTTCTACGTATTACGATCCAAAAAAATTTGGGAACTGCGACCATTGCGGACGACGAAAGCAATTACCTAAAGTTAAACACCTTGAAATGGATTCTCCCAACTCTCCCCTACCTGGCCAGGTTGGTTTAATACATGTCATGTGACCAAACCGCAAGCTCAGCTAT
The DNA here is from genome assembly GCA_019973935.1 of Trichonephila clavipes. Classification (NCBI taxonomy): domain Eukaryota; kingdom Metazoa; phylum Arthropoda; class Arachnida; order Araneae; family Nephilidae; genus Trichonephila; species Trichonephila clavipes. The sequence goes on along the minus strand of BMAU01018370.1, from coordinate 401,171 downwards.
CTTCCGAAACTGGTTAGCTTTGCTTCGCGATGCAAAAAAGACGGAGCTTTTCTTGAACAGCATTGGACATTAAATTCTGACAGCGCGTAGGTAAAACACCCATAGAGACTTTGGAAATGGTAAGTAAGGTGTATGGTGAATCTACCATGACGAAATCTAAGGTTTGAGAATGGCATCGGAGTTTTAAAGAGGGCCGAGAATCCAACAAAGACAATAAACGCGTTGGATGATCTACGAAGATCTACGCTAAAAATGTTGCGTTGGTGACTGAATAAATTCGAAAAGATCTTTTCCAAACACTTGCACAAAAAAATTGCTGAGGCTACACACTTTTCGAAGAGGTCATTTGAGTGATTGTCGTAAACGACCTCAGTTCTGGCAGAGTGACGATTGGTATCGTCTGCATGGCAACGCATCAGCACATCGATCCCAATTGGCAAAATAATTCCTCTCCAAAACTCGCACTAACGTATTTTCCACATCCCCCTACTTACCAGAATTAGTCCCGTGTGACTTTTACCTCTCCCCATCAAAGAAAAAAACATTTACAGAGATACCGCATTATGTCATCTGATGAAGTGAAAGCAGCATCGCAGGAGGCTTTATAGGAGGTTGGGAAAAAAGGCTTCCAGCTGTGCTTCCGGAAGTTATAAGAACGCTGGTGGAAGTGTATCGTCGGCCATGGGAACTACTTTAAAGGTGGATGTGCTTCGGTGCTGTAAACTATTCAGGGTATGGTTTTCTACACCTTATCCCCGAAGTTTTGGTTCCATACCACGTACCTCTCTTCGCACTGATTGAGTTCTGGAATAGGTGCTATAGGGTCAGTGGCGTAATGAACAATATTAGCTCCCCCTTGCAAATCTAGGTTTTGGGCCCCAAATCGGATCTTACAAAAGATTGAAAAACCATTTAGTCAGACTTCTAACTCGTTAGAACTCTTACATTTTCTTTGCCCTGATGAAAAAATTTAGAAATTTAACCTTGTTGTCTTTTTAATTTTATGCAATCAATATAAGAAATATAAAATAGAATAATTCCATGCAAATACTGTTCTTTTTAGCGAAAAAATGAGACAAGTAGAATGCATAATTAAATAAAACTAATTTCAAAGAAAAGTAGAATGGCTGTGTTTTTAACCACAAAACGAATTTTTGATGATGTCCAAGATGTATTTTAATGCAATGCATAATTAACCTTATATAATATAATTGCTAGAGAATACTCTGCAATTAATGTCAAATACTTCGAATACATAATGTGAATTATAATTCTAACTTTTAAATAGTTAAATGCACTTGTCCCTAATCAAAAGTGACATGGAGCATTTTTATATTTACCTTTAAATGACTCTTAATTGCAAAGAGTTGTGCTTATTTTCAATTTAACCTGTATTTATGAAACGGTGCATTGTATTTTTCGTTAAACTCTTGTAATAAATTCCTTTGCGTCATTTTCTGTCTGTCTGTATTTGTACCTTTATGCACAGAGATATTTGTACTGTCTGATGAAGAATCCCTTTTCGTTTGAGATGCAATTGGGACATTTTAAAGTCTCAATGATACATTCTTGTTTTGTTTCCTTGGAACGATAGCGATTATTGCAATCGACTAAATCATCCAAAAGTTATTTATTTCCGCATTGTTTGCGACATTGGATACGCTACACACAACTTAAATTTCATCATTCATTAAGAAAGCTTGACATGAAAACGATGGGAAATAATTATAATTTGACTTTTTATACCCTTTTCGCGTCAGATACAAATATATTCGTTTAAGTGAGAGTAAATGGAACATGGGCAGAGAGTACAGAGTAATGGAGGGGGGGGGGAAGAGAGTAGAAAGTAAAGTGCGAGGAGAGGGGAGGAGGTCGAGAGAGGAGGGGAAGGAGGAGAAAGAGTAAAAAGTGGGGAAAGAGTAAAAAGATAGAGGAGGGAGTGGACTAAAGGAAGGGAGAGATGATAGAAAGTAAAGAGAGACTGCGACAGGATATAGAAAGAAAAAAGTTGTCGAGAGAATAGATAAAGAGGAGAGAGAGAAAGAAAAGATAAAAAAATCAGGAGAGTGAGTGAGTGTTGGGGTTATTGGCGCAAGAGTCAATTTTGGCTAAACTGCGCCAAACATTCATTAATACATTAAAAGTGTAAAACCATTAAAAGTTTGATAAAATTTCTGTTTAAAAATGTATAATCTAATATATATCATAAATGTGAAAGTTTGTGAGTATCTTTGTGGGTCTTTCACGCAAAAACAACTGAATAGATTTTAATGAAACTTTACAGTAATATAGCTTATACATCAGAATTACACATAGGCTGAAATTTATAAAGATATTGTGAGAAGTTTTCAAAATATAACGACAATTGTCAAGAAAGTAGGAAAAAATTCTGCCATTAGCAAAAAAGCCCGTGACAGCATTCATCTATCTTTTTTATCCCTTCTGTTTTGTCTACGCCGTACCTCAGTGCGCTTTCGCTTTTCATAAATTCCGTTCATCAGTGTCATCACTATTTTTATTTCATAATAAAACTAGATTTCGAAGGGAGAGGGGTGGCAAGATTTTAACATAAAATAAATACAACAAAAAGTAATATTAATGTATTACACTTCCTGACATAAATAACTTACACTATTTTAAGCGTTCGTTACACAAAATTTGTAACTATGACAGTGGAAGGAAAACTATGAAATTAAAATAAAATATCAAAATGTTTTTTTCATTTAGTTTTTTCTTTCTTTTTGAATGTTTGTTTTTCAGTACATGTAAATATATATCTATGCTTCCCCCATACTGTTTTATATATATATATATATATATATATATATATATATATATATATATATATATATATATACGTGTGTGTGTGTTCTTAAAAGTATCTCTATTAATTCATTACTAAATTAATTATTTGTTAATTAAAAAAGTACATTGTCTATTATTTTGGATAAAAATACATTTCAGAGACATTTTTAAGCTAACTAAAGAATCGTTTTCTTTTTATTGCTTCACATTAATAATTTTTTAACTAATGCAATATTGTTTTTTAAAAGTCATAGATCGAAATTTGAAGCTATATTTTATCTGTGAGGGGGAGGGGAAGAGGAAACAGTAATTTTACACTAAAAAAACCGTGTTATGCCGGGCTAGAGGGAGGGGGAAAAACTGTCTTAAATCGAAAATATGTGGAACAAATTTCGAAAAAGGGAAATTTAATGAAATAATTTTATAAATCACTCATATTGTGCGCGTACAAACGCACACATAATTGCTGGCATCATGAGGGAAAGAGAAAGCTCTCGTGCAAAGCCGGGCCATGCAGCTAGTCTTAAATATGTATAAAAGTAAAATTTCAATAAATTTAAAAAATACATATTAGTGAGGGGGATTGATTCCCTACCAAGTTTGATGATTGAGAAAAAGTTATTTTCTCTGCCTCGTCGGAGTTAAAAGTAATTAACCCTTATAATACGTTTTTCCATCTTTTTCTCGTAATCGGGATTCGATTCAATTTCATTTTCCACGTCATAGACAATCATGTCTTCCTCATCCGTTGTATACTCCACAGGAGCTGGTTTCCTCGGTCTATGTGGAGCCATTTTTATGTCTATTATTGTTTTAAGCAATTCTTTTTTTCTTATTCTATCCAGTTGTTTGCTTTTTCTTTGAATTCTGTGTTGTGGTAGAGCCAGAAGGGGGTTGACTACACGAGTTGAATGAGGAAGTGGACATGGTTGATGAAGCTTTAATAGGGGTAAACATATTATTGGGGGAAAGTGCGTCACTAGAAATTGGAATACTTGGTTGAGGCTCTGAGACAGTAGTTGCTGTTGAAGCGGCGGAGGGCAAGAGGTGTGCTGGGGTTGAAGATGATGGGGAAATAACAGGAGTGGATAGTGATATATCTGGCTTAGGGATGGGTGAGTGAGTGAGTGAGTGAGTGAATGTAGGGTTTTATGGCGCAAGAGCCAATTTTGGTTAAGCTACGCCAAACAACTTTTTAAGTATTAAAAGTATAAAATTAGCAAAAGATTTTATGATTAAAGTAGTAAAATCTCATATTAAAAAGTTTTCAAAGCAAAAGTTAATAAATTTTGGTGGGGGTTTCCTCACCAAGTCAGAAAAGCGTGTAGCTCGTAACTAAATTATTTAAAAAAGGAAAAAGAAAGTAACCTCTTGCTCTTTCTAATGTGGCTTTCTGATTGGATTATCAAAGTCGTAGTGAATATACGTAAAAGGTGAGGAGAGCAAAAAGAGAAAATAAAAAAGGGTGAGAGGAGAGAGTAAAGATAGAACAAGATGAGAGAGAAGAAAGTAAAGAAAGAGAGGAGAGAGAGCAAGGAGAAAGGATGGTGAGAGAATAAAGAGAGTGAGGACAAAGGGGTGGAGAGAGAGAAGATTTTAGACCTGCTACATAACTTTGCTTTTGATTAATTAATAATACATATTGTCATTTGACAAAAGATGAAATTATATTCGAAAACACTTTTAATCCCAGAATGAAGTTCAAATCATCATCGTTTAGTTTATCTGTTTCTCTTTTATATGATGTAACACTATTACACTTATGTATATGGATTATGATACTTTATAATCCCTGAATTATAATACTTTATGATCCGTGGATTATATAATACATATAATCGATGGATTATAATACATTCATACATCACTTGTTAAAATTAAAAAAGGCTCTAAATCTGGATCCAGCTCCGTCATTTTTCCCAACATTATGCGAAGATAATAAACAAATTCTTGATTCATTATTGATTTGGTTTACCAGTTTCTGCTCTGCTATAGAGAAATACTATTGCACGAATTATTAAAAACAAAAAACAGCAAATAGCAAACAAATGAAAGACAAATTAAAAAAGTTAGTTGAAAAACAAAGCGAAAAAAAGAACATATTATCCTTATTTTATTTTTGCAAATAGAACTCCTTTCCATGTTCGTGTAATCTCTATTTTTCTTCTAATATTTTAATTTCAGGGTACCTTAGCTTTGAGGAAAAGGAGTCGATCTGTACTTGGAACACTTTTTCAGCAGCAAATTGTACTAATTTTGATATTAACTTGTTACATTATGGCACAGATATTTATTCATTCGAAAGTAGTTTCGGAATAAAATAGAAGCATTTTAAAAATAAGTCTTTTCTCTAATGGTGCATTCAAAATTTAAAAACCCATTTAACATAGCAGAATAGGAGACAAAATATGAAACATTTTTACGTCAGAAAGAAAAATGAATTTTCTCTGAAATGAGAAGTGTCATAAAATACATCATTCTCCAAGACAGATAGGTAAGAAAATAATAATGCTCAAGAATTATTTTAAACAGAAAAAATTCCTATTTTAGGTCCTATTATTTAACATCACTAGAAAACAATACTACAGTACCAGCATGAAACAACCTTAAGATATCCGACTACGTTCGGAACCATGATTTTGCAAAAGCGTATAAAGGGATAATAGTTATGAAATTTAGTGTTACTTAGATTAGAAAATGTATATAAAATTGTTTTAAGAATATTATTACAATAAAAAATTATTTAAGTACAATATTTTGACAAAAAATGAACATAGAATGACTCATTTTCAAAATATTCTCCTTTTGTGAAAATGCTTCTATTACAAGTATAATAATATTTTGCCTGCATATAGCTCAGACCTCTGTACAGAGGATCAACTAGAATTTTTGAAATATAAAACATAGAAGTGGATTTATCCATGTTTTGCGACAACAGAGGGGAGCAACACTTTAAGGAAAAAACGCCGATAATTATTTCAATGGGTTGTAACTCTGAAAATAATGTGAATTTTTCAAAAATCATAGTTGAGCCTCTGTACAGAAGTCTGAGCTATATGCAGGCAAAATATTATTATAATAGAAGCATTTTTCACAAAAAGGAGAACACTTTGAAAAATGTTATTCTAAGTTAATTTTTTGCCGAAATATTGTATTTAAATAATTGTTTTTGTCAAAATGTCCTTGAAACAACTTTATGAATGCATTCTAATCTAAGTGATATTAAATATCATGAAAAGTATCCATTTATATGCGCTTTTTTAAAATCACGGTTCCGAAAGTAGTGGGATACCTTAAGACGGGAGCAATCATGCGGGCTACAGAGTCACCCCAGGCTCACTCACGAAATCTTTAATTCTGGAAAAATTGTTTTTTACCCATGATCTTGTCAGTATTCTCTTATACAACCGTTTTCATGGGAACTAAAATGTATTTGTCGCATATCTCCCTCTTTTTTGGCTGTCTGGCAAACGTTTTTTTACAATCTTAAGGTATTTGGATCGACTGAGTTCCCCGGACGACCACTTTTGTTCCAAAATATTTTCTAGAACAGGCCCATGTGAACGACATCAGTTTGATTGATGTGTTGTACGACTCATTATGGCTTTTAAATGTAAATGAACAGAATATAAAAACGAAACTGGTATCTGCAATTTCTATTGGATGAAGTTGAAACTTCGAAAAAGGAAGTTGATCAAGCAAGGGGAGAACCTGATTAAATAATGAACATTGATCATGATAGCGAAAGTAAATTTGAGAAAAAAGATGGACATGAAACGTTTGAGTCTCGAAAGGAAGATTTTCAAATGCTACCTTAAGTACTCCATCAAAAAGGATATGTCTCCACAAGTGGACAACAAGACACTATTCTTGTAGAAAAGGCACAAGCAATAAAGTTCAACATGATATTTGTCGATCATCAAAGGACAATAAAAGTACAATAACTTGAACAAAATATCGCAGTTTTGCCTGCAAATAACATTCTGGTAATGTTAGCGAAAAGTGTATGTAATTTGTGGCCTTTATTAAATTCCCGCGCATTTGAAACATCTTAGTTTAGTTTGTATTGGATGGGCGGTCCCATTCATTAGTGTACGAGGGTTAGAAGGAAGATTAGCCATAGTCAAAACAAACACAATTTATCAACAAGTCTCAACAACCTAACAAATTTCAACAACCCAATTTAGGAAATGCACCATTAGATAAATATGGGAACAAACGCGAGGTAGACGAGATAATTGAAGATTTAATTATAAATTGGATAACTTACTTTTAGCACGGCCTGGCAATACACCTTCTAAATATTTGAAGACAAGTTCTAAATTAATCTAATTCACACACACAAGCCGACCTTAATCCAATATAAATATCAAATTGACCCAATCGTCATTTTAAGTATAAAGCAAATAATCTACGAAGCGCTCTCCACTAGCTTTACGTTAGTCACTAACTGCTATCCCTTAGCTTCTAACCTCTCTCTCCCCTCGAAACCACGCGCGCGCGAAAGTTAATCTTTAAATGTAAGCCTTGATTTGTATAATTCGCGTCTTCTTCGGGAGAAAATTTTCAATAGAATAATATTTAAAGCAACAGAGAGTTTTAACCCTAGAAGATTAGTAAGAGGTACGCGAATAGACCCGGTACAAGTTTGATTCAATTTTTTTCTCAAATTATGAAATAAAATTTGAAAAATTCTTAAAAGTAGGTAAGTATACTTTCTCTTAATTAAGCTATTCACTGAAATTATGATTTTTTCTAGTCTTCAATAAAAATAATTATAAAAAAAAAGATTGCAGTGACTCAGTCACCCCACGTGACCACTAACATTACTATCGAGCGCGCGACTGCTAACGGGTTAATGGTATCAATCATTAGAACGAAGCAAATAATTTCGATACTTCATTTCTGATGTTATCAATCGACTGCACGCTGATTCCCCGCTTTCACAACACGAGTTAATCCATCAAAGAAAAACCCATCATTCAATTCTTTACGAAAAAAATATCTTCATTGTTAAGATGACCGTAATGTTAGCTGACGGTTTTTGTTTCGAAATTAATTTGATTAAGGGCATCAATCAATCAAGCAGATTGCTTTGAAGGCTGTCCGTCTCTTGTTGACACGCTTGTCCACATGCTGCCTCATCAAATCGGGGAATCGGTTCGTGATCTTTAACTGTATCTGAAGGATGACGTGGTCCGATACGATGCCTTTTTCGACCTTTGCATTTTTAATGATCCTAAAGTCAAGGTGGACTCTTCAAAAGTGGATGTTCTTCATGAAGCATCTTGCAGCACCTGCGCGTGGCTGGGATGGGGTTCTTTGAGAACATTTCTATTAAGGTTTGGCTTCTTGAGAACCGGAAACTATCGAATTACTCGTCTTTTCCCCCAATTTGCATGTCGTATTTAAATGTTGTTGCTTGCTTTTATTGTGGAGGTGAATAGGCATTAAAATAATTTATGGTATAGGATAATTGTATAAATTACCAGATGTCGGTTTTTTTTAAATGCAGCTTTTATAGTGTCAAGGCCTGAAATGTAATGTTTTTTTTTTGTCAACAATTTGTGATTTAAGGCTTTGAGTAATGCAAAGAATATCTTATATTTCCGTGTAAAAACCGAGAATTTTTCTTAAGGTTGAAGAAAAGGATTGGCTTATTGTACAGATCTACTAATTCCTTGGAAAAACATAGTTAAGGAACGATAATTTTTAAAAAAATATTTTCCGTTATCCATGCGCAAGCAATTTTATTTTTTAACTTTTTGGCTGTCGCCCATCCTGTATAGTGGTTAGTGACACTTACTGTTGTGCCGTAAAGCCTGGGTTCAAATCCCGGAGAAGACATGGGTGTTTGTAAATGTATAATGCCTTTGCGACAGGGGGAGGGGTACTCTAAATAGTCGTCGAGTCACAAGTTCTCTCGTGAGGTTGGTGGAAGGGGAAGAGAGGTGGGAGGCCCTAACCCCCAGGGTGTTTTCCATCAAAATTGGGATGGAACCGAGCTAAATCGTTCTGTCACCTGCATGGTACTCAAGGCTAGGGCTAATGACAGACTTACATCTAGCACCTTGCCATGATGAATTTCGTGGGCCTGGATCTGACACAGTCGAGATCAGGTTTTATAAGAAGCAACAACTGTTTGGAAGATTTCTTCTAAAAGAAAAATGGAAAATACAATATTTCTTCTAAAAGAAAAATGGAAAATACAATATTTCTTCTAAAAGAAAAATGGAAAATACAATATTTCTTCTAAAAGAAAAAAAAATATCCCATAAATCTTTCAACATTAATGTCAGAATCAGAGTATCTAAACAGTTCGCAAAGCTTATATTAATTAATTGGGATGTCTGAATGCATAGGGTCACGCGGCGAGTTTTTTCTCCAAGGCATGAAACATAGGTCGACGATCTCGTGCTGTCTTTTTTGATGTCAGCATCTTGCTAAAGTAATTTCCCCCCTCCCGAACTTGTCTATCAGTTGCAAAAAAATACCGAGCAACCAGACTGTTACTAAAATCTTCACAAAACGCGATTACCTGTAATTAGTGGCGTATGCAGACATTTTATGAAGGAAGCAGAGGACTTGTGTACGCTACTACTTGTATTTTAAAATATATATATATTTCTCTTCCCACTCCTTCCCCCCTCCCAAATGTCAAAAAGAGTAAAAGTGGCACAAATACTGTACTAAAAATTGTTTTAGTTTCAGATAGGTTACTAGAAACAAAGCTATCGTAGAAACGATGTCGTTGGTGTCAAGCGTTTTACTTTACGTCAGTTTGATAGAAAAATATTGAATTCGGCCTTCTACATGGCCAGTCGTCAGTGGCATCAGGTCTTGAACGCAAGACTCGACGGAATCAACGTCGACAACGAATTTTCGACCATTATCACTCGGCTATCACGGCATGTTCCAGAGACGTCCTAAATCGTATTTTTTGAGGCTTTAGATCCCTAAGCAAAAGTAGGCACCACTTACAACCTTTTGAAGTAGATTCCATACAGATTACGTTGTCAAATACTCGTAAAAGTGGTTACTCGGAACAAATAAATATACAGTGCCGGTTTATTCATTAGGTGCTGGGGGGCGGGCGACCAGGGACCCGGGGTTTGGAAGACCCCTGATAAGCTGGACATAACCAGATTTTCTGGTTATAAATTTCGATCCACCAGTGGGGGCTGCGGTAGCCCAGTGGTTAAGGTATCCAACCATGGCAGGCATGTCATGAGTTCGATCCCAGTACCACTAAAGACCCGCCGTGTAGGGCAGCGATGCACGTTAAATCTGTCGAGAGCTGAAACGTCCTCCCGTTGGTGTGGTGTGGTAGTTAGGAGAGGGGGGTGCCAGCTCAGGTGTCGTCCACGTCACTTGACCATGGTTCAAAATTACGTGGTCCGTCGCCAAAAGCCCTCGTGTAGCTGAACAGTGCGACGTTAATATTAACTCACTCACTCGATCCACCAGTGTCAAGGGAATCATGTAGATCTTCTGTGCCCAGGGCCCGAAATGAGCTTAAATCGTCCTCGGTGTGTGATATCCAATATGACAAACATGGGCGCAAAGCAATTCGACTGACTGCCATATTTTGAATAAATGAGTAATGTGGTTGTAGACTTAGGCCAAGACAGGGACATGACATAATACTCTAATCATGCCCCTGTTACCAGTTGGCATATAGTTCAAACTTCCCAGTCTTTCTCAGAATACGTCCCCAAATAACATTAGCATTATTCGAATAATGATCTTATTGAGGCCGAGTCAAAAACGAAATAAGACCCCTTGCCGATGCCCTGGTCCAGTTGGCCCATGCGTTAAAATGTCCCTGCTTACTACTTACTGTGGTCTATTGATTTATATATGGAAGACCCCCCTTACATCACCTGAACATAAAAAATTTTTGGTATTAATTCAAGACGAAACATTATCTAATCATTTTGTGGCGACTCTAAATCTTGTAGGGTTGGATATGTGCACAGTCACATCCTCCTCCCCCTGTTACTTTGAGTGGAGCAATACACATTGACGTCACACCCCACCAATAGTGCCCGACAAAGGACTACATGGGAAATCACCCAGACGAATGCTAGAGACGCTAAACACTAAACGTAGGAGAAAGACGATCTCCTTTGGTGTTTAATGCATCATTAATTATTTCATCATTCATTACTTAAAATGGTACATATCATCCTAAGGTTGTAGTCATGTTCCCATAATCTTATTTGTATTTTTAAATATTGTTGCAATTTTCTTCTTGAAACATGTAATTTTGCTATTTTAATTAACTCCTTAACTGGTTTTCCCTTATAGCGCACGGGCTATAGAAAGCTGGCCACGACCGCCTTGCCCGTACTCTGTACGGGAACTGATATTTTCTTCTTCTTATCTTTGATTTGTGATTATATTATTCTTATTGTGAGATTATTAGTGCTAATATTTTTAAGAGATGCAGTTAGTCCATGGTACTGAAATACTTCTCATCCGGGATTTTCTTTGGGATGTGAATGTGGGGATTTTTCATTAAAGACAGGAATTTAGATTCTTGAGAATTTTCGGTAAGGAATGGGGATTGGCAAGGCAATGGGCAATGCGTTGCTTGAGAAGAAATGAAAATGGAAAGATAGTTAAAAAAAAGCCGATACTATCTGTGTCCTCATTGCACTGTACGACTTAATATTACACCACGCTTCAACTTGCATGCGCGCACACTCCTTAACCGTTTCAAAAAGAGGCATGAACATGAGTTTTTTTTAAGTAGGAGAGAAATTCTTTTACGATATATGAAACATCCCTCATAGCATGTAGGGTGTACTTATAAAAAGCAAACATTTAGGGGTTTTGGTGTTCCACAATTATAAAATAAAACAGGGCGTGGAAAATATAAAACTGAAAATTAAAATAAAATTCTTCCATTTTCGCATTCTGTTAAGTATTATATACATAAAAAATACAATAAAAATTGTGCCCTTTTTGAAACTTTTTTGGGGAAAAAATTGAGTGCTTAAGGGGTTAAATCCAACAGTAGTTACAGTTGTTACTTCATTAAATCGTCAGATTTTCATCAGCGTCCGCAAAAGTTCTTTTTTAATTATTTAAACCAAGCTTCAATACTTCAGCAGGTTTTCATTCAACAACATTGATAAATATCTGAAGCATCCTCATGTATTGCTTCCCATCTTAACAGCCATTTATCAACAACGTATTGTTTTTTTCTATCAAGCAACCGTGATAAATTAAAAACCCAACCTTCCAACCCCAGCAACTTTTCCTCGCCTAAAAACAATCAAAGTTTGCAACACTTAAACGATTTTGCATGATGTACGTTTTTAATACATGTAATTTTATACTCAACTTCTTCTATGATGCATGACAGGCGTCCAGGGAATGAGATTCGAAAATTTATTTTCGATTTCTTTTATATAACACAGAAAACAAAATGGCGATAAGTAATTGCTCGACTCTACGTGAGATGCATTTTTTATGCGCATGCGCTGTGGCCCACGCGCTAAACCTATTAACTATGCAAAGAAAATTGTTTTTTCCCCCTTGTCTCAATTTAGAACGAGGGAGTGTTTATCCTTTGGCCAAAGATGAGCAACTTCCGGTAACATGTTTGTTTGTTAATTTTTCTATTGCCAAAAAATTTCCTTCAAAGTTAGGCGTGTTTCATGGAAGATGTGTTAGTGTGAAAGGATTAGTAAGCAGTAGACCGTTAAAGACCCTAAAAAATTTCTATTACTTTTTGCTGCGTTAGAGGTTTTAAACTACTTGGAATTAAATAGAGTAAAAATGTTTTAAGTCTTACGGTTTTTGAGAAATGATTTATGTCATTTCTCTTTGGAGCCACCGCCTTTTCCCCGTAGATCTGTCGAAAAGTTGAATTACCATTAGGAATTTAATTGATTTTCAACTGTATTAGAAATGTTGGGAGTTTAAGATGATGCTTGGTTTCCTTGGCAACGCCCAATCTCTAAAATAATGCAATGAAACAAATGCATACATTTTTATCGAATCAAAGTTCTTTCAAATTTCAAACCATATAATTCTAAACCTTTTTTTGTTTCATTTACTTTTTATTTTACAAAGCGTTCATAATTTTGACACCACTTTTTAAAACGGTCATACAATATGTAAAGCTACTAGTCGTAATCCACCCACTTTCACTATGTATTTCATGCGGTATGACTATTGTTTTTAAGTGAATTATATATAAGTCCTAGCTTAAAGATTTGATTGCACAGAAAAATATTTTTACAGTCTACGCCTCTTGATTAAAAAGCACAGGACTTGAATTTCTGAAGCGAAGATATCTTTATCATTTACGCCTCCATAATTCCACTCATCAAAGTCGATTTCTTCAGAAACCCTTCTTATGGGCCTCTACTAAACAAAAAATAACATGCTTGTTAATTTTCTAGTCTATAGGTCTAATGGTTTAAAAACGGTAATTTTGGTCTAACGTCCACCCTCAGCCCCCTTGAGTGTTGACTTCTGCAACATACGTTCCTCACGGATCTCTACTTAAAAAAAAATATTTTACAAACAGTGCCGATATGAGTTCATTTCGGGCCCTGCGCGCAAAAGATCTACAGGCCCCTTTGGATCGAAATTTATAACCAGAAAATCTGGTTAAGTCCTGCTTATCCGGGCCCTTCCGGGTGCCAGCTCCAAGTTCCCAATGGTTAAACAGGCACTGTTTCGAAATTTCAGGTTTATAGGTTTAATATAGTAAAAAAAAACCGAGAATTTTTGTCTATAACATCCCCGCAACCCCTCTTGGGTGTAGATTTCCTCAAACCTGTTCTTAGCGGATCTCTACTTAAAAGGAATATGCGAGCCAAATTTCAAGTCTGTAGGTCGAATAGTTTCGGAGATCTCGTGATGAGAGAGAGTGTGTGAGAGAGAGAGCCACTTTTCTTCTATATTTAGATTAAACTGTTACTTTCATATGGACAGACTTAACAACGATTACTTTCATATGGACAGACTTAACAACGATTACTTTCAAAAGGACAGACTTAACAACGATTAGTTTCATATGGACAGACTTAACAACGATTAGTTTCATATGGACAGACTTAACAACGATTAGTTTCATATGGACAGACTTAACAACGATTAGTTTCATATGGACAGACTTAACAACGATTAGTTTCATATGGACAGACTTAACAACGATTACTTTCATATGGACAATGAACATGGACTTCATATGGAGTGCGGTAGGGCTTATTAACATTCACACTATAAAGAAACACAAGGGCTATTCGTGACAGATCTCGTATAATTTTGAGCCTCTGTCAAGTACCGAGGACGACATCCAAGCTGGCACCTCCTTATCCGAACTTTCACACCACGCCAGTGGGAGGATATCGAGTCTTGACAGATTTAACGTTCACGACGGATTTTCAGTGACACTCAGGCTCGAACTCATGACGCGCTGACTGCGAGTCCGTGACCTTGACCACAAGGTAACTGTAACCACACGGAAAAAAGGAAAAGTTTAGCTTCTAAAATCCATTTGAAAATTACGTATTATGATGCATTTACAATTCTGTAGTCGCAGTGGTTGATAAACAAAGAATAAGAAACCTTCCAGCCGTCAAAATACATACCTTTCGAAAAACAGACAAAAAGATTTTTAAATTCAGCATACCACAACGGGAAAAATACAATGATTTGGTTCAAAACTCAACACCAAACCATAAATTTCATTCCTAACTATACACTACAGTTTGAAAGGAAGGTTAATTTCTCTGCACTTAAGCGATAATCGAAAATGAAAATCAGGACTTCCATGTTGTTCCTCAACGCTTCATGATGATTACGGACAAACTCGTCACCTTCCTTTAACCCTATAATGAAACATTCATCAAAGGACCGATGCTTAGCTACCAACAAGGAAGACACCAATTCCGAGCTTTTCGAAGGGCGGGAAAAAACCTATTCGAATCTTTTGTTCTTTCTCAGAGTTGGTTCTCGGCTCCACCCATAAACGCACATTCGAGCGGAGTGAAATTGCTTTTTATCTCTTTCCTCCCCCAACTAAATGTTGTCCCAGCTCTTTGGTATGCCTTATTACAGTCATCTTTTTAGACGGATGTCTTCATGCCATTTTCCTGCAGTGGATTCCTTTTGTTGTTGTTGTTGTTTAACGTCTTCCTCGTTCGCGCGTTGCAGAACAAAAAGGTGAAGGAGCAACAAGGGTTACCGGTGAGAAGGGAGGAATCGTTTGATATGAAAATTCGACGGTGAAAGAAGCAATTCTGAAGTGTCAAAAGGTCTGATTGGGAAGTGTGGGCGGTGGTTTTTTGTCGAACGTTGTGGTAAACGATGGTCTGAATATTTGCAAGGTGACTGATCGATTTGAATCATTCAAATAACTTGTTCCATATATTCTGACGCGTCATTTGAATTTAGGTGTTCGATAAAATCGAGAATAAGATGTACCCCAAATTTCGATAATTGCTTTTGTTGTGTGACTACCTTTTTCGATTAGTTTTAAGATAATATTTATGGTAACCTGAAAGATAATTCTGCATACTATTTTAAAAGTTAAAATTATCAAAAAGTCCACCGGCACACTGAATCTCATTCCAAATTAAATGATTTGTTATGTATGTTGAACCCTTTACCTACCGACGGTAATTATACAGTGGTGGCAAAAAGTCCTGAAAACCCTCATTTTTTTTGCGTAATTTTTGCGTTTGACTGCATTTTTGGTTATGAAATTATCGCACTATCTTAAATATTATTAATGATTTTAAGTATTTTTTCATGCTGATTTCAAATCTGTTTGTAGATTTCATCTAAAGTAAATAGTTTCATTGATATGTTGAAAAAACCTTGACAAGATAGCACAAGGTCACTGTAAGAATGAGTGAGTTTTTTTTCCACCAATGAAATGCTCCGTTATTTCAACCAATCAGAGGGAGCAGTAGCGATAAGGGGTTAAAAGAAAAAGGTGAAACGTGGTTTATTCTATTGAATGCAGTTGTGTGCTTGTGGAAAATAATGTATTGAAAGCAATTTGAAGTGCGTTTGTGGAAAATATTGGAATTATGGCTAAATTTTCATATCTGCCTGAGAATTAAAAGGTACAAAATAATACATTTGAAGGAAGAAGGTTATTCTATGCGCCAAATTGCTGCTAAAGTACCATGTGGCCTTTCTACTGTTGTGAGAACTTAGAAAAGAGAGATTTTCTGAAACAAATTTTATTTTGACCAAGAAAAACATCTTTACGTGAAGACAGGTTATTGCACAGAATTTCACTTTCAAACAGAAAGCTTAATTCCTCGCAAATTTTGAAAAAATGGACTTTGACATCAAATATGAGTGCGTCCCCAAGAACTGTTAGAGGAAGACTGCTGAAAATAGGGTTACGAGGCTGTAAAGCGAGCCCAAAACCATTACTGACTGAATTTCAACGGAAAAGGCGATTGACGTGGGCAAGGGAACATTCATTACGGACTATTAAAGACTGGGAAAAGGTTAGTGATGAGAGACAGTTCTGTATTTTTGGCAACCAAAGTAGTGCCTATGTAAGACGAC
Source organism: Trichonephila clavipes (assembly GCA_019973935.1). Lineage (NCBI taxonomy): Eukaryota > Metazoa > Arthropoda > Arachnida > Araneae > Nephilidae > Trichonephila > Trichonephila clavipes. Next base: position 384,812 of record BMAU01018370.1, on the reverse strand, counting down.
GCACTCATGAGGAATTCAGCCCACAGTAAAGTACCCGACAAAAGTGATGGTATGGGGTTGCATATCTTATGGTGTTGGAAGACTTCACATTGTTAGCGGAATAGTGAAAGCCATGGATTACATTGAAATACTACAAAATAAATTGCTACCAACTGCGAGAGATCTTTTTGGGAATCGATCACGGATTTTTAAGGACGATAACGCCCCTTGCCATCGTGCATAGGTAGTCCAGAAATGGTTGAAAGACCATACTGTGAATATAATGAACTGGCCAGGTTAAAATGGTTTAAAATTGGTTATGAAATTTCAAAGAAAAAACCTTCAAACAAACGTGAATTAATTGTAGCTTTAATATTTTCCTTCTACGATATTGTCACGAAAGATCTTCTGTTGAAATTGGTGCATTCCATGCCAAAAAGATGTAGAGCCGTAAGTAAAGCAAACGGCTGGTCCATAAAATATTGATTTTCTAACATGTGACAACATTGTAACTTTCAAAATGCTTATATTAAATATACCGTATTTATCAATTTTCGTGTTATTTTTCTTTGCATATTATGTTATTCTATATTGTTTTATTCTGCACTTATTTCACATTATTGTGTTCAGGCAGCTTTACTACAAAAAATATTTTAGTCATTAAGAAACTAGTAGTAGATTTGAAAGCAGCATAAAGAAATACATTAAAATCAATAACAATATTTAAGATAGTGCGATAATTTTACAACGAAAAATGAAGTCAAACACAAAAATTACGCTAAAAAATGAGTGTTTTCAGGACTTTTTGCCACCACTGTAAGTACCACTTAGTTTAAAATTACATAGAATAAACATTTTTACGAATACTCTGACGATACTTAGCAGGAATATTCTTTTAAATCCACTCTTCCAAGATATATGACAGCTCGGGTTTTATGATGAATATTTTAGCGGGGAAGACGAATAGTTTTATAGCAGAAATTGCGTTTTCAGCGGGTTGCGAAGATCGTCATTTTTGTTCCGAAAAAGTAATTAATGTCAAAAGTGTCTTATTTTTTGTACGTTAATGAAGACCTTAGAAAACGATTTGACTATTTATTTTAAGTGAACAGTGTGTATATAATTTTAAAGTTGAATATCTTTAATTAATTAATTAGCTCTAACGGATTAAATTTCTAAAAATTGAGTATTTTGTTTATGTATATCCCATTATTTTCAATATAGGAATTCAAAAAAAAATATCGCACGAAAAAAACTGCAGTAAGTCGTAACATGGTAGATAAAGGGTTAAAGGGAAATTGGAAATTTTAATAGCCATATTTCAAAAGAAACCTTTATTTATTAAAATGCTTTAAAATGAGTAAACAAAATAGTCATCAGAAACAATAGCTACTGTACGGGAACCTTAAACTAGACTGAACTAAATGGCGCAACAACCCATGAGGGTCAAGGCCTAATGTATCTATCGCAGTTCACGTGACCTTAGGCGCTGGGCTGCATGTGCAGATGTTTTCTTACGTGGTTAGTCTGACGTGAGACCCCCAGGGTTCAGTTTCGAAGCAAGTTTGGTACTCATTTATCATCCCACTGAAGGGATGAAAGGTTGAGTCGATCTTGCCCAGCCCGGGATTTGAACCCGGGATTTGTGGCGTGGAAGCGCGATACACTACCACTCAGCCACTTGGCTTATACGGGAGCCAGTGTAAGTAGTTAAATATTTTAACCATGTTATGCATAGTTTAATTAACAGATTTTGCCACTGGGTTTAAGAGAGTAATTTTTTCTTTGAAGAAATTATTCTTACAAATTTTCTGCATTTGATAATTCAAAACTTTATTGGTTTCAACGATCGTAACTTAATTTTTTAGAAAAAAAAATAATATTCTAATTCTTGTTAGATGTTTGGAAAAAATATATTTCTCCCTCCCCCCCCAAAAAGATTGATTTTGTATAAATTTAAATTTTTATTGCAATTAAATAAATTTTCATTGATTTTAAACCAGACTTTTAGTTTAATTAATCTAATTCTAAATTCTGAATAACTGCAATATGAACAGTTTTGAAGCACAATTCCGTTCGTCGCCAACAGCTGTCAAACATAGGAATATGAAAAGTTATCGAATTCAAATATATTTACACACACACACACACACACAAAAAGTCAGGTAATTTTTTGAGACGTAAATATAATTAGAAACTAATTTGTTCCCTCTGAACGATTCTTTCATATTGATAATACAAGTTAACGCCAGTCACTTCATAATTTGAAATTATATTGTAGAATCTATTAAGCTTGCCAGTTTATTCACGAAAAACGTTATGGGAAAAAAAAAAAAAAAAAATCGAATCTTCTCAAAATCGCGAGTTTGTATTTAGCGCGTTTAACGGCGTTCTTTGGCACGTTTTTGTTTATTTCTGACAGATATGTCCATTTTTTTTAAATTAAAGAAAAATATAGGAAGTTTGTTTTATATTTCAGTGTCAAAGCTTTTTTTTTTAAATAATAGATAATACAAAGATATTTTTTTTATTTGGTTTCTCAAATACCTAATATTAAAAAAATTTTGAAAGGCCACTTCAAAAATACCCAGGAATAGGCAATATACATTAAAAAGGACGTTTGTAATCATTATCTGTAAAAAAGTATCAACATTTATATAAAAATCGAAAGTTTGTCTATATTAAATTTGAGAATTTGAATAAGAAAATCCCATGCAACTAGTTTTTCTATGAAAAATAAATTGCCAAATAATGTTTTACAAAATTCCCTGAATACTGTAAGCATTATTACTCAATTTTTGACATGCCTTAAACTAAATCATTTCTCGTTCAAGATTTTTTTTCTTGAATGAGAGCCCAATTCAATTTATTTTAACAAGCTTTATTAAGGCTGTCTTCGGTAAAAGTACGAGAGCTTGAACTAAACGCGAAGCACATTTTCAGGCAGAAAAAGGTCTCAATTTTCATGGAAATTTGCAATATCTTAGCTCATACCTCTGTTAACAATATAGTGTTTTTAAGAACCTCAAAATATTCCATGAATATTTTCTTTTTCGTTTTAAGGTATCCGACTACGCGTTCGGAACCGTGATTTTAAAAAGGCACATAAATGGATAATTTTCATACTATTTAGTGTCAATTAGATTACAATACATATATAAAATTGTTTTAAGGACATTTTGACAAAAAATTATTTAAATACAGTATTTCGGCAAAAAATTAACTTAGAATAACCCTTTTTCAAAATGCTCTCCTTTTGTGAAAAATGCTTCTATTATAATAATATTTTGCCTGTATACAGCTCAGACCTCTGTACAGAGGCTCAACTATAAATTTTGAAAAATTCAATTTCCAGAGTTACAACCTATTGAAATAACTATCGGCGTTTTTTTCTTAAAATTTCTCCCCTTTGGTGTCGTAAAACATTTATATATTTCAAATAATCTAGTTGAGCCTTTGTACAGAGGTCTACCTATATAGGCCAAATATTATTATAATAGAAGCATTTTTCACAAAAGGAGATTTTGAAAATGGGTCATTCTATGTTCATTTTTTGTCAAAATATTGTACTTAAATAATTTTTTATTGTAATACTATTCTTGAAACAATTTTATATACAATTCTAATCTAAGTGACACTAAATATCATAAATATTATCCTTTTATTCGCTTTTGCAAAATCACGGTTCCGAACGTAGTCGGATACCTTAATACGTGAAGACGTAGCCCATTTAACATTACGATATAGGAGAAAAAACACGAAACACATTTTATACCAGAAAAAATGAATCAACTCGGTTAAAAATGGGAAGTATGATAAAAAATATTGCTCTTTAAAGGATAGTGAAGCGAAAATATCATTTTCATTTCTTTTATATCTGAAAAAATGTTCCTAATTCGGGTCTTATTCTTTAACATTACCCGAAAACAGCCTTAAGCTAAAAATTAATGTTTAAAAATAAATGTATATTTTTAAAATTAATGCACTGATTTTTTTCCATAGCTTTTTTACATCAGAAGCATTATCAAAAACTCAATCTAAAAAAAAATCAAAGTTTTGAGATACCTTTTATACTGAAGATAAAAGCAAAATAAGAAATTTTTCGTAATCGGGGAAAAACCCTTCTCTCGCACATAAAGCCTTTTTACAGAAAATTAATCATTTATCTTATGATTTCCTGTTAAGTTCCTCAGTCTATTCACTGAAAAGATAAAATTCCATTTATATAAGATCAAAAAAATTGAAAAAGTATATAACACACCCAACTGAAGTTCCTATAAATAAATGAAAATTGAGCTCATGTTTCTTGAATAACCCTGAAAGAGTTATTTTAAAATGGACAACAGCAAAAACCGAAGGCCTTATAAGATACATAATATTTTTGTTGTTTTTAATTCCTTTTCTTCCAAAAACGCATTTAATGGAGCAATTATAATTTTCTTGGATAAATAATTAACACCCGCATCTTACATTTTCGCTATTTTTATTAATTTATTTTCTCGAGAAAACCGAGACACACAGAGGCCTATATTTATCAACCGACTCTCTGAGAAAGATGGTAAACAATACAAAAAGATACAGTACACATACGCAAAGAAACGTACAGTATCTAGAAAAGCAAAGCCCCGCAAAAATGCTGGGTCGAGGAGACAAAAAACAAACCAGTCTATTGCAGATAGATTCAGAAATATTAAAATAGAAAACTAATTTATTGCGAATAATATTGCTGTAAAAAATAGAATATAACCATCCTGGAATTGCTTCCTGGTTCGGTTTTACAAGATGGATGACGGTATGGGGGGAAGTGAAAAACATTTTGATCGGCGCCCTAGAGAGAATTAAATAAATAATAAGGAATGGAAAGCAGTTATAACCTGTGGAGGTAAACAGGGAACGAGCCATTTCTGCTAATAAAAAATAAATTGCTCCGAACTAGAGGAGCGGATACTAACATTGGAGTTTCTAATAAACAGTTTGAACTTCGCCTGACTTGACAATCCTTCCAGCAGGAAATCCCAGAGTCTCGTTTACGATTTTTAGTCTCCTCAATTCCATTTGGTAATATTAGAGAAAGAACTGAAGTGTTAAAATATTATCAAATAAAAAAAATCATGCCTTTTTCGCATTACCCTGTAATTAGTTTTGTGATTAAAAAAGATAAATCAGATATTTTCGTATCTACGTCTCTTTCATGCCATGTTAATTAGCCTTATACCATGTTAATTACGTCTCTTACCATGTTAATCAGCGAAAATCTCTTTTCAACAAATTTGTTGTGTACTATCGTGTATACCATACGTAGGATTTTTGCCAAAAAAGTCAGATAATTTACACATAAGTATATATTATATATATATATATATATATATATATATATATATATATATACGAGGTGTGTAAACTAAATAATGAGACTGATTTTTTTACTCTTGTTTATTCCAATAAACTTACAATTCAACTTTATCTCCTTCAAAGTAAATGCCTTCTGAAGCCACACAGCGCTGGAGACGTTTCTTCCACTCCTCATAGCACTGGTGGAACTCGGATATTGGAATAGCTTTCAGCTGGTCGGCTACAGCCGTTTGAATGTTTTCCAGTGTCCCATGATGATGTCCTTTGAGGTGATTCTTCAATTTCGGAAAGAGGAAAAACTCACAAGGACTCAATTCGGGCGAGTAAGGGGGCTGAGGAGCAACACGAATGTTCTTGCTGGCCAAGAAACGGTTCACTGAGAAAGGTTTTTCGGAACCATTTGGCGCAGATCTTTCTCATCTTCAATTCATTGGTCAAAATCTGATGAACGGTAGTGTGATTCAAATTCAACTCTTCCCCAATCATTCTGACTGTCAAGAGACGATCTGAACGCACAAGATCCCGGACTCTAACGACATTTTCAGCGGTTTTTGAAACTGAGGGCCTTCCGCTGCGAGGTTCATCTTCAATTGACTCTTCCTTCTGAAAATGCCTTAAACCACCGAAAAACCTGGGCCCTTGACAAAACACTGTCTCCGTAGGCTTGCCGAAGTTTTGCAAATGTTTCCGTTGCGTTGTGTCCAAGTCTGAAGCGAAACTTGATAGCACATCGTTGCTCGAAATTGTCACTCATTTCAGAACACACAAGAAAAACCTCTTTCACTAAACAAATCACTACAGACAATTAACTTGACTCAGCGACTTCAAACTCATACTGATGACACATCACATGTTTACATACCTCCCCTCCATGTTCCACTTCCCCAGTGTTACCAGATCAAACACTACGCTACCAGTCTCATTACTTAATTTATATACCTCTCGCGCGTATATATATTTACTGGAAAACTTTCAATTTCTGAATCAGAAATCCAGTAAACGCATAATCATGAGAGAGTATAACAAGCATATCCTTAAGTAACTGACAGCGCACTTAGCTTGGAAGATGGCTGTTCTTGATTTTTCTCCAACTCTCCACTATCAGTTAAATCAGTGTTCCTCAACTTAGGGCCTACGCCCCAAAAGGGGGCAATTCGAAAAATGACTGATTTTGAGTGTAAATGATCTATTTATTAGTAATATAGCCAATTATATAAATAAACATTTTGAGAGATTTTATTGGCTCCAAAAATGGGAAGTAATTGATATAAGTCAGTGGCGCACACAGGAATTTTTCAAGGAAAGGGGGAGGTGAGGGTCTAGGGTCAAAAGTCCACCATTCTCGTACGATTTTCCAATACTCCGCCCAACATATTTTTTTGATTTAGTCAATTTCCGGAAACAAAAAACATAAAAAAATAAAGTATTGAATAAATAATTCGCATTAATTATTAAAAATTATTAATAACAAATACTTTATTAAATTTTACGTACTATATACATAGAATTATACTCAATCGAAAAAGAAGTCAAGGAATTTGGAGGGGGGTCCGACCCGCATCAGTGGTCGGACTGTTGATCAACACTACGATATTGAAGTACTAAAAAGACTTCGTGAAAAATTGGGGGAAATGCCAGAATTTTGGGGATTGATGGATGGCTGTTGCACCAAGACAAAGCACCCGCTCACATGACCCAATCTTTCAAGTAGTTTTTGACCAGCAAAAACATTACTGTGATGAGGCATTCTCCTTATTCACCTGATTTGGCTCCATGCGATTTTTTCCCTACAGATAAGTCTTGCTGAAAGGGAACCCATTGTAACTGAGTTGAAGAGGTTCAGGCAAAAACGGAAAATCTCGTGAAAGGCCTTTCAGAAACCTTGTTCCAGAACTGTTACCAGCAATGGCAGGCCCATATGCAGAAGTGTGGGAATTCTAAAGGGAACAACTTTGAAGGGGTGTGATGTCCACCCTTGGGAGAATATCTCTCGGAGTGTCAGCGTGAGCTAGAGGCGTAGGATTAACGAAAGATCTAGAATCAAATATTATCTTAATATGACTTTATTAAGATATTCAACTTAAACCTTTAACAAATTAAATTATAAATGTGAGAGAATCTACGATGGCAAAATACGCAACACACAATATATATACATAATAAGACTTCATCTAATTCGGATCAGTATCAATAACTGAACCACCTAATCACTGATTCTAATATTAAATAGTCAATCCTACCTTATTACAGAGCTTGGAGAATCAATCAGTATTGATTTATGCTCGATCCTGTCTTTAATTGCATGCACTGGTGTACAACTTGACCTTCATATATATTCGATCACTTATAACTTCTAGTCACCGTCACGTAAAGCTCATTCAGACTTGAACCATGAACTATGTTAACTTTTCTCTATTTGCCATCAACTGCCACAAACTAACATCAATTGCCATACATTACCGTACATTGCCATATCGTTTACTCAAAGTTCCGATATTTAAAAGCTTGTTATAATTTGCATCTTACATTCACACTTCACTTCTTTGATTTGGTTGGAAAAGAGTTGCCATTAATTCTGCCCCAAAGAACCCAAAGGACATGTTAAAGAAAAGACGCGTGAGCCCGTCACAGATGATACTGTTACGGAAAACTGATTCTGATAGTGCAATGATTTATTGGATCAGTCTCTTTTTTTTTTGCTACACCTCACAAATTAAAAATACGATAGGATACATTAACATGTTTTCGAAGCAGAAAAAATTAATTTCATCATGATCTTGGTTCGAAATTACTGGAAACAGAACACAAATATTAAATTGACATTCGAATCGGGAAAACAAGATTTGTACAGAAAGTTTTCATTGAGTAAACCATTGAGAAAACTATCTTGGCCATTCTGCATTAAAAACTCAAATCATTACCAGTACAATGAAGATACTTCAAATATTTCTTAAAACTTTGAAAATATTCTCAAATATTCATTAAAATACACATGCAAATATTTTAAGAAGTCCAAGGAAAATTCTATTCTCAGAGGAAACCTTAATGATTGTTTGCTTTTTCTAATACATTATTTTACATTCGTAACGATTCGCTAACTTAAATTCGAACTTCCAAAAATATGGGAGCCATAATTTTAATTTGAATGAACAGAAATTAAAACTAATGATAACTAAAACTTTTTTCGTTTTATTTGTACTACTAACCTTGTTCTTGTAAAGTTTTAATTATCAGTTATATCTGAAACTGGAGGATGATGAACAAACACATCGTGAGGTGTTTGTCCCCCCTCCCCATCAAAAAAGAAAGGCCAGCCTTAATGGTCACCTTTTTATTTCCGCTATTTGAAGCTCCTATAAAGAACCCACGGAAGAGGAAGGCCACCAACAGAAAACGATTTGAGTGATAACGAAATTGAGAGTACCTCGAAAGCCATTTCCAGAAAAAATATAAATTATATAGAAAAGAATTGCCATTTCATTAAATGATTCAGGACAACTATCCCTTTCGACCAGGAAGGACGATTTTATTTTAACATCGCTTCCTCCTCGAGTAAACAGACTGTGTGTGTATTAACTCTTAGACTTTTCTCAAACGATGCTTCATGAAAATAAGTGGGAAAAAATAATCTAAGTGACTATTTCAAGACAGGAAATTTCAAGTATATATTTTTTATACCCCCTTTTTATTTAATTCGGAACTATACTTGTGTAAGATGCTATTATTCCTTTTGTTGTAAAATGTCTAGCTACTTAAATCAATTGTTCATGACTTTCAGTTGATCTTTGTTCGTGATTTGTAGATTAGCGTGAAACTGTATTTTTCCCGCAGCGAGTTTTCATTTTACGGAAGGAAAATGTTGATTTTCAAACGCGTTATGTATTTGCGTCACTGTAATGTATTTTTAAAATGTATTTTATTGCAATGCTATAATCTTTAATTACTTATTTTGAAGTTATTGGAATGTTTGCATATTGTAACGTGATTGATCGTTTTCAAAGACAAAATGGTTCCCACAATTAACAAGATAGTTCTTTTGGAGATGCAGAATAAATAGTAAATTCTTCTGGAACTCTAGCAATTCACAGTATTGTTTTCTTCTAAGAGCAAACAAATGACGTGTATACAAATGCACAAAAGACCTTATTCAAAAATCATAAAGGTGTTGAACGCAATAATCATAGTTTTACATAAAGAAAATGAGGCGCACATTCACTGTCAAATGTTTTACTACAATTTTACAACTTTTTAAGAATGATGCAAGGAACTAAAGTACTTTTTAGCAGTTTATAAACTTTTCTAGCGAAATAATCATCCTATAATTTGTTGGAATTTTGTAGAGACATTTTTGTTGTAAATTTGCTAAATTCGGCAAATTTGCAACATTTAGCTGCCAAATGTGAAGACAGGTTTATCTATCTCACAAAAAAAAAAAAAAACTCACTCCTACTCATTTACTGAGTACGATACACGACTTCTATTATTGAGTGATGAATTATTCAGCATTAATAAGCTATCAGCAAAAAGGACCTTTATGCGCTGTATTTACACTATTATGTCCAGGATTGATATTTTTTTTTTTGTTTAAGTCGTCCCTTAAAGCAATACAAGAAATGTTGAATGTAACTTAACTCAGTGGCTCGACAGCCCATGAGAGCCAAGGCCTACTATGCCCAACTTAGTATATGCGACCTTGGGCCCTGAGGTGCATGAAAAGATGTTCAGGTCAGGTAGTCAGTCTGACGTGAAACCCCGGTGTTAAGTTCCCAAGCACACTTGGTACTCATTTTATCGGCCTACTGAAGGGATGAAAGGCTGAGTCGACCTTGCCCAGCCCGGGATTTGAACCTCGGACACCTGTGGTGTGGAAGCGCGATGCACTAACCACTTAGCAACTAGGCCTTACGTTGAATGTGAACCTCATAATTTTGTATCAAGTGATGAGGATGACCCCTGAGTTCACCCCCCACATACACTCAGCAAACTTCCATATCACGCCAACGTGAGGACTAAGACGCTACAGATGACACGTGCATAAGCCCCTCTGTACGACTTTGGGACGAATGACCGCTACCGCCGCCACTATGCAAAGGATTATCTTTGCTGTAGTATTTATTTATGTAGCGGATTTACCATTCTTTTTTAAAGAATTACCGTAATAAAGGTATTTTTGCTAAAATAAAATTTGGGTTTGGGCGCAGGCGTTAAAAATTCTTGCTTGCTAGAGCTTGTTTAGTTTTATTTTAAAAAAATCACCTTTGCGAAGATTTGACACCTTCAAAATAGTTTGTATTAAATTTTGATCAAAACGTCAATGCTTAAAACTACTCATTTCAATTCCTACTATTTGGTCACTCTCTCTCTCTATATATATCATCCAATTTTGAATGGTTAATAAAATACTTTTTATTCCTCCATTCAAATTCAAATACATTTTTTCTAACTTGTAGTAGATGACACTTGATGTTAATTCAGTTTGTTCAAGTATTAATTCATTAATTCCATTTCATTAATGAGTAAATAGTAAGAATCAAAAATAATAGTCCAAAGCCATATAGAGAAAGGAAAACCGCTCGTTGGGTCCCTGTACCGCAATGAATAGCGCGTTGGACTTCTAATCCAAAGATCGTGGGTTCGAATCCGCCTAGGATGGCCTAATTTCGGAGACTGATTTTTTACTATACTATTTTATTAGAATAATTATTTTAAATTAATGAATAAATAGTAACAAAAAAAATAGTTCAACACCCTATATAGAAAGGAAAATGGAAAACTACAAGGAAAATTGCTTTCTATTTTGTCATTTAATAGAGTGATTCTATCACATATCTATACATATTTATATTAATTTTAACTAATAAAAAGTAACCAAGATCAACAAAGAAAAATTTTATTTAAGTTGGAGTTGACTTCATTTTTTTATATTACTTGTTTTACTTTGAAAAATAATAATCAATTGCAATCAATAACAATTCTCCCTATCATGATTTATTTGTGGATCCTGGAAGACGAATTATCTAGTTCCTCGCTCTCGTTCAACTTCGATGCACGAGAGCTACAATGGAAGGGAAAATATAAAACATCTGCACATCCCCCAAAAAGTTAAAATTCTCAACAAAAAATCCGCAATACTAAAATGAACAAAATGCAACGATATACTATACCAGTTAAAATGAATCGTAATCACTACTTTTGTCACTGCTTTCTTTCCATGTTACACACGCGCATCTTTAGTTAGTAGTTTCGACTTTTAAGAAACCATTTCCTGACAAAACTAAGGAAATCTGATTTACATTGTTCAATGAACAGTAAGAAACATAGTACACAAATGACATGTTCCAACAAACTAACGCTTTAGTAAATCGTTCCTAGTTATTTGGCAACGATTTTTTTTTATCAAGTTATAGAAAAGCAATTCTTCTGATTTTTACATACAGATAAAAATGATCTCAAGAACAAGAAACAAAGGAATTTTTTTAAACCAGATATTATCGATAAAAGATTTTAGAACTTTATCGAAATCAATTCATGCAGCAATCTGTCCGGTAGATCCGTTTTTCTACAATACATACCGATGCTCTTATTGTTCCAGTTTGAGCGAAGGACATTCATACATTTGAATATATTTTGTAAATAAACAATCGGCAAATGCGAGACGGAAGCATATGATTTTCTATCTCTAGTGACATCGAAATTGCAACCTTTTTGAGGTGGCGTGTGAGAGGAATACGTTATCAGAAATGAAATGTATCTTTCGAACAGTAAAGTTGACCTTTGTGTTTTGTTATGCATTGAACAAGCGAGAATTGCACGTCGGCGGGCATTTACCAAGGAATGAATACAATTATTCAAATTTGAGGAACTGCTCCGTGTTGTAACATTGACACGGCATTGCATAATATATATTTCTCCTGATAAAATATATATATATATATATATATAAAGTGTTTTTAATATGATGTAACCACGCACCTCCTTTAGGTATCCATTACAACTACAAAAGTATAATGGACTTCTAATGGAACACTTATTGCGGCAATTCTCAAACTGTGGGGGGTGCCCCTAGAGGGTGTAATAATTCTACGAGGGGAGTGCGAGCATACTGAAAAGTGAAAAAAAAGATTGTTTAAAAAAATTATTAATGAATTACTGAAAGTAAACAAACAAAGTACATTATGACATAATACTAAGGTGACCATTTTTTACCACAATAAATTTAAGAAAAAATCACAACTTAAATATATGAAACGTTTTAATTCAAACAAAAATGCGCTTACATTCCTTTTAATTATTTTCTTAGACGAGTATTTTTCTATTGAATGAATTTTTTTGTCAACATATCACTTTCTAATACATCGGAAATTTCGGGGCACAAAAATATCCTTCCTACTGAATTTTACGTTAAGCTAAAATATTAACATTCAAGCTTGATTTATTGCTAGTCCAGAAATCACTATCAATTGAAAAAACTACCATCTCGAGTGTGGTACTACGTAAATTAAACAAGAATAACAATTTCCACATAGAATTTCATTTTTGAAATGGTTAAATATTTCCACCCATCTTTTATCAATTTCACACGTTGATTTTTCCATTGTAAGGGGTGTTTTTTTTAGAGGTATAGAACTTTAAATTGCAATAAAACAACGATGTACTATTCGATTGACATGAATTTTTTTTATTCGAAAGATAATCTTGTGGCATTACATTTTAAATATGATTTCTGGTATAGGACTGCCACGGCTGGCTCGGATGTAGTCCAATTTGGACGTCCAATTTTCGATGACTTTTTCCAACATTTGTGGCCGTATATCGGCAATAACACGGCGAATGTTGTCTTCCAAATGGTCAAGCGTTTGTGGCTTATCCGCATAGACCAATGACTTTACATAGCCCCACAGAAAATAGTCTAGCGGTGTTAAATCACAAGATCTTGGAGGCCAATTCACAGGTCCAAAACGGGAAATTAGGCGGTCTCCCAACGTGTCTTTCAATAAATCGATTGTGGCACGATCTGTGTGACATGTTGCGCCGTCTTGTTGGAACCACAGCTCCTGGACATCATGATTGTTCAATTCAGGAATGAAATAGTAATCATGGCTCTATACCGATCACCATTGACGGTAACGTTGTGGCCTTCCTCGATTTTGAAGAAGGATTCCACCAGCCCATAAAGCGCACCAAACAGTCAGTTTTTCTGGATGTAACGGTGTTTCGACATACACTTGTGGATTAGCTTCACTCCAAATGCGGCAGTTTTGTTTGTTGACGTAGCCATTCAACTAGAAGTGCGCTTCATCGCTAAACAAAATTCGCTTATGAAAATCGGGAACAACGGCAATCTCGTTTTGGGCCCATTCGACGAATCTACGCCTTGCTTGATGATCGTTTTGATGAATTGCCAAACCAAACTGAGAATAAATCACTTGACAGCTGTTAAATCTCGGTCGCCATCTTCTAAAGTAATGCCAACTTAAACTTCTATACCTGGAAAAAAAACACTCTTTATTTGGTGGTATGGATGCCCGATACTACCAAATACCCTCCGAGTACACACGGAGTACGTGCTCGTTAAATCAGTGGGTCCGAAAGTCTTGTGGAGTGCAGGAGAACGAATGCAGAGAACTGGAGAAAATTTCCCTTCACTTCAGTTCCATGCTTAAATTGTGGAAGTGGATATATATTGTGGCGCCATCTATCGTAATGTTCTATCGTCCCTTCGGGAATTTTACCGAGCTAAATCGTACTGTCACCTGTATGGTGCTCAAGGCTAAGGCCAACGACAGGCGTACTTCTAGCTCATTGCCACGAAGAATTTCGTGGGCCTCGATCTGACTATGTTAGACAAGTCGCATGAGCAACAACAACAAAAACGTTTTAAAGGTTCACGTCTTGAAACGTTAAAGAATTTATTTTAATTCGGAATATATTTCCCCTTTTCTAAATACTTAAATTTTAGTATGAATTTTTGTAATAGTACTCTGAATACTTAATTATTGTAAATATGATGTTTTAAGAGAATCGCTACACGAAAACCGGTCAAAAACGTGTTTTTCAATTTTTACAGGAAAAATGTACAATTCTTTCTGGTTTTCTATTGTAGCTGTAAATGCTGTTCCAACTAAAATAGAGATATTTTAATTTTTTAAAAATTGTTTCTATACTTCTATCAAAAGTCTGGTTAATCTTTCTTTGAATCGTAATTTCAACATAGGGAACGTTTTTTGAAAGGGATAGATAGAAAAAATCTATGTATCGTACAGCTGTGAAATGTTGTACACTTTTATAAAGTTGTACAAAAAAGTACTTTAGTAAGATATTTTCTTATTTATAAATTCCAAAAATATTTCTGAAAAAATTCGCTGGTTAAAATGTATACGAATTTTTATCGTTTTGAAATTGTTCACATGCTACTCCGCATATGAATTAGAAAATAATCAAAGTCACAAAAATCCTCTCATTAAAATAATAATAAAAATATAGTTAAGGCATAAAACATTGGTGACTTTTAGACCCGACAACATAAAAAAAACCCCTTTAATAAGTAATTTTTATAAATATCAACGCATTAAAAATTAGTAAAAAATTTGTCTCTGAACACCAAAATATACAAGAACACATTATTGCATTTTATTAAAAACGTTATTAAACTCAAGCATATTGTAATAAAATGATAAATCGTTGCTTTTTTATAAGATTATAAATCAGAATAGATGAAAACCATAAAGAAATATTTTTCTGCATGGAAATGCATTTCATTGAATCAATCGTTTTCAGAATTTTTATTTTATTTTTCTTTAAAACAATTCAGATTTTTCTCTCCCTAATAAATGTATTAACTTCCTTTTAAAGGTACGGATTAAATGCTTAAGAAATTTACGATCTAATTTTTACAACTCTTTTATAAACTAAATTTTATAAAAGTTTCCGGACTGAGCCCGTAACGTGGAAAAATTTTGCAGTAGACGATAAGTTTGCCGTTTCACAATAGCATTTCTGTGTTACTTCGTTCTTCTCCTTTTCTAAAAAATATTTGTCCCAAATCATGTGGTCGGTGGCTCGCCATGGCGTTGTATTTTGTAGGCGGAAGCATTTAGTCATCGGCGATTGAAAGAAATTACGGTTGTTGAGTAGACAATGAATATAAATTTTGTGTTCGTTTGAGAAAAAGTGCTATGGAACACAACGCGAGTGTGAACGCAAGCTTTTGAGTGGCATCGACATTTCATAGAAGGCAGGGAAAGTGTCGAAGACGACAAACGCTCTGGACGTCCGAAGACCTTCCGCGCTGCTGAAAACATTAAAAAGGTTTCTGCGGCGGTACGTAAGAACATGCTTCAAACAATAGCAGAATTAGTTGGGATATCCTGGACCACATGTCAACGGATACTGACTAAGGATCTTAGCATGCATAGGGTGTGTTAACACATCTTTTCCCACATGTTAAACAAAGACAATTCTGCAGATGAAGTTAAAAGTGCATCGCAGGCTGAATTAATGGATATGGCTAAAATTTCTGGATAAATTCTAACCTAGAAATGTTTCGATGACTTATACGAGCGATGGCAAAAGTACGTTGTTGCTCAAGGGTCTTATTTCGAAGGAGAATGTGTTTCAGCAGTTTAATTGGTAATATTTTTGAAGTTATAGACTCAGTCCGAGAAACAAACAACTTGACAGTGAACTTTGACAAAACCTTACGCTCTCTAGTTCAACTTTTCAAAAATTCTCAGTTTTACTAAATATTATAATTTAAAATTATAACGGAAATAAAATAGTTAATTTTGATATAGCTTCCCTCCTTCCCTTTCTTTCCCAGTTAACACAAACAATGATTATTTAAATCAAATTCATCATTGGGCTTAAGAAAACAACAATTGCCCTTTTTCCCAAAGTCGCCGTCGTAGATGAATCTCACCAATCATAATTTAACCGATTCCAGTTGCTTCACTTTTAAAGAACTATTTTCTGTTTAAATATAAATCCCATCTGTCACTTCCGAGGCACTCCCTCGTTCTTCTTCGCTGATGAAGGAAGTGTTTCGATCCTCAGTGGTCGGACCAGGTATAGGTAATGAAGAATGAGTGACCAGTTTGGACTCCAGAACAACGAAAATTATGGGTTACTTGTAAATCAGCGTGCCGGTGAAAGATAATAGCGTGAAGGATGTATTGTATTTTGTTTTTCTTTTTTCTTTTCTTTTTTTTTAAATGGATTTATTTTTTTAAAGAAATGAACGTGTGAAAGGATAACCTTCTGTTATGCTTATCAATCAGTTATTAAGTTTTTATTATATTCTGTTTAAATTAATAAATATCTCACTAGATGTTATTTATCGGTGTTCTTGACAAATAATGCACACGCTGTCTCGATTTAGAAAATGTTAATTTTTAAAAAATTTCGGAAAAAAATTTTATGCCCGTTGTTCTAGTTGCTAAAACTAATTGAAAGTGTTTCCAACTTTCTCTCCCCTATTTCCTCACTACCCCTCCCTCCTTTTTCTCTTCTCTCTCCAATCTCCTCTCGCACTTTCTCCTCTCTCTCAGCTCTCTTTCCTATATCTTCCCTCTCCTCTCTTTCCTATCTCCTCTCTCACACCTGTTTTTATCTCCTCTCTCTTACACCTTGCTCTCTCTAACTATTTTTCCTCTCTCTCATCTTTCTCCTGTCTCTCACATCTTTTTATCTTCTCGCTCACTTCACTCTCAGCTATCTTTCATATCTCCACTCTCTCACCTCTTTCCTATCTCACCTCTCATTTTCTTTTCACTTTTTTTCCTATTTCCTCTCTCACCTTTTCTCTTCTCTTTCTTATTTCATTCTTTCGCTCTTTCCTATCTCATTCTCACTTCTTCTCTCTTTCTTATCTCATACCTTTCACCTCTTACACTGTCTTTCCTATCTCCTCTCTCTCTTACCTTCCCTTTCCTTTCCTCTCACTCCTTTCTATTTTCTCTCACATCTTTTTCTCATCTCTCTCCTTACTTTTTCCTCTCTTTCCTACCTTCTTTTTTACCTCTCTTTCCTAATTTCTCCTACAAACCTTTCTTTTTCTCCTCTCTCTCATACACTCGTGTAGAGGATTATAAAGAAGGAACCGAATCATAAGGAACTAACACTTATGATTGATTAATTATGATTTTAAAGTTTCATAAAATTTCCTAATGTGGAGAGAATCATAACCAGGAGAAAAAGGTATAACAAAAATAAACTAAGAAGAAAACATTGATGTATACTCGAATGGTAAATTATAATGAAAAAGAGAGAATTTTTAAGAAGCAATCTCATAACAATTTAAGATATAAAAGTGTGAACAGTTATAGAACTAATAATCAACAATTCTCGCTGATCTTAAACCGTTTACGTACAAAACACAGTCGGAATTCCATTTAATGAAGTCGCTAAAAAAAGCTCGGAAAAAGTTCGTTAGAGGAAAATTCGTTAAATTTATTCATTTTTCAATGTACTTTAGAAACGGCATAGAACAAATTTTAAATTCATAAACACTATATATTACTTAAAAAAGTAATAATTCATACATTTTTGAAAATAAATATATATTCAGTTATATATCTTACCCATAAAAAAAAAAAAACCGTGCAAGAAAAACAAGAAAAAGAAAGGAGGAAAAACATTCTCAAGGAATACACTGTATTTTCAATTAAAAATAATTTTATGTTAAAACTAATGAATTTTTCAACGACATTTTATAATTTTAAGCCTACGAGATTTTTAAGCGTACATTATTTTATAACCAGAAATTTTAAGCATACAGTACAACATACGACCTTAAATAAAATTATTGATAAAATCTGTTAGTTTTGTTTGAGTTTTCTGTTTGAAAAATAATGGCCCTTTCATTGACTTGATGAGTTACGTTCGTGGTAAAACAAGTTCAAGGTCATTGATCACCAAAAAATGTGGGCTAAAAAGAGAGAATAATTTGAAAAATGTCCAGAAATATTTTTAACAAACAAGGAGAAAAAAATATCAAATTTCAAGAGAAAAAGCTCGCTGAACAGAAAATGCACTTCGCTATTTGGAGGATATTTCGCAAAGAAAACGGTAAAATGTTCTTGGTTTGCGGAAAAAGTTTGCAAAAAAGAAAAATTCGTAATATAGAGATTCGCTACACGGAGGTTCGACTGCATTGCAAAATATCACATAGATTCAAGAAAAAATTAATCGATTGATTGTTTATTAATATCACACTCAGAGGCAACACGATCGTTATTTGGCTGCTGGCCGCATAAATTTCAGCCACATTTTTGATAAGGATGACACCTAAAGTAGTACTGAGGATTTTTGAAGTCTCCACAGATCTAACGAACATCCATCACTTTACATGTTAGTCCTTTAGTGTTGTTATTACTTAAATCACCTGTTGATAGTAACATCAGATCAAGATCCGATAAATTCATCACGGCAAAGGGCTTCATTTACGCCTGTCGTTAGCTTTAGCTTTGAGCACCATACAGGTGACAGTGCGTGTTGGTTTGATTCCACCCCAATTTTGAGGAAGAACATCCTGGGTCTGGTCAGGGGTCTCCCACCTTTCCCCTTCCACCAATCTCACGAGAGGATTTGCGGCTCGACGGTTATTTAGAGTACCCTTCCCGCCGCGAAGGCACTAAATATTTACAAACATCGATGCCATTTGCGGGATTCGAACCCAGGCCCAATGACCACGACATAAGAACTAAAATTACATGAAAAGAAGTTCAGTGATTTTGAAACTAATATAAGAAGGAGAATTACTAATGATTTTTCCTTCTAAAATATTTCTCTTCTAAAATAACTTTAAAAAAACTAATATAAATAATACCATTCCATTAAAGTAAATTTATAATTAATTTCGTTCCTTGCTTTCACTTTTACCACTGAAGAAAAAACTCTACAATAAAAGTTTCTCATTTGAAACTTCGATGTAAAAGCTAGCATTAGCTCTAATACAATTGAAATTAATATTTTGACGAGAGTTATCACTAGAATGCCCTGAGCACAATTTTTATTCTAAGAATATTAAAATTTCATAAAATTACCTTTCTAGGCATAAAAAAAATTTAAAATTTTTAACTAATTTGAAGTCGCTAGCAACAGATTAAAAGAAGAGAAAAGGTCATGCATATCAACTAACCATCGTAATAATTTCGTATATTTACACTGAACTGTCAAAAGAAAACACACAGATTTGAATATATCGATTACACAGTGGTTTCAGACCGAAAACCGAATCCGTAAAAAACACTTTATTCATTTATTTTTGTTAAAGAAAATATTGGATTAGAATATCATAATCACATTTTTCCAAGAAATTTAATAATTCTTTCAAGGCTAAAGAATGACGTAAAACTTAATTTTCTTAAATATATATAAACCTTGAATTAAGAACTTAATTTCATCGTTAAAATTTAAAAGGAAATATCAGTCTTTTCTTGTTGACAGCGAACCCGATTAGATCTTGACAAGTTGCAGTTAGTCATTCTTCGCTGCGTGAAAAGAAAACGTAGACTATTCAGCAACTGTACTGTCATTTTTCAAAATCTGTAATTGAACTTGCTTTTTATTAAGAACCGAAATAATACTATAATCCCACAGTAGTTTCCTTTGTTATGATTTTATATTTAGATTAGAAATAATAGCACGAGAAGCAGAAATAGCCAAGTATCAAAAACTCAATCAGTTTGCTGACAGCTGTTTTATCTTAACAGCTGTTTACTGCTCATAATTTTCGGCTTTCGTTTTAAATTAATCTTATAATGACTAATCAAACGAATGATTCAATGTGATTTTCATTTTTCTAGAATATTCCGTTCCAATATCTTTAAATTGGATATTAATATCTGGAATTTTATATAAAATATGGAATTCTATCTAAATTGATATCGTCTTGGGAAATTCGCCTTTATGACCTTCAGACGAGATTTAACCTTGTAATTTTTGAACTTTTATTAGAGTTTTATCAAAAAAATATCTGAGACGTTCGGAAACAAGTCGATATGTCTTCTTTGTTGACAAAACAAAATTTATTGTTGCCGACGTTGATTGCTAAAGTTATTCGAAGTGAAGATCAATTACTTACAGTTTTTTTCTTTTCTTTGTCCTTCAAAAGGGGAATTTAATATGTCTGTTTTTTGAGTTTTAAGATTTAATTACACTCAATATTAAAGCGAATTGTTAGTTATATTATATTTACTTAGAATCTGTGTTATATAGAATGATTCCTCAATGGTATATTAATTTTCTGTGGTAGATCTTTTTGCTGTAGTAAAATACTTTAATACTTTACAACCAAATATTTATTTTATGTATGTCATTTTATATCGTATATTTTACTAAATTATTTTAATATTTAGATATCATTTCTATTTAACTGTTCCCCCTCCTGTGCACACGGTTTTGTTATTAATTAAAAAAACACATTGAAAACTAGGTGGTAGTTAACTTTCCTCCTTTAGATAGAAAAGGTGGTGATGATGAGAAACAATTGGTTCTGGAGAACGTGCATCGATTTAAAAGTATGATTTATTAATGAAAAATATATTCGAAGTTTATTTTTAAAAAATTGATACTCTATTGAATGATAAAAAAAACCCAATGATAATCGAGTAAGTTATTACGAATATAATTGAAATAAGAAATTAAATCACCAATTAGATGCGATTTTTTCTGAGTCTCTTAGAAAAACTATTTGAAATTTAAATATATTCCTTAAGCTCAAACTAATTCCAAATATATAAATGAAAGATTCAAATATAAAAGGTAGGAGAGAAAGTTTTGAGTATATCTCAGAAATTTTCTTAATCTCATAGATTAACTCATATTGATTGATTGAATATTAACGTCGCACTGTTCAGCTGCACGAGGGCTTTTGGCGACCGACCACGTAATTTTAAGCCATGGTTAAGTGACGTGGACGACACCTGAGCTGGCACCCCCTCTCCTAACTACCACACCACACCAACGGGAGGACGTTTCAGCTCTCAACAGATTTAACGTGCATCGAGATTAACTCATATAAACATTGTATTACAAACGAAAATATTGTAATCCTTTATTAATGCAGTTTTCGGTTCCGTCACTTCATTAATTTCAATGTGATTAATGTGTAACTGTATCAATACCATATGATGAAGTTTAAAAAGCTTCGCGTCTATTGAAGACATATCTATCTTTCTTTTTCATAATTTCCGTCAAAGATGTCAATCATAAAATATTTTGGAAATTCAAAAGCTCGGGGTATCTATCAAAGATCTATACGATTTTTTGGGTTAATAATAAGGTTTGGCGTGTGAGCATGATTAAAATTTCTCCGAAATAGGCAGTAGCGTAACGTACATCCTGCATTGTAACCATAAGGACTTTGGGTGGCCCAAAGCCTGACTGACGCCAAGTACGTATTTGGGCTTGGGGCTTAAAACCTGACTTTGCATGGGCGTCCTGATATTCTCCATTACGCACAGAAAATAGGTATTTTCTGTTCTTAAAAATCTTATCAAATGTTCTGTTAACATGTAGCCATATTCCACTCTCTCTTTTCTCTTTTTCTTTCTTATCTTTTCTCACTCTGTCTCACATCCTCACACACACTCTTACTCTCTCCCTCTTTCTCTAGTCTCACTACCTTTCTTTACCTCCCTACTCTTCCCCCTCTTTCTACTTCTTAGTCTTTATAATCTTTATAGTCTCTACTTTCTATCCTCTTCTCTAGTCTTTCTCACCCCCTTTCTATCTATCCCTCTTCTCTAGTCTTTCTCACCCCCTCTCTATCTATCCCCCCTCTCTAGTCTTACCATCCCCCCTCTCTATCCCCCTCTCTAGTCTTACCATCCCCCTCTCTAGTCTTATTCCCTTTCTAGTCTTATTATTCTCCTCTCTCTAGTCTTATTATTCCCCTCTCTCTAGTCTTATTATTCCCTCTCTCTAGTCTTTCTATCCCCCTCTCTCTAGTCTTTCTATCCCCCTCTCTCTAGTCTTTCTATCCCCCTCTCTAGCCTTTCTATCCCCCTCTAGCCTTTCTATCCCCCTCTCTAGCCTTTCTATCCCCCTCTCTAGCCTTTCTATCCCCCTCTCTAGCCTTACTATCCCCCTCTCTAGTCTTACTATCCCCCTCTCTAGTCTTACTATCCCCCTCTCTAGTCTTACTATCCCCCCCTCTCTAGTCTATCCCCCTCTCTAGTCTATCCCTCTCTCTAGTCTATCCCTCTCTCTAGTCTATCCCTCTCTCTAGTCTCTCTTTGCACCCGCTCTCTAGTCTTTCTACCTCTTCCTAATCTCTCTTTGTACCCGCACTCTAGTCTTTCTATCCTCTCTAACTCTGTCTAGTCTCTCTCCAACCATCTTTAATTACTCTCTACTCTCTCTACCCCTTTTCTAACTTCTGCCTCCTTTTTCTCTTCATGTGGATATACCACTCTTGCATTTACTTACCAATATAATGGTCCTGAATCAGCCTCATCACAGGAAAAAATTTGAATATAGACCTCGTTTTAAATAAAAACCACACGACTCATCATTAATTCCAGTCCTCCACCCTCACAGAGATTACAAAGCCGATCGGCGATGGTAGCTCGGCCTTCCGCCCCCAATCCACGATGACCGTAAGAAGACACCATTCATTTGACTCCTACTTGTTACCATTGTTTTTCGACCGTGTCGTGACATGAGGTGAATGCATCAATTACCTTAATCTTGGGTGCTCTCCGATTAGCTGCATAAATCACCAAAGTGGAACTTCTTCAATTTCCGTAGGGCTTCTGCATGACAGAGAAAGTGGGGGGCTCAGAGATAAGGTAACCACTCTCATTAACATGCAATTACTTCCTGTTATTAGCCGATTTGTTTGTTTGGGGTGAGTGGCAACATGTGGGAGAGTCACGATTTCCAGAAGGTTCTGCGTGATGGAAACAGGCCTCCTCGAGGAATGCACTCGGGCACGGGGCGTTGAGGTGTTAGGGATGAAATTTCATACTAATTTGCTGTTGGGCTACTGCCTCTACTGTGCCTAATTTTTATACCATGCGGGTTCCCATAACCTAAATATACTTGCGAAATTCGAGATTACGCAGTTAAAAGGATTTTGATCGTTAAATGAATTCGATTTTCTTGTTGAAAAATAGAAGTTGTATGAGATAGGGACTTATCAACCCCCAGGGTCAAAATACCCTGGTACACGGCTAATAAAAAAATAGCATTTTTATTGAAGTGATAACCTCTTCAGGCGTATTTTTCTGTAGAGTGAATCTAAATTAGGCGTCAGTTTCGGCTGTGTTACACTCAATCAGATTTACTCGACTCCAGTCAGCAATTGTATTCGAATTGGTGACGTTCGCTTAGTTTTGAATTGAAAACTTTTTAGGCGTGTTTTTGATGTGTAACATCTTTCCTCTCACTTGCTGAGTTTTGTCGGAGTGATTTCGTCAAAAGGGACGGAAGTTGGTAACAGGAAGTGACGTTAGCGCGCACTATTTGATTTGACCAATGAGAGCGCGTTGTGGAGACTCGCTACCCTCGCATCGGGTTCCAAGTCTAGTCGTTGTTCTTTTTATATTGTTAAAAGTTAGCATTTCGAAAGATTCGAAATCTTATTCAGGATAAACTTACGTTAAAGTCTCAGGACTCGTTGTGTAAGAAATCTGAGGTTAATTTATATGTGTAAACTATATTAATAATTATATTTACTGTTAAGAGTGTCTGACAAAGTTCAACATTTTTAAGAAAATTCGAGTAGGTAATAAGGAACTATTCGAATTAAATATTTTAGTGCGTATCTTTTTCATATTTTGAGGTTAATTCCTGTAGCTATCAATATAATATTTTTAATTGCGATTAAAAAAAGGTTTTCTCGATTAAAAAACTAGCTAATTAATTACACGGGGAATTTTGATTTTCTATAATATTTCTAATTTTTAAACATTTACCAAGCTAATTAAGTTTTAATGATTTTGTGATTAGCAGAGATGGGTAAATCCAGAGCAGAATATATGCGAAATCCAATTCTAGTAGGTTTTATATTGTTAAAGTTAGCATTTCAAAAGATTCGAATTCTAAAACTGGATTTCGTTTTCATACTCCACTTCGTAAATATCAGCAAGTCTTATTCAGGATAAACTTAAATCCTTCCGCTATATTGTCAGTCTCTGGGCTCGTTGTGTATGAAATCTGAGGTTATATTTATCTGTGTAAACTATATTAATAATTATATTTACTGTTAAGCATCTGACAAAGTTCAACATTCTTAAGAAAATACGAGTAAGTAATATGGAATTTTTCGAATAAACATTTTAGTGCATATCTTTTTCCTACTTTGAGATAAATTCCTATCGCTATCAATATAATATTTTTAATTGTGATTAAAAAAGCTTTCTCGACTAAAAAACTTCTTATTAAAGCTCCTAAGTAAAATTTTCATTAAAGATATAATTATTCGATAGAAAATTATTTCCAATCATACTCGATTCAAGACTTAATTCAATCTCACTCAATTCAAACACACTCAAAATCATGGGAAGCGAGTGATAGTTTGTTTTTAAAAGAGCAGAACCATCTTCGGTATATGGTAAAAATACGAAACGTAGGAAATCTTTAATTTTTTGAACCATTTGATTCGTAGAAATGTATATGGCCACCGAAATCCCTGTTTGTCCAAGTCTATTGTATCCACTGTTTCCCAAATTGAACAAGAAATAATATTTTTGATAAAAAACTGCATTAGTCTTTGTGTTAAATAAAATTTTCATTAAAGATATAACTATTCTCGCGATACAAAATTATTTCCACTCATACTCTATTCATTTTTTTCAGATTTAAGTTACTATTGCGTATTTACCACGATAACATGTCAGATGTTACACATCATATACGACTACTGTAAGGCTCGTTTCGTTCGTTCTTTCTTTTTTTTTGAAATAAGAATTTCATGCACACCTTTTCCCGTGAAGTTTTATTTTCTTTATTTAACTATTACTGTCCTGCAGCCCACTTCCACTCAATTCCAACGAGTGAACGAGAGAAAAGGACAGCAAGTGAAAATAATTGGAAAAAAATTATTCTTACGTAGGAGATCGAAGATAAAAAGAAACGAAACATGGGATCTATTTTTTTTATTCAATAGAAAAAGCATTTAAGCCAGTGGTTCTCAAACTTTCACTACTGGCGACCCAATTTTCAATCATAATTTTTATCGTGACCCCCTAAAAATAATAATGTATTGGATGCAATAATAATGCACTTTGGCGCTAAAGCTACAATACGATCATAATTATAAACCGTACAAATTAACAAGATAAGTATTAAATTTTGTATATGTTACTTTTAAGTAATATTTTTTTTTTACTTTTTAGTGTTCGATTCACTATAAAAGCGTGTTTTTTAGTTTGTTTTAAAACTATAATTTATTTTATAGTTACTTTTACTATACACGATAAAAATCGCAAAATTCCAGTGAATAATTTAATTAAGAGAAAATATACTTACCTATTTTCAAGGACTTTTCAATTTGTCTTTGATAATTTTATAAAAAATCCAATAAAACTAAAGAAAATATTCCAAATGTGCGTGTCCTTAAAAAAAGGACATAAATCACAGACACTTTTCGCTAATAACACAGGAACGATATTTTTCAGCTTAACTGTCATATTTTGTTCATGTTTTTGTAGTTTTGCTGCTGTTTGTGATGATCTACAAATAACATTTTGAAATTTTCTTCCTTGTGTCTTTTTGACAAGGCGAAGAGCTACATTATGGCTTCATAGTTTCCTTCATAGAGATCTTTAGGCAGCATTTGAAAATTTCAAATCAACCCAAACGTTTCATGTCTAACGTTTTTCTGATATTCACTTTCGCTATTTTGATTAATATGCATTATTTCAGTAGGTTCTTCAATTGCTTGATCAGTTTAAACTTCCTTCAATAGGGATCACAGATGCCCATTTTTTTTAAATATTCTGCTTATTTACATTTAAAAACCATAATAAGTCGTACAACACAGCAATCAAAACTACAAAATTGTTCATGGGGAAAGTGTTAGCATGTTCTAAAAAATAATTGTGTAAAACATTTTTCATTTTGCATTATATGTTTCAGAATACTC
This sequence comes from Trichonephila clavipes, assembly GCA_019973935.1. NCBI lineage: Eukaryota > Metazoa > Arthropoda > Arachnida > Araneae > Nephilidae > Trichonephila > Trichonephila clavipes. The sequence continues at coordinate 358,390 of BMAU01018370.1, read as the reverse complement.
ATGCTTATCCATATATCATAAAACTCTTTCGCATGGAAAAATATGAAACAGAAATATATATATATATTATATACATTTACAACTTCCCTAAAAAAAGACGGAGATAACCATACCAGTAAGTTCGAAGGTCAGCTAAAGTAATATTTTAGGTTAAAAGAAACGTAATAAAAAATATCTCATCGATTGATATCGTTAAAAGAAACGTAAAAAAAATCTCTCATATTGACCGCAAAGCAAATAAATTTTTTTTAAATTTGGTTATAGGATAAAAAAAGGTTAATGAGCGTTTCAAGCGGAATCTTTTATTTTTGATGATCACCAGATGATAAAAATAAATTATATCAGTGTAAATGTGTATTTTTTATTATGTCAGAAAGCATTTTGTTTTACTTCATTCCAAAAAATTATTTTTTAAACCTTTTATTTTCAATATGCTCGCACCCCACAGTTTGAGAAACACTGATTTAAGCACAAAAATGAGCCTTAAGAATTAAAATTCGAAATTTTAGTGAAGTTAATTGGCGAGAAAGTTGTCAACATTTTGGTTTATATTAGTGATGGCAGCTAAAAGATTTCGAGAAAATAAAAGCATGAATTGTACAAACCCTCTCCTATTGCTTGACTAGAGAATTTTAAGAACAGTTTAATGGTTTCCTATCCTTACATTGTATACGGCGTTATAAAAGTTATATAAACGGCACTTGCGTATTATCGTAACGATATTGGCGACGTTATGTGAAAGGAAGCACATGATTGCCGATTCAGAGCGTACAACACATGGGAAATCAGGATTGCCAACTTGGCGAGTTATCTGGAACGTTGGCTTTGTTACGATAGTACCATATAAACATATTATATAAATATAATCTACATAAGTAATTTACATATAAATATTTTTAAATAATTCGACTAATTGACATTTATATGTAAATCGTATATACTCATATCGAAATATATAAGAATGCATGTTATATATTCATGCGAAATTCCCTTTAGCGAAAATGGATGAAATAAACAGATCCACCGATGAATGGGTACGAAAAAGATAACTACTTAACACCCGCAATCGAAAATGTCATATAAGAAAATGTACATCCGCGAACAATTGGATTCCCTTGCTCAGAATAAATCAGACTTTTTCACTTCTATCATTTGGTCATATAAGCACACATACATATTTTATTTATTTATTATTACAATGAAGTTTTGCAGCATACTTGTTTAGCTTCATTAGCCCCTTAGTAATAGCTATCGTATTTCCTCTTTTAATTGTGCTCCCGTTGCTATTTCTCTTTGTTTTAATTTTACAAAACTTAAAGGGCTTTTGTTTATTTTTGAAAACTGATTCATTCCTACTCCAGTAATTTTTAGACAGATCCAACATAAGCATTAAAAATTATGTAAAATCCTAGTTAAAAGCCTGATTTTTCGGGGAAAAAATTTCACCAAACTTTCTAAGTTACCGTTGTGAGTATACCGACCGTTGTCGAAAAACCGGTAGAAAAATCAGTCAGGTTAAAGTTACACTTTTTTCTTTAGTTAAATTTTAAAAAAGTTCGCTTCAGAGCTCTTATGGGGAATTACATTCTAAAAAATACATAGACGAAAGTACCAAGGGGTAATCTCTGGATAAAAATTAAAAATCAGTTAATCTATGGGTGGTTGTACCCCTAATGCACCCCCTCCCTGTATACACTAATGTGTAGAGGGTACATACGAATTAATCTTATACTAGCGTTTTATTACTAAAGATTTTTCGAGTTATGGCAGCATTTTCGGAGCAATCAACATTTTGTTGCAATTCGCCAAAGGTCGCCAATGTGGCATGACTTCATAAGTGCCGTTTAATGACTACCACAACAAAGTAGTTAAAAGATTATACATTTGTTCATCTAGGCATTTAAATAATAAAATAGTTTATAAATATATAAATTAGATAGATTCATTTAATGGTGCGACAACATTTTTCGGCGATTACAAAAGATAGCTTTCATAACTGTCACGGGATAGTATTGAACCCATTGAAAATGCAGCAATATTAAACGCTTCAAAGAGTAAAACGATACAAGCCTTTCAAAGATGAATCAATCGAGGTGCTATCTGTTTGTTGCTTAAGAATTTTGTGTGTGTATTTGGCAAGATTAATTCAAATTGTAGTAAACAGCTAAAAACTATATTACGTTGCAATGAATAAGCTCTATAATTTCTACAAAATAGTTTGAGTAACGTTTTGAAGACATATCCTCAGTTAAACTGTTCACTAACTCCTTTACGACATGTTTCAATTAGCACTCTTTATTTGTCGAAACACCTCACTCTCAATAAAGAATTTCCGATAAAAGCACTTTTAAACAACGTTCTGTGCTTCCTCAAAAACTTTAAAAATATGAAAAGCAATTCCTGTTTCATCACTCAGTATCACACTTCTCAACTCGGAGGTGTTAATGGAAGATGTCCAAACCATCAAACTTACAAAAGATTTCAATTAAATCTTTAGAAATCTTGGTATTACCCAGACAATGGGATGGACATTAACCCCTACACGCTTAAAAAAGGATTTGAGCAGATAAAACCTTCACAGACGATTTCAATTCATTTCACAACTCCGGATACTCAATGGACATTCCTAATGTTTCCTTATGACATTCAAAGTCAATGGATTTCAGCTTTAAGCCATCCGACAGTTAAGTTGTGGCCCCTGAATGCTTCTGATGTCACAAGTTTAGTTTCAAAAAGCACTAGACATTCCTCGTTTATGAATCGTTTCTACTCATCTCACGTCTCGTCACGTGACATCTGGAGATAACCCGTGAAAACGTGAGTGAAAAGGCACTATTTTTTTCACCTTTCTGGCAATGATAACTGTCAAATGCTTCGATGCAGTCTATTTGCGGTTGATGAATTTATGAATTTGATGACTCCGAGAACAGTTAAGATTATTCCAAGCATTAAATTCGTTGTGAAAGTTATTAATTAATTAGAAAGAGTTCTGTGGGAAGCTGGATGATTAAAATTGAATTTAGATTAGGTTGTATGAAATATTTATGTCGTATTCAATTTAGTTTTAATGATTTGACGACTTCTTTTGGTATAACCCTTTTAAGGTATCTGACTACGTTCGGAACCGGGATTTTCAATACAAACGAATATTTTTTTTAATACTTAGCGTTATTTAGATTAGAATACACGTATAAAATTGTTTTAACAATATTATTTTTATAACAAATCATTTAAATGTAATTTTTTGGCAAAAAATGAACATAGAATTCCCTATTTTCAAAACATTCCCCTTTTACGGAAAATGATTCTATAATAATATTTTGCCTTTATATAGCTCAGACCTCTGCACAGAGCCTGAATTAGGATTTTTGAAATATATATAACTTAGAAGTGAATTTATCCATCTTTTAATACACCAGAAGTAAATTTTAAGAAAAAAAAAAACGATTGTTATTTCAATTGGTAATAAATCACAGTTCCAAACCTAGTCAGTAACCTTAATTATATCACATGAAAGTAAAATAATTACAAATAAATAATTTATGTTAGTTGTGCATATTGATAATAGTTTATTATTGATTTGAAAGGAGTACTTAAATATATAATATGACAAATTAAAAATAAATGAAAAAATAAATAAAGAATTTAATTTTAAAAATGAATCATTGTTAAAATAATTAAAAAACCGTAAGGGGAAAAATGTTTCACGAACGTTAAAAGGGTTCACCCATTAGATGGATTTTTATAAAAAATCAAATTTTTTTTCATAAATTGCTTCCTTAACATATCTAGAATACGGTAGTAAAGTAATTTTTTAAAATTCGAAGTCAATATAAGGAAGCAGGTGTTAGAAGAGCAGCTGTTTGGAGCGCTAAATTAAGATTTTCATTATTTTAATCGGATTTGGAACTTGAAATGCAATTTTCTCAAAACTGTTTTTCAAATTTTCCTCTATTACATCTCAAGAACGGTTTGAACGAATGACTTCAAATTTATAGGGTAGACTCAACACAAATATACGCACCAAAGGAACTACAATCATTCCAAAATTCAAAATATTTCTATTTTTTATAACAAAACATACCCCTCCCCCCATGAAATTTGTATTTTCTTCAGAGGTCTACCCAAAATACAATTTTTTAATTTTCAATTGAGTGTAGTTCATTCGGTGCTTTTAAGTTTATAGCCGTTGATTTTTTTTTTATTTCAGATAAGCCAATTAGCCGGAATCGTGGAGGAAGTGAGCGTCCATTTTTTCGAGGTGGGAGTGTTCAGAGCGCTATAGCTTACGTTCTATTGGATATTTTTGGCTAAACATTTATATACATACTCTTAAAATACGTATAAATAAATGATAAAGTTCTGTCTTTTTATTTGTTGTCAAAAAAAAAATCCTTTAAGAATGCTTAAAAAGCAGGCCGTCATATGGGTGAACCTCCTTAGTTTTTTTAAGGAGGAAGAAGGAGATACTTCATGCAATCTGCGTAATGTTAAAAAGGACTAGGTTTAAGGAATGGATTTTTTAAAAAACATTACTGGTTCTACACATTCATCAATATCTTATGTACATCTATTCTATTATTAGTAACATTTTAATGCGGACAATTTTTAAAAAAATGAGTAGTTTTTCTTATAAAAATTCATATGGGGAGAAACATTGAAAAATCTTCCAAGAAAGTAATAATATATAAAAATTCTAATGCATATTTTAAATTGTAAAAAGAAATTTTAAATAACTTCTTCTGACAAAATTCATTAAAACATTTATTTATGCAATATGAAAGCGTGAAAATTTTTTCCAAGTTATAAGATGAATATCATTTTACAAAATATTTCTTTTGTTCTAATTAACAGTTTTGAGAAAATGCAATTTAAAATAAGCAGTTTTACCTTTAAGTAACGCATACTAGTACCATATTTTGTGTATTGCTAAAATACTTCTAATTCATTTAGAGAAAAAAATTTAAATTGTATTATAAAAAAATTACATTTCAGTTTATTTTTTCAATAAAAATCGAAAAATAAATTCTTTCGACAAAATTTAATATTCTTAGTTTTACTACTTCCATGAAAACTTTAGGATATATAGATTTAGTAGCTATTATTAAAAGAAATTCTCAAATTATGTGGGTTTAAAACTCTTACATGACAGTAGCCCAATTTAAATGTTTGAAAAAGAAAATACTTATTTTACGAGGGCAAGCAGTAAATTAATATTGACATATAAACCCATGAAACCACATATTTCTTCTAAATATCTATTACATGTACACAAGAGGACAGTGGATTTCTTTTTGATTTTCACAATGTTTTTTATCTAATGAGCTGCATATCGGCAACTAAACGTTTGCTTACACAGCACCAAACATAAAAGCTATTTCATGGTGGCACCATCTAGTGGCGCGACTCTCAGTACAAGATTTTGATGCTTGAATTAAGGCTATGCAGTACCCTTACAGATCTTAGATTTACCAAAAGCATTTTTTGAGAAGCAGATTTTTTGCAATTTTTTGCGGCCCATAGCATTGTACAGCTTGCCACTAAATTTCAGATCTGATAACAAATTAGTTTTTAAGATATGTGAAGTTTCCTGAGCTTAGGTTTTAGTTTCTATTTCATGTTAAACAATTTTTCCACTTTTAAATTGAAGTAATTAAAAATATGTTTGAGTTTAATGAACTCTTTCTCAGTGTGAAATTATTATTAACTTCAAATTTCATTACCAAAATGCTTTCTGCGTGAATATGTTGTGAATTTTTTGAGTTCTCACAGTTAGTTAATTCGCATTGCCAAGGCCAAAACAAAGGCCAATTTTTGTTTTGAAAAATAGTTTATATAACTTAGAAGCTTTATCATCAATTTTTTTCTAGCTGAGAAAATGTTATAGCCAAAACGTTCTCAGATTGCTATGAGAAACAATATTTTGAAGGGATGGAATACTACTCAAAATGATAAATCTAAAAACACCTTCAGCTGATACTGTAATTAGACTTTCACGCGCGTGAATACAAGTATTGCAGGTAAAACTGAATATTTCCATCAAGTACCAAATTCCATTATAGAAAACATTCTGTAGCCCCTGTATTATAATATTTTAAAGTCGTGCAACGAATACTGAAAACTTGTTAAACTGCCCTAATTTAAAACTGAAAAAAACTATTTATGTTATCAATATTATGAAAAAATATTTTTTGAATTACAAAAAATGTTTTCAGTCATATTTAATTAAAGTAGGGTTTTAAGGTAGAAAATACGTTGGGAGATAACATTAAAAAATTATAGCTTTTCGGGTACGATAAATTTTTGTTTTATGCCCTTACAAACTTTAAATGCGTTTTTCTCAAACTTTTAATTTTGAAGATGTAAGTGTTTTCTAAGCCCTGCGGCTTATTTTCTGCTTTGTATAATTAAATATATTCCTGCTTAGATCAACATAGAATAATTTTATTTTAGCTACTTTATATTAAATAGTTACAGTTAATATAAATATGTGTATACATAGGACAGAATCAGCATTAAATGGTAATTTTCATTCATTATATTTAAAGTATCGTATTGTTATCCCAAATAATTGTGTATATAAATTTCAGTTCAACTGAATGCTTTAAAACGTGAGAAAAAAATCTTTTAAAGTTTTGACACAAGTCGCCAAAAATGATGCTAAAGTAGCTGAATTTGTAATTCTTTGAATAATTAGTTTCAATCAATTTTTATTAATTATAATTAAATTACTGTATTGTCATCCAAAATAATTGTGTATAAAAAATTTCAGCTCAATTGAACACTTTAAAATGTATTTTATTAACGCGATTGCAAATTCCACCAAGATAAATAAATAAATAAATAGAGAGTGTGAGCTAATAGTAAAAATTGAAAAATCAACAAGGGAATAGATTTTCAAATCCATACTAAATTTTGTTTACAATATTTCAGGAAACATAAATCACTTAAAATGATTAAAAATTTTTAAAAACTGAGCATTTTATAAGGGTTTGAAAAAACTTCACAAAATTCTTAATTTTTTAAAATCGAACAATAATGGCTGGTCAAGCTGACATTTTACTTACAGAATCAGCTTAATAATATAATCTAAATATAAAACATCAATTATTTTTACTTTTACTGTCTTCAGAAAATTTTTTTGAAAAAAGGTACCGTGTAGTCTTAATTTTAATTCAAGCTTTTGATGTTAAATGTTGCTGGGATTTAATTTTTACCGAGAGTACCAGAGCCAAATTGATATTTAAGGGATCTTTTACAAGCCACATAATCGTATGACGTGCGTACCTACAATTTTCACATCCAGAAAACCCATCGACTTCAATCAGGATCCAACCAGCAACTTGGGATTTACGAAGCGAGCATGCTACCTCTAAGCCCGAGCCGATATTGTTACAAATGTAAGAGATATCTATTGAAAAATACTAGAAAATATATAAAAATTCAAAGTGAAGAAGAGAAATTATTTCCTTGAATAATTTCTAAACCAGAGGATAATTTGTCTTTTTTCCACTTTTCTTTTAAGAATGTCATTTGATGTTGATCTCTTCATCTTCAATTTGAATACTATTACAAAAATTTTCAAAATTAAATTGTTTATTTTCATTAAAAAAATCCCTACAATTCTAATTCAAAGATAAAGATGGTAATATACCAACAAGCATTCTGTTATGACATCAACAGCACGCTCAGGTTTGCAGTAAATCCATGCGAAAGTAACATGCAACAATAATCACAATACATAAGGAAGATTAAATTTTTTTAAATATGTCAGTCATATTACTTCATAATACAAATGGTAATGGCTCTAAAAAAAGAAATTCTTTATACCCAAATGCCGTGGGACTTAATTCCGTTCTTCACCGCAAATGAATGATTTTAATCAGAAAAATGGGGATGTTAGAATTGCTGTTCACGAAAACGACCCTCTTTTTTTCAACAAACCTTTCTGATATCGCTTCCCACGCACAAGATGGGGTATTCAGAACAGCATTTATTAATCACTCCAGCATTCTTAATTCGATATCGTTCCATCTCTCATTACTAAACAACTTTCATGGTAGATTCTAGAAGCCTGATCTTTAGCTTCAGGTTTTTAGGATGTCGTTGTGGTAGTTTGAGGGAAAGTTTTATTACATTGTTACTTTATCTGTTGTCTATGATTCCCGCTGAAGATAATATCACAAGGTTTACTTCGAGAATGGAATGTCTTTTGTACTTTTTCATTGTTTGGAAACAGAGATTTAGAAGAATATGTAATGCGTTCGCATAATTCTTTTTTTTCCTTCATTTGTTTTATAGCTTTTAATTTCGAGAATTTTATCTTTTTTTTAAAAAAATAAAGCATTTAATGGAAACTAGAAACACAAATGAATTTATAGAAACATGTGAATCCGTTATCTTTTGTTTAGAATGAGAATTATTTCAAAGTTGTTTTATCTTTCTTCACAAGTAAAGGGTTTTGGGAATTTCTGTATATTGATCTTTTAAATAATCAACATTAAATACTAATAAGAATTCGTATCAGAACTATAAATTTTAAAAAAATGCACCCTTCTCGAATGAAAGGGATTAAACTTTAGAAAAATATGAACGAAAATTTTTTTTTTTAGAATTGTATTCAGTTCAATAAACTTGCAGATTAATCAATATGTTATATAAAAAAAATTCTGTAAAATAAACATATATTTCTTGACTAAAATAAAAAAAAACCCCATTCAAATCGAATCGTTCGAATTTCGAAAACAATGACAAAAAGTTAAATCAGAATCAGTACCAATTACGATGAGAATGCACACATTTAAAATTAAAACAACACAAAAATAAGTGTCTTAAATAAGATAGGCAGCATTTAATTAAAACCAAAAGGACGATAAGATAAATTTACATCATAAGTACAAGTTTTTATAAATAAATACTATGTCAAATACGATATTATCTTAATATACAATTTTATTTCAAAAATAATTATCGAAGTGAGATATAAAATTACTGATATTTCATCATGAAGCTGTTAAAATATCTTTTGGCGTATTGATTTTATATTTTATTATGAAAAATTATTTGTTAGTTACATAATTGTCTAGTTTTAATATTAGATTCGTACGATTACTTAAATCGTTTGCTATAGTGTTAAACTGGTAACTACTTCTGTAACTGATTAAAAATGGAATTTGTGAAGAATAAAACTATAGTTTTAATTTTATACCGGATGCTAGTAATACGATTGTGTGAATTGTATTTCGTTGAATTAGTATTCGTAGAATAAAAGATATGGTGGTTGAATATATAAAATTGATGTTAAGAATTTTTATTTGATACAAAGTTCATGAACTTGTTGAGGGCAAATGAATCGTATTCACTGAAATTTAATACCTATTTCAATATAAAGATAATTAGAAAAGTACACAAACATCTATTTAATAACTCACACAAATTAAATTCTTATTCTGTAATTAAATTTGATATTTTTTAATCAAACAGACTTACAGAATTTTGAATTAGATTATTTTCATAATTATAGAAAAAAAGGAAAATTTACTTAAAATAGTTAAATTCACAGTCCTTATACAGTGGTCCACAAAAGGTTCGTAGGCTTGCAATTTCTTATAAAATTGTAATGTTTTCGACGAATAAAAATTAATATATTGCAATTGTTATTTTTTTTCTTCTGCAACTTTTTATTAATGGAATGACATAATTAATTTTTTAAAAATAGTGTAACCATTATTTTTAAAAATTAATAATCAAAAAGCTACTAAAAATTACGAAACCAAAGTCTTCGTGCACTTAAAAAAAATCTTAACTTAGTTTTAAATATTGTATTTCTTTCTTAATTTAGTAAGTAGGATATCTTTTTGTGTCCACAACAACTTTTAAGAGTCTTGGTATATAATTAATTTGTTTTTTGTATTTTCTGCATCAATTTTCCTCCATTCTTGTGTGATTGTTTTTACTTCAAATTGTGTTTATTTGTTATGTTTTCTTTTTTTTACATCAAAATCTCACCAAATTTGTTCTACTGGGCTAAATAAGGTGATTGAGGAGGTGTTTTCATAATTTGGGGACAGTTATAGAGACACCAGTGGCGTACAATGAGAGCAGTGCACTTGGCGTCATTACCCTGTTAAAAAACTAAGTTGAATTATCCACCCAAATTTTAGGTATTGGAAACCACATCCTTTTTCAATAGGATAATGACGCCTAGCACACTGATCTCAAAGTACGCCACTGGTGTCTCTATAACTGTCCCCAAATTATGAAAACACCTCCTCAATCACTTTATTTATCTCAGTAGAGCATATTTGGTGAGAGCGTGATTAAAAAAAAAGAAAACAGGACAAAGTAACACAAAATTTGAAGTAAAAACAATAATCATAGAAGAACGGAGAAAAATCGATGCAGAAATTGCAAAAATTGGTTAAATCTATACCAAGACGCTTAAAATTGGTTGTGGATACTAAAAGATATCTTACTAAGTAATAAATTAAGGAAGAAATACACTATTTAAAGCTAAGCTGAGATTTTCGTTAAGTGTACGAAGACTTATGTGGCGTGATTTTTTAGTAGCTTTTAGATAATTATTTCAAAAAAATAGTTATACCATTTTAAAAAAAATTATTATGTCATTTCATTAAGAACAAGTTGCAGATATAAAAACTACAGTCACAATATATTAATTTTTTATTAGTCGAAAACATTAAATTTTATAAGAAATTGCAAGTGTACGAATACTTTTGTAGCCCACTGTATATTAATAAACGTTTAATTTAAGAAAAAAAATCAATTTGTTAGCTGTTTTGATGCTAATTTCATACTGCAGCTGAATTGTAATTTATTGTTGATACTATACCCAAATGAATTTTGCTCATCTCGGGGCTTGGAATATTTTTTTCAGGTTCCCTGAAAAAATCTCCAGCTGGTGGATGATTTCTTTTAATAAAACCATCATGGACTCAAACACATGTCTTGTTATGATCATAGAATTCCATCAGATATTATATATACGGTTTTGATATAGAATGTGAATCTATGCATTTTATATTGTTAACTGCCTTTTTACTCCACTGTTCTTAATTATAATTGTAAGATTTTGAAAAGTAATAACTCTCCATAATGTAAATGACATTCTTAAAAACGCAATGTTTTAAATTTCATATATAAAGGGTAAAAGAGTAGTAGGGATTAATTAAGAGGGTCCGGCGCGTCCTTTGGAGCCCCTGTTAAATTGCGTAAGTTTATGTACCTTTTTCTCAGAAACTACAAACTTCTTATGGATAAAATATTTACTATATGTTATGTGTACTATTTTCAAAGCGTTAACGAAGGTTTTTGTCATTTTGTTGAAAATTAAAGTAATTATGAAATTTTAAAAAATGTCCAATTCCCCCCTAAAATTTAGTTAAAGCTTTATCTAAAAATGTTTTCCAGATATAACTAATTCTCTCCATTAAAATGTGTAAACATGTTAAAATTATACTCACTGAAAATTTGAGGATTATATAATAAGTAGTTTTTGAGAAAAAGGTACATAAAGCGAAAAATATTACATTTTGTGAAAACAGGCCTTAAAGTAAAAATTTGTATTTTGTTGAGCATTTACTTTTTTTAGTACTTTTCAGAAGCATATGAAATATTTTCTTTCCTCTCTGCGCCTACAAAAGACTTCTAATTTTCTTTTTTTTTTCATTTTTAACAATTTTGCCTCTTTTTTTGGGGGGGGGGGGATTTCAAGATGCTTTCATAGGGCTACACGAATCCTACGTGCTTCTAATATTTGGAAGCGCATGACACACAATTACAACTTCGTTCAATATTACAATGGGTTCAATTCATGCGACGTCATGGTCACATGATAGTGAAAGCCACGTGATTCTAGCCAATCAATTCAAAACCTCATGTGAAGTCATAGTCATACGATGTAAACTATCTTGTGTTTCCAGCTAATCAGTTCACGCGTTTCAGTGTTGCCAAGTTGTGCTCTTTGCAGAAACTTTCTCTTAAAAAGTACATATTGATACAAAATGCATTTTTTTAAAAGTACAAGCATAAAAAATACGATTTTTTTAATTTCAAAAAATCTTTGTTAAGTAATTTTTTTCCTAACATTTAAACATCTTCATCCAAATATGGAATTTGTAATTTTATCTGAGTTTTGCAAATAGAACAACAAGTACTATTAGTTTAATGTTTGCTTTAAATTCAATGGAGAGCACGTGTTTGTCTTTGTCATGTGATATCATGAATTTAGCCCATTTTTTAAGATCATTAATGTTTTGCTACATGACTCACATTGAACTGTGCAATAGCCATATTTATACCTAAGTTTTGGGTTTTTAATTCCACAAATGTTGATCTTGGAATCACTAACTTGAGATCATAGTTATTAACACCATACACTTTTGGATAAACACAATAAATTCTAATTTTTCCACTTGAATATCATATGAATTCGTGCACATCAAAAACATATGCAAGAAGAAACACAGGCGCTCCTAGCAGACCTTATTTGATGTGCGTCTCTCTCTCTCTCTCTCTCAAGGAGTAGCTTCAATTAAAAAATAAATAAATAATACTTTTAATCATCGTATTTCCTCATATATCATTTTAAATAGAAATATATGAACTCTTAGAAAGTATAAAAAAGTGAAAATCGATAATTTTTCAAATTTTCATTTGCTGGACCCCCTTAAAAAGGGATTAAAGTTCGACTAGCAAAAACATGGTTGTTGATGACTTGCAATGCAGCGCCAACTGCAGGTAAGAACACAGTTGTAATTTATCTTTGAAAGAGTTCAGAATCGAAACCAAATAGTTCATACTAGAACCTATTTTCAATATTCATTAAAATTATAATACAGAACTATTTAGATACCAAATTATGTCTTCACATACTCATAACAGTGATTATAATGACTATTTACATCCAATTTCAAATACATATAATCATTTATGAAAGACTTCCTTAAATCAGGTTATTAAGAAGATAATGACACAGCTACATAGCCAAACATAGCCAATCCGAATGCTCTTTTCAGCATCATCATAAAATATTGCTTATATCCGACTTCACAAAAGTACTTAATATACATCAGCAGAACAAATCGATTCTCAAGTACCATTACACGATCTTTAAAAACAATCAGCAAGGAAAAAAAAAACGTTCTAAAATTTATGGATTCAAATGAAGCAGGCGTGGAGTTCACCCCAAAAACAGCATTCTAAACTTGCTTTAAACAGATCACTTGTTATATTTCGCCATATTTATAGACCAGGAGAAGTATAAACACTTTCGAAAACATCCCCACGCTTTTTTATTATTATTTATTCATTTATTTATTTATTTTTTATTTTCGAATCTTTTTCAATCCGATCTAATAGGTCACGAAACTCATTTTCTAACTGTGCACCCAAAAATAATCTCAAACTGTTGTTATTATGCCTCTGCGAGAGGAAGAGAGTTATGATTCGAAGGGGTGGCTATGAATCACGGTGGACTTGGCTATCGCGAAAGGCTATCGGGAGATGACCGACATTTGGCCCAGATCACCAACCCAACTATATCTGTTCCTGCCACTTCCTCTCAAGCCCTTTGCTTTCTCTCTTAGTTTCAATGGTCATCCTGTTGGCGGCATTTAAATTAAATAATTGTTTGCTGAGGATGGCTCCGCTAAAGGTCATGGAATAAGATTTTCAAATTTAGAACAAATTTTCTTATAAATAAGTACCCCAATATTAACAGCTCAGTGGCAATGGTACAAATATACGTTCTTTATAATAAATCAACCGATAAGAAAGTCTTTTTTATACAATACAACAAAGGATGCAGGCACATTGTTGGTAAAGGTAAATTTAGCATGGAACAAGAAAATATGGGGCATATTTTACATTAGAAAAAAAGAGGATTGATTCTGACAAAAAAAGAATACACCTTTTCCTCAACTTATGAAGCATGAACCCTTAATAAATAAGTACCGTAAAATCAGGTATAACGTGCACTTTTGCGAAAAATAAGCTCAAAATCTATAGGTGTATGTTACCCACTAGTTATAAAAATGAGAACTTTAAAAATAAAAAAGATGAACCTGAAGAAAATTAGGCTTCTACATATATCGAAATACTGTTTACTTAAAAGATGTGAAACTCCTTATGAACTTAAGGGGTTGTAGTTCTAGAAGTATACTATTTTATTTCTAAGGCTCGGAGTGAGTGAATATTAACGTTGCACTGATCATCTACACGAGGGCTTTTGGCGACGGACCATGTCATTTTCAACCATGGTCAAGTGACGTGGACGACATCTCTGCTAGCACCCACCTCTCCTAACTACCACACCACGGGATGACGTTTTAGCTCTCGACAGATTTAACGTGCATCGCTGCTCTACTCGGCAGGTCTTTAGTGGTACTGGGCTCGAACTCGTGACAAGGCCAGCCACGATCCGATACCTTGACCACTCGGCTACTGCGGCCACTTGTAAAGCTTGGAAGGATGCCTCGAATAAACGTTCCAAATATAAGGGCACTGCGGACGCACATTTCATGATTCTTCTTTAAAAAGGGGCTGCGTGTAATACGGCGAATATAGTTAAAAATTGCAGCTTGAAAGTAAAGGTGAGCGTTTTATACGCCGAATTTTACTATACCCCAATATTAACAGCTCAGCGGCAATGGCACAAATATACGTCTTTTGCAATATGCCAACGAATTAAAAAATATTACATCAAAGGATGCAAGCATATTGTTGGTTGAGACAAATTTAATATTAAATAAGAAAGTATGGCGCATATTTTACATTAAAAAAGCGGATTGATTCAAATGAATTCATTTTTCCTTCAACTTATATAACTTATAAGTTGAGGAAATATATAAATTGAACTTATTCAATTTATGCCCCCAATAAAAAAACACATAAATAAAATAGTAAAAGAGTTTAAGCAGCTACATTGGTAGGTCAAAATGTTTTAGTTTGTACAATGGAATACACATTGTTTATTTTTTTAAAACTATGTGAAATAATTTACGTACATAGGTAGTATATTATGTTCAGAAACTCAATTTTGTAATTAATTTTTAAAAATTTAAAGTATTCGACTACGTTTGGAATCTTAATTTGGCAAAAGCGTGCAAACGAATATTTCTTTTTAATATTTAGTGTCACTCAGATTAGAATACAAGCATAAAATTGTTTTAAGAATATTATTAAAATAAAAAAAAATATTAAAATGCAAAATTTTGGCAAAAATTGAGCTCAGAATTATCTATTTTCAAAGCACTCTTTTATGAAAAATGTTTCTATAATATTTAGAATATTTTGCTTATACATAGCTAAGATTTCTCCAGAGAGCCTGAACAAGGATTTCGGAAAAACTCGCATTATTTTCAGAGTTACTACCAATTGAAATAAGTATCGGTGTTTTTTTGTAAACAATTTCTCCACTCTGTTATATTAAAACATATATAAATTCACTTCTAGTTTATATATTTAGAAAATCCTAATTCAGGCTCAGTACATATAGACACATTATTATTATTATTATTATTTGAAGCATTTTTCCATAAAAAGAGGATTAATTGAAAATAGGCAATTCCTTGTTCATTTTTTTTGCTAAATTATCATCTCATTTAAATCATTTTTTTTTAGTGTCATCATATTCTGAAAGTAATTTTATACGTGTATTCTAATCTAATCGACTCTAAATATTAAAAAAACATATATTCGTTTGTACGCTTCTGCAGAATCATGGTTTCGAACGTGGTAGGATACTTTAACATTATCATTACTATTATTAAATGAAAATGACATTAAATTACATAAGGCGGGAACCAAAAGTTTTGCCCGAATTTTAAAAAAAGTCATTACAAAATAACCTTTTAAGAAAAACAATGTGACTTTTGTATCACTGGAGGGGCAACTCGTCATTTTGAACCATGGTCAAGGGACGAGGATGACATCTGAGCTGGCATCCCTTCTCCTAACTACCACACCACACCAACGGGATTACGTGTGAGCTCTCGACAGATTTAACGTGCATCGCTGCCTTACACGGTGGGTCTTTAGTGGTACTGGACTCGAATTCATGATATGCCTGCCATGATCCGATACCTTGACCACTGAGCTACCACAGCCCCGTGTTCTTTTTTGAACATTAGATTAAAACAACATTAGGATTTCAGAAATTCCTGCTAAAGTTCAAAAATAAATTGAATATATATAATTCTAGAATAATATTCTAAAATAAAACTGAGTAGGAGTTAATTTCCAGACAATGTTTCATTGGCACTTGAATTAAAAATCTGACACTCGATTGCAATCATTTTGAACTTTTGTATTCAAATGAAAGTCATTGACCGAAAAATTATCAATATTATAATTTTTTGATCGTTTGCTATACAGTGTGTGTGTATCCAAATGCAGTAACATTACTGACATTTTGTTATCTTACCCTTACTTCGTATTTAAATACTGGTAGAAAGAGTACCGCACCTTGTGTACCATTACATGACATTTATAGCCATAAAAAACTGCTACTGACCAGTGGTATGCTCTTTCATTTTTCTATGTAAAAGCTATTAGATGTGGGCGTAGTTGCGGAAATGCACTGAAAACTGAATAAACCAAGAAAGCTAAGTGTATGATTTATATGCAATTAAACTTAACACAAACGCAGTCAATGCTTAATATTATCTTTCTACGTCCATTACAAAAAGGTGTGAGGTTTTCACAAATATAACATATTGCATTGAGAGTGGCTATAATGACCAGATATATATTGTTATTACTGTTTTGTTTATGTCAATGCAGAAAGAGTGGATGTAAATTCTGTTTTAATTATTCATCTGAAGTCAAGGTACAATTTAAAACAAAAGTGTTTTGGGCGAGTTTTTTTCCCCTCTTTAACTTAGAAAAATATAGGAATTTAGGTATTCAAGAACCAGTATTTCCTTGAGTACTTTTTTAAAAACATTTTGGATACAATATATTAGAGCTGTATTATAAAATTTAAAAAAAAATGCTTTGTAGATTTCTACATTCACTTTGATATATTTTTAATAAAATGACCGGGTTCACCGCACATAGAATCAAATTCAGAATTTAATTGTTCTTTTATTCATCAAATATATACTAATGAAGTTTCGGACTCGTTTATTTGCCGAACAGATATTGGGGGTATCTGTTCAATGTAATCAGTTGACTTGGCAACAGATTGTCAAATTTAGTCGCCAATGTCACCAAATTTTGTGACTGAAATAGATGTTTCTACAGATGTCTAGACGGTCTTAGGGCATCTACTTGACGAGAAAACTTAAATTCCTAGAATGTTTTCCCCACCTTTTTAAGCACTATGCGGGGAAATAACATAATAGTCAAACATCTGACAGTGACTGTGTGTGTCACTTAGATTACGTGTTCAATATCTGTTTTATTTCTGAATCTGTGCTTTTGCGTAGATTTGTACGCGTATATTATTTGTCTGCTGAAAAAGAAATGCAGAATGAACTACGATGTACTCCCAAGGAACCTGCCTGTTATTTGAACAAATCTTTCCTGCTTTGCGAAGCAGTTTTAACCCTTAACACTATTCACAATTTTCTCTTTAGATGGATAATAAAAGTATCTACTTAAGACGAATAGACTACATTAATTATAAATAAGATTATTTTTACACAAGATTATTTGGTACTTACGTATTAGCGTCACCGCAGCCAAATTGGCGCCATGCGAATCATGCTATTTGCCACCAAAATTGATTGATAGGCTTTTTCTTTCATATAAAACACGTTTGGATCTTTGTTGTTGTGATATCATGGCGCAACTGAGTGGCGTCAGTTTTGCTGTGACACTCATACGTAAGCACCGCTTATCTTTTTATAATTTATCATAAAAAAAATAATAATTGCAACTACCGGTAGCATTAGGTGGTTCATATAAAAACATAGAATTTGCAAACATTTAAGTTTTTAAAAAAACTATTAAAAAACAGACTGATTTATTGAGACTTATTTACAGTGTCGTGAGGTTTGGAAATACTATTCAAGCAAATATATATATTGATTAAATACAAATAAATTGAAGAATTCTTACGTTTAGATTAAGTGATTTTTTAATTAGATTAAAAGAAGTATAATTTATTTTAAAAGTCAAGATAAGAGGACAGAAAAGACATCCTGAATAGTTATTCTCTGACATTTATGTCAAAAACATTTAAGTTGGTTTTGAAACAGGTTATCAAAATATTCCTATGTCATCAAATAACCAAACACTTTGGCAATCATACAATCTATAATTTCTCCAAAGTTTGAAAATATTTTTCGTAAAAAATTGACTTAATATTACGTCCAAAAATTCTTAAAAATATAAAGGTCCAAGTAGGAAAATCTTTGGAAAAGATAAGGTAATAAGGGTGAATTAAATGGTATGCTTCAATATGAGTTTTTATGAGGGGAAAAACCGCTAAACTGGCAATAATTCCCAAGTTGGTATGTATTTGGAGAGTACTTGAAAAAAAATTAACTTTGTGAAGGCTTACGAATATGTTTTGCCCATCGTACACGTTGAAATTTTTGGAATTTACTTTAAATTTGCCTTCCGCCAGCCGCCAAGATGAAAAGTATTGTTACAAATTTGCATGGGTGAAAACCAGCCGGTGACTCCAGCTAATTGAATAAAATCAAATTTATTAATGGACGAGGAAGAACAAGCGTGTCCTTTGTGATTTAATTTTTCTGCCAAATTTGTTGCCAAGGGCGATAAAGTCGCCAATCTGGTAATACTACTCACATGCATTAGGGTTACTATTATCTTAGTGAAGTTACAAATGGCAAGAGTACTTCCCTGTAAAACCCTTTTTTCCACAAGCAATGCCTCATTGAAAAGAAAACAACATACTTGATGAGTTTCAAGCACACAAAGCGAGTGAGTGAGTGAATATTAACGTCGCACTGTTCAGCTACACCAGGACTTTTGGCGACGGACCTTGTAATTTTGAACCATGGTCAAGTGACGAGGACGAAACCTGATCTAGCACCTCCCTCTCCTAACTGCCACACCACACCAAAAGGAAGACGTTTGAGCTCTCCGTGCATCGTACCCCTACACGGAGGATCTTTAGTGGTATTGGGCTGGAACTCATGGCATGCCTGCCATGATCCGATACCTTGATCATTGGGCCACCGCAGCCCTAGTACACAAGGCGAACCGTAAGGAATGATTGAATGAAAATCAGTTTATTTATAATATAAACGATTGAGCACCAAAAGAATTTGAAGTTTAACTGCCAGAAACTTCTGTAGCTACATAAATTTCTTATGTTATGTCAAGTTAACAGCTGTAAGTGAAAGCAGAAATTTCCAATAATATCGTGAGAAAGCACCAGATAAGATTGATATAAACATATGCAATATTAAAATAATTATTCTGAAAAGGCTAAAACGACCCTCTAAGTTTCATCGGATTCATTTCTCTTCACATGTTGACGTTGATGACAATGATGTTGCAGACACTTTGGTCAAAGCTTGTCATCCTTCGAAATCATCTGCTCCTCTTACCTACTTGGAGTTATTTTTCAGGGCTCAGTGCAAAACCAAATTCCTCTTGCTTTGTTTCAAAGCAGCATTACCTAGAACTCAACCGCTCTGGAGGTTCTGACACTAGATTGCGACAGACAGAATTAAACCCCACTCATTCACTTTCTCAGTGGACATCTTAGGCATTTAACATATACTGATGCTACCAAGAGTTATGCATGTGCACCAAATGTATTACATGACTTGCTTCTCCGGAATATATTCTAGAGCAGGAGTCGGCAGCCTATGGTACGAATACCCCACAGGTGGCAATCTACACTACTCTACAAATTTATCAACTTTAGAGTGAATGGCAGTTGATAAATCTGTAAAGGACCTTCTTTGACAAATATCTTCAGAATTATGGACATTAACGGCATAAAATCTGTATTCCCCCTAATTATACGGAAATCTGAAAGATATAGCTCTATAGAGATGAATCTACAGCTATTTCGTAAATTATTTGAATGCCATTGCTGGTTCTACATATCTAAATGAACAAATCTTTTATCTTATAAAAAATAATTCGAGTCCACAAAGAAGTTGTTAACAACCTGAATGTTCAGAATCGTATCAAATTAAAAGTCCAAATTATATACCCCTGATTTTGCGATATAAAGTATGGAGCGGTATTAGCACTAGGTTCTCATTAACATTTTTAATTTTTATTTAACTATAATGATCGAGAATACTTATATTTTATGTTGTCAATTTCTTATTTTTTAAAAAAAATAAATGATTAAAAGTACATAATATATGTACAATTTTAATACTTTTATTAATGTTGAAGAAATGGTTATATTTTCATGTTAAGAAATACATTTACATGATGAAAATTTAATATGTAATAAAACGTAAACCTATATTAATGATCTTTATTTTCTAACTCTGCATGCATTATTGCAGGAATCGAACTGTTTCAAATATGCCCTACTGTGAATCATATTGGTAGATCAGTTTGGCACGCCACTGTTATAGGGTTACCTACCCCTGTTCTAGAGTGCCAGGGACTTAAGACAGCACTTTTCAGCCAATCCAAAATTATTCCTGGATTTCTTTAGGATACATAAAAGAATTGATGGATTTGATTTAGCACTGCTGATCTCCGGCGATATGTAACACAAAAACCACTAGATAAGATTTCACGTTGATACAGTTTACTTCAAGAAGCAACACATTATATAAGATTGTTTAAGTCACACTCAAAAGAAACTCGAGGGTTGCGGGTGACAGACGTCGTAAATGGGAACCATGGTCAAATGAGCCGGCATGTAAACTTCCACTCCCCCCCTCAACGTGGGGACTTTTTGCCTTGAATGATTTAACATGTATAAGACCCGTTACATAGTGAGTATTTAGTGGATTCACTCCTGGAAACCGTGATTCAAAAAAAATCCACCCACTAATTTTTGGCCAAGACCACTCGGTTATCGTGACCAAAACAATTGCCAGTGAGTGATGGCAAAATTAATGGTGCACTGCAAAGCAACACGAGAGCTATTGGCAATGGACCTCGTAATTTTGAGCTTCGGTCAAGTGACGAGGACGACACCTGAGCTATTACCTCACTCCCCTAACTACCACAACACACACATGATTATTTGAGCTTCGACGTATTTAATATGCATAGTTTTATTTTCCATGGTGAGTAAAATAATTGCCAGATTTCTCTGTTTAAAAGAGAATTCCATGATGAGAAGAATCTTGTTTTTACATTTCGACACTTACTAGACATATTTTTCAATGAATTAATAATTGGGATTCACGGATAAATAACTATTTTAACAGGATTTTTATAATTCATGGGAAAAGGCCGTGGTATGGCCACGAAATCGTTACCGGATTTTGAGTTAGAGCCCAGTATCACTGAAGATCCACCGTGTAGAGGAGCTGATGCATGTTAAATCTGTCATGGCTTAAAGTCCACCCATTAGTGGGATGTGGAAGTTTAGGTAATGAAGTGTTAGCTCAGATGTCATCCTCGTTATTTGAAAGTGACTCAAAATAACGAGGTCCATCCCAAGTGGCCCTCGTGTTACTTTAAAATTCATGGGAAATAAAGGTTTATTGGAATCAAAGAATTTTTTTATTATATGGTGTTAAAGTATTTGTGTATTTACAGAAAAATATTTACAAATATGTATGCATGGTAGAACAGTGTTTCTCAAAGTTGCAATATTCGCGACTCTGTGTTCAATCATAATTTTCACCGCCCCCCCCTCGTACAACAATGTATTGAATTCAATAATACTATACTTTCACGCTAAAACTTTGATACGACTTTAACCTTGTGACGGGGCTTTATCGGTACTTCTATTAATAATCCTCTTGGTATATCTTTGGGGCCAGGATGGCAATTCTTTCCAACCGACCCAAGAAGAGAACGCGACTATGCAGATTAGGAATTGTATATATTGGAATGTTAGTATTCGCTTGCAGCTCTAAGTGAAGCTATAGGAGAAGACTCAAAGAGAGTTCTATGGGCCGGTCTAATAGTGCCAGTGAAGTTGATTTATAAGTGGGTTCAAGACCAGAAGATTACCCCTTAGTCGGATCAAGTTAGATCGGAGAATATATTGACAATATAAAGACTGTAGCTGTTCGCCGTGGAATAACGGCAAGAGCTTATATTAAACTTTAATACTAGAGCGGATTCTAGTAAGTTAGGAAATCATCAATATACATGGATTCGGTAGTTTATTGCGCTATTTGTTAGAATTACAGTTTTGGTTGAATATAAATTGAAATCATAACAAACTAATTTTAATTATGGATGGTATTAGTGGTCAATCTTTCATTCTCTCAAACATAGGTCGCGTGGATGATGAAGAGATGATACCCCCAGCCCACGGGGTATCACAACCTCTTAAGCACCCCCGGCGTATATAAATGTTTCGCTAAGCCAAAGTAATTATTTCCCTGGACGTATATATACGTCTTTCCGAAGTACGACTTTTTTTGTGCACTTCTATCCATAAAACTCTGTCGAAGGGTTTGGAATGCCATAAAAGGACCTTGAAAGATTTTGCGAAGAATTTACTTATTTCAGATTATTTGCTTCTTTATTCCTCCCCCCTCCCCGATTCCCAATACGTCACATACGCGCGCCTACGTGGGAAAATGGTTGGCATTTGGGAGTGAATCGCGTAACTTTTTATTGGCAATAAGGTGATTAATTATAAACCGTACAAATGATCAAGATAAGTGTTTAGTTTTGTTTTTAATTATATATATGACAAGCCCATGGGGCCACTGGCAATTTAAAAACTTGTTCTTTACTTAGTACTGTTAAATTTTTTATAAAAGACATGATACATTTATAAGTGTAATGTGTGTGCATCAGTGTAAATGTGTGTTCAATTTTTTTTTATTACGTCAATGTTTTTGTTTGTTTACTCTTTCAGTAAATTAATAATTTTTTAAAATAATCTTTTATTTTTGACTTTTCAATATGCGCTCGCCCCTCCACCTTAGAGTTATCACGTCCCCCAAAGGGGGCACACCCCCACAGTTTGAGAAACGCTGTGGTAGAAAATTCCGAGAAATATTTTTCACAAATCAGAACCTAAATGAGCCTTATCAAACTATGAGAATTGTAATTATTCATTCCGTTCTTTAAAAATCTGTCTATTTAGCAACAAAATTGTTAAAGTCAAAGAGGTCAAAGTAAGACGTTTCCGAGACCTTAATTCATCTTTGGGTCACACGCATTTATGGCATCTTTTGTGTAATTTTATGCATTAAATACTTATAAGTATTTAATGCATAAAATTACCTTATATATTAATTACCTTTTTATATCTTATGAATTAAAAAGGTAATTAATAACAACGACTTATGTAGAAGCACACAAGAACATTAAATATAAAATATAAAAAAAACCCTATTTATATATTATTATTATTGTTGCATCAGAAAATGGCAAATCCTTTCATCCAACTTTATTATGAAGTGACTTTGTGCTTAATTTTATCAAATTAATACTGTTGTAGCTAAATTTATTTTATCCGATTATACATGTACAATTAGCTTTAATTAATTATTTTCTAGTTGAAAGAAAAAGTTGCGTTTTATCAGTGTTATGGGGATTTTTTCTCTTAAATTAATGTATCTATTTCTTCCCAATTCTTACTATTATAGTTCACACTATATATATTTATTTATCTTGGTGGAATTTTCAATCGTTAATAAAATACATTTTAAAGCGCTCAATTCAGCTGAAATTTTAAAAAAAAGTTCATTTTGGATGACAATACAATAATTTAATTATAATTAATAAAAATTAATTGATTAAAACTAATTATTTAAAGGATTATAAATACAGCCACATTGTCATTATTTCTGGTCAGTTAGCGACCTTTTTGGTAACTTGTGTCAAAACTTGTAAAGGTTTTTTCTCACATTTTAAAGCATTCAGTTGAACTGAAATTTTATAGACACTATTATTTTGGATGGCAAAACGATACTTTAGTGATAATTAACAAAAGTTAATTACCACTTAATGTTGTGACTCTGTAATATGAAAATACATATTTTTATTAATTTTAACTATTTAATAAAAAGAAGCTAAAATAAAATTTCTTTGTTGAAGTAGGAATTGACTTAAATTTTTTTTACATTACTTGATATGTAAATTAGTTACAAGTAGGATTTAAAATATATTCTTTATCTATGTTGCATAACACCAAAAAATATTTTTGTATATAGTAAAGTTTATGAACAAAAACTTATTGAACATTTCAAAATTAAAATTTAATTACTTAAATATACATTTAAAATAGCTCATATTTTTTTCGTAATACTTAATAAGCTTTTAATACAACTTTGTTAAGAAGGTTATGCTTTTATTTAATATTTTTTAGATTTATTTCAAAAGCTCTGTTCTTTCTCTCTGTTTTAACTCATTACAAAGAACAAATAATCCAACAAACTAAAATATTTTTCTTAAGAATTTAACGATATAATTTCTTAGCCTAAAAAGCTATTGATATTGTACAAATGAATTGCTTTTTTCCAATTATTCTCCTATTTTTGTTACAGTAAATACTGTAAAAACTACAAAAAAGTGTAACTGATCCTTTTCTATAACGTTTTTCGATTTCGACTATGTTTTAAGCCCTTAGACATGTTGCAAATTGCGATATAAAATACACGTATAAATACACGAATACACATGTTGCCACATCATTCAAATTTCTTTCTTCCGTCATCGATTGACTTTTGACCAGAAGCGTGAAGACAAGGGTAAAATTATCGTTTGCGCTTAAACACATATTTTGCACCTGCTGCATCGAACAGGTAATAATTTACTATTATTGAACATTTTGCGAATTATTTTTATCATATATCAGTTTGTCAAGCCTTTTTATTTATTTCCTCAAATAACTCAATTATTTTATAGATTTATCATGAATTTAATAATACGAATAGCTGAATAAATTGAATGCTGAAAGAGGTATAAAATTTTTTGGTTCTTTAGTTTATATGGCAGTTCTAAAATCTTTTAATTTCATGAATTATAAGTTTTGAATACTACCTTTTTTTGGAGTAAAAAAAAAAAAAAAACCATTATTCTTATTTAAATGATTTTACCTTCAAAGTAATAGGCTCTTTTAAGGTGCTTGATAGAGTAAAAAATATGTAATAAGAAATTAAGAATTTATCGTTTATCAAGTGAAGCATTTTAATTTATATAACAGTAAAAGTTCTTGAAATGTTCGAAACTATTTAGAATAAAAATCCAGACTTTTTGATGGATTTTGTAGCCGCCAGTTTTGTACTCGTAAGTCTTAAAACAATTTCTTAGCTTATTTTTAACTCTTCGAAATGTACTTTAGAACTACTAAATAATTTTGATACAGCTAATATTGTAACCATTGAATTACATCACCAATAGACCTTTAAAATGTATACTTTATGACATGTTGCAATAACAAAATACAATGAAAACAATTATTTGAACGAATAAACAGATACAAAGAATCAGAAGGGATAATAGACTATATTGCTATAAATCGCTCTCACCAAATAAATAACCATAAGTTTCGAACATCTTATAGAGTTGAATTTTCTGATTTAAAATTTAGGCATTAAATTTTATTAGAAAACTCATCATTAAAGAATTAGAATTATTTTGAATTTTTTGACTCCAATTTTATAATTTATAATTTAATTAGCTTTTGAACTTTCTAATTTTTCTATTCTTGTAACTGTTTGCAATTTTAAATACAAAATCAAAATGTTTTATTCACTTAAATTTCTTTTGTAAAAATAAAATTATTTTAAAGCTGCTTTTACACATATCCCTCAAAATTTAACTAAAACAAATTTTAGCTACATAAAAAAAACAACTAATTATTAATTATAAATGCATTAATTAGCGTAATCTTCAGTACCATCAAGCTTTTAATAATTCCATATCTGAAGTAAATTTTCACTTGGATAAAACAATTATTTTTTTCGAAGAACAAATACTAAAGATTCATTACACTATGTCACAAGGAAATCTTTTCAAAACTTGCAAAACATGCACATTTAGGACCCAAAAGAAATAAATAAGAAAAGTTCAACACTGTAAAATTTTACAGTGTTTAGTTTTAGCTACCAAGGTTTTACAATTATTTCTTAAAATTCAAATTTTTTATGAAGAAATTTTGAAAAATATATATTAAAATTGTAAAAACAATATACAGTTGGACCTCTATATAACGAAGTTGCTAAATCCAGGAAAAAGTTCGTTATATAGAGGTTCATCTTTTAATATACTTTATAAACCTTATAAAACAAATATTAAATTCATAAACACTATGTATTAAAAAATTAATTATTCACACCTTTTTACAATTAATATATGTTTATTTCATATATCTAATCAATAAAAAAAGAAAGAAAAACAAGAAAAATGAATGTCGAACAATTCACTTCAATATTAAGATAATAATTTTTAAGGACATTTTATATAATTTAAAGCATACAAGTAATATTAAGCATACATTATTTTATAATTAGAACAGGGGGACAACTCCACTGAAGGTGAAAGAGAATGTTTCTAGTGAACTGGACAAAAGGGATTAAAGGTTGTACTTTTTAGATGAAACGTCCAGAGCTCTAATGCTCTCGGCGAGTAAGGATCTAATAAAACCTGTTCAAGATTTATGATCACCATAAAATTTAATTAAAAAGAGAATAACTTGAAATTTTTTCAGTAATACTTTAAAAAATAAAGGGAGAACAAAAATTGAATCAGAAAAGAAAAAAATTCATTTTATAGAAAATGCACTTAGCGCTATAGAGAGGTTATTTTACGAAGAAAGTCGTGAAATGTTCAAGGTACTAGGAAAATGTTCGCTATATAGTAACATTCGCAATATAGAGGTTCGGCTGTATTTTGTATATTTAAACAATCGAATTATCTTTTCTTGTTCTTTTTTAAATATAACATCATTTTGTTTCCATTATAAGGTTATTATATTGAGGATCTCAGCAAATTGTTTTCATTATGCAAGTACGTTAAGATAAGAGGAAAAGTAGTTTGTTGCAAAAAGGTTCCAAGAAGAAAGCCAAATTATGAAGAAACAGTTTCCGAAATAAATATGGCAACCTCAAAACTGCCATAAAAATTTCAGTGAAATTTATTCTATTTTAATTCCATCTTGAATGACTGATTATGTATAGAACTATAAATAAATATACAGACAAAAAAACTGCTCAATTTTTGTATGAAATTTATTTTAATCAAATACGAATTACAAGGGAAATTTATCACTGCTGTGTGAAATGTATATATATTTTTCAAAACAAATTTCATTATAGATGAAAGCAAATATTTGAAGTGCGGACAAGCAAGAAAATTTATATATATATTGTTCAAATCCTATTTTAGTCCACACCTTAGATAAAGAAGAAAGACAAATTGTGCTAACAGTTCATTTTTGTGTAACTAAACTCATGCGACGTCAAAATCACATGAAAAATAAAATCTCGTGTCTCCTAGCAATCAGTTCAAGCATTTCGCTGCTGACAACTTTTGTTTTCTGAAGAAACTTAGTTTTTTTAAAAAAATACGCATTTGTCAGCAATAATAATAATAATAAATTACAAAAATGAAATTAATAATGAAGAATAATAAAATAATAATTAAAATTAATTTACAAGTAAATTTATTGTGGATAACTTTTTTTAATATTAAAAATCTTTTTTTAAGAATCTTAATAGTTGTGAATTTCCTTAGTCTCAATTATCTTTTAAATTTAATCTAAAATTTACAAGCAGGGCAAGTACAAGTCTAATATTAGTTTTTAAATCAATCCAAAATACGTGACTGCGTTTATCATGTGACTCATTGACTTGGCCCATTGGATTTCTAATAGGAGAATAATTCGCCAAGTTGGTGATACTTAAATGTGTGGGCTAAAATAAGATCCAAAGCAGTTTATGTTTATAAAACGATGGCTCTTTCATAGATAATAATTAAAGATAGTAAAAATATTTTTACACATGGGTAGAATTAAAAAGCTAATTGTAATACGGTCTTAGAAATGCCAAAGAATAGAATCTACTTTTTAATTTCTCGCGTTCTTCATTGTGGCTTCATTTTCATTTTAACTTACACTCATATACATGCATGGGCAAAGGAAACATTGTTACTATGGAATGCAGTTTTCGCCAAAGTAATTGTTATTACAGACCAAATTAATACGGACTTTTCCTTTCAAATAAATACTTCCCTACTTAATACGTTAAAAAGACCCACATTACAGTTAAGAACCCTTTCTTTACTCGCTATTACGTGAAAATGTGCCATATACACGCCAAATGTTTACGAATAGAGGGCGTGGAAAGGGATCATGCATCTTTTGGAAGGGAGAGAAAGGCATATCCGATAGCATCGTGTAGGTGTCAAGAAAGAGAAAGTGTTCTGGAATATGCGGGCGAACCGGGCATTACCGTTTCTATCTTTAGACAATTCGCCTTTTAATGCTATGGCTGACCTTTTCGTGAGCTTACGCCCCCGATTGTTTTCGGTCGCCAAATGGCGCCGGCAGCGATTTTTGTTCGTAACTTCCAGTTATGGTTATTCTAAAAAGGATCAAAGATGTATCCATGCGCCGATATTTGCTTTTTAACGGTATTTGGGTATTATTTTGAAAGAAATCCACACATATTTTTTTTTTAATTATTTTTCAAAAAGGTTTTATGTTTTTACCGGAAAAGTTTTTTTTTTTCAGGAGAAATGTGAAAGCATAATAATTTGATTGGGAATATATTATTATTATATAACTGCTTAGAAATATTGTTCGATTATTTGAACATATCACCAAAAATTTACAATAAACCTATCTATTTCAAATTTAATCAAAATATTTTGAAGAGATCGCATTTTAAAGTATGTATATTTTTAAAAAAACACACTAGTTTCTGAGATCCATATAATGAACTTCATGTTTGCTAATGTAAGCAAAATAATTTTTTTTCTCTTTTGCTAAATGATTGGAAATACAATATAAATACTATGTTCAAGTGAGAATGAGGCTCATTAACGTCACACTATAAAGTAACACAACAAAAAAGCAAATGATGACGGATCTCCTAATTTTGCACCATTGTCAAATGACGAGAAAGACACCGGAGCTAGCACACGAACCCCCCTCCTAAATTCCGAACGGGTAACGGCTGGTGTTTATCTAAAACTGAAGCTGTGCTTTTGACCTCCAGCTCAGTCTTGAGAAACCAAGGGGGGGAGGCGCTCCGCAAAGAGGGTTTTTTTTTGCGGCCCGCCAAGAAAGTCAGTAAACACGCTTTGAACGATTTCTTTCTCGTGCAAGGCCAAAGATTCCTCTCGTATATTCCACTATCAGGAAAACAGAATTCCTATTTTAGAAAAACAAAGGGCCATAAGTATTTCTGCTAAGGTTAGAGATCGTATGCAGTTTGGAGGACGAATTTACAAGAAGGTCTGCTGATAATTTTCATATATGAAGAAATTCGCTGTGAAACTTTTCCATATATTTAGGTCAATATACACTGAAGTGCCACTGAATTAGGGATACCTACCTAGTTACGAGTTGGGCCACATCTGGTCTTTATAATGGCTGCCACACGACGAGGCATAGACTCAACAAGTTTCTGGAAACATCCCACGTGAAAGACTTGCCAAATATTGGCTACAGCTGCCCCTAATTCAGTAAGGTTCGTTGGTGCAGTGTGATGACCTTTCACACCTTGTTCCAAAACATCTCAAAGATGCTCAATAGGAAATAGGATGTAAGTCTGGGCTTCTAGGTGGCCAGTGTATGACCGAAAAGTCAAAGGAATGCTCATCCAACTAGCCAGTAGCCAACCGGAACTTATGAGAGGTACATTCGTCTTGCTGGGAAATGCTATTATCTTGCACTTGCGGATAACAGAACAGCAAAAGCAGATGGAGGTGATCACCCAGCAACTCTACGTAGTACATTGCATTCAGGGAGGTTGGTACACGCACCAAAGATCCCAAACAGTGCCACGAAAAAACACCCCAGACCATGATTGAGCCACCATGCCCTTGTACAGTTCCAACCTGGCATGCAGGATCCACGGCTTCATGAGCCTGACGCCATATTCTCAGCTTCCATTTGGCGTTAAGTAGTTGGAATCAAGACTCATCACTCCATGCTACTCGTTTCCAGTCCTCTACACTCCAGTCTCTGTGCTCTCTTACCCTGGCAAGACATGCAGCCCGATGGTGAGCATTGAGTAATGACACTCTTGTAGATCGACGACTCCCGAAACCCACGCGGTGAAGCGAGCATTGCACAGTTCGTTTACTGACTGTACGACTGGTATCGTCATTCAACTGGGTGGTAATTTGAGCTAATGTTTGGCTTCGCTGGCTACGTACAATACGCTGAAGCCATCTCTCACCACGCAGTGTCAAAGGTAATTAATGTGTTCGCTCTAACCACGATGAATTTCAAAGGGTCCGCTCTAACCACGAAATGTTATGTGTCCGTACTAACCGCGTCCGCTGTAGCCACGCAACCCTCCACACTTTTGACCCTTGAGTCAAAACACAAAATAGCCACCCCTGATTTAGAGGGGAAAAACAACTTTTTTTTATTCTTAATTCACCTTATGTAGATATAGCTGCGAAAATATATACTATGTAACTATATAAGGAATTGAAAATTAATACCGGACCTTTCATAAAGTTGCACCTTTCTTTTTCCTTTATAATCCGAATTTATGCGTCATCATTAACCCATGACGTTAAAACATCAATCACTAAATGGTCAGCAATTGCTTAGGTTAAAATCAGAATTCTAAGTCAAGATCTTTTTGTAAATAACACATTACAAATCCTTTGGAAACACACCCTTATCGAAAAAAGCCTTTGGAATATATGTGAAACCTCACATCATTTCGAGAATCTGGAATTAGCTCATCTATGCTTCCTCGACATAGAGATACGTAAAACAGATAACGTCTATTTCTAGCAGAGGCGCGGTTCCACTCTTCCATGCTTTAATCTCTTCAAAAAAAAGGTGAAGAAAGCCATAACCGAGGGTTTTGAATGGAAACTATTTAACGGGTTGCGGCTAATGGAAAAATCTCCGTAGATGATAGATTGGACAACTCTGCTCGAAAACAGTTTTTAAATAGTGTCACGGGAAACAAAAGAGGTGCATTCCTGGTCGGCGGAAATTCCAGTTCGAAGCTGGGCAGAAAGAACGGTAAATAGATGTGAATGAAGTTGTGATTGTTACTTCTTTTTTTGTTCTTTTTGGATTCTATTTTTCCAAAAAGAAACCATGTGGAGTTTACGATGTAAAAGAACACACGTGTGACGGGCGTGTCTTAGTACGAGAGTAGCAATTTCTCTCGAATTGTCCTTAATATCTCGTAAAAGGGAGGGGAATGAGTTTCTATTTCTTTAAAGAACACATTAGGAAGGTGAAGAATTAATGTATTTTTGAGACATGTATGGCTCGTAAAAGGTTTGAAAATTTTTATAACATAGATGTCCTTTATTTTAAGTGTCACTATGATTCGAAATTATGACTTGTCAGTAAGTTTCCGATTTTCATAAATGCAAATGCGGGGATTTTTCTTGATGAGTGAGTGAATATTAATGTCGCACTGTTCAGCCACACGAGGGCATTTAGCGACGGACCATGTAATTTTGAACCATGGTTAAGTGACGTGGACGACACCTGAGCTGACATCCCCCCTCTCCTAACTACCACACCACAACAACGGGAGGACGTTCCAGCTATCGACAGATTTAACGTGCATCGCTGCCCTACACGGCGGGTCTTTAGTGGTACTGGGCTCGAACTCATGACATGCCTGCCATGGTCCGATACCTTAACCACTGGGCTACCGCAGCCCCTGATTTTTCTTGATAAAAAAGATTGAGTAAATTGGATAGATAAAGTGAAACAAATTTGCACTTAGTATAATTTCGTATATATTAAACTAGCCCTTACCCGCCCTCTGCGTATTTTGTGTATACTGCTTTATATATATAACTCCTAATATTCAGTGTTCAATTATATCGAAAAACATTCTTATAACTCTCACCTCTTGATTTAAAAAAGGACCAGAATTCTGAATAGTAATTTCTAAAATTGAAGAATTATATTTTACGCTCCCGTAATCCTTCTCCAAAAGTAAATATCGGCAAAAACGATTTTTAATAAATCTCTACTTAACAAAATAAATATGCTTCCCAAATTTCAAATCTAATAGTTTAATGTTGATTTCCATAAGACCCGTTCTTAGTGAATTTAAGCAACAAAAGAAACATGCATATCAGAGTTCATTACTCTAGGTCCAGTAGTTCGAAAAAGCGATTATTAATCTATGCGCTCAAGAAACTCCCCACAACCCCCATCCCCCACAAAGATGTAGATTTCTGTAAAATCCGTTCTTAATGTATTTTTATTCAACAAAAGAAACATGCTTACCAAATTTCAAGTATTCGGTTTGATACTTAAAAAACGGGAGTATTTTCCATAGTCTCCCCCTTGCACATGGAAAATATTAACAGTTTTCTTAAACTGCGCTTTTTTTCATAAATTAGCGGATCTATATACATTCCGCCCCTTTTACATAAAACATAAAAATGCTTAAGAATTTCTCGGCTTACACGCTGAAAACATATGGCATTAATTTATTTTCGTATCAACCGATTATATTTACAGTGTTATTAGGCTTATCAACACATGTCACACAAACCTATTCTTCAAAACATTTTTATTTCTAATAATAACAAAACCTCAAAAATAAATTATTAACATTATACATCAATAAACGAAAGTGAATAATAAATTTACTCAAATATCCATGTGTGGATGATACAATGTCTGAAATAAAACACATCGACTTATAATTAAGAAAACAAGGAAATAGAATCACGTTGTTTAACATAAATTTTTTGAAACTTTTAGTTCCGTATTAGTTCTATTTGGAAAAATATTTTTTCTTACTACTGAGTAAATGCCGTAAAATACTTCACAAAAATATAAAATAAATTGTTTCTAGATCTCAAGAATAAGAAAACTCAGAAATAATACGTAGGCGGCTTTGATAATGCCTGTTATTTGTTTTCTTTGTAGAGAAGTACTTACCGTTGTCATTGCTTAAACACAAATTTACATAATTTTCTATGGAAAACATTGATTAGAATCTTGTACGTATGAAACGGTTTTTTCTTTCTGTATGTCACTTACATCCAAAAATTCGGTTATACTAATAAACTTATCACAATTATAACTTTTATAACTATCAAAAAAATATGACTCGCAATTTCTTATTGTTCGATCGTATCAAAGACGAAGGAAGAAGAAAACGGTAATTTTTTGACTTGGGTGGCCTTTATTTCTTAGTCACGTGAAGGCGTACATTGTAATCACACACAAACGGTAACAATGCATTTAAAAAGTGTAATAGCTTCGCATCTGCCAGTAATAGCCGATTATTTTGTTCCTTATGAAAAATAAAAATAAAATAGAATAATCGCCCATTACGCGTCAAGATGCCTCGTCTGTAAAAACGCAGTTATTCATTTTTCGTCTGGAGAGAAAAACAAACGCACGCCAGGAACTTTTTTCCCGCCATCTGCCACTTTCTTTTTCTCTGCCGTGTTCGAATGTTTTTGTTTCCCTTCTAACACATAACGGACAGCGCAGGGGGGACTGATCTTCCTCGTGTGAGCACACATGGCGGCTTTTGTTGATGACCCTTTCACCTGCGCAGAAAACCCATTATTGCGCAAAGTGTGAAGAAAGTGACACCTCTTGTGTGACACAATTCTGAGGAATTCTTTTTCTCGCTTCCCCCTTTTTTTTCTGGATCCAGTAAAAGAAGGAAATAAAATGCGGGGGTGTTGTTTCTCGATTGCAGTCGCCCCGATAGAACAGACATATGTAATTTCTTTATGTATCATCTGCCCCCCTTAATGTTTTATTTACCTCTTTCGGTCTCAAACTTCACGATGTGTCGTGACTTTCGAAAATATAAACGCTTGTCTCAATAAAATCCGTTAATGAAAGGTATCATCACCGATGAATTTTTTGGTTTAGGTCAAAATATTGAATATGAAGAGGTGAGAAGTGACAATAAAAAGTCATGAAAAGTTCATCTCTCGCCCAATAATAAAAAAAAAAGGGGGGGAGGTTTTTCACGATGAGTCATAAAAGCGGGAAATTTGCTTAAAAATGTTTGCTTTGACCAGATGAGCGCATGCTTCCCACGCACGCTCTCTATTTATCTTTAAACTTTAAAATTATTTAAATATTTCTGCGCACGTTCCTGGTTTTGCAGTGACACACTACACTGGTGTCACTGGTTCGGATGTAATGTAATAATTGAATGTGATTGTGCTTTGTAATCACTTGCTTAAAGTAATTATTTTTAATGATTCTCAAATGGATATAAATGACTCTAGCGAGTGACTCAGAGAGAGAGAGAGTAATGAATAATTCAAACCTAAGGCCTAGAATTCAGTCGGAAAAATGGAAAAGTAAAAGGCTAAGTCATATCCTAGTAAAAAAAAGAAAGAGAAATGGCTTTTATTTTGGTTGCATCATTTACAGAATTTTGAACAGAGTAATATAATAACCATTTAAAAAGAGGGGGAGAGGAATAAAAGGGGTAGGTTGTGTCCAAATTTCGTGCATAATATTAACCCAGTGGTTTCTAATCTCTTTGCTGGGGCATTTTAGGGTGTCATGACATAGTCTACGATGACTCTTGGCAATAAAATCTTGATTTAAGTTGTAATAAATATGCGTAAGCTTGATATCAGGGTAAAAATTAATTTCAAAATTAAATAACTAAATTTTTAAACTTTTACACGCAATGTGTGTAATTTTTTAAACTGAATAACATACCTGACTATAGTCTCTGCATATATACATAACTAAAAAACTTCAAATTTAAAAGCCTGCATGTAATTGTGACTTTAACTTCGAAAGCCGATTCTGGTTAATCTCGCATATAATAACAGAATAAAAATAGTCCCACATAAGTATTCATGGGTATTGTACTAAATGCGTAAATTTTAGATATTCGTTTTTAATTCTTAGTATTTGTTCCATCAATCTAATAATATAGTTTCTCTTGTTGATATATTTCCTTTACGGAAAAAAAATCAAAATAACTAGGTGTGTGTGTGGGGGGGAGGCTAGCCCTTGCCCATCTAACGCCGGTCCAAACCCCATTGTACAAATTATATAACTCTTCATACTCATTGCTCAAATTGTAAAACTGTAATTTACATGTATTATGTAGTTTAAAATTTAACACCATTTTTGGCGACCATTTTTAGAGCCTATACAGACGTTTATGGAAATTACTAGAGAAATTTATAATATTACGATCTGTAACATAAGTGGACTTTCGAGAAAGTGCTGGTAGGTAGGGGGAATCTTCTAGACAAACCGTTTTTGGCACTCCTCGGCGCTGCGGTAGCCCAGTGGTTAAGGTATTGGATCATGGCAGGCATGTCATGAGTTCGAGCCCAGTACCACTAAAGACCCGCCGTGTAGGGGAGCGATGCACGCTAAATCCGTCGAGAGCTCAAAAGTCCTACCCGTTGGTGTGGTGTGGTAGTTAGGAGAGGGGGGTGCCAGCTCAGGTGTCGTCCACGTCACTTGACCATGGTTCAAAATTACGTGGTCCGTCGCCAAAAGCCCTCGTGTAGCTGAACAGTGCGACGTTAATATAAGTGTTAATTTTTGCATATAACTTTATATATGACAAGCTCATGGGGGGGTCACTAGTAATTAGTAAACTTGTTCTTAACTTAGTATTTTTAAATTAATTATAAAATACATTTATAAATGTATTATATCAGTGAAAATGTGTTTTGTTTTATTTTTTATTGTCAGGTTATATTTTGTTTGTTTATTTTCAGTAAATTAATAATTTTGTTAAATAATCATTTGTTTTTGACTTTTCAACACATGCTCGTGCCCCCGCGTAGAGTTATCCCACCCCCTGGGGGCGGATCCCAATGTTTGAGAAACACTGACTGAAACTAATAAGGGATTCATTTTGTAATGGATGAGCAAATTTGAAAAAGAGAAAAAAAGAATGATGTATATATCAAGGAATACATTTAACAAAATAAAGCATAAAATATTACATGAACAGTAAGTCTTGCGTAGAAAGAGATTAAACTTTTCTTCCGCTTGACCCCTTTTTTAGGGTCAGAAGAGGTTCAAAGAAAATATGAAAATTAACATGCAACTGTATTAAAGTTTAAATAAATTCATTTGATAAATATATTCAGTCAAAGCCAAACATAAGCGAAAAAAAATTATATGTATTATTCTGTCACATACACCTTAACGTTATTAGGAAGTTCAGACATCCCCCTACTGTCAGAGATAAAACACTGAAGAATTCATTTCTCCCTTACCTTCCACCCCCGTCCCTCCCACCTTTCAACTTCAACTTTGACAGCGGAACACACCTTTAATCGTCTGGGAAGTCTCAAGTGTTCCTTGTTAGGTAAATCCCGTCTCGAAATCGTCTGCACTTAAAATAGACCATCGCTGAGAAAGAGAAGGTTTTCATTCTTGACTTTCTCCGCTCGACCCCTTTTTTAATTCCTTTTGTCTTTTTTTTTCATAAAAAAAAGTTTTCCTGTTCTTAGTGGTGGAGAGGTTGACCCGCGGAAGATTTGTGGGCTTTAACCCTGTTTTTTTTGTTTTCGTTAACCAGTGCCTTTATTCAGGTGCAAAAGGGATTCATTGCTTTTGTTATGACTGCTTTTGATAGCTTCCGTCGTCTATGTACACGTATTATTTTAATATTATTTTTTAAAAATACTTAAAAAAGATCTCGAAGGTGTGTTTTTAATAATTGTTGGTAGCACTTGGCTGCAGGAATGACAACCGCAAATAAAAAGATTATTTTATGTGATGATGGTAACAGAGGTTGATAATTTTAGAATACTTTGAAACACGTATATAAAAAATATTACCTCCAAGTTTGATTTATTGTAAATAACCCAACTCTTTTTTTACACGTTTTCTACCAGTAAAACTCAACCTGGGGCCCGCGGGCCGCATGTTACCCACCGGCCTTTCTAGATTGGCCCATTGCACTAATAAATTCAATTATTGGTGAACAATGAACAAAACAATTTAACAGGAAATTCTATCAATCAAGCAATGAAATGTATAAATTTTGCTATAAATTTGGGGTTTTTTAGTAGTAGAATGTAAGCAAGAAGCTTGGTCATAGATGAAAGAAAATAGAAATCATCTCTCCCATAAGACAGAAAAATTCATAAAAATAAATATTTGTGTGTGTGTGCTTGACATAAAAGTTAATATAGAATTAAAATAAAAGCTAAAAAAGAGTTTTATAATTTTGGTCCATTGTTTGTTGTTGTTGTCAATGTTGCTTTGGTGTCTTATAAAGTGCTTTTTTCATTATCCTCAAAAATATATGAGATACATATGACAGATATGTGAAATATCTGTCATATGTACGCGGCCCAGCGAGAAAGAAGGTTGAGTACCCCTGGTCTATACGTTTCTCAAAATATTGTTAAAAATAATCGTGTAAGAAATACATGCGAAATTGCGAAATTAGTGTCCTCAACTTTAAAAATCGAGTGAGATGAAAACATTAAATATTTTCCCCAAACGCTGTGCAAAAAATAATAATGAAATTCATGTTATATGTCTATTAAGCAAAAACAATTCATTTTTATTACAAAAAAATATTTTAAATAAGTGAAAATTAAGTCTATAAGTACATACAACATAACATTTCATTGAAATTAGGAGAATAAAACCACTTATTAACACAACTATATAAACTAACTCTCTACTTGATAACGGGTGTGCAGGTTTATTAGTGATTGGATCAAATTTGTTATTAGTAAATGTGGCAAATATGTCTGGCACAATTGCCGACTTTCATCCAAATGAAGAACTACGTTCATTATTAACGGCCACTGTAGGTTTTTTGTTGTTATTAAGTATGTTATCAGCTGTTTTTTTTTTCAGGGGAGCGGAGGGTTCAAATTGCTTTGTAATTATTGATATCTTGCTATAAAAAACTTAAGATTACTTTGAAATTTTAACAAAGACCATCTACTTATTACACCGCCAAAATTTAAATTTTAAAAAATTGGGGTGGGGGGGGATTCATGCTAGAACAGAAAATTCGTGTAAAGAAGTATATTGATAAACCGTGTTATTTCCAAAAATGCATACAAAATAGAATTTTTTGTATTGAGAGTAATTAAAAGAGATTGATGGAGAGAGAAAAAGTGAGAGAGAAAGTGGGAGAGAGATTGGAATATGTTCTGTTCATCTTAAGAGAGATTTAATCTATTACAGCTCCCATAAAAAATAAGTGTCTCAGTATTGTTAAAATATTTATTTCTTAAGTCAATAAAGTATTAATTTAATAAATTTTTAAGGGGACATGGTACAATTTATACAAATTTTTTTGATTTAACGGTTTCGAATTTTTTTTTTTGGTTTCTCCTTATGTGTATACATTAGATAAACCAGTTTGTATGCTCAAAAGACTATAAAATTTTAGCTATTTATTTTTTTAAAGAAACATTTTAAAATGCACAAATTGATTTTAAAATGCTACTCCTCCTACAATAGTTGACAACTACACATGAAATTTGATTTACAAGTACTTCAAACTATGTAGGGGGTTGTAGGCTTTAAACTATGAAAGTATCAAGAATTGCTATGGATTTTCTGATAACATGATTCGTACAGTAGAATCTATTTTTGGGCGATCTTTTATTTCTGCAATTTTATTTTTGTATCATTTATTTTGTGCAATCTTTTTTTATGCGGTATTAGAGTTTCAATGGCCTTAGAAACACTATACTATTTTTTATCAATGCGCATACATACACTTCAAGACGTTCTATTCATATATTGTAAACATTCCCTCGACAATGTAATGTACGTTCAATTTCTTTCTCTCAAAGCAATCTCAGCAGCCTGCACTTGATTCAAGGATGAAACTTTCAATGACAATAACATTACCAATAATTTGATAGGTTATGAAGACTGACAAGAAGAACCGGATTCTTTGAGAGTAGATAAAATATATGCAGAGATCCAGCTTTCCAACAGATCGGAAAAGCATTTTCATAAAATAGATACCGAATCCGAAAAGAGTTTGAAATTCAAAAAAGGGCTTCGATCTTGCAATTTGGTTATCGTGACGTTCACAAGCAATTGATCCATCAACCGTCGTCACAAAAACTTATCACTTACCTTAAGGTCCCAAAAAAATCAATCAATGGACTAAACTCATGTGACCTCATAGTTACATGATAACTCAGCCACGTAATTTCAACCACTCAGTTCATAAATTAATTCGACGTCATAATTATATCGTAAAAGTTATCACGCGTTTCCAGCCAATTAGTTCATGTTCTTTTTCACTGTTGCAAACTTTCGCTTTTTGCAGAAACTTTCTTTTAAAAAGTAAATATTTGTCAACGATATAATATAATGCACATAGTTGAACAAAATGCACTTAATGTAAAAGTATTTGTATAATGTAAAGTTTTTTTAGAAATTTTGAAAACTGTTTGAAGAATTTTAACACGTGAACTCTTTACCCAATCATCAAAGTTTAAAAATGTTATCTAAACTTTACAAGTTGAGTAGCTGGAATTTCAATTTTTAATCAATGGGAAACATGTGATTGCCGTTATCATGTGACCATCATGAATATAGTCCATTGAAATAGTGAATCCGTAAGTGACGAAAGTGATTTTGAACTTATTAATCACAGCAAGTTGAGCGCTTTGGATTACAGCGACAGTTGTGAATTATGTATGAGCATTTTGAAAATATTTTTCTTGTATGCAATGAGAAATTAAATGTTTTTAAAATGTTTCCATGTA
The DNA here is from genome assembly GCA_019973935.1 of Trichonephila clavipes. Classification (NCBI taxonomy): domain Eukaryota; kingdom Metazoa; phylum Arthropoda; class Arachnida; order Araneae; family Nephilidae; genus Trichonephila; species Trichonephila clavipes. Next base: position 318,433 of record BMAU01018370.1, on the reverse strand, counting down.
GAATTTAATTATTTATTTTCTTTGGAAGTACTTTTTCATAAACTTCGCAAATAATTGACATTTTTCAAGTACGACTTTTTTTTATGCGCGGGCGGTTCCTCTAAGCCGCAAAAAAAATTTCTGTAATATGTAGACGAAGTTGTTAGTTGCATGTAAGTGAGGTCGAACCTCTATATAACGAACCTCTATATTGCGAATTTTTCTATAAGCGAACTTTTTCCGGGAACCTTGAACATTTCACGATTTTCTTCGTACCTCTCCATAGAGAAGTGCATTTTCTATACAACGAACTTTTTCTTTTGTGATTCAATTTTTGTTGTCCCTTTTTTTAAAGTATTTCTGAAAAAATTTCAAGTTATTCTCTCTTTAACACATTTTATGGAGGTTATAAATCTTGAACTGGTTTTATTAGATCCTAACTCTCCGAGAGCAATAGAGTTCTGGACGTTTCATCCAAGAAGTGCAACCTCATTGCCCAGCTCACAAGAAACATCTTCGATATCCTCTTTCTTCCTCAGTGGAGTTGTCCCGTGTCACCGTGTTCTAATTATTAAAAAAATGCATGATTAATATTACTTGTGTGCTTTAAATTATAAAAAGTCCTTAATTTTAGCATAAAGTTATTTTCTTAATATTGAAAATACATCGAATTCTTCGGCATTATTTTTCTTGTTTTCCCTTGTAGTTTTTTATTAATTTTAAAAAGGTGTTAATAATTATTTTTTAACCCTCTAACTGGATAGCTTCCTCCTGAAAAGTTATTCCGAAAGCGTTTAACTCTTATTTTGCGATTCCCTTCAAAAATGCAACAGACTTCTTTCCTTTCCCCCTTTTAGAACTTGGGAGGTCGAACGGGAACAATTTTATGACCCAGTTCGGTCCCTTTGTAAAGTAAGAATTAAGAGATCAATCGTTTACAGCTAGCTGTTAAGTTGCCTTGGGCAATCTTCTTTGAAAGCGTAGTGGAATTCGGTGTTTCTTTCTCCTATATGTTCAGTCATAGTAAAATTAAAAACGAAATGAAAGGTAAAAAAAAAGAGGAAAAAATGAAATAAATAGTATGTTAGAAGTTGAAAAATAATTATATTTTCTTCAAAGAAAATTTATTTTTCTGTCATTTTTTAAAAATTAAAAAAAAATATATATATATTTTTGGTATTGCGATTGTAACCAGAAAAAAGCATCCTGTATTCATTTTTGAATATGAGAGTAAGAAAACGCGCTCACTTTCCTGTTTTTTAAAAAAGTTATGAGGTAAAAAGAGCAAAGGCCCTATCTCATTTTTAAACAATAACACAATAAATATTACATACGATGATTATATTTATGAAATAAAACCGATCTTTCTCTATTCAGTTATATTTTTAATTTAAAATAGCATAAAAAAGGATTTCAATACTTTTAATTTATTTTAATTAAACTCATATAAAAGATATTTTTATGTTAACTGAATATTTTTCGGAAAAAATTTAAATTTTCCTTCCTAGTGTTCTCTTTTTCGAACTTCTTGTATTAAATAAAAATTCCTTTTCTACATCGGCATTTGTGATGGACATAACACACATTCAGTCAATAATTTTTAATTTTAATGGGAGATATACTTCTTCAAATGCGCATGACAGTACTTCTATCCATTTTCTACTCAAGTTAAATTTCTTATCTTTCTGTTTCTTTTATTACAAGGAAAAATGTCACACATCGATAACTACATTTTCACACAATTCAGTCATTACAAATTCTATTGTGAGAAAAGTTCTCCCTAATTAATTTTGTCTTTCAAAACAGTACACTTAAAACAATTTTGTTCAGTGAAGTTAACCGACAGTTCCACAATGTATTCATACCAAATTTAAAAAAAAAATTAACTCTTGAAAATGTATCCTGTATTAAATTTTTCAGTATACACAAATATTTCCTGCTGTAGGAAAGATATAGTATGAGATGTGGTGTGCGGTTGTGAAAGAATGTTTTCGTACGTGTAGACTATTTTTGAAAATTTAAATATCACTGAAGCTGATCATATAACTGCAAATGAGCCTTATTTTAGTGTGTGCTGGTATCAAAGTAAAACACTTTACAATATTAAACAGCCTATGTGGGCTTATACTCAACATCAAACTATTCGCAAAATGTGTGTGTGTGTGTGTGTGGCTTACAACTTCTATTCAAATTGTAAAGAAACTGAAATATAAATCTATCTTACTGCAGTCAAAAATATTCATAATATGTAAATATCCTATTCCTCCACTTATTTCAGTACATTTTAAAAACTGTAGCTGAATGCAATTTTTTATATTTATAAACGAGGCATAAAAGCTCACACAGTCGTAAAAATGTCTTTATCATTTTTAAATACACTACTATAAAACGTATATGGATTGTAAGATCAGTCGTAAAATCCTAAAAGCTTTTAGAGGAGCTAAAAACATGTAATTTTGGATTGATAAAATGTTTAATATAATACACAAATATACATGTTATTAAGCAAATACATTTGAAAAATCAAACTTCCTTCTGAAATAAACGTAATTGAAAGAAAAATGTTTAATTGCAAATGAGTGGAAATACATGTTTATCTAAGGGGTATCCCCAAAGTGAGGTAATCCTCAAACTTAAGACTCAAACTCAGAAGCACAACAGTCCATGAGGGCCAGGAACTACTGTGCCCATCATAATACACGTGACCATTGGACGCTGAGGTGCATGAACAGATGTCCTGATTTGGTGGTCTGTCTGAAGAGAGACCTTCAGTGTTTAAGACCCGAAGCAAGCTTGGTACTCATTTATCGACCCTATGTAGCGGGGATGAAAGGCAGAGTCGACCTTGCGCAGCCCGTTAATAGAACCCCAGACCTGTGGTGTGGAAGCACTATACACTACCACTCGATCCTATTCGGTGAAAAATAAAATTTAATGTTAGAATCTTATACAATTCCCTAATGAATGAGGGAGTCCAAACTTTTTTTCTTCATGTAAACTGTTTGGACGGAAATGGTTAAATATGAACATTTCACAAGTTGCATAAATTAAAATTAACCGTTATTGTTTACATAAATTTTTAAGGGTACAAAAGGTGTATTTCTGCTGCACGAATTAATTTTAAAAGGAATACGGTTACGAAAAAATAGTACAAATCTATCTAAAGTAGGGTTGGTTACCTTAGATATTGTCAAACACAACAATGTATTGGAAGCCAATTCCACAATTCGTTGTTATAAAAATGTATGGAAAATTACAAGATTTATTTTTGCATTTGTAATTTATATATATATAATTTTTCCTGGGAGCTTTAAAAGCTAGAGCGGCATCCATCAATACCGCGGTTCTCTCTCTGTTTTTCCAGATCGCCCCTGACTAAGCCGGCTCTGCCATAGTAAGTGAAAATGCCGGATTTTGTTTGTCAAGATCATTTTATAGCAGACTGCATTTTTCATGTATTTTAGATGGTCGTTTTATATTTTCTACATCGATATCTTAATGTCTGAATTTAAAATTACATAAAATTCTTGACATTCGCATCAATGACCATGATAATTTTTATTAGTATATGAATGTGTCATCAAACGATTACATGACTAATATTAACACATTATTTTAACCATTTAATTAATATTAAGTATAACATAACGCACACAAATTTTCTAAACTTTAAAATAAATATTTCGAAAACTACTTCAGATATACTCAAAATTTTTTATTCCTACGCTTTAGCTTCTCAGTTTTGCTTCTCTATGTAAGAATTTATTGTAATTGTATATTCATCAATTTTTTTAGTATATTTTTTGCTCTTAGCATGCGGTTTTCAACTGAATTGTATGAAATCTTCGAAATATATTAAATGAATGATTGAATATTAACGTCGCACTGTTCAGCTACACGAGGGCTTTTGGCGACGGACCACGTAATTTTGAACCATGGTCAAGTGACGTGGACGACACCTGAGCTGGCACCCCCTCTCTTAACTACCACACCACACCAACGGGAGGACGTTTCAGCTCTCGACAGATTTAACGTGCATCGCTGCCCTACACGGCGGGTGTTTAGTGGTACTGGGCTCGAACTCGTGACAAAGCAAGCCACGTTCCGATACCTATACCACTCGGCTACCGCGGCCGAAATGTATTAAAAGATACCAAAGAAGCTATATAATAAAATTTGAAATTTTTATTATACTTAAACAATTGCTAAAACTTATGGTAAATAATTTTTAACTGCGCGATGCATTTTTTTTTTCGAAATTTCAAATGGAATTTCTAACATAAAATTTCTAGCTTTATAAGGTCGAGATTTCAAAAAATATCCATATTTTAATTACTTATTCAGTTAGCCTTGTGAAAAAAGATAAATGTTGAGGTATTTTGCATAAATAGATATTTTTGAAGAATAATTCGAATGTTTTTGAATAGCTCGAGTTTAAAATTGATTTTTATGTTTATTTATATGCATAAATGTCTACTGTAAATGTTTCCGTATATTTTTGATTACCATTTATTCAAACATTCAAGTTATAAAAAAAATGTGTGAAAATCTTCATTCATGTTGTCTTTGATGTAAACTGAAGTTCAAGCACTTAAAATTCAAATATAATTTGGTGTATTTTAACAATATATAACTAGACACTGTACTTAAACTTACCTGAACACTTGGGCTTTGAAATCTAAAAAAAAAAAAAAAACCTAATAAATCTTAATTAGTTTTTTTCGTTATTATTTTATCAAAGTGTAAGAAAATGTTTCAAATGATTTGATGAAGTTTAAATTTATTCATTTTTAGTGGTTGGAAAATTGAAAAGGTTCAAAATTTTAAAGAGTTTGGTGTTTTATTAATTTTTTTCGGTATCTTATAATAAAATAATCATGTTTCAAAAACTGAAAGCTTTGTTTAAAATAAGAAAAATGAAGCGAAAGAATATACTTAAAAAAAGATATTTTGTCTAACTATATAAAATAGCAAATTGCATTGACACGCCCCAACTTGTTACAGTTTCAAATTAATATGAAACCAAAAGGGAATTGTAACATATTTTACTTATGTGTTGGGACTTTACAAAACTTTAAAAAAACGAGGTAACAAATTAACACTTCCTGGGGTCTAAAGAAATTTCCCCTCGATATTTTACGATTGCCCCAAGGTCAAAACACGGGGTTCCCTGCGAGCCATAAAACTCCTGCTGTGTTGCTTCCTCCGTCCCTCATTATCTTTCAAGATGTTAAACCTTAAAAGGGGGAAAGGATTTCAGAAAAGTGCGGCTAATCCGCTTTTGAAAACGCGTTACTTGAAGGCAGAAAAATCCGTGCAGTCCATTTTTGAAGCATTTTTACACTGACGGAATTTTCCGTGCTATCCGGTTAGAGGGTTAATATATAGTGTTTATGAATTTAAACTCTTGTTTTGTGCAGTTTATAAAGTATATTAAAAGATGAACCTCTCTATAACGAATTTTCCATACAACGAACTTTTTTTCCGGGATTTAGTGACTTCGTTGTATAGAGGTCCGCCTGTATTTATGAAACATTTTTACACATATTTTATGCGCGGTTTCTTTTGATAAGGTCCCTATCTACCGCACAAAAACAGGTTTTACTGTATTCGTTAAATACTTTATGAAGGCTTATTGAAAACTTCATAAAAAATGCATAAAACCCAAATTTAATTCTTTTATAAAAAATACTGCTTGATTCATAAATGCATACCAAATTTTGTTGCATATACTAATAGTATTTCTTAGAATAAAAGCTTCAAATTATCTGGCACAATGGGGAAAAAAGCCTTGGCATTTCAAATGAAGATAAGCTACCGTAAACTCCGGCTTATATCGCGTACTTTTAACATAAAAAATAAGATCGAAATTTACGGGTGCGTGTTATACGCCGAGTAAAAAAATGAGAGCTTCAAAACACTGGCGTAACTAGTTCTATAAAAATGTCTTGCACACCCTTTTTTTAGGGGGGGGGGCACTTAAAATATTAACAAACTTTCTTCACAAGTGTTGGGGCTACTGTATCTTCGGGGCCTCATATTATTTATACGGGGGTAGCTACGCCCCTGCTCCAAAAATAAAAAAAAGGTGAGCATAAAAAAATTAGATTTCTGCACAAATCAAAATATTGTAGGCTTAAAAGAAATGACATTCCTTATGAGCTTAAAAGAGTGTAGTTCTAGAAGTGTATACTTTTTTTTTCAAATGCTTGGGATAATACCTCGGATAAAGGACTTCAAAACATAAGAGCAATGGTATTTCAGATTTCTTGGTAAAGGGGAGCGTGTTTTACGGCGTATATTCCAAAAAATTAAAAACTGCAGCTTGAAAATACGGGTGCGTGTAATACGACGGAGTTTACGGTAGTTATTTTTCTCTCTTAAATAAATCAGATTAAAAATTTTATTCGTCACTGGGACGTGAATAAAAACGAACCTAAAAATTAGCATAACTGTGTGTATTTTACACCAAAATCCTTTCAATTTTTTTCTGAGAGACATTATAGAAAAATATATAACAAATAATTTAGTCTAAAAATATTATATTTGATTTTGTGATTCATTTTTGTCAATTGAATAATACTGTTTCCCCTTAAACAATTAAAGTATCCTACTGCCTCTGAAATATTTTTTAAAATTGAGAATGAGGACCTTTTTGTAGTTTCAGATTTGTTTATATATATTATTTGAGAAAAAAAAGCACAAAACTGTAAAGAATAAATAAATAAATAGAGAGAGAGAACATTTTTTGATATCTAAATGAGAAACATCTGATGGATATATTTATGAAAAAAATTGCCTAAACACACCTCGCTTAGAATGAAACGGTTATGGACGAATTTTCAACTTTTAAATATTTATTTGCTACATTAATATTCAAGTTCGAAATGATTTAAAAGATAAGAGGGAAGTTAAAGTGTAGAATAGGTGGCCCCTTGGATTTGGCAATGTTTACCTAGATGCTAGAATGAATTCGACTCTTTATTATTTCGGCTTCGCTTCATTTCTCTCGAAAAACTTATCGCCACATATAGTTTGGCGACTAATTCTGGTCGCAAAGAAAACTGGCTTCGCCAAAAGGGGCCACCTATTCTACACTTTAACCCAGGGGTACTCAACCTTTTTTTTCTGCTGGGCCGCATACATATGTTAGTTACTACACGTGGGCTACGTCATGAGGATGAATGTAGGGGGAAGGGAGGGGGAAGAAATGCTCGAAGACCAAGATAGCATTGGAAATTTAAAATGTGGAAAGTTGATCAAAATATTATAACTCCTGTTTTGCTTTTTTTAATTATTATTTTTTATATTTTTTATTTTTGTCACTAACACTAAATTAGAAGCATTTAAGAAACACTCCTTCACAATTTCTACATCAAAGAAATGGTTTCATAAGATTACCAGTAACATAATAAACTTTGTAGGATGTCTTTGTTACTCCTTGATATTACCAATGACAAAACACTATTGTTGTTGCAAAGATTATTCAAGAAAAAAAGCCTATTTATGAACTCTTGAAAGAGATCTTCGAGGAAAAGTGGCATTGAATGATTCCGGCTCTTTTTGGGGGTTTTTAAATACAGCACTTTCGTGAAAAATCAAACTATTACTGATTCCCCATGATTGTTTTTCACTACAAATTAGCCAACCTCACAATCGTTTTGAAACGATACATTTTCTTCTAATATTTTTCGCTTGCAAGATATGAAAAATAGTTAAAAATTAGGTCTATCCATAAAATTGTCGCTACTCCACCGTTGTCTGTTATCACTATAATCGTAACCGTTCCAATTAGAAAAAGAATATGAATTCTCGTACCCGTACGACAACAGCAAAAAGCAAAATTAATATATCTGATTCCTTGACAAGGAATTTACCACCAAATTTTTAATACAATGTTCTTAAGTAAATTTCTCAGGGCAGTGGACCATAACTTGAAAGGCTCGGTGGGCCGCAGGTGTAGTATCTCGCTGCTTTAACCTATCTCATCTGTAGAAGTACTTAGAGATAATAAAGACAAATCATTGCAAATGAAAAAAAAATAACGTTTCTCAATTAACCGAAACTTCCTTCAGAATATTCCTTTTAATATTTAAATGTCTTTGAAGTATTATTTTCGAATAGGGGAAAAAGAGTTTGAATCGATGAATTCCCCCTCCCTCTTTGGTATCACATATACATAGTGTGATTGATCAACAAGCTCTTTTGGGCGTGGTTACCTCTGATAAGCAGATATAAATGTCGTCACATGTGTAAATACAATACTCTGTTGTTATCTTTAGCACCAAGAATTTACATTTAAATGCTAAATAGCCAGCAACGCCCTTAAATGCATTAAATAGTTTTTGATAGTTAAAAGAAAATGGTTCAAAATGGGATAAAATGTATTTTTTATATCTCGCTCGAAGGTTTTACATACACTCAAGGAAATCAAACGAAAAATATATCAGCTTTTCCAGGAAAAAGAGACTGAACAATGTAGGAGTACCCTATTTTTAACAAAAAAATCACCTTATATTAGGTTATATTTATAATCTAATGCAGCGGTTTTTAAACTTTCGATCGCCGTGGCCGCCCTTTATACATCAGGGTGACATCACGGATCCCCAAGGTTTTGAACATCCCTCCCGAGTTAATATTCTGGATCAAAATGCAAGTTTTAGTAGAGGTTCTTCACTGGGTACTATTTAGTAATTTAGTGTAGTATGGAACATCTTTCAATTTTTCTACGAGGACTGAAAAGAGGGAAATCTGAAAGTTCCATGAGTGAGTCCGAAGACCCCCTAGAGAGGCGCTGCGAACACCCAGGGGTCTTCAAACCACAGTTTAAGAAATTCTGATCTATTGAAATCACATTAAAAAAAACTAAAACTATTGCGAATTTATTTAGAATTGTGATACACAACCTTTTAAAAAATTACTTAATTAAGATAGATCAAATAGATTTAGTTAAATTCAATAATCATTCGGCAAGATTCTTACCTTCGAGGAAGTTTATTTTAAAATTTTATTTTTACAAGCTTTAAGCGAGGGGTGGGCAGACTTTTCCAGGGTACTGGCTACTTCTAATTTTTTTAAGGTTTTGTGGTCCACCCAGTTTTAATGGGGCTCGCAAGGGAAGGGGAGGGGTCCCCGGGTCCGGATCCTCCCTCATAGCCCTTGATTTTTTTTCATGATTAATTATAATAACACGTAATAAGAACGCAGTATTTGTTAATAGAATTTTTTACTAATTAATGTTAATTATTTATTCAGTAATTTATTTTTTGCTGTTTTTTGTTCCCGACAATCGACAATATCAAAAACATGCTTGGCTACGTATTAGGTATGATACGATAATGGTATACCCTCGACCCCCCCTCCCCTTCTTGAAAAATTCTTGTGTGCGCCTCTGCCCAATGTCGTAGGTGTGATGAAGGGGGGGGAATATGTTATTATAACTCAATAATAAATACGGGGAATATGTACTTACCTTTTTGTAACAACACCTTTAAAAACGCGTTTAAACCAAATACTCTTGCATCTTTACTCGTGTTGATCTGCATGCAAAAAATCTTTGCTTGAAATTTATATGTTGATCTAAATTTTGAGAACATTTTTGCTATTTAATTTGTGACAGATCTATCCGTGATCCTTCCACTAATCCTCTTGGGAAATATTTCTGCTATCAATTTGCGTTATTCACAACCAACCCTACGGAGGAAGAAAATCGCGATATTCAAATTAACTTACTATAAATTGTCGAAATTTTCCAGCTCGAATAGAGAGTAGGAGAGGAGATATACTCTAATCAGGTGAGATTCCTACTGACAGGTATGATATTTGAATTATTGTGATTAAGAACTTATTAGAAGGAAGCTTTAAAGTGACGATTGTTCACTGAGATCTAATTGTTAACAGATTAAATTGGATGGTAGACTAGATCCTTTATAAAGTAAGGATCGAGTTTGATAGTCTCCTAATCGTCCATGTATTACCGTCGTTGTTCCACTTTCGTGGTTAGCATCGAGACGTTCTCTTACTATTAATAGGAGTTGTGTCTGTGTGATTCATTGTGTGAAAAATAAATAGATTGATTGGATCCTGTCAAGTGCTTCTTCCCTACTTCCCACATATCTAGGTGCCAACCTCTCTCAAATTTTCTGACTCTCTTGGTGAGCCGCATGTGGAACGTATGCTCCTGAACTCTGACGTTAGCGAATATAATTGAAATTATCTCGAATCTTTGTAGCTAGTTAATGAATAGTTTAACTACTGCAGGGAACGTTTATAATGTCAATGACATAGCACTTCTCCAAGTAGACCTTAAAAGTATTTAATAATTAAATATATAAGGATTAGTTGCATCAAATAATTTTGCAATATTATTTTGATAACAAATGAAAACTGAATAAAATATATTAATGAAAAAATAAAAAGATTTTTTGGCAAAGGTAGAATTTATATAGAGGGCCACAACTGATAGTCCAACGAGGCTATAGATATATCATTCCTAATGTAAAACTCTACCAACAGTTAGGAATGATATACATCTAAAATCAATACAATCTACACATAAAAGATATTTAAATACAACTTTATTTGTTGTATCGCATTACTAAAAAAAGGTTGTTGATTTGTGGCAAATGCCACCTGTCTGACGTAGTCAGATCGGGGCCCACGAAATTCATCGTTGCAAGGGGCTAGAAGTACGCCTCTCGTTGGCCTAGGCCTTGAGCACCATACAGGTGACAGTACAAATTAGCTCGGCAATAAAAAAAACATTTTGAAGGTTTTGTTAATGTAAAATGTTGTATAAATATTTTTTTCTTCAGAATTCAAGTTTTTTAAATAAATTTTCAGAAATAGGAAATGGATATATATTTTTGCATAAAAAAGTGCCAGAATATATCCCCCTAAACCAATGATACTCACCCTGCGTCCCGAGTGCCGCATGTGGCCCACCGAGCCTTCTTAAGTGGTCCGGTCATGGCCCATTGCTCTGAGAAATTCATTTATTTAAGAACATTGTGTTAAAAATATATCAATTTTGCTTTTTGATGTTGGTGTCGTACGGGTACGACTTTTTCTATTTGGAACGGTTACATTTAATAATAACAGACAACAGTGGTTGTCTCCATTTTGTGGGTGGAACTAATTTTTAACTATCTTTCATATCTTGCAAGCGAAAAATATTTGAAAAAAATATATCGTTTTAAAACGATTGTGAGGTTTACTATTTTCTAGAGAAAAACAAACGTGGATCAGTATTGTTTGATTTGTCAAGAAAGGGCTGTATTTAAAAAATACCAATAAACATGAATCATTCAATGACACTTTTCCTCGAAGATCTCTTTCAAGAGGTGATAAATAGGCTTTCTTGAATAATCTTTGCAACTGCAGCAATCTTTGCAAGTGTTTTGTCTGTTTTTTGCACAGTGGTAACAAAGACATCCTATAAAGTTTGTTATATTATTGGTAATCATATAAAAGCGTTTACCGATGCAGTAATTGTGAAGGAGTGTTTATTAAATGCTTCTAATTTAGTTTTAGTGACAAGAATAAAAAATAGTAATTCACAAAAGCAAAACAGGAGTTATAATATTTAGGTCAATTTTCCACATTTTGAATTTCCAATGTTATCTTGGTCTTAAAGCATTTCACCCTTCCTTCCCCATTTATCCTCATGTTGCGACCCGTGTGAAATAACTAAAAAATGTATACGACCCGCGGGAAATAGCTGACATATGTATGCGACCCAGCTGAAAAAAGGTTGAGTACCCCCTGCCTTAAATGGTTTCTTCCTCAAAAATATTGCCACGGATTCAGTGGCTTAAAAAGCATATTTGGACCCTCTGCAAAGTCTGGATTTGGGCCCTCAAGTTGGATTGTTGGATTTTACTAAGGGTTGGTACTGGGCGGTAATCAGGCTTCGGGCGTCCTAGAACCCTGGGCTCCCCACGATGTTAGGTTTGCGGGGGTGTACATTACACCACTGAGTCGAATCCAGCTTATATATAACGCCCGCCCATGTTTTCAAGCTGTAATTTTTAGGTATATTCGCCGCATAACGCCCATCCCCTTTTTTCCCGAAGGAATCTGAAATATATATGCAATGCTCTTATGTTTTGAAGTCATTTATTCGAGGTATTATCTCAGGAATTTGAAGAAATGGTATATATACTTTTAGAACTACAACTCTTTAAGCTAATTAAATATGTCATTTATTTTAAATAAACAGTATTCCGATGTATTCAAGTCAAATTTTTTTGTACGCATGGTTTTTTAAAAAAAATTTTAAGGCTATCATTTTTATACCAGGTGTATAAAATAATTTTACGGTAAGTCTAAAATGCGTTTTTTTATAAACGTTTTAAGGTATCAGACTACGTTCGGAATCGTGATTTTTCAAAAGCGCATAAATGGATAATTTTCATGATATTTACTGTCACTTAGATTAGAATACATGTATAAAATTGTTTTAAGGATATTTTGACAAAAAAAATCATTTAAATACAATATTTTGGCAAAAAATTAACTTAGAATAACCTTTTTTTCAAAATGTTCTTTTTTTGTGAAAAATGCTTCTATTTTAATAATATTTTGCCTGTAACTAGCTCAAACCTCTGTACAGAGGCTCAACTACGATTATTGAAAAATTCCCATTATTTTCAGAGTTACAACCTATTGAAATAATCACCGACGTTTTTTTCTTAAAATTTCTCCCTTCTGTTGTCGTAAAACATGGTTAAACCCACTTCTAAGTTATATATTTCAAACATTCTAGTTGAGCCTCTGTAGAGAGGGCTGAGCTATATACAGGCAAAATATTATTGTAATAGAAGCATTTTTCACAAAAGGAAAATATTTTGAAAATTTTTCGTTCTATGTTTATTTTTTGTCAAAATGTTGTACTTAAATAATTTTTTATTGTAACAATATTCTTAAAACAATTTTATATACATTTTCTAATCTAAGTGACATTAAATATCATAATTACCCATTTATACGCTTTTGCAAAATCACTGTTCCGAACGCAGTCGGATACCTTAAGCGATAAAGCTTACATATCGATAACTTTCATTTTTTTTCTGAATACTTTCCTGTTTTTTTTAAAAACGACATTATTGTTATTCAACACGAAGCTTTAATTTCGTAGAGGTAGCTGGATTGAAATACTCTGCGTCGAAATTTAATGTATGTTTCTCTATTACTAATGTAGCATTGTAAAATTCATTTGAATAACCACAACATCGTAATTTATTGTTCAATTTGTAATAATCGCGGTGCATTAAAACAAAGTTTAGCTTCCACAAGCAAATTTAACAGTGCTAGACGAATATTTTAAAGAACTAAGCAAATTTTATAATATTCCATCATAGTTTCGAAGGTCAAAATTCAAACTTTGTATGAAAGTTCGTGAATCCTTTGTGGCCAATAATAATAAAAAAACGTGATAAATTATCCTGGTAAACCATGCTTTGAAAACGCATTCTGTGATAAAAATATAAAACACGCAGACATGCTGTCAGCGTCTACTTGAATTCTCACAGCCCGAGGTGCTGGTAGATGCGAAATGTTAACTAACCTCTTCTTAGATCGCTTACAAAAGCGCCCGAAGCTACTGGAGACCTTACACAAGCTTTCAATGGCGAAGTTTTTAATTTGATTTATAAGAAATTTATACCTCAGTTTTTTACCATTAAAAATTCGTAAATAAATTAGTTTGGTTCTTTTTGAATATGCAAATTCGAAGAACGCCAGAGAAGAGGATACGGAATGAATTTTGAACTTTCAGGTCAAAGTACGGGACATTAAAACGATAACTGAATCTTAAACTAGTTCTTAACAGGCCCTGGCCAAGAAAGAGTCTCAGGTAATTCAAACCAAGTTTATAAAGCGAAGTTATTTATCATTTTGTTCTTTGTTTTTTTACTGGTTTATATTTATCTCCCTTAAGTTCAAAGGAAACATTGAAAAATAATAACATTTAAACTTAGATAAAAATCGAATACATTAAAATCGCTTCGGGTATGCAAAATACCTATTTTACATTTAATCGCCGATAACAGCCATACGCGAAAGTTATTCCAAAATACTTTTTTTCTCCGAAGGTCGAGGTATGGAACTTTCAATGGAAAATTTCCTCTACCAAACAAGGAATATGATATCGTGCATGTTCTAATGTTTCTTTAAGAATAACTCCGTTAGGAAGAATAATTGAAAATATACCGATTAAAGTCGTGTTATTTTTATCGAATAGCAATACCATATATCACGAACATCATTATCATTGATATAAAATCGTCTGCAATTCGAGATGAGTTATTTTTCCCCTTTTGTTCGGGATAATGTATTTATTTTAGGAGATACATTTCTGCGGATATTCCACTTTATGTCAAGGTTTTTGATGAATAACTCTGGAAAAAAATAGAGGAATAAAAAAAATAAAAATCTTGCGATAAATTTTTAGGGGGAAGGGGGTGTTTAAATGAAATTTCGTGCTCTTCTTTACCTTGGAGCAGATGGTAATGGAAGGTCGCAGATGTGGAAATGAAGCGCTTAAGATCTGAAAATGATTAAGAAGGCCAGCCGGTAAAAATCAAGTCAATGTTCTGACCCTTTATACATTGTATGTAATTAGATTTAAGTATGTAATAATTGCAATTTAAAATAATTTGAAATTTGTACTGTTTCTCAAAAAGTAAACGAAAGATGGCTTAAGGGAACTCATACAAAATAAAATTTTTTTTTTTTTTAAAAAAAAAATAGTAATTGAAATGTTTGTATTTGAAAGAAAGTGCTATGATTCATTCGCAGTGTAATCTTTCAATGATAGTTATCTCTAAGAAATATTGGGAAAAAAAGGTTAAAAACTTCCCTTTTGAAATTATTACTAGAAAAAATTTGTTCTCCTTTAGATTTTTTTACTTCTATACCTTTCCAGTTACAGAATATTGTGAATAAGTTTTAAATTTTCGTGAAAAATAAAATCGACAATGGTGAAAATAATTCAATTCAATAACTGAGAATCAAAGTGTGATTTATACGCCAGCCCTTCTCATAGACTGGGGGAAATACGATAAATATTATAACTTCAGTATGTTTAATTACAGGCCTTTTTAAAAGTGTTTATATTGCTTGAAATCTTTCCCATTATAAATGTTAAAACATGTTTAAATAATAGCGTTTATATTTAATTATCGAAATTTGTAATAATTTACATCCCAGGATAACTACCATTGAGCGTGAATTTTTTTTCAGATTTTATGGGTTCCGCGACTAAAATCGTAAGTTATTGGAACTCCTTGTAAATTAAAAACAAATTAAAAAAGTTCCACTTTCTATAATTAGTTTTATTTTATACAAATGAACAAGGGTATTAGAAAACCACTTACAAAATCATGTGATAGTTTCGAAGATAAAATCAGAAATAGTGAATTGGATAGATAAATTGACACAAAAGTCTTAATTTAATTTTTATTGGCTATCAAATGACTCGCATCAACAAAATAATTTTTTAAATCGAACAATGCTATATTCAAATATACCTTGTTAACTAAATATCAAAATTTCAGATGACCTACTTTATTTTATATATTAAGTGATTCATCTCTCGGAAATCTCAGATCTATTAGTATGCATACCACATCCTGATCTATTACAAATATTTGTCAGCATGACTTAAAATAGACAAATAAAGAAAAACCATCGACTTAAAAAGTAGTTCTGTGAATAATATCACTTCATAAATCTATCAAAAACTTCAATACGAAACCAGGAAGAGTATACAGCAGGTGTCAGGACCGTGAAAACCCATAATTATATAATACAGCTCTCCGGTTGACTTTTGAACCAAACGCAACGGAGCCATTCCGTCGACAGAACTTAACAAAACAAGAACAAAAATAAACCTATATGCTTAAATGTGATGTCAAATTACAGGTCACAGATAGACTCATTTAATTAAAACTAGTTAATCGCCATCCTCTATGCACGAAGATGCCAAAATAAAACATTGATGGTACCGCACGTGACCTTTTTGGATGGCAGACAAGGTCTCTCAGACATGTTTGAAGTGCATGATTTATTAAAATTGCTTTGGAAAAGTTTGTGAAGACAAAAGGAATATGCGTAATTTGACAGGAATATAGTTATTTATCATTCTTTTTTGATAATGGTGGTTTTGTATTATCCGTCCATTAATTGTAAAGTTGTAAATTATTGCTTTGCTTACAAGAAGTCTGCAACGGAGTTTGGAAACGTGGGAACACGCATATAGTTTATAAAAGAGTGTTGTGTAACTTTTTAATAAAAGCTAAAAGCCTCTTGGAACAAGGTTTGTCATTATCTTGTCGTGTTCATGGGTACTGAAAGTATTTCCTAATAATAATTTGGCTTGAATTACCTCAGCCCGACAGTAAAATGCTTTTGTTTTCTGTAGAGACCACTTTCTCCAGTAAGAAACAACGAACTTTAAAACTATGAACTTAGCCTGTGGATTAATTTTTCTTTCCTTCTCGCATATTTTCGCTACTACTGAAATCATACTGTCAACAAATTTCGACAAATCGAAAGACAGCGCCAAATACTGCTACCATTTCAACACATGCGCTAATTCTTGCATGAATTCCTGCGCAAGCACGAAGCCTCCGTATCAGCACGTTAGCAAATAACTTGGCGAAGATCAAGAATTAAATAACGTATTTTAAACTAAACACATACACGTGAAATAAACAAAAGATATAATATTGTTAAGCAGATCGGGGTTCGAGGATTTTATGCAAATCAGTGGCAAAGAGCAAGACAGTTCTTCAGGAAAGATGGAAATTTATCGTCGAAAAACAATTCTTGAAATACTGCAGCTATATTTGTAGAAGAAATCTCAAAAGATTTCACACTTTCTACGACGATCAGACACAACTATCAGTGTCTATAATACAAATATGTTAAAAGTTATCCACAATCACTCGCAAATTCTACTCAACAGCCGAAGTAATCACTAATCGCTTGTCGACTCTTCAAGGTATCTCAAATCAATACAAACTAATTGCTCAAAACAATACTAACCCAGTTTCGGCGACCGACTCCCTATTTATAGTCTGCACGAATTTTTCTTGAAATAGATTGTGATATTAACAGATTTCTCGCGGAATTTCCAAAAGAATCCATATGTTCACGAACTCGCCAAAAATGGAAGCCAACATGGTCTCCAAGTCACCGAAATAGTCACCAAAGTCACCGAAATGGTCACCAAAGTCACCGAAATGGTCACCAAAGTCACCGAAATGGTCACCAAAGTCACCGAAATGGTCACCAACATGGCCACCAAGTCACCAAAATCGTTGTCAAAAATGATTCCAACTAGACTATTGCCAAGATTTCGGCAAATTTCCATTGAATCGCCATTACAATGTACGAAACAGGTGTTGCTTGTGAATATTACAATTTTAACATAAAATAAATACAGCACGGAACAATATAAACATATTACACATCCATATATAAACTATTTACACTATTTTAAACATTCATTACACAAGATTCGTAATACCCATGTTATCCAGATGGCCAAATTGCTATAATTGCACACAAAACCACGGCACGTAATACTTTTAAATATAGATTATATCGTATAAGTCCGCATAAGAGCGAATTTAAATGAAGTTCAAATCCGCGATGTTTTTTGTCTTGTCGTTTTATTAAATTAGTCTTTCGGGTACTTCTACACTTGTCCGAAGTACTCCACAGAGTTCTCTTCTATAGAAAATAAATCCCAAATTTTAATACTTTTTGGTAACAAAACAAGAAAAGAATGTTACAAAATTAAAAAAAGAGCATATTTTAATTTTCGAGCATGTGCAATGAAGAATATTGTGTTTTAACATGGGTGGGAACGGTAGAGGCTATAAGAAAGTAGCTTTTACACATGGAGCTTATAAAAAAAAAGGATTTTTCACAATTGGCTGCATATCGCAGCATTTGACAACGTTCTTTAAATCAACGAAATAGGTCGATGATATAGTATGTAGATACTCGTATTTCTTTCCTTATTTTATACACATAATTCACTTATACATGTACAAAATAAATTAACGAGGTAAATTGGTCAATTGTATTAAAAAACCAATTATAAATTTCAAAAAGTACTTTTCTTAACACATTAAAAACTATTATGTGTAAAATATAAAATGAATAAATAAGAATTTAGTGTAAACATTTATAAGAAAAGGGAATGCAAGTTGCAATTAGTTATTATTTAAAATTGCTTTTTTTATCGCAAATTCATAGATTCTGAATACAGGAGTGATCCATGGTGTTGTTGTTGTTTCTAATGTTATCTGTTTGACGTAGTCAGATCAAGGGGCACGAAATTCATTGTGACAAGGGGCTAGATGTACGCGTGCCGTTGGCCTTAGCCTTGAGCACGATACAGGTGATTTAGCTCAGTGAAATTCCCGAAGAGAAGGAATGAATGCTGCCAGAGCCTATGTGAGACAATTTCGACTTATTTACGATAGATGGTGACACCACTGATCTCCACAATTTAGGCATGGAACTGGAGGAAGGGGGAAATATTCTCCAGCCCCCTACACTTATGGTTTCAGCTCACTGATTTAATGAGCAAGTATTCAGTGTGTACTCGTAGGGTATTTGGTGGTATCGGACATCGAACTCAGGCCTTCCGGTCTGGAGTCCGATGCTCTAATCATTAGGCTAACCACGTCTCAGGAGCGACGCCATATATATCTCTAGTTAAGAACCCTTCCTCTAATTCTAACTCTATTGTCGATGGACTTTGTATTTCTGATTTACAGCCAAATGACAGAAATGACACGTATACGCTATTATTTAATTTTCACACTCTAATTGTTTAATTTTCCATAGACTCTTAGACACATCTAACATTAACTAACATCTGTTATTTCATACCAAAATTTTTGATGGGATCAATATTTGAACCAATACATCAATAACTTAAAACACTCGTGATCGAAACCACTGAACTACTAGTCTTAAAATAATACACATAATAGATCTCATGGAAAAATTACGCAATTTGTGACGAATCTGTACGGAACCTTACCACTAATATTCTTAGGCGTCTTTTTGGGGATTATAAATTCGCGTATATTTCCAATCAACTCTGAGAGAAGAACGGGATATGCAAAGTAGATAGTGTATTTAAGTAGAGCGTTGTAAGCTAGCAAGGTTGAAGGCTATTGTGTCAGCAGCAGTAGAGTCAAGTTTAGATGATTCAATTGGATTACGTTAGTGAAGCATTACTGCTAGTACTCTACGAAGGAATCTTAAAAGCTAATATACCAGTGAAGATATCAATATATTACCAGGTGATATACTGTAGTTTATTATCGCTTAAAATAAGCGTTAGTTTAATAAAATTAGTTTAAATTAATGAAAGCTAATAATTTGAGTTGCGTGTATTTCTCGGACCTCCTATTTCGGTAGACCTTATTGATCTTACACGTAGTTATTAATTTCATACTTCGTAACTTCATTTAATATTAACGGTAAATCCCTTTTGTTTGACGTAACATAGAAATATTATATGTCAATAGAGTTTCTAATATTTGAATCAAGTGAATAAATATAAGTTATTATTATACAAATGGCTCTTAGTGATTCTTTGCCTCAAATTAATCTTGGTGTCCAGGGAGGAACCCAGGGGGGTTCTAACAAATTGAATTGATTTTTTAAAGGGGGTAAATGAAGATCTAAGCATACATTGTCAAATACTCGTACAAACAGCAAACCCCCAGCATTTAAATGTACATAATTCACAATCTCATAGACGTAGGTACAAACCGACTCTATCGACTGCCTCCTAGACCTAGACCCGGACGATGGACATGGCATAATGCAATCATGCCATGCTTGGCATATGATTTGAAATTTCCAGTTTCTTGGAGAATATGTCTGGAAATAGCATAAGTTGGTTAAAATGTATTAAGATCATTATCAAATTGAAACCGATTTGAAAAAGAAACGTTGAACCCTCGAAGCTGAAACCCTGGGCCCCGGAACCAGTTGGCCCATAACTTAAGACGTCCTTTGTAACGGGTTCTATTCCGGCTTCTACTAATCCTCTTGGGTAAAATACTCCTTTTAACTGTGATTTTATAGTTATAAAAACCGATTTCCGTAAAGATGACTCAATTTTATGTGAATGTAAGCTTCTATTTAAATGTTAGTCATGGAATAGGCGAGATGATGGTTGAAAGTTGAGTAAAAAAAAGAAAGCATAGTGTGAGCGACTAGTGGTCGAATTTTGTATTATTAATCCACGAAGAAAGATTAAGCAAGTGTTGAAGCAAGAGCCCTCAGGAGAATAGATAAGCGCTCATATTTATGTTATGGTTAGATTAATAAGATTGATTGTTGCTCGGGTTTAGTTAATAGAGTGAATTCTCAGTAAATTCCATTAAGTCTAATAAGTGAAAAAGGAAATAAAATTGTTTAAGGTATCCGACTACGTTTGGAACAGTGATTTTAAAAAAGCGCATAAATGGATAGTTTTCATGATATTTAGTATCACTCAGATTAGAATACATGCATAAAATTGTTTTAAGGACATTTTGATAAAAACAATTTATTTAAATATAATATTTTGGCAAAAAATTATCTTAGAATAATCTTTTTTTCCAAATGTTCTCCTTTTGTGAAAAATGGTTTTATTAGAATAATATTTTGCCTGTATATAGCTCAGACCTCTCTACAGAGGCTCAACTAGAATTTTTGAAAAATCCCATTATTTTCAGAGTTACCACCAATTGAAATAATTATTCCCGTTTTTTTCTTGAAATTGCTTCCCTCTGTTGTCGTAAAATATGAATAAACCCACTTCTAAGTTATATATTTCAAAAATTCTAGTTCAGCCTCTGAACAGAGGTCTATACACAGGCAAAATATTATTCTAATAGAAGCATTTTTCACAAAAGGAAAACATTTGGAAAAAAGATTATTCTAAGTTAATGTTTTGCAAAAATATTGTATTTAAATATATTGTTTTTGTCAAAATGTCCTTAAAACAATTTTATGCATACATTATAATCTAAGTGACACTAAATATCATGAAGATTATCCATTTATGCGCTTTTGAAAATCACGGTTCCGAACGTAGTCGAATACCTTAACTTGAGAAATATCTGATTCTTACTCGAACACTCACACCCGCGATCGAAGGATTGCGACACCTTGGCCTCACACTCGAAGTATCTTTTGAGAAATAATTTATTTGAAATTCGTTTCGCTAGCATTGTCAGTTGTCGTTGAGAATTCGCGATTATAATAAAAATCGTTGAGTTTTACACAAACAAATGTCTCTTAAGACTGCTTTCGGCAAAATACGAGGGGCTGAACTAAACGCGGAGCACATTTTCAGACAGAAAAAGGCCTCAATTTTCGTGAAAATTTGCAACATAACTCATACATCTGTTAATATAGCGTTTCTAAAATTTCAAAATAGTTCCGTGAATACATTTTTTTTCATTTTAACACGTGAAAGGATAGCTCATTTAATATTACGGTACAGGGGATAAAACTCAAAACACATTTCATGCCAGAAAAAAGGGCTCAACTGGGTGAATAAATATGAAGTAT
Source organism: Trichonephila clavipes (assembly GCA_019973935.1). Lineage (NCBI taxonomy): Eukaryota > Metazoa > Arthropoda > Arachnida > Araneae > Nephilidae > Trichonephila > Trichonephila clavipes. The sequence continues at coordinate 296,854 of BMAU01018370.1, read as the reverse complement.
GATAAAATATGTTGCTCTCTGAGGTATAGTGAAGCCCAGAATATAATATTAATATTTATTTTCTTTTATATCTGAAAAAAATATACCTAATCTGGGTCATATTCTTTAACATTCACCTAAAAGATAGTCTTAATTCTTCCCCACCTAATATTTATTTCCAATTAATTTAAAACTCTTAATGTGGAACTTTTTATCAGTAATTTAAAAAAAACCACCTAATTAATTATTTTTTAATTGGCATTATATTTCTTCCCATTTAGAGCAAAGAAATATTGTGCTATTATAAAGCACGACAAAAAATTATCACAAAAAAGAAATTTTTTTGTCAGTTTTAACCTTCAAATAAAGACAAGCTAATAGATAAAATTTTATTGATATGTGACCAAAACCAGAATTTAAAAAAAATTAAAAATTAATATTTGAAGTAAAATTATTTTCCACTTGATCAAAATTAAATTTGCTGAGAACAAAAGCTTTTCCGATTGTTCCTTTTCACCACCTTCTTTTAAGAGTCTCAAACTCAGTATGGAAATCATATCCCTGCAAAAATATTTGCCAAGAGAAATCCATCTACATGACGCAAGACAATACAGATTTTGACAAAGATGTTTGACCTAACATCTTTGGGCGTCCAATTTGACCGTTTAAAACAAACGGAGATTCGCCTATGTACGCTAAAACCATCACTACATCCCACCTTGACATATATCTAAGATATGTATGAAAAAAAGAACATACTATAACAAGGAGACTACATTAGTGGAATAGTTACACGATGTACACGTAAGTACTTCAAAAATTTAGTTTCTTTTTGTCATGTCAACTAGCTTGAGTGTTAGATCATTGTTTATGTTTAGTAATGACTCCATCAAAATGCCAGTTGAACATTTTTTTGTTCCATGGAGTTTCTTTATTTCGAATTTTCTATAAGTTTAGTTCATGATCTAAGAGAGCACGAATATTTAAGTCGTATATACCGCAGAAGTTATTTTTACTGTTGAACTTAAAAATAATGAAGGAAATTCCTGCCTACGTAAGTTGTTGGAAATTCATGAATATAAATAATTTATTACAATAATATGATTCCTGTTAAGGTAATATGTTGAGAACAGTGTTTATATTATCACGTGAATTAAAAATTGCAACTGGTCTATCCACAAGCCTGTCACTAATCCTCTTGGGGTAATTTTATTTCTTTTTAACACCCTTTTGTAAGCTTCCCTTGTACGTAACGGAATCTTTGAACTCAATTTTCACCCACTTTAAAAGCTCAGATTAATTCGAAATTTTGCTCACTTATCCAGGACAGATGACAATACAATACTTTAATAATTTTGTTCCATTGTCCTGATCAGGATCATCAGGATTAACGATTTCCCATTTTCAGATCAAATCCTGCATCTGGCGATTAATTTCAGACCTCATTTCCAGATTTGGCGACTAAAAGATTAAGTTACATACAACTTCGTTCGATTAATTATAAAATGGGGTTTTTTGGTTTCTTTAAACTGTAATTTATATTAACTGTTGCTCTATTGAAAACTTTCTCCCGAAGAAGACGACTCGATTTATTCAAATGTAAAGGGTTCTATTTAAGCATCGATTTTTAGGTACGCAAAGTTAGTGGAGAGTAGTTCAGAGCTAGTTGAGTTAGTCGACGAGTTATTTCTGAATAATCAAAGATTGCTAATTGACGATTCAGTCAATAATAAAACTTAATGATAACGACTGGAGGTTGATCAACTAAGAACGGAATTACGGTAAATTAGACCGTATACATCAAACGTGTCTCGAGAGTAAGTGAATGAAATACTCAAATATTAGGTATCCTTTTTTTGCCGTGTAATTGCTCTTATACTTTGTAGAGGTGTGTATTTCCTATACCCTGGGTTGTTAATTTAAGTGAGAGAACAATAAATTAGAATTTGTAATTATGTGGCTGATCTTTCTTCTAACAACCAAACACCAATAAACGTATTGCCTTTATTACACATTTATATTCTTTTGTACTCAATTCTTGTACGTCGAAATTTTACAACGTTACTGTTGAACACATTGCTCTTACGGTCTTAGATGATCAGTAACAAAAATAGATTAAGTGCATATTAAATAATAACGATTAAAAGAGAGCACTAGACAAAAGCAGAATTTTATGCTATTTTTCGCTATGAAACTGCGAAATAATTTACTTGAGTAGACTTTTTGATTACTTCTTTGATCTTCATTAATTAGGAAAACTTATAGGATGAAGAAATTATATTCATTCGTTTCAAAAGTGGAACAAAAATCTTCATAGTTTTTTTTCATTATTATATCATCAGTGACTTGAAGACGATGCGTTCTTATACTTTTCGTACTAATCTTATTTCGATATGGAGCAAAAGAAATTCAATATAAAATTGATACAAATACGTAAATGGCATCAGTTATTTAAATAAAAAATTAATAACAGAGGTGGAGACAAAACACTGTCTTGAAATAAAGCTCTGGTCTTGGAATAGAATTCATCTTGTGATGCGTTGGGTCAATAATGAAATCTAAGCAATTTTTTAAAAAAATGTTTCTATTCTTAATACGTATTTAATTCATCAAAAAGTGATGGTTTAAGTTTTCCATGAATTTGTATTCAATAGTAAATAAAAATAACAAGACTGCAAATCAAAAGTCTAGACAATCCTTAAAACCTTTTTATAATGGTACATGTAATTTAAATTTGTATAAGCTAAATTTAAAATGAATGAATGAAAACTCTAAGAACAATAAAAGTAAATTCAAGAAAAATGAATTATAAATAACTTTAACTAAAATTAAATTTGAGACTTCTATAAATTACATCATCCATTGTAACGGCACTCCCCCCTATGTTTGGTTAAATTCGAGGGTTCTATACTTGTAAGTTTGTAACTTGAATCCGATATAACACTAGGTGACTTGACGTAACACAAAACTCTAAGAGCTAATCAGATATAAATGTACTTACGTATTATCGCAACCTATTGGCGACATTATATAAAACAAAGCACATGCTTGCCGATTCAGTGCATGCGACATATGCGAAATCGGGGTTGCCAACTTAGCGAGTAATCTTAAACGTTGGCATTGTTGCGATAATACGTGCGTAAGGTACGTACAACTAATAATTTATTAAATGATTAAGCTACCTCAAGATAAGAGGCGGTAATCACTTTAGCTATCCTGTTACATATAATCAAAATTAATTTACCTTTAATCTTCAAAATGTCTTTGACTCTCTTATGCCTTATATCCAGTGAATGGATGATGTCACTCACTACAATCGACGAATGGAATAAATTGCAAGATGGTCACATAATAAATTGTTCTCCATTGAATTGAAAACTCGCATTAGACTTGTACTTTTGATGTAATATTTAGATAGTTTCAAATTTGATGATTGGGGAAAATATTTCTCAAGTATTAGGATTCTTTAAGCAATTTTTCAAAACTAAGAGAAAACAAGTAATATAAACAGTTTTTTAAGTCAATTCCTACCCTACCTTGAATGGATGAATAGAAAGTATTTTATTAACAATTACAAGTTTGAATATTGAATATATATATATATATATATATATACATATAGGGAGAGAGTGAACTAATAGTAGGAATTGAAAAAGGGCATGATTTGTCTGCATTGTTGTAACAATGCACACCCGGTTTGACTTAAAAACCGGTTTTCGACTCCAACTTTTGACATTGTTTTAACAGTTGCATTGTTACAACAAAGGAAAATAATCTAAGTTGGCGTTCAAAACCGGTAATTATTTCAATTAATTGAATTAAATTAATAAATTAATATTTGAAAAAACTGTATTAACATCAAGTGTCTTCCCCTACAAGTTAAAAAAAAACTTGATTGGATGAATAGAAAGTATTTTATTAGCGAGTGAAAATTTGAGCAATATATATGTATATATACAGAGAGAGAGAGAGAGAGAGAGTGAACTAGTAGTAGAGGAATTTAAAAATATTCGTATACTTTTAAAATGAAACTCATTCTGCTTGCCTACATGAGTTTTTATTGTAGACAAATATGTACTTTTTAAAGAAAAATTCTGTAAAAAGCAAAAGTTGGCAACAGCAAAGTACATGAACTGATTGGGTGGAAACGTCATTGCATTTATCACGCGACTCTGACATCATTAAATTGGTTGTCTGACAACACGTGATGTCAGTTGTTATTAGAGCGTCGTAGGAATTTAGCCCATTGAATCTGACTTAAAACAAACAAACAGAAGTTATCACTAAGCTAATTACTTGAGTTGTAGATAAACGCTTGATTCTTGACAAGAAATTGCTATCCAGTGGATATAATCAATATCTCACTCTGGCACAATGTAAATATCATCTTTTTACCGTGCAAAACCCTCATTTTATTTTTTTAAAACTAATCTACATACCAACCATTTCTCCACTGTAAGAAGGGAACAGTTGAACTTTCAACAAAACTTTAAAGTAAACAAACCAAAATTCGTTTTCAAAGGGAAACCTCGTGAGACAGCCTGCTATAAACTGAAACTGCATATTTCTGAAAATGTTCACCCCAGTTTATTAAAATAAAATGTGAGTGAATTACATATGTTACCGAATATTATTCAAAAAATCAGCATTTAAGAAAACAATATAAAATTTTTAAATCAATGCCTACTTAGAGCTTTTTAATAAATAGTTACAATTAATATAAATATGTATATACATAGGACAAAATCACAACATTAGGTGGTAATTAACTTTTATTCATTATCATTAAAGTATCGTATTGTCATCCAAAGCAATCGTGCATAAAAAATTTATGTTCAATTGAATGCTTTAAAACGTGAGAAAAAATCTTTTCTTGTTTTGACGCAAGTCGCCAAAAGGGTCGCTAAAATGATGTCAACGTGGCTGCATTTGTAATTCTTTGAATACTTAGTTTTAATTCAATTAATTTTTTAATTATAATTAAATTACTGTATTGTTATCAAAATAATCATGTATATGAAATTTCAGCTCAATTGAGCGCTTTAAAATGTATTTTATTAACGATTGAAAATTCCTCAAAGATAAATATAAATATATATATAGAAAGAGTGTGAGCTAATAGTAGGAATTGAAAAAAACATGTTTTATACCAGATTTAGGAAATATATATATTAGAAACATTTTTAAATAAAAGCATATTTTTAGATGTTATATTTATTGATTTATCAAAACAAATATAAACATTTTACTGAAAAAGTTATTTTTACTCAGAATGTACATAAACATGAGAATTTACTCAGAATGTACATGTTCTTTTATTTCTGTCTTTTCAAAACCTGGTTGATTTACGAACAAGCGATGGAAAAATTATAAACTTCCTTTAATAGTGCATTGATTGTATACTTTGTATTCTTTTAGAATAGTATGTCACCAATATAGGAATCTTTTTGGAATAATATAAGGAACTCACTTAATGATATCCCTTTTCTCTAAAATCCATTGTAATTTAGATAAAAATCTAAGACCTCAATAAAAGCTATTATCCATGTATTACATGCTCTGGGATATATATACCAAGTCGAAATTTAAATTTCACAGTTAACTTAAACTCAATTCCGTCATGAATATTTTCAAGTAATTGCTATTTTGGACAATGAAGATCTTTCAAAAACCGAGGAAATATTATTCAAAAATCATTAGCATCTTAAAATAAAAAAAACATCCTTTTAAATTAAACTGTGACGAGTGAAGATTATGCGCATTGGAAACGTCATGACGAACTAATGGATTTGTCGACCATCTTCATTTCTATTCCAGTTCCAAATGGAAAATTTATTCAAATCATGTATCGGAAGAAGTTGAAGGTTGCTGTGGGTCGAAAAGGTCCCTAACCCTTAACTCCTTATCAAGGGTATCGGGAACTTTGAGGGTGATTGTTGAGGGTGAAAAGCTGCGTGTTTTTTGAAAGCGATACTTCAGTCTTAATTGAAAGATTTATTAATATATTCTTAATCAAAAATTCTTCGGAAAAAAATAAAATGGCATTCATTTTCTTTAGAGCAGCGATTCTCAAACTGTGGGGCGCGCCATCTAGTGGGGGGGGATGATAACTCTACGAAGGGAAGGCGCGAGCATATTGAAAAATTGAAAACAAGATTATTTTCAAAAAATTTATCAAGGGGACATGGTACGATTTACGTAACAAATTTTAATTTAAGGATTTAAAAAAAATTTTTTTAGTTGCTTCCTCTGTGTGTACACTATCTAAAACAGATTTTGTGCTCAAAATTTCATAAAAAGCTAGCCATTTAATTTTTTAAAGGTAAAATTAATTCACAAATTTTAGCTTTAAGACTACACAGTACCCTAAAAATTTCATTTTTACCGAAATTTTTTTCTTTTTGCATATTTTGGTGGCCCATATCATTGAGATGCTCGGCACGAAATTTCAGATCTGTTAGCAAATTAGTTTTTAAGATATTAGAAGTTTTATGAGCTTATGGTTTTGGTTTCGGTTTCCTTTTAAAGCATTTTTTCACTCTTAAGTTGAATTAATTAAAAATATTTTTGAGCTTTTAGTTTGAAATGGTTATTAATTACAATTTTCATTACTAAAATCATTTCTGCTTGATTATGTTTTGAGTTTTATGAGTTCTCATAATTAATTAATAAAGATTAATTTCATGGCCAATTTTTGCTTTAAAAATAGTTTATATAACTTAAAAGCTTTATCATTAATTTTTTTCCTGTAGCGAAAATGCCATGGCAAATGCGTTCTGGGTTTCTGTGAGAAACAATATTTCGAAGAGATGGAATACTACTGAAAATGATGTATCTAAAAATCTGTCCTCAGCTGATTCTGCAATTAGACTTCCGAATACAAGTATTCTGAATTTAAATGCTGCAGATATAACTGAATATTTCCTTAATGTACCAAACTACATTATACTAAACATATTGTAGTACTATATCTTAGTATTTTAAAGTCATACGACAAGAGCTAAAACTTCCTAAACTGCCTCAATTTAAAACTGAAAAAAATTAAATTCTATGAGCAAACCCGTCTATTTTAGCTCAAGTTAGTATCATTATTATTTTGTACATAAATGCTTCGTGTTTCAAAACTTTTGTGAAATATTAGGTTAAGATAAAGCTGAATAAACTGACGTCTTAACAAATGCTATCAATATTATGCAAAAATATATTTTGAATTAAAAATATAATTTTCAGTCATAATTAATAAAAATAGTGTTTTAACGTAGAACATACATTGGAAAATAACATATTAAAAAATTAGAGTTTCACGGGCATTATAAGTTTTGGTTTTATGACTTTACAAACTTTAAAGGCGTTTTTCTCAGACTTCTAATTTTGAAGGTATAAGTGTTTTCTAATCCCTAAGGCTTTTTTCCTGTTCAAGATACAGCCTTGAATCTTTTGTATGTACTCCCAAATGTATGTTCTATAAACTTTAGTATGGATTTAGGGCTGAGAACTCTAGTTATTTTTCTAAAAAATGCTAAAGTTGATATTTTAAAAATTTTCGTGTTTTTTCCAGGTTTTTCTAGAAAACTAATTATTAAAAATCAACAAGGAAATAGATTTTCAAATTCATACTAAATATTGTTTGTAATAATCTAAGAATCATAAATAACTTAAAATTACTAAACTATTTTAAAAATTGAGTATTTTTTATAAGAGTTTGAAAAAACTTCAAAAATTCCTAATATTTTAAAATTGTAAAATAATGGCTGGTCAAACTAACTTTTTGCTTACAGAATCAGCTTAATAATATAATCTAAATATAAAACATCAATTATTTTTACTGTAACTGTCTCCAAAAAATTTTTTCGAAAAAGGGTACCGTGTAGCCTTAAAATGCCACTCCTTCTACACAAATTTACGTACACGCTTGAAATTTGATTTACAAGTACCTCAAACTATGTATAACAAAAGTCGGTAGGGGTTTTGCAATAATATGATTGGTATTCGCGTACAATATTTCTTTTAAATAATACTTAATGAAAATTTCTTAAAAAATGTATAAAATCCGACTTCAGTTATTTAAAAAAAAGTATTGCTTTGATTAAAAAAGGAATACCAACTTTAGTTACATATACTATTCGTAGCAGGTAAAAACAATTCAAAGCATTAGGCACAATAGAAAAAAAGGCCTTAGCATTTTAAATGAAGACAAACTAGTTATTTTTTATCTTTCTGAGATAAGCAAGTTTAAAGTTTTGATTTGCCACAGGTATGTGAACAAAAACTGATGTAAAAGTTAACATAATTCTGCGTTTTTTAAGTTTAGAGCCTTCAAAATTTGTGAGGTTATAGAAAAGTATATAAAGAATAATTTAGGCTAAAAAAATAAATTTAGATTTGATATTTTGACCGATTTTGGTCAATTAAATCGTATCGTGTCCCGTTAATTTACTGAAAGTAAACAAACAAAATACATTCTGGCATAATAAAAAATAAAATTCACATTTACACTAATATAATCACTTATAAATGTATCAGTGCTGCACAATGTATTTAAAAGTTAATTCAACAATACTAAATTAAGAGCAGCATTAATACTAATTAACCAATGACCCCATGAGATTGTCAAATATTAAGTTATATACAAAAATTATCACTTATCTTGACAATTTGTACGGTTTATAATTATTCCCTTAACTGCTGAATTAAAGCTACTTGATTCGCTCCCCAACGCTCCCTTTTTTAGGGTAAGCGCGCGTATGGGATGTATTGGGGGAGGAGGGGGGTGAAGAAAAGGAATAAAAATAAGCAAATCCTATGAAATAAGTAATCCTTCGTAAACACTGTAAAGGTCTTTTTTTTGCATTCCTAAGTCTTCAGAATAATTTTATGGATAGCAGTGCACAGAAAAGATCGTACTTCGGAAAGACGTATACATACGTCCGGGCAATTAACGTTTTGGCTGAGTGCGACGTTTATATACGCCGTTTGCTCTCAAGAGGTAAAAGTTGTATTGTTGCCTTATTATTAAAGTTATTTTTGAATTAAATACATTGTTATGGAATGGAGGGGGTAATGAAAATTATGATTGAATATTGAAACTTTGAGAAGCAGTGCCTTAGTGAGGCAAGAAAGTTTACATTCGTTAATTTTAATCCAAGTTGTATAGTAGAAATGGTGCATGTGTAAGAACATGTCGGCTATTTTTGTCAAACTAGAAAAATGTCAGCTTGAGTTGCAATATTCCGTCGATAATGCAATCGGATAATTATTTTAATTTGTACAAGTTTGGCTGCAATTGTGCTCTTTTACAACCGACGAAGTTCTACATATTTTAGGAAGAAATGTATCTTATGGAATGAAGAGTTTCGAAACCATAATTCGGATATTCATTGAAAAATTCCATCACATTTATGTTTGTAACCTTGGTACTTCCGTATTGTACCATCGATCAATTTCACAAAAATCAAAAAACATCGCCAAGAAGACCTTTCTAAGTACAAAATTATTAGGTTTGCACACGTGAGAGTTTTCCCACAACTATTTGCAGCATATCGCGACATTTGGCGACATTTTTTTTATTTGACGAATTGATCGTTGGTATAATACGTAATTACTGTGCCTTCTTTTGCCAAACAATAAGTTAAATAAGATCAATAATCATGAAGCAAATAGATCTTGATCTTCTTGACGAAAGTTTTGTAGAAATCTTGTACACTTAACATAGGATGCATCGCCTCTCCAAACTACTACACTACGTCAACGGGAGGACTTTGCGCTCGATCAATTTGAGGCCGATCGAGGAATCTTCAGTGGCTCCAGAACTCGAATTTTCAACATGCCAGCCAGGAGTTCGGGATCATAATCGCATTAATTCGTACAAGTTTGGTAGAGTTGTAGTATTTGATAATCGAAAGCGTTTTACATATATCTCTATCTATCTATCTATATTTATCTATCTGTATACGAGTATCGTATCACGTATATAAAACAAAAATGTGACTAACTCGCTCACATCTCGAACTATTAAAACCTACAGACTTGAAATTTGGTAGACATGTTCTTTTTATGGTGGAGAGATCTGCTAAGAGCGGATTTTGCGAAAACCGACCCTGAAAGAGCGTTGTGGGGTTTAAGGTTATTATATATATAAAGATAGGCCCAGTGGTCGAGTGGTAGCGTATTGTGCTTCCACACCAAGCGTCTGGGTTCTGTTCCCTGGCTGGGCAAGATCGACTCAGCCTTTCATCCCTACTGCAGAGGGTCGATAAATGAGTACCAAGCTTGCTTGGGGAATTAAACACTGGGGGTCTCGCTTCAGACTGACCACCTGATCGTGACGTCTGCTCATGCACCTCAGCGCCCAATTTTCACGTATACTGGGATGGGCACAGTAGGTCCTGGCTGTCATGGATGGTTGCGTCACTGAGTGAGTTTTTATATATAAATATTCCCGTTTTTAAACTATTAGACCCCCCCAGACTTGAAATTTAGTAGGCAGATTCCTTTCATAGAGTAGAGATCCGCTAAGAACGGATTTTGAGAATATTCATCTACATGGGAGGTTACTTGGTATTATACTTGGATAAAAACTCCTGTTTTTGAAGTATTAGACTTACAAATTAGAAATTTGGGGCTTTTTTTCTCGTAAGGTTGAGATCCGAGAAGAACGAATTTTGTGGAAAAAACACTACCATTGTTGTTTGCTGGGGAAAATAATGGGGGTGTTACAAATAAAAAAAATTCCCGCTTTTGAAAAATTAGACTTATACATTTGAAATTTGGTAAATATCTATATTTTGTCGGATAGGCAATTGCTAATAATGGTTTTTGCGGGAATCGATTCTGTGGAGGTATGATGGCGTAAAAGTTAAACATACCTTCGCTTTACAAACTCAAATCCTGATCTGAATTTCTAAACCGAAAGAAAAATATTCTTCGTTAACAAAAACAAAAACAAAAAAACTTCAGAAATTATTTTACAATCACGCAATACCATTTAAAAAATTACATAATTGAAAAATGTAGCAATTCCTTCACTCGTCAAGGAATTCATATGAACTTTTTAAAATTTCGCACATGTGTATATTTTAATGAAGTTTAATCCTGTCACAAGACAAAATCCTTTATATCTATGCATTACATATAATATACCAAGAAAATTGTAAAGCTCTTAGACGCGTGGAAATTAACAAATCTTCGTAATGAATAAGTCTTTTCAAATAACATAATTTAATAAAATAAAATTCCTTTAAGGAATCCGACTACGTTCGGAACCGTGATTTTAAAAAAACGCATAAATGGATAATTTTTATGATATTTAGTGTCACTCTGATTAGAATACATGCATAAAATTGTTTTAAGGACATTTTGACAAAAAGAATTTATTTAAATATAATATTTTGGCAAAAAATTAACTTAGAATAATCTTTTTTTCCAAATGTTCTCCTTTTGTGAAAAATGGTTCTATTATAAAAACATTTTAATTGCATATAGCTCAGACCTCTCAACAAAGGCTCAACTTGAAACATGAGGATTTATTTTCTCTGGAATAAATAAAACAAGTCTTAACTTAAAATGAAACCATGTATTCAGCTATGATTGATTAGAGTGATCTAAAGATTCGTGAATAAAATATTTATTTTTGTGTATTCTATCATTTATCCAATAAAAAATTTCTTGTGAATTATTTTAAAAGAATAATATACATAATGAAGAAAAGTTGATTATTCTAGAATCACGACGAAGAAAAAAAACTTAATGCTTAGAAGAAATATTTATGAAATACTCCTTTGTCCCATTTTTTACATAATTACTTTTCATTGGGTGTCAAACCTTAAACAAACTCAATTTATTACCTCCACCGAATTAAACATTCAAGAAAAAACGAGACTACCATTACACGTGGCTCAGCAATTGCACAATCAAATTTCCCGGCATGCAACACCCGCCAGATATGCAGAAGATTCCAAAGCGGGAAAAAAAGTATCAAAATTCCCCTATTCTCTTAATCTATTATCTGTGAAATCCTGCGAAAGAGTCATTTAGCGAAGGTGATCGCCTAGATGTTTTGCTGAGAAAAACTCATCTTCATGCTTGATTGGTGTCAAGGTTTTCTGTGGTAAAATGATTTTAAGGTAATTGAGCGAGGTGTTATATGAGCGATTTTTCAAGATGGCGTCATCTCGATTCTTTATCGAATGTAATGGTTTCAAGTGTGAGGAGTTCCCACACTTGAATCGTGTGCGATTTGCGTTCCGTGGTTCAATTTTGAGTTGGAAAACGTGCTGATGGACTCGTAACGGATCTGTTTCATCGCATTTTTGGTATGAGGTTTAGTTACGAATCTTGTGGCTCATTTGGTAGGTATTAGTGAGGATATAGCATTTTCTTTGTTTCGAATAAATGGATCCAAATTGAGTGTTAATATACAAAACAATAGGAAGTTTTACAGTATGGGGTTTTCCTCTTGGAAACGTTAGTGGTAACAACTAGCAATAAAAACAATTGCGCAATAACATTTGATACAATTGGAGAGGAACAATGAAAAGATTAACACTTAATCTAATCTCAACCGATGCTGTCTTTACTAGTGTAAATACGCGCCTCCACACTTCTTTAATATTTAAGATAAATGATGACGTAATTTAGAAATATGAAAAATCTAAATGTTTATGTAATAAATTAAACAACATATCCTATTATTTAATAGGAATAAATATATATCTGTAAATGTGAATAAGAGTTAACCAAAGAAACTTGCTTGATTAATTTAAGCAATAAGAGAATAAAATATACGCAAGATTTCTTAGTCAATTTCTTATGTCTTTGATATTAAAGAGGGTAAATTCTAAGCCGATATATCTGAAGAATATTATGTAGCATCAAGATTATTTTCTAGATTTAATGGAGATTGTTCTGCATGAAAAACAGAATAGTACAGAAAAGACGTTTTTAGAAAAAATTCTCCACCAAATGCTGACTCACATAAATATAGTAGGACAAAGTAAACAGGAAAAACTTCAACTCTTTAAGCTGGAGATAAATATTTAAGTTTTCTCAATCACTATTAGCATATTTATGGAAATGTCTCCTTTATAGGATGATTCATGTTATATATTATTATAGCTATGCTATTTAAAGTCTATTAACTATTACTATTAATAATATTTAAAGTGACACAAAATGCAGTTTTTTGTCTGTTTATCACAAAGTGTACATTTGGGCAGCCAGCTATGAGACATAACTTGCCAAATTTATATTTACTTGATTAACTTATGATAATCTTATGTTAGAAAAGAGTATAGTCCGATTAAAAATGAGTAGAGTCTTAAGGATTCACGAAGTATAATTTTGAAATCGCTAAGTTTTCTGAAGTCCCAGTCGGCACTTTCAACGGGAGAAGCTAATAGTAAGATCCAAATTAGACGCAAGTTTGTGACATATCTAGGTGAGTTTATACGGGGGTTACTTCGATAGAGATGGGCCATTAACCAGAAACATCTTAAGGTATGGACCAACTGAGTCCGGGCCCAGGGCCTCTGCTACAATGAGAAGGGGGCTCGTCACGTTCTCAACATAGTCTTAATAAGATCACGATTCGAATAATTCCAATGGTAAAATGTTATTTCCGGTTGTATTCTCCGAAAAACTGCGAATTTCGGATGATATGTCAACTGGGTACATGCGATGACCGTCGTTCCATGTATAGACCTTGGCCTTGCACCATCATTACTCATTCAGTCAAAAGATGGTAGTTGGTCGAGTATATATCGCCTAAAAATATCGCCAAATGCTATCTGATACTATTGTTTTCGAACAGAAAGGCGTTCCAATATTGGCTGATTAACGCGGCATTTAGCGGCGTCTTTTGATTGAACGAAATTGGTCAATAGTATAATACAGCGTTTCTCAAACTGTGGGGAGCGTGAGAAATCTACAAGGGGGGCGAGCATAATAAATGGTCGAAAACAAAAGATTTAAAAAAAATTTATTAGTTTACTGAAAGTAAACAAAAACAAAATACATTCTGACATAACAAAAAATACTTTCACTCTAATATATTACACTTATAAATCTATCAGTGCTACACAATGTATTTTATAATTAATTTAACAGTTTATTAATTATCAGTGACCCCATGGGTTTGTCGTATGTTTTATTAAAAACAAAAATTAACACTTATCTTGATAATTTGTACAGTTTACAATTAATCCCTTAAATGCCGTTTAAAAGTAAAGCGATTCGCTTCCCAATGTCAACCGCTTTCCACGTAGTCGCGCGTATGGGAAGTACTGGTGAAGAAATAAATAATCAAACAATCTGAATGAGTAAATCCCTTGCAAACATTGCCAAGGTACTTTTATTGCATTCCAAAGCCTTCAGAATAATTTTATGGATATCAGTGCACAGAAAAGATCGTAAATCCGGACAGACGTATATATACGTCCGGGGTGAGTAAGTGAGTGAATATTAACGTCGCACTGTTCAGCTACACGAGGGCTTTTGGCGACGGACCACGTAATTTTGAACCATGGTCAAGTGACGTGGACGACACCTGAGCTGGCACCCCCCACTCCTAACTACCACACCACACCAACGGGAGGACGTTTCAGCTCTCGACAGATTTAACGTGCATCGCTGCCCTACACGGCGTGTCTTTAGTGGTACTAGGCTCGAACTCATGACATGCCGGCCATGATCCGATACCTTGACAACTAGGCTACCGCAGCCGCTATATACGTCCGGGGAATTATACGCTTTGGCTGACTGAGACGTTTATATACGCCGCGGGCACTTAAGAGTTTAAAGTCGTGTTGTAGCTTTAGCGTCAAAGTATAGTATTATTGTATTGAACTCATTGTTATCGTAAGAGGGGTGCGCGATGAAATATTGGGTCGCAAATAATGCAACTTTGAAAAGCACTGGCATAATACGTAAGTACACATTTTGAAAACTTATATGCGATTCCTTACATATATATATATATATATATATATATATATATATATATATATATATATATATATATATATATATATATATATATATATACCGGGTGATCAAAAGTCAGTATAAATTTGAGAAATTTATAAATAAATCATGGAATAATGTAGATCGAAAGGTAAAAATTGACACACATGCTTGGAATGACATGTGGTTTTATTAGAACAAAAAAAAAAAAAAAAAAAAAATAAAGTTCACAAAATGTCCGACAGATGGCGCTGGACAACAAAACGTCAGTGACTGCGCATGAAAATTGCGTAGAAAAGGGGCTGTCATGAGAGAGAAATCAGTTGCACCAGCAGTCGCAGCATGTTGACGTTACCTGAAAAGGCACTGTTAGTGAAGCTGTATTATCAGAATGGGGAATGTGCTAGTGCAGCGTTACGTTCCTATCGCCATACGAAGGGGATTCGAAGGGGTAAAGGTCCGTTGACAAATGCAGCTGTGGCGAGAATGATTTCGAAGTTCGAAGCGACGGGTTGTTTAGACGATAGACCCCGTAGTGGCCGACCGAGCACACGGCGGAATGCTGCTGAGACGGTTAAGGATGAAATGGAGACTGTAGCGGGTTCGTCTATGCACGGGAAGTCAGCGCCCGTGCAGTCGCACGTCGCACCGGCATTCCATACACTACTGTTTGGTTGGCACTTAGGCGTACCCTCCGATGCTATCCGTACAAAATCCATCGGCATCATGAATTGTTACCTGGCGATTCCGTTAATCGGAGGGCATTTGCGGTGTGGGCGTTTCAAAGATGGCGGAAGATGATTGGTTGAGTAACTTGTTGTGGACCGACGAAGCTCATTTCACGTTCCGAGGGTCTGTCAACACCCACAACTGCAGAATTTGGGCTACTGAAAATCCTAGAACTGTCGTGGAAACTCCATTGCACGACGAGAACGTCACGGTATGGGTTGGATTTACCACATCTACCGTTATCGGGCCTTTTTTTTCGAGGAAATGCGTGATTCTGGTTTTGTAACTGCTACCGTGACGGGTGAGCGGTACGCCAATATGTTACAGAATCGCATCATCCCCAGCCTGGCTGATAAACACCTGCTGGAACGTACGATTTTTATGCAGGATGGCGCTCCACCCCATATTGCTAGACGCGTGAAAGATCTCTTGCGCAGGTCGTTTGGTGATGATCGTGTGCTCAGTCGCCACTTTCATCATGCTTGGCCTCCCAGGTCCCCAGATCTCAGTCCGTGCGATTATTGGCTTTGGGGTTACCTGAAGTCGCAAGTGTATCGTGATCGACCGACATCTCTAGGGATGCTGAAAGACAACATCCGACTCCAATGCCTCACCATAACTTCGGACCTGCTTTACAGTGCTGTTCACAACATTATTCCTAGACTGCAGCTATTGTTGAGGAATGATGGTGAACATATTGAGCATTTCATGTAAAGAACATCTTTGCTTTGTCTTAATTTGTTATGCTAATTATTGCTTTTCTTATCAGATGAAGCGCCATCTGTCGGACATTTTGTGAACTTTTTTTTTTTTGTTCTAATAAAACCCCATGTCATTCCAAGCATGTGTGTCAATTTTTACCTCTCTATCTACATTATTCCGTGATTTATTAATTTTTCAAATTTATACTGCCTTTTTGATCACCCGGTATATATATATATATATATATATATATATAATGCGCGAGCATTTATTTACAATTTATTCGATTTTGTCATTTTAGTGGTAGGGGGAAGTGGGAAAGAAAAAGAAAAATAATATCTGCCCGTTTTCATATTTTAGTCGCATATTAAATTGAATATTTTTTGAAATATCTATATTTGCCTGGAGTTGAGAGAGAGGTTAGCACCTTTTCTTATTCAAAATTACTATTTTTATTCCAATCAATTCATTTCAAAGCCAATTCTAAGTTAATAAAAGCTAAATCTAAATATTTATTTTTTTTATTTTGAACTATTAAATAATATGAAACAATTTTCTTTTAATTTTTCGAATAATCACTATGAATATAAAGTCAAATTAAGCGGTAAACACGCATTCTGTTTTCTTCTAAGCAACACGTTCGGTAACTTGCGCCCGGTTAATTAAATCAGTCGAAGTCAGAGGTACTCGGCCTTTTTTTCTGCCTGGCCGCTTATGTATGTTAGCTATTTCACGCGGGCCGCAACATGGGGGAAGGGTAGAAATGCTTTAAGCTCAAGATGACATAGAAAATTTAAAATGTGGAAAATCAAAATATTAAAACTCCTATTTTGCTTTTTTTAATTATTATTTTTTTTTGGGGGGTGTAACGTAGCAGGCCTCCTCGTGGTGCAGCACCCTGGTTAACGCTAAATCTGCTACAGCGATTGCCAATCCCACGGTATTCCAAGTTCTCCTCGTGCTGCTGCTGTGGCTAAACTGCCTTTGTGCTCATCTGCTTCGTTTTAATTTAGTGACTTCACCTATCTGCGTTTTGTGTGACACTGGACAAGACATGACTGCCGCTCATTTGGACGAGTGCTCTGCACTGAATGATCTTAACTGCATTGTAAAAAGGTATTGGAGAGCCCGTTGCCTAATGACCTGATGGTCAATGGCCTGGCATTTGTAAAATAAAAAATAAATTATTTTTATTTTTGTCACTGAATTTTTTACGAATTGGAAGCATTCAAGAATCACTCTGTCACAATATCTACATCAGTAAACGGTTTCATATGATTACCAATAATATAACACATTTCATTGGGTGCCTTTGTTACGGCTGTGACATTACCACTGACAAAACACTTTCGTGTGGTTGTTAAGATTATTCAAGAAAGTCTATTTATCACCTCTTGAAAGAGATCTTCGAGGAAAAGTATTATTGAATAATTCCTGTGTTTTGGTATTTTAAATATTACACTTTCGTGACAAATCAAACAATTACTTATCCACACATGCTTGCTTTTCATTACAAAATAGACAACTTTCCAATTGTCTTGAAACATCCTATTTTCTTCGAATATTTTTCGCTTGCAAGATATGAAAGATAGTTAAAAATTAGTTCCACTCATAAAATGGTCGCCAGTCCACTGTTGTCTATTTTAGCTAATCAGAAAAAAATATTTCACACCCAGATGACACCGACAGCAAGAAGTAAAATTGATACATTTGTTTTCTTAACAAAGGATTTCCCACCAAATTCTCATAAATAAATGAATTTCTTAGAGCAATAGGCCATGCCTGGGTCACTTAAAAAGGCCTGGTGGGCCACATGCGGCTCACAGGTTAAGTATCGCTGGTCTAAGTTATTCTAATTCTAAATTTTCCGGACGTCGCAAAAGGTTTAAAAAATAAGCCCAAAAGCGAGATTAAAAATGAATAGCATTTGACAGACTCTCCCGTAAAAAGGAAGATTCTGCTAAAGTAATTGTTAGAGAGCTTCCTGGATGAAAACACATTACAGAAGACTATATTGTTTTTCATTTTTATTTTTCCCCATTTATAAGCGAACACTTTTCACAAAGAAAGTTCCGAGCTATGCTTTTGTCTGAGCTACGATGACCGATTCAAATGAAGCGTAAATAACAAGAAAACTCAACTTTTTTTTCGAGAGGTGTGGGAAAAAAGGTTAATGGAAACCATCCAAGACGGGTTTTATCTGGAATGGGGTTTGATTATCATCTTATTTTTACGCTTCGCACTTTTTAAGAGAATCCTTCCAGTTATTTTAAGTACAAACGTAAACATAAGTTATTGTTTAAATCGTGCGTTTACAGATTATGATAAAGAGGCTAATATAATATACAAGCCTGAATTCTTTTATAAATAGATTAATTTCTTTATATCTGGTTCGTTTTATGTATATTAATGAAATGAAAAGAACTGTGTTTAGAAAATATGTTGAATCAAATATGTAAGAAAATAGGTATTTCAAGGTTAAAAAATATAAAGATCAGAATACGGAATAAGTCTCTGAAAAAATATTTAAATGCGTAAAATTAGCTTTAAAACAGTGGATTAACATTTTGCCAATGTACTTGTTTCTTCGAATGTAAATGAAAAATTCAACGATCATCATACGCATCTTTATAAACGATGAAAAGATCATATACTTTAATAATTATTTTTTCTTTTTCCACTCTTGTCAGAAACTGAAAATTGTTTTTGATTTTCAAAACAAATCTTAAGTATCAGACAAAGATTTTGCTTTATCTTTAATATTTATTAGTGCATAGAACTACTGTATCGAACAAATGAGTTAAAATAACTGCATCGAACAATTTCTTTGAAATAATTACATCGAACAATTAATTGCATTGAAACATTTGTATCGAACAAATGCGTTGAAACAATTGCATTTGCAACTGAGTTGAAACAACTGCACTCGACAACTGAGTTGAAACAACTGCACTCGACAACTGAGTTGAAACAACTGCACTCGACAACTGAGTTGAAACAACTGCACTCGACAACTGAGTTGAAACAACTGCACTCGACAACTGAGTTGAAACAACTGCACTCGACAACTGAGTTGAAACAACTGCACTCGACAACAGAGTTGAAACAACTGCACTTGACAACTGAGTTGAAACAACAGCACTCGATAACTGAGTTGAAACAATGGCAAAAAATAATAGAATTGAAATAATTGAAAAGAATAATAGAATTGAAACAATTACATTCTACAAATGAGTTGAAACAATTGCAATGAATGATATAGTTGAAATAATTGCAAAGAATAATAGAGTTGAAACAATTACATTCGACAGCCGAGTTGAAACAATTACATTCGACAGCCGAGTTGAAACAATTACATTCGACAGCCGAGTTGAAACAATTGAATTTGACGACCGAGTTGAAACAGCTGCATTTTGACAACCGAGTTGAAACGATGGCATTCAACAACTGAGTTGAAGCAATTGCATTCGACAACTGAGTTGAAGCAATTGCATTCGACAACTGATTTGAAGCAATTGCATTCGACAACTGATTTGAAGCAATTGCATTCGACAACTGATTTGAAGCAATTGCATTCGACAACTGATTTGAAGCAATTGCATTCGACAACTGATTTGAAGCAATTGCATTCGACAACTGATTTGAAGCAATTGCATTCGACAACTGATTTGAAGCAATTGCATTCGACAACTGATTTGAAGCAATTGCATTCGACAACTGATTTGAAGCAATTGCATTCGACAACTGATTTGAAGCAATTGCATTCGACAACTGATTTGAAGCAATTGCATTCGACAACTGATTTGAACCAATTGCATTCGACAACTGATTTGAAAAAATTGCATTCGACAACTGATTTGAAAAAATTGCATTCGACAACTGAGTTGAAACAATTGCATTCGACAACTGAGTTGAAACAATTGCATTCGACAGAGTTGAAAAAATTGCATTCGACAACTGATTTGAAAAAATTGCATTCGACAACTGATTTGAAAAAATTGCATTCAACAACTGATTTGAAAAAATTGCATTCGACAACTGATTTGAAACAATTGCATTCGACAACTGAGTTGAAACAATTGCATTCGACAGAGTTGAAAAATTGCATTCGACAGAGTTGAAAAATTGCATTCGACAACTGATTTGAAAAAATTGCATTCGACAACTGATTTGAAGAAATTGCATTCGACAACTGATTTGAAAAAATTGCATTCGACAACTGATTTGAAAAAATTGCATTCGACAACTGAGTTGAAACAATTGCAAATAATAGGGTTGAAACAATTACGACGAATAATAGAGTTTAAATAATTACAACGAATAATAGAGTTGGAAAAAATTGCATCGAATAATAGATTTGAAACAAATGAAAAAATCATTAGCATCAAATAATTGACTTGGATGAATTAAATGATTCATAGCTTATTAACGTCACACCTCAAAGTTATACGTAAGCTTTATAACTAACTAGGAATATATTGTTTGTAAGAAAAATATCGTTTGATTTGGAAACATACATAAAGAAAATATTTAAATAGAATTATTTGAAAAGAAAAACATCCATACCTTTTTCTGCCAAAAAAAGGGGGAAGTCCAACACGTACTTGTATATCTCTCATACAATTCTCAATAGGTTTAACTCAGGATCTTATGTTCCTCCCATAATAATTGTATAGATCCACCTATAGAGAAGAATCAAACGTATTGTTGTGAGTTATTTACTTTGTTGTGCAATGAACAAAATCTTAACAAAGAGTAATTTTCTTCTCTCCACTATTTAACCTTTATCTGCAGCAGTTATTTGAGCTCAGTAATCACCTTTTCAAATTATCACCCTTTGTTAAAAAATCGTTCTCCCAAATATGGTTTATGATATATTCATTAGGTTAAGACACTTTCAGGGTGTTGTACATCTAACTCAACCGGAAAAAAACATTTAGCTCACTATTAAACCCCATCGTTGGCGTAACTCATCAGCAAGAGGCGTCTTTTGGAAAATTTAAAACCAAGGAGGCCTACCTTTGGCGCACTAATACTGTAAATAAGTGCTCAAAAGATAGTAAAATCATTTCAAAAATTTAAAAGCAGGAATTGAAGAAGTTCAGAAATCCTTGAATGTTTGTTTAGTATAAGTATTTTTTATCAAATGCTTTAGTATATGTATCATTTTTTTTATAAATATTACAGTTATCTCGCAATAATGTTCGTAATTCAGTGTTTCTCAAAATGTGAGGTGCGCCCCCCTAGATGGGCTTGATAACTCTACGAGGGGGGTGCGACCCTATTGAAAAGTCGAAACCAAAAGATTTTAAAAAGTTATTAATTTACTGAAAATAAACAAAAAAACAATCTGACATAGTAAAAAATAAAATACACATACTGATATAATACACTTATAAATGTACCAGTACTTCACGATGTGTTTTATGAGTAATTTAACAGTTCTAAGTTAAAAACAAGTTGAATAATTACTAGTAACCTCATGGGCTTGTCATATATGAAATTATATACAAAAATTAACAATTATCTTAATAATTTGTACGGTTTATAATTCATCCCCTAACTGCTGGTTGTAAGTTACGCAATTCGTTCCCCAATGATACTGTTTTCCACGAAGACGCACTAAGTGACGCATGTCATGTATTGGAAGAGGAAGGGGGGGGAAGAATAAATAAACAAAAAGCCTCTAAAATAAGTAAATCCTTTGCAAACTCTGCCAAAGTCTATTTATTGCATTTCAAAGCCTTCGGAATCATTTTATGGATAGCAGTGCACAGAAAAGACCGTACTTCAGAATGACGTTTATATACGCTCAGGACAATTAAGGTTTTTGTTGAGCGAGACGTATATATACGCCAGTGACACTTAAGAGGTTAAAATCGTTTAGTAGCTTTAGCGTCAAAATATAGTATTATTGAATTCAAAACATTGTTATTGTATGGAAGGGGAGGGGGAGGTGCGATGGAAATTCTGATTATGAATATTGGGTTGCAAATACTGAAAGTTTGCGAAGCACTGAAGTAAGGGATTACATTATGATCAAACTACGATGGAAATGTCAAATATTAAGGTGACCAACCGTCCTCCTTTTGTAGGTTCTGTCCTTCCTCAAAAAGTGTCCTCCTTTTCAATATTTTAAAACTGATCTGTTAATCTCCGTACTCATGTTTCCAAAATGTCGAAGAATGGTCTGAAACAAATATCACAGAAAATAACAGTTTTCAATGGTGTTTGTTGACTTGATCTCAGGTAAAGTGGGCAGACATAGAAAATTACGTTGAGTTTTTATCGAAAGAAATGCCTGATATTAAAATCGGTGACAATTGTCTGTTTGAAGTAGAAAGAAAACTGAATGTATATTTAATTTCTAATAAATTAGAACAATTGGAAAAATCAACATGCTGAGAATTTGGTAAAATATGGGTGGAATTACTTAAACCATTTAAAAAATGAACACATTCCATATAGAAATGTAATTATTCTTGTTGAATTTACGTTGTGCTGCCCTGGAAATAATGCAGCATTTGAAAGAGTTTTTTTTTCAGTTGGTAATGATTTTTGTGAAGCGACTAGTGACAAATCAAAATTGAATGTTAATATTTTAGCTACAGTGCTTACAATAAAATTCAGTATGAAGGATATTTTTTACACGAACATTCCGATGCGTTAGAAAATGATATGTTGACAAAAAAAATTCTTTCAATGGAAAAATACTCTTAATACTCTTAAGATAATTAAAAAGAATGTAAGCGTAATTAGCGTATTTTTGTTTCAATTAATAAAACGTTTCATGTATTTAAGTTGTAATTTTTGCTTAAACTTTTCATCTTCCTTTTCATTGTAAAAAATATTGTCACCTTACTAATATAGAACACGTTCAGCTTTTCTATAAATCCAATAATAAGAAAAAATTAACATGAAATCGGAAGTATAAATGAAGAAAATTAAAACTTAAGACGCGTTCTCCGTGATATAAAAATCATTAACCCTAAAAAATATCAAGAAAGAGTTTGAAACTCTTGTGGCGGCGCTTTCAGATTAATGAGTAAAGACCCGCCGTGTAGGGCAGCGATGCACGTTAAATCTGTCGAGAGCTGAAACGTCTTCCCGTTGGTGTGGTGTGGCAGTTAGGAGAGGGTGCCAGCTTAGGTGTCGTCCACGTCACTTGACCATGGTTCAAAATTACGTGGTCCATCAACAAAAGCCCTCGTGTAGCTGAAAAGTGCGACGTTAATATTTAATCAATCAATCAAATTCAGATTAATGAGATTACAATAGGGAAGATTTTTCATTGGAAATATTGCGTATTCTTTTTGCATTGAGTTATACAGGTTACTTTTACATAAGAAAACCCCACAAAATTCCAAATTAAACTAGAGGCCTTTGTATAATTTGATCATACTTTTAGCGATTTATTAAATTTTTTTATTACATTGGAATCAAAATATGTTGAATCGATTGATATAGCTACGCGGGCCGTTTTTCTAAGTAAGGTCCGTTTGTTTTTAAAAAATAACGACAATATTTTGTTTCAAAAAACCTTTATTTTAGGATTGTACATATGTTTGCCTATTTTTCTACTCAGTTGCCGAGTTTATTAATGCACTTGTCATACCTTAGAACTAAGTTTTGAAAACCCTCTTCACAAAAAAGTATGCCACCTGGTCGGACAGCCAAGAGTTCACGACCGCCTTCACTTCTTGGTTGTCACTGAAGCATTTCCCGCCCAGACTGAGTTTGAGGTACCTCAAACACAGTCTTGTTTGTCACACAGATTCAACTGCTTGCATCCAATGATTACAGAGGGCCGGCCTGAGCGTTCTTCGTCATGGACACTTGTTCACCCATCGTTAAACTTCCTGACCCATTTTCGAACTTCCCTATCACTCATTGCTTCAGTACTATAAACTTCTGTTACGGGGCGATGAATGTCTGCAGCCGACATGTTTCTCGCACCCAAAAAACGGATAACAGGCTCACTTGGAGGGCGTTTCAATCATCTTAAACATTTGAAAGACGCACAGTGAAGCTTATGCGACGGCTACAGGACTGGAAATGGTACTAGTGTATTCACAAAGGATGCTGGTCAGTGATGCAGAGACTCGTTCCGGCGTACACGTGAACATTTCGCTCCAACGGACTATACTTAAAAAATAGCCCTCGTATATTGTTGTTGTTACTTATGCCACCTGATCGGCAAAGGCTAGATCAAGGCCCACGAAATTCATCATGGTCTAAGTGACGCCTGTCGTTAGCTGTAGCTTTGAGCACCATACAGGTGACAGAACGATTTTACTCGGTTTATAAAAAATATCGATTGATAAAAATATGAGTATTTTACTTCAGTCTTTCGTCGAAAAATGTAGTTTGGAAAAGTAGGAAGTTGGTCCAAACAAATATAACCACTGTAAAAATATCCTTTCTCCTTTACGTATTGAATACAGAGATTTTTTCAAGCAATTTAATGAAAATAAAAGCGAAATGATAAATGCCAAAATCAGTTTTAGCGAAATTGCTACCCGAAGAGAATTATAGACAGTTTAAGATTAGCTAGATAAATTTACAATAAAGCTATTTTCTTACCTATTTACACCTTTCTATCTGTGATTAAAAATAATTGTTCCTTCCCAAATTTAATGTTTCATGAATTATTAATAGAGAACTATGAATTATGAATAACATTTTTTCTCCTTTTATCTTTCCAATTTCTTTTTCATCTTCAATTCAGACAATGCTTCATCTTTTTTTGAAGATTTCTGTTTCATATTTAATGGTTTAATATAAAATTAATGTAATTATTTCTAGCAAAAACGATTTATTATGTCTTTCCAGTTTCATCCAAAGCATAAATTATTTTTAATAAAACAACGAATTATTCCACTCCTTGCGTGGGCACTTAAAGAAAAAAAATTTGTTTCTTTATTATTAGGTTACAAAAAAAAAATGTGCGTGTTTTATATAATATTCCGTCAGAATCTCTTTGCAGACAGTACAGAGCCCAAACAGTAGCGATAAATTAACATTAATTTAGTAAATTAATGTTAATTTATCGTTTTTAATATAATTCATTCAATAATAATCTTTTAAAAATAAAAAACAGATCTCTATAGTTTTCCATACATTATTCCTTCTTTTAAAAATGAAATCGAAGTAAAATTATTTTAAGTTTTTTTTTATCATGAAGAACACGTGTGTTTAAAGGCTTTTCGTTCCTTTTTAAAATTCTAAGATTTCGATGGATGATAACATTGGCTTAGCTGTTTGAGATTATATATGTTATATTTGAAATTTATTCCAATTAAAACATTAAATCAACTGAGAGAGAACGAGTAAGGTATCTTTACATTGCACCACTACAAAGTTGCACGAGGGCTTTTGGCGATGGACCTCGTAATTTTGAACCATGTTCAAATGACGAGGACGTCATCTGAGCTGACACCTCTCTCTCTTAACATCCACATCATTCCAACGGGGGGGGCGTTTAAGGCTCAACATATTTAACGTGATCGACCTCCTCTACACGGTGGGTTTTCAGCGGCATTAGGGTCGAACCCATGACATGCCTGCCACGAGTCCGTGACCTTGACCACTAGGCTACCACAGCCACTTATAATGCGAAGAAACCCCTATTAGTGAGTGTGACGAATGAAATTGCAATAAATACTCAATTCTCTTAAAAACGGCCACAAAGACCACCAGATAAAAGAAAAAAAAAAGTAATGTAAAAAAAAAAATTTAAGTCAAGTCCTACATAGATCAGAGAAAAATTTCATTTTAGCTACTTTTTATTAAACAGTTACAGGCATAGTTACATGTATAGGCATAGGACAGAATCTTGTCATTATTTGGCAATTAATTTTTATTCATTATCATTAAAGTAACGTATTCTCATCCAAAACAATCGTGTATATAAAATTTCAGTTCAACTGAATGCTTTAAAACGTGAGAAAAAAAAACCCTTTCAAGTTTTGACACAAGTCGCCAAATTCTTTGAATAATTAGATTTAACCAATTAATTTTTTATTAATTATAGTTAAATTATTGTATTGCCATCCAAAATAATCATGTATATAAAATTTCAGCTCAATTGAGCGCGCTTTAAAATTTATTTTATTAACGATTGAAAATTCAACCAAGATAAATACATAGAGAGTGTGAGTTAATAGTAGGAATTGAAAAAATAGCGACAAAGATGACTTCAGATAAAAAAAAAAGGAGGAAACTAAAAATTATATTGTATGAGGGGGGGCCGTAATTTTTTTTTTTATCAAATACCGTAAACGCGCCGTATAACGTGCACATCCTATTTTACGAAGGAACCTGAATTGTGCAAGTGCAAAACTCTTATATTTTGAAGTCTTTTATTCGAGGTATTATCCTAGACTTTTGAAAAATAGTATCTTCTAAAACTATAACCCTTTAAGTTAAAAAAGTATGCCATTTCTTTTAAGGTATCCGACTGCTTGCGACAACTTAAAAAAAATGGAGATATGGAAATTTTTTTTTGTGGAATTTTGATTTATTTAGCACATCTTAAGAATAAAAAAGGCTAAAATTAAGAGAAAAATAAATTATTACTATTAAAATGTGATAAAATGGGTAAAAATTGACAAAAAAATTACATAAACGGGGCACGCCCTGTACAAATGGTAAATGAACAAATTCTCAATTTTTTTAATTTTGATGCATTATTTTTCTATTCCTTTTTGAAATCACCTTCAGGAGAAGAGATATTTCAATTTTTACAAAAACTGGAGCACTTTATCTTAGTGATAATCGTAAAATCCGGCGTATAACGCCCACCCATACTTTCAAGCTGCATTTTTTAATTTTAAGGTATATTCGCCATATAACACGCACTCCTTGTTTAACGAAGAAACCTGAAATATAAATGTGGAAAGCTCTTATGCTTTGAAGTCATTTATTCGAGGTATTATCCCTAGATTTTGAAGAAATAGTATACTTCAGAGCTACAACCGTTTTAGTTTATAAGAACTCATTTCTTTTATATAAACAGTATATCGTTTTTTATAGAAGCCTTATTTTTTATGCTCATCTCTTCTTTATTTTTAAAGCTATCATTTTTTTTATCCGGCGTAATACGCTCATCCGTAAATTTCGATATTTTTTGTGTTAAAATTGCGCGTTATACTCCGGATTTTACGGTAAAAGAGCAAAAATTATAAAAAAAGATTACAAAAAACCACGATTAAACAGTTCAACCATTATTCTTTGAGCTATACGATGTGCAACCTTTACGTGCAAAACGTGCAATTTCCTTTATTAAATCAATTTTTAACTGTAACAAATATTTAAATTCAAATTTCTTTTTTAAAAAAAGAATCATTCATTTTCCAAAACCCTCAGCTGTGGTAGTTACGGCTAAAAATTGCAATTGCATTTCTTAAACCTTTTATAGAAACGAAAAAAATATTTCCTTTTTATTTTTCCTGCATAGGAAGTAACAATGGATATTAAGAGTAAGTGGTGATGTAAGAAACTTTTTTTATTTACATTTATTTCCTACTCCTACGTTTCGTCATGCCTTTTTCCAAACTAGGAAAATCATTTCCTGAAAGTTCTTATCAGGGAAAGATCTCGGTATACTCCCCTTTCTATTTTTGAATTATATTTTCCCTTCTTCCCGAACACCTAACGTTGTAAATCCCCCAGAACATCCAATCAGTTTTGTCCCATCTTCCATATTAGTTAATACGTAAAGTTTTCACAACATTAATTAATTTTAATATTAGACCAAGAGCTATGGGTTTTAGCTGCCAAAACGAGCTGTACCCGATCACTTTTTAAAAATGAATACATTCATTTCAAAAATGTTATAAAAGATAATTTCTCTTATGATTCGTATCGGAAAGGAATAAAACTTTTACATAACAGAGAAATATTGTATCAATCGATATATGTATAAAATATAAAAATTTAAATGTAATCAGAAATTCTCTCTGAAAAAAATTGAAATGTATCAAATTATTAAGAATTTTACGGTGATTGTTAAACTATTGTTTATCACAAAATTGGTTTCTTCATTTAGTTTTCTTCTTGGTGTATTATTCCTCGTAACATATTTTCATAAGACAAGGGCTTTGGCGAAAATTATTTGAAATCGTTGCCAATATAGCAACCTTACAATGTTGTATGTAATCAACAAGAAAAATAGTTCGATCATTTGACATATGAAACTATAACACTTTATTAAAATGAATTATTTTTTAAATGTTTTTTATCGTAAACATTTAGTTCTTAAAAAATAATATTTATATACTATATCTATATTTTCTTTTGGATATAGTAATCGCCTAACTTAAAAAGTATATTTATTTGCGAAAAAGCAAGGTATTTATGAAAATGGTACTTATTATCGCAACCTATTGGCGACATTACATGAAACGAAGAACATGGTTGCCAATTCAGCACGTACGACACATAGGATGTTGGGGTTGCCAACTTGGCGAGTGATTAATCAGGAACTTGTTGCAATAATACGTAAGTACCATGAAAATGCAAGAGAATAGTTTTAAATCATAAAAATTTCTAAATAAAATTAAAATTCTTTCCGTTGACACATTTATTAAGAATAAGGAAAAAACAATTATTTAATTCATATTATCACACAGCACTCACGATGAAAATGAAAAAGACCATTTCTGCATGGTATATGGTATTCTTTTAATTTTCGGAACCTTAATTTTATTTTCATACTAGTGCTTTGTTTAGAATGATAGAATCCCCAAAAAACGGTATATATTTATTAGTTTAACTATAACTTCATGTTGTACTATATCAACTTGTATTATATAAATTGGTTATCTGTTTGACAATGTCACAAAGCAGAATCAACATTAGGGCATTGGAAACTTGAGACATGCGAGCATTTTAACTTTTTTTTTTGTTCATGTTACCATTGCAGTGTAATAGGAAACATTTTACTAAATTATTTTGTTACGGAAGAAAATTCGACAAATGATATACTCTCCTATGTAACATTATAATTTTTCCCACACAAAATATATTTTGTAGAAATCCCATAAATAACAATTAAGATGGACCACCATTGAAATACAAAACGTATTCAATGTCTATTTTGTGTTAATGTATAAAATACATAATTTTTCGGGGTTTATTTTTTCTTTATCTTTCTCAGTTAATTCGAGCTACTATCGTAGCGATTTACCGAACGCAAGAATTTTCCCAATTTCTGAAACAAATACGTGAGAAGATTTCACCATCCCCTCCTTTGCATTCTTTTTCAAATTTTCGAGCGTATCAAACACCATCCTTTGCATACTTGACCACACTTACGCCTCACCTTGTAACGTAATCTGCGCCAGAACCATACCGTACAAAACAAAAATTGAAAAGTAAATCGCGGTGCATTTAAAAAGACAATAGGGTTCGAAAAAAAAAAAAAAAGAACGATTTGTTCCACGCCTCGTTACAACTTAAATATGAATGGCTGGTCGCACCCATAGCAATGTGAATGTTCATAAACAGAACAAAGTAGGTCTTCTTTCAAACAAATTCCATCTGCATGTGAAACTCACGATGGCAAATTATCCAGCATTCTTAAAAGTAATAGTGAAATGGGAAAAAAAGGAGGCTGCCCTTCCACCTTCTAAAGTTTCGTGATATGGGGAATGAGAGGAGGTATCATCTTCATCCTCCCCTCTTGAGGAAGTGAAGCAGCGAACTCAGGTCATCCCTTTTGTGATGTAAAACTCTGAC
Source organism: Trichonephila clavipes (assembly GCA_019973935.1). Taxonomy (NCBI): domain Eukaryota; kingdom Metazoa; phylum Arthropoda; class Arachnida; order Araneae; family Nephilidae; genus Trichonephila; species Trichonephila clavipes. Next base: position 266,746 of record BMAU01018370.1, on the reverse strand, counting down.
ATTTCTGTTAATTTTTATTGTTGCTGTTGCTTCTTCAACTCATCTCGCTGGCGACTTTATTGTTCTGTATTTGCAAACGATCATCTTGGAGAAAACGTTCTTTAAAAAAAAGAAAGAAAATATATTCCATGTCTCTCTGAGGCTTGAATAGGGATGCCCTGCTGTGAGCTGTTTACTTTATTAATATTTTAACCACTTCTTTTACTTTTGTAAGACATATAAGGTTTTTTATTATTATTATTATTTGCCCTTTCCTGTGTTTCGGAAAACTCACCCATCCGGTTGAAAATGGCAAAAAAATGGCTTTTAGTTCAGATTTCCCAGGGGATCAAGTTCTTGTCGTTTTTTGTGTGTCGATAATAATCATCTGTTTAAACTAAGACTAATTTTTCCGTCAGTTTGCATCAAGTTGAAAGATGTGACACACTAAGTAAAAAAAAATCGTTACGTGCTTTTTAAAAAACCTATAAGAATATATTTGAATTTGTTTAACAAAACTTGCCTTTGAATAATCAAGTTACCATGATTCGAAATTAGAATGGAAATAGGGTCTTCCTCTAAACCAGTGGTTTTTAAACAGTGGTCCCGCAAACACTGTTTGTCCAGAGCCTTATAGGGTGTACATGCTGTCCAGAGCCTTTATAGGGGTCTCTCATTTAACGTTAAGAGATTTTCCTTTTTTACAGACTCTGAAAGAACTTACGGAAAATGGATAGATGTGCTATCCTACACTAGATCACTACACTGCCCTTTCACAAAAAAGACTACTAGAGCAAGTAGTTTGAACAAGAATATCAATTCAGTTTTTTTTGTTTTGTTTGTAACAACATAGCCATTACTACAACGTGATAAGTCTATATATGTAGCCGAAGCAGAATTATTGAGTAACCTGTAAATTACTCAACCATGTTGTTTGAGAGTTGGGGAGGGATATTCAAAACTTTGGAGGTCTGCGATGTCAGTCTGATACATAAAGGAGGCCGAGGTGAAACAAAGTTTAAGAATCGTTGCTCTAATCGATTAAAATTAGATTCGATATTCATCTACGTTTTTTTGGTGCACTTAACCATCTCCAATGGTGTAAACTTAGAGAGTGCAAGATACTTTGTATATAGTCCGTAGTGAAAGGACTTTTAAAATTTAAAAAAAATAATTGCATGTGGTTTACAGTTTTAAGGAGTTAAAATATCAAAATAAAACAAGCTGAAAACAGTAGAACGTAGAAGTAATACAGTAGAACGTCGTTTATCCGAATCAATTTGGACCGGATACCGTTCGGGATACGTGATTGTTCGGATAAACTAAAACGAATGTGATCCACGCAGTATACGAAACTGGACACTATACGAATGTTGAAAATCCTCACATGCGGGAAACATGCTTGAAGAAGAAGCAAAATAGGTGCCAAAATATCACAATTTTACCTTTATTGTGGAAAATAACCACTTATTTTTAGCTGTACCATTGTACACCTTCGTTTTTCGCTGCACAAGGTCCCTGATTCTCTTGAGCAGCAGTAGTTGAGTAGGACAGCACTCTGATTGTTGTTCGAACCACTCCATAGCTGTATCTAACGAAGAAAACACGTCAGCATTTCATGGATCATTGCTACTATGGTTGTTGTCTTCATCAGTTTCATCGTCAATAGTGTCGGATTCTTCTTGCACGGAAATCAATATCTCGTCATCATTTAGCATTTGAAATCCACAGTCTTCTGCATCGCATGACATCCAGGTTTCCACATCTTCATGGCCATTCGTGAAATCCTGGGATCGATTGGACGAAATCGATAATCTCCTCTCTGGAATCGTTATTGAAGTCTTTTTCGCTTTCCAAATCTGGATACATCTTATTCCATGCATTTTTCAGGTTCTGTCTTTCGAGCGAGTCCGCTTCGGCTAACATGTAGCAGGAATTCTTCATATTGAGCTTTTCAGCAAAAGCAGCAACACTTTCTTCGTCTTTTTGTGCCAAAAGTAATCTCCGCAAAACTTGTTTCCTGTAAATTATATTGATCTTTTCAATGACGCCTTGGTCTATTGGTTGCACCAGCGCAGTGACGTCGTTTGGTGGAAAAAACATCACGCTGAAGTCGTCATCAAATGCATTGAGAATTTCGACAGGTGGGTGACAGGGAGCATTATCGAGAATCAGTAACACTTTGCCTATTTTCCCTTCTCGTTCACGAAGTTTCTTGACGTTGGGAATGCAGTCTTTAGAGTACCATTCAGGAAAAAAGGCTAGGTCTATCCGCGCACTCTTTTGCGCATTTTAAAGAGTAGGAAGGCATGAAACATTTTTGAAGCAGAGAGGCTTCTTATATTTGCCAATCACAAGCAATGGCAAAATGTTTGTTTCACTAACGTTCGCACAAACCATGTCTGTAACACGTTCCTTGCTGACTTAAAAACCTGTTGCTGTGGACTCCCGTAACTTGGAAACAAACTGACCTAATATTCCACGCAGATGTTTACCAAATCACACCACTGAAATTCTCCAAATATCCCTGACCATTGGTTTTCCCGTCATTTTTGTCTTCACGCGAAACAACTGTTGAGCATTGCACTGTTCGAAAGCGCATTCATATACAGTACATGCAGTCGAAAAAAAAATGGTCCGGATATTCGACGCTCCGGACAATAAACGTTCAGATGAACGACGTTTTACTGTATTTAAACTGAATCAGGGGATGAATGATGGGTGAAACTTTGACCAGAGCCCATCCGGATGCAGCAAGAGTATATGAATTTAGAGCTTTTTGAGAGAAAACGAGTGTATGAGAGCTAGCAACCTGGTTGGCTGTCAGAAGCAGACATGAAATTTAACTTCACTGTTTCGGAAAAATTGAACCATACAGAGATCATCTCGCAACTCGACGAAGTCGATTTGATTTAATTTTAGTTTACGTCGTTCTCTCTAGAATACACTAGGGGTATTGGTAACAGACTTCATAATTCTAAATTATGATTAAAGGGTTTCAGGGGTGTTAAATTTCTCTAGAGGTCTGAAAATATAAACAATTTTCAAACAGGTATAATTCTTTTAAATTTAAATTAAATAATTCGAGTCTTTTACACATTATTTATAAAAGAATGGGGCTTTTCAGAAAGGTAAAAAGTGTTTAAAATATAATCATAATTTTAAACAATGTAAGCATAGGAAAATAATAAATATTTCTTATAGAAAAGCTTCTTCAGTTTTACGTCACGCATGCTATTTTCTAAAATAGTACCTTTAATTAGTTAAAAGAGAGTTAAATGTATCCTTATTATAATGTAGTAATATTATATTAGTAGAATAATATATAAATTATATTTTTCAAAAATTAAAAAAATCACATTTTCAAAAAATTTTTTAAAATTTCAATATTTTTCAAATATTTTGAAATACAAAAGAGATATATTATTCTTAAATGATGTAGGGTTTAAAGAGTATGATACATTTTATAATTCTACAAAGTTTTATTCATCAAAGGCTACTATTTTAGAAAATAGCGTGCGCAATGCAAAAAATACTTAATATTTTTTATAGAACTTTCATATGCTTATGATATTTAAAATTATTATATTTTAAACATTTTAGACTGTTCTGTAGCCCCATTCTTTTATAAATAATGTGTAAAAGATTCAAATCATTTAATTTAAATTTAAAAGAATTATACCTGGTTGAAAAATGTTTATATTTTCAGAGCCCTGAGACCTCTTAGGGAAGAGAACGACATCTGAGCTGACATATTCTCTCCAAACTTCCACGTCACGCTTTGGCAGACTTTGAGCTTCGGCAATGAAAGAGTGAGTGAATATTAACGTCGCACAATTCAGCTACACGAGGGCTTTTGGCGACGGACCTCGTAATTTTTAACCATGGTCAAGTGATGAGGACGACACCTGAGCTGGCACCCCCCTCTCCTATCACACTACACCACACCAACGTGAGGGCGTTTCAGCTCTCGACAAATTTAACGTGCACCGCTCCCCTACACGGCGGGTCCTTAGTGATACTGGGCTCCAACTCATGACATGACTGCCATGATCCAATTCCTTGACCACTGGGGTACCACAGCCCTTTGAGCTTCGGCAGATTTAACAATGCATCAGAGTTGGCTAAAGAGGAATTTTTTAAATTTGAGTTTTACTTCCATTGAAATGGCCTAAGTTTTATAAAGGTAAAAATTAAAATATTACGTCTAACAATATTTTGGGTCTAGGGCATCTGGAAAACACACATTTCCTCCTATTGGAATAAGATTTTTTCACTGTAGAAAGCTTTAAATCGACATTTAAATCGCGTTTCATTTCAATTTCTTAGTTCCTTTTAAGGTATCCAACTACGTTCGGAACCGTGGTTTTGCAAAAGCGTATAAATGGTTAATATTTTTGATATTTAGTGCCACTTAGATTAGAAAATGTATATAAAATTGTTTTAAAAACAGTATTACAATAAAAAATTATTTAAGTACAATATTTTGACAAAAAATGGACATAGAATGACCCATTTAATTATTATAATAATATTCTGCCAGTATATAGCTCAGACCTCTGTACAGAGGCTCAACTAGAATTTTTGAAATATATCACTTGATCCATGTTTTACGACAACAGAGGGGGAAAATTTTAAGAAAATAAAGCCGATAATTTTTTAAATGGATTATAACTCCGAAAATAATGTGAATTTTTCAAAAATCCTGGTTGAGCCTCTGTCCAGAGCTCTGAGCTTTATAGAGGTAAAATATTATTATAATAGAAGTATTCTCACAAAAGGAGAACATTTTGAAAAAAGGTTATTCTAAGTTTATTTTTTGCCGAAATATTGTATTTAAATAATTTTTTCTTGTTAAAATGTCCTTAAAACAATTTTATACATGTATTCTAATCTAAGTGACACTAAATATCAGGAAAATTATTCACTTACGCACTTTTTTAAAATCATGGTTCCAAAAGTAGTCGGATACCTTAAATGAAAATCAAATTAGGAATTTAAATACAGCTTTAAGTCGCATTTTGAAGTTTTGTGAGGGTTATCGGTGCCGAACAGTCGCCATTTTGAACCAACTACAAGGGATGATGATACCTGATCTATCGCACCTCTCCCCAAACTTCCACAACGCACTAGCGTGAGAATTTAAGCCTTTATTTACCTAGTAATCATCACTCCTCCCTTTAATGCCAAAAAGAAAAAAAACTCGACTTCATGACTGTTTCGAAAGACTGCCTTTTTCACAACCGTGACTTTTCACCGTGAGTGGCTATAGCTATCAAGACGAGATGAAAGCATAGGTTAGAAAGATTATAAAATATATTAATCGAATTATAATAGAATGTAAGATATTGTAATTCTGGGATTATAGTCCCTGCCATTGATAATGATAAATGGAATTAGATTTAGAACAGATTTAGCTATATTTGTACCCTATTTCTATTAATAATCTTTATATATAAAAACCTTCTGGGCGTGCATATGTGACTAAAGTCCTAAACGGCACAACCGATTTTGATGAAATTTTTTTGTGGGTTCAAGAGGTTTCCGAGAATGATTTAGATTCACAAATCGGTTCGATATCGCAACTAGTTAAAAAGATATTAATTAAACATTCACTTGCATTGTTGTAACAACGTTATTGTTGTAAACATGACGTACGTTGGCGTCGAAAATCGATTTTCAGCCAAACTGGCCAAACCGGGTCTTCATTGTTACGAAAATGCAGACGAATCATGCTTTTATATAGCGTTTTCAAATAATCTTTATATAAATTATTCTTCTGTGCGTGTGTATGCGCCTGAGCTACTCCTCAACGGCGGGTCCAATTTTGATGACATTTTTTGTGTGGGTTCAAGTGGATTCGAGAATGATTTACTCGTAGATTCACAATTCGATCCGATATCGCAAACAGTTAAAAATAAGCCAAAATTATGTAAGGGTGCCTGATTTTTATAAAAAAAAAAAATCGTGGGCAATATTCTTGATTGATTTGATTTAATATTAACGTCGCACTGTTCAGCTACACGAGGGCTTTTGGCGACGGATCACGTCATTTTGAACCATGGTCGAGTGACGTGGACGACACCTGAGCTGGCACTCCCCTCTCCTAGCTACCACACCACACCAACGGGAGGACATTTCAGCTCTCGACAGATTTAACGTGCATCGCTGCCCTACACGGCGGGTCTTTAGTGGTACTGGGCTCGAACTCGTGACAAGGCAAGCCACAGTCCGATACCTATACCACTCTGCTACCGCGGCCACGCAATATTTTTGAGGCCACTATTTTGAGCAGCAAATTTCAAGGTGAAGTTGTACTTCTACCACAGATCCTAATGATTCTTTCAGACTCACCTACCCATTCAAATGTTTGCAATTTCCAATTCGCTTGGCATTTGCTATGACCTTTAATAAGTCACAAGGTCAAACAATGATAATTTGTGTGTCTTAGATTTAGAAAACCCTTGCTTTTCGCACAGCCAATTATATGCTGCATGTCCAAGGTTTGGCAAACCATCTCATTTGTTTGTTTATATCCCTCAAGGATTAACCAAAAACATTGTACATTCAATCGCATTACGATAAATTTATTTTTTGTGCATTAAAAAATATACTTGCTATGAAAATAGCTCGAATTTTATCTTTTTTACGCTTTAATCAAAACAATTTAAATTTCTATTCAGAATAGCTTCCATATTGAACTTAGTTCATAATAAGTACACTTACACAGAAAAGTATGAATACAACTCATAGCTAAAGTGAAAAAAAAAGCTCTAGTTTTCAAATATAAGAAAAATATTATTTTAGAGAATGTTATTTATAAAGAGTGTTTTTTTCCAGGTATAGAAGTTTAAGTTGGCATTACTTTCCAAGATGGCGACCGATTTAACAGCTGTCAAGTGATTTATTCTCAGTTTGGTTTGGCAATTCATCCCCGTCGCATCCAGACTCACGCCTGAATAGATTCGTCGAATGGGCCCAAAACAAAATTGCCGTTGTTCCCGATTTTTATAAGCGAATTTTGTTGAGCGATGAAGCGCACTTCTGGCGGAATGGCTGCGTCAACAAACAAAACTGCCGCATTTGGAGTGAAGCTAATCCACAAGTGTATGTCGAAACACCGTTACATCCAGAAAAACTGACTGTTTGGTGCGCTTTATGGGCTGGTGGAATCCTTCAAAAACGATGACGGCCACAACGTTACAGTCAATGGTGATCGGTATAGAGCCATGATGACTAACTTTTTCATTCTTGAATTGAACAATCATGATGTCTAGGAGCTGTGGTTCCAACAAGACGGCGCAGCATGTCACACAGCTCGTGCCACAATCGATTTATTGAGAGACACGTTTGGTGACCGCCTAATTTCACGTTTTGGATCTGTGAATTGGCCTCCAAGACCTTGTGATTTAACACCGCTAGACTATTTTCTGTGGGGCTATGTAAAGTCATTGGTCTATGCGGATAAGCCACAAACGCTTGACCATTTGGAAGACAACATTCGCCGTGTTATTGCCGATATACGGCCACAAATGTTGGAAAAAGTCATCGAAAATTGGACGTCCAGATTGGACTACATCCGAGCCAGCCGTGGCAGTCGAATGCCAGAAATCATATTTAAAATGTAATTCCACAAGATTATCTTTCGAATAAAAAAAATTCATGTCAATCGAATAATACATCGTTGTTTTATTGCAATTTATACCTCTAAAAAACACCCTTTAGCTTCTGATTCAAGTCATAAAGTAATAAAAAATAAACCAAATCATTATATTTTAAAAAACTTTAAGAGTAATTTTGTTAACTACAAGTAGAAATTTAAATCACAAAAGTATGTATGCCCTCTGAATTTTTGACTTTTAAATTGGCTGAATGAAACTTCTCGAGTGACTTTTCGTATTACAGTGATAAGTTTAGAAATTCTGCTACAAAGCTTGTAAGTTTGAGCTTTAAGTACATCAACAATTCAGCAATGCCTCCACGTGGAAAATAATTATCCAAAAATCTAAAGGAGGCAATAATAAAGCTCTATAAGGAAAGCAAGTCCCAAAGACAAATCGCTAAAATCATAGGCATAAGTCCTGCAACAGTGCAAAAAATCATTGAAAAGTTCCGGGCTGAGGGGAATACTCTAATACTCCATTTTCAAGGATCGAGAAAGGTGAATTATTGTTGGAAATGTGAAAAAATATCCGAAGATTAGCGCATCAAAATTGACAACTGATGTGAAAAACAATTTTGTGAACTCATGCAATCCTTGAAACAATTTGCCGTGTGTTACGGAAGGCAGAATACCACGGTCGAAATATGCGAAGAAAACCATTTGTTAGCAAAGTGAATCGCAAAAAGAGAATAGATATTGCCAAAAGAAAATGAAAAGTAGGACAAAAATTTTTGGAATTCCGTGATATTTTCGGATAAAAGTAAATTCAACATCCGCGGGTCAGATAGACACCGAAAAGTTTGGATGAAAGCAAATGCAGCTCTAGAGCCAAAGAACGTGAGAGGAACTGTAAAACACGGCGGTGGTTTGATTATGGTTTGGGGTTGCATGGCAGCAACTGGAGTAGGAACTTTAATTATAATCGACGGAATAATGAATCAATATAGCTATTTGACTATTTTAAAGAATAATCTAAGACAAAGTGCTTTTAAATTGGGACTCGATGGATCCTTCACTTTCCAACAAGATAATGATCCCAAACATACTGCTCGGGTTGTTTGGGAATGGCTGCTATATAACGTGCAAAATCAAGTAAAAACCCCACCGCAGTCACTTGATCTTACTCCCATTGAACACTTGTGGGATTATCTCGATCGCCCACTTAGAAAGCAAGAGATCAAAACTAAGAATAATCTTTAAAAAAAGGCCTTTGGAGGCGAGGCAGAAAACACCATCTTCTGTCACTCAAAATTTAGTAAAATCAGTGTCATCTAGATTAAGAGCTGTTATTAAGGCCAAATGCTATCCAACAAATTATTATTTTTTTGAAAAAATTGTAAAATTTGCAATATTAATGTCTTTGTTTTTGTTTGCATACTTACTTTTATGATGTAAATTACATCCTATTTTAAGTTAAGCTGATCTTGCTGATTAAATATTTGTATTTTTTAAATATTTTTCATTTTGTAATTAAGCTCGATTTTGCTGTAATCGAAATAAATCGTTAATTTGAAAACTAATATTGTAGGTCTGTTTTTTTTTACAGGACATCATCACATACACTCTGCATACTTACTTTTGTGACTAAGTGTACATACTCACACGCAATCGATAGGTCGAATTGTGGTAACTGTACATGTGGTAATATGTCAGGTATTGTAATAACTTTCTTTATAAAAAATTTCATCCAAACGATCCAGATTGTTAAAACTTATTCAAATAAGTTTGTAATTTTCGACGTGTGTGCAGGACAACGTCTGTCGGGACTTCTAGTATTTCGTATTTTTCATACATATTATGTAGTTTACTTTTCTTTTAATTTGAAATCTGTAAATACGTTTATATAAACGCAGTAGACGTCCCGAAAACTCCGCACTCGAGAGTCCAGACAACTCGGCTGTCCACTACTCGAACTCTAAAAGTTTTTCTAAGAAATATAACAAGAAGGAACCACGAGAATACTACAACTGTAGCTTTCCTATCATTTTGATTCACATGAATGTTGCAGATTTCAAAAAGAGCGATTAATATCTTACAAAAGAAGTAAGATGGATTGGTAAGAGCTACATTTAAAATATTTCTTTCCTACTAGACAGTATAATCCTTTAATATTCTCCCTCCTGTCAAAATTGAAATGAGAATCGAGTCTTCTTTATCAGAAGTACAATAGAGCAAGTAGCTATCCATTGCAAATAAGTAAAATTGTTACACATGATTGATATCTTTTTCGCCCACTCATTCATCATGAAGCATTTCTTTGTTCATTCAGAACTAAAATGAATAATTGGAGAGTGATGAATTTGAATCTCCTCCTCCAAAAGTTCGTTGAGAGAAAGATTAGCAATGCTATATGTTAGTGGTAAACGGAATATAGAAATTAAATGTATTATATATTGGTTGTTCGGAAATTAATTTAATTTTTTCCTAACACACACACAGAGGACATAATTAAATTTTTTCACAATTTTACTTCATATTCAAGCTGCATTATTATGGATTTTGACAGCTGATATAGTAAGCTTGTTTGTGGAAAAGTTTGATTTTGAGCAATAGTTTTTGTTTGGTGTCCTATCAAATACGGAAAGTTGTCAGCAGAATTTTTGGCACATGCTTTATCTTTTTTATTACTAAAAACGTGAAATTGCTGTTCAAGCAGGAAAAAAAAAGTTATTCTATGTATATGAAAAAGTTGTAGTAATTGAACGCCAGTGACACACTTGATTGCAAAATTTTGTTCCGTTAATATTTGTTCTCTCCAAACTTTCCTCTTCAGTCCCACTACTTAATTATAACTTTGAGAAAGTGTTTTTTTAAAAGAGAGCGGGAATTAAAAAACATGGATTACACAAAATCATACATGTAGAATTCTATAAAAGTCTAAGTGAAGTAACCGTCTACACAATGAAGTCAGTGTCACTAATTACAGTCGGACCTCTATACATCGAAGTCGCTAAATCGTGAAAAAAGTTCGTTATATGGAAAATTCACTATATGGAGATTCATCTTTCAATTTTTGTTATAAACCACATAGAACAAATTTTAAATACATAAACACTTTACATTAAAAAAAGAAATTACTCACACATTTTTGTAAATAAATAATGTTTATTTTATGTATCATACCTCTATTAAAAAGAAAGAAAGAAAAACTGCAAGAAAGTTTCTTGGTGCCTTTATCCACTTCTTAAAGAATTATTTTTTCTTTGATGCTCAAGCACTTAAGTTTTGACATTTTCGAGTAACAAGAAATGAAGTTACCAGCACGACTGATCATCACAACAAATGAACTGCGACTAGTCCAAGGACACGGGGACACGAGACAACTCCTGAGAGTGAAAAGGGATATCAAAGATGTTTCCAGTGAACTGAACGATGGGGGTTAAAGGCTGCCCTTCTTGGATGAAACTCCTAGAATTCTATTGTTCTCGGCGAGCTAGGAGCCTAATAAAAACAGTTCAAGATTTATGGCCAGTATAAAATGAGTTAAAAGGAAGAATACCTTAAAATGTCGAGAAAAAGTTGAATTACAAGAGATAAAGTTCGTTACATAGAAAATGAACTTCGCTATTGGGAGGTTATTTTACGAAGAAAATCGTAAAATGTTCTTAGTTCCAGGAAAAGTTCACTTTATAGAAAAATTCGCAATATGGAGGCTTGTTATATGAAGGTTCGACTGTATATGCATTAAAATTTATTGATTTATATAATGGACATTACTCATCTTTTTCAGTTTACAGTTAGTAAAATTAGTTAACCAAATTCCTAGTCTGAATTTTACCAAGGTCTTGCACTAAAAGTAGGTATTGAACTTTCTTCAACAGTTTCTGGCACATTACTTGATATTCAGTCAATTGAATTTAATAAAATGCCTTCAGTTTTATTCAATTCTATTTATTTTTAATGATTTGGTACTTACATATTATACCGTCGACCACTTTTACAAAATAAAACCGCGTCGTCAGCTCTAACGTCGTCGCCAAATGCTGTCATTGTATATATTGTTTTGTTACAAGCAAGGGAACGGTATATATGCACGGTTGCATATACACTGGTTGTATATCGTAGCATTTGGCCATGTCATTTGATTTTAAGAAATTAAGCAATGGAATAATACTTAAGTACCAATGTTTACTTACTTAATTTGTACGCTTAAACAAACTTTGATATTCTGGAAGGACTTATTTGAATATTGTTTTTTGGCTAATTCTACTTTGAAATGGATGTAAGCCCAGTCTGCTGTTTTTGCTCCATCAATCTCTGGCAATAAAGTTCATTGAATAGTCCCGTAACATTAATGTAAATGAAATGTTAATGATGGTTATCTTACTGTTCTTCGAGATAGTCCCTCTCCATAACTATTCAATGCTGAGACCAGCTATACATTTCCTGGAAACTTTGCAAGAAGTCTTCATTTCAGATAGAGTTCAAAAGCCACGTCACGTTCCTTTGGATTTAAGGAATATCATCAAATCTCTCATTTTTCAAAAATAAGTCATGGGAATTAGAAGAAGGATTGAAATCTACTGAGTATGGAGGTTGTTTTATTTGCTACACTTCCCCCTTTTTTATAGGAACTGCTTGACGATATTGGCTGCGGGAGGACAAGCACTGTAGTAAACAAAAAACAATGAACTTAATTGTACGTACAGGGCTCGTACCCTGCGTAGACGTTTCAAGAAACGGGTCAAAACTTCAATGTACCTTTCAGCATCATCGTCGCTCCCTCAGGTAGAAATTCTATGTGGATAATGCCTTGACTAAAACCTTGACACTCACTTTCTCGATGTTTTTGGTACTGACGGAGGTTGCTGGTCTTCAGCCACGGAAGTCGTCAGAAGCACTGTTCCGGCCTTCTCGAAAGCGGACAAATCACTCATACACACATTTCATGTGTGGATAGTGTTTCATCTTCATGAACACGTACCAGCATTGCATAAGTTTCTTTTGGTGTCTTGCCAAGCTTAAAACAAAACTTTAAATTGATCTTTTGTTCGTTCATTTTCCTGTTCTCAGTTAAAAACCAACGTACTAAACAAGCACTTTGTAATGCAAGTCTTCCACGGAACACAAAAGAGTCTCAAATGAACAACGGTGGGGGCAGATGGTCAACACCTGCCACCACGCATGCGCAGCGTTTTGTTTCGTCAAAGTTGCCAGATCGGCCGTTCTGACTTCATTCACCAAACTTTATTGTCAGAGGATGTAGTTTAAATCTATTATAAATCATTGAAATTCCATAAACCAACAAACTCCTCATATGTTTTTTTAACCCTGGAAAAGACGCGCACTCGATACTAACATTAGTGGTCGACGGAGTCACCCCAATCTTCTTTTCATAATTATTTTTACTGTACTCAATATATAAAAATCGTAATTCCAATGAATAATTTAACTAAGAAAAAGTATACTTCCCTACTTTTAAGGACTTTTCAATTTTTTTTTATAGTTTGAGAAAAAATCCGATCAAATTGAATTAAAATGGTTCAAATGTGCGTGACTTCAGTAAATAACACAAATCACAGAAACTTTTCACTAACTTTACAGGAATGATATTTATAGGGAAAACTCTCGGATTTTGTTCAAGTAATTGTAGTCTTATTGTCCTTTGACAAATGGTATGTTGAACTTTTCTTTGCTCGTGTCTTTTAGACAAGGGACAGTATGTCTTGCAGTATACTTACGGCTTCATATCTTCCTTGATGGAGTTTTTCCAGGTACATAGATTTTGAAAATTTTCCTTTCCCCTCAAACGTTTCATGATCATTGATTTTCTGAAATTTACTTTGGCTATCATGATTAATATCTATTATTTCGTCAAGTGTGTGACGAATCTTTACGGCACCTTTCCATTGATACTCTTAGGTTTCTTTGGGGATTGTAAATGCACGTACATTTCCAATCAGCTCTAAAAGAAGAAAATGGGATATGTAAAGTAGATAAGGTATTTAAAGAGAACGTTGTAAGTTGGCAGAGAAGAAGGCTATTGGGCCAGCAGCAGTAGTGACGAGATTTGAAAGATTCAATTGGATTACGATATTGGAGTATTGCTGTTATTATTCAGTGAAGGAGCCTTAGAAGGATTAACCTACCTGGAGAGATCATAAATACGGCCAGGTGTTATATTCTAGTTTAGTACCGCTTACCACACACACACACAAGCGTTAGTGTAATAAAGTTAGCTCAATTTTAATGAAAGATAATAATTCAAGTTGCGTGTGTTTCTCAGACCTCCTATTCCGGTAAACCTTTTCGATATTGAGCTTATTAGTTGATTAATTTCATATTTTGTAATTTAATTTAATAGCAATGGTAAATCCCTTTTTGACGTAAACATATAGTTAAGTGTTTGTCATTAGAAGTTTGATATTTGAATTAAGTGAATAAATATAATTTATTATTATACGAATGGCGTCTAGTCATTCGTTGTCTCAAGTTAATCCAGGGTGGAACCCAGGTGGGTTCTCACAAGTTCTTTCTTTGCTTGATCAGTTCAATTTCATCCAATAGATATCGCAGATGCCCATTTGTTTTTAAATATTCTGTTCATTTACATTTATAAGCCACAATGAACACTGAAATGAAAACCACTAAATCATTCACAGTGGGAAAATGCAGCCTTTTCCTAGAAAATATTTTGGAACAAAAGTGGTCGCCTGAGGAACCCAATCAAGCCAAGATTGTAAGAAATGTTTGCCACTCCCCAAAAAATAGGGAGATATGTGACAGATACATTTTAGTTCCCATGAAGACTGTCATATAGGATACTGACAAGGTAATTGGTAACAAAACTGTTTTCTTAGAATTAAAAATTGTGTGAGCGTGGAAGTGACTTTGTGCCCCACGTGACCATTCCCGGGTTACAGCACAAGTTTAAGGTAAAATATTAGTTTGGTACACATATTTAGCAACGGAGAGAACAAAAATAGTGCTGAATTAAAGTAGACGTCCATTTTTCTGTATTGGACTTCTACCCAATATGACAGCAATAATTCACCAACTTGGTGATAAATAAAGTCATACACGGAAATAGAATTCATTCATAACTCTTAAATCTTTTTATACCAATTGGAATTTTTTTGAGAAAAAAAACTGATGCTCTTAAATTCGAATCGATATCAAAATTTCGCATTTATAATAAATATATTTACCAGTTTCAAAAAAGGCAATGAGTATCAAATATATACGCAAATTTTCAATTCCTATACTATTAGTTCATATTCTCCCTATATACATTTTATATTGTTTAAATTTTCAATCACTAATAAAATAATATTTTTATTCATCCACTCAAGTCCAAATACATTTTTTAAAACTTGCAGCGGACGACACTTGACGTTAATATCACTTTTTGAAATATTAATTCAGTATAATTAAGTTTAA
The DNA here is from genome assembly GCA_019973935.1 of Trichonephila clavipes. Lineage (NCBI taxonomy): Eukaryota > Metazoa > Arthropoda > Arachnida > Araneae > Nephilidae > Trichonephila > Trichonephila clavipes. The sequence continues at coordinate 251,724 of BMAU01018370.1, read as the reverse complement.
TTAATTAATTTTAGTTTTATATGGGAGAACAATATGCCACTTACTATTGAGATTCTGTCATATGTATATACATATTTATATTAATTATTTAGTAAAAAGTAACTAAAATAAAAATTTTCTTTGTTGACCTAAGCAGGAAAATTGACTTAATTTTTTTTATATTACTTGTTTTTAACTACGCAGGCATAAACCAAGTATCAAAACCTTTTTACCAAGATGACATTCCGGAACAATAGCTGCTTTAAATAAATTCATAACCGGATACATTTAAATTTCCTTTCCTCTTTTTAAAATTGTTTCTTCACCGAAACGTGATCCACTGCCACCGCAAAACACACTGGAAAAAAGTGAAAAATAAAGCATTTAAATCGTAATTTGAAACTGTAAAGGATCAAAGGGGAAAAATCCTTAAAGAAGCCATCGGCAAGGAACTTTTAGGGCTAATTGTGCAATTCCCTGAGTTTTGGAGGTCACCCTTTAGCCATAGATCACGACTTATCGATCGATCTTCTAAAAAGGCAAACATGGAAAAAAAATGATGCCAAGGCATACCACGAGCTATTACAACCCGGTCCCCCGATTGCGAATTTTGAAAGGTTGTGAACCCTCCCGAGGAAACAGTGTATTCGTGATTGAAAAAAAGAACGCGATAAATACTTTCTACAAAATAAGCGACGCGTTTTTAGGTATTATTTAATTTGTGGGGGTGGATTGGAATACAATGGAAGTGGGATAAAAATATAGAAAAAGTTTTGGAAAATATGCAAGATGATATCTATAATTATTTACAGATTATTTAAGATTAAAAAATATAATTAAAATGTTTGAAAAAAATCTAAGACGTTTTGCATAGTACAGACATGATAAATCTTTGAAACTTTTCTCATTACTATAATATTTTCCCCAGTTCTTGGTTTTTTTAAAAAAAAATTTTTGAAAAGAAAGAAACGTTATTACTTTCCATAATAGGTATTTAATTCTTTCAATATTAAATCAAAGCCTTTAAATGTTTGTTAAGTCTTGTAATTTTTTTATATGTCACCTATAAATGCAAAGCAATCTTTTTTAGATTACTGAACAATTTTAAGCCCCTTTTATAATTTCGGAAATATTTCTCAGTATTTACAAAATCTTAAATCGCATTATTCCAAAGGAATAAAAATAATAATGCCAGAAATTTGTTTTAATTTTATTATTTTTGTAAGAAAATAGTCTTTAAAGTTATTATTTACAGAATTTATTATTCAAGATAACGCTTTTCTGTTTACAAAACAATTAACACAAAAAGAAAAGTAATGTTATTTTTGAGGTCCATCTCTGCGAGGGAAGGAGTATTGACGTCAAACTATAAATCAACACGATGCCTATTAATGACGGACCTCGGTCAAGTGAAGTGGACAACACCCCCTCCTAACTACCACAGCATGCTAACAGGAGGACGTTTGAGCCATGACATCGACCCCTACACCGCGGGTCTTCAGCGGTACTAGGATTGAAATCATGACACGCCAGCCACGAGTCCGTTACCTTGACCACTAGACTACAACGTAGCGATAGCGATCGATTAATCAATTTCTCGCGCAAAAGAAAAGCGATTTTTTTAAATCAATATGTAGCACTGAATCGATTTAGTGAATCGATATTTCATCCTAGAAAATCGATGTTCGATTTTTAGTAAAAACCATAAAATTGGTAAAAACGATAAAAAACGAAGAATTTAAACACTATTTATCGCAGGCAGTTGTGCACCTGAAGTATGATGTATACTTTACTGGCAAGAACAACAAAAAAAAAACTCGCATCATCACGCTCACTCAATAGCCGGGATCTGTATGAGTATCGTGGGATCATCTGTTCTTTGCGAGCGCCTTTTTTCGATTGCCGGCAATAACGCAAGGGATGGGCAGTACGCTTGGATCCCAGTAGACTTGACAAGCTGTGTTGTTTTTTTAAAAAGTTTAGATCTAAAGTATTGGGGGAACTATAAGCTATATAATCTATTTTCTTAACTTTTTAATGTAACAAATACATTTAGAAAATAAATGTCTTCTTTTATACCTGATACTTTGATATGGTAATAAAAATAATTGTAATTGTCGAATTCCCTGAACTAAAAACACCCCCCCGATTTCACTGAAAAGATATCGTTTATTATGGTATTTTTCTTGTTTAATATAAAATGGATTTATATTAACAGTGTAAAAATGCAGACTTGAAAGAAAAATCGATTGTTTAGAAACTGATCTTTTGGACCTCGATTTTTAGTGTGAATCGATTCATCAGGTTACGATTCGAATCGATTTAAAAAACGATCTTTTTCGGAAATAATTGCCATCCCTACAACAGCGGCCAAGGGTCTTAAGTGGCACGAGGGGTTGAACTCATGACACATTTGGCTATTGCGCCCTCCGAGATCAATCGAGAAAGTTTTACAATAAACATTATCTTGACTAAACTATATCACCTGTAAGCAACTTTCAATTGAAGGTTAAACAAATCATTTTTTTACACACTTCTGGAATTTAATACAACATTTGGAAAATTTTTGAATGTAATAACTTTCTCTAAAAACACATATCTTACGATTTTTTTGTTGGATGCTATATAGTTTAATTTAAATTTTAGTGATGACCACGAAAGAATAACTAAACTAGGAAAAAAGGTGTCTCCTGTCCGCCTTACGGGGGACCACCAATCCACATTTTAAAAATTATACAAAACACGCACAGTTCATATTCATTACTCAAATTTTAAAATTGTAATTTACATGTGCTATGAAAGGTTTTAATTTATTTCTGCCTTATATATAAATAAATTTATTACAGTATCAGAAAAAAATTTGTATGTATAAAGAGAGAAAGCAATGAATTGTGTTAATGGACAGATTTTTACTGTAGAGTGAGTGACTGAAAAATTACGTCGCACTGTTCAGCTACACGAGGGCTTTTGGCAACGGACCACGTAATTTTGAACCATGGTCAAGAGACGTGGACGACACATGAGCCGGCATCCCTCTCCTAACAACCACACCACACTAACGGGAGGACGTTTCGCCTCTCGACAGATTTAACGTGCATCGCTGCCATTACACGGCGAGTCTTCAGTGGTACTGGGCTCGAACTCATGACATGCCAGCCATGATCCGATACCTTGACGACTGGGCAACCGCGACCCATTTTTAATGTAGAAGCAATGTATTTAAGGTATCCGACAACGTTCGGAACCGAGAGTTTAAAAAAGCGCACGAATGGATAATTTTCATGATATTTAGTGCCACTTATATTAGAATACATGTATAAAATTGTTTTAAGGACATTGAGAAAAACAAATTATTTAAATACAATAGTTTGGCAAAAAATTAACTTAGACTAACCTTTTTTCGAGAGAGAGAGAAATGCTCTTCTTTTGAAAAAACGCTTCTATTATAATAATATTTTGCCTGTATATAGCTCAGACCTCTGTACAGAGGCTCAACTATGATTTTGGAAAAATTCACACTTTCAGGGTTACAACCAATTGAAATAATTATCGGCGTTTTTTTCTTCTTAAAATTTCTCCCCTCTGCTGTCGTAAAACATGGATAAACTCACTTCTAAGTTATATATTTCAAAAATTCTAGTTGAGCCTGTGTACAGAGGTCTGAGCTATATACAGGCAAATTATTATTATAATAGAAGCATTTTTCACAAAAGGAGAATATTTTGAAAATGGGTCATTCTACGCTCATTTTTTTGTCAAAATAGTGTACTTATAAATATTTTTTGAATGCAATACTATTCTTAAAACAATTTTATATACATTTTCTAATCTAAGTTACACTAAATATACATATTATCCATTTATACGCTTTTGCAAAATCACGGTTCCGAACGTAGTCGGACTACCTTAAGGCTGTTTTCGGTAAAAGTACGGGAGTACGGAGTAATTAATTTTACAGTGGAATATCTTCAATTTATTAGCTCTAACGGATTAAATTTCCCGAAGTGGAGTATTTTGTTTATGTACAGGGTGTTTTTTTAGAGGTATAGAACTTTAAATTGCAATAAAACAACGATGTATTATTCGATTGACATGAATTTTTTTTATTCGAAAGATAATCTTGTGGCATTACATTTTAAATATGATTTCTGGCATAGGACTGCCACGGCTGGCTCAGATGTAGTCCAATCTGGACGTCCAATTTTCGATGATTTTTTCCAACATTTGTGGCCGTATATCGGCAATAACACGGCGAACGTTGTCTTTCAAATGGCCAAGCGTTTGTGGCTTATCCGCATAGACCAATGACTTTACATAGCCCCACAGAAAATAGTCTAGCGGTGTTAAATCACAAGATCTTGGAGGCCAATTCACAGGTCCAAAAGGTGAAATTAGGCGGTCACCAAACGTGTCTTTCAATAAATCGATTGTGGCACGAGGTGTATGACATGTTGCACCGTCTTGTTGTAACCACAAATCCTGGACATCATGATTGCTCAATTCAGGAATGAAAAAGTTAGTAATCATGGTTCTATACCGATTACCATTGACCTGTAACGTTGTGGCCTTCATCGTTTTTGAAGAAGGATTCCACCAGCCCATAAAGCGCACTAAACAGTCAGTTTTTCTGGATGTAATGGTGTTTCGACATACACTTGTGGATTAGCTTCACTCCAAATGCGGCAGTTTTGTTTGTTGACGTAGCCATTCAACCAGAAGTGCGCTTCATCGCTAAGCAAAATTCGCTTATGAAAATCGGGAACAACGGCAATCTCGTTTTGGGCCCTTTCGACGAATCTACGCCTTGCTTGATGATCGTTTTGATGAATTGCCAAACCAAACTGAGAATAAATCACTTGACAGCTGTTAAATCGGTCGCCATCCTGGAAAGTAATGCCAACTTAAACTTCTATTCCTGGAAAAAAAACTCTTTATATCCCTTAATTTTCAATTAAGTGATCCAAAAAAAAATATTGTATGGAAAAACTGCAGTAAATCATAGTACGGAGGATAAAGTATTAACGTGCATCGCTCCCTACGCGGTGGGTCTTACAAAGCTCTAATAAAGCTCGAGCTATGAAGTAGCTAGACAATTGCCAACTTGACTCTATCGTTAACATTTCGCTATGATTTCTCATTGAATCGCCATTATAATTTAATAAACGGCGTTGCTTCCGAATATTACAATTTTAACATAAAATAAATACAACAGAAACTAATATTAATGTATTACACTTTCAGATATAAACTATTTACGCTATTTTAAGCGTTCATTACACAAAACTTTTAACAATGTGTTACTTTTGCTGATCAGAAATCAGCTTAGGGAGGTATTTTCAAAAATTGACCCTCAATTGTGTTACGGGAGTTATAAATAAAAAAATCCTTTTTATCAGTTATTAGATTTACAGACTTAAAAATTTAACAAAGGGTTTTTTTCTTTCGTTTTGTTTAGCTGAGATATGCAAAAAGCTTTTTTTTTTTATTAATTTGCAACTCACGTAAAATTAACTCATTAAAAACTTCTTTATCCTTTAATCTGTGTTGTTTAATTTTTCAGTTCACTCATGCGAAGAACGGGTATACCAGCTTGTGAATTATATTATGCAAAAAAAAAAATCGTAGTACATTTGTTATAAATGAGAGTTATACTAAACAAGCTATTAGCCGCTTTTTTGAGTATTTCATGACAGTGCAGGAATACCTGCAGACTTAGCTTCTAAGGCTTAGCATTAACACGCTCGCTGCTCCTGACGTACTGGCGTGTCAGCATGGCGCTACCTCGTATGCCGGCACCGCTCAGGGACGCCAATCGACTGTGATAAGTTATATGCTTTTTTAGTGCGGCTTCTGAGGTTGAACAAATAGGTGTTTGAAGCATGTTAGTTTAGCATTAATTTTATATTGTATGTGCTTGTTTTAAAACTTTTTTATACCCGTTTTTAAAATGTCGGCCATCACAATTATTGCAGGGCCTTCACAGCCTAAGAAAAGGAAAGTAAATAAAAAACTGAAGCCGAAATATTAGAATTACTAGAGAAGAGTAAAAAGAAAGTAAAGAGTAAATAGGAGGGGGGCCCGTTTTTCTGGTTTTAAAACTAAAATATAAGGAATGTTTTTAATCATTAAAACACTATTTTGTAATTCGGCTTTTGAGGATGAATATGTCAATTTTACTGGCAGCGAATGTGTTAAGTTTTCGATTGTATTCAAAATCAATTATATAGCCTTCTTCTCTTGAGTTAAAAAGTACAGGACTTCAATTCCTAAATTGGAATATATTTATCTTTTACCCCCTACACCCTCATAACTCCACCTCTAGGGGACCGATTTCCACAAAACCCATTCTTAGCAAATCTATTCAACAAAAAATCGTTCAAAAATGGGAATTTTTCTCCCCCCCTTGTGAGTTAAATCTTTCAAAACCCATTCTTAAACGGAACAGAATCAAAAGATGACGACAATGCAGTACTCGTTTTCCAAACATTAACGGAAACCATTTTCCATCATTGGCTGATTATTAAGACATTTGGCGACTTTGCTCATTCACACAAATAATTTTCCTCAAGAAAGAGAATTTAGAAGTAAAAAAAAACTTTGAAAACATTTTTTCATGGAAATTTGATTCCGGCTCGTATAAAAAACATTAACAAAACTTTCTGCAAAATTTTGGAACGATGCGATCAACCATGGAGATTTGTACAAGTTTTTTCTTTCTTTTTTGATGATTAGAGATGGAGAGTAGCAGAGGCTATTATTCCTTGTATGTTACTAATAAATCCACAAATATTCAAATATATATGTGTGTGTGATAATTCCCTCTATTATCCTTTTAAATAACTTTTAATTCTCGGGTCCAGTCCATCCGGACAACTGTTTATTTATTTTAACTAGCTACCCACCTAACAGGAACCTTTTGGATTACATCCATCCACAAACCCAGAACATGTAATTTTCCACTGAGTATAAATAGCGAGATGTCTGGAAATCCTCCCGCACTTTTGTTTTTTGTCTTTTCACCATGTAGCCGGCTGCAGCGCGTAGCATATTAGTTTTGGGTCGTTTTGTGTTTCGTATGTGTTTGTTTGTGGGACTCAAGATGCGCAATAAATAGATTTCCTGTCATAAAGGACTGCTTCATCTATAACATTAAATATGTAACATCATAGAAAATACACGTAATATTAAGAGATTCCTTCCACTGGCCACGTTTTTACATGTAAAGGGTGTTTTTTTAGAGGTATAGAACTTTAAATTGCAATAAAACAACGATGTATTATTCGATTGACATGAATTGTTTTTTATTCGAAAGATAATTTTGTGGCATTACATTTTAAGTATGATTTCTGGCATATAACTGCCACGGCTGGCTCGGATGTAGTCCAATCTGGACGTCCAATTTTCGATGACTTTTTCCAACATTTGTGGCCGTATATCGGCAATAACACGGCGAATGTTGTCTTTCAAATGGCCAAGCGTTTGTGGCTTATCCGCATAGACCAATGACTTTACATAGCCCCACAGAAAATAGTCTAGCGGTGTTAAATCACAAGATCTTGGAGGCCAATTCACAGGTCCAAAAGGTGAAATTAGGCGGTCACCAAACGTGTCTTTCAATAAATCGATTGTGGCACGAGGTGTATGACATGTTGCACCGTCTTGTTGTAACCACAAATCCTGGACATCATGATTGCTCAATTCAGGAATGAAAAAGTTAGTAATCATGGTTCTATACCGATTACCATTGACCTGTAACGTTGTGGCCTTCATCGTTTTTGAAGAAGGATTCCACCAGCCCATAAAGCGCACCAAACAGTCAGTTTTTCTGGATGTAATGGTGTTTCGACATACACTTGTGGATTAGCTTCACTCCAAATGCGGCAGTTTTGTTTGTTGACGTAGCCATTCAACCAGAAGTGCGCTTCATCGCTAAGCAAAATTCGCTTATGAAAATCGGGAACAACGGCAATCTCGTTTTGGGCCCTTTCGACGAATCTACGCCTTGCTTGATGATCGTTTTGATGAATTGCCAAACCAAACTGAGAATAAATCACTTGACAGCTGTTAAATCGGTCGCCATCCTGGAAAGTAATGCCAACTTAAACTTCTATTCCTGAAAAAAACACTCTTTATATCCCTTAATTTTCAATTAAGTGATCCAAAAAAAATATTGTATGAAAAAAACTGCAGTAAATCATAGTACGGAGGATAAAGTATTAACGTGCATCGCTCCCCTACGCGGTGGGTCTTACAAAGCTCTAATAAAGCTCGAGCTATGAAGTAGCTAGACAATTGCCAACTTGACTCTATCGTTAACATTTCGCTATGATTTCTCATTGAATTGCCATTATAATTTAATAAACGGCGTTGCTTCCGAATATTACAATTTTAACATAAAATAAATACAACAGAAACTAATATTAATGTATTACACTTTCAGATATAAACTATTTACGCTATTTTAAGCGTTCATTACACAAAACTTTTAACAATGTGTTACTTTTGCTGATCAGAGATCAGCTTAGGGAGGTATTTTCAAAAATTGACCCTCAATTGTGTTACGGGGAGTTATAAATAAAAAAAATCCTTTTTATCAGTTATTAGATTTACAGACTTAAAATTTAACAAAGGGTTTTTTTTTTCGTTTTGTTTAGCTGAGATATGCAAAAAGCTTTTTTTTTTATTAATTTGCAACTCACGTAAAATTAACTCATTAAAAACTTCTTTATCCTTTAATCTGTGTTGTTTAATTTTTCAGTTCACCCATGCGAAGAACGGGTATACCAGCTTGTGAATTATATTATGCAAAAAAAAAAATCGTAGTACATTTGTTATAAATGAGAGTTATACTAAACAAGCTATTAGCCGCTTTTTTGAGTATTTCATGACAGTGCAGGAATACATGCAGACTTAGCTTCTAAGGCTTAGCATTAACACGCTCGCTGCTCCTGACTTACTGGCGTGTCAGCATGGCGCTACCTCGTATGCCGGCACCGCTCAGGGACGCCAATCGACTGTGATAAGTTATATGCTTTTTTTAGTGCGGCTTCTGAGGTTGAACAAATAGGTGTTTGAAGCATGTTAGTTTAGCATTAATTTTATATTGTATGTGCTTGTTTTAAAACTTTTTTATACCCGTTTTTAAAATGTCGGCCATCACAATTATTGCAGGGCCTTCACAGCCTAAGAAAAGGAAAGTAAATAAAAAACTGAAGCCGAAATATTAGAATTACTAGAGAAGAGTAAAAGAAAGTAAAGAGTAAATAGGAGGGGGGGCCCGTTTTTCTGGTTTTAAAACTAAAATATAAGGAATGTTTTTAATCATTAAAACACTATTTTGTAATTCGGCTTTTGAGGATGAATATGTCAATTTTACTGGCAGCGAATGTGTTAAGTTTTCGATTGTATTCAAAATCAATTATATAGCCTTCTTCTCTTGAGTTAAAAAGTACAGGACTTCAATTCCTAAATTGGAATATATTTATCTTTTACCCCTACACCCTCATAACTCCACCTCTAGGGGACCGATTTCCACAAAACCCATTCTTAGCAAATCTATTCAACAAAAATCGTTCAAAAATGGGAATTTTTCTCCCCTTGTGAGTTAAATCTTTCAAAACCCATTCTTAAACGGAACAGAATCAAAAGATGACGACAATGCAGTACTCGTTTTCCAAACATTAACGGAAACCATTTTCCATCATTGGCTGATTATTAAGACATTTGGCGACTTTGCTCATTCACACAAATAATTTTCCTCAAGAAAGAGAATTTAGAAGTAAAAAAAAAACTTTGAAAACATTTTTCATGGAAATTTGATTCCGGCTCGTATAAAAACATTAACAAAACTTTCTGCAAAATTTTGGAACGATGCGATCAACCATGGAGATTTGTACAAGTTTTTTCTTTCTTTTTTGATGATTAGAGATGGAGAGTAGCAAAGGCTATTATTCCTTGTATGTTACAAATAAATCCACAAATATTCAAATATATATGTGTGTGTGTGTGTGATAATTCCCTCTATTATCCTTTTAAATAACTTTTAATTCTCGGGTCCAGTCCATCCGGACAACTGTTTATTTATTTTAACTAGCTACCCACCTAACGGGAACCTTTTGGATTACATCCATCCACAAACCCAGAACATGTAATTTTCCACTGAGTATAAATAGCGAGATGTCTGGAAATCCTCCCGCACTTTTGTTTTTTGTCTTTTCACCATGTAGCCGGCTGCAGCGCGTAGCATCTTAGTTTTGGGTCGTTTTGTGTTTCGTATGTGTTTGTTTGTGGGACTCAAGATGCGCAATAAATAGATTTCCTGTCATAAAGGACTGCCTCATCTATAACATTAAATATGTAACATCATAGAAAATACATCTAATATTAAGAGATTCCTTACACTGGCCACGTTTTTACATGTAAAGGGTGTTTTTTAGAGGTATAGAACTTTAAATTGCAATAAAACAACGATGTATTATTCGATTGACATGAATTGTTTTTTATTCGAAAGATAATTTTGTGGCATTACATTTTAAGTATGATTTCTGGCATATAACTGCCACGGCTGGCTCGGATGTAGTCCAATCTGGACGTCCAATTTTCGATGACTTTTTCCAACATTTGTGGCCGTATATCGGCAATAACACGGCGAATGTTGTCTTCCAAAGGGTCAAGCGTTTGTGGCTTATCCGCGTAGACTAATGACTTTACATAGCCCCACAGAAAATAGTCTAGCGGTGTTAAATCACAAGATCTTGGAGGCCAATTCACAGGTCCAAAACGTGAAATTAGGCGGTCACCAAACGTGTCTTTCAATAAATCGATTGTGGCACGAGCTGTGTGACATGTTGCGCCGTCTTGTTGGAACCACAGCTCCTAGACATCATGATTGTTCAATTCAGGAATGAAAAAGTTAGTAATCATGGCTCTATACCGATCACCATTGACTGTAACGTTGTGGCCTTCATCGTTTTTAAGAAGGATTCCACCAGCCCATAAAGCGCACTAAACAGTCAGTTTTTCTGGATGTAACGGTGTTTCGACATACACTTGTGGATTAGCTTCACTCCAAATGCGGCAGTTTTGTTTGTTGACGTAGCTATTCAACCAGAAGTGCGCTTCGTAGCTAAACAAAATTCGCTTATGAAAATCGGGAACAATGACAATCTCGTTTTGGGCCCATTCGACGAATCTACGCCTTGCTTGATGATCGTTTTGATGAATTGCCAAACCAAACTGAGAATAAATCACTTGACAGCTGTTAAATCAGTCGCCATCTTGGAAAGTAATGCCAACTTAAACTTCTCTACCTGTAAAAAAACACTCTTTATATAAGTTTAGCTGTCAAGTTGTGAATTTGTCAAGCCAACTATATTCAAATATAAAATTTTATGATCATGGAGGTTGGATAGTTTTAAACTTCTTTATTATTAAAAAAGAAACTATCCAAAAAAACTTGCTAGTCTAAATAAATAAAGGTATTGCATTTAGTTTTCCTTTTCTATTCAATTTTGATAAATTAAAATGCAAGGTTATTGCACAAAAGCTTTTAAACAAAATTATCCATTTGAAATCGGTTACAGCTGTCAGAAAACACAAAATAATTCTGTGTGAAAAGTCACTTATCAAAACTATTGCATTTGAAATACAAAAAAAAAAGCCTAACGAGACGTTTGAATCTAAAATTTAAATAAAACCTATGCGACACACTTTCTTTTCTGTACAAATGTACTAGATGACCTGTTAAATGTTTTGACATAAACTGCCCTCTAACTTTTGCCATTCTTATGTCACATGCGACAAGAAAATACGGCTATAATTCTTTGCAACATATGTGACGGTCCAGCCGCCAACTACTGTCATTTTTACCCTTTAAGTAATCCATTGACCTTTTATATCGTTGCCATTTTATTCAGTCTTATTATTGGATGAGCAAAGAGAAAGACATTGCCAGCGGTTGACAATAAATACTGTGCCGTATGATTTAAAAGAGCACTGTTTGCCGTCAACAAATAGATTCGGTGTTATTTTTCTGTATGCATATTTCTAAATAACGTAAGGTTGGCAACAGCTTTGGGCTAAGTTATTCATCAAAACGTTATAGATCATTTCTGAGGGCTTTTGGTGTCATTGCGTTCTTTGCCTGGAATAGAATATTAAATTTATCCTAAGAGATCTAAGTATTATAAAATCCAAACATATAAGAATGAATACTGGTTGGTGGCAAAACCCATTATATTGAATTACGTAATATTTATGATGTAATATGTCTCAAACTGTCAGGATATATGCGAAAATATTTCAAAGAAAATAAATTTCTTTTTTTTTATTTCTTGAATATTTTGTAAGGATAAGGTTATCAACCATAAAACACGATATTTTGTTTGAATGAGAAAAAGAAACTCTGATGAGATGAAATTAGATATTTTCAGCAGGGAAAAAATGATTACATAATGTATTATTGCAGTTTTTATAAAAGACTAATAAAGTTAATTTTTATTTCAAGGGCAAGCATGTGATTTTGTTAAACAAGCAGTGGAACAAATCCTTTTTTCAACTTAAATGATGTTGCCACAAGGTCAATAGATAATAAGCATTGTTTTTAAATAAGGAACTTGTATTAACATTTAAAAACAAATTGCAGTTACATGCTTTGTTTCGATTCGATTTGCAGAGAAAATTAATTTACATCTTACTTTTTCGAACATGATTTGTGAAAAGTAGCAGAAAAAAGAAAAATATAAAATAATAATAATAAGTTTAATTACATATAAGAAAATTCCGAACATGACGGATTGTGCCAGAACGAGTTATTTCAAATATTAACCGAGTGGAGATTGTCAAACTCACAACTGAGAATAGAGATGATAAAAAAGCGATGGCTTTGGCAAAATGTAAATTCAATATGAAACAGACTAAATTTATGGTGGTCAAATAATAACTATAATCACATGTTCTTCGTTGCATTCAAAACAGACATTAAACTTGTACTAGTTCTACCTATAAAATTTAAAAAACATTTTCAAGTTTGATAAATTGGTAAAGATGTTCAAGTATTAAGAGCCTTCAAAAACTTTTTCAAAATTATCGCATTTTTATGTTATAAGTTTACTTTTAAACAAAGTGCATTTTGCTTACCTGTTAGCGTTATTATTGTCGATAAATATATGGACTTTTTAAAAGAAAGTTTGTGTAAAAAGTAAAAGGAGGCAACAGCAATGTGCATGATCGTATGGGTCGAAAACACGTGATTGCAGTTACCATGTGGCTATGAGAGAGATGTCACATGAATTTAACTCTCATTGCAGAATACAGATATTCAATAAAAAGACTATCGTTTTTTAAAAAATTAAAACTAGCAATCATATTGTCATTTTTTTTCTTTTATGCATTTATATACAAAAAGACTCTGAGGTTGCTAAAGATTATTAAGTCCCTTGAAGACAAAAATAATTTTAAAAATTCATCACTGTTTGGCGTTTCTTTTAACAGTTTTATTAAGAAATATTGAAATATTCATTCCCCCTGATGAAGTATTTCTGTGTAACATGTGTTGCCTTTTTCACTCACTCCCGAATTTGATTTGCATGTGAGTAAGAAGTAAGAGTTACATTAATTTCGCCCCACAAAGCAACCCGAGGGCAGACGGACCTCGAAATTTTGAACCATGGACAAGTGACGAGGACACCTCCTCTTCAAACTTCCACAGCACACCAATGGGAGAACGATTGAGCCTTGACACATAAAACGGGCATCGGTCCCCTCTACACGGCGGGCTTTCAGCAGCACAAGGCTCTAACTCATGGCACGCCAGCCATTCCATGACTTTGGCTCCTAGGCTGCTGCGGAAACTTAAAAATGCACGATTTTTATTTTTTATTATATTCTCTGACAATGGGCAAAAGTGGTCCCGATATGTGAAAGCTTCATATACGTTCTTGATTATAAAAAAGCCTTAACCCTTAAAGTCACAGCCAGATACATTTATAAAACTCATAAATAAAAAACAAAATGAATTTTCCTGAGGTTAAGGATCTCTTGTAACCGTATATATGTCATCAATAAAAAATATAATTAGAAACATAAAATTCACCATAAAAAATTTTTAATTAAAGTTATAAAGTTAAAAGGATTTATAGTTGGTGTGGTGAGAATTAATGTACATTCTCTTTTAACGCCTCTTCAAAATTAAGTGTCGAGTCATCAATTACTTTCATGTGGAAAATAATTTATCTTCGCACATTTTACATTAATGGTTTTGCTAACCAGTTTGCAGATTCAAATGATAATCTGAGGTTAACCTGTTGATAGCAGTCAAAACAGTGAATTGTCTTACGTGAATATTACTTATGTTGAATATGTAATGGTTAAATTAGTAATTTTGAAAATGAAACATATTACATTTTAATTTTTCATTTTTACACACAAGTATATAAGTGATGCTTTCAAAACATATTTATCTTGTTTACGTAATGTTCATTGTGTCGCCGAAATATTATAAGAAATATTTTAGGGGAATTTAAACTCAAAATGTGTGGTACGAAGCAATGAAATATATCATTTAAGTTACTTATACTGGAGTTGTACATAACACAATTATGATGAGTGAGTGAATGAATGTCAACATCGCACTGTTCAGCTACACGAGGGCTTTTGGCGACGGACCTCGTAATTTTGAACCATGGTCAAGTGACGTGGACGGCACCTGAGCTGGTACCCCCTCTCCTAACTACTACACCACACCAACGGGAGGACATTTCAGCTCTCGACAGATTTAACGTGCATCGCTGCCCTACACGGCGGGTCTTTAGTGGTACTGGGCTCGAACTCGTGACAAGGCAAGCCACGGTCCGATACCTATACCACTCTGCTACCGCGGCCACGCAATATTCTTGAGGCCACTATTTTGAGCAGATGTTTGAGCTCTTAACAGATTTAACGTGCATCGCTCCCCCCTCTACGTGGCGGGTCTGCAGTGGTAATGTGCTCAAAATCATGACACGCCAGCCATGTGTCTAGGCTACCGCGACCACAAGAGTATTATGATATAGTAAGTGTGTGAGTGATTTTTTCAGAATCAAAGGGGCTATTGAGATGGATCTCGTTATTTGGAACCACAGTCAAGTGACGAGGACCACCTCATTTGGCAAATTTCTTCTCCAAGCCAACGTGAGGACTTAAAACCTCGATAGATTTAGCCATCATCAGCTTCCTTACGAGTCAAAAGTGCAGTGGCACCAAGACTTGAACCAACGACTCGTCAGAAGCAATGCCAGCGAGAAGTTCATAATGATGTCGACCCAATTATGCGATCTTGGTATAAAGTACGATAGAATAGTACACATAAGTTTGGTATTTTGTTAGATAAATTACTCTCTATTATTAGAAAAGTTTTGTTCATAACGAAATGGCTGGATAAAAGATTGTTAAAAAATATTATTTATAATTATAAAGTTGCAGAAATAAGCTTAAAAGAGAACAATTATTTTTTAAAAAAATTTATACAGTTTCTTATTTATAGGAAATGTATTTTCGCACGACTTAATTTGAAGCGAAGCTTGCAACATAGCTCAACGTCACAGTCTGGGCAATAATAACTGTTTTCGTAAAAGATACTTTTCAAGAATTATGTTCTCATATATTTCTATGTTTCTTAAAATGTTCTCCATACTTTATGTTACTAAATAGCATTTCCTAAGCATATCACGCGAAAATATTTTCTCGAGAAACCGGAAGAAAGAATGCTAGAATATTGACCATGCTTTAGTAGATTGTTTTTACCTACAAAGCGTTTTACAAAATTTTAAAGTAACATGAAATAAAAACGTGGGCAAAGTTTTAGTATAGAGCGCACACAATGGATTACATTCACGTGACTATATAGTCCCATAACTGCAATCACGAGTTTTCAGGTAATTAGTTCATTAATTTATCTGACGCTATAGTCACATTGGAATCCATCATGATTGTGCAGCCAATCAATTCGTGCGTTTTGATAGTGTCAACTTTTGCTTTTCTTTTAAAAAGTTCATATTTGTCAACAATAATAACTCATAAAGGTAGGCGAAGTGCACTTGATTTAAAAGTACACGTGTAAGAACTTTTTTTAAATTGAAAAACCTATTCAAAATATTTTATTAACCTCACCCTGTCATCAAATTCGAAATTATATCTAAATTTTACAAGTATCAGTTTAATTATTTTGAATTCAATAGAGATCACGTGATTGCGTTTATCATGTGACGATACACTGTGCCATAATCTGTGTGAGCGGACAAATCAAATAAACTCCAGAAGAGACGCACGCACAGAGCGGAGACAAAGCAATTAAGTTAGTAATGAATTAACAAAGAAAAATTTTTATTTTAGTTTTTTAAGTTTAATTAACTTATTAGTATTTGAAAAAACTGTATGAACATCAAGTGTCATCCACTACAAGTTTTAAAAAATATTTTTGAAGCCCAGAAAAAATTCGTTAGGAAAACTTACTAGCACCATCTGTTGGTCGTAGTTCTGACTTCGTCAGAAATAACGCAAAATAAATTTAATATTAAAAAATAAAGTTTAATTAATGCATTAATATTTGAAAAAAACTGTGTCAACATTAAGAGTCATCTACACAAGTTTAAAAAATGTATTTGCATTTCAGTGGATGAATAAAAAGTATTTTACTAATTTGAGTGTATAAACTCATGGACAAAAAAATTAGCGCACCAAGAAGGAATCGTCAAAATGAAGCGAAATTTTACATACGTAATGACTACTTTGACATAAGTAAATGATTAGAAAATCAAAGAAAAATGATCATTTATTTCAGAGAAAAAGGCAAGAAAACGGAGGTTTTAACACCTGTTGAACCCCCTCTAGCGCGAATGCAAGATGATATACGAACGGGCATTGAGGCATACAAGCTCTGTATGGTGAGACATTTTGTTCCATATATACTGTAACTGCCTCTAGTTCATTCAAACTCGTGGGATGCCCAACTCGCCGTACCAAATGATCCCAGATATGCTCGATTGGATACAAATCTGGGAATCGGGCAGGCCAAGGAAGGATAGTAACAGTGCGGATACAGTCTTGTGACATACCGCTGGGCTGTCATGGTGCCACGGGTCAATACTAGGGGTGGCCGTATATTGTAGGCAATGGCACCCCATACCATCACACCAGCTGTGGAAGCGGTGTGTCGCTGTAAAGCAAAGGCAGGATTGAGGCGTCCACCACGGGGTCTCCACACACGAACACGATTGACATCACTGCTGAAATTGAATCTGCATTCGTCTCGAAAGATGACCTGGTTCGATTCCGCTGCAATCCAGTACTTCAACCAGACGTCTTCGTGTGTTTCGAGAAGCACAGGGAAGATGCTACCTGTGTATGGAGGGTGGCCGATGAAGCAATTGGCTGTGCGCGTGCATTTCTTACAATGTGGCGGTCTTCTCGACGACAGATCTGTTGAGGGCATCCTGAGCCTGATCTTCATGTAAATGACATCTCCCACATCCACTGGTCCCAACATCTCCTCACAACACAATCAGAGCGGCCTAATTGACGAGCTACTCACCTAGCTGACCATCCAGCTGTCATCATGCCGATGATTCTCCCTCTCAAACTGCGACATTTGTTCATATTGTCTTCGAAAGCGGCGTAATGGCATGTCTACCTCAGCTCTTTTGTAAACGATTCAGCACACTCAAACAAGCTTTGGTTACCTGTTTTATATTACACGGAGAACGACGTTAAATGCCCTCTACCAGCTATACGCAATCTCGCTGCATTTCTAATCATTTGCAAATCTTCCAGACATGTATGTACCTTCATGCCAAGTTTCGTTACAATCCCGCAATTATTTTTTGGTGCGCTAATTTTTTTGTCCATGAGTGTATATTAATCTATATATATAAAGGAGAAAAGCGACTCACTCACTGACTGACTAATCACGATATCTCCGGAACTATTAAACCTACAAACTTGAAATTTGTAGGTAGGTTCCCTTCATGGTGTAGACGTCAGCTAAGAACGGATTTTGCAAAGTTCGAACCCCAAGGGGCGTTACGAGGGTTTAAGGGGCGTTATAGATAATTATTTCTCCTTTACTAAACTATTAGATGTAAAGTCGTGAAAAACTTGGTACACAGATTTCTTTCATAAAGTAGTGATTCTCTACATAATGAATTTTACAAAAATCTACCTCCAAAAGGCGTTGAGGGCGCTTAAGGGGCGTTATACATAATTATTTCCATTTTTAAACTATTAGACGTACAGTCTTGAAATTTGATAAGCGGATCCCTTTAATAGAGTACACATCCCTTACAGAATGGGTTTTGTGAAAATCGACTTCCAAGTGGCGTTGTAGAGAATTAAGTGGCGTTATAGGCAATTAACTCCTTTTTTAAACTATTAGACGTAAAATTTTGAAATTGAGTAAGCAGATTCCATTCACTGAGCAGAGATCTGTCATAAAATAGGCTTTGTGAAAATCGTTTCCTAAGTGGCGTTGAGGGGGCCTAAGGGGCGTTATAGATAATTATTTCCATTTTTAAACTATTAGACGCACAGTCTTGAAATTTAGTACGCGGATTCCTTTAATAGAGTACACATCCACTGCAAAATGGGTTGTGTCAAAATCGACTCCCAAGTGGCGTTGCAGAGTATTAGGTGGCGTTATAGGCAATTAACTCCTTTTTTAAACTATTAGACGTAAAATCTCGAAATTTAGTAAGCTGATTCCATTCATTAAGTAGAGATCCGCTATGAGATGGGTTTTGGGAAAATCGTTTCCTAAGTGGCGTTGCGGGGGCTTAAGAGGCGTTATACATAATTTATTTCCATTTCTAAACTATTAGACGTACAGTCTTGAAATTTGATAAGCGGATCCCTTTAATAAAGTATAGATCCCCTACAGAATGGGTTTTGTGAAAATCGACCCCAAGTGGCGTTGTGGAGAATTAAGGGGCGTTATAGACAATTAACTCCTTTTTAAACTATTAGACGTAAAATCTTGAAATTGAGTTAGCAGATTCCATTCACTGAGTAGTGATCTGTCATAAGATGGGTTTTGTGTAAATCGCTTCCTAAGTGGCGTTGCGGGGGTTAAGGGCGTTATAGATAATTATTTCCATTTTTAAACTATTAGACGTACAGTCTTAAAATTTGGTATAAGCTAATTCCTTTCATGGTGTAGAGATCCGCTACAAAACAGTTTTGGGGAAAATTGATCCCCAAGGGTCACTGAGGGGGATTAAGGGGCGTAATAGATAAATATTTCTGCGTTTCAACTAATTGAACCACCTGCTTGAAAATTAGAAGGTATGTTCCGTTCATGGAATAAAGTTCCTTTTACAAAGATTTTTGCGAAAACGGACCCCCAAAGGAGTGGGTTTGCGAGGGATTAAGGCATGTTATAGAAAAATTCCTGTTTTTGAATTTAACTCACTTACTTGAAATTTGTTGAGCACTTTTTTCTTTAGTTGAATAGAGTTCCCCTAAGAATAGATTTTACGGAAATCAACCCCAGGGGGAAGCGGGGAAAGTTATTGGGGCGTATTGATAGACAAAATTCCCGTTTTTGAACTGCTTAGACTATAATAATAAAATTTGGTTTGCATGTCTCTTTTGTTGAATTGGAATCCGCTAAGAATGCTGTCAACGAGATATTGATGATAAAAATTCTGTTTTTTCTGTGTTAGATTTAGACTTGAAATTCAGCACGCATGTTTATTTTATGGAGTAGAGATCCACTGAAAGTTGCTTTGGTGGAAATCCACTTGATTATTAGGTTAAGTGAGCGAAAAAATCTTTCTACTTCGATTTTAGATATTAATAGAAATTAGATATTATAATTTATGTTCTTTTTATATCAAGGGGAGAGAGTGTAACAGCTATAAATATATTTTTCAGTACAATCGAATTCTTAATGCTAGATGTCAATAATTAATATATATGTAAACAGTATACATATATGCAACATCGTGAAATACCCAGTGAAGCGGGTGGGTAACGGCTAGTAAATATATATAGGGAAAGAGTGAACTAATAGTAGGAAATTAAAAATGAGAAAGTGAAATATGTGTTTCATTGCATAAAAAACTTAAAATCTATATCTTAAAAATTCAGAAACTAGAATGGTAAAAAAAAATCTATAATCCAATTCAGAAGTACTAACTTTTTGAAGTGGAAAATGAGAAACTTTGAGCAGTCCAATATAATAGTAAGGATCTATAAAACCGGTGAGATATAAAGTAGATATAAATTAGAAATAAAATTTAACCCGTTTGTGCCCTTTGGCGTGAAATGACGGGAAAGCTACGTGAGTGGAATTGGCGAAGGTCTGAAGTTCAAGCAACGCAATAAATCAAGTGTTAACTGAAAACTCGAGAATCGCACATTGCATTACAGAGTCAATTAAAAAAAACAAGAAGAATTCAAATAATTTTTTTATAAAATGTCAGAAAATTTACTATTTTTTACCAAAGTTCCTTGAACTATACAAGTTAAAAATTAAAGTTATTTGGTGAAAAAAAACACAAATGCCTTTTATAAAAAAAAATTTCTATTTTAATTCATTAATTTGTAATGAAAAACACTTAAGATTTTTTATTTCGATTAATATTGTTTGCTTGCTTCATGGAAGGATTATGTTCATTAAATTCAGACTCTAAAACATCACGTGATGGTTCTCGTATTTTTTAACTCCGGTCATAGGCAATTTATCATTGCATCATTAGTTGATTTCATGACGAAATAGAGAATATTTATACCACAAATATTATATTATACAATTTTAATACTTATATATAGATTCAATTTCCTTATAGTTTCGATATTGATACATTTGATGCATTTCTTAACTTTTTATTTAATCCACTGGCGTAGCTAGTCCTGAGTGGGCCCTGTATTAAAATCCCTTGGGGGGGGGAGGTTGAAAAAGAAATAAAAGACACTTACTTCAAAGTATCAGAATGCTACACATTTTTGGGCCCCTTTGGCTTGGGGGCCCCGTATCACTGACACGGCGGTAGATACGCCCCTGATTGAATTCCATGTTTAGTACGTGTGTCAAATTTCCATATTGCGAAAAATTTTAATTGTATTTCTTCTAATAATTTATTGTTTTGTGAGAATCAATTTTTCAAATGATTTGACTCGCAACAAAAAGTAATATAAACGCAACTTTATTTCTAAAATAATTTTGTGCATTGGCAGATATTTTGTATTTATAGTCTTCTAATTTGTAAATGTTCGCCAAATATGGTTCCCAGATGTAATAACTGGATAACCCCCAATTTTAATAACTGGAAAAAATGTGATTAAATATAAGAGTTAAATCCAAGCGATAGACTACGGACATATAACTTACATTGAGGATGAATAGTTCTTTTCTTAACTTTATAATTTCCCAGACAGTTTCATGCACTACTATGTGTCAAGTGTTGCAGCGATCTCGTTTAATGTTCCATTAGAATCTGATATGTAAGGTACCATTTTAATTTTTTTGAAAAGAAAATTTATACTATACCGTATTTACTCGAATCTAAGCCGCACCTCAAATTTTCTTCAAGTTTTTGAGAAAAAATAAAAAAAAAATTGTGTTAAATGTTAATCGATATCCTATATTTCAGAATTCGTAAAAAAAGAAAAATTTAATGAGAAGTATTAAAAGAAGTTATAATAATTTTATTTGACCAGTATTAAAAACTCTCAAATACATGCATGAACCTATAATTACTCAAACCGTCAATATCACGTTTCGAAAATGGAAGACTTCGGAACTAGTGCAGGTGTCACAATTTACCCCACGGTGACGAGCTACGTGCCATTCAATGTATTTGTTATACAGCATTTTTTTTTTTGAAAAAATGTATTATAGAAGAATGTAAGAGAAATATAATTGAAGGCCATTGAACGTTAACAAACAAAAATTATATTTTGTTTACGTCATTGACGTATATTTGTTTCATCCGTGTCAAATATTCAATGGCCACTGCTCTGTGTTTCCGTTTTTTTCTGCATATAAAATTGTTTCTTTTTTATCATACTTGCGTCATTGTGAACTCCGTCTTGATGTTATTGCCAATATCTTTGTGTTTAGGTGATTAAAAAAAAGCGTTTGCAAAAAAAATTTCCAAACTACAAGCAGACAATGATGCTTCGTATAGACCAGTGTTTCTCAAACTGTGGGGCGCGCCCCCCTAGAGGGGCGTGATTACCCTACAAATGGGGGAGCGAGCATATCGAAAAGTCGAAAATAAAAGATTATTTAAAAAATTATCAATTTACTAATCGGAAGCAAAATAAAATATATTCTGAAAAATAAAATACGCTTTTACTCTGATATACTATACTTATACGAGTAAATGTATCAGTATGGCACAATGTATTTGATACTATACAATAAGTTAAGAACAAGTTCATTAATTTCTAGGGATTTTTTATCCCAAGGGCTTATAATATACAAAAAAAAATTTACGTACAAAATTTAATACTTGATAATTAGTACAGTTTATAACTATTTCATAATATAGCTTGTATTGTAGCTACAAGGTCGTATTGTAGCTTTAGCGTCAAAGTATTATACATTATTACTGCATAAATGCATAGTTATTGTATGGGAGGTGCGATAAAAATTATGATTGAAAATTGGGTCGCGAATATCGAAAGTTTGAGAAGCTCTGGTATAGACTGAATACTGGATATAAACTGCGGAATGGGATAAGTTATCGATGCAAGTGGCTAGAATGAACATCTACATTTTTTCCTTTTGAAAAGGGTAAAAATTTAATTTCTCCCATCCAACAAATGTTTTGCCTTCGATTACAAACCGCATCCGATTTTCAGTATCATTAACACTAGAAAAATTGTGCAGCTTACTTTCGACTAAGTACAGTAATTAATTTTCTATAAATAGCTGATTACTCTTTATATGCACCATTAAAATAATTAGATAAATCAACCGCAGCAGATAAGAAACTCGTAAATCATTTCAACACGGCAGCAGAAACAATCCCAAATTAAAATTAAGTTTTGTAATATAATAAAATTCGAAGAGAACAGTAAGTCTACTCAAATCTAAATTCTTCAATCCATGATTTGGTCATTATCATTGTATTCTTTACAACATCAAATATACTCATATTTCCCCCTCAAGCCCTGCAGATCGCCTCAAAATCTGCTTAATGTGCTGGCGAAGAGGTGCACCTGGGCGGAACAGGTGGAGTAAGACGGTAGGCCGTTCCATTATGCTTAACTAAGGCCTGCAGGCAAAGGAGCAAAGACAGACTTCTGCCCTTGGACTTTGCCATGGGGGCTCCAGTCTTTTTGATCATCAAAAACTGCTCCATCTCTCCTCCTTATGGTTTTCATGAAGCCTTACCGGATCCCATTCTGCGATTAATCGAACTTTCTAAGGAAGATTTAACATCCGATCCCCTTATTATTACTGATTTTTGGGTGGTATACAATCTTCTGGAGCCTATCAGACATAATGTCAGATCGTTCGAGGATAAGAAACAAAAGCATGTATTCATATTTAAGCTTTACAAGATAACTCTTCAAGAATAGTTTACAACCTGTAAGGCAAATTTCCCCATTCCTTTTTTGCTTGTGGACTCTTCGCCCTAATTTTATGCACGTGAATCTTTAAATAAGCATATGTAATATTCCTAATGAAACTCTTATTTTTAGAATACAAAAATCTGATAGTTAAAGAATTCTTAAGTAAAATATTTAAAGGTAGTTAAAAAATAAACAATTCATGATATTAAAACAAATGAAAACAAATTATAATGTTCTAATTGATAAAACTGGATTATACTTTTCACAATACCTACTATTAGTTAACTCTCTATATATACAGTCGGACCTCTATATATAACAAAAAGTCGCTAAATCCCGTAAAAAGTTCGTTATATAGAGGTTCATCTTTTAATATACTTTATAAACCCACATAAAACAATTTTAAATTCACACCTAAACTATTTAATTGTTCGCACCTTTTTCTAAATTAATATATGTTTATTTTATATATCTTACTAATCAAAAAAGAAAAACTGCAAGGAAAGCAAGAAAAAAGAATGTCGAAGAATTCACTTCAATATTAAGAAAATTATTTTTAAGGACATTTTATATAATTTAAGGCATACAAGTAGTATTAAGCATACATTGTTTTATAATTAGAACAGGGGGACAACTCCATTGAGGGTGAAAGAGAATGCATATATCTTTTATATATCTTACTTACCCATCAAAAAAGAAAGAGAAACTACAAGGAAAACAAGAAAAAAGAATGTCGAAGAATTCACTGCACTTTTAATATTAAATTTTATTTTATACTAATTGATGAATTTTAAGGACATTTTATAATTTAAAACATACAAGTAATATTAAACACACATTATTTTATAATTAGAATACGAGGACAAGGGGCAACTCCACTGAGGGTGAAAGATATAGAAGATGTTTCTAGTAAACTGGGGGTTAAAGGATACACTTCTTGGATGAAACGTCCAGAACTCTATTCCTGTCGGTGAGTTAGGATCTAATAAAACCTGTTTAAGATTTATGACCACCATAAAATGTGTTAAAGAGAGAATAACTTGATATTTTTTTTAGAAATACTTTACAATAAGGGAGGACAAAAATTTAATCACAAAAGTAAAAGTTCGTTGTATAGAAAATGCACTTGGCTATAGAGAGGCTATTTATTCTGCAAAGAAAATCATGAAATGTTCAAGGTTCCAGGAAAAAGTTCGCTATTTAGAAAACTGTATATATATATCTCGACTGTATATATATATCTCGACTGTATATATATATCTCGACTGTATATATATATCGTTCAAATTTTCAATCGTTAATAAAATACTTTTTATTCATCCATTCAAGATCAAATACATTTTTTAAACTTGTAGTGGATGACACTTGATTTAAAAATCCTTTTCACAATTTTTTTCATTCATTAAATTTAATTAACTAAAATAAAATTTTTGTTTGTTGACCTAAACAGGAATTGGCTTAAAATTTTTTTTTATAATACGTGTTATTTTAAAAATGGCAAAAAATATATATATAAATAAATTCCTATTGGCTATTAAATAATATTGATTGTTATTAATAAATTATTTCAGTGATAGTTTATTTATTGTGAACCGTTTAGTTTCCCTTCTGAACTGCCAAAATATTTTTTCTAGGGAACTATTTTGAAACTAGAGAAACGCAGTTGGGAAACCCTCTGCTCTAAGGCATTTTCAAAGTATTTCAGTTTATCTTATTATGATAACTCAATTAGCATTATCCAAAAGTAAAATACGAACATTATCACATTATGCGTTACAAGAATGCCTGCGAAAGACATAAATGAACAATAAATAAAAAGTGTGAATTTTCTTCTCTATAATCGGTCAGTTTGCATAAATCAAAATACAATTCGTGTGAGAAAATTTCATAAAAGTGAACAAAAAGAGGAAAAACAGGAAAGATCTTTGAGAAAAAAAAACTTCTTTAAAAAAGAAAAATATATTCCCTCAATTCATTTTATTGGCGTAAATAATTGAAGCTGTGAGGGAATTTATATTTCTCAAAAATATAAAATAAGAATTTATTATGATACAGGTCGAGGGGTGGCCGGCGAATGTCTTGGAAACAATGCTGGGAAGCACGTGTAAGTCTCGAGTTTTGAATGCCGATATCGCATGGCCTAAGGCTCACACTCTAGCGCATGATGATTATCTATTGTTTGTTCATCCCCGTGTTTCAACATCATTTATTGAAAATGAAGAAAAAATTAATGTAATAACCTCCCTGGGGCAGATAAATGCGTGAAATATTAATAAGAATGCGTATCTACGTATAATGAAGGAGGATTATGTTTGCAAAAAAATAATAACTAAGTAATTTTTCAATGTGCTAGATGGATTTGAGTTTTTATTTTTGCGAGATATAGCGGCGGATTATAAATGTTATTTATTTTTATCGGTTTTTCGGAACACTTCTTTTTATAATCAAATACTTTAATTTTATTAATTTTTATATGGGTTGTTTCGTACAAGATTAGGGGCTGAGAAACCCTAAGGGGAAAGTTACGGTTTTGAAACAGAGGATTGCAGGTACGAAACTGGATTTTATTAAGGTACACGACTTCGTTCGGAACCGTAATTTTGAAAAAGCGTACAAACGAACGGGTTTTTTAAAAAAATATTTAGTTTTACTTAGATTAGAATACACGTATAAAATTTTTTAAGAATAAAATATTACAGTATATAAATTATTTAAATGCAATATTTTGACAAATAATGAAGATAGAATTACTTATTCTCAAAACATTCTCTCTTTTTATGTAAAATACTTCTATAATAATAATAACAACAATTTGCCTATGTATATATAGTTCAGACCTCTCTCTATACAGAGCATGAACTACCATTTTTGAAATATACAGTCGAAACCTCTAAATAACCAACCTGTATATTGAAAAATTTTCTATACAGCGAACTTTTTCCTGGAACCTTGAACATTTCACGATTTTCTTTGTAAGATAAGCTCTCTATAACGAAGTGCATTTTCTATATAACGAACTTTTTCTTTTGTAATTCAATTTGTTTTCCCTTTTTTTTTTTAAGTATTTGTGAAAAAATTTCAACTTATTCTCTCTTTAGCTCATTTTATGGTGGTCATAAATCTCGAACTGGTTTTATTGGGTGCCTAACTCGCCGAGAGCAATCGAATTCTGGACGTTTCATTCAGGGAAGTGTAACCTTTAATCCCCATGCCTAGTTCAATAGAAACATCTTCGATATCCTCTTTCACCCTCAGTTGTTCTAATTATAAAATAATGTATGTTTAATATTATTTCTATGCTTTAAGAAAGTAATAAAATGTCTTTAAAATTCAAAAAATTTAGTGTAAAATTATTTTCTTAATATTGAAAATACAATGAATTCGACATTCTTTTTTCTTGTTTTCCTTGCAGTTTTTCACTTTTACTTTCTTTTTTGATGGTAAGATACATAAAATAAACACATATTAATTTAAAAAAATGTGTGAATCGATACTTTTTTTTATTATATAGTGTTTATAAATTTAAAATTCGTTTCATGTGGTTGAAAAGTATATTGAAAGATGAACTTCTACATAACAAATTTTCCATGTAACGAACTTTTTTCCGGGGTGTAGCGACTTCGTTATAGAGGTCCGACTGTGTAACTTAGAAGTGAATTTATCCGTATCATCCGCATCAGGGTGGAGAGTGTATAACAGAATCACACTGTGATAATTATTTCAATTGGTTGTAACTATGAAAATAATGGGAATTGTTCAAAAGTCTTAGGTTAGACTCTCTTGAGAGAAGTCGTAGCTATATCTAAGTAAAATATTATTATTATAAGAACATTTTCATAAAAGGTGAATGTTTTGAAAATAATTCATTCTAAATTCATTTTTTTAGCCAAAGTATTGCCTTTAAATTTTTTTTACTGTAAAAACATTCTTACAACATTCTTATACGTGTATTCTAATCTAAGTTGCACTAAATATTAAAAAAATATTCATTTGTATGCTTTTGCAAACACACTTCCGAACTCAGTCGGACAGGAAAGTGGTGTGTGACTACCCAAAATTCGCCATTTTTATGAAAATTTTCGAGATTTCTTTTATGCATTTATTTTATAGCCCATTCGCTTAAGATTCCAAAAACACTATTTTTCTTTCTACCATATTTAGAAGTAAAGTTATAGCATAATTAGTAAACCGGAAGTGGAGTTTATAAAACTGTAAGTAGATCCATACATAAAATATTTTTAAGACATTGAATTGAAATTTTCAGAACATGTTTTATTCAGTTCTATCTGTGTTATAAATAAAACTCTAATTTCTGTGTATATATTTATGTACTTTATTGCTTTTCTGTGAAAATATTATTAATTTTTTAAAAAAATCGTGTTTTTGCATAAAATTTGACATACTTAAAAAACTTTCAAAAGTATTACAAACCTTTTAATTCATAACACATGTAAATATGTTATTCACCTTCTGTGAAAATATTATTTGAACACATTTGTTAGAATTTTGTGTGACTGCAATTTTTCATCAAAATTTCACTGAAAACGACAATTGTTTTAGTCTATAAAACTCTCCAGAAAACAGCAAAAGGTTAAAAAAAGTCAGAATTTATTTGTTAAAAATGAAGCTAAAGAGATCTTGACCTATAAATGTGGTGAGTTTAAAAAATATGCAATTAGTCGAAAAGTTTTTATCCTGTATTAAAATCTTTGAATGCCTTTTCAGAGAAACTATGTTTTACAATTTTTTGCTTTACGTAAAGTTCACGACAGGATTTCTTTTTAAGGTATTAAATTGAAATTTTCGGAAAATGTTTTACTTAGTTTTATCTCCAGTATAGACTATAATGTAATCTCTGTGTATATATTTATGTATTTTATTGCATTTTTTGTGAGAAAATAACATTAGTTTTTCGCAAAAAAATGAGTGCTTTGGTAAAAAAAAATAACTTATTTCAAAAACTTTCAAAAGTATTACAAATCTTATATAGCTCTAACCACAGATAATGATGTTATTTTTATAAAGTATAAATATTTTTCGAATACATTGATTAGAATTTTCAATACAAGATTTACCGCAACTGCAATTTTTCACTTAAAATTTCCAATGACCAAAATTATTTTTAATTTTGTGAAAATTGTACTTGAATTCCTAGTTGTATGCCCTATTTCAAATAAAAAAAAGTTGTTTATTTAGTTGAAAATTTATTACTGAAAAAAAAAGTGCTCCGAAGGGAGTCACATGAAAATTCCAAAAGATTTTTTTATATATAATGCATTTCTATATTATAATAAATTAATCAACTATAAAAAATAATTAACGTCATGAATTTTAAAAAATATATAACTTATGGGGAATAATCGAATTAAGGACACAATTGAACAAGGAAAACGTCCTCCGAAAATAACCATAAATTACTCACTTCAAAAAGAAGCTCAAGGTTCTTAACAATACGTTCAAAAACAATTATGTATCTCACATAGATAAGTTGATAATGAAATTTACGGTCCTTCATGATTTTATTGAATAATCTCGCACCCCATCTGCAACACATTCTCGTGTTACATCCCTTCAAAGGGGAGAAAAATGCAGAATCATTAAAAATAAATTACAACAGACACGAACAGAAACCTTGATTAATGATGACCCCATCATTTGTACTAAAATCTCCTTCGATATTAATAATCATAATCGAATACCATCACTATCCAGGTGAAGGTTGGGAGTACTTCAGTTGTGAATGATGGTAGGATTCACCCAGAAACATCGATTAATGTCGGAATATATTTTAATCGTGATCGCGCACAGGTGAAGAGGTTCGTTTGCTGGACCTTCGACCGATTCGTCATCATTGTTTCCAGATGAGCGAATAGTAAGATTCTGGAGATAATGAGGGTTGATTATGATTGGAGAATGCTGTTAATGATTCGAGAAGGTTGTTAACTAATTTGCAAGTTGAAAAAGCAATGAATAGAATTGGATAATTTTTGTCAGACGTTGGCAAGCATTTTTCTTGAATGTAACTGAGCGATTTTCTTGACGTTTCATGAACGAATCGGTAAACACAATGTTATTTTGAAGGCAAAAATATATTTTGATTGGGATAAATTAGAGTTATAAATATAATTCTACTGTGTTGACTGATATCCCCTAATTTTTTTTATCTAAATTTATAAGCAACTGATATATTGTTTTTAATAAGGGCTTTTCATTATCTTTACATGGTCAAACGGGTATATCAGCAGACTAACACAGCTTTTCTCAAACTGTGGGGCGTGATAACTCTACGAAGGGGGAGCGAGTATGTAGAAAAGTCGGAAACAAAAGATTATTTAAAACATTATTAATTTACTGAAAATAAAATATTTTCTGATATAATAAAATATAAAATACACATTTACACTGATATAATACACTTATAAATGTATCAGTACACTGTAGATTGTATTTTATAATTAATTTAACAATACTAAGTTAACAAGTTTTTCATAACTACCAGTAACCCCATCATGGGCTTGTATCAACACATTTATCTTGATAATTCGTACGGTTTTAACTAATTAAAAGTTACGCGATTTGCTCCCCAATGCCACCGTTTTCCATGTAGATGCGTATTTTGATGTTTGGGGGTGGGGAAAGAGAAAAAAAAAGAATATATGGGCAAATCCTCTGAAATAAGTAAATCCTTCACAAACGCTATCGAGGTCCTTTAATTGCATTGCAAAGTCTTCGGAATTATTTTATGGATAACAGTGCACAGAAATGTTCATACTTCGGAAAGACGTATATATACGTCCAGAAATTAAGGCTTTGGCTGAGTGAGACGTTTATATACGTCGAACGCACATAAGAGGTTAAAGTTGTAATGTTGCTTTAGTGTCGAAGAATAGTATTATTTAATTCAGTACATTATTATTGTATGGAGGGGGGGGATGCGATGAAAAAGAAGATTGAAAATTGGGTCGCGAATATTGAAAGTTTGAGAAGCACTGGAACAATTTTACTTTTTAGTTCTAAGAGACAACAGTAGTTTAAAATCTAGTTATCTTTCTTTATTTACTATTTTTATTATTTAATTATTACGATCGCTAGTGCAGATCGAGGGTATCAAACTCATAAACTAACTTGGGCCAAATAAACAAGGTTTAACTTGTTTGTTTCGTGAACAAACTTAACTTACACTTAGGAGGGCCAGAAAATCAATAGTCATAGAAATGTAGACTTATTTCGAATAATAGATTATAATATAGACGTATACAAAAGAACAAAAAAAATGATGTTTACGTCCAGGTACTTGACACCTCTTCCCCGCTACTATTTTTCGGGAGAAAGTTGGTTCGCAGTGATTACTTTCAAAACTGACCCAAGGGGAGCGTGTGATTAACACTATTTCTAACATGTGACTGCCCTTATCATGTGACTATGACGTCACTTTAATTTAATCCATTAAAACTTGTATTAGATAGAAGAAATTTGCATTACACTAACTGTAGAAAAAATTTGAATCAGAATTTATCAGCAATATATACATGGGAAAAATCTTGTATTTAATCCTGTCAAAAAATGATAAAAATATTAACAAAAGTGGAGTTGGTTCCAAATTCAAATTGATCAAATTTCAAATTCCAGTAGTTGATGGACTATGGATTCAGATTCCAGAATTTGATGTATAATGGATTCAAATTCAAGAAATGGATATGTCGCAGGGAAACGATGAAATTAGGAATTAGATAAAATCCCTAAGGGATAGGATCAATTGACGGGAGATGTTAAAATAACGTCCCTTCAAGGTCATTTCCTCGATGAAAGTAATGGATTTGAACACACAAATCCCTCATCTATTTCAGTGAAATGATTAAATAATATTGTCAAGAGTTTAAAAGTGTTCATTTAACAAATAGGGTGCATTATTAAACGTAGAATACAACAATAATCAACGAAATACGACTTATTTATTCGAAACTAGTTAACAAATAATTAGAAAATTAGGCTGGTATTTTTTGATGTGTAACATCCTTTCTATCGGTTGCTGGATATTTGTGGGAATGATTTCTTGAAAAAGGACGGAAATGTGTGTGAAACAGGAAACCGGGGAAGCAGGCGCGATGGCGTCGATCGACTTGCCTTGTCCCCCCCCACGTTTATAGTTCCCTGCCCAAAGTAGGTCATTAATCATGACCTACTTTGGGCAGGGGAGGGCTTGCACGCTAAAATATCAATCCCCATGTTAAGCTTACGGTGCCATTTTTTTAAAGATAAAGGATTGATATTTGAAGTATTGATAGGTACTGCCTGTTGGTTAAGTACAAAGATTTGACCCACACAGATGCCCCTCCCCCACCAGGCAGCTTTTTGCCAATACAAATCCTGACTATTTCATTTCACTGAAACAGTTCATTGATTTGATAAAATCACTTGCTGTCATCAGGAAAATGACCTTGAAGAGATGTTATTTTAACATCTCCCGCCAATTGATCATATTCCTTAGGGCAGGGATGGCGAACCCGTGGCATGCGTGCCCTTGATGGCACTCGACACAATATTATTGGCACGTCAGTGATCAAAATGGTTTCCTTTTTGTTTCGAAATGTCGAAGTTTGCTATGAAGAATTACGAGCAAACGCGAGTGATCGGTCGCAGGGTGGCGGAGAAATCACTCGTTTGTTATTGTGTTGCCTTAGTTACGTTGTAGACTACAATTGCTTATGATGAAAAGTTTGTCCATCCATAGCATAGTCAATTTCATCGACACGACTGTACATTAAAGTTAAACTGCGCTACATTAACAAGGCTAGTTCAGCAAAAGAACAAAAAGTGCAAGATAGTAAGTGTAACAGAGAATTTCAAATTTGGCGGACCGAGGAACATGGCATTATTAGTAAAGGCGACAAAGCGGTGTGTGTTTTATGTTCTGGAACAGTGCAATGCAGAACATCGTTTGTAAAACGGTGTTTTGAAACAAATCACAAACCCTCTTGTGAAAAAGAGTGAACCACAGCAAAAATAATTAATTGCTTCGAAACCGTTTGGCAGATGACTCCAATTCAGCTCGTATTCTACAAAAAGAGTAACATCTTACAATCCTAATTTAAGTTATTTGTTATCCAATCTGCAACAACAGAAGTCACACTAATGTTATTTTAATTTGAATATTACACGTATAACTAAAACATTTATGACTATACTGTGCAAAAGGTATTTTTTCGTAGTAAATAGAATTTCGCGTTGATAGTATTTCGTTTTATTATTTTCCCAAGATTTTTTGACACACACACAGGACACGTCTACACCTCATTAAATACTTTAGAAAAAAATGGCACTCTGATCCATAAATGTTCGCCATCCTTTAGGATTTGATCAAATTCCTAATTTCGTCCTTTCCCTGCGACATATATACGTATATTTCATTTTAAAGTTCAAGTGGTTGATATATAATAAGATTCGATCTCAATAAGTTGGTGTTAATCTTCAATTTGATAACCCTCGGTTACATAATTTTTTTTATGTGTTTAGTTATTTAAAATTGTTAGTCGAAATTTATGTAGAATCATTTTTATCAAAGAAAAATATTTAAAGTACATGTAAAAATTCCATAACCGCACACACAAAGAAGATATGTAATAATTCAAACTCAACACTCTCGCATAGTTTTTCGTAAACATTTCAAAACATTTACATATTTATGCCTCTCATTCTAGATTCTTAGAATTTTTCTTGAAACCACTTATGGCAACAGCAGTAACATTCACTGTCAACATTCATATCGCCGTTGGGTTTGGAGCATTATCAGAAAGTCTACTAACCCAGCAACATGCATCTTCTTTGAAATTGTGGGTGCAGCTCTTTGTTGCATAACATAACCTCTTAGATTCAAGATTATCCTTCATGTGCAGCATGCTAAAAGACCATACTTCACCAAATGTCATATAGAGGATTCTTCTTCTCAGGATGCACTGTTGTGTTTATATGATAAAGCTCTGGAACCTCACGTGCACGGGCAGTTAATTCATCAGATACGTGCGCAGTCAATTGTGAGATGCCATCCATCAAACGCCCTTTAGGTTCTTAAAAGAAAATTAATTTTCCCCTTAACCCTCTTTTAAACGGCTGTTTAGGGAAATTTTCAATAAGTTTCTTTCTTTCTATTTTTCTGTTTACTTTCGTCGGGTGTTTCGCCAGAAAATTTAAAAAAAGCATTTAAACGAGTTTTGAAGTAGGCCAGTAATGGCAAACATAAGGCATTAAGAATAGAATGCTTGAGTAATTTTTCCATTGGCTGAAAATTGTTGGAATTCATTCTTTCTCGAAACCGTTGACTGAAAAAGGACCTTTCACCCAGCTAGTTGAACGACATTCACGTCTAATTGCAACTTAAAGTAAATATTATTCTTTAAAAGAAAATACAGTTTTCCAAATAAATATTTTTAAATAAATTACCAAATTTATCAATTTTAAATTTGTACTGGATAATCTTTAAATAGACTTACGCCATAATTTGTGAAAATATAACTTGATTGTACAGAAAAACATTCAAATTATGCATAACAAGAGATACTAGAGGAAAAATAGAATACAGAGTCCTCTCTTTCAGTTAGCGAGACGAGAGAATTATTTATAACAGACGATGTGACGTAATCAATTTTCAATTAATAATGGTTGTTGCTACAAATAAATTTCTTCTTGAAAAATCATTTCAAATATTATTGAACAGATTATTTGGTATATATATTGAACTAGCTGTTATACCCGTTCTCTTCGCACAGGTGAATCAAAAAATTAAACAATACAAATCGAAGGATAAAGTTACACATGAGTTAATTTTACGTGAATTACACATTAAACAAAAAAAAAAGGCTTTTTGCATATATCAGCTGAACCGAAAATCGTATTTGTTAAATTTGAAGTTTGTATTTCTTACAGCTGATTTAAAGGATTTTTTTATAACACTACCTGAACTCCCTTGTGGGTCGATTTTTGAATACACCTTCCTAAGCTGATCTCTGCTCAGCAAAAGTACGCCATTGTTACAAATGTTGTGATTAAACGCTTAGAATAGTGTAAATAATTTATATCTGGATGTGTAATGCGTTAATGTTACTTTCTGTTGTATTTATTTCATGTTAAAATTGTAAGATTCGCTAGCAATGCCGTTCCTTACATTATAATGGCGATTCAATGGAAACATAGCGAAATGTTAGCGATAGAGCCAAGTTGGCATCATTTTTGGCGTCCCTGTTGGCAGTTTGGCGATTGATTGATCGGTGCAGAAGTTGATATGCTGTAGTGCCACCTGGTGGGGAGCTTAAGCAAAGAGAATAGTACGAATACCTTCTTCACAAAAAATACATGTACATGCAAATTGTCATAGTGATCCGTTGAACGGTGTTAGAGTGATGCGATTTCATGTACACAAACATTTTTATATACTATATAGATTACGCAAAGTTTAAATTAATGTGGATATATACTGGGCTCCTTAAGTGTAAAATTATAATGCAAAATATCTCTTGCATAAATTATTTAAATTATATAATCAAATCGATATTGCGCAGTATGTATAGTACATCAATTAAAACCACACAACTTAAAATTCAGCAAACTCATAGGAAGAATTTGTAGTTCCCATTAAGGAATATTGTATTATCACCCAGTTCTTAATCGATTGAGTTTCATTCATTAATATCGAACTTAAAAGAAATACGAGAGCTAAATAAGAATGATTCGCATACTTTAAAATTACGGTCAAGTGACGAGAACGAGATCTGGCATTTCACCAGATTCCATTGGGAAATAATGAAGAGGAAGCCCAAAATGGATAGATTCTTTCAAAAACTAAAAGGAATAAACTTTTTTTTAACATTTATTTAAAAAGCATATATTTTCCTGAACTATAACAGAGATGCAGAAATCAAACTATTGTATCAGTCTCTATTCAAATATTACTAGTTATTTATTCTGAAAGTTCTGTCTTTTGAATTAAATCAAAATAATAATAAATATATATTAGGGCTTGCAGCCCCGGGATGCCAGTGGTCTTTTCAATCCCGAAATCTCGGGATTAAAATAACTAACCTCGGGATTTAATTTTTGTCTAAAGTACATTTTAAAAAAAATTGATCAAAATTTTCTAAGAATTTAATCCCTAGAAAATTTATATTTTGTTTATGAAATATGTACGTAGAATTCTTTTTGTGCAATTTTAAGTGCTATAAGTAAAAAAAAATATTTGCAGTTCTCTCATTTCTCGTATGAGAGAACGTCACACAGATCTAAGTGGCTCACTGTAATAAAGGGTGTATTTTTGAGAGGTATAGAACTTTAAATAGCAATAAAACAACGATGTATTATTCGATTGACATGATTTTTTTTATTCGAAAGATAATCTTGTGGCATTACATTTTAAATATGATTTCTGGCATAGGACTGCCACGGCTGGCTCGGATGTAGTCCAATCTGGACGTCCAATTTTCGATGACTTTTTCCAACATTTGTGGCCGTATATCGGCAATAACACGGCGAATGTTGTCTTCCAAATGGTCAAGCGTTTGTAGCTTATCCGCATAGACCAATGACTTTACATAGCCCCACAGAAAATAGTCTAGCGGTGTTAAATCACAAGATCTTGGAGGCCAATTCACAGGTCCAAAACGTGAAATTAGGCGGTCACCCAACGTGTCTTTCAATAAATCGATTGTGGCACGAGCTGTGTGACATGTTGCGCCGTCTTGTTGGAACCACAGCTCCTGGACATCATGATTGTTCAATTCAGGAATGAAAAAGTTAGTAATCATGGCTCTATACCGATCACCATTGACTGTAACGTTGTGGCCTTCATCGTTTTTGAAGAAGGATTCCACCAGCCCATAAAGCGCACCAAACAGTCAGTTTTTCTGGATGTAACGGTGTTTCGACATACACTTGTGGATTAGCTTCACTCCAAATGCGGCAGTTTTGTTTGTTGACGTAGCCATTCAACCAGAAGTGCGCCTCATCGCTAAACAAAATTCGCTTATGAAAATCGCGCGCGACCATTATTTTCGAAATAAAATTGCACAATTTGAAAGCGTTGTTCAGGCGTGAGTCTATTTATGAAGAATTGGCAAACCAAACTGAGAATAAATCACTTGACAGCTGTTAAATAGGTCGCCATCTTGGAAAGTAATGCCAACTTAAACTTCTATACCTGGAAAAAAAACACTCTGTACAACTCCTTAGATAATAATATAAGCAGCATCTCAAGAATAGATTTTGCCACAATTACTTCTACAATTAAATGCCGTTAATTAACAGCAGACCTGCTTGAAAGACTTAAGATACTTGAAATTTTGTTGCATTACTAACAGATCATACAAATGGATCTTCTATTTCAAGTAAGGAATCAAAGTTGAAATTATTTCATTTGATACAATAACTAGATAGATTTATATACAAAAACCATTCAGTATAGTAGAAGTACTAGAAAAAGTTATCAAGCAATATATGCAGTCTGGTAGATTTGAGACACTATCATCAAAATTTTAAAAGTGTCTTTTTTGAAAATGGAGGGAGAGACGGGGTAACTACCTGAAAAGAACATACTTATATTTAATGACGGTAACACCTACTAGTAAAGAATCCAAACGAGCATTATCTTTGGCAGAACAATATGTACCAAAAATAAGATACTGTTTGATCGATTGTGTTTTTTAAAAGCTTATTTACAAAAACACAAGAAATGAAGAAAATATTTGTTTTTTTAAACTTCATTATGTACCATCTTTAGTTGTTTTTTTTATGATGAATAAGTTTTGTTTTGATTTGTTTCAATAAAATTAATATTAAACCAATTTTTAACTATACAGTAGGACGTCGTTTATCCGAACGTTTATTACACGGTGCATCAAATATCCGGACCAGTTTTTTCAGAGTCCTTGCAACGAAAAAACGATTATGTACAATGGTACAGCGAAACAAAAGTGATTTTCCACAATAAAGATAAAATTGCGACGTTTTGCACCTATTTTGCCATTTCTTCAAGCACATGTCCGCAAGTGATGTGTGTGATTTTTAATATTAGTATAGTGTCCAGTTTCATAAACTGCATGGATTGCATTAGGTTATCCGAACAATCGCGTATCCGAACGGAGTCCGGTCCCAATTGATTCGGATTAACGACGTTCTACTGTACTTTCAATTTTATTATGCAATTTCAACTATGCTAAATGTGTAAGTATTTTTAATGAATAATTCAATCCTAAGCCCAGGATCTGGATAATATAATCCCGGTACTGAAAATGTAACCCGAGATTGTAAACCCTACTATATTTATATGGCATAAAGATAGGATAGTTTTTAATTATATTTTGTACTGATAAATGGCTAAATCGCACCAATTGCACTCTTACAGACAACAACTCAGGGTGGCCTAGTGGTTAAAGCATCGGACTCCAGACTGGAAGGCCTGGGTTCGATGCCCGTGTCACCAAATACCCTCCGAGAACACACGGAGAACGTGCTCGTTAAATCAGTGGGTCCGAAAGTCTTGTGGGCTGAATCACGAGTGCAGGGGACTGGAGAATATTTCCCTCCCATTCAGTTCCATCCCTAAATTGCGGAGGTGGAGATTTTGAACTATGGTCAAGTGACGACGATGATACCTGACCTTGCACACCCCCCCTCTTCTAACTACCACACCACACATATGGGAGGACGTTTGAGCTCTGGACATATGTAACGTGCATCGATCCCCTACACAACTGGTTTTCAGTGGTACTGGGTTTGAACTCATGATACGCTAGCCACGAGTCAGTTACCTTGACCGCTAGGCTACCGCACCACCCAGGTGGAGTCGAATCCTCAATCTTAGACTTACAAAGCGAGCACGCTACCTATAAGCCACCTGAGACGGGTTTTTATAAAAAAAACAAATGGAACAATTTAAACAAAATTAAATTTATACTGAAAAAAAAATTAACGTTTAATTTGCATTTCCTATAATCTAAAATGTTTATCTTTAAACCTTTTATATCGCCTTATATGTATGTTTTTGGTAAATAAAACAATAAAATTAACTATCTGCCATAAAATAAAAGTATAAATTAAATTTAATTACAGGTAGCGTCCTATACTTTCAAGCCGCATACAGTACATTCTTTAAAAAAAGTTTAAAAAGAAACCGAACATTTCATCCTTTCGAGGAGAAAAATCAACAACATCCTTCACACTTTGGCAAGTTCCCCCAATAAACCAATTTATTGTCATCGAACAAAAAAAAAATAATCCATGAATTATGCATCTCACGCACCAGAAGCCAAGTTTTACCATTCCACTTCCGTACACAAACAGAAAATTCCCCGGATTGGCCATCTCTGAGATATGTTTCGGTTTTTGTTGCCGTCATGGCACAAACCTCCACCGCTCACCTCTGGGACCATTTGCATCCGGGTTAATCCGTGACCTTCTTGCTCAAACCCGCGTCCTTTCATTCATTGGAAATAACATCTGGACTTTATGCCTTCATTGGAATTCAGAAAGCGAGATAAGCAAAACGTGGTTGATCGGCCTGGTCATCGCTATTTTCTGATGTATCGAACACGCCACTTGTGGGTTTTAGTGGCATAACATACTAGTTGCAATTGTGGTCCCTGATGCAACGTTCGAATTTTGCATTTATAATGAGGTGGTTTTCGGTATATGACGAGCAAAGATGTGCTTGTGTCAAATCAGAAGCCCGTAAGGTCACACGCGATTTCTGGAATGGTTGCACGTAACCCTTTGCCTGTGAATCCAAGTATTCTGGGGAAAGATGTTCATATTTTCACGAGTATTTATTTATCATTTATTTATTTTGTTGCATTGTTAGTAGTTTTGTTTTAAATGTCTGTTTTTATTTCTGTGGAACATTTATGACCGATTTTTACAATGGAATTCAAATTAATTCTGTAGCCGAGTGAGTGTTTATTAACGTCACACTCTGAAGCTACACTAGGGTTATGTCATAGAGGTTATGTCAAACTGGAGTACTGATGTTTCTATAGGTTCTGGTGCCCCTGAAGACTCATCATACAGAGGTTATGATGCCAGTTAAATCTTTTGAGAATCTTCATAGAATAGCGTGGTGCAGAATGAGTGAATATTAACGTCACACTGTTCAGCTACACGAGGGCTTTTGGCGACGGACCACGTAATTTTGAACCATGGTCAAATGACGCGGACGACACCTGATCTGGCACTCCCCTCTCCTAACTACCACACCACACTAACGGGAGGACGTTTCGGCTATCGACAGATTTAACGTGCATCGCTCCCCTACAAGGCGGGTCTTTAGTGGTACTGGACTCGAACTCGTGACAAAGCCAGCCACGATCCGATACCTTGACCACTCGGCTACCGCGGCCACCATCTATATCCAAAACCATTTGGTGGTTTTAGAATTTCACCACTATGTGGTGAAATTCTAAAACTATATTGTCACTATTTACATTTCTATATTGTAACGGGTCTATTCGCGTACCTCCTTCTAATCCTCTTGGGGGAAAAACTTTCTTTAAATATTATTCTATTGAAAACTTTCTCCCGAAAAAGAAGACGTGAATTATGTGAACCAAGGCTTATATTTAAGGATTAATTTTCAGATTCGAAGCAGAGAGAGAGAGAGAGGTTAGAAGTTAAATGACAGGAGTTAATGATTAACGTAAAGTAATAGAAAGCTCGTCGAGAGTGATTTCTAGATTATTTGTTTAACATTTAAGAATGACGATTTGGTCAATTAGCTGTTTAAATTGGAATAGTGTCGAATTGAAGTAGATTATCTTACAACGAGTTATTTCAGATATTTAGAAGGTGTATTGCTAGGACGATTCCACAGTAAGTGATCCGATTTATAATTAAAATATTCAATTATATCGTCTACATCGTTTTTGCTCCCATATTTATCTGAAGCTGCATTACCTAACTTAGGTTGTTAAAATTTGTTAGGTTGTTGAAACTTGCTGATAAATTGTGTTTGTTTCCTGACTATAGATAATCTTCCTTTTAACTCTCATACACTAATGGATGGGATACCCATCCATTACAATATCACTAAAAAGGAATTTCAAGAAAGGCAAGAACAAGTCAGCAATTCAAAGTAATATCAACAAACAGTCAATTTACCGGCAAAAAAAGCTAAAAAGTCGCTTAACTCAGAAAGAATTTTATTTAAGGTATCCGACTATGTTCGGAACCGTGATTTTGGAAAAGCTTATAAATGGATAATATTTATGATATTTAGAGATACTTAGAGTAGAAAACATATATAAAAGTGTTTTAATAATATATCATTACAATAAATTATTTAAGTACAATATTTTGACGAAAAATGAACATAGAATGACCAATTTTCAAAACATTCTCTTTTTACGAAAAATGGTTTTATAATAATACTTTGCCTGCATATATCTCAGACCTCTGTACAGAGGCTGAATTAGAATTTTTGATATATATAACATAGAAGCGGTTTTATCCATATTTTACGACAACAGAGGGGAGAAATTTGAAGAAAAAAGCGCAGATAACCATTTCAATTTGAGGTAACTCTGAAAATAATGTGAATTTTTCAAAAATCTTAGTTCAGATTCTAGAGAACTCTTTACTATATACAAGCAAAATATTATTATTATTATTATTATAGAAACATTTTTTATAAAAGAACGTTTTGAAAAAAGGTTATTCTAAGTCAATTTTTTGCCAAAATATTGTATTTAAATAATTGTTTTCGTCATAATGTGCTTAAAACTATTTTATATATGTATTCTAATCTAAGTGACTCTAAATATCATGAAAATTATCCATTTATGTGCTTTTTTAAAATCACGGTCCCGAACGCAGTCGGATACCTTAAGAAATTTTATTATTTTTTTACTATTTTTTTAAACTATAGCACATACTTCATTGCGTTTTGTTACTCGTCATTTTTTAATCTTTTGTTCTATCTTTCAGAAATTTATTTAAAAATATTCTAAAATATCTGTTAAATGTTACAAACAAAAAATTTTAAGAAATTTCAAGAAAAATTAAAGATTTTAAAAAACTTTCACCACATTCCTTTCTAAGCGTAGCTAAATTGTTCCTCAACTCCATTTCTCATGATTTGAAAAAAAAATGTTTTAAGTAGAAGGATTTAGTTATTTTTACAATGTTTTATTACTTTTATACCAGCAATATTTTATACTTTTACAGTATTTTTAGAAATCTATACTCACATTTCAACACTGAACAACGAAATAGACTCGTAAATTTTTGAAGGGTTTCGTTATCTAAGAAAGGAAAAATAAAAAAAAATTTAAAAAAACAAAGCTAAAGGGAGGTGGGTAAAGATCAACCTTTTTTCGCCCTTCATAGTCATGAAAATTCAGAATATTTATTGGAGCTGTATAATTATATTTACGTGGACTTTAGGTTTTGATCTTTACTTTAATTCTAAAATAAAAAGAGAAAAAAATAGCAAGTCACATAAAAAAAGTCATCAAACGGCAAATTCGTTAAGTTTTGTTATTTTAAGCGCTTTTTCTAACTTTCATTTAAAAAAAAACTTAAGGTATCCGACAACGTTCGGAACTGTGACTTTGCAAAAGCGCACGAATGGATAATTTTCATGATATTTAGAGTCACTTAGATTAGTATACATGTATACAATTCTTTTAAGGACATTTTGTCAAACAAAAATTATTTAAATACAATATTTTGGCAAAAAATTAACTTAGAATAATTTTTTAAATTTTCTCCTTTTGTGAAAAATGCTTCTATTATAATAATATTTTGCCTGTATATAGCTCAGACCTCTGTACAGAGGCTCAACTAGAATTTTTGAAATATATAACTTAGAAGTGGGTTATCCATAGTTTACGACAACAGAGGGGAGCAATTTTAAGAAAAAAACGCTGATCATTGTTTCAATGGATTGTAACTCTGAAAATAATGTGAATTTTTCAAAAATCATAGTTGAGCCTCTGTAAAGAGGTATGAGCTATATACAGGCAAAATATTATTATAATAGAAGAATTTTTCACAAAAGGAGATCATTTTGAAAAAAGGTTATTCTAAGTTCATTTTTTGCCAAAATATTATATTTAAATAAAGTTTTTTGTCAAAATGTCCTTAAAACAATTTTATGCATGTAGTCTAATCTAAGTGACACTAAATATCATGAAAATTATCCATTTATGTGCTTTTTTTAAAATTACGGTTCCGGACGTAGTCTTATACCTTAAGCGCTTTATAAGCACTAATATATTTTTTGGGCTCTTAAATACTACTATAATAAGGCTTTTAAACTGAAATTCATTTGTTTTGGTGCATCGAACGCGTTGATGTGATACGAAACAAAATAGCTTGTCCGCGAATCGGTCAGACTCATACGTCACGAGCGTGTCCAAACGTGCCTTCACCTCTCGCGCGTCATATTGCAATACAAATATTTCTTTTGCATTGTTACCATTAGTTTTCGTAGTATTGTACGCGTTTTGTGTATTTTATTAAAAAATAATGCCCTCACGAACGCCTTAATCAATAGGGGCTGTACTCTTTTATTTACGTAAATGGAGAAGATTCTTCAGTTGTTCGACTCCTGTAGAGATCCCGACACACAAGTTCAAAAGTATATAACATAAGGATAAGAACAAGTATAGGTTATAATCAAAACATTGAATGGTATTGTGAGTGCAAAGATGATACTACAGTCGTTGGTTGCTGTGCACATGTTGCATCCGTTCTTTGGTACTTAGAATACTGGCGCCATAAACACACGAAGTCTTGGATATGCTGATACATTTCAAGACGCTGCAACTGGATGATGTAGTGACGATTCAGGCAGTGAAACCGAGAAGGATATATAATCGAACACATTTGTTACAAATATTTTAACATTGTTATTTTTTCATGTTTTCTCTACTTAATAAAAGATCTTTTTTGAAAAAAACCTAACATTTTTTTCTCAT
This sequence comes from Trichonephila clavipes, assembly GCA_019973935.1. Lineage (NCBI taxonomy): Eukaryota > Metazoa > Arthropoda > Arachnida > Araneae > Nephilidae > Trichonephila > Trichonephila clavipes. The sequence goes on along the minus strand of BMAU01018370.1, from coordinate 208,234 downwards.
TTTGACTGAGTATCAGGATTAAAAAATAAATATATAATATGAATTTGCCGATGGGCGAAAAAAGGCTGATCTTTACCCACCTCTTTTTGAAAAAAGCGAGGTTTTCTTTCTACTGAAAATAATTTTTGTAATATTAATCAGATGATTAAATTTTAGAAAAACATCTAGAAAAATTAAGGTCAACATCTTTATTGTGTTTTGAATGATGAGATTTCATCATGACAACAACCATTACAAAAACTGAACAGTTACTAAACAAAATAAGTGTTTATCACTTCTGAATAAATAACACTGTTTCCGGAAAGTAAACACCAGTGAAATAATTGATTATGTCTGTAATTTTAACACGAAGGCGAGAATTCCTATATTGGCATGAAATCAATGTTATACGAATTTAATCAATTTAAATATATGACAACCTTGTGTTTTCTCTCATTACCTTAGAAAATAAGTTTTTATTAATCATCCAAATGATGTTTAATAAAAAGTTCGAATAAATTTTGAGGATGAAATTTAATATTTTCACTAGATTAATTTTAAATGAAATCTGTAAGAGATGTGTGATAAAATATATAACTGCAAACTGAATACAAAAATTTTATACATATAAATATGCATTGTATTTGGCGGTAAACATAACATATTGCTATTCTCACGAATTCTTACCATCTACTTTTTTGCATCGATTTTGAATCTGTTCTAGTAAATTCTAGTAGGCTATAATTTTATCGTTAAATTTTAATGGTATAGTGTATTTTATTTCTAATATTTAAATTTATTCTAATATTACTCCTTTTCCCTTTGGCTCAATAGTACAGGCAAACTACAGGTGAAGGTTGGCTAGCCCTAAAACTTGGTTTAAACCTGCAATCATGGTTCCTAAGGGCAGGAATTTGTTATTGTACTACTGAGGCTAATATTTCCTACTATGTTATACTTAGGTTTTATAGCTGTTTTGTGTATATATAATATGCAAAGGAAAAAAGTGAGTTAATCACATGATATCCCCTGAACTATTAGATCCATGGACTTGAAATTAGGTAGCCACGTTCCGTTCATGGAATCGAGATCTGCTACAAAATGGGTTTTGCGATGGGTTAAGGGAAGTTACAGATGAAAAAGAAATTGCTGTTTCTGAACTGTTAGACCCATATACGTGAAATTCGGTAAGCATGTTTCTTTTATTGAATAGAAATTTACTAAAAAGGGAATTTAAGTATACCGATTCCAATGGGTTAGTGAGTGAGTGGGTGAATATTGATGTCGCAATGCTCAGCTGCACGAAAACTTTTGGCGACGGACCTCCTAGTTTTAAACTATGGTCAAGTGACGAGGATGACACCTAAGCTGGCACGCCCTCCCCTCCTATCTAAGCTTTCGACAAATTAAGGGGACACGGTACGATTCAATTGACGAAAATCGGTCAAAAAATCAAAAAAAAAATTTTTTTTGCCTAAATTATTCCTTATACGTTTCTCTATTACCTCACAAAATTTTAGAGCTCTAAATAAAAAAAATCGAAGTTATGATAACTAATATGCTCGTCAGAATTCCCATTCTGACATCATTTTGCTCTAGCAGATGCACTATTCATTTTCTAGCCAAATTATTTATAATTCTAATTTCACAATTAAGCAGTTTTGAGATAAAGTGAAGAGATTGTAATCCATTCCTAATGTTTGTTTACATTCGTTGAGCTATACTGCGTTCTTTATTCTGCTAATTTTTATTTCATGTTTTTGAAATATTTAGTTTCGGTTTACCAAAAAAAAAGACGTTTTCAAGACTAATTATTTTATCGTTATCAGTTTAACAGTTTTTTTATATATATAAACGTATTCTAATACAGCATTTTTAATAGTGAAACATGCCCCGTACGAAGAGGAAAAACAAATCAAGTAAATTGAGTATTCAAAAGCGATGGTGCACTGAAACAAAAACTGAAAACAATATGGATATTTCAGAGCACAATTCAAACGTTGCTTCAACTCTCAAGTGGTGATAGCATTTTTAAAAATGAAAGAGTTTCTATGCAAGAAAAAAGGGTACTAGAACAAGAAAATGTTGCTGATACCTATGATGGACCAAGTTACATAATTGTTGACAAAAATGCCTTGTGTGATATTTTCAAGTATACTTTTTGTGGTAGCTGCAACCAGTCAACTTTAAAACTTGAATTTGGACATAAATATGGATTTTCTCATCAATTGAAACTGGTATGCAAAACATGTTCTGAGCAAAAAATGGAATGCTTTACGTCTCCAAGACTTGAAAAAAAATCAAATACTTCTACACCTTTCGATGTAAATGTTCGTGCTGTTCAAGCATTTCTTGCAATCAGTGGGGGTCAAGCATCAGTTGAAATATTTTGCATGTTTCTCAATATGCCTTTGATGTCAAGTAAAACTTTTAATGAAATTAAATGCTACATCAACTCAGCATACTCTCTTGCTTCCCAAAGTGTGTTGAACTCTGTACATAACAGCGTTCAAAATGCAGACAGAAAACTGGATCAAATACTATTAGTGATATTGCTGCTTCATTTGATGGGACAGGGTGGACCCGAGGACACACATCCCAAATCGGTATTGGGTGTGTAGTTGACACTTTAACAGGATATGTTATTGACTATGAAATTATGAGCAAGTACTGTCCAACATGTAAAGGGTGTTTTTTTAGAGGTATAGAACTTTAAATAGCAATAAAACAACGATGTATTATTCGATTGACATGAATTTTTTTTATTCCAAAGATAATCTTGTGGCATTACATTTTAAATATGATTTCTGGCATAGGACTGCCATGGCTGGCTCGGATGTAGTCCAATCTGGACGTCCAATTTTCCATGACTTTTTCCAACATTTGTGGCCGTATATCGGCAATAACACGGCGAATGTTGTCTTCCAAAGGGTCAGGCGTTTGTGGCTTATCCGCATAGACCAATGACTTTACATTGCCCCACAGAAAATAGTCTAGCGGTGTTAAATCACAAGATCTTGGAGGCCAATTCACAGGTCCAAAACGTGAAATTAGGCGGTCACCCAACGTGTCTTTCAATAAATCGATTGTGGCACGAGCTGTGTGACATGTTGCGCCGTCTTGTTGGAACCACAGCTTCTGGACATCATGATTGTTCAATTCAGGAATGAAAAAGTTAGTAATCATGGCTCTATACCGATCACCATTGACTGTAACGTTGTGGCCTTCATCGTTTTTGAAGAAGGATTCAGCCAGCCCATAAAGCGCACCCAACAGTCAGTTTTTCTGGATGTAACGGTGTTTCGACATATACTTGTGGATTAGCTTCACTCCAAATGCAGCAGTTTTGTTTGTTGACGTAGCCATTCAACCAGAAGTGCGCTTCATCGCTAAACAGAATTCGCTTATGAAAATCGGGAACAACGGCAATCTCGTTTTGGGCCCGTTCGACGAATCTACGCCTTGCTTGAGGATCGTTTTGATGAATTGCCAAACCAAACTGAGAATAAATCACTTGACAGCTGTTAAATCGGTCGCCATCTTAGAAAGTAATGCCAACTTAAACTTCTATACCTGGAAAAAAACACTCTTTATAGGTGCGAAAAATGAATTAGGTGAAACTACAGCTGAATACGATGTTTGGTATTCTGGCCACAAAAATTCCTGCCTGATTAACCACGTTGGGACTTCAGGAGCAATGGAAATGAAGGCTGCAGCTAAAATTTGATCTGGATCAGAAGCATGTGGTTTCCGTTACACAACATTGTTATCTGATGGTGATGCTAAAACTCATAAATTTTTAAATAACCTAAAAATATATGGACCAGACGTTGAAATTTTGAAAGAGTAGTGTATTAATCACGTAAGCAAAAGGTTAGGCACCAGCTTACGCAATCCTGTGAAAGATTGGAGAGCTAAAGGTATCACTTTAGGAGGAAAATCTTATGGCAGTCTAAAAGAAACAGCGATAAAAAACTAACTCAGTACTATCAGAAAGCTATTCTGGGAAATAAAGGAGATATTCAGGGCATGAAAAAATCCACATATGCCACGCTTTATCACAGTATCTCGACAGATAAAAATCCAATGCACATGAAATGCCCTCCTGGCAAAGATTCGTTGTATTTTTACCGAAGAGCCTTAGCTAAAGGTGAAAAACCTGCACCACATACATTTAATACTGGAACACCAATACATCCAGATTATTTGACAAAAATTGTTCCAATATATCAAAGGTTAGCTTCTGATAGTTTTTTGAAAGGATGTGCCAGATGTCTGACTCAGAACAGCAACGAGAGTTTGCATAGCGTGATTTAGAGTAAGTGCTCTAAGGAAACTTCAGCGAAAACACGACGTGTAAATATAGCTGTTTCTGTGGCAGTATCAGAGTATAACTTTGGTACTTTGAAAGCCTTAGAAGAAATACAAAAGGCAGCTAATTTGGATCTTGGTGAAGAAGCAGTAAAAATTGCTGCCACACGTGATTACAGACGTAAAAAAGAAAGAAATCGTCAAAGTAATCTTGCTTTTCGCATAGCACGTCGAAAAGTAAAACTAGCCAATATGCGAAAAGAAAAATATTCAAAGAAAAAAGAAGGGATTACATATAGTCCTGGGTTTTTTTAAACATAAAAGTAAAAAAAAATATGAAGATGTTAACTAGAATTATTTTGAAATCATCGTAAAATGGATTCGTATGTTATTTATCGCAATTTTTTAAAAATGTAAGGTACTGAAAATTTTAAATTTTAAACATATAAAATTATAATTTTATATAATAACTTTATAAAACTTTTATCATGTGCATGTAGTACATACAGTAATTTTTTAGTAATTTTATTGCGCTTATATATATCTTTTTACAGTAAATGAAAACTTTATATTAATTTATCTCGGAACAAAAAAAATCGTTTGTTTTCTTTCATTTAAAATGCTAAGGCTTTTTTTCTATTGCATGAAATGTTTTGAATTTTTTGATAGATTGCTATTTACATATATAACAAAAGTTGGTATGCATTTTTGAATCAAAGCAATACTTATTTTTTAAAAATATTTGAACTTAGAATTTATACGTTTTTTAGGGATTTTTTCATAATAATTCATAAAAATTTTTTTAGGAATTTGAATCATGTTATCACCAAACCCATACCAACTTTTGTTGTACATGGTTTGTCAAATATGTAAATCAAATTTCCTGTGTGTACGTCAATTATTGTTCGAAGAGTAGCGTTTTAAAATTACCTCATAAATTTAAAAAAAAATTTAGAAAAAATTAAATGGATTGCTTTTTGTGATATTTTGAGTAAATATTCTGTCTTACGTATTGCATATACATAGTTTACAAGGAAAAGAACTGTAAAAACCATAAAATCAAAGATTTTTGTTTAAATCGTACCACGTCCCCTTAAACTTGCATCGCTCCCTTACACGAAGCGACTTCAGTCTTCACTGGGCTCGAACTCCTGACACGCCAAGTTAAAAGAATAATTTTTAATGCACTCAAAAGCTTAATATTAGGACTTAGATATCAATAATATACACTCACGGACAAAAGAATTAGAGCACCAAGAAATAATTGCGGGATCGTAACGAAACACTTGGCATGAAGGAACATGTAAGGGAGAAATGCAAATGATTAGAAATGCAGCGTGATTGTGCATTGCGTATAGCCAATAGATGGCATTAAACGTCATTCTCCGTGGAGTATAAAACAGGTAACCAAAGCTTGAGTGTAATGAATCGCTTACAAAGAAAGAGCTGAAGTAGACATGCCATTACACCGTTTTCGAAGACAATATGAGCAGTGGTTGCAGTTTTAGATGGGGATAATCATCGGCATGATGGAAGCTGGTTGGTCAGCTAGGCTATTAGCTCGTCAAATAGGTCGATTTGAGTGTGCTGTGAGGAGGTGTTCGGAACAGTGGATCCGCATTTACACGAAGACCAGGCTCAGGACGCCATCAACAGACCAGTCCTCAAGAAGACCGCCACATTGTAAGAAATGTACACGTACAGCCAATTGCTTCATCAGCCGCCATCCAGGCACAGGTAGCATTTTCAATAGGGGCCCCTGTGTCTTCTCGAACCATTCGAAGGGGCCTGGCAGAAGGACATTAGGATCGCGGTGCCTTTTATGTGTGCTGCCCTTGACGCCCACCCATCTTCGCCTCAGTTTGGAGTGGTGCCACACACGAGGAAAGTGGACTGCAGCGGAATGGAGCCAGGTCGTCTTTAGCGACGAATCCAGATTCAATCTTAGAAGTGATGACAATCGTGTTCGTGTGGGGAGACCCCGTGGTGAACGCCTTAATCCTGCCTTTGCTTTACAGCGACACACCTGTGACGAATCTATACGGAACTTTATCACTAACCTTCTGAGTCGACCTTTTTAGGGAAATTTAATTCCCTACCTATTTCCAATCAACTCCAAAAAGCGGACAGGATTCCTTGTTATGCAGATTAGATTCAGTATTTAAGTCAAACGAAATAGTAAAGTTAGAGCAGTAAGAGATAGATATTGAAGCATAAAGTTATAGTGAATTTGAATTGAAGTTTTTTTGTTGGAGATAATTTAATCTCAAGAAGAGTTGAGATCCCGTTGGTAATTATAGATTTATAATAAAAGTCTCATTAAAGTTTTAGGATTGAGATTAAAGTTAAATGTTCAATAAGAACATTATTAAATATAATTCTGGGATCTCTTATCGTGGTAATTTCTGCGCGATCGTTATTTAATAAATTAATTAGATCATTAATTAAGTTAATTTAAAGGATATTACCTTTAAAACCTCATAATATTAGTAGACGTATTTGTTAATAAGTCTTTGATTCTATTTGGGAAAGATAACCAAATAAAGAAAGTTATTTATAAAAATGGCTACTGGTTCTTCTTTGACTCAAAATTATTCTCGTTCTCAAAGTGAGGTCCTAAGGGACCTTCACACACCTCTCCCACAGTTGGCGTGATGGTATGGGCTGCCATTGCCTACAATACATGGTCACCCCTAGTATTGATCCGTAGCACCATGACAGCCCAGCGGTATGTCAATGACATCCTGCAACCACATGTGTTGTCACTCATGCAACGACTCCCAGGAGCCATTTTTCAAAAAGACAATGCTCGGCCTCACACGGCAAGGGTGTCACAAGATTGTCTCCTCACTGTTACTATCCTTCCTTGGCCTACCCGATCCCCAGATTTGTCTCGAATCGAGCATATCTGGGATCATTTGGGAAGATGAGTTGGGCATCTCACGAGTTTGAACGAACTAGAGGCACGCTTACAGCTAATATGGAACGAAATTTCTCAAGACATCCTACAGAGCGTGTATGCCTCAATACCCGATCGTATCGCATCGAGCATTCGCGCTAGAGAGGGCTCAACAGGGTATTAAGTTCTGTTTTTTGCTCTTTTCTATGAAATAAATGATCTTTTTTGTATGATTTTATAATCATTTACTCATATCAAAGTAGTCATTATGTATGTAAAATTTCGCTTCTTTTTGACGATTCCTTCTTGGTGCGTTAATTGTTTTGTCCATGAGTGTATTATATACATATATAAACACTATGTATATACATATATATATATACACACATATTATATATATATATATATATATATATATATATATATATATATATATATTCATGCAACAGAATCGAATACTCAGCGAAGCAGATGAGTAACGCATAGTAGAGATATAAAGTTTTATGCTATGTTTTGATAGAAACAGTTATATAACTACCAGAGTATATATAAATGATTTTTGTGTTTCAGTTTCCCTGAGAGTGATTTTCTTTAATTCATTATGACCCGAAGCCTCCAAGACATCTCAAAATACTTAATTCTATTATTTACCTGCATAATTGAAGAAAAAATTTAACAAATTCAAAAGTCCCGAGTTGGAAAATTTTCGGTGAGACATTGCGATTCTGCGTCAGCCATCGGATCTGACCAATCAGCGAGCTCATATAGATGAGTAAAGTTCTAGAAACTTTCGGGGTGGGGAAGGGAGAGTTTTATTATCATTGCACTATAAATTTTATATTAACATCTAATAATTAATATTTTTCCACAAAATTCCGAGTAAGTGTCTATTTTCATCCCACTTTAAAACAACACGAGGGTTCAGGGGACGAATCTCATAATTTTGAGCATAAGTCAAGTGACGTGGAAGACCCCCTCTTCCCGCCAATGGGATGACTTTGAGCCTCGACAGGTTTTAAATGCATCAATCCCTCTACACGTCGGGGCTTAGAGTGGTCTGAACGCTCGAACTCATGACACGAGCTGGTGACCATAAACGCTAGGGAGTGGAGTCTAAGGATCCCCACCCATTGCCCTTGATTTTTTTTCAATCGTTTATAATCCTTTGCATAGAGTGCGTAAAATTTATTTAAATATTCGCAAATAATTTATTTTATTAATTGATTCTAATTATTTCTTCTATAAGTTATTTTTAACTGTTTTTTTTTGTTCTCGATAATCGACAAAATCAAAAGAATATGTTTGGAGGCGTATTGTGGTATGAACAAGGGCGTAGCTACCGCCTTATCAATGATTTTGAACCCCAAGCTACTGGGGACCCAACAAGTATAATTAGTTCCACTAACAGGGCTCCCATATCTTAAAAAGGGCCCTGAAGGAATTTTAATACAGAGCCGCCTCAGAGCTAGTTACGCCAGTGGGTATGATACGAAAATGGTGGATTTTCGACCCTTGATCTCCCCTCCCCCTCTTTTAAGTGTGCGCCACTGCCACTAGGTTACCGCAGCAATAAGACATGCGAGGGAAATCATTGCACAAAAAATACATGTATTTTTATTATTATTTATTTTAAATATATTATTGAACAAGGACGCTCTTCTTTATCTGGATTTCACGAAATTTAGGAACTCGTTATTCTCACTTATGTGTGTAATTATTAGATATGATAATTTAAATAATTGTAATTACTTTTATTATAATTGCATTGCGACCCATTGAAGTATAATGTACAGTAATAAATATTTGTGACGATTACGTGGTCAAAACTGCGCATAGATTAGGTTGAATCATGACTTCAAGGTTTTCTCAAGGACATTTATTTTGCTTTCATTAAATAAAAAATTAAATTCATTTCTCACATGTTCATCACTTATATGTATGACCTTCTATCCTTTTGGCAACTCATCAATTACTTCTTTGCAAAATGTGGTTGAGGACTGGAAGCAATTTTCGATATACTCTAACTTGCTTTTCAGAGTTGAAAGATTTTTCATTTGAAAATTTTTATACGGAACAGAAAAGATCAGTCTGTCAAACCTCTCGTGTGTGGATCGGCGGCGCAAACAGTTGATTGTAATGCATTCAAACTTTCAGTAGCATCTTTTGCTAATTGAATAGAATTTTCTTCAACATTGCGTTTCAAAAGGATGTCGTCAAGGTCGGAAGGTAGTTCCGTTTTCAATTCTTCATTTACAGTCGTATCTCCCAAATGGAATTTCGAAAACCAATTTCTATCAGCCCGATCGATTATTAGTCATTTGCTCATTATTTCAACAGTAACCTATGTATTAAAGCTTCGTTTAAATTCTTAAAGCATCGCATGACGAATTTGTACTTTCGTTCTGTTTTTAGGGTTACAGACAGCAGTTGAGGAAACAGGATCAGGCAACAGTTGTCGGAATCCTAACTGAATAACCTCGTCTTTTTCGAGAAAGCAAAAACTAGTTTTTGTCCTGATGACTCACAGTGGGTAGATAAGAACAATAGATTCTACATAGCCACATCGGAAGTTATTTGTGATGCGATCTAATACATTTCAATTTTTTGTTGTTTTTGCTTTTTGCATGTAATAATACAAATTTTTTATAAAGTTACTAAGTATGAATTTTTAATACATATTCAATTATGTAAAAATGATAATATATCACACAAACATATATCTATATCCTTACATTATGAAAGATTCAGAATCAAGATTGAAAAATTTCTAATTCTATTATTGATCAATCATTCAAAATAATACGTGCAAGAAATTGTTATTTCTTAAAATTCAGAAAATGTGCAAATGAATATAAAAAATAAAATTTGTTTATTAAAAATAACTTTGTTCCTTAACAAAATACGGCCGCGGTAGCCGAGTGGTATAGGTATCGGATCGTGGCTTGCCTGGTCACGAGTTCGAGCCCAGTACCATTAAAGACCCGCCGTGTAGATCAGCGATGCACGAGCATTTGAGCATTTTTTCAATGTGAAAATATCTTAAAATTTTAATATATTGTTCACTGTCTTTGATTTAAATAACAGCAATTAAATTTAGAAAGTTTGAATTTTAAAATGGCAACAAGTAAGACAAGAAAAGAATTTTCTTTAAATGTTTTTTTTTTATCCTGGTTTCTTAACTTGATGTATATTCTCTTTTCCTCTTTATTTTTTTTGTCAAAAATTTTTTCATCACCTTATTTTCATTTTTGTATAGAAGTTGTAAAATATTACGAAGTTCTTATTTTCTTCATGGGTTTGTGCCTTCTTCAAAATGTTCAGAATTTTTAAAAATCATTATTATAACGAATATAAACGTCTATAAAAAGATTTTACAATTTTGGATCTGATACAATAAATAAAAGGTTCGAGAAGCATTTGTATCACTGTTTCTGCTTACTGTAACAAGTAGTGGATTTCAAATTATAGCAAGGGAAAATTTCTCTTGAAATGCTTATCGAGTGAGTGAATATTAACGTCGCATTGTTCAGCAAGCTACACGAGGGCTTTTGGCGACGGACCACGTAATTTTGAACCATGGTCAAGTGACGTGGACAACACCTCTGCTAGCACCCCCTCTCTTGACTACCACACCAACGGGATGACGTTTGAGCTCTCGACAGATTTAACGTGCATCGCGCCGCTACAAGGCGGGTCTTTAGTTGTACTGGGCTCGAACTCGTGACAAGGCTAGCCACGACCATTCGGCTACCGCGGCCACTTAATGCTTATCGGATTCAAGTAAAAATTACCGTAAAATCGGCGTATAACACGAACTTTTAACACAAAAAATAAGATCGAAATTTAGCGCGTTATACGCCGGGTACAAAAATGAGAGCTTTACAAATCAAAAGAAGATGAGCAAAGAAAAAAATTAATACTTCTACGAGTACATATATTGAAATATTATTTATTCAAAGGAAATGACATTTCTTATGAACTTAAAGGATTGTAGTTCTGGAAGTATACTAATTTTTCCAGAGCTTGGAATAGTACTTCGAATAAATTACTGCAAACTTAAGAACGTACATTGCCGGTTCCTTCCTTAAAAAAGGAAGGCGCGTTATACGGTGAATATACCTAAAAATTATAAATTGCAGTTTGAAAGTACAGGTGAGCGTTTTCACGCCAGATTTTGCTAAATATATAATATTTTAGTAAATATCATATATTTTAGTAATATAAATAATTTTAGTAATGCGCGGTTATACGGTAAATATTTTCTTGCCTATTCTGTTATATATACCTCAAACTATCCAATTATATATTTAAAAGAAGTATGGATGTAGAATCATATTCAGGATTTTATGACAATTTTCATGTTGCCATTTATATTCTAAGATATTTATTTTCAAAGTATTTATTTTTACTTGGGCAATCTTCTTGGCTGTTTTTGTTCAAAAAAGTTGGAAAAATATGCTCTCTGTTACCTTTCAATTCTTTTAATCCTATAATTAATCTTTCCATTGCTTTTCAAATGCTTAGAAAGTTAAACATTTTTTATGTTAAGGTCTTTTTGTTTTAAATTTGGAGAATGTTTTTAGTTGCTGGATATGATTTAACCATTAATATGTTTTGAACGTTGGAAAGTACATTTTTTTTTTTATTTTATACATATTTTACTGTTGAAATGCGCATTTATTTTTATGATAATTTTTATGGTTATTTATGATTTAAATACTTATAATCAATGTTAATAGTTATTTATAGTGATTGTAATTCATAGCTTAATAATCACCGTAAAATCCGTCGTATAACGCCTACTTTGAACACAATAAGTAAGATCGAAATTTACGGGTGCGCTTTATACGCCGAGAATAAAAATGAGAGTTTTAAAAATAAAAGAAAAGAGGATAAAAAAATTAGACTTATTTATATCGAGGTACTGTTTATTTAAAACGAACGAACTTACGGGTTGTAGTTCTAAAAATATAGCTTTTTTTCCAAAGCCTAGTTTTACACCTTAAATAAATCATTTCAAAGCATAACAACAATATGCACGTACATTTCATGTTTCGTTGTAAAAAAAGGGAGGTGTGCGGTATACAGCGAATATACCTAAAAATTCAAAATTGCAGCATGAAAGTATAGATGTGCGTTACATGAAGGTACGTGTTGTGCGCAGGATTTTACGGAATAGATTGATTGATTGATTGGATATTAACGTCGCACTGTTCAGCTACACGAGGGCTTTTGGCGACGGACCACGTAATTTTGAACCATGGTCAAGTGACGTGGATGACACCTGAGCTGGCACCCCTTCTCCTAACTACCACACCACACCAACGGGAGGACGTTTCAGCTCTCGACAGATTTAACGTGCATCGCTGCCCTACACGGCGGGTCTTTAGTGGTACTGGGATCGAACTCGTGACAAAGCAAGCCACGATCCGATACCTATACCACTCGGCTACCGCGGCCTTTACGGAATAGAAAAAGTACCAATGGCAAATATTATACAAGAAAGGCATATATATTACGTAATATTTTTATTATTACTTGTATAATTAATTATATGAGAATCAATATTGAAGAATAAAATTTACTTCCAAATATTTGACAAAAACCAAAACGAATTGAACGAATTTCCACAGGAAATAAAAATCTTCAGGAAATTACTTCAGTTAAAGGCTTCGATTAACAAAATTGGTTCAAAAAAGCATTACCTAAGTTAGCTATACCGATGATAATAATACGTTTATAATTATCCATGAAAGATTTACTATCATCTATATAAATGATTCTTTATATTATTTAAAAAAAAACAGGTATTTTTTTTTTTTTTTTTTTGTTGTTCGCAAATAAACAAATATGCCAGATTTTACTCGAAATGAATTAAATTTGAATTCTAGAATAATTAGTTTTTATAGTGGGACGTGTTTATCAACAAGCCAAAATGTAATACGCATACAATATTAATCATCTCTTGACTTCATCGTTAAAACTAAGCTCTCGATTAACAAGCAAGGTCATTTCAAACGACACAGTACGGCATACCAGATCCACTATTCTGAAACTCCTCTCGTCGTTGGTGTGTTTTTTTTAGTTGAAAAACGAACATTATTGTTGGGAAACTTTATTTAAGATCACAGAAGGTCAGGGTCGGAGGAAAATACCCATCAACGTTACGCAATAGTGTGCAAAATCGTGGTATTAGATCCTAAGTCCAAGGATCTTCAAAATTACCTTTGTTGTATCTTTTCTCTCCTCGCGTTTTAAATGAACAATTTCACAGGCATTCCACTTATTTGTACCTTTGCGAATACTTCTAAACAATGACGCTTTGTGTCGACCGTTGCCAGAATCTGGGGAAGAAACAATGGAATTGCCTGCGTTTTATTTTTTCAAAACGGCGGCTTAATAAAGAGTGGAAGCATTCGATATCATTGCCATGGAATTCTTTGCTGGTGTTACATGAAACGTTTCGGTTAGAGAAATTGTAGAATGTAACTTGTATTTGGGAATTTTTTTTTTATTGTGTGGAAATATTTCAAATGGGTCACGCTTTTAACTTTTATGAGCGCGATAAAAGGAAATTCGAAGAAATAAAATTCGAAAATGAGAGAGAAAGGATTCGTGGCGTAAAAGGATATAAAAAGATAATGGATTCTTTATCGTTATTAAATTTTCTCTAATGCTTTTGTAGTTTAAAATAATTGCACTTTAGTTTAAATAATTTTCTGTGCAAGAGGTATAATTAAATGATTTTTTTTAAATCTTTGCAGTAATTATTTATTATAAGCAAATATGTACTTAAACGAAAGTTTCCTTCGTATAAAACATTTAAAAGCAAATATATATATACAGTCGAACCTCTGTATAACGAACCTCTATATTACGAATTTTTCTATAGAGCGAACTTTTTCCTGGAACCTTGAGCATTTCACGATTTTCTTCGTAAAAAAAACCTCTCTACAGTGAAGTGCATTTTCTATATAACGAACTTTTTCTTCTGTGATTCAGTTTTTGTTCTCCCTTTTTTCAAAGTATTTCTGAAAAAATTTCAAGTTATTCTCCGTTAACACATTTTATGGGGGTCATAAATCTTGAACTGATTTTATTAGTTCCTAATTCTCCGAGAGCAATAGAGTTCTGGACGTTTTATCCGAGAAATGAAACCTTTAACCCTCATTGCCCAGTTCACTAGAAAAATCTTCGATATCCTTTCACCATCAGTGGAGTTGTCCCGTGTCCTCGTGTTCTAATTATAACAAAAATGCATGTTTAATATTACTTGTATGCTTTAAATTATAAAATGTCCATAAAATTCATTAACTTTAGTATAAAGTTTTTTTCTTAATATTGAAAATACAGTGAACTTCTTGGACATTTTTTTGTCTTGTTTTTCTTGAAGTTTTACTTTCTTTTTTGATGGGAAAGATATATAAAATAAACATATATGAACTTTAAAAAATTTGTGAATAATTACTTTGTTTAATATATAGTGTTTATGAATTTAAAAATTTTTTATGTGGTTTAAAAAGTATATTAAAAGCGAATTTTCCATATAACGAACTTTTTCCCGGGATTAAGTGACTTCTTTATATAGAGGTCTGACTGTATATATACATACATATCGAATGTTAAATATTAAAAATTCACTAAGTTTATAAAATGTTAAGCTATGTAACTCAACTATATAACTGTTTAATATATTTATATAAATAAATTAAATTTCCTGTTTCAATTTTATGCGAAATATTAACAATAAATGAATTGAATAAACTGAATATGAATAACTTCAAATAAATTGAATTTTCATTTGCACGAAAAACAGGTTTTCTAAAAAAAATGCAAAAGAAACACCTTGCTATTTTTTTTTTGCTCCTATAATAAATTGTAAAATAAAAAAATCAGAACAAACCCCATACAAATTAAAGGATCATGTAAAAACAAAATATTGTTATTTTAATCTTCTAGAATTTTCAATATCTCAGTTCATATTTTATTTATTTCATTTTTTTTTCAGAACTATCTTGCTTGTCACCTAGGCAGGTTCAAGCAAAGAAGTAAATAATAGTTCAACCGCGTCTTAGTTGCATAAATGTTATAGTAATGGGTCTTAGTGTATGATTAACGCTTTTTAAGAACTAGTTACATTCTAATGTAAATCTGTCTGCACGTTTTACGCTTGAGTAATTTTATACATAAATCTTATCAATTTTTGTGTCACAAAACCTTATTGCATTCTTTATAATATGTATTTTCCTATAATTTTGAACCAAGCTTAGTAAGTAATTTTATGCTTACAAAATACACTGCTGGCCACCGTAAATGCAACACCATGAAAGACAAGAGGTAGCACAACAAAATTTATTTTGTAGATAACATGTTGACCAAGTATCAAATGATTAAATTTATAGACTTCTGTGAAGTGTGGTTCCTGCCAGATTGATTAATTGAATATTAACGTCACACTGTTCATCAACACGAGGGCTTTTGGCGACGGACCACGTAATTTTGAACCATGGTCAACTGACGTGGACGACACCTGAGCTGGCACTCCCCTCTCCTAGCTACCACACCACACCAACAGGAGGACGTTTCAGCTCTCGATAGATTTAAAGTGCATCGCTGCTCTACACGGCAAGTCTTTAGTGGTACTGGGCTCAAACTCGTGACAAGGCAAGCCACGATCCGATACCTATACCACTCGGCTACCGCGGCCACGTGGTTCCTGCCAGGATCAGTAGACAGAGTAGCCGCCATTGTTGGAGATCACCGCTGCCACACGCCTCGGCATTGATTCAAAGAGACTTTGGATGTGTTCTTGGGTACAGCAGGCCAAACAGCTTCCACACGTTGCCAAAGTTGATCTGGTGTGACAATTGGGGGTGTAATCTGGGTAAATAGTTGAGCAACCATGGACCACATGTTTCCATCGGTGAAAGATCCGGTGATCGAGCCGGCCAGGGAAGCAATTCAATCTGGTGATTGACGAAGAACCTTTGGACAAAGCGTGCCACGTGTGATCGCGCATTATCTTGTTGAAATATGGCTGTGGCCAAGCTCTGAAGGTAAGGAAGAAGAACTGGCTCCAACACCTCGGAGATGTAGCGCTGGTTGTTTAAAGTACCGGCAATGCGTACTAGAGGAGTGCGAGTGTGATATCCAATACTACCCCATACCATAATGTCCGGTGCAGGACCAGTGTGGTGGTGCATAACGCAATTGTTCAGCATCCTCTCTCCACGGTGTCTCCAGACTTGAATTCAACCATCGTGGTGTTGCAGACAGATGCGTGACTCGTCAGTAAAGACAACTTCATTCCATTCTGCCACCCACGTCCTTATTTCATCGCACCATTGGCGGCGGAGACGTCTGTGGTTCTGCTTCAAGGGTAGAACAAGCAATGGACATCTTGCGGACAGACCACTCTGCCGTAAATGGCGTCGAATGGTACGCACAGACACTGAATGATGTGACTGAGCCATCCGTCACTCTCATGCGCACAATTTGCCTGTCCTCACTTGAAGTGGTGCGCTGAGGTGGATGCGATCGACCACGTCAGTCCGTCGTACTCTCCTGCCTCCAACGGTCAAATATCCACATTACAGTTGCTTGGTTTCGTCCAACACGACTACCAATTTCCCTAAAAGATAATCCACAATCTCGGTAGGCCACTATCCTTCCTCTGTCGAACTCGGATACTTGATCAAAAGCTGATTGCTTTTTTCTACGAGACATGACTGATCGTTTTTTGAAAATACCACTAGAAAAACACAATTGCCGAGCTTGAAATCGTCGAAATCTCCAAGCCTTAAATAGCGCTTTGCGGTGGCGCCACAGGCGCGCGTGATGTGTGTCTGTGCGGAAATTTTAATTATTTGCATATCTCACCTCCGTTCATACATGTTGTAAATTTCATGTTATTTGCATGCTTCCTTCTAGATGTTGCATTTACTGGGGCCAGTAGTGTACAATAAATGCTTAAATACCCTAGGATTGTACATTTATTTTAATTTTATATTTTAATAATAATTCAATCGGGATTTTCGTCAACAGGCTCAATTCAGCAAATCTTAATCTCAACTTTTCTCTTCAGGACTTAAAAACTGGAATAACCAGGGTTGAGAGAGAAACTTGAGTGTTTTAGTAATTACGAATAATTTATCATCAATATAATTATTAACTCTCCTCTCTTTAATTGTAAATAATTAAACTATAAACACTTAATAAAAATTAAATGTTATAAACATAAAATATGGAAATTAGTTTTAATTTTATTGTTTTTAATCTAAGTTAAAATGTTAAAGAAATTATTAATCAAATTAATTTTTTAATGAAAAATTCAAGGAGTAGTTGATTCATGTTTTTCACGAACTTAACAAGTATGCAAACATTTTGTATGCTTTGCATTACCATGGAAACAGAATAATGTAGAATATACAGAATAATGGCAATTCACTGAAATACTAAAATCGTTTGACTGTAAAAAATATAAAGAAAAAGTTCGTAAGTCTAGAAAAAAAAATGGCGGGCCTAGTAATAGTCATAAAAAATTTTGAATAATTATTTCTCGTATTTAAGTTTAATAAAAATTAATGTAATATATCAACAGATAGGAAAAAATATGTTTAATATTTTACTATGTTTTTCACTTTGAATCAATTCGAAACTCATTAGAACTATTTTTATATTAATAATGTAATTTTGAAAAAAAAAGTTCATTATTGGTGAAAGCAGACATGAACGTTCGATCAAATACTTTAAAGTATTCGACAGCTTTCGGAACCGTAATTTTACAAAGCGTATTAATAAATTTTTTAAATATTTAATGTATCTTGAATAGAATATACAATTAATATTATTTAAAGAATAACATTAAAAAATATTTTTGTCAAAAAAATAAAAGAATAACATTTTCGAAACATTCTTTTATTAAAAAAAGCTTCCATAATAATATTTTGCCAATATGTAGCTAATACTTCTCTACAAAGCCTAAACTTAGATTTTTGAAAAAATTCCATTATTTTCAAAGTTACAATCAATTGAAAAAAAAAAAACAACGGTTTTCTCTTAAAATTTCAACACTTTGAAATCGTAATCTATGAATACTTAAATTCACTTCTAAATTACATATTTCAAAATTTTTTAGTTCAACCTCAGTATAGAAGTCTTGGCTATATACATCGATAAAATATATTATTATTATTATAAATAAGAATAAAATTATCATAAAATAAGAGAATGTTTTCAAATATGCCATTCTTTTTCCTTTTTTACCAAAAATATTGCATTTAAGTAATTTTTTCTTGTAATAATATTCTTAAAACAATTTTTTACTTATATTCCAATTTAATTGAGGCTAAATATCTCAAAAAATTATTATTCATTGATATGCTTTTTCAAAATCATGGCTCCGGACGCAGTCGAGATACCTTACAGCTTTTTTCTTATAAATTCCTAAATAGCAATCTCGTTTGAAAACCCATCCCTTGAATAACTTTTCTTCAAATTCGAGTAGAAATACTTCACGCATGACTAAACTCTTATTTTACGCTATCATTTTTCAAATTAAATAAAATCATGACTAAATATATAATGACGACTTTGGCAACGGTACAAGAAATGAGCAATATTAAGTCAAAAAGAGCTGCACACAAAAAAGCTTTACTAACCTAAATCAACTTTGAGAGGTTCTAGAATACCCCATCACCTATTAAAACTCTTTTTAATTAACTCATAAAGGATGAGAAAAAGAGCCAAAGGGTCAAGGTGTGCGATCATTACTTCCTACTTCCGGGTTTCGCTAGATTTCAACGACACTTCTAACGGTTTTTAGCTATAATTAATGTTTATTTTCTTCTTATAACAGTTCATACATCTTTTGTGAATCAATTCTTCTATCATTCATTCTTATTTCTAAAATGCTAAATGCAGTTAACTTGATTGCCTCATAACTAGTTGTGGAAAAATAACAGAGTAAAGGTCAACTGTATACTCATCCCTGCTACCCTATGTAGTTATAGAACAAGGAATAATATAGGAAGTCAAGTAACATTCTTGAACGATCATCAAAAAATTGATTAATATTGAAGGTGATCATGGTTTAGGTTTTACACATTTAACACAATTCAAAATTGATGGTTGTTTCGGCAAAAATAAAGAAATTCATTTGAGTCAGAAAGCTCTATTTATGGTATTATGCATTGTAAATATTTTATACTCGCCGTTACCCACCCACTTTTCTGGCTATTTCACGATGCTATATGACCATATGATGCCTAGTGATCAAGTGGTAGCGCATCGTCAGTCTTTCATCTCTTCAGTGGGTCGATAAATAAGCACCAAGTTTGCTTAGGAACTAAACACTGGGCTTCACGTCAGACTGAGCACTGGACCGGAATATCTGCTCATGCACCTCAATTCCCAAGGTCATTAAAACTGAGATGGGCACAGCAGGCCTTAGACTTTATGGGCTGTTGCGCTACTGAGTTTAGTATGTGACTGTATATTGTTATTGATATCTAAGTATCAGCATTAAGTTTTCGATCGCATTCAAAAACATTCTTATAGCCTACGCCTTTTGATTGAAAATGACAGGACTTAAATTTCGGAAATGAAAGAAAATTTTTTACGCCTGCGTAGCCCCCCACCTTCGGAGTCGATTTTCGCACAATCCATTCTTGGCGAATTTTTACTCAACAAAAGAATTGATTGATTGAATATTAACGTCGCACTGTTCAGCTACACGAGGGCTTTTGGCGACGGACTACGTAATTTTGAACCATTCAACAAAAGAAAAGCATGCTTGAGAAATTTCAAGACTGTTGGTCTAATAGTTCAATAACGCCAAATGTTTTTACTTAAATGCCCTCTCAACTTCCTCCTTTGGGAGTTATTTTCAGTTCTTAGTATATATTTATTCAACAAAGGTGAAATTGTCGCTAAATTTCATGTCCGAAATGTCTCATAGTTCAAAAACGGGGGGATTATATATAATATTTGTAACATTATCTTATAACCCACTACCCCATTCGGACGATTTCTAGTTTTTACAAAAACTCTACTCAACAAAAGAAACATGCTTGTCATGTCTTTGGAGGATTTTTTTGCGTGATTAATGAATAGATTATTAACCAGTTAACTGTGATTGACGAGTATACTCGTGAGCAATTGCCGGAGGAAAAGAGGGGATCAAAATGGCTGGCAACAATTCCAGGATGCTACCTGAATATCACCTATGCAAAATATACGAACATTAGAGCAGTAATTCGTGTATAATCAAGTCCACACATTTATTGCCCTCATCAAAATTCTTTTTTATTTACTCAAATGATAGTTAGTGAGTAGTTATCCATAGTAGCATTAGTGCCATTGAAGCGTAAGAAACTACTGCACGCTTCTTGCAATTCAAATATAGTTTGAAACTGTAGACTCACTAACTGATTTTCTGCTAATTACGCCTCCGTCTAATTTTGTTACTTTACAACTCTTTATAACTACCGACGCCTTATAGGAATTTTCCAGTGTGAGGATCATTATACATCTATATTTATGACTATCACTAGGTGACTACTATGACGACCTTTTAAAATAAAACAAAACGAGAGAGGAACATTTCTTGGAATACTAAAATTTTTTTGAAAAAAAGTGACACTCAGCACTGGAATCTTATTCAATGACGCTCTCTATGAGTTATCTCGAATGTTTTTCCCCAAATAAAAATTACTGTAAATGCCATTACAATATTATATCAATAACATTATTAACTTAACTCAGTGGCGTGACAGCCCATGAGGGCCAAGGCCTACTGTGCCCAACTAAGTATACGCGACCTTGGCCCATGAGGTGCATTAGCAGATGTTCCGGTCAGGTGGACAATCTGACGCGAAATCCCCAGTGTTAAGTTCCCAAGCAAGCGTGGTACTCATTTTATCGACCCGCTGAAGGGATGAAAGGCTGAATCAACCTTGCCCACCCCGGGTTTGAACTTCGGGCCTGTGGCGTGGAAGCGTGATGCACGGACCACACTCAGCCACTGTGGTTTCCTATTTATTATTATATTTTGTAAAATTTTATGTTTTCTTTGAAATAAAACCTTGTAACTCTATTTTGGTCTGGCAGTAAATGAGTTAATTAAAGGACAGTTCTTTTCATTTCATACTTATTACAATGAAGTTTTTATTTGTAAAGGCTGCAAAAAAGGGGGTTATTTTTCATATTCACTTCACTTCATTTCAAAAAAGATTTTTCGAATCTTATGCTTTTCAAGACAGGAACATAATAAAAAAAAAAAAAAGAAATTCACAACAAGGTCAGTTGAAACGTGTGTTTCGGGTCTAATTCGAATGTCTTCATTTTCATCACGTGAGTCTCAAAATACCAAAAATATATTTCTTTTCCTGAATTATTTTTTTTTTATTTCATTTTATTTTTTTGTCCAATGTAAGAGAAAATCTCGTCTTTTTTAAACATTTGTCGCTTCATCAATGAAGTATACAGGCAAAGTGAAAGGCTTTAACATTCAATTTCATCAGACTCTTCGTTATGAACTTGAACTATTCTACTGGGGAGAGATATCTTTTCAATCTTTCTCACAGAAAGCACATTACTCAACAGAACAAAATCCAAAACCATAGAATAATGGAATATAACCCCAAAAAACTAAGCCGAATCTTTTAGACCGTTTAATTTCGAAGCCTCGGATATCCTTTGGCAAACACAATCAAGCTTAAGAGTTAAAGTGGGACGAACGGTTCTAACTAATGATTCCCCCAGCTATTCAACATACATTCCAACAGCGCCTCCAATGAAAGGGATTCTTTGTAACCGCGGTGGAATTAATGTCTGATATTAAGGACGATTGTTCTTCCTCGCTGATTGTCCACCCCTCCAGCTTCGAATCGTTTGGAACCTTGGGAAGGTGTACCTTTTTTTCTTGCCTTAATGGTCAATGGTCGTTCTTTTAGAGGCACAACACACACAAAAAAAAGGATTAGGATTGTTTCAAAGAGATAGAAAAGAACCATATGTTGCCATTCCTCGAATGTGAAAAATAGATTTTTGAAACAACGGAAGATTTATTTGTTCCCTGCACAAGTATAAATGTTGAGGTTTATTAGTATTGTAGTGTTTATTAAATGTTGAAATATGTTTTTGTTGCTCAGTTAAAATTGGGTCGAAACGTATTTTTGTAACACTTTTTCTTAGTTTTTACATAACAAGGGAATTGTAGTTAAGTTAGACAAAAACAATCCATGGATATTATCCATAATAAACTTGTGTTGAAGCCCAGTGGTTGAGTGGTTAATGCATCGCGCTTCCACCCCCCCCAGGTTCGAGGTTCAAACCCCTGGCTGGGCAAGGTTGACTCAGCCTTTCATCCCTTCAGTGGGTCAACAAATGAGTACCAATCTTGCTTGGGAACTTAACATTGAGGGTTTCGCGTTAGACTGACCGAGACAACTGCTCATGCACCTCAGAGCCCAAGGTCGCGTATACTGAGTTGGGACGCAGTAGGCTTTTGCCCTCATGAGCTGTTGCGTCACTGAGTGAAGTTAAACTTGTGTTACTTCAATTTTTGTAAAATAAACTTAGTTTTTTCACAATTGAGCATTTAAATGTACCGTGATGTATATAGTATAGTAAGTAAAATTTCGAAATGTGAAATTTTCACATACTTAATTTGTATCAATTATTATTAATATAATGTCAGAAAAATATTATTTTTAGCCATAAGAATAGTTAAACTAAATATATTTTGAGAATATATTTAAAAAAAATCTTCTATAAGTCTCGAAATTTAAAGGTTAAGTTTATTATTTTTACAAAAGACATCGTTCTATCTTGGTTTATTTACCGTAAAATCCGGCGTATAGCGTACACTAAAACTTCCGAGCAAAATTTTTTAATTTTCAGATATATTCGCAATATAACTCTCACCCCCTTTTTTACGAAGGAACCTGAAGTGTGTGTGCGCATGCTATGCTGCTGTGTTTTGAAGTTGTTTACTCGAGATATTATTTCTAGAACTTTAAAACAAATATTATACTTTCTGAACCCCGATCCTTTAATTTCAATAGGTATGTCAAATCTTTTTTTTTAAAAAAAAAAAACAGAATTCCGATATATGTAGATATCTAATTTTTGTATGACCATCTCTTTTTTTTTCTCTATTTTTGAAGCTCTCGTTTTTATACCCGACGTATAACGTGCAAACGTAAATTTCGATTTTAATTTTTGTGTTAAAAATGCGCGTTATACGTAGAAGTTTATGTGGTAACTTTTTCTTTAATTTGCAACATGTTTAATCTGATCAAAGATTAAATGATTCCAATTACTTTTAGACTTATTCACTTTGTTTAAAGCGTTCATAGACATTTTGTTACCCTAGCTGAAGAAAGAGTAAACAAAGTAGCGTACAATGCTTTGTTCATGAACGTGTTAATTGACTAATTTTATAAATGATTACTTTTGCTAACAATTTTAAAGCTACTTTTTTATATACATCCAATAAAAAATGTTTTAGGAAACATCGAGGCAACTTCCTACAAACTTTTTTTTTCTTTTTAAGGTTTTATTACGATAATCTTCAATAAAAAATTAATCCTTACCATAAGTTTAGAAGGCATGGCTATTATGATTTTTATAGACAGAAAAATTTTCTTTGTTAAATTAATGAATTCCTTGGAAAAGCGCTGAAGTCAATTTCAATAAATAAAAAAATTGTTAAGATTTATTAAAATTTTTAAATAGATTTCAGAAGTATTAATTAGAATTTTAACAAAACAAATTTGTTAAGTAAAAGATTAATTTCACATTCAACTAGATCCCAATATTCACTTTCATTGTTACATAAACAAGACACAAGTAATATAGAAAAAGAGTTTTAAGTCAATTCCTGCTTAGATCAATAAAGAAAGATTTTATTTTAGCTACTTTTTATCAAATAATTGCAATTAATACAAATATATGTATAAACATATAACAGAATCACAACATTAAGTGGTAATTTTTATTAATTATCATTAAAGCATCGTATTGTCATCCAAAACAATCGTGCATATGAAATTTCAGTTCTACTAAATGCTTTAAAACGTGAGAAAAAAATATTTTCAAGTTTTGACCCATGCCGCTAAAAATGAAACCAGCGTAGCTGTATCTGCAATTTTTTAAATAATTAGTTTCAGTCAATAAATTTTAATTAATTGCAATTAAATTAGCGTATTTTTATCCAAAACAACAGTGTATAGAAAATTTCAGCTCAAGTGAGCGCCTTAAAATGTGAGGGGAAAAAAACCTTTTTAAGGTTGACACAAGTCACCAAAAATGATGCCAACATGGCTGTATTTGTAATTCTTTAAATCATTTGTTTTAATGAAATAATTTTTATTAATTATAATTAAATTTCTGTATTGCCATCCAAAATAATCATGTATATATAAAATTTCAGCTCATTTGAGCGCTTTAAAATGTATTTTATTAACGAGTGAAAATTCCACGAAGATAAATATATAGAGAGTGTGAGCTAATATTAGAAATTGAAAAAAGAAGAAATTGATTCCGAGCGTCACACTTTGAAGCAACAAGGCTAAATTTCGAACTATTGGCGACCAGGCAAGCTATTGGAAACGGATTTCGTTACTCTAAACTAGCAATACTCAACATGCGGGCGCTTGTGGTCTGGCTGCTTTTTCTGAGTGGCCCAGTCATGACCCATTGCACTAAGAAAAATTCAATTATTTAAGAACAAAGTACTAAAAATTTAGCGGAAAATTGTATACATGAAACAAATTCATCAATTATGCTATCAATTTGTTTTCATAGTAAAATGTAAACAAGAGGCGTGGTCATGGATGAAATAGAACCTAAACCACCCCATTATGCAGTAAAGATACATTAAAGTAAACATTTTTTTGTGTGTGTTTGATATTAATATAGTATTAAAATAAACACGAATATATATATATATATATATATATATATATATATATATATATATATATATATATATATATATATATATAGGTTTAATATTTGGATCAATTTTGTTTTGTTCAATGTTGCTTTGACCTTGCAGTGTTTTTCCCCGTTACCCTCATAATGCGGTCCGCGTGCAATACCTGTCATATGAATGTGGCCCGGCGGGAAAAAAGGTTGAGTCCCCTGTTCTAAGCCTTGGTCACGTGACTAGAACAGGGATGGCACGTAACGCTATTACTTGGGCACGTCTCCTACAAAAAAAAAATTCGCATTTTAATTCAAAATAACACAGTTCACTATGAAGTATTACGAATAAATGCGAGTGATCAGTCGCGTTTTTTTTACAGACATATACAAACATTTCAAAGAATTGAATGTAAAGCCTCGAGACAAAAAAAAATATTTTCTGCAAGCTCAATGCTTTTGAAGCTAAATTGCATATTTTCAGAAACGATATTATTACAAGAAACTACTAGTACTTAGCGAATTTGAAAAAAATCAGACGAAGAAAAAGTTATTCAAGAACTTATTTCCATAATTATTATGTTCCCTGATGTGACTTAATTTGATAAACTGAACTTGTCCCAATTCAATTAGAAGAAATTGAAGAATTTGAAATGCAACTATGCTTGATTTCCAATCTAGTTCAATATGGATTCAAAAATTTATAAAAAAAAGAAAAATGTTAGAATTGATTGAAACAGAAAAGTAACAAGCAATATATAAGTAAAAATGTCAGTAACGAAATTTTGGAAACATGGCATTCGATTCCAGATACATTTAACTGTTTGAAGAAGCTGGTTCATGCTTTTTTAACCATATTTTCCTCTACCTATGCCCGAAAATCATTATTTTCAAAGATGAATAACATTTAAGACTCACTTAGAACATCATTTGGCAGATGACTAATTCAGCATGTGTTCTGCTAAAGGTAACATATTACAATCGTAATTTAAGTTATTTGTCATCTGATCGGCAACAACAGAAGTCACACTAATGTTACTTTAATTTGTGTGAATTACACGTATATCCAAAATATTTACTGCTATACAGTGCAAAATGTATTTTTAATAGTAAATAAAGGCTTTCGAGTGGTTAGTATTTATTCTTTTTTTATTATTTCCCCAAAACTCACAAGTCAAAATTATTTGACGGCACGTCAATACCACATTAAGCACTTTTTTAGAAGAAATGGCACATTGATCCTAAAGGTTCACCACCCCTGGACTAGAACACTTTCCAAACTTACATGTGTACAACAGCCCCTTTACCCCTTTCGAATTTTCAGTCACATTAGAACTTGACTGTATTAATGAGAGTTCTGTTAACGTCGCAATATAAAGCTGCATGCGGGCTATTGGCAACGGCATCTCCCTCTACTAATTTCCACACCACTCCAACAGGAGGACGTTTGAGAATAATATAAAATAATCTTTAAATCCACCTTTCCTTATGAAAAAATATCGATATTCATCTGTTATTAAATATGCAGCTTCCAAAAAGCTAATATCAAATAAATTGTATTTGGTGAATGAGCAAATTAATAATTGTATTACAGAAGTTACATTAATGTATTGATGGTATAAAATCAAAACATACATTGCATATCATTTCCTTTCAGTAATTACATATTGATCCCATAATAGCGATTTATTCCAAAGACCAATGGGTTAAAATCATGAGGGTCACATGATAAATGCAATCACGTAATCTTTAATGAATTTAAAAACTAACATTGTTCTTAGGATTCTGCTTGTAAAAAATTTAGAAATGATCTAAAATTTTTTAATTTGGTAAAGATATTCAAGAGTTAAGATTCTGATTCTTTTTAAAAAATCTTATATTGTACTTTTAAATAAAGTGCACATTTTGCGTTATAAGGTTGACGAATATGTATTCTTTTAAGAGAAAGTTTCTGCAAACAGCAAAAGTTGGTAACAGTGAAGTGCATGGACTGCTCGGCGGGCAACGCGTGATTTGGAGGTATGTGATTACGACGTCACACGAACTTAGCATGTCAGAGAATAATTTAAATTAGTTATAACTTAAAGAAAAAAGACTAATTTTTATTGCTATTAAATCTGTATCATTTTTACAATTTCTTCAAGAAAATTCAAGTCTATTTTTTATTGTTAATTTTAAATATCACTTTAAAAATTTTTAATTTTGAGGAACAATCCATCTCTTTCCTAAAATAAATTATAAGAATCAGAGGCGCATACAATAATTTTTCAAGGTGGAATGGGGGTCTAGGATCGAAAGTCTACCCTTCTCGTTTCATACCCCAGTGAGTGAATATTAACCTCACTCTGTTCACCTACTCAAGGGCATCGACCTCGAATCCGTTACCTTGTCCACTAGGCCAGTGTTCCCCAACCCCCGGTCCACGGACCGGTACCGATCCGTGGATCAAATGGTACCGGGCCGCACAAGAAACATTAAATTATTTACAGTGGTATGTTTTTTTTGGATTTGAGCTACTTTTTTATGAAAATCACTTTATATTCCTTGATAAATCACTTTATATTCATTTTTGGTGTAGCTATATTTTATTCTAATGTCACGATTAAATACAATTGAATTAAAATTATTAAATCAAAACAGTCTAAAATATAAACAATCAACGTTTTCACCTCAGTGGGCCGCGGTAAAATTAATGAACGTTGACCGGTCCGTGGCGATAAAAAGATTGCGGAACACTGCACTAGCCTACCGAGGCCACCGTTTCATACCCCAATAGGCCGCCAGACATATATTTCTGATTTTGTCGACCGTCGGGTAAAAAAAAAAACAGCAAATAAATTATTGAATAAATAAGTAGCATTAACTTGAAAAATAAATTATTAACAACAAATACTTAAGTAAATTTTTCGTACTATATTTTTAGGATTATAATCAACTGGAAACAAATCAAGGATGATGGGGGGGTTTCGGACCGTGAACCCCCCTCCCTTTGTGTGCGTCACTCATAAGAATCAGGATTTAGAAGTCTTGTTGGGGGAAGAAAGCTATTCCTCCCCTCAAAAATGAAAACACGTCGTTTAGTATTTTTTAAAGTAGCAATTATACCTTACGAAAAAACTATTTGTTCGTGTGGATGGTTCATTGTGTTTGCGTGAGGTCCGTCAAATGTAATTTGTCATTACCCTGCAACACAATACACATTACATAACAGTGCTAAATTATTTCCTACAATTTCGGAAAATTAAATACTTAAGAACTCATCTCTAACTCGTTTTTACCCTTCCCCTCTTCCAAAACGAATAACGGGAAGAAATTTTACATTGCATTGACACCAAAATGCCATAGGGCGTCCATTAACCCAGCATCTCTAACTCTTAACGTTTTTTTTTCTAATTCCGATCTTTGCTTTAGGTTGGGAACCTTTATTTTATGTATTTTCCTCAACAATAATTCATGTAAAGACAAGTGCGACCCCGGAGACTTGTTAAAGCACTCGTGTTTCTTGACCTGCACAAAATTGATTCGAAAGAAAAAAATACGGTTTTTGTGTGTGAGAAATTAACTTGCTACTGAATTACGCATTAAAGTCAATGGTGGAGTTTGAGAAAAACAAATTGGATTGTTACAAAACTGGTTAAACGAAAGTTTACGTTAAAGATTTAACTTAAGGATTAAGTTTGTGCTCGTGTTCTACAAGTTTTGACATCAGTTAATGATTAAGATTTTTCACTTTTTTTAATCGTCGTAAAAAAGAAAAAAAATGCGTTTGGTACAAATGATGTAAAACTCATTATTGCATTGTTGAAACTATTAAAATTGTGCTAACGGCGAGGTATTTAGAAATTTTTAAACTAATAAAATCATGAGTTCTTTTTCAATTTGTGGATTAAATGTTATGATCCAGAGCAGTGGTCACTAACCACCGGGTAGCGGACTGATACCGGTAAGTGGATTAAATGGTACCGGCCGCTCACAGTACATTAAATTATTTCCATTTCATTTACAGTAATTTATTTATCTCGCGGGTTTGTGAGACTTTCCACGGAAATCACTTCATATTTCAAGTTAAATCACTTTTTATTCCTTTTTAGGTGTAACTGCATTTTATTTTAAAGGTGTATTTAAATACAATTAATTAAAATTATTAAATCAAAATAATCTAAAATTGTGACGGATCTATTCGCGTACCTTCCACTAATCCTCTTGGGAAATGTTTGGACTATAATTCGCATTTATTCATAACCAACATTTCCGAAGAAGAAACCGTGATATTCAAATTAAATCTACTATATATAAAAAGTGTTTTCTAGATAGAGCAAAAAGAGAAAGAAAGAAAACCAGGAGTCAGGTGAGATCAGGTGATCAGGTGATCAGGTATCCCTACAAATTATTGAATAGTTCAAATATTAAATAGACGAAGACTCAAAGTGACAATTAGTCACTAAACTTAAAGTAACGTTCAGCTAATTAAATCGATTCTAAATTAAAGTGGTCGATATTCATAGTTTTCGTATAATTCGTGCATCTCGTTATTGTTCCACTTGTATTGTTCGTATTGAGGCATTCTCTTCTTGAATTTAATTAAACCAGTGTTGTTAATTTCGTTGATCAATAAATAAGTTGATTTTGAATATGTCTAGTAGTTCTTACCTTCCTCCCACACATCTAGGTGTCCAAGAGAGAGGAGGTAATCCCTCATAAAATATAAAAAATTAACATTCCCCCTAAGTGGATCACAGTAAAATTATCAAACGTTGACCGGTCAGCGGCGATAAAAAGGTTGGGGAACATTGATACGGAGCAGTGGTCCCCAAGAATTAAGAACAAAATAAACCACTTTTAAGAACAAAAAATTCATAAGAGAATGAATTTTTTTTTCTTAAAATTTTTTGTTTCGTGAAATATATTAATAAAACATCTTAAATATTATTGTATATATAAATACAGTGATATATATAAGTTTACGCACATATAAATAGTCGTATATATAAATTTATTAATTAAAAAATATGATTTCAATTCCAACAAATCTCATTTAAAAGAGTAAAGGAAAATTTTAAAAAAATCTGTTTAATTTTAAACAATTTAGTTTTTATTTAATCTAAAAAACATTTCAGGATTTTTCCTTTTATATCTCTAATTTAATCCAATCCATTTATTTGATGACAGGTTATGCATCTTTTTTCACATTCAATAAGCCACATTTCATCAAGTCAAGCATCAAATTCCTTTTTCAAGAAAACGTGTTTCACACCAAAAAAGAAAAAAGTTTGACACCTTTACTTTTTAGTTTTATTGCTATCAGTATCACACTTTTTTCTGCCACCTCTTTCCATTCCACCATCTTTTTTTTTATTTTCTTTTTGAAAGAATTCCATTAAAATAACCGAAACCACACACATCCTACATATATATTTTTATGTTTCTAACACGCACAATCCCTATTAGCCCAATTACTCCCCACCCTTGAATATCGTCTGTTGCAAAAAGGTTATCGTCAGAGGGTCATCCTTTCACTTTCTTTGTTTCAGAAGATTTCCATTAGGTTCGAAAATGTCTCCCACGTCACTGGCTAGAACTCATGACAAGTTAGGGGCCTTATCCGGGGCTTAATTGCAAATTTGCGGGCTGGTAGGAAATTCTTTGACACTTGTGGTAAAAGCAGGAAAATTTATACCTTCCTCTATTACAAAGGAAAGTTCGATTTGTTTCAACAGAAGGGTTTTCACCATCGAATTTGATATGAAATTGAACGAAAACTCTCTGCGTGATAAGGCACGCGCATTACTTCAATATCATTTTATTTTAACACTTCCTGCGTTAATGGATATAATTTTTCCTATTTTGGGTAAGGGGTTTGTTTCTAGAAGTGTTGCAAAGGATTTTGAAACGCGTAATATGATACCTTTTAAAGCCAGACAGCAAAGAGCACTTAAAATTGGGAGCAGAAGTACTTTTGAAATGTTGAAAATTATTTTGGAATTATTTTGCAACGTGCCAATAAACCCTTCAAAACGATTTCTTGCAGAAAACTCACTTGATAAGAAAAAGCTTTCAAAGGTTCACATTTCAACAATGAATCGTATAGCTTATTTCAAAATATCAATTGGTTTATTCTTCCCTATATTTCTTCACTTGAAGAAAAACACCTAGGATCCATTGCCACCGATGCAAGAAATTTCACTTTACAGATAGGTATGGATTCTGACGCGAAAAGCTTATAGTTTATCGCGATTTGGTAATATAAATTATATTCATTGGTGAATCATTAGTTATGTACGGAATTATTTGTATAAAATGTAGCACATAATATTAGTTTAACTTCTTCAATATGTGAACCCGTATTACTATTTACAAATTTAGATAACGATAAAAATTGGTGATAAAATTTAATGATTATTTTTCAAAGCATTTTGAAATAGATATAGAGGTACAAGCATTATAGTATAACAAGTCAAAAATAAACTACAACATTCTTCAAAAATCTGTCTATATAATGAAAAATAAGACAAGCTTTAAAATTTTAGGACGTAAAAATGAGATTTTTTGGAAAAACCAAATAGATTAGCTCATATTATTATCCAATATGCTTTTATATTACGCTGCCAAGGAAGTTTCCCCTCTTTTTGGTAATTTATCCAGAATTTTTTAAAATTAAAAACAATACATAAAATCCAAACTCCCCATACAAATAAATGAACATTGTCAAAGAAAAAATATCATTACATAATTAAATTTAGGAAAGAACCGAAATTGTATATGTCGCAGGGAAATGGCAAAATAATAAATTTTATCACATTCCTAAGGGAGATAATCACTTAACGGTAGATGTTAAAATAACGTCTCTTCAAGATCCCTGATGAAAGTAAGTGATTTTATCAAATTCCTGAACTGTTTCAGAGAAATGATGAAATGAACTAGTCAGGATTTGCATTGGCAAAATGCTATGCAGTGGAGGAGACACCTGAAGGGTCGAGTCCTTGAACTTTCTAAACATACAGGTAGTACTATCGATCCCCCCGTAAATATCAACCCCACATCTTTAAAAAAAGACACCATAGGATTAATATAGGGATTGATATTTTAGTGCACAGGCAACCGAGAGGAAAGATGTTATATGTCAAAAAATGCCAGGCTAATTTTCTAATTATTTGTTAATTAGTTTCAAATAAATAATTTGTATTTCATTGACTATTGTTGTATTACTTACTTCTGCGTTTAATAATGCACCCTATTTGTTAAATACACACTTTTAAACTCTTGACAAAATTATTTCATCATTTCACTGAAACAACTCAGGGAAAAATCCCTTACTTTTATCAGGGAAATCACATTGAAGAGACGTTATTTTAACATCAACCGCAAAGTGATCATCTCCCTTGGGGATATTGATAAAATTCCTAATTTCATCATTTTCCTGCGACTTATACACCTGCAAAAACTTTTTTGATTGTTTATTGAGGTGTTAAAAAAAATTCTTATTTTGTTTATATAGGGTGTTTTTTGAGAGGTAATCTTGTGGCATTACATTTCAAATATGATTTCTGGCATAGGACTGCCACGGCTGGCTCGGATGTAGTCCGATCTGGACGTCCAATTTTCGATGACTTTTTCCAACATTTGTGGCCGTATATCGGCAACACGGCGAATGTTGTCTTCCAAAGGATCAAGCGTTTGTGGCTTATCCGCATAGACCAATGACTTTACATAGCCCCACAGAAAATAGTCTAGCGGTGTTAAATCACAAAATCTTGGAGGCCAATTCACAGGTCCAAAACGTGAAATTAGGCGGTCACCAAACGTGTTTTTCAATAAATCGATTGTGGCACGAGCTGTGTGACATGTTGCGCCGTCTTGTTGCAACCACAGCTCCTGGACATCATGATTGTTCAATTCAGGAATGAAAAAGTTAGTAATCATGGCTCTATACCGATCACCATTGACTGTAACGTTGTGGCCTTCATCGTTTTTGAAGAAGGATTCCACCAGCCCATAAAGCGCACCAAACAGTCAGAAGATCCCGTGTTGGACTTCGAGTTATATTTGAGCTGAATATTAAGTTGTAATGCTTATATTTAAGCATTAATGTTAATATGTAAGATAATCAAGAGCAGGGGTGTCCAACCCGCGGCCCGCGAAATTCTTTACAACTTTACAAAATCCGACTATTTTGTACAATATTTTTATGTTTAAAAAGTTTTTATTTATTTATTTTTGTAAAAAATAAATCTCATAACTCTTTAACATTATTTTATCACGTTGCTTCTTTTACTGCGAATCTCTTTTTCTAAATTGAAAAATTTATCAAACATAAATCGTGCTCAAACTTAACGCACGAGAAAATCTGCAACATCCATTACGATACGCAAATACACATGTATTGAGATCGACTTGCAAAAACTAAGTGAAAGAGTTGAGAAATAGATATCTCACTAATTAAATAAATTAAACATTATTTGTGATCATTGTATTATTATATTATCTATGTCTGTATACATGAAAAACAATGAAAATAATATTATATCAGTCTGTTTTAAATTTTCACTCCAACAATGTTTGTAATGGATCCGAATCTAATATAAAGATATATATTTTTTATATGCGGCCCACGGGATTGTAAAGTTCTTCCGAAGTGGCCCGCGAGGTCATTTGGGTTGACCACCCCTGATCAAGAGTTTTATTTTACAATTAAAAGTTTTTTTAGTATCTTAAAATAAATTTATAAATTTCAAAAAGGTGCGTTTCTTGGAAATGTATCAACATACCATATAAATATTCAAAAAGTTGTGTTTATAAAACAAATACAGCTATCATATTGTTTTCTAAAAATGCAGAAATAATCGCTGAGTATGCATTTTTTTATTAAAGAGATTAAAAATAAAAGTCCATTTAATAATGAAGAAAATGACATTTTATAAGAGCTAAATAATAAATTCAAAATGAAAATAATTTCAACATTAAACGAGCAAGTAAAAAATTATGCTATTTATCAATAAATCAGAGAAATTAGATTTCTGTATTATCATAGCAACTTCTTTTTATTACTGAAAAACCATATGTTTTATTTTTCAGCATCAGACTTAAATTTCATTCATTATGACCCAAATCAAAATTTAGTTTCACTAGTATGCTGTCTGAAATTCCATATAATTTTCATTTTTTCGCCATCCAATTATATATATTTCCGTTTTCATT
The DNA here is from genome assembly GCA_019973935.1 of Trichonephila clavipes. NCBI lineage: Eukaryota > Metazoa > Arthropoda > Arachnida > Araneae > Nephilidae > Trichonephila > Trichonephila clavipes. Next base: position 173,919 of record BMAU01018370.1, on the reverse strand, counting down.
TCATCTTTCAACAAAAAACTAAAACTTAATTCAATATTTAGCGTATATTGAGCGACAAAAATGCGGAAATTCTTTTAAAAAAAATTCAACACATAATCTTATAATATATATAATTTTCATTTCTTATTGGAATGCTTTCCAATATTGGAATTTTAAGACAAAAAACCTAAACATTTGAAAACAAAAACATCCACATTTAAATTAGAGAGATGTAGTTAAAATGTCAATTACTTTGAAATGAAATTGAATAGTTCTGACCTAATGAATCATACCAAAGAATGAGTAGTGTAAATGATTGTTTTTATTTACCCAAAGCTATGAGCATTTACTGTCAATAGGTGTGAATATATAGGTGATATTTTACTATTTTGCTTATAATTATACCGTATGTGAGTGATTTTTATGCGTCTGTCTCACTCTTATTGTAAACGAAGTTGGTCAAGCTATTATTAAAGATTACTAAACTTTTTAATGGAAAAAGATTCGTGACCTTTTATTCATTTCAAAACTGGTTGGATTACGTTAAGATACGTTAACGGTTCAGTAAAATTAAATAAGTATTTTTCTTATATTAAACAAAAGTATTTTTTTCTGAGATAAATTCGCCGAAAGTTTTTATTTGCCGTTGGAATGTGAATGAAAACGAAAATGAAAGTTATAATTCTGAATTTTTTTTAATTTACAGTTTTCAAATTTTCTGAAATTATAAAAAATTATAAAAAGAATAATTTAGGCTAAAAATAATATTTTATTCGAATTTTTGTAACTTAGTTTATACAAAAAAAAAGTAAAATAGGGAAACAATTATTAAATTAAAAACTCCTTGAAGGAATTGAGTGATTTTATCGATCTGTAGAATATTGCTATCAACTCTACACAAAATAATCATTAGCTGTAACTATTTCCTCTGCGTTATCCGCTTGGTTTTTAGTGGAAATTCGGTATTAAGTTAATAAAAGCAATAATGAAATAAAATTTATTTCTTATTTGAGAATCCTTAGATATTTTCCGCCTTACAAGTCAAAATCAACACGATTATATGACACAAGATCAGTAAACAATCTCATTAAAAAATCCTTCAAATTTTTTGCTGTTGTTCCCTTATTTTATTTGATAGATAGAAACATCTGCAGTAGATTAACTCCATTAACCCGTGCGTTACTAATTAATGAAAAACTGTAGCAATACTCGAGAGCAGCTGGCTCTTATGGCAGACAATACAAGCCAAGATGCGGGTAGGAGCAGCTTGAGTCCCATTGCAATTCGGACAAGGAGGGTGAACTTTAAGACCCACCACATGCCATTGAGCTCGAGTATGTCCACAACGAAATTCTTCAATTTAATTCGATATACAATTTTGATATTATCTGTTAATCTTAACAATACTGAAAAGAATAAAAGATAAAGCCACTATCATTTATCCCTTTTTGCTAGACTCGTGGTTTATTTCCAATACTAACCATCATTGAAAAATATGCCTTTTAAATATACAAAGTAGGATTGTTGAAAAATTAACGTCTTAATTACTATCATCTTAAATAATAAACTGTGTTAAAATCTCTACCCTGATGTATTAAAATATGAGTAAATTCCCTTCTAAATTATTTTTAAAATCCTAGCTGAGGTTCTGTAGAGAAATCTTAGCTAAAAAAAGACTGAATATTATCGAAGCATTTATCATAAAAGGAGAATGCTTTAAAAATGTCATTCGTAATTTTTTGCCAAAAAAATGTATTTGGTTAATTTTTTAATTTTAATATAATTAATAATCTTAAAATAATTTATGATATTCTAATTCAAGAGATAGTAAATATAAAAGAAAGCATTCGTTTAAACGCTTTTTAAAAATCGGTTCCAAACGTAGTCTGGTGCCTATATGATTCAAAAAGTCTGCAAATCACGTTTACAAGCTATTACGTAAAATGTATTTATTCCATTGTATTACAAACATGGCTTGCATTTAATGAAGTTACAAGACACTTTCACCTTTGGATGCTGCATTCAAATTTTAAAAATTTAAATTTTTTTACTCCACTTATAGAACATCAACCTTCTAGGCATTGTTCCACATCCCTTACGAATGACAACCGCTTGAAAAGTGACATTTTCAACGAGCACAGCCAATGTTGCCTGTCAAATTCAAGAACACAATTTAAAAACTCGAACTCCAGCCCCAGCGGGTGGTAAAACCAAGGGTGCTGACCACAATATCGCTTGGGTGGATGAGACCAGGCAAAGAAAGACGTGCCTTACGGATGCCCTATCTGTTTTCCAGCATGGACTTCCCAAAAAAACCCGTTACCAGGTTAATCTTCAGAAGTATTCAAATGTCTCTTAACATCGAATCTTTAACTGGTTCTCGTAAGCATCGTGAGCTATCTTTGAAAAAAGTGGCTGTTTCCCCCAAACCATGGGTCAAGGCGAACCTGGGATATTTCGAATCGCATTCTTCTCCCCCTCGATGCATGAACTCGAACAAATTACATCGTAACCCAGTAATAATAACATTACAATCATCCCCCTCCCCTTAAAAATGATGCAGACGAAACCGCCAATACCGGGTTTGATTTCTTTTGGCTGGATTCCAAAAGGTTTTCACGTTGTTTTCGAACGAGTAAACAAGATATTTTTATGTATTTATTTGGAATGGTACAATGTACGCCTCGGGTGGTGAATAGATGCTTTGAGGAAGCCACCAATATTGGATTTGTGTATTTCTGTAGCACTCTTTTATTTGCCTATAATTAGGGTCATCTTCATTTTCTGTTTTCTTTCGTAAACCTGTCTTCGTTTGTCTGTTTGGGGTTTTCTCGGGCGGCTTGTAAAGGGTCATTAAAAGGTATGAAAGGATAAATGTTTACATGTAAAAATTAGTCGTTTCGAACATGCAGATGAAATGTATTTTTAATTGTTATTGTGACACGAGTTTGTGGAATTGTGATGAAAAAAAACCTTCATCTTAATTAGCGTAATTGTAAATAAAGAACGGAGAAGGTAAACGGGAAAATATAAAACCATAAGGTAGCTTTTCTTTTGTATGCGTAATATTTTATCTTGTTCCATTCTTCAAAAAGGAATTTTAAAATATGCTGAAAATGCGTTTAATGTATCCAATTACGTTTGGAACCGTTATTTTGAAAAAGCGTATAAATGAAAATATTTTTTTATATTTAGTGTCACCTAAATAATAAGAACATACATATGAAATTGACTTAAGAATAGTATTATAATAAATTATTTACATGCAATTTTTTGGCGAAAAAATCAAGAAAGAATGATATTTTAAAAATATCTTTTTAAGAAAAATGCCTTTAGAATAATAATAATATTTTGCCCCTCTATACACTTCTATACCAGGGCTAAACTAAAATTTTTTAAAAATCACATTTTCAGAGTTACGATCAATTGAAACAATGGCAATTTTTTGTTAAAATTTCTCTACTCTGATGTATTAATATATGAATATATATATATATATAAATCCACTTCTAAATTATATATTTCAAACATTTTAGTTCAAGCTCTATATAAAAATTTTAGCGAAAAATATATGTGCAAATATTATTACTACCAAATCATTTTCATAAAAGAAAAATGTCTTTAAACTATGTAATTTTTTTCCCAAGAAATTGCATTTAAATAATTCTTCCTTATAATAATATTCTTAAATAAATTTTATATGTATATTCTTGTTCAACTGACAGTAAATATAAAAAAAAACTATCCATTTATACGCTTTTTTCAAAATAATGGTTTTGAATGTAGTCAGTTACCTTAAATACATAAAATAATGCTTTTTTGAAAGAGCGTAAAATTGTATCTTGTTCAATTCTTCGGAAGAAATTTAATTATCTTACACTGAAAAACACTAAGAACGATGAAATGTTCAACATTCGTCACTTAGATAGCTAGCATAAAATTAAAGCAGAAATTCCCTTACCTGTAGAAGTTGAGCCACTGATGAAGTAGATAAAAACTTCTTCGGGTTCAATTTTCATATGAAACATTGTTTTGAGTATACTCCTCATTATTTTCTGAATGTTTATCTTGGTCAAACGTGCTTGTGCCATTTTCTACAGTGATGCTCAACCGATTGATTGAGTTATGAAAGGCGCGGACTGAGTTAGTCTCACTTTCAATTTAATATCTATTTAAAATTTCTCATCTTCTGGATGTTCAATTTCTATTAATGTCTCAAATGTTTTGGACAGATTATTTCTCTCCGGTTCTAAAATGTTGTTATGTAGCACAAATACTGTTTATGGACTTTAATTAAGACAAATGATGAAATCGACATCTAAGTTCGCTCCCCACTCTGTGCTCTACTTGTTAATTTTACTCAACCCTTTACGCATTGTTTTTAACTTCTGGGCGTGGCCGCGGTAGCCTAGTGGTCAAGGTAACGGACTCGTGGCTGGCATGTCATGAGTTCTAGCTCAGTACCGATGAAGACCCACCCTGCAAAGGGTAACGATGCAAGTTAAAAATGTCAAGGCTCAAACGTTCTCCTGTTGGTGTGGTGTGGCAGTTAAGAAAGGGTATGCCAACTAAGGTGTACGTCTTCGTCACTTGACCATGGTTCAAAATTACGAAATCCATCGCCAAAAGCCTTCGTGTGCTGAATAGGGCGATGTTAATATTCACTCCCCCACTCGATGTTAGGTTACCAGCGTCACTGAAACCATTTTACTGCAGGCCGTATTTAGAGATGCGTAAGGTGGTAGTGGTAACCTAGTGGTTATGGTCACGAACTTGTGGTCAATGTGTCATGCGTTCGGGCCTTTGTGCCACTGAAACCTCGCAGTGTATAGAAGCCAATGCACATTAAATCTGCCATGACAAAGTTCTCACGTCGACGTGATGTGGTAATTTGTAAAGGTAGTGCCAGCTCAGGTGTCATCCTCGTCACTTGACCGTAGTTCAAAATTACAAAGTTCACTGACAACACCCGTTGTGTTGCATTATAGTGCAACGTCAAGGCTGTCTTCTGTTAATGTTAAAGAATAGGACCCGAATTCGGAACATTTTTTTCAGATGTAAAAGAAATGAAACATTAATATGATATTCTGGCTTCACTATCTTTTAGAGAGCAGAATTGTTTCATAATACTTCCCGTTTTTAACCAAATTTATTCATTGCTTCTGGTATAAAATGTGTTTCGCGTTTTTTTCCTATACCGTAATGTTAAATGGGCTATGTCTTCATGCATTATAACAAAAAAAAAATGTATTCATGGAATATTTTGACATATTTAGAAACACTACATTGTCAACAGAGGTATGAGTTATAATATTGCAAATTTTCATAGAAATTTAGGCATTTTTTCTGTCCGAAAATGTGCTTCGCGTTTAGTTCAAGCTCTCGTACTTTTACTGAAGGCAGCCTTAATAAACACACACAGAAATACATCTATTTAGAAGACCATTTTGTATTTTTGTTTGAAGGAACACACACACACACACAAAGTTCTGTTCGACTCCTCATTCCATGAAAGGCGCTATGTCTAAGCGGTGATTAACGTTTTCTCTCGGGATTCAATATCTTCAAGCTGGCATTGAATGAACGGGGAGAGTAGGGTAACACCCCAAGTATCAACCTCGTCATATGATCGTGGTTCAAAAATTTCGAGGCTTATTGGCTATGATTAGCCGAATTGGCGCCGTGGAAAAATAGTCACCTGGAAGATGCCTATTGCTCTAACGATTACACAAATAAAGGACGAAAAATCTCACAATTTTCAGCAACAATCACATTATGAAATTTATAGTCAAACTGGAACACCATTGTCATATTTTCCACATCATGTCATGGAAGGTGTTCGTAACCTTGGTTCATTATTATCCCTAGAAAGATATTTAAGTACAATCAAAATCAGACTATGCACACACACAACACGTTCGTCATCTTATTTATTATAACATTACAATTTTGTGGGCGTATATATTGCAATTCATTATAGTTTGAATTATTGTCGTTTTAGAACTGCACTTGGACTAACGGAGACAAATCTAGTAGTTTTAAATAATGATTAATTAACGAGGATAGCATTTTAGATGCCACCTCACTCTCTTGACACACCAAATGGGAGAAGGCAGTTTCCTTTAAAAGGTTTAAAGGTTAATTATTCTACATAAGGGATCTTTAACAAAACCAGGAGTTAAGGCTGTCTCGTTCACGAATACGCCTCAAAGGATCTTGATCCGAACATTTGTTGGAAAATGAAAATAGAATTGATGAATTCTACTGATTATAAATTAATCGATTTAGTTCTCTTTCAATATACTTCTTTTAAATGTCTTACAAAAATATTAAGACTTCTTCTACTAGGCTTTGAATAAAAGAATGCAAGAGCTCAGTGTTTCTCAAACTGTGGGGCGCACCCTTCTAAGGGGCGTCATAACCCTATGAGAGGGGCTCGAGCATATCGAAAACACAAAAGATGATTTTTAAAGAATATTAATTTACTAAAAGTAAACAAGCAAAATATATTTTGACAATAAAAAATAAAATACACATTTACACTGATGTAATAGTTATAAATATATTAGTACTGCGCGCAATGTATTTTATAATTAGTTTAACAATACTAAGTAAAGAACAAGTTTAATAATTACCTGTGAACCTATGCCCTTGTCATGTACAGTGGTACAAACAATTGAGGATACACCTTACTTTTACTTGATAAATCCAACTTTCAATCGAAATAACACATCAACTAGAAGTGCAAACGTGTTTTTATTTTCACACGTAGCAAAAGGGTTAATTTACAGTAAAAATAACGAAAATCATCAAAAAAAATATCTAAAATTAAAAACTTCACAAGTATTTGAAATAAACATAGGCAGATCTTTAAATCAAAAAATTTAGGATACACCAATGAGAGAAATGTTTGTTTAACTTCCACTAGATTTTTTTTCTGCTTGCTACTATAATAGCCCAAGTTTGGTCAATTTTATCTTAAACTTTTTCGACTACTACTTTTGTCTTTTGAAGTTGGTTATGTGAATTTAAAGTCGCGATTTTAAATGGAAAATGGGTCCTCGAAGAGAGAGACAAGTATTGATGTAAGAAAATTTATATTAAGGTTATTTAAGAAAGGAAAATCTTATCGGAAAATAGTTAAAATTGTCGGTAGAAGCCACTCGTGTGTCCAGAAAATCATTGGAAGATTTAAAAGCGATGGATTACTTGAAAATAAAAGTGGAAGAGGAAGGAAAAGTATTCTGAGTGATGTAGCCAAAAGGAAAGTTTTGAAAGATATCAAGATTGATTCTAAACTAAGAGCAGTCAAACTAGCTGCAGAAACTTCTCGAGTAATGGGCAGAAGTGTAAGTGCTGAAACTGTGAGAAATCTGATTAGACATGCTGGATACAGCAGTCGAGTAGCTAGAAAGAAACCTTTCATAAGCTTACAAAATCAGAAAAAGCGTTTGGAGTTTGCAAAAACTCATCAATTGAAGACAGATAACTTTGGAAGAAAGTTATATTTAGTGACGAAAGTAAATTCAACATTTGTGGAAGTGATGGTCGTCGCACCGTTTGGAGAAAGCCGAACACCGCTTTGGATCCAAAAAATTTACGTCCTACAGTTAAACATGGTGGTGACTCCGTCATGGTTTGGGGTTGTATGGCTTCAAATGGGGTAGGAAATTTAGTTTTTATAGATAGCATAATGGATCATGAGCTTTATGTAGATATTCTCAACAGCAATCGTAAAGAAAGTGCAAAAAAATTGGGTTTAGATGGAAATTTTATTTTTCAGCAAGATAACGACCCCAAACATACGGCACGTAATGTCAAAATGTGGTGTCTTTTTCATTGTAAACAGCAACTGCACACACCACCACAGTCCCCTGACATCAATGTCATAGAAAATTTGTGGGTCACACTCGAAACAGCGGTCCAAAAATACCAAATTAGGAACAAAGCCCATTTAAAGCAAGTGTTACAAGAAGAATGGGATAAAATATCTCCAGATACCACCAAAAAAATTGGTCGAATCGGTACCAAGACGTTTGGAGGACATTATAAGAGCCAAAGGACATGCAACCAGATATTGACACTCTCTCTCTCTCTCTGTCTTTGTATGTGATATGTCACACAAATTTCATTGGTGTATCCTCAATTTTTTGAGGTAAAGATCTGCATATGTTTATTTCAAATACTTGTGAAATTTTTAATTTTAGATATTTTTTTGTTGATTTTCGTTATTTTTACTGTAAATTAACCCTTTTGTTACGTGTGAAAATAAAAAAAAACGTTTGCACTTCTAGTTAATGTGTTATTTCGATTGAAAGTTGGATTTATCAAGTAAAAGTAAGGTGTATCCTCAATTGTTTGTACCACTGTATAAAATTATATGCAAAAATTAACACTCATATTGATAATTTGTACGGTTTATAAATAATCTCTTAAATTCGGATTAAAAATTACTCACTTAGCTCCCCAGTGCTACCATTTAACACGTAGGATGGCATATGTGGTGTACTGGGGGAGGAGAAAAAGGAATAAATAGGTAAATCCTCTGAAATAAATAAATCCTTCGCAAACACTGTCAAGGAGATTTTATTGCATTCCAAAGCCTTCGAAATAATTTAATGACTAGCAATTCGCAGAAAAGCTCGTACTTCGGAAAGATGTATATATACGTCCGGGGCAATTAACGCACTTGCTAAGCGAGACGTTTATATACGCTGGTGGCCTTTAAGAGGTTAAAATCGTATTGTCTATTGAGCGGCGAAGTATAGTTTGTTGAATTCAATACATTGTTATTGAATAGAGGGGAAGGGTGTAGAAAATTATGATTGAATATTGGGTCACAAATATTGAAAGTTCGAGAAGCGCAGCAATAAACCTACGGAATTTCTTTTTTCTTTCTCAAACCTAAATTATCATTATTATATATATAACATAGTATTTAGTTCGTTTGGGTAAAAAAAAAGTGAAAAATTATTGTTACCTGCTATTTTTTTTATCAATTTAAGAATAACGATTCTTTTTTTTAAAACTATAAATGGCTTTCAGAAAAACAGACATTGACCGGAACCTTAAGTGAGATCATAACGCCAATCACCAGAAATATCTCTCTAAGTTTCTGAAGACTTCCAACAAAAAAACGCATTAATGAAGATGAATCTCTTGATATTTCCGTTAATAAAGTTGTCAGAAGAGACGAGAAACGCTGAAACTCATCAAGACAACGCCCAAGCGCAAAGTCGTCAACGAATACGAAGTTTCATTGCATACAACCCTTCAACTTTTGTGTTTTATTTTTCGAATCTATTTACTTCTAACGTGTTCGGAAGTCGGTATCTCATCGCCTGGTCTTGCCAACTCTGCGCGAACCCTCTTGTCCAATTGCTGAACACTCTGCCAGGCAGCATTGGCGAGAATTTCTTCCCTCTCGGCGTGTGATTGACATCGAGTCAAAGTTCATGCCGTCGACTTGAACTCACGAAACCTCGGATCAAATGAAGAATAAATAATAATGAAAATAATAATAATAATAATGAAAAAAATGCATATGCACGCGCATATGAAGGAAATATTTGGGTCGTTAGTTGATGAGTTACATTGCTGCGGAGGGAGGCACAAAAAATAACAAAACTAACCCCGTTTAATCAATTGCGCCAAGGATACGCCAATGTAGTAATGAATTTAAATTATACTCCGCTAGAGGTCAGGGAATAAGTTAATTTTCAAATAATGAAAGCGTGATTTTTTTACTGCAACCGTAACCACGATGGTGGTTACTCCGAAATACTGTGTTTCGATTTTTTTTTTTTTTTTTTTTTTTTAAAAAAAAAGTTTAATGATGTAAATCATCTCTGAGGGAATGATTATAATTCTTTCTTAATGAACAAAGTGATAATGATGATTGCTTGATTAATTGGGAATCTGATTAGTTTTTGTTCAGCATGCCTTTCACTAAATTAATTTTTTATTGTGGAGTAAAGGGTCAAGTGAAGTATTGGTGAAGGATGGAATGTTCTTCCTCGTTTCGACATGTTGCAAGATTCAATATGCGAAACAAGAAATTACATTTTTCATATTTTAAGCACTCCTCCTTTTTAAGTTTATTTACTGAGCATTTTTGGTGATATATTGTACACAATAATTATTAATAATTTAATATAAAATTAAACATATAAAAGGGGAAAAATAAATCGACCTATTATACAGGGTGTCCCAAAAAAAGTGCCTAAACTCTGCACTGCAAGATTCTCCGTTAGAGAGTAATGTAAAAAATGCATAAGTAGCATTAAATATACTAGTAAAAATACATAAAAAGCATTAAAAAATGCCTAAGGAACTGTACCTGTACGACAGCGTTTCTCAAACTGTTGGGTGCTCACCCTTAGAGGGTGGTGTAACCCTACGGGGGAGGGGTGTATGAGTATCTGAAAGTCGAAAACAAAAAAAAAATTATATTTTAAAAAAATTAGTAATTTACTGAAAGGAAGCAAAACAAATTGCATTCCGACATTATAAAAAATAAAATACACATTTACACTTATATAATACATTTATAAATCATAATTACTGCACAATGTTTTTGCAGTACTGATACAAGTAGTGCAGATATTTCAGTTAGCAATTTAATAATGCTAAGATAAGAACACAAGTTAAATAATTGCCAGTCACCCCGCGGGTTTGTCATATACATAAAATTATATACAAAATTTAATACTTATCTTTATAATTTTTACCGTTTAAAGTTAAAGTCGTATTGTAAGCTTTAGCGTCAAAGTATATCATTATTGAATTTAATACATTTTTAATTGTACGGAAGGGGGGGCGATGAGAATTATGGTTGAAAATTAGACCGCAAACATTGAAAGTTTGAGAAGCACTGCTGTACTATACATATTTAACGAGAAAAATACGGGAAATGATGATGCATAATAGTTCAGGGTTGTAGTTGGATGACAGTCTATTTTTGGGCATCTGGACTCATACTCAGTCCTCAATCCTATATCATAAAGTTTTTGAAGTGGGGCTTGACGTTCGTTGGAATTCACATTCTGTGGAGTAGCATGAAGACAAGGGTTGTAGTTCCGATGCGTTTATATGCTCCTTTTACGTGATTAGCCAGATATGGCATGCTCCGGCCGATGGATCGAACTTGTGGGTCCATTTCTACGGTCACTACGACCGCTAGATCTCACATTGTTCGATTTTTTTTCCTATGGGATCATCTAAAGGAATTGGTGCATAGAGACGTAGGGACTACAAAAACAGAACTAGTTGCTTGTCTGCATGCTGCTTGTACTTCGGTGGAGACCGCACTGAATCGATGTGGGCACTCATCCATTTCACGGCACACTCAAGCCTACAATTTGAACATATGCCTTTATAAATATTTGCAAGTACTGCTGCTGATGAGTCCAGTACGATTGTTACGTCATACTCAGTTTTTCTTATTTTTCTCATAAACTACAGGTGCAGTTCTTTGGGCTTTTTTTATGTACTCCTAGCGAGGAATCTGTTGCGCAGAATTTAGGCGCTATTTTCGGGGCATATATATAATACATATAAATAATATATCAAATGATCAATAACCATACACACACACTAAATCGCCATTAATCTAATAAAGCAAAGCAATACATAACAAGTAATATATAAAAAAAATTAAGTCAATTGCTACTCAGATCAAAGAAAAATTTTATTTTAGATACTTCTCTTATTAATTAGTTACAATTAATATAAATATGTGTATACATAGGTCATATTCACAACATTTAGTGGTTATTAATTTTTATTGATTATCATTAAAGTATCCTATTGTCATCCGAAACAATCGTGTATATAAAATTTCAGTTCAACTGAATGCTTTAAAACTAAGAAAAAAATTCTTCTAAAGTTTTGACCCAAGTCGCCAAAAGGGTCACTAATTCGCTAAAAATAATGCCAACGTGGCTGTATTTGTAATTCTTTAAATAATTGTTTTAACCAATTAATTTTTATTGATTATAATTAAATTACTGTATTGTCATCCAAAATAATCATGTATATAAAATTTCAGCTTACTTGAGCGCTTTAAAATGTATTTTATTAACGATTGAAAATTCCACCAAGATAAATAAATAAATATATAGAGAGTGCGAGCTAATAGTGTAGGAATTGAAAAATATAACAAGACAGTATGGGTCAAAAATAAGATAACCATAGCAGTGTATAATAGTAAACTTTTGAGCTTAGGAACGAATATTGTAGGGCTAAACATAATTTTAAGACCAGCCAACGCTTCTATCTATCTCTGTCAGCCATTGAGTTACAAAGAAGAGAAAATAGAGTAAGAATAAGATTCTATTATATGCAAACATTAAAGATAATAATATAAAACTAAAGGGTGTTTTTTCAGAGGTATAGAACTTTACATTGCAATAAAACAACGATGTATTATTCGATTGACATGAATTTTTTTTATTCGAAAAATAATCTTGTGGCATTACATTTTAAATATGATATCTGGCATAGGACTGCCACGGCTGGCTCGGATGGAGTCCAATCTGGACGTTCAATTTTCGATAACCTTTTCCAACATTTGTGGCCGTATATCGGCAATAACACGGCGAATGTTGTCTTCCAAAGGGTCAAGCGTTTGTGGCTTATCCGCATAGACCAATGACTTTACATAGCCCCACAAAAATAGTCTAGCGGTGTTAAATCACAAGATCTTGGAGGCCAATTCACAGGTCCAAAACGTGAAATTAGGCGGTCACCAAACACGTCTTTCAACAAATCGATTGTGGCACGAGCTGTGTGACATGTTGCGCCGTCTTTTTGGAGCCACAGCTCCTGGACATCATGATTGTTCAATTCAGGAATGAAAAAGTTAGTAATCATGGCTCTATACCGATCACCATTGACAGTAACGTTGTGGCCTTCATCGTTTTTGAAGAAGGATTCCACCAGCCCATAAAGCGCACCAAACAGTCAGTTTTTCTGGATGTAACGGTGTTTCGACATTGTGGATTAGCTTTACTCTAAATGCGGCAGTTTTGTTTGTTGACGTAGCCATTCAACCAGAAGTGCGCTTCGTCGCTAAAAAAAATTCGCTTATGAAAATCGGGAACAACGCCCATCTCGTTTTGGGCCCATTCGACGAATTTACGCCTTGCTGGATGATCGTTTTGATGAATTGCCAAACCAAACTGAGAATAAATCACTTGACAGCTGTTAAATCGGTGGCCATCTTGGAAAGTAATGTCAACTTAAACTTCTATACCTGGAGAAAAAAAACACTCTTTAGAAGAATAATACCAAAAATACTAAAATTAAGTTATCAATGTCATATCTTAAGTATAAGATACCGATGAAAAAACTCTATACCGCAAAATCCGGAGTATAACCCGCACCAATGTACAACGCGCACTTATATTTTCAAGCTGCTTTTTTTATTTTGAGATATATTCGCCGTATAACGCGCACCCTCTTTTGTCGAAGGAGGCTGCGATGTGCGTTAGCAATGCTATGATGCTTTGAAGCCATTTGTTCGTGGTGTTATCCAAGAATTTTGAAAGAATAGTATATTTCTAGAAAAAAACAATCATTTAAGTTTAAAAAGTATGACATTTCTTTTAAATAAACAATATTCCGATCTTTGATGCGATTTTGGATGCTTTTTATTTTTGAAGTTATCATTTTTATACCTGGCGTATAACGGGCACCCGTCAATTTCTATCTTATTTTTTGTGTTAAAAGTGTATGTTATACGCCGGATTTTACGGTACATAATAGAAAATATTTTTCATTTACTCGTTTCACACAATATGAATACATTTGCATCAACGCAACAAGAAAAAATAATTTTTTAAAAAATTCTCATTAGTAAAGGAAAAAAATCAGTATCATCACTTAAAATATAGTTAATTATGAAAATCCAAACTTTCTATCTGTAAGATGTACAACATACATTTTATATTCAAATACTAATGAACACTTTTTTTTTTTTTGCTATTAAAAACATTTATTTCAAACGAAGGGTAAATAAGTAATTTATGATTTTGCAATTGAACTGTGTATGCAATATAGATTCCACGTAAAATCAAGTTGATTCTATTATTGATATCATTGAAATAACAAGAAAAGATTCATTCTTTTTGCATCCTTTTCACTGCCTAATATGTTAACAATCGGAAATAGAACAAAATAGTAACACAAGAACAACTTGATTTTGAGGGTAATTTCTCAGAGACAAATGATAATTTTCGTGGACTCGTGAGCCCGTTATTGAGTTTTGGGTCCAAAACCTGAGGTCACTGAAGACCCACTGTGAAAGAAAACTGTAGCACGTTAATTTGAGGCTGAAAGTCCTCACGTTGGTTTGATTTAGAAGTTTGGAGAAGTAAGTGCCATCTCAGGTGTCCTCGTCGCATTTCACTGAGGCTTAGAATTTTGCGGTCCGTCATGAGTAGTACAAGACTAGCTTTAAAAAGTCAAATGTTCTTGGACGTTCTTCAATGGATCTTGGAGCCTGTTAAGTGAAAAAAATAATTTTAATACATTGATTTATACAACAAAAGGCAACACAAAAATACCAAAAAAAGGGGGACTTGAAATTTGTATCATATAAACACAAATTTATTAACACTTAAGGAATTTTTTTATAAAATAAAACAGTCAAGTCGATTACAATTCTGTAGTCAACTGCCCAGTTATTTTTTTTCTCAATCTTAATTAAATATCTTAAAATAGGTATTACTTTACATATTTTAAACACATTTTCAGTGTTTTTCTTATTTTTTTCTTTGTTTTAAACACATGTTAGATATTTTAAACACACTTCAAAAACTGTTTGAATTTAATCAAATTTTTTTTCCTTTATTCGTAAATGATTTTGAGAAACAATACTTGATTTCTTAATTCCTTTTATTTCAAGAATTTAAACATATTTGATAAGTTCCTACTTTTCCATACAAAAAGTCTCAATTGATATTCATCAAAAATATATCAAAATATTTCTACTTTGATACCTGATGAAATGACAGCTCAATCGAAAAAAAAGTATAAACGTAATTAAATTATTTTCTTCACACATTTTGATGATAATTAAATAAATTATAATTAAAAGAAGTTTTTTAAAATTGTCAGACCTCTACATTATAGTTATGTTCTGCAATTAAAAGATAAAAAGGTAATTAATATATAAATTATGTGAATAATTTTAATTTTAATATGCCCTAAATAATAATTAATTTAGCTACCAATCAGTTGATATCTGACCATTTTTCAAATAAAATTAATACAAGAACTACGTTGGCTCCATTGTACATTCAGCCAATTCATCTCAAACCAAGAAATTATATATATATTCAATGAAATAGTATCTTGGAAGCTGAAACTGTTTCTTGCAAAGTTTTGTACTGAATGTTTCTTATTGATTTCTTAAATTTCTTAAATACGAGGGTGAGTAGGGAAGTACGTTTCCCCTGTCCACTATGGTCAGAGTTGTGTAGGAAAGTGAAAACATAGAATGGAACATTAAAGATAAGGCATAACTCTATTTTTCTACATAAGTACCAAGTACATTGAGATATTTGTCATACCGCTTTATAAGTTTCAAAAACCCCTCCAGGAAAAACTCAGGGCTTTGCTAACGGAAGAAGCGTTTACTTTTGAATGGATTTTTTGGATGTTGGAACCATGGAGTGTGTGTGTGTGTCACAGTGCCTACGCGGTATTGTGACACCCTGTTCGAAGCTGAAAGAGGTGATTCGGAAAAGGCTGCCTGGGTTTCTTAGATCTGGCGTTCTGCTGTGGGATGACAATATAAGACCACACTCGGCGACGGCAATGCAAAACCATATTGCAACTCTTCGTTGGGAGCGCCTACACCGGGGGTACTCAATATTTTTTTCTGCTGGGCCGCATGCATATGTCAGCTATTTTACGCGGTTTACAACGTGAGGGGGGAGGGCGAGGAGAAATGCTTTGAGACCAAGATAACAATAGAAATTTAAAATGTTAAAAATTGATCACACTATTACACAACTCCTGTTTTGCTTTCTTAATTATTATTTTTTATTTTTGTCTCTTAACACTAAATTAGAAGCATTTAAGAAATACTCCTTCACAATTTCTGCATCAGTAAACGGTTTCAAATGATTACCAATAGTTTAACAAACTTCATAGGATGTCTTTGTTACCGTTTTGATATTACAACTGACAAAACACTTTGTTACTGTTGCAAAGATTGTTCAAGAAAACCTATTTGTCACTTCTTGAAAGAGATGTTCGAGGAAAAGTGTCATTGAATGATTCCCGTTTATTTGTATTTTTAAATACAACACACTTTTGTGACAGATTAAACAATTACTGGTCCATGTTTGTTTTTAACGCAAAACTGTCAACCTCCCAATCGTCTTGAAACGATATATTTTCTTTGAATATTCATCGCTTGCCAGATATGAAGGATAGTTAAAAATTAGTATCACCCTTAAAATTGTCACTAATCCACTATTGTCTTTTATCACTAACCGTAACCGTTCCAAAAAGAAGAAGAATATCAATTCGTACCCTTTTGACACCGACAGCAAAAAGCAAAATTGATATATTTGATTTCTTGACAAAGAATTTCCCGCCAAATTTTGAATACATTGTTCTTAAGTAAGTGAATTTCTCAGAACAATGAGCCATGACAGGGACACTTAAAATGGCTCGGTGGGCCGCAAGTTGAGTATCGCTCGCCTACACCATCTGCCAGTCCTCATCTCGCACCAAGTGACTTTCAACTGTTTCTGGCTTTGAAGAAAAATCTTGGCTGAAGGCACTTTGGAAGCAATTCCGAAGTCAAACAAACCGTTAAAGGCTTCTTCCGTATGCGAAGACCTGAACTTTTCCAGAAAAGGTTTTTGAAGCTTATCAAGTGGTATGACAAATGTCACAATGTGTGCTTGGTACATATGTGGAAAAGTAAAGTTATGTCTTATCTTTAATGTCTCATTCTATGTTTTGACTTTCACACACAACCCTGACTACAATCGAAAGGAGAGACTTACTTTCTGACTCACCCTCGTACTTCTGTCAAATTTAAATTACACAATTGTAATGTTTTATTTCCAGAAAACTCTTAAAATGTTTAAATTCCCTGTATTGTAAAAGCGACAAAACTAAAATTTAATTTACCATATCTTATAATAAGAAAAAATATCCATAACATGATAAAAACTGAATTTACCCAGATGCATTTTTATTTTCGCTTATATTTTTATAAAACCATATCAAATATTAAAATCCACTCTAAAAAAACCATTTGTATTTCATGGTATCTTTTTCAAGATCTTTCTCTTTGTTCAGTTCCACACATTAAGCGTTTACTCTCAATTTCAATCTGATCGCTTAGCTTCACTTTCGCACGGTTTTTCTCAATTTGCGTCTCCTCTTTTTTCCCTTTTTATTTCCCTTTTTTTTTTTTGAAAAACTTTATTTTTGTCTAACAAAGCACAAATCTGGAATCCTCATCTTTCCGCGTGGATCTCTGCTCTTTCTCAAGCATTCCTTCCCCCTCTAGGCATAATAGAGATATAAAGATGAAACAAAAATGAACTCCTCCTTTTGAATCCATCCGCCCTAACCAGAGATTATCTAAACACTGTTTTAGCGTATTTCTGATTTCCGCATTTTCAATATAAATAAAAGTATCGTGGGAAAATGAAAAAATATAAATGTTACATGTTGAGTATAGTTCTTGAAGAAAAATAAATTAGCTTTTAAATTTAAATATATGTATTAGTAATGCTTATTATGAAAATAATTATTGTGAACAAAACTAATTAATGATAATTATAAATTATTAAATAAAGTATTTTAACCTAGCAGAGTAAGTTTACTTTAAAGAACTTATTATTCTTGACAATACAATATCCTAAATGCGATATGGTTAATCCAAAATGCATATCCAACATTAAAAAAAACAAATTCAGGCTTAGGACTAAATTGTAGGGTTAGATTAATTTTGTAAGATTTTTCCTTCTGATTTCAGCATTTTCTATATTAATAAAAACATCGTGGGCAAATGGAAAAATATAAATGTTACATGTAGCATATACTTCTTGAAGAAAAAGAAATTATTTTAAATTGAAGTATATGTATGTGGCATGCACACACAGCCAAAGCCAAGCAGTCTTCGCGCGCAGGCGCAGCTAAGTGAAACACAAACTGAAACTATTAGACTGTGAACTTTTAAGAAAAACAGCAGAGAGAACGGCAGAGGTGCGCGAGCAGGCGTTACCTTCTGCATATCATTGTCAAACTTATCTGTTAGAATAGCTACCTTTTTAGTTAATTTTTGTTTAATTTTAAAATAAATGTGAAAAAGACAAAAGTCTTGGACCCCTTGTTGTCTCCCACAAATTATGGGGGCTCGGCCGGGATCGAAAAAATTTCGATTTTGAACCAAAGTCTGGACAATGAACAAAAGCGTCCGTGAAGGAGACGCTCCACCATTTTTTGGAAACTTCGTTCAACCAGTGTAGAGGTTTGAACTCAGCATGAATACTCCGTCTGTGTAGAGGCCGCGATCGAAAAAAAATTCGATTTTGATCAAAGTTTAGAACATGAACAAAAGCGTCCGTAGAGGAGACGCGCCGCCATTTTTTGGAAACTTCGTTCAACCTGTGTAAAGGTTGAATTTTTAAACTTCGTTCCGCCTGTGTAGAGGTTGGAACCATCCTCAAAAATTCCGCCTGTGTAGAGGTTGGAACTAACTCAGTGTGAATAATCCGCCTGTGTAGAGGCTGGAACTTTTAATCAACGTTTTTCTTCAATTGACTTTTCATCGAACCCTAAATATTCCGCATGTGTAGAGGTTGGAACTATCATCGACAAATTCCGCCTGTGTAGAGGTTGGAAATATCACATAAACACCTGCGAAGAGGTGTCAATTCGAACAATTTATCTGTTCAAGAACTATAGTTCATCTATAACCTGCGAAGAGGTGAAATCAGTGGAATCAACGTTTTTCTTCAATTATTGGATACATCGTAAGTGCGAGCAACAAGGGAGCTAGAAAAAAAAGGTAGGATCTTTCCATATTTTTCTAAAATGTATAAAAACGCTCTTAAAGAGGATCTCATAAGAGTTGTTGAGGATCTAGACGGTACTGTGGAGAGTACGGACACCATAGTTAAACTAAAGACTAAAATTGAGAACAGTAGTACATTTGAAAGTGATCCAGATTTCGTTAAAACTTTAATTCAAAACTGTATAGATGAAAGAGTATCGCGAAACGAAAGAGAGGTAACTTTAGAAAAACAGAAAATTGAGCTCGCGAAACTTCAGTTAGCTCAATTAGAAAAAGAAGTCGAACTTCAAACGGCTATAAATGAAGCATTAAGTTTAAATCCTGCAGCTAAAGTCGAAGATAAACAGTTCGAAACTAACATAGAAAATATGATAAAAAGTATTAAAACTTTATCTCTTCCTGTTCCCACCAGATCTGAAAATTTTAATCTGTTCTTCCAATCATTAGAACGCGCATTTTTAACCAAGAAAATAAATGACGAATATAAATCTGAAATTTTAATAAATCTTCTGGGCGAAAGAGCTCATAACGTCTTGCTGTATATTAAAGAAGAGGAATTAAATGACTATGAAAAACTAAAATCTATAGTACTCAGAGAATTCCAATTAACCCCTCGCGAGTGTTTAAACTCATTTAAAAATGCTGTAAAATCATCAGGCGAGACACATCCAATTTGCTGCAAGATTGACGGCAAACTTCCAATATTATTGTTCGTTAAGAAAAGTTAATTCCTTTGAATCTCTATGTGATCTTATAATTTCTGATAAATTATTTGAAACTTTAAATAAGGAAACTGCAACTCATATTGGCATTCGAGAAGCAGAAGATTGGTTTAGGCCTATTGATTTAGCTAAAGAGTGCGATATTTATATTTAATCTAAAAACGGATCACGTAAGGAAACTCCTATTACTTATGGATATACCCAAGACCCCTTTAAAAATAGATCACGAAACTTTAAACCAGAGATTAAAGAGAACTATCCCCAAAATCTTGAAAGAGAAAATAAAAATTGCTATACATGCGGTGATTCATCTCATTACGCAAGAGATTGCGAGGAGCGTTTTAAGCCTAAAGAATCCCACATCCATAATAGAATAAACGTGAATACTTTGAAAGTCGAGAGCGAAAAACAAAATAGCGATGAGTTCGCACAACAGCTACAATATGTAAACATTTTTGTAGAAAATCAGCCCGTAACAGCCTTGATCGATTCAGGTTGCCAGATCCCAGTTTTAAATTCCTCACTAATTAGAGTGCAAACACCTTCCGAAGAAATAATAACATTAAGTTCATGTTTTGGCGAACAGCGAATGGTAGAAGTTAAACCCATAAATATTTCTCTTAATCAACTCTCTCCCGGTCTAAGTGTTCGAACGGCAATATCACCGACCTTGACCGAAGAATTTATTATACATCCCAGTGTATATGCTTAAATAAAGAAACTAGGCCACGCAAAGAGCGATGTTTTATTGAGTGAAAGTGGATCCTCTTTGGGTGTTCATTTTAATTCAAATGTTTCTGTTTCAAGTGTGATAGAAAACTCTAGTTATGATTTGCCACATGTTAAAAACTTTAATACTAGAAATGATTCGAGTTCTCTAATTAAGGATTATAAATGTAATAAAATTAAGAGTACTGAGTTAAAATTGAGTATTGTAAGAGAAAAATATTCTGATATAGTATTGTGTAAGAAAGTCAATGGTGCCATGAAAACGAGTTCCGTGAACTTCAACACCCCTTCACCTATGGAGAGTAAACATCGTCGGTTTGCAATGCTCCGAAGAATCTTTGAGCCCTGGCAGTGGAAACGGAGGAAAAAGAGAGATCGTTTTGAACAGACGTCCAGAACTCTAGAGAGGAAAATATCGACGCGTTCAACCAAAGATCAACTTGTTAAAAAAGACGTTCTTATGCTTGTGAAACACAATGTTTTCCTGTGGAACCTTCCGGATGTCGAAGAGGTGCCTTCACATGATGGAGAAACTGTTTAGTTCAGCAGAATTATGATATGTTAAATCTCTATGTATTTGTCGTATAGTCCTTGTCTGTTCGGTCTTTTTTGTATGTTTCAGATTCTTCTCTGGTCTCGATGAAAAAGGAAAAAAGGAGGACGTACCGCTGCGGACAGCGTACAGTCAGGCTGGCCGATTGTGGCATGCAGCCAAAGCCAAGCAGTCTTCGCGCGCAGGCGCAGCTAAGTGAAACACAAACTGAAACTATTAGACTGTGAACTTTTAAGAAAAACAGCAGAGAGAGAACGGCAGAGGTGCGCGAGCAGGCGTTACCTTCTGCATATCATTGTCAAACTTATCTGTTAGAATAGCTACCTTTTTAATTAATTTTTGTTTCATTTTAAAATAAATGTGAAAAAGACAAAATTCTTGGACCCCTTGTTGTCTCCCACATGTATTAGTAATATTTATTATACGAAAATAATTATTGTAATCAATTCTTATTAATGATAATTATAAATTACTAACTAAAGCATTTTAACCTATTGGGATAAATTTTTTTACAGAATGTTTCGCTCTTGATTTTACGATATTCTAAAAGTTAAATATGGTATATCCACACTACATATCTGGAATTTCAAGAAACAGATTTAGGCTTAAGACTAAATTGTTGGGTCAAACAACTTTTGTAACTTTTAACCTCATCTCTTTACTGTGTTACGCAAGGGGGGGAGGAATATATATAAAATTTTTTTGCATTTGGAAAAAAAAACAAGAAAGAGCGAATGAAAAATGCTAGAAAGTTATTTACAAAATGAAGTGAAAAAAAACCAAGAAAGCAATCTACGATACATCGAAATAGTACATAAAACGCGATGCCAAAAACATATCAGAAGCGGAAATATATATATTGAATAAAAGCTGCTCAAAATTATATTTTAAATATGTGTTAAAAGTAAAAGGTAAAATTAATTCTTAAGTTTAAAAATTTTTAGTAATTGTTATATCATAAAAATAGAATACATCTAAATATGAAAAAAAAATATTAATGTTCCATAGTATGTTTTACGAAATTTTTCAGATTTTTGTATAAATATACTGATATTAATTCGAGCTTCCATTCCGCAGGTCCGGGATTCAAACCTCGGACTGGGAACCTTTCATGTCTTCAGTGGGTTGATAAATGAGTATATTTTTTTTTAAACTTGCTTGAGAACAAACCCCAGGGATATCGCTTCAGACTGACCACCTGACCGAAACATCTGCTCATGAACCTCAGTACCCAAGGTCAAGAAAACTGAGATGGGTGCAGTAGGTCTTGGCGTTCATGGGCTGCTGCGCCACTGAGTTTAGTTCTATTGATATCAATTATCTTCTGATTTGAAGATAGTTACAGATCATTCAGAGTGACTGTTCATTAATGTCGCATTTAAAGCAACACGAGGTCTATTGGCGACGAACCTATTAATTTTGAGCCCCGGTCAAGTGATGAGGACGACACCAGATCTTGTACTATCTCTTGACGCAAATGGGAAGACGTTTCAGCCATGACA
This sequence comes from Trichonephila clavipes, assembly GCA_019973935.1. NCBI lineage: Eukaryota > Metazoa > Arthropoda > Arachnida > Araneae > Nephilidae > Trichonephila > Trichonephila clavipes. The sequence goes on along the minus strand of BMAU01018370.1, from coordinate 151,383 downwards.
GATAAAACGTGCATCAGTCCCTCTTCACGGCCGTGCTTCAGTGGCATCAAGGCTGGAACTTATGACACCCCTGACACGAGTTCATGACCATAAATACTAGGCTCTCGTGCTCAGCAGATTATTAGGAAGAGATGTATATATTTTAACTTTTCTATCTCCTAACACCTTCAAAATTAAATTTGATTTTAGCCTCAATTATGATTTCTTTACTTAAATTAAAAGGTTTTTAAATTGAGAATGAAGATTACTATTTTCTGAATGGTAAACTTGAATAGGTAAAATACACTATTTACTATTAATTACGCAATTGGCAAGCATATATCGTTCTGAGCATTCATGGTGCTGACATAACTTAGTTAAATCATCCAAAGTTCTGAAAAATCAGTCTTTAGAAACATAAATAACTATCGTTTGCCACAAGTTTTTAATGATTTAAGAGGGTCCGGCACATGAATTTTCGAAAAATTACAGATTTTCATTTTTTAACATTTTCTTAAAATTCAAATATTTCTGCTTAAAATGATATATGGTTCAAGGAAATGCCTTAATGAGAAGTATTTTTTTATTTATTTTTTTAAATGAAGCTACTCTTAGAAACGCCTCGAATGAGCTCTGCTAGGAGCACCTGTATTTTCCCATGAATAAGTTTTTGGTGAACTCGGTGCTATATGATTGATATTCAAGTAAAAAAATTAGAGTGTATTGGGTATATTGAACAGCGTATGGGTACATGTTTATTGGATACTAAATGCAAAAGCAGAAGTAAAAAGTGAAAGCGAAGCAGAAGTAAAGAAGTAAAAGCGATGGAAAAAGCTAAAGTAGTCGTAACCAACTCACCGACATTTTAATATCAAAAATTCAAAAATACTATAGTATGGCTCTTAGAATTCATATCGATTATTTATACAGCATTAAAACTACTTTAAGGGCTGTTTACTGTCCTGCGATTATAAATTCATGGTACACATTTCGAAAAGCAGAAGCTGAATGTAACGAAAGACACTGTGATCATGTACACATACACATGTGCTATATACCATAACGATTTAAATAAAACCAATTTTTAGTGATTTACGTGATCCCATGTTATTAAAAAATGTCTACAGGGAAAGACTTAAAACCTCAATTATTCAGTTAATACTATTAGGTCAGTGATTCCAAAATCTACATTTGTGGTGTTAAAAACTCTAAAATTAGGGGTAAGTATGGCTATTGCACAGTTCAACAGGGATCATGTAGCGAAATTATCTTAACCCTTTATCTACCTTATTATGATTTACTGCAGTTTTTTCATGTAATATGTTTTTTTGAAACATTACATTGAAATTAAGGGATATGCAGATAAAAAATACTCAACTTTAAAAAAAATAACCCATTAGACCTAATTAATTAATTAAAGATAATCAACTGTAAAATTAATTATACACACTGTTCATTTAAAATAAATAGTCAAATCATTTTCTAAGGTCTTCATTTACATACAAAAAAGGCACATTTTGACATTAACTATTTTTTCGGAACAAAAATGACAATCTTCGCAATGCGCTGAAAACGCAATTTCTGCTATAAAACTATTCGCCTTCCCTGCTGAAATACTCATCATAGAGCCCGAGCTGCCATATATCTTGAAAGAGTGGATTTGAAAGAATATTTCTGCTAAGTATCGTCAGAGTATTCGTAAAAATGGTTATCTATGTAATTTTAAAATGAGTGGTACTTATAAGTTCCGTCGATAGATAAAGGTTATAACTGTGTGTGTCATGCTTCAAAAAATTAGATTCACGAATGATTCGTGTAGCCCCACGAAAGCATCTTTAGATAAAAAAAAAGGCTAAATTGTTAAAAATAATGAAAAAAAAAAAAAATTAAAAGTGCTTTGCAGAAGCAGAGTGTAAAGAAAATGCTTCATATGCTTCTGGAAAGTACTAAAAAAATAAATGCTCAAGAGTTACAAATTTATACTTTAAAGCCTGTTTTCTAAAAATGTAATATTTTTCACTTTAAGTACCTTTTTTCTCAAAAACCACTTACTATATAATCCTGAAATTTTCAGTGAGCCTACTTTTAACATATTTGCTCATTTTAATGGAGAGAATTAGATATATCTAACAAAATATTTTAGATAAGCTTTTTTAAACTAAATGTTAGGGGGGAATTCATAAATACTTTAATTTTTATTAAAAAGACAAAACTTTTCGTTAAAGTTTTATCGATAGTATACAGAACCTACTGTAAAAATGTTATCCATGAGAAATAAGTAGTTTCCGAGAAAAAGGTACATAAACTTACGCAATTTAACATGGGGTCCTATGGAAGTCCCGAACCCCCTTAAATTATTAAGAAAAAAACCACACACACACAGGGTTTTTTTATAAAAAAAATAATAATAAATAATAATGATATGGTTTTTACCAGAACGATATAATAATACGTTTTTATAAAAACAAAATCATTGTAAGAATTTCAGCATTCGAATTTCCTCAAAAAAAACATAATTCTTACCTTAAAATCATCTACATATATTTTAAATAGAACATCAAATAGAAAATGGAGGAAATGAGAATTGTCGCATTTATTATATTCAAGAAATGATTACCTCAAAGGGAAATAAGAAAAGAAAAAGTACACCTCATTTGTTAGACAAAACAACAAAGCTTTTGTGTTTTTTGTTTACCTTTTTACACCTTCAACCGCAGACGAACAGCGTCTGGAGTCTGAGCAAACGATTTATGTTACACTTTTTCAATAACGAGATCATCTGGGTCATCTGCTACTGTGGCTTCTAGCTTTCCCCTTTATGCTTTTTGCACGTGGACCATGAAAAACTGAAACAATAAACTGGACTTCGATACAACCCCTTCCCTTTCCCCCGCAGAACACTTTCACTTTCTTTGTCTGCTGAAAAAAATGGTTTCGCGTTAGATACTTCCGGAGAATGAATATTTGTTTTTATAAAATCGAACAAAAGACGATTCATTAGTATTAATTTTTAGATAATCTTTCTCCCCAGTGGTTTGGCAACAGCATAGATTGAATCGAAATCGACTGATATATCAAAGCATTTTACGTATTCCCGCCGTTTTTATGCTTAGAACAAAATGAAGTGTAGATAAGAATTTTTTCTGCAGTCACTGTGTACGGAAAAAAAATACATTAATTAAAAAGTACTTAATGGATTTTTTTTCTTTTTGTAAATTTATGAATAGAATATATAGCATTATACTTTACAATGTAACATATATCAAACGAACTATAAAATTATTTAGCTTCAATTAATTTTATTTAAGAAAATACGATGACATATTTCAGCTGTATTTCTTATGGCCTTAGCAAAACCACTATTATTTTATTAAAATGTTTGATTATATTCTTTTTATGAATGTTTTTTCCTTTTTTACTCACTTATGATTCGATTTTCAGAATTATTAGTTAATTTATTTAGAATATATGTTCTAATGTGTTGTTACTTTCATAAAAACGATTTCAATTCACCTAGCAAAATTTTAAAGTGACTTCGTTTGTCACCTTAAAGCGTATAAATGAATAATTTTTTTTAAAAAAATTAAGTGTCTGTTGAATTAGAATATACACTAAAACTTTATTTAAGAATATTATTTATTACGAAGTTGAATTAGAATATGCACTTAAAACTGTCTTAAGAATATTATTATACAAGTAAAAATTATTTAAATACAATTCTTTTTCTAAAAAAATGAAGAAATCATCATATATTTTCAAAACATTCTCTTTTTACTAAACATGCTTCAATAATATATATCCAAGACTTCTCAAAAGGATATGAAATGGGGTTTTTAAAAAATTCCATTTTTGAGATAATTATTCCGTTTTGTTAAAATTTATCTCAGTATTTCAAAAATATCAGTTCAGGCTCTGCACAGAAGTCTTAGTTATGTATAATAGGCAAAACATTATTATTATTGAAGCATTTTCCAAAAAAAAAAAAAAAAAAAAAGAAGAATGTGTTTTACACATAATTCATTTTTTCCCCAAAAGACTGCATTTAAATTTTTTCTTGCAAAAATATTCTTAAAACAGTTTTATGCATGTATGCTAATCCAAACGAAACTAAAAATATCAAAAAAATTGTTCATTTTTACATTTTTCCAAAACCATGGTTCTGAAAGTAGTCAGTCTCTTTTAAAAGACACAAGTATGACGTCATGTTTCAACGATTTACACAAATTTAATCAAAATCATCTTCTGAAAGACATTTTACGCATCCAAAAGAATAAATTTATTTGCTAAAATTATTATTGTTTTGTTTAATGCAAGAAGATTACGATAAATATACGAAAATACTAGTTTTTTAAATATTTTTTTTCTGTTCACATTGTTAACTATGTCTGAGTCACAAAACTAAGAGCTTTTTGTTCACATTATAAAGTACTCAATTGAGGGGAAATTTTCAAAACACGGTTGTTTTGGATGACAATACGTTATTTGATGTGTATTATAAAAAATAAAAATTAATTGATTAAAAATAATTATTTAAATAATTAAAGATACTGCCACGTTAGCAACTAATTGACCAATTTCGATGACTTGGCGACCATGTTGGCGATTTGAATCAAAACTTTAAAAGCTTTTTTCTCACATTTTGAAGCCTTCAATTGAGCAGAAATTTTCAACGCACGATTATTTTGGGTAACAATAGGATGATTTAATTATAATTAATAAAAACCAATTGACTGAAACTAATTTTTTAAAGAATTACAGGTACAGCCACTATGGCATAATTTTTGGCGACAAAATTTGGCTTCAAAATTTTAAAAGCCTTTTTCTCGTATTTTACGGCTCTCAGTTCAGCTGAAATTTTCTATATACAATTGTTTTGAATGACAATAGGATAATTTAATTATAATTAATGAAAATTGATTAAAACAGTTATTTCAAAAATCAAATTTTGTTAAGAATTTCAAAAGTTTACAACGTGAAACAGTTGAATATTGCAGCCAGCAAATTAAACTACCCTCTCGTGAAATTAAATTATTAAAACTAACTACAGAATAAATTCAATTTATCTCGACGTCCCCTTTCGTTCTTAAAATTTAAAATATCAAAAAATTATGTTACGCAAATTGTGAAGTATGGAAGAAAAACTCATGTAAAAAAACTCGTTTTTCACCGGTGTTATTTAAAATTTGAATGGAATTCCTACTTTAAAGTTCGTTAACTCTAAAACGAAGCAAAAATTTCTACCGTTTTTTCGTTTTTCATAAGCAAACTTCCTTATTTACTGAAGCCCTTTACCTCTTGTTTAACTATCGGCTGCGCTTGCTTATACGCGCATATTTTTATAACTAAAACACCCACGAGTGAAAATGATAAGACAAACACGTGAACATAAAAGCTCTGCTGGATGCCGACTTGTTGGAAATTCGAGTCGAAATCGAAAAGCAACAAAGAATAATGCACACCTGCTTGAAAAGTTTATTCTTTATTAAGGACAAGTGTTCAAAATTTTGCATTTAACGAGGAATATTATTTTTGATAGTTCATTTTTTTTATTGTAATTAGAAGCTCTCTTTATTTTTAGAATTGTGCACGCGTTGGTAATTTCATTTTCTAAATATCTAATGCTTAAGGTGACTACGTTCGAAACATGTATTTGAAAAAGCGCATAAATGGATAACTTTTTGGATATTTAGAGTCACTCGAATGAGAAAATACATATAAAATTGTCTTAAGAATATTATTAAAAAAAATGTTATATAAATGCAATTTTTTTGCAAAAAGAAAGAATAAAAAGATAGAATAACCTATTTGCAAAATATTCTCCTTTAATGTCTAAAATGCTTTTAGAATAATATTTTGTTTATATAGAAAGCCAGAACTTTTTTTTCTCTATAGAGCCTGAATTAAAATTTTTGAACAATTTACATTATTTTCAGAGTTACTACCAATTGAAATAATAACTGGTGTTTTTTGTTAAAATTTCTCTACTCTGATGTGTATTAAAATATGAATATAAATCCACTTCTAAGTTATATATTTCAAAAACTTTAGTTTAACCCTGGTATAGAAGTCTTACTTATATGTAGGCATAATATTGTAATTATAAGAGCATTTATCATTAAAAGAGAATGTTTTGAAAAAATGGCATTTTTTATAACAAAAACAATTTTTTAGAACGATACGTCTCTCTTGCAATAATATTCTTTAATTTTATATTTATTTTATTACTAAATTGATACTAAACATGCGTGAAAAAAGTTATTCATTTATACGCTTTTTGAAAATCAAGGTTCCGAACATAGCCAGTCATTTTAATATATTTGAATGTTTATGAAAATAGTGGCCTGTAAATCTATGTCAGTATAAAAGTAATAAATATCTAACATCTATTTCTTCCATAGGAGATTTGTATTGTAATATTTACTAATATTTAGTTGTAATTGTATCTTTTTTACATAAAAATTATATAACTTTTTTTATTTAACTTAAATCTAGGCTATTAAGATAAAAGTGTGGTGCCACCATTATATGATTTTCTTAAAATTTATAACAGTTGTTATTCTTGGTCTCCACACCAAATGGAGAAATTTTTCGTAGGATTTGTTATATACTTTTTAAATAATCAAATAACAATAGCTTTTGATATTTATTTAAATTTTAAAATGAATGAAAAACGTTTCTAGCAGATCAAATAACCATATGACATTTTAGAAGATGTCTGGAAGATACTCAATAACGCAAATATTAATTGAAAGCAAGTGGATCTTGCTGTTGTGAAGTAAAATTTACAAAATACTTTGGAATGATATTCATTTTCTTAACTCGTCATTAATCTCCCCCTTTGTCAAGTATATAAATATAACTGTACATCTTTACATTTATAACGATGGTTTATCCTCATATTTTAAGCGATTTTTCAAACTACATACAGTTTTTTTTCTACTTTACATGGTTTTGTTACAACGAGGATCTAATTCTACATTTTACAGCATAGATCTATATTTTTTCGTATTTTTATTGCACATTTTTTTCGAGAGATGTATCGACCATTTTGAAAAAAGTTACGTACACATGTTTATCATGCCGTGTTCCATAATATACACAAATATCCGACAGACACACTGCGAGTTTCGATTTTAATTTTAGTTATGTAAGAGATTTTTCTCCGTTTTTATATCTATTCTACTTCTTTCAACGAGCTTACGTTCACTTCCCTAAGTATCTTATGCTAATAAGTAAAGAGTTGAAGTGAACTGCGGCTTCTAATTTAGTAAATAATGGCACTGATGAATCCAACCGAGGAGAAAGATATATTTTGCGAATTAGAGTGCTTATTAAATAATAATAACCACCGCCATTGCAGCTACTATGTCCAGACTCAACTTCGAATACTTTGATTTAGACTTATACATAAAAAACTATGTAGCCCAGGGTTGGCCAACCCGTGGCACGCGTGCCAAAGTGTGCCACAATGGAGTTGTAGCAGTGGCACGCGGGGACTTAAAAAATTGTTTTTTAAAATTTTGAAAAGATAATAAAAAAAACCCTTTCTTACAATTTTATTGAAGTGTGTGTGTGGTGGTGGTGGGGGGTGCAGACAAAAGCCCTAAAAATTTGGATCAAATTATGCTTGTGAACAAATGTTTTCGGCTATTAACATAATTAAATAAATATCGCTGAAAGCTAGCTAGTGTATGCCTATAATAACCCAATTGTGTTATCATCCGTAAGAGCTAATCCTAATATAAATGACTTGGTTAAAAAAAGTAATTCAAAAGCCACATTAAGTAGATACTGAGCGTTTAATAATTATTTCGAATTAAATTATTCAAGTTACTCATTTTTATTTTATACATAACCCATTTGATTGAACTTGTAAAAAGTTAATTAACAATAAAATCTATAAGTTTGTACTTTCGTCTTATTTATTATTGTTAAATTTCGACTACATAGACTTGTTTTAAAAAAAGTGCTATTTGAGTAAAAATCGCATAAGTTTATAAGTAACTTGTTTTCACTTTTTCATGTTTGTTTGTGAGAAAAGTTGAAGTGGCACTCATAATTAGTTTTTTATAAGACCATGGCACTCCTTCCAAAAAGGTTGACCCCCTTTGATTTAGCCCTTTAGCTGGTTCGGTTTGGCTTTGCAAATTTTTTTTCTGTCTAATCACTAAAAAATTATACTTACTTTTGACTTTAATTTTGACTTTTTTTAAAAAAAATTTAGACTTACTTTTTCTTTACCTCTCAAAGCCAAGGATATGCAAAATCATTTGGTTATAAGAAAGAGAAACAGTTCTACAGGGTGATTCTTAAAGAAGTATACACTTTCCAGGTGCTGTAAAACAGTAACAGTCAAAGACACGCATCACCGCAGTGAACCGTAAGGTAGACATACTCATAAAGTTTGTGTTTAGGTCAGTATTTCTTAATGTGTGGCATATGCCTCACAAAGGGGTAATTTGATTCCGAAGGAAGCAATTCGTAAACAGACTCATTTAGAGTGTAAGTAATCTATTTATTAGTAATGCAGCCAATTCTAATGCATATATACAACATGTATAGGGAAATATGAGAATTTTTAAAATCTTAGGGGGATAGTAACAAAAAAGGCTGAAAGACACTGGTTTAGGCCCTGATGGAAGTGACGTAAGCAATAGAAGGCGTGTCACGTGACTAGTCAGTCGAAATGATGGTGTCTGTAGTGGAAAAGGCTTTTTGTGTTATTGAATGGAATCCGCAAATGCTGTGCAACTGCAATTTCGATATTTAACAATGGTATGAAAAATTTAAAACTATGGACAGTTTCGGGAAAAATAAAAGACCCGGATAAAGCTGAAACAGCGTATCACAGCTGCTATCAGTGGACTTGATACCTTAACACGTGTTTGGGTGCAAATGCAGTAATGGTATACGATGTATCTCGTGTGACTACGAGTTCACACCTAAGACATCTGTGACTGCCTCTAACAAAACTTAAAATAGTCCCATAGTTTTGTTACAAATGACACATAATACCTTACATGGTTCTTGATTTATAGTGCGGTGAAACTATATACTTTTCTTTCTGAAATACCCTGTTTTTTCAACTGCAGAAATTATACGAAAAAAAAGATTACTTATTACACTGCTGGACAATTGCTAAGGACGGATCACAAATTGCTATGTAGCATAACATTAAGCGAGACATGAGGCCTAGTAGGATAAAATATAGTTGCCACACTGTTCAGACATTAGAATAAAGAATATTTATTGTTCTGGAAAGTACAAAAGCTGTGAAACATCTAAAAGAAAAAAAAATGTTCATTTGATCTGCGTACGGAGAAATGGAACAATGCATCTAAAAGTCAGCAGGCACCTTAAAGAAAGGTATCAGTACGGGATATGTCCACCGAGGAGTGGGATGCAACATTCCACACGTCGTACCATACTTTGCACAACATTATCCAGCAGCTGTTGAGACAATTTATCCCATTCCTCTGTGAGTGCACGGATGAGGGTGTTCTTGTTTGTCGGAGGATAGTTTCGACCAGCAACTAGCCTCCCCAAAGCATCCCACACATTTTCAATGGGGTTTAGATCTGGAGAACGCGCTGGCCATACGAGACGTTGAATACCCTCGCTGTCTAGACAATCCTGAACAGCGAGTGTTCGATGACATGTTGCGTTGTCGTCCATAAAAACAAATTTATCACCGACAGCACCACGGAAAAGACGAACATGAGGAAGTAGAACTTCATCAATGTATCGTTGGCCCGTCATAGTCCCATTCGCAACCACATGTAGGCGCGTGCGGCCATTGATCATGATGCCGGCCCACATCATGATACTGCATGACGGATATCGGTCCTTTTCCTGGATATTTTCTGGACGATAAGCAGCACCACTCTCGCGCCAGATCAGTTGGCGTCTACAATCCGATGACAGACTGAACCTACTCTCATCTGAGAATAGTACGCATGCCCAGTCCTGTTCAGTCCAATTGTGATGCTCACGATACCATTGCAAACGGGCAGTACGGTGCTGTTTGGTCAATGGGACACACACAAAAGGTCTGCGTGCGTATAGTCCTCCTCCCCTCAAACATCTGGCAACAGTTTTTCGGGAGATCTGCTTTCCTGAGGCAGCAAGAAACTGATTTGCTACCTGCTGAGCTGTGGTGCGCCTGTTCCTTTTTGCTGATAGGACGATATGTCTGTCTTCTGCAGGCGTCGTACTTCTAACACGACCTCCCCCGTGCCGTCTACTACCCATTCCAGTAGTTTTAAATGACTTCCACAGCCGTGAAACAACGCTGTGAGCGATGTCGAACTCCCTGGCAACATCTGTTATTTTCGCCCTTCTTCGATCTTTCCAATAATTCGGCCACGCATAAAATCATCTATGTGATGTCGGGAAGACATGCCAAAAATTTTAAGTTCGTCTATTAAATCTTTCCTGTAAAACTTTGACTTGAAACAACAACAGTCCACACGCGTCAAAACCTTTAAAGCTCTTATGAATGCTATCACGTGATGAACAGACGTGGAAAAAAAATTTGCATACTCATACTTCTTCTTACTAATATCCCGCACTTATTCTAATTTTCCACATTTTGCTTCCTTTCATTTTGTGGTTGCTATGGATGTTAGTGTTATCCGTCCTTAGCAATTGTCTAGCAGTGTATAAGGATGTGTTCATTTTCCATTTGTGAAATAAATTAGTATTACAATATAAAAGATGAAAAGTCAATATATTTTACTCAGACTCAGATTTTTTTAAAAAAATAAAAATGAGTAGCATAATAACTTAATAAATTTATTTCTCTGTAAACGCTTAAAGAGCCACAATTTATGCCATTCCCCGTATCTAAGACAACATTTATAATTCGGTGCCATTGTAAATGAATTTTCGTTTCTTTGTGTCTGAAATGCAATATACTAATATAGATTGTACTTTCTCGAAGTTGTAGATCAAAGCTCAACCGTCATAGGAAAGGTAGACATTTCTTTCGCAAGGGGAGGTGGTGTAGTATTGGGTAATAATTTGCTATAAAAACTCGAAATAGTGCATACAAAGATGTCCCAATCTAACACAATTTATTTTAGATACACTTCCTCAAAGTGTCAATTTCACCTTTCCAGCTGACTAAGAATCAGAATGTCTAACATCCGCCCCTGCTCCAAATGATGAAGATGGATCTTTTAGAGGGAATAGAGGCATTAAAAGAGGTAGAAAACATTGAAATTTCATGTAACTTTCAGTTATTGAGCTTTAGATTATTCTTTTCTATAGATACATTCGAAAAATGTTCCTAGTTCTTTTCGAAATTTCATTTTTTAGGTTGTAATCAATTGGAGTGATATATGTCCTTTAGTAACCCAACACCGTTTTACTCCCATTCGAGAATAAGCAATCGTCTGGCTTCAAGTTTTTTTTCCCCGAACTTCCCTTCATTTTTCACTATGCACACACAATCCCTTCTGCGTTTTCTCTCTCTAAAAAAATATCTTATTTTTGCATATAGTCATTTTTGCTTCAAACAATAAAATATTTTAAGAAGAAATTATGTTCGAAAGCAGACTGTAATGTGAACAAAGACTAAGGCTTTGATTTTGAATAAATTATCGATATCTTTTTGTTTCAAATTTTTCGATAATGTAATGTGTGCAAAGGAAATAATTCATTTTATTTTTAATCAGTTTCACATGCCATTACTCTGAGGTTCAAAAGATTAATTTCGAAAAAATAAATCGATTACAAAAATCAACACAAACATCTCTGATTATGTGGTAACAATATAATTTATGAAGCAAACTTATTTATTATTCAATCGTTGTTTTGAATACATATTTTTGATTATATCTTAATAACCATGCATTACAATTATTACACTGCAATATGACACAGTAGACTATTCATTAACGATCAACTGAAATTCAACAAATAGTTTTGACTATTTAACTTTTTAAATATCTCCAAATAGAAATATTTCTATTTATAACTAATATCCCAATTTATTGTTGATTCTTCGGTGTTTTTATGTCTTTAAAAAAATTAAAATTGCGAAACATTTGTTTTTCTTAAGGACAAAGGCACTAGTACTTTGTATTGCTTGCATTTTAGAATGGAAAGGCTACAATGTAACAATCTATGCATTTATCTTATACCATACTATGAAGTCAAAAATGACAAATACATAAAAAAAATTCGCCAAATCCTTTTCCATCATTGTATTTGTCACGAATGTATCTGCACATGTATGGACAATATTCCTGTTGACACATCTTCAAAAAGCATTCTCCACACACACAAAGCATATAACCAAGAAGTACCACAATCTATTTAGTCAATATTTCATTGCTATTCAGTTTAAGTATTGTAAGAATAATTCAGACAAGTCCAAAATAGCTTTATTTATATAATTATCAAATTAAAAACGTATAACATACCTTTTCACAATAAAATCCCAGATTATTTCCCACTTTAGGTGACGATAATTAAAAATATTGCCAAACTGCGCCAACGGCTTATTTTCCTGTATCGAACTTGTATCCAATATGATGACAATAATTTGCCAAATGATTATAAACAAAAATGTGACTTAAAAAAGGTTCCACTCTATTGGCAACCAAAGAAATTAATAATATATTAGCCTTTTGTTCCAATATTTTCTTTTAATCTCAGTGATGATCATTCGCTCCAACATGTTTTAACTAAGAAATTTTTTAGATAACAACAAAAACCACAAATTTTAAATGCTTCTAATTCCTCAAGTAATGTTATAATGTATCCGCTTAGAATTTGAATCTGTCATCACAAACTGACCAACACCTTAACCACTCCTCCGTAATACGTCACGTATTATGAGATTATCATTACCTTGATGTATACTTAAATGCAATATTAAAAAAAAAAGGTTTTTTTCAACAAATAAAATCGAAAATGTGTTAAGTCAACATAATTTTTTCTCCATTATCACGGTATCAGTTATATGATGCGATAATGTACAACAAAATAGAACGACATTACGCAGATAATAGCGACCCCTTAATCGGAAAATAATGAGGGATCAATTAGCCCCTGCGTCATGTTCGAGTTGAGTTATTTTTCCCTTTGGCTGGCGGAAGTGAAAAATTCTTTACAAGAAAATATTACTTAATCCTATGATGGAACTTAACACGACGTTTAAGGAATCAGGATCAAAGTCGGTAGTGAACACTTTTTTCAGTCGCTAGAATTGCGCTTCCTGACCTAAACGGAAGAAGACTGACCAAGGGTCAAGGATCAGAGGGTCAGCCTGCCCGTCGACCCAATTCACCTTTTTTAATGCAGGCGATATACGCCTTTTTCATTTGGGGAACACAACTTCGGGGTATGTGCTCAGAACGAACGTAATGTTAAACAAATCCTAATTTACAGAGTGGCAGAAGTATTCCTGCTTTCTCCTCTAGTGTCGTTGTTCTTTTTTGTATCCTGCTTTTTGCTTTCGCATCTTGGCAACGGAATGAAAACAAAAGTGGTTGTGGAAAGTTTGGGTGTGTAGCTCAGGTTACGGAAGCGCCTTAAAGTGAACGAATTTCCTTACAATGGTTAATAAGATAATGATTAGGGTTTGACTTGCAACTTTATTAAGTTCTTTCACTCTTTTAAAGGGCAGCGAACCGAATAAAATTTATTTGTTTATTTATGGAGTGAAAATATCATCCTCTTTTTTCGTTTTTAAATACAATTTTTCAACGTTTCGCGTATAAATTGGAATAGAATTTCTATTACATATTTATTAGTGTCTTCTGCCGTGTTCATGGACTTATTTTATAATCATATTATATTATTACAAAGTTTACAAGAGAGAAAAAGGAAAAAATAAATCTTTGGTGCAGAAAAAGGGACTATGATAAATTTACTATGTATTATCGCAACAATGGAAACGTTTAAGAGAGAGAGAGATAACTCGCCAAGTTAGCATCTCCGATTTCGCATGTTTTGCTCATGCTGAAATGGCAATCACGTGCTTCGGTTTCATATAATGTCGCCAACACGATTGCGATAGTACATTATTGCAAGCCTTGCGCAGAAAAATATCGCAACGATTGCCTGGACTGGAATCGTTACGTGAAAAGAAATGCGTTGCCTCATACGAAAACTTATAAGCAATCAACGGAACTAAATTCTCAACTTTCCAGTAAGCTGCAAAAGCTGCAGGTTTATTAAATTCGAGAACTTTATCAATTATATATATAAGTGCTGAACAATGCAGTTCAGTAATGAATTTTTCTAAAGAGGGGCACCAAGAACGAGTTTTGCGAAAAAAAGAACAAATAAAAAGAACTATTTAATACAAGTAAATTACATTTTTAAAATTTGAGCAATGAGTATGAACAGTTGTAAAATTGTAGAATAGGAATTGTCCTCTCTCTCTCTCTCTCTCTCTCTCTCCCAGTGTGATTTAATACATATATTCCTTCATATTTTCATATTTGAGCTTTGTTACAAAGTAGGGATAATATCTTTATATTGACCAAGTGCTACTTCTGATAAAAATTTTGCTTTCGCCAGTGGTGAATAAAATTTTTCTTATTTCTCCTTTTAATAAGGAAATAAACATTACCTTCAAACTTATAATTTACAAATATTGAATTCAATAAATACTTTCAGAGAAATACTACAATACAAAAAGATACCATCACAAACATGTAGCCGGAAATGTATACCAAAGAAAGTATCTTCAGAAAATGAAGTTGTTTCAATACTTCTTTCATTTTGCTTCATGCAAATTAAAATAAAAACCCATTCGCAGAATAAATAGATATTTCTACAAATTAATTATTAAATCTCTTCAGTCATAAGAGACAATGGAACAACTCAACTCTACCATTAGGAATAGTTAACATTGAAAGAATGCTTTCACGTGCACTATTTTTTTTTACTTAACTAAAAGAGAAGAACAATGGATTTGATATTCATCTCATCATAAAGTGAGGATCTATTGTATTAAGTTTTTCTGTCTGATTGAAAATATGTATTTTTTATTCAATACAGGATTTTTTAAACACGATTATTTGTAGTCATTTACTATTCTAACGTTGTTGCGTAAAAAAATATTCTTTTCGTAAGAGCTTCTTAATGATCTTTTGGAGAAAAAAGAAATTCTTTTCCAATCTACAATTATTTTCTTTGTTCAAACATGCGCGAAATTCTAAGATATTCATTGAAAAGCAATTCTACGAGTAATTTTGGAATCTAAAAATTAGGCTATAGTCTACTTTATAGGTTCTAAGACTCTGGAATAGTTTTAAAGACACTTATTAATCTGATCTTCTTAGAATGTTTTTTGTACTTTTTAAGTGAACAGGAATTTTGATTATAAATTATTTTTAATTATAGAATTATTTCTAACTGAAGATGGTTCCAAAATTTTTTTTTAACAAAAGAATGTAATTTATCATTTGAGAGATTTTACATATAAGAATCTAATTTTAAGATTTTAGGAAATTTCCCATATGCATTTTTTTATGGGGAAAAAATAACTACGACATTTTTTTAAAATTAATATTTTTGTAAATTTGAAATAAAATATTAAAAAAAAAATATGAAGACATATGAATCAGAATGTATACTTATTTAAACATAATTATACAAACTTAAGCTAAAATTTATAATTTTCCTAAAAATTACCCCCTTTAAAAGAATTCCAATTATTGTTTTCGACATTTTAAATATATATATAAACATTAAAATATTTTTTTCCAAGTGCATTTCAACTAAAATATATCTCTGTTATTTAAATTGAAAGCATTTGTTGAATTGTTTATTGTTATCCATTTCTCTTTAGTTTTGAATCAAGAAAAACTAAATTGATTTCAGAATTAAAAAAATAATGTATTTACATATTATACCATCTATCAGCTTCTTCAAATCAAAAGACGTCACCAAATGCCACGAAATGCAGCCAACAGTGGAAAACCATCCCCAGGCATGTTCAAACATAAAAATAATAATGATGACAGCATTTGGTGTCGTCTTTAGAATTGGCGGTGTCTTTTTATTTGGCAAAATTAGTCGACGATATAATACGTAAGTACCAAAAATAACAATTTTATATTCCTCCATGATTTATATATATATAAACTAATTTGCTATCGAATGGAAAATATGATTAAGATTACCCCATCGATTTAATTATCAATTATTTTATCAATTATTAAAAAAAAACTTATTGATTTCGTATTTTCTGTCACTCAATTTCATAATACTCAAACAACAGTTTTAAAATTTAAAAAAATTAAGTAATAAAATAATTGTTGTGGCAATTTCAATATATATATATATAGGGAGAGAGTGAACTAATAGTAGGAATTGAAAAAGGAAAGAATTTTTTAATGTATAATTTAGAAGTAGATTTATTCATATTTTAATACATCTGAGTAAAGAAATTTTAATAAGAATCGTCCGTAGTTATTTCAATCAATCTTAACTCTGAAATGGATATGAATTTTTAAAACTTTCAGTTCAGGTTTCTGTACCGAAGTTTGAGTAATATACAAGGAAAATAATACTATTGAATCATTTTTAAAGAAGAAGAATGTTTCCAAAACATGTCAAATTTCTTCATTTTTTTTGCCAAAAAATTGCATTTAAATACTTTTTTCTAGCAATAATATTTAAACAATTTTATATATATGTTACCGTTAAAGTGTACAATTCGGTTATTTCATAGAATAACTAGGAATTTCATGAAATAATTTGACAAGTCAGTTAAAGTACATAATGGATGAAACATTTCATACTTTACCTAGTTATTTTATGAAATAACTGAGCATCCTATAAAATAACTAACGATAGACCGTTAAAGTGAAAAATAAAAAATTTCAAAGATATTTTATAAATTAATTTATCATAAATAGCTAAAAACTCTCGAAAATACATTTTATCCCTTTTGCGGATGAATAGTTGATGAATAATAAGGGAAAGCACAGATGATATAGATTATTAAAGCTTATATTGCTAACATTAGTTAAACAGAAAAGGGAAAAAACAATATGTGTTGCAAAAATAACGTATATTTAAATATTATCAACAAAAATACACGCGACGAAGAAAAACTGTTGCTTCATGAAAACATCGTGTAAATTTTTTAAAACAAAAATGTAAGAGAATATTAATTAAAATATTATGAGATACCTTCATTTTTTACTTTTCATTATTTATTACAGCTAGGATTGCTCTGATGACACTTTGGATTCAAATGCTTGGATTCAACTGCTTATTATTTTTGAAACTAGCACACTTTTACTATTACACACTTTTCTTTTTACACGAGCACTTTTCAAATCCTTGAATATAGAGTACAATTGTTTTATTCGGCCATCTCTAGTTCCTAATCGGAAAATTCCTTCCTAATGCAGCTAGAGCCGGTTCAAAGAGCTTTCGAGAGCCGTATTTCATACTTTAACGATCAAGAAATCTTTATTTAATAGAATACCTAGCTAAATCGTAGAATTCAATAATTTTATATACTTTAAGTGATTTGTCTTGTCATTTCAAGAAATATCTAGTTATTCTAGGAAATAAAGGATTTCACGGTTTAAGGTATCCGACTACGTTCGGAACCGAGATTTTAAAACAGCACATAAATGGATAATTTTCATGATATTTAATGCCACTCAGATTAGAATATATGCATAAAATTGCATTAAGGACATTTTGACAAAAAAAAATTATTTAAATATAATATTTTGGCAAAAAATTAACTTAGAATAATCTTTTTTCAAATGTTCTCCTTTTGTGAAAAATGGTTCTATTAGAATAATATTTTGCCTGTATATAGCTCAGACCTCTCTACAGAGGCTCAACTAGAATGTTTGAAAAATTCACATTATTTTCAGAGTTATCACCCATTGAAATAATTATTCGCGTTTTTTTCTTCTTAAAATTGCTCCCCTCTGTTGTCTTAAAATATGAATAAACCCACTTCTAAGTAATATATTTCAAAAATTCTAGTTGAGCCTCTGAAATGAGGTCTGAGCTATATACATGCAAAATATTATTCTAATAGAAGCATTTTTCACAAAAGGAGAACATTTGGAAAAAAAGATTATTCTAAGTTAATATTTTGCCAAAATACTCTATTTAAATAAAAAGATTTTTGTCAAAATGTCCTTAAAGCAATTTTATGCATGTATTCTAATCTAAGTGACACTAAATATCATGAAAATTATCCATTTATGCGCTTTTGAAAATCACGGTTCCGAACGTAGTCGGATACCTTAACGGTAATATATATATTCTAATGCAACTGATACGAACTATCAAAAAATTATCCATGTATACGCTTTTTCAAAATCGCGATTCCAAACGTAGCCACTTTAATCTTTTTTATTATTATTATTCAAGAAAAAATTCAAAAATCCCACACCACTTTTATTTTCAAAAAATAAGGAGTATCTCAAATTGTTGCGCACGATTTTACGAACCTCGCCCTTTCACAGACTCTCATGCAGAAACACAGCCTAGCAACCAACCCGATAACCAAAATCAGCCCGAATACTCGCATCTAATGGTCATTCTTCGAAATATATGTCATAAACGCGCATTGTTGCTCACCAGTGTCCATCTCCCACGTCCGAATGAACTGGCCATTGTATTTGGGTGCGATGGCTTATCTTAATGCTCTTCTTCAATAACGTTCTTTTTTTCCCGTTTTCAGAGCGTTCCAATGCAGAGTTCCCTACGCAACACAAGACAGTTCGCGTAATAGCATTTTGTTGTGCTTTCTCTTTCTTAGGAATCGGATTCCATTCCATGCAGTTCACACGATCATGTCTCATTATTCGAAATTCTCTCCCCCTTCTTTTTTATTCTTTTATTCCCGGGATTTACGATGCGTTTGCAGGATTAATCTGCGCGTGAGTTGATGCGCTATTTGTAGTTGTAGTTGATGTCAGTCATCTCGTTTGGGAAGTGAGTTATGGGAAGTAATTGATTTCTATCGTTCGATGTCTGGCGATTGGCCAGGCATCCGTGGAGGTGATACACTTTTCATTGTTTTGCTGGAATTGGTTTTTTGATCCGATCGCGCTCGAGAGTTTGATGGATTTGAACTTTGATGGGAGAGAGTGATTAATCATTGATGTGTGTTCTCTGTGATTTATGTTGTGTGTAGGTTTCGATACGGAGCTGATACTGATTGAAGTCTTTTGTTATTGATTTTCGGGAGCAAGTCTATTCAATTTCGCCTTGTCGAGTGTGTGTGCTACGCTATCGTTTGAAATTTTTGGGGAAGAATTCATTTTTGTGGGGAAAATATTTGTTCTTTGTTCTTTTTCGTGTTAAAATACGTTTTTTTTAAACAAAAATTAGACTAAATGTTTTTTTATAAAACTATTTTTTGTGATATATTTTAATTTTGCAAAAAAAAAACTGATTTGTATCATCTTAAAATCTGGGGTATTAGCTCACTAATAACACCAAAAATAATATCGAAATTTACGTGTGAGTGTTATACGCCGGAAATAAAAATAATAGCTATTAAAAATTAAAAAAAAGAGATGAACATTAAAAAAATAGATTTCTTCAAAAATCGAAACACACTGTTTTTTTTTTCAATTCCTACTATTAGTTCACAATCTCTATATATTTATTTATTTATATATTTATTCATTTATTTATCTTGATGGAATTTTCAAACGTTAATAAAATACATTTTAAAACGCTCAATTGAGGCTGAAATTTTATATACAGGATTATTTTGGATGACAATACAATAATGTAATAATAATTAATAAAAATTAAATGATTAAAACTAATTATTTAAATAATTACAAATACAACCACGTTGTATCATTTTTGGCGACTTGTGTCAAAACTTGAATAGGTTTTTTTCTCACGTGTTAAAGTTGAACTGAAATTTATATACACGATTGTTTTGGATAACAATACGATACTTTAATGATAATTAATAAAAATGAATTACCACTTAATGTTGTGATTCTGTCCTATGTATATACATATTTATATTAATTGTAACTATTTAATAAAAAGTAGCTAAAATAAAATTTTTCTTTGTTGATCTAAGTAGGAACTGACTTAAAATTTTTTTTTGTATCACTTGTTTTAAAAGAAATGACATATCTATCTGTACCTTATGAACTTAGAGAATTGTAGTTATACAAGTAAACTATTTTTTTAAAAGTCTGCTATAATACCTTCAATAAATGACTTTATAACATTAGAGTACTGCATTTGTACATTTCAGGTTTCTTCGTAAAAAGAGGATGCGTGGTATAGGGAGAATATTATTAAAAATGTAACTTGAATGTGTGTGTGTAGAGACGCGAGTTATACACCGGAGTTTAAGGTAATTAATGGTAAAAACATTACTGTGAAGAAAATAAAATTTAATCGTATGATTTGTTAAATGTATTCAGAATTTGTCAACAAAATTTGAACTAAGAATAATTTTGTATGCTTTAAAACTCTAAAATGAGATTTTCGGATCGATAAGTTTTATAAATAGTACTCTAAAAGGAGATAAAAAAACCTTATAAAAAGTTCATTATTATTTTTCAAAGAAAATAAATTTAGAATGTAATATTTTTTGGAGATATTGAAATAATATATTTAAGTTAAGTATTTTTCAGCGTTTTGTAAATGTTTGGAAACTTTCTAAGCTAACACTAATTATAATGAAAAGAAAAGGTAGGTACCAAATGAAAATGAAAATTATTATTTTAAGATGAGCAGAAAAATTTTAAGTTTTAAATCTGAAACATTGCACATAATTTTTTTAAAAAATATTCTACAAAATGCGTATTTGTAGGAATTTTAGAGTTCAGCATGTTAAAGAATTATCATTCTTATACTCCTTGGGGTTTTTTTAAATATTTTTATTTCTAATAAACAAAGAACAAGATAAAATTGCATTGACTTCCCAAAGCATTTAAGAAATCCCTTGAATCCATTACTATTATTTTTTAAATTTTTAAAAGAGAGAATTATTAATACGTTATCTTCTTAACATATACATCTGTTCAACTATGAAATCAATTACCTCAGCATCAAGCTTTGCTCCATCTGAAAGCCTTGTAAAAAAAAGAATAAAAGCTTAAATTTTTCAGAATTTTAATGAATTACGACTTAATTTTGTATTTAAGAGGATATGGTACCCCAAAATTGACTGACCTATCGTTTTTTTTATTTTTATTTAATCTTATTCTTGGCATTATTATCTTTCTATTGATATATCATTTGTACAAGTCGGAAAGATAAAAGTTGAAGAAAATTTCATTTGAAAACAAATTAGGCAATTCGGCCAAGCCCCTTTTTTAGAAAAAAAAAAGTTAAAAAAAGCGTTGTGAGAGAGATAAAAAAAATCTATTTTATAATGAGAAATAATAACTATAAAAATAATGTGTAATATATAAAGCAGAATATTTTCCAGGCAATACAATAATGTAATTTTTCTTCTTTGTGAAATGTGTGCATGTAAAATTTTTGAATTAAGACATTTTATATTAATAATTTCATAATTTCAGTTCTTATTCCTGATATGTTTTTCATACAAATGTAATACTTCAATATTATGTGAAGAAAAAGACGAAACTTTTTGTCGTGACAGAAAAAAATTTTTTTAATATTTTTCTGGAATTTTCTTGTGTGTGCAATTATACCTTCTTAAAATTGATCATTTATAAAAATGTATGGGCTGAAAAAATACGAAAATGCAATTATTTTCAAGAAAATATGTAACTAATATCTTAAAGGAGTATTTGGACTTTATTTAAGCTTATTATAATTTTTTTTCAGAATTATAAACTTTCAAGCGCATTTTCTCAGTTTGTGTTTTTCGAAACATTGGTGCATTCAAAATGCTACTCCTTCCACAACTACTTACCAATCCCTTCCATTTTTTGCTGTGTGTTGCATATAAAGCATGTAACAAAATTTGGGATCCATTTTGCTGTAAACTGAATATTTTTTTTAAAAAAAATTAAAATGTAAGAGATATTAGCTTTTTCGTTGGTGTTTAGCATGCATATCAACATTTTATTTTTTTTCTTCAAAAACGAATTCAGTTATTGTATAATCGATCCCTAAAGTTATTTATAACATCCATAAGAATATTTCAAAAAAAACATTTCAGGTTAAAAAATTTATAATTACAGAAGGAGTAAAAATTTAAAATTTTTCAAATTTTCTTCAAAAAATTTTAATTTTTAAAATTGTGTGAATAATATGTGAAAAATTTCATCTCGTATCATTTTCTGGAATAGAAACACCACATAAAATGTTAAAATATAATTTTTAAATGCATAAAGAAAAAGAAGTAGCTCAAAGGGTACCTAGTCTTCTTAATGCTACAAAAATTACACGCAGGCCAAAATGATTATCTAGTGCAAAGGGGGCGAACCTTTTTGAATCAACGTGCAATTTTTTTCTAAAGAAATGCTAAAAATGAATGTGCGTCAAAATGTGTGCCGTCAAATAATTTTGACTCGTGATTTTTGGGACAATGATAAAATAGTAACAACACAAAACTCTTTATTTACAACAGAAAAATACATTTTGAATTTTATAGTACTAATTTTTTTTAATTAAACGTATAATTCAAATTATATAAAGTAACATTAGTATGATTTCTGCTGTTGTGGATTAGATAACAAATAAATTACACGAGTATTAGGATTGGATAAGATGTTGCTTTAAGTACATAATGCATGCTGAATTGGAGTCATCTGCGAAATGGTTTTCAAGCGAGTTTTCAGTGTAATTCATCTGTGAAAATAATGACTCGTAGGCATAGGTCGATTAAAATATGGTTAAAATAGCATGAGCCTGCTTCTTCAAACAGTTAAACGTATCTGGAATCGAGTGTAATGTTTCCAAAATTTTGTTACTGGCATTTTTACATATATTGCTTGTCAAAATATTTCTTTTTCAATCAATTCTAACTTTGACCTTATTTCAATAAATTTTTTATTCCATTTTGAGCTAGACTAGAAATCAATAAGTTGCATTTCAAATTCTTCAACTTCCAACGCCGAATTGGAGCAAGTTCAGTTTATCAAATGATGACACATGACGGGGTACGTAATAAACTTGAGCGCTTCTGATAATTATTTGAACTGAGATAATCGCACTGAAAATTCCTTGATTGAAAAATCAATCGCAGTTGATCATGTTTTGATCGGTGGTGAGCCCAAAATATTGTGCCGCGTGACATCAATGGTACGCGTGCCAATGGTTCGCCATCCCTGATCTAGTGGATCTTTTCACCTTAAGAATAAAAGGTTAAGAAACAATTTCATTTTTCATCAAGATAATGACCCCAAGCAAACTGCTCTCAATGTACACCACTCTCTTGTGTCTCTTTAGCTGCCTCCAAGTTCTGGAAAGTACCCCTTTACTCACCTGTTTTATACCCAATAGAATATATTTGGATAGAACTTGAAGTTAGAATAAGAAGAGATAAAGATAAGAGAAAAATGTGAACTCAAAACAATAATTAAAGAAGAATAGAAAAACATCCATGTAGAAATTATTTATAAACAAAAATGGGGGAAATCTGTGATATGACATTTGATAGCTGTTGTGAA
The DNA here is from genome assembly GCA_019973935.1 of Trichonephila clavipes. NCBI lineage: Eukaryota > Metazoa > Arthropoda > Arachnida > Araneae > Nephilidae > Trichonephila > Trichonephila clavipes. The sequence goes on along the minus strand of BMAU01018370.1, from coordinate 127,831 downwards.
CGCTACAGTGCTAAATTAAGGAAAAAATACAACTGTTAAAACTATGTTGAGTTCATTTAAGTGTATCAAGAATTTTGTGACCTAATTTTTTAGTGGTTTTTTTGATTATTAATTCTTAAATATAAAAATTACACAACGCTTTAAAAATTGACTGGGCTTTTCCGTTAAGAAAAAATTGCCTTTCATGCGGCATAGTGATTAGCGACGCTGACTATTGTGCTATAGGGCATGACTTCGAATCCTGGAAAAGGCATGGATGTTTGTAAATGTATAATGCCTTCGTGGTATGGGAGTGCTCTAAATAACCGTCAAGCCACAAGTCCTCTCGCGAGGTTGGTGGAAGGGGAAGAGAGACCTTTGACCACCCCCAGTTTGTTCTCCCTCGAAATTGTAGGATAAACGATCCAAATCGTACTGTCACGACAGGCGTACAATCTAGCTCTTTGCCATGATGAATTACTTGGGCCTCGACCTGACAACGTCAGACAAGTGGCATTAGTAACTGGAATAACAAGTTGCAGGTATAAAAAAAAATTACAGTTTTAATATGTTTAATTTTTCCTAGGCGATAACATAATATTTTACAGAAAGTAGAACACTTTTGAGAGCCACTGTATGTGGGTACTATACTGGTGTACTTTTATTAGGAAAGTACCGTAAAAGGAAACACTTGTCTTGAAGAAATCACTTTTAGATACTTAACATTCCACCAAAGATTGCAATTTAAAATGTTCTCTGAAACACAAAGCCAACACATAATGGGTACTAGAACGCAAATTTCTGCCCCATCTTAAATTCCTTGCCTCTCAAAAGCGAAAACATTCGTGAGAACGCAATTCGGTACTCAGAAGTATCTCAAAATCGTGAGTTAACACGTGTATCGCGAACTCTCCTCACGAATCACGATTACAAAAAGTTGAACTTGTGCTCCCCGTGAATCTCTACCACAAAATTACAGCCGAGTTTTAATTGTTTTTTGCTGTATAGCACACGGAAGAACATTTCTTTGCTAACCCATTTCCCAAATGATAGCGTTGGCGTACTTCTATGCGCACCCTTCACAAAAACATATCGCACTTCCGGTGCCTTTTGTGTGTGTCCCATGAGGAAGTGAGGAATTTTTGAGGTCTAGGGCAATTAGGCTGTTGGCTCACTTTCATTGTGAACTTCTCTGCATCCAAGATAATGGATTGGACGATGAGATTTAATTCAATAGAGCCAAGATTCGATTGGATTCTTTGATGAACCGCTGTCTAATCTCTACGGTTAAAGTTACAATGCTGTTAGGGCTTAGGAAGTTGAGATGTGCGAGATTGAATAGTTAAGGTGTCTGTTACATGGTTTTGATTGAGTGATTGGCAGTGGGTATGTGTTAATTACCTCAAAAAATGCATCGTTGGTTAAAAGATTTGAAGGGAAAGCATTCGAAAACAATGGATTACAAAAATAAAAATTAAGTCTTAATTTTTTACTGTTTTTATTTATATTCAACTGAAGTAATTATATAGTTCAATCGAAATATACACTTAATAGAAAAAGTCTGCGTTCCCCTCTAAGAAATCATACAGCAAAAATAAAATTTAATAGAAATATAATTTTTTTTCTAACAAAATTTCATAAGTTTGCTTACTATTATTTAAATATTGAGGATGCAAGAATTCTCTAGTTAGTTTTGAATTAAAACTACTTAAGGTAACGGGAGTTTTGTTGCAAAACACACAAATAGCAGGCAGAAAAAGTTTGCGTTCACTATCTGAATATTCTTGATTCCTGGAATTTTTATCAGCCAGATCCATTGTACGGCAGTATTCATCTATCCCGCGTGTTATTTATAACTTTAAATCTACAAGAGTTTACACATCCAAACCTCGTTTAAGTCATCCATCTAAACGCACAATCAGATAAAAACGAAGTATGACATCAATGGTGAAAAAGAAATTCGTGTTTGTCTGCAACTCAAATAGCAACAAGACATTCACGAGAAGTTTAACAAAAATATTTAAGTGAATACTGCAAGAAAAATCTTCAAAAGGCTGGATACCATAGTCGAGTGTTTCACAAAAAGCCTTATATTTCAATGATCAACCGGCTTAAGCGGATAGCTTTTGCAGAAGATCATATACATAAGCCTCTGGAGTTCTGGAGGACTGTAATATTCTCTGATGAGGGAAAATTTTGCATCTTTGGCATAAAAAGTCGTAAATTAGTATGGGGAAGACCTTATACAGCGCTTCAAAAAGAGCATTTAGTTCCAACGGTAAAGGACGGCGGTGGTGGAGTTATGGTGGAGGGGGGGCATGGCAAGCAATGGTGTTGACAAGTTGGAGTATATAGACTCAAGTATGAACAAATGAAATGTCCTATTGATGTCTTAAAAATGTCCAATTGTTGTCCTAAAAACAATTTAAAGAAAAATGCCACCAAACTTGGCTTAGGATTATGGTTTCGTTTCCAAAACGACAACGATCCTAAGAACACCGCTGAAATTGTGAAGCTTTGGCTCTTGCATAATGTCCCAAATTAACTGCACACGCCCCCGCAGTCATCTGATCTGAATCCTATAGTACACCTATGAAATTTTCTGGAGCGTAGAATTCGTCAACACAATATATCTAGCAAGGATATGCTGAAGAGCGTTCTTAAGGACCAATGGGAGAAGATAAGCACCGAAGAAACAGCAAGATTTGTTAGTTCAATGCCAAAAGAACTTCAGGAGGCTCTCAAATGATGAGGTTATCCAGCCAGCTACTAAATTAGCTCATTATCCCCCTTTTTTTTTTAAATAATTTTTATAGTTTCTACTAATATGTAGTGAACGTGGATTTTTTCTACTTGATTTTTGTTACTATCGTTACAAATCTGTCTCTATTTTAAAATCTATGAAGGCAAACCAAATTTACTTTTGTTGTTCTGAATACTTTAAATAAACTAAATAAAATATAATTAATTTTTTTTAAAATTCCAGTTTCTAAATTTTATTTTCGTTCTTCTTGTAAACAATAGTAGGTGAACGCAAACTTTTTCTAGCAAGTATTATATATGTATATATATATATATATATATATATATATATATATATATATATATATTACTTATGTATAAGTGTATCTTTTTAAATTAAAACACTTATTCCTTTCTTTTCAGTTAGTGAGTGTTGTCTCGCTATAAAGCAACACGACAGAGACGGACCTCGCAATTTGGAACCTCAGTCAAGTGATGAAGACGACACAAGAGCTATAGCACCCCCTCTCCAAACTACCATATCACACCAACGGGGGGCACTGAGCCTCGACAGATTTAACATGCATCGGCCTCCTTTACATGACGGTCTTCAGTGGCATCAAGACCCAAACCCGTGACACTCATGCTACGAGTACGTGAAAATAACCACTAAGCTACAACGGCCACAAGGTTTCCAGATCTATATTAATGCATTTTAATTTTGTAGAGTGTTAGACGCTAAAGATTAAACCGGCGTTAAATTTGGGGTTGAGTTCAATGACGTCTTCTTTAGCGTAACATTTAGTTAGATTACGTACAGAGAACAGAAATGGTTAACAAAAATAATGAGCAATATACATATAGGATTTCCTATGGCAAACCATTCTCTTATCACCTGGCCTCTACTAAAGATCGCCTGGTCGCTAGAGGATGTGTTTATGCTGCTTGGTACACTTGTGACGGGTTTTATCCGCGGTACTTCAGATAATCTTCTCGGGGAAATTATTCTTCATCTATGGTTTGAAATTAAAACCGCTTTCCGAGTGATGACTTGAATTAATGCAAATGTAAATGATATTTAAACCCTGGTAAAGAGTGTGATAAGGTTAATCATGGATCATTAGTCGTGACGTTAGTAGTGATACATTCAACCTTAAGTAATCATTCAAACCAGAACTACCGTTCGGAGAAGTGAAAATAATAGAGAAGCTGATTTGAAGAGGACTCTAGGAATGAGCTGACCAGCGATCTACAAGATCAAGAGATAATTGCACATTTGATAATCTTATAAGCTTATATATATATAGATAGATTAGGAAACTAATTAGGTTATTAAAGTAGAACTAATACGGTTATTATATATATAAAGTAGAATTAATCATAAGTTGATCAGCCATAAATAAAAAAGTGATTATTTTTATAACAATCTCTACTTCTTCAATGACCCAAACAACATCTACAACCTCCGAGTAGCGACCTACTCAGTTACAATTATTTTGACAAGAGTAGTTACGATTCGAATTTCAGTTCGTAGAATCGTGGAGAGTAGACCTTTTTATTTGAATAATTGACTTGATTTTATATGAAGCGACATAAGAGCTATTGGTGACAGACATTTTGAATCACGGCCGAAAGACAAGGATAGTTTCCAAACTGTCATCTACGACGCATCAGTTGAAGATTTTGAGCTCCGAAAGATTCATTTGAATTTAGGAGCGAATCAAGTCTACTGACATGACAAAGGAGAAAGAAATATTTAAGCCTCAATTTTAACAAATTTTCTATCGTTGCAGTTTTCTTTAAAACCTTTCGGAGCTTCTAAGACACATACAGTTTTAAGCAAAATAAGAGAAATAGTTTTTACCAAAAGTTATGATTTCTTAAATTGGTAGAATATGTTATGGAAACAACTGGCATTGAGAATGATACATATACACTCATGTCCATAAATTAAGGATAATTCAGAATCACACAGAAATTGAACTCTAAAATAAAAATTTCCCCTGTGTAGAACTATCACACACATCTTGAAGAAGAAAATGCAAATTATAGGAAACTACCAGACGGCGTGGATAGTACGTCACTATGACGAGAGTGTAAGAGAGAGGTGTGTATATAAGGAATGGCGGCAAAGAAGTAAAATTGTTCACAAGCGCTTTAAAAGTCTTTCAATGTAATAACCGCATAGTTATGGCACAATAGAGGCATTAGGATGATTTTTTACGTGGAAGAATTATTGGACGACTGGAATGTGGACGTACCCAGCTGAAAGTATCCGAGGAACTTGGAATCGCCCAGTGTGTCATCTCCAGGCTTTGGCAACGATTCCAAGATGATGGTAATGTAAGTAGATGTTACAGCACAGGTCGCCCTTGAGTTACAACGCCGAATGAGGACCGGTATTTGGCAGTTACTGCCGAAAGAAACAGACGGAGCACAGCATCAGACCTGTCTCGTCAGCTCTCTTCAGTTACCGGTACGACAGTTTCCAGGCAGACCGTGTACAGACGCTTAGGGCACATTGGTCTATATGCTCGCAGGCCTGTCAGATGTGTTCCACTTACCGCAACTCACTGTCGCCTACGATTAACCTGGAGTAGAGAGCATGCATTGTGGACACCCCAACAGTGGTCTTGTGTGATGTTTTCCGACGAGTCCAGGTTAGTTTGCAGTCTGATTCAAGCCGGACTTTAATATGGAGAGCGCCAGGTACCCGTTACCACCAGGAGAACATCATTGAACGACACCAATACGGAGGTGCAGGATGGCTCGTTTGGGGAGGAATTATTCTTGGTTCCAGAACTGACCTGCATGTTCATAGTGCAACGATGACAGACCACATCTCTCGGGATGTCATTCTGGAACAACATGTACGTTTGTTTCGGGGCACCATGGGTGCTGAATTTCTGTTTATGGATGACAACGCACGTCCTCCCCGTGCAAAGATTGTAGACGAATGCCTTCAATCGGAGGATATCACCCGTATGGATTGGCCAGCATACTCACCGGACTTGAATCCAATAGAGCATGTGTGGGATATGCTTGGCCGACGAATTGCAGCCCGTCAACCTCCTCCCACCTGTCTACCGGAACTTCGGAGGGCATTGCTTGATGAGTGGTGTAATATTCCCCAAGATCAGATTGATAATTTGATACTCAGCATGCCCAGGCGTTGTAAGGCCTGTATTGCATCGTCCGGGAGACATACTCCGTATTAACCATCATACTAACCATGTTATATTGTTTTTTGTAAATAGGTTCTTTTTTGAAATTTGCTCCAGGTAGTAAAAATCGCATTTTTTATTGATTATGTCAAACATATAGCATCTTTTTTTTTTATCTTTACCTTTTGTTTTATAAATAGACTTTACAAATAAGTCAAATTTGTTTTGCTTCTGTCTTTTTCTTTGCCTGAACTTCATTATCCTTAATTTATGGACATGAGTGTAATTGTAGAGATACTATTCTTAAATACTCTTGTTTAATTTATAGAATAAATTTAATATATAAATATAGTACGTCCGTGCAAATTGTTATTTGACAAATTATTCGTTAACATTCAACCAAGGGTATGATGAGCATGGCAAAGCACAAAATAGAATTTTCAAAGCTTTATTATACAGAACTGGAACATTTTTCTAATGGAGCTGCGCATTGGCATTTTAACCTTCGAGACCTAATACATTCCCCCAGGAGTCACTTTTTAGCGCGGCACCCATATAGGCGTTGCTAACTACCACAAGTAATTTTGACGCCAGTTTCATCCTCAAAGCAAGGCTCCCTGAACTCCGACGATGCGAACTTGTACAAGGATTTAATTTTGCCCTAAGCATCCAAGCCAAACAGACACTCTAGGGATCTTTTACATGCCGTATAATCATACGACATGGCCGCTGTCGATTTCTTGCATTACGAAAATCCACCGACTTGGCCCGGGTCAAACCCGCAACTTTAGGTGCAGCAGGCCAGCGACAAATCAACCTCACCACCCAGCCGCTAATCAGTTGAAATATTTCTTAAATCAATCTAAGAACATGGAATTGGAAACTACGCAATAAATTTTGTTATTACAGAATTGATTATAATTCGATGGTTTGTCAGAAATAAAACCAAACATAAAGCAATTAAGGTATCCGACTACGTTCGGAACCGTAATTTTGCAAAAGTGTATGAATGGATAATATTTATGATATTTAGTGTCCCTTAGATTAGAAAATGTATATAAAATTGTTTTAAGAATATTATTACAATAAAAAATTATTTAAGTTCATTATTTTGACAAAAAATGAACATAGAATGACCCATTTTCAAAATATTCTCCTTTTGTGAAAAATGATTCTATTATAATAATATTCGCCTGTATATAGCTCAGACCTCTGTACAGAGGCTCAACTAGAATATGTGAAATATATAACTTAGAAGTGGGTTTATCCATGTTTTACGACAACAGAGGGGAGAAATTTTAAGAAAAAAACGTAGATCATTATTTCAATTGATTGTAACTTCGAAAATAATGTGAATTTTTCAAAACTCATAGTTGAGCCTCTGTACAGAGGTCTGAGCTATATACAGGCAAAATATTATTATAATAGATGCATTTTTCACAAAAGGAAAACATTTTGAAAAAAGGTTATTCCATGTTAATTTTTTGCTGAAATATTGTATTTAAATATTTTTTTTGTCAAAATGTCCTTAAAACAATTTTATATATGTATTCTAATCTAAGTGACACTAAATATCATGAAAATTATCCATTTATGCGCTTTTTTAAAATCACGGTTCCGAACGTAGTCGAATACCTTTACTGGAAAAGAAAATGTATTTTTTCCATTAGGGTATACGACTACGTATATCAAATAAAAAATTATTAATTTATTCGATTTTTCAAAATAAAAATATTAAAGTTTAGAACGTACGAAAGTCGGTTTCAGTTACCGTAAATTACAAACGAGATAGATGGCTGATAGTTATCTGTAAATAGCTAATATTGGACCATTTTCACTTGATAATAAAGGAATTTATTCATAAGTATAAATGATTCCGCATTGAATTGTTTTAAGGTATCCGACTACTTGCGACAACTTTTTTTAAAAAAATAAAATGAAGATATGGGGATTTTGGGGGGGATTTTAGATTTGTTTAGTACAATTTAAGAATAATATGCCAAAATTAAGAAGGAAAAAGAACTTATTATTACTATAAATTGGGAAAAAAGGGGTAAAAAAATTTACAAAAAAATTAGCATAAACGGGACTCATTCTGTACCAAAAGTTTATGAACAAATTTTCACTTTTTCTATTCTGATCTGTTGCTATGTTATTCATTTTTGAAATGACTTTCAGGATAAGAGGTATTTTTATTTTTACAAAAACTAGAGCATTTTATCTTAGTGATTATGTGAAATTGCTTAAAAAGGGATTATATTTACATATATAAGGGACTGTAAATTTTGTAATAAGGCAGTGATTGATAAATCAAATCGTTAAAACACTTCTACTATTATACAAAACATACACAAAAAATTTCAGTTAGTTTTTATTTTCAAAACGTTTCGAGCAATCGCTGTCCCTGTTTGATAACTTTAAAAAAACACATTTTGAGTAAAACGCGTTTTGAAGTATAACATCTTCTGCTTAAAGTAATGACATCTGCTTTTACTAAAACACTTGCAGTGTTTGCTCTAGTGAACGGAAAATAATAAACTTGGTATTTTTATAAAGCTAATAAGATAGCCTGTAAAATAAATGCATAAAAAAGTTTGTCAATTTTTGGCAAAATGCACAATTTTAGAGTAGTCGGATTCCTTAACACGATTTGTATTTTGAACTATTTTATACTTTGATGTAATGTTTAAAACTGTATGATGGTGTAATTTTGAATAAATTGTGTTTTTTATTTAAAAAAAACCCCTCTTTTTGTGGATATTTCATTATGGTTCTTTTTTTTTTAATCTGTTTGCTCGATGATTCGGTTAAAAGATTCCTTTGTTTTTCACAAGCAATTACAAAAAAATTATATATCTAATACACCGTGAAGACATTTTAATTATATTTATTAGAAGGTTTAATAATAAAGAATAGTGACCTCACATGCTTAAGCTACCTGTTCTAAATGCAAAATACAAGATAAATGTTTCGGCTCGTCTTCATTCTTGTTAACTGACGTATCAAAAAGGTGAAGGTCTTTATAACAGAGATCAGGCTCAAAACTTGTTTCTTAACGATGTAAATCATACGATAAAAATATGAAAAAGCGCTATCACAGATTAAGGATGAATTAAATTGCTATTAAATTACGATTAGATTTAATTTAAACTATAACTAATGGTTAACGTTAAAATAAGGAACAAATTATTACTTTGGCTGATAAAAAAGTCAATATTCTATCATGTGTCCCAGTATTTTATCCCCTGATAGTCGGTCATTGGAAAAATTTATTCATTTATTTATTTTTGTGGTTAATGACCTGACACAATCTTTTTTCTTTTTATATAATTGAGATAACTGCAGGTGATCTATTCAAGTACATGTCTCATCTCATAGAAAGTTACATTTTTCCATTAAGATATTTGATTTTTATAGTCACTTAAAATATTTATACAATCTTTGACAATAAACTTGTGAATAGTCCTGTAACATTAACGTAGATTAAATATTAACGAAAGTTACCTTAATGTTCTTCGATATGGTCACCTCCCATAACTTCCCATAACTTTTGGTACCTTGCCAAGCTTAAAACGAAACTTTAAATTGATCTTTTGTTCCTTCCTTTTCCTGTTCTCAGTTAAGAACCAACGTACTAAACAAGAAATTTGTAAAACAAGTCTTACATGGAACACAAATGAGACTCAACTGAACAACGGTGGGGACAGATGGTCAGTTCCTGCCGCTACGCATGTGCAGCGTATCGTCCGTCCTGACTTTATTCACCGAACTTTATTGTCAGAGGTTGTACTTGGTATTCAAGCTTGTAAGCCAGCTGAACTCATCAGGTGATGAAAGAAATAAGCAAAAAAATGGGAACTTTTCAATTTATCAATGCAAACAAGTGTTTTTTTTTTTTTTTTTTTGGTATTATATAATTGCTTCCCAAAACTGTTTATTTCTATAATTTCAACCACAATTTTCGGGGTTCATCGTCATTGGTAACGTAGTAATCAATGAAAAAAATATTTAATTATAACATTTATATATTTTTAGACTTTTCGCTTTGTATTATTATAACCCGAATTATAGTTATCTGAAAAAGGCAAAAAATGATTAATAAAATGCACTGAATATAATAACTTGAAATGGAGTTTAAAAGTGTCTAAATGCATAGTCTAAAAATAATATTGCATAAGCCACAAATTCATTAATTGTTAATGTTAATTGTTCGATGTTAAATTTCAGTTTCCTACAGCGTTGATTTTAATCTACAATGTTCTGCAAATATTCTCAAACATAGATTATTCCTATGAAGAAAAATGATTAAAAATTAATTCTGGTGCTCATTTTCATTAGCAACATTTTCAAAAATCTGGAAATTCTATAAAATTCAGAACATTCTATACCAGCTATTATTCATCCTCTTCGCTGGGTATTTAATGATCATGCATGATTGTATAAATATAAGTTATTGTATTCTGTCTTAGCACACACAGATTAAGCTTTCGGTTTTATTTAAAAGCATTTTCCTAACCTTGATTTAAAAAGAACAGGACAAATTTTTAAAACGCGGTAATTATTTATCTTTAACACCGCAAAACCTCACACTTTGGGAGTCAATTTAGGTAAAATCTGCTCTAGTAGATATCTATTCAACAAAGAAACACGTTTACAAAATTTGAAGTCTGTAGATCTAATAGTTAAAAAAGGGGAATATTTATTTTTTCTATAAAACCCTCCTTCCCTTTGAGTGTCGATTTCAGAAAAATTCGTACTTGATTGTTTCCAAATCAAAATATGTTGCCAAAAGCAGTAATCGTTTTCTAAACATCAGCGGAAATGGTTTTTATATTGTTGGTTGCATACATGGCATTAGGCGAGATTTTGTACATTCACACGCAAACTCTACATCAAGCAAAAAGAAAAAATATTTAAAAAATTAGAAAAAATTCAGTAAATATAAATTTGAAATTCTTCTATTGGAATATTCTTACGTCTCCTTTAATACATCGTCAGCAAAGTTTCGGAGAGATACGAGGAACGGTGTAGATTTGTATAAGAAATTAAAAATAAATATGGAAGCATTCAAATTTATACAACCTCTGACAATAAAGTTCGGTGAATAGTCCTGAAACATTAACGTAGCTGAAATATTAACAAAAGTTACCGTGCTGTCCTTCGAAATAGTCACCTCTCATAACTATGCATCACTGAGATCTGCTATAAATGTCCTGGAAACTTTGCAAGAAGTCTTCTTTTGGGATGGAGTTCAAAAGCCTCGTCACGTTTCGTTGGATGTTAAGAATATCGTCAAAATCGACAACACTTTTTTCTTATTCCTAAATTCTGGATAAAGATTTGTCGCATGAATTTAAGGTTAATCTGCATCTCATCAGCTATCTGGGTACAATTAATTGACGATCTTTAGTGATTAATTTCCTCACTTTCTCGATGTTTTCGTCACTGACGGAGGTCGCCAGTCTTCCGATCCGGGGATGTCAAAACACTTTCCTGCTTTTGAAAACGGACAAACCACTCGTACTCATACTTAATGGATAGCGTTGGATCTTCATAAACACGTACCAACATCACATAAGTTTCTTTTTGTGTCTTATAAAGTTTAAAACAAAAATTTATATTGATCTTTTGATCGTTCATTTTCCTGTTCTCAGTTACGAATCAACGTACTAAGCAATCACTTTGTAAAACGAGTCTCAACTGAACAATGGGGAGGGGCAGATAGTTAACACTGACCACTACACATGTGCAGCGATTTCTTTCGTCAGTATTTCCAGATCGGACGTTCTGACTTCATTCACCGAACTTTATTGTCAGTGGTTGTAGATAATACAAGTACACACATACAGGGTGTTGCCGAATTCGATCGACAAATTCAGACAGATGATGGTAGACAGCATGGGGAGAACAAATCAACGTATAACAAGGAGTCAAAAACCTCGTTTAGTGGAGTAATTCACAAAAACATTTATGAAGGGTTTGATATAGAGTCGAAAGCAAAGGGGCAATAAGAAATACGCTTTTTAGACGTAAAGCATGTTTACAATACGAACAATGCACCACAGCTCTCGAGGTCAGAAATGCAACAAAAAGTGATTTTCGTGGGAATAGTTCAAAGTTGTGGTCGAGTAGGTCATAGCATAGTTGGTCCAGAAAAAGTAGTGTCGCACGCCTTTAAACAAACCCGATGTGCTGGTGACGTCAACTAAAGCGACGACGCTTCGTGCAGCGAGATCTTCCACTGTAATCACCGATGTCTCATGTACAAGCGACTTCAAGTGGGTGCAAAAGAAGAAATCCAAGGGATTGAGGTCTGGGAATCATGGAGGCAAAAAAACAACAGGTCTACCATGTCCAATCCACCTCCGGAAAAATGTTGCATAGAATTGAATCGAAAAATGTACTAGTGCACCATTGTGCTTAAACAACATATTCTGGGGTGCGGTGGCCCCTACTCTCTGCAGCACCTCCAGTAGAAGTCGAAAATTTTGCATACGTATATGCTTCTTTAACCCTACCACGCCGTTTCAAATCCCCTTTTGACAACTACTATTATCACGATTTTCAACGACTTAATGCGGCTTACGACCTCATATTCTATGTTGATTTGTCGCCCCCATGCTGCCTGTTAGCCATCTGAATTTGTCGGTCGAATTCGGCAACACCCTGTATATCTTTGTAGATTTTTTTATCATTCTCCAACTACGAGTATCAGATCTCTAAATACATCTTTATATGTTCTATGTATTCAGGAACTTATAATTGTCATCTTTAAAAATATAGTAATAAAAAAATTCGATTATTTTTCCAGTTCTGTAGATGAAACAAGCAAAAAGTGCCACATAACCTCATTTAATAAATGAAAGATGTTAAAAAGAATTACAAATATACGAAAAGTTAAATCTTATCAAAATAAGTAGTAGAGTTTTTATTTTTTATACTACAGACTTCCAGTGTTTTTGTAATGTAGGCATATACTTTGTCATCTTATTAAAAATGCTTTGCTCTTCAATCTCTATTTTATTTATTGGTTAAAAATAGCTTTCCTGGAATTTCCTTTCCATCAAGTGTACTACATGTGAGGTCCGTTTTCCTACGAAATCATAATATTATATTTTTCTTCTTTCTCTTATAAATCCATTATAAAAACAGCTTCATCAAACTTTTTGTCTTTTCCTAAACTTTTCCACGACCTCTCTGTTTTTCTTCATTTAAGCACCATATTGGAATTGGTAAATGTTAGTTCAGAAAACTTAAACTTAATTAATTTCAAGCCTAAACAAAAATCATAAAATTCCATGCATCCCATTTTAAAACATCGGAACTCAACGCAACAATTTCCATAATTAATTACAGTTACGCTCTTCATTTCTGGCCTTAACTCTTCTATTATGTAAATGGATGTTTTTGATTGGCCCAGACGAGGCAGATGTTAAATATTTATGTTGACATGCGCAGTTCTTCCAGCAAACGATTTTTTTAACAATAATTGTGAGGAAATAGACAAGAATAGGTGTTAGGGTGTGAACCCAGATGATGGATAATGATAGATGGGACTCCTAAAAAAAAGTGTGTTCTTCTAAAAATTCTTTGATATGGCATAAATTTATTCAGAAATTGTGGAGAGTTAATAGAAAGTGAAAGTTTTTTTATAAAAAAAGAAGGAAGGAAGATGAGACCGAACTATAATTTAAAATTTGTTATACAAGAAATTTTCAGTCAAAAATATTCTTTTTTATTGTGATATCCCGAGATGGTATTTAATGTATCTCTTTTTAGATGATTGAATGCATCATTTATAATTTTAGGATATTAGGTACTATAATTTATTTTCTTATAAAAAAACTATTTATAAAAATGGATGAATTTAAAAACAATGATTTATTATAGCTAGTTATTATATATACATTTTATATAACAAACTTAAAAACTCACCATATCGCTGTTAATAAGTATGGTTCGAATTGCTTGCGATTTATTTAAAAATTCAGGAAAAAATCAGTTTTTTATTTGTTTTTGAACAGAGAAATATTTAAAGAATTTTAACAAAGGATATACAAATGATATAGTTCTTACATGCTAAAATATGTATTTATACTGGTGTCCAAGGTCACAATAATAAAAAATGAGGTGTTTCGACAAAAATTCGATTTAACTCCTTCAGAGCTCATTTTTTTTTTTGCTCAAAATGCTTCAAATAAAGTCCCATTCTTTTTGTTTATAATTAAACACCATAAAAATCCGCACTTTCACCACAAAAAAATGCCAGATGAAGCCGGCCAGTACCATAGAAACCTTTTATCGACATTTTCAAAATAATAGCACTAAATAATACACCAAAAGAATTAAAAATAAGTGCAAATTAAAAAAGAAAGAAAATATCAGTGCCCGTACGCTGTACGGGCAAACCAATTGCGGACAGCTTTCGGTAGCCCGTAGATTGTACGTTTAAACCGATTCAGTGGTGCACACAAGGAGGGGTGATCCGTGGGTCCAAGCTCTTCCCTTACAGCCCTTGATTTTTTTTCGATTGATTATAATCTTATGTGTTTGGTGCGTAAAATTTACTTCAGTATTTGTTATTAATAATTAATGCTAATTACTTACTCAATAATTAGCTTTTTACAGTTTTTTGCTCCCGAAAATCGACAAAATCAAAATAATATGTAGTGGGGGAGGGGTCGTGGACTTTCGACCTTGTACCCCTCCCCCGTGAAAATTCCTGTGTGTGCCACTGAAACGCTTAAGGTATCCGACTACGTACGGAACCATGATTTTCAAAAGCGCATAAATGGATAATTTTCATGATATTTAGTGTCACTTATATTAGAATATATGCATAAAATTGTTTTAAGGACATTTTGACAAAAAAAATTATTTAAATACAATATTTTGGCAAAAAATTACCTTAGAATAATCTTTTTACCAAATGTTCTCGTTTTATGAAAAATGCTTCCACTATTCTAATATTTTGCCTGTGTATAGCTCAGACCTCTCTACAGAGGCTCAACAAGAAATTTTGAAATATATAACTTAGAAGTGGATTTATTCATATTTTACGACAACAGAGGGGAGCAATTTTAAGAAAAAAACGCGAATAATTATTTGAATTGGTGGTAACTCTGAAAATAATGTGAATTTTTCAAATATTCTTGTTGATCCTCTGTAGAGAGATCTGAGCTATATACAGGCAAAATATTATTATAATAGAGCCATTTTTCACAAAAGGAGAACATTTGAAAAAAGATTATTCTAAGTTAATTTTTTGCCAAAATATTATATTTAAATAAATTTTTTTGTCAAAATGTTCTTAAAACAATTTCATGCATGTATTCTAATCTGAGTGACACTAAATAACATGAAAATTATCCATTTATGCGCTTTTTTAAAATCACGGTTCCGAACGTAGTTGGATACCTTTAGGAGTTAAAGATGAAAATTCGGAAAACTATCACCTGGTACTGTAAGGTAGGAAATAGTAACAAGTAAAAATTGTACTGGAGATTAATGTCGGTTAATATGCATATGAGAACGACTTTGGTCAAAATAAAATGCATCCTAACTGTGTGTGGCTCATCTAATAAAAGGTGTGGCCACCTTGTACAAGCATCAGAAAGGGCTCTCTTACGATTAATGCAGCTATGGATCGACGATTGTGGCAGTATTCCCATTCTAATAAAAGAGCCCATTTTAACGACAGCAGGGGCACGAAAATTTGGTCTCAAGTAAAAGACCAAGTTTTTGGATAACACGGAAAAGATGACACTTGCTGACAAAAAAGAAAGAAACTATGTACTATGATTGCAGGAACTAGGCGATCGTATTAATGTAAGCCATGTAATCAATGTTTCACACTCACAACATTGTAAAGTATGCAAATGAAACTTGAATTTTGTTTCTGTTTTCTTTCATATGTTCTTTTTATGTGTATTCGGCTTGGTGTTTTTTTACTATAGCGTTTCGAAACCCGGGAAGGGCTTATGAACAACCCTATATTTCAAAACCAAATCCTGTTGAATCCCGTAAAGAAAGCATTTGATTTACGCGTTCGGAATGGACATTAATTTACAAACCAACCACAGGTTAAGAATAGCTTCCCAGTGGGATATTTGACAAGCGTGCCACTGTGAAATAAGATAGATGAATCAATCATGGAGGATGGGTACTGTGTGATTTGATTTGATTGCCTCAAGATATCTGTCGGACCACCAGTTAAGTAACCATTTCATCATGAATCTTCCCCTTTCGGTTAAGGAAGAAGGACAACCTCAAATGAGAATGTTGGTTAGTAATTGAAAAACAGGTGTGTGTGTAACCTATATCACACATTCGAGAATAAACCACAAGTTAAATATTTCATGCAACAGAGATTGATTTTAGTAGTCTATGTGGTACACTGGTCACAAATCAATTGCTATATGTGGGTTGTAATGTGTGGGGGTAGTTCTATTGAATGTAAAGCATTTTTATACTTTCCTTTTCTAAATCACTAAAATCACAGTTGAGCAAATAATTAGAATATCCTTTGATTCAGGGGCATAGCTACCACCGTATCAGCCGTATCAATGATACGGGGCCCCCAAGCTACAGGGACTCCGAAGGATTTTGGATACAGGGCCCCCTCAGAACTTGCCATACCAGTGCCTTTATGTATTATAAAACCAAATAAAAATTTCTGGACACACATTGTACACCAACCTGTTGACTCCTCGCATATTTAACCCCTTAAGTGATCAATTGTTTTTCTCAAAATGTTCCAAAAAAGGCACATTCTTTTTATTGCATATAACGAAGTATAGTACTTAACAGAATGTGAAAATGGAAAAAAAATTACTTTAACTCTCTATTTTAAAGTTTTTACACTAATTTTTGTTTTATAATGGTGGAATCCGAAAACCCATAAACGTTTGCGTTTTATAAGTGCTCTCTGCACGTTATGAAAAATGTTTATTTATTTTAAAAGAATTTCGCTCATATTTACAGAAAAATTTCAAATTCATACCTCTTTTTCAAACGATTGAGGATTTTATATGTGTGTGCATATAATAAATTCACACACAATTTGAAACATGGTGCTATACTCAGCTTTAACTGCAATGGGACATAACTAATATTGGCTTTTTTGAATTGTCTTTTCATTTTCAATTCTACTCAAGCAACAAATTGCACATTGCCTTGCCAATCCCTGTTTTTTATCGAATATTTTCAAGAATCTAAATTCCTGTCTTCAATGAAATATTCAGGCCTTCACCACAAAGAAAATCCCGGAGGAGAAGTATTTCAGCGCAATGGACAAACTACATATCTTAAAAACACCAGCACTAATAATCTCATTATAAGAATTAAAAATATATGCAAGTCAAAGATAGGAAAAAGAAAATATCAGCGTCTGTTCAGCGTACAGGCAAACCGGTTGTGGCCAGCTTTCGGTAGCCCGTACGGTGTACGGGCAAACCAGTTAAGTGGTTACAGTATGACCATCTAAATAAATTAACTATTTAGAGGTTAAATTACTTTAAATATTAGCTATATTTTATATAAATTTTGTACTCAACAGCACAATAATATGGCTTGACTGAAAGCTATTAATAAAGATTTAATAGTTAATAATAATATGTTTCGATGTTGTGTATATGCAAACACATATGTGAGGTTTTATTTATCTTTCAACTCAAGTAACAATTAAGTGGATATGCAATCCTTTTCCTGTTTGATTGATTCAGGAAACATTTAAACTCTAAATATAAAACTCTATCATGATACATATCCACACACATATACAAAATTAATATTATACATATCACATGTAGCACAGGAGATCGTATGTATTATATACAGTACTGGAGTATTGCATTTATTATGTAGGGGGTATCGGAGCTCCTTATAAGTATCACTTAAATTATTAGAACTAATATTATAAATATAAGTTTTGTGAAAAGTTTCGAAACTCTCTACTGTTATAATAAGCATAATACCAAGACTTGAACGGAATTAAAATTATTTGTTGAAAAGCTATTTTTTAATTAAAATATAAAGTAGATTAATTATGGTTTGAATACAAAGAAAAAAATATTTAAGGAAATAAAAGAAGTATAAATTAATAACAGTACAATACAATACATCAAAATCGTAGAAAAGAAGCAAAAATAATATGAAGTAAATTAAAAGTCTCGAAACAAAAATGGCACCTTCGAACTTGTTTTGAAATTGAGTTATTGGATTATCTCTATCTCTCTCTCTCTCTTCTTTAAATCATTTCTCAGATTTTTGAAAATATGAGGCTTCAGATATATTTTGACTAATTAATTTTATGTTTTTCAAAAAAATCATAATTATTTGCCACAATATTTAAATAGTAACTGTTTCTGTAACTGATTAAAAAAGGAGTTTATAGTTGGATTTCTGTCTTGGAGTTCGTAATTCAATTGAGTTTTTGGCGGTAATTTTTTTATATTTTGATACAAAAAAATCTTTTGGTAGTTATATAAATATTTAATCAGAATAATATATGTGTTTGAGAATATGAGAATCGTTTGCTCTTTGATTTTTCACTAGTAACTATTTCTGTATCTGATTAAAAGTAGAATTCACGAAGTAGAATTTTATGATTCTCTTTGTGTAACTTATTGAAACACTTTTTATACAATTTTTTTAATTTTATTTTTATTAATTTTTTGTGTGATTGAATGATCTGTTTCGCTGAAAATGTGTTAGTAAAATAAAGTTTGATGTCGAGATTTTATTCAATATATAAAGAAATTCCTTGAAATATCGAGAAAAAATTGAATATAAAGACGACATAACCGATAGACAATGTATTATTTAATATTAATTCGAATCTAAATTTAATCCCATCAGCAAAAACATTTCAGTTTGAATTCAAATACTTAAATTCTGCAACTATAATAATTGAAATTTTTTTTAAAAAAAATACCAACATCTAGAAAATTATAAGAAAATGGGTGATCATTGCAAGCGCTGAAAAAGATTTTTTAAGACAAAATACAATTACAGAAGCTGTCAAAAATGAAAAGTAATTTTGTGGTTTGAAGAAGGAAATTAAGCAACAAAAAGAATCATGCGGTTTTAAGTTTCAACTGCCGTTAGTCATACAATACAATTACGGACATAACGGTTTTCTATTTAATTGTAGAAAGATGAATCTCAATTTTTTCGACCACTTGCTTTTCCCATGAATACATTAACTCATTTCCTAACTGCTTACGGTAAAAAGGGGTCTGTGAATCATGTTGTACAAGCGTGAAGTCATTTTCACAACCGCAAAATCTTTTATCAGATAATTCCAAACGCCTGGAGAGATTATGACATCAATCAAAAATTATTCCAACTGGTCGATGATTTCATCATTTACCTAAACTGCCCGTTTACAAGCAACTTTTTTGAACTTGCTGGAGTTTTTGGTAAATAATTCCAAACTCTTTAGAAAGAGCTGCATGTTTAAAATATTCTTTTATTTTTGTTTCTTATCATTATTCTTAATCTTTTATGTTAACGGCAGTCTTTGTTTCTGGTTTGCAAACCAACTTAACCTTCCAGTTCCGAAAAAAAATGGCACCTAAGCCTCGGAAGATGATAATGAACGCCGTGGCGAAAAGAAAACGCGTTCTTTTTTTTGAAATATTATACCGGGACCTGTCTTAATTTTAAAAATGATGTTGTTATGAAATTAGTGTCAGAGGTCGTGAAGATGTGTTTACGGGCAAATTGATTCTAGATAACCTTCCTTTTGTGGCACGCAAAGTAATTCTTGTTTGATGAAAAGTTCTTTTATTAAAAAAATTTGAAGAAGCGGGATAATCACTATAATTACGAATGTTTCAGTTTTTTTGCCGTTATCTTTTTAAAATTAACTAAACTTTTAAAGTTAATTTAAATAGGTGTGGGCTTACGAGAGATTTCAAGTTTTAAAAATTGCTGTTTTCCGAAAAGAAAATTAACTTTTCAGTTTGCAAATGATGCAGCTTTATATGTATAATAGAAGTATTCGTGTATAATGGACGACACAATTTAATCTCACAGTGAAAGGTTAAACGTTTATTTATAAAAGGAAAATTTTCCGTTGTATATCTTTTCATCTGAAAGTTTATTATAATAAAACTGTGTGATTTTAAAATGGAGAATTAGGACATAATATTTGAAAATTATTTATGTAAAATCACTTTAAATAACAAGAAATGATTAGTGTTGAATGTTGAAACAAAACAATCTGTTCAAAATTTTCTTAATTGTTTTTTTTCCTTGTTCTGAACATTATTGCTGATAAATACCCAGATTTAAATTGATTGATATCAAATATATCATTCTATTTCCAATTGAATAAAAATTCAATTTTTGAGTTTCTATTTTATTTATGATAAAAGAGAATACAATATATTATTAAATCATTTTAACTTTTTAATAAATATTGAAAAGTGGATTCCGGTGTACAATTTAGAATTGATAAAAATTAAAGTGGAAAAAATTTTTACTTTTTTGTTTCTTCACATTTGGCAGTTTTAGAAGTAGATAAATAGTGATAAAACCATATTAATTTGAATAAACAAATTTATTGATAATTTATGCTTCGCCACAAGAAAAACAAATCTTAAAATTCAATATTAAAAAACTAACGAAGAAAATATTTTGATAAAAAAAATTTAAAATGAAATAGTTAAAAAAAATTCTAGAATTTGTCCATTGTATATGCTAGAGATCCATTACAATTTGGAAGGTCTAATGAATATCTATGGAAATTATAGGATTCGTTGAAAATTTAGAAAAGGAAAATCTATCCTACTGTTACCAGAGATGAATTTAGACGATAGAGACATGGGCTCATGTCAGCGGGCCAAATTTTCAAGTGCGATATTTTTATCTGTGGCAGCATTTAATATACACCCTGTCACAAAAAATGTATGCATCTAGATGGAAACAAGCGACTATCACGAAACTCAACACAGGTATGTAATATATGAAGAGATAAGCAAATGATTATATACTAATTCAGTAGAATATATTGTACTATTAAGAAGATATGGCATGAAAAAGGTTACAAATCAGCAGGTAATAAATCCCCCACTGGTAGCTATACAAATCTAAACACGGTGTGAAATTGAATCAGTGAGTCACCTGTGACCTCATGTGGAAAATTACATCATAATGTTTTCAACTGGGCAGTTTATTGAACAGTATTCCGGGACGGCTGCAGTTGCCTTCCAAGCACACATTCCAGATATACTCTTTTAGCAAGAGATCCGGTGACCTGGAAGACCACTAGGGTACGTCATATTCTTGAAGACATTACTGGTAAAATCGCGCAGTATGTGGACGACCGTTGTCTTGCTGATAAATGTCACTGGCGAGACTTTATATACTAAGACTAAGATAGACTCTTAGCTAAAGCTCTTTTTAATAAACCAAAAGCACCCCCCTCGAGTCCTGCAGTTAGCCTCAACGTGGCGAGGGGGTGTTCCAGGGTGGAATGGGCGAAGTACGTTGGGAGATTTTTTTTCTCCTGGTAGGGCCAAAACTAGTGCGAAGGCCATTCCACCTTTCCCAGCTAAAAAACTGCAGGTAAAGGAGATGAGTCAGCCTTCTACCTTTTGTTACTCCTCCTGCTCTTGGTGATCCGGTCTTTGCTGATCACAGAAGCTGCACTTTGTTCTCCATCTATGAGTGGTCACCTCCGAACGTTGACTTTTAAGGATGGAAAGAAAGTTTTTCCGTCTTGTGTTAGGTGTTCTGCCTGCCAGGCATCTCCAGAACACATTCTTAACTCTGCCTGGGGCTTGCAAAACAAGATCTTTATGAAGACCCTCTAATGGAGTTGGACTTTTTGAGAGTGAGGGAAATCTTGGTTTAGCTTAGCTAGACATGGAGATGAGCAACAACAACAGAATAATCAATTGAAGAATCGTCAGGGAATTTTACATGAATTTCATAAAATGGGATTCACTTTATTCTTGTTTCCTTTTCTCTCTTTGATAAATAAGTGACAGTTGTCTAAGACGGCTTACTAGAGGGTTTGTCCATAAGAAGCTGAACTTTATCAGTGGCCTAACGTTGTGAAGATCCCCTTGGATCTCACTTTGAGAACGAGAATAATTTTGAGTCAAAGAAGAACCAGTAGCCATTTTTATAAATAACTTTCTTTATTTGGTTATCTTTCCTAAATAGAATCAAAGACTTTTAATAACAAATAAATCAAAATAGCTTTATGAGGTTTAAAGGGGACTTTCCTTTATATTAACTTAAATATTTAATGATCCAATTAATTAACAATTAGAATATCGATCACGCAGAGATTACCGCAATAAGAGATCCCAGAATTATATTCAATAATGTTCCTATTGAACATTTAACTTTAATCTCACTCCTAATATAAAACTTTAATGAGACTTTAATTATAAATCAATATTTACCACACTGAATATCAGCTCTTCCTGAGCCTAATTTATCCACCTAGAAATCTTCAATAATAAATCTCTAACTTCACTATTATAACTTCCTGCTTCCATCTCTCTCTCCAACTGCCTCTCACTTTACTATTCCGTTTGACTTAAATACTTTATCTAATCTGCATAATAAGGAATCCCTGTCCTCTTTTTGGAGTTGATTGGAAATAGGTAGGGAATTAAATTTCCCTAAAAAAGACGTCTCAGAAGGTTAGCGATAAAGTTCCGTATAGATTTGTCACAACGTACACCTCAGCACCACGGGGAGGGGAGGCTTCTAGAAGGCCAAAAGCCAACGTAAAGTTAAGGTTTTGTAATCCTTTGTAAATTCCCAATTGGGACCCAAAATCTGACTTTGAAGGGGTGCCCTAATATTCTCTGTTACGCCACTGAACTTATTTTCCATATAAAACTCGAATTTCTTCTTCAAAAATTGGTTCTAAAATATTATGCTGATTGTTGAGTGAGAATTGAATTTAGCTTTACTTTAGACTTTTAATTTGTGCCGTTGTAACAAAATCCTGCGACTATCATGAAACCCTTTGGAAAATTTTCTGTGCAGAGACTAAGAAATTTCGAGCAATCATTCCCATCTGTTGAGCAATAGAAAATTCATCTTATTATATTACAGCCACTTAAATATACTCATGCCTCATCGAGTGTTAACACAAATTTCCAATTTTTCAACAGCTAAGTGTTTTTCATATTATTTTCTACAATGTTTTTTTCATTACTATGTTTTGGCAAAAAGCAGATGAAATTTAAGTTAAAAAAATCTTTTTTAACTTTAAATCTTTATGAATGATTTTACTTACAGCAGCGTTTCTCAAACTGTGGGGCGTGCCTCCTAGGAGAGGACAACTCTACGAAGGGGGGGCGAACCTATTGAAAAATCAAAAACAAAAAGATTATTTTTAAAAATTATTAATTTACTGAAAGTAAACAAACAAAATAATTCTAAAATACTAAAAAATAAAATACACTTATAAATGTATAAGTGCTGCATAATGTATTTTATGATTAATTTAACAATACTAAGTAAAGAAAAAGTTTAATAATTACCAGTGACCCCATGAGATTGTCATATAGAAAAAACATTATATGCAAAAATTAACATTTAATCTTATAATTTATACGGTTTATATTTAATCCCTTAACTGTCGATTAAAAGTTACGTGATTCGCTTCCAAATGCCAACCGTTTCCCGCGTATATAATGTATTGGAGAGGGGGGGGGAGGAATAAAGAAGCAAATAATCTGAAAGAAGTAAATCCTTCGCAAACATTTTCAAGGTCATTTTATTGCATTCCAAAGCCTTCGGAATAATTTTATACATAGCCGTGCAGAGAAAAAATCGTACTTCAGAAAGGCGTATATATACGTCAAGGGAAATTAACGCCTTGACTAAGCGAGACGTTTATATACACCGGTGGTCCTTAAGAAGTTAAGGTCGTATCGTAGTCTTAGCGTCAAAGTACAGTATTATTGAATTCAATAGATTTTTATTGTATGAGGGGAGGTGCGCTGAATATTATGATTAAATATTAGGCCGCGAATATTAAAACTTTGAGAAGCACTGACTTGCATAGCCGATAGACATTCCTAGTTTCGATGCAATGAGTCGGCGGATTTTTTTTTAAGATCAGAGCCTTCACTTTCTTTGTAGTTGCCTGTGTTTGAATAGTCTTAGGATGAAGTTTCATGGCATGTTCTCAGTTTTACTTTTTACTAGACATTTTTTTCTTTTTCAAATTTAATATATTATAAATACCTTTGATAGAAATGCAATAACTGAGAATTTTACGCCACTTTATAATATATTTATATGAATATTTCTCCTTGAAAAGCGTAAATACGTAACATACCAACAATTTATCAAATTTAGGAGTCATTTTTTAAATTAATATTTTATTTTGCATTCCAATAAAAAAAAAAATACTAGC
Organism: Trichonephila clavipes; assembly: GCA_019973935.1. Taxonomy (NCBI): domain Eukaryota; kingdom Metazoa; phylum Arthropoda; class Arachnida; order Araneae; family Nephilidae; genus Trichonephila; species Trichonephila clavipes. Next base: position 103,549 of record BMAU01018370.1, on the reverse strand, counting down.
AGACGATTATTCTGAAGTTGCCAAAGTTTTATCTCAAAATGCAAACGAGAAAATAACTTTCATAATCGTTTCCATAAAATGCAAACGACCTTCTGTATAATTCATTCATATAAATGAAAGAAATATTTGAAGGAAAAAATATTACTTTTTAATTGTTATATATCTTTTTCGTTTATCTCAGAAAACTGTTCAACAGTATAATTTGTAATGGTCTCTCCGCGACGTCCTTTAGTGTGGGAGAGTCGGAAGGAAGATTAGCCATATTCAAAACAGCTACTATTTATTCACAGTAATGAACAACAACAAAATTCTATTAACCAAGTTTAGAGTGCACCCACATACTAAATATGGAAAGCAATAGCGAGGTAGACGAGATACGAGAAGCCTTAGTAAATTGGATCACTTACGTCCAAGCAAAATATTCTCTATTTCCAAGCCACCTAATCTAAATTAATTAACTACTTGACAAATCGTCAATCTTTAATATCTCTCTAATCAGCTACGAAGTATTCACGCTTCACTTCACGTTTAATCAATCACTGCCATCCATTAGCAGTCTAACCTCTCTCTCTCTCTAACTTGTGAAAGTTTAATCTATATATATATACAAGTCTTAATTTATACTCACATCTTTTTCTTCGGAGGGTTTATAATAGAATAAATTTTAAAGACCTACTATTTCCCAAGAGAATTAGTTGAAAGAACCCAGATAAACCCGTCACAAATTGTCTAATTTTAGATCTATATATTTATATATACATATATCATTTGGTCTCCGTATGGTCTACATATGGTCTACATATATCTCTATATTTATTCTTCTATTTGGGAAAATTTATTATTTTTGTCATGAATATATGCCCGTCATTTCATTGCTGGATCATTCGTATATTTTCTGGAATTATTCCATGCATCTCATGGGAAGGTACTACACTTCACAAACTGCTGATTTAAAGTATCGGCATCAACCTATATTTGCATTAAACTCTGGACTTCGATAAACTCGGAACTTTCTAGCCAAGGAATTTAAATCTTTTGTTCATTAATCAATGCCAAAAGGAGAGAGTTTTCAAATTTCCCAAGCTCGCTATCACCATTGGCCTTATCAAATAATTCCTTCACATTTATCCACCTTAGAAAATTATAATTCCAAATTGCCTGCACTTACACAACAAAAGATGAAATACAATTCAATTTGTCCCGCTGCCCGGTCCGATTCTCAACATCTTTTCATTCTTGAACTTTTTTTCGGGCGTAGTTATCCCGTTCTCTGCAGCCCACCCCTCTAGAGGCGTTAAAACAATTCCAATGTTAATGGAACATCACCACCCCTCCGATGCACCATTGTCGCAGACGATCATTGTTTCACCTTCGCTTTCCCTCGATGACCCAGTTCGTGACGGACCCTATGTCATTGTGTGGAAATGGATTACACTGTGGTCAGTATGTATCTTTCGCGGGCGGCAGTCCTTTGTCGTAACAATGGATGCTTTTTTGTCCGAGTGGTTTTCTGGTGGTTTTCCGAGCGAACTGGATTGATTACAATGTCATCGTCTAGAAATCCGTTTATCAAAGTGGAATGGTAGTAGTTGCTGTAGAGTAGGGTTTCTTTAAGGCTATCTCGTCCTTAAATCGAGAGTAGGTTTTGTTTTTGGTAATTGATATCTACAGCAGTGTTTCTCAAACTGTGGGACGCGTCCCCTAGGAGGGGAGGCGTGTTAACCCTACAAGGGTGGCGCGAGCATTTGAAAAGTCGAAAACAAAAATTATTAAAAAAATTATTAATTTACTGAAAGCAAACAAACAAAAAATAAAGTACACATTTACACTGATATAATACGCTTATAAATAAATCAGTACTGCGTAGTGAATTTTATAATTAATTAAACAATACTAAGTTAAAAAAAAGTTTAATAAATACCAGTGTCCCCATATGCTTATCATACATAAAATTAAAAACAAAAATTAACACTTACCTTGATAATGTATACGGTTTATAATCAATTCCTTAAAAGCCGATTAAAAATTACGCGATTCGCTCCCCTACGAAGTTAATATACTCACCTTAAGACGTAAGTGAGCGTATGTGGTGTATTGGGGGAGGGCAGAAAAGGAATAAATGAGCAAATCCTCTGAAATAAGTAAATCTTTCCATACACTGTCAAGGTCATTTTATTGCATTCCAAAGCCTTCGGAATAATTTTATGGATCGAAGTTCACAGAAAATATCATACTTCGGAAAGACGTATATATACGTTCAGGACAATTAACACACTGGCTGAGCGAGACGTTTATATACGCCGGTGGCACTTAAGAGGTTAAAGTCCTACTGTAGGTTTAGCTTCAAAGTATAGTATTATTGAATTCAATACATTGTTATTGCATGGAGGGGGTGCGATGAAAATAATTATTGAATATTTGGTAGCAAATATTGAAAGTTTAAGAAGCTCTGGTCTAAGGCATTAGATTACAAGAACGGTAAACTCACATCCCGCAGAGTTCCCATTGCATGATTTTTCTTCTTCTAACCAGCTGTTAATAGATGTATATCTTTTTTCCATGCGCAATCATCCATTTAATTATTTTTCTAATAGCACTGACAATCTTTGCCCTGATTTAGTTCTAATCTTTAGTTTTAATTTATATTTATGGTACCTATTATCCTCCCGCTTCGCTTTGGGTTTTGATTACATTGTGTAACTATACGTTGTTTTTAAGTTAATTTTATTTATGGATTTGCTTTATTTTTATCTATGTTAATTTTTTTTAGTGTATTTAAAAATGTTTTTATAGATTTCACCACTCTGTTTAAAAGGGACAGGACTTGAAGTGCTGAAATTAATTTTTTTGTCTCTTACGCTTCAATGAGCTCTCTTTCAGAGTCGATTTCTGCAAACCTCAATTTTAGCGGATCTCTAATCAACAAAAGAAACATCCTTTCAAAATTTCAAGTCTGTAGATTTAATAATTCAAAAACGGGGGAAATTTTTTAACCTATAATATGTACCCCGTAGACCAGACAACCCGCGAGGGAGATAATTTCAGGAAAAACCTTAACGGATCTCAACTCGAAAAACATGTTTTCCAAAATTTCAAGCCTGTAAGTCTAATCATTCGAAAACGGGATTTTTTTATATCTATAACACCTCTGCAACTTCCCTTGGAAGTACATTTTCATTTCACTACTAAACAAAAGCAAGATATTTGCCAAATTTGAAATTTTTAAGTCTAATTAATTAATCAAAAATGGAATTTTTGTGTATAACACCCGTGCAGTGCAGCCCTCCCACCATTAGGAGTCGATTTCTGCAAAACTCATTTATAGCTAATCTCTACTCATGGAAAGTAACACGTTTCCCAAATTTCAAATCATTTGATGTAATAGTTCGAAAACGGGCATTTTTGTCGATAACGCCTCCTCAACCACTAGTGGGAGTCGATTTTCGCAAAATCTTTTCTTATCGGATCTACACTGAATAAAAAAAAATAACTATATTTGTCAATTTTCAATTCTCTAGATCTTCTCGTTAAAAAAAATCTCCATAACCCTGTCTGAATTCGATTTTTGCAAAATCCGTTCTTAGTGGATCTCAATTCAACAAAAAAGAAACATGTTTCATGTAAGTAGGTCTAATAGATCTGTAGATATCGTAATGAGTGAGTGAGTCGTTTTTCACTTTTATATATATATTATATTATTCTTGATGCGAAATGCATTATCCTTTTTACTGCCCCAATTGAAAAATATTTTTTTAGATTTGATTACATGGATTGATAAAAAGTTCAAGCTTTGTTACTGTTGTAACGAAATTTGAATTCAAACTACGTCATAATTTTACTACTGGTCAACATTCGATTGTAAAGATTTTCCAATAACACGGATGGCTATTGTTCTTAATGTTAGCCTTTTTTACGCGCTCTTGTAAGTTTCGCTTGTATGTAACGGAATCTTTGAATAAATTTTTACCCACTTTAAAAAATCAGATTAATTCGAAATTTTGCACACTTGTTGAGTACCCATGAAAATACAATAATTTCATAATTTTGTTCTATTGTCCAGATAAGGATCATCTTCAATAACGATTTCCAGGTTTGGCAATTAATTCCAGATCCCATTTCTGGATTTGGTGACTAAAAGATTAAGAGTAACCCAAAAAGTGAAAACGGTTTTTTGCATCAGCAATTTCTTATCATAATATGAACAACTGTCCAGTTTTTCTGAAAATGGAAATAAAAAAAAGACTCGCGCATGTGAAAAAAAATAACTTGTTCTAACTCCAAGATGGGCAAAATTTTCGTTCATGGGCCAAAAATTAAAAAAAAAGTTATGAATAAATGATAGTTTTTTTAAAAAAACTAAAAATAAATACTTTTAGTGTAGATCGAACTAAAAAATGAAAAATAAATTATAGTTTTTTTAAAAAAACTAAAATTTATTGTGTAAGACCTAACCGCAACAGTTTATACCAGTCAAACAGCTATTTTTATTATCACAGAAAGCCTGATATAAGAAATTCAATGACTTCAGGACTAAAATTGAAATCACTACTTCGGCAAAATGTGATTTTCACTAGTCTATGACTGCTAAAAGGCTTTCAATCAATAACTATGGTAATGATATCAATAGTTGCTAAACTAATGGTAAAGAGTGTTTTTTTTCCAGGTATAGAAGTTTAAGTTGGCATTACTTTCCAAGATGGCGACCGATTTAACAGCTGTCAAGTGATTTATTCTCAGTTTGGTTTGGCAATTCATCAAAACGATCATCAAGCAAAACGTAGATTCGTCGAACGGGCCCAAAACGAGATTGCCGTTGTTCCCGATTTTCATAAGCGAATTTTGTTTAGCGATGAAGCGCACTTCTGGTTGAATGGCTACGTCAACAAACAAAACTGCCGCATTTAGAGTAAAGCTAATCCACAATGTCGAAACACCGTTACATCCAGAAAAACTGACTGTTTGGTGCGCTTTATGGGCTGGTGGAATCCTTCTTCAAAAACGATGAAGGCCACAACGTTACAGTCAATGGTGATCGGTATAGAGCCATGATTACTAACTTTTTCATTCCTGAATTGAACAATCATGATGTCCAGGAGCTGTGGTTCCAACAAGACGGCGCAACATGTCACACAGCTCGTGCCACAATCGATTTATTGAAAGACACGTTTGGTGACCGCCTAATTTCACGTTTTGGACCTGTGAATTGGTCTCCAAGATCTTGTGATTTAACACCGCTAGATTATTTTCTGTGGGGCTATGTAAAGTCATTGGTCTATGCGGATAAGCCACAAACGCTTGACCATTTGGAAGACAACATTCGCCGTGTTATTGCCGATATACGGCCACAAATGTTGGAAAAAGTCATCGAAAATTGGACGTCCAGATTGGACTACATCCGAGCCAGCCGTGGCAGTCCTATGCCAGAAATCATATTTAAAATGTAATGCCACAAGATTATCTTTAGAATAAAAAAAATTCATGTCAATCGAATAATACATCGTTGTTTACATCGTTGTCAAATGTAATCACGTGCCTTTAGCCAATCAGCTCATGTGCTTCACTGTTGCAAACTTTTGCTTTTTGCAGAAATTTACTTTTAAAAAGGACATATTTATCAACAATAATAATAAAAATAGTTAAACTAAATGCACTTGGTTTAAAAATACACGATTTTTTCTTTTAATTTTGGAAAACTTTTAGAAGAATATTAATACTTGAACATTTTTATCCAATAGGACTCTAATTTAAGAAATTTCATGATTTAACGAATTTTTCTCATTTCCGATTAAAATGAAGTTATAACTCATCTCAGTTTAAGGTATCCGACTACGTTCGGAACCGTGATTTTAAAAAATTATATAAATGGATAATGTTCATGATATTTAGTGTCACTTAGATTAGAATACATGCATAAAATTGTTTTAAGGACATTTTGACAAAAAAAATTTATTTAAATATAATATTTTGGCAAAAAACTAACTTAGAATAATTTTTTTCCAAATGTTTTCCTTTTGTGAAAAATGGTTCTATTATAATAATATTTTGCCTGCATATAGCTCAGACCTCTCTACAGAGGCTCAACTAGAATTTTTGAAAAATTCATATTATTTTCAGAGTTACCACCAATTGAAATAATTATTTGCGCCTTTTCTTAAAATTGCTCCCCTTTGTTGTCTTAAAATATGAATAAACCCACTTCTAAGTTATATATTTCAAAAATTCTAGTTGAGCCTCTGAACAGAGGTCTGAGCTATATACAGGCAAAATATTATTCTAATAGAAGCATTTTTCACAAAAGGAGACCATTTGGAAAAAAGATTATTCTAAGCTAATTTTTTGCCAAAATATTGTATTTAAAGAAAATATTTTTTGTCAAAATGTCCTTAAAACAATTTTATTCATATATTCTAATCTAAGTGACACTAAATATCATGAAAATTATCCATTTATGCGCTTTTGCAAAATCACGGTTCCGAAAGCAGTCGGATACCTTAATGAAGAATAAACTCCCAATTAACGAAGATTTTAACGGCTGAAATTTTTTTTATTAGTTTGTATTAGAATAAAATTTAACTTTTTTCCAATGACGTATCCTTTTGTGTGTGTGTGTGGTTCAGAGTCTCCTTTTTTGTGTGTGCGACTTTTCTTGTAAGCAGCAAATTTCGACGGGAAAGGGTGCAGTGCGTACTTTGGTTCACGGAATTTAAATCAGTTCGACGCGTTTGTGTTTGAACAGAATGGAATGTCAACCCTCCGCCATCAAAATAAATCCACCAATGGGATAGAGCTTTAGAGGAGATGGGAACTTGGGTATCTCAAACTGGACAATATCCTTTAGTTTTCGTGATAGAAGACGCTGTTGATTGTGTGCGGGATTCATTTTGTAAGAGTCCTGAGAAGTCTATTAGGCAAACCAGTAACGACATTCCATTCCGTTCGAACACGTCGCTGTACACTCATATGACTGATTTAAATTTCATTAACCAAAGTACGTACTGCACCTTTTGCTGTGGTGTTCATATCTGTACTAATGAAGTCAGTGTAAAACATTTATCGTCTGCGATTGCCGAATAATGCGCGTACGTGTGGCCTATCGGACTAGACCCAAAAATCACGGAGGGTTTTTCAATCCAAGGATTAACTTTTTATTGCAATCTGATGGGTAGTTCCGTAATTGTATTAAGCCATAACTTTTGGATACTTTAGCCCGGACACCCTGTATATATATATATATATATATATATATATATATATATATATATATATATATATATATATATATATATTCTATCATAATTTTAACTTTATGCGGAACTGGGTTTTCCCTCTCTTGTATTTGGCGGAAAATATAACCAGTTGTTACACTCCCGAAGTAAGTCTCACTATCTACGTTTTGCATCGAATTTAAATCTATACTGTGAATTCAAGAATGCTATAGTTTTATAATTATACTTTATTAGTTTAGTGATTTTATTTATAATATTTAATTTCCTCCTAATGTTATTCTTTCCTTTCCTCTTGGTACGCAGTATGACAAACTACAGGTGTAGGTTGGCTAGCCCTAAAGCTTGTTTAAACCTGCAATCCTGGTTCCTAAGGCCAGGAGTTTGTTATTGCACTACTGTGACTATTTCTTCCTATTTAGTATAGTTATCTTAAGTTCTATAGCTATCTGTGTATTTATATATTTTGGATTATATATATTGATATTTACATTTATGGTTCGATTATTCTTTATTTTATGAACAATACAACTGAATTCAAGAACATGTAAATAATAACGTATACTACCGAAATTTTGAACATATTACATAAATATGATGAGCAAAAAAATTCTTTATGTTTAATATGTAATAAATACCATCCCGATCCATCGTTTTAGCTCCTGTTCGGCTTATACAAAGGATTATCATCCATCAATGCCTTCTAAAGTATTTAAAAATATAAAAATGAAAACCCCCTTTCGATGTGTTTCTTAAAATTCATTAAAAAAAAGTCATCTAAATGATGTCGCTTAAATGTTCTAGCATGCAAATTCAACTTTGTAATACATCACATAAGAAGTTACCGCACATGAATTACAAAATTAAATTACAAGGTTTCTTGGAATTGATGGAAAAAAGAAGTCTTAAAGGTAGAGACAGTTATTAAATATGTCACAATTATTATTGGATTTCGTAATTGATATCGAATGATAAATTAGGCTCCGTGATCGATTTGAAATTAATTTTGTCATGTACTTCGTCATACATTTACATTTTTACCGTGTACTTTCTCACATCCTTCATTCTTATAGATACTTTTTTATATATTGGTTTTTTTTTCAGCAATCTCTTAACTGAAATCTTTCTACCCTTATAAACCAGTGTTTTTCAAACTTTGGGGCAAGAGCATATTGAAAAGTTGAAGACAAAAGATTATTTTAAAAAAATTAATTTATTGAAAGTAAACAAACAAAATACATTCTGACATAATAAAAAATAAATTGTACATCTACACTGATAAAATACACTTATAAATATATCGGTACTGCCCGATGTATTTTATAATTCATTTAGCTATACTAAGTAACAAATTAGATGCAAGAATTCACATATCTTTATAATTTATATACAGTTTATAGATAATCCCTTAAATGCCGATTAAAAAGTACGCGATTCACTCTCCAATGACACAGTTTAACTCGCAGGCGAGCGCATTTTGTGTATTGGGGGGAGTAGATTAGAGAAAAGGAATAAACAAGCAAATCCTTCGCAAACATTGTCAAGATTCTTTTATTGCATTCCAAAGCCTTCGAAAAAATGTTATGGGTAGCAGTGCGCAGAAAATATCGTACTTCGGAAAGACGTATATATGCGTCCATGGCAATTAACGCTTTTGCTGAGGGAAACGTTTATATACGCCGGCGGTACTTAAGAGTTTAAAATTGTATTGTAGCTTTAGTGTCAATAGTATTATTGAATTCAATTAATTGTTATTGTATGGAAGGGGACACGATGAAAATTATGATTGAATATTGGGTCACAAATATTTGAAGTTTTTGAGAAGCAATGCCTTAAACTTATCTTTAAAACATTTTTTTTTTTTTTGCTTTTCTCGGCAATCTTTTAGCACTCTTCCCAATAGTTTCTTACAGAAAAAGATTTGGTGACAGTAATGTTAAAATTAATTAATAATTTCCTTCTAAATCATACCATGATTTAAACTGGTTCTGGAAAAAGACAATTTAGGCAAACCCTGCCTTGAAAAGTTTTAAAGAATTGAAAATTTTGAGGTTTCATCAAATTTTTATAAGATATTTAATTTATCATATTTTTTATTATTTTAAGTGATTCATATTTCTTGGTTTATTGGAAACAATGTCTAAACCATAAACTCGAAAAATCATAACTTAAATAAAAATCACTAAAAAATTTAACCATAACTTTATATGTTGATTTTTACAGTATATTTATATGAAAATATCTACAAAATATTCCAAGACTTTGTTTTGGACAAAAAAATCCTTAGAGGATAGGAAATAAAATAAAAAGTCCAAGAAAATCGCCTATTGAGCTCAAAGTCCCCCCCCTCTCTTGACATGGTGTGGAAGTTTGGAGAGGGAGTTGACAGCTCAGATGCCGTTCTCGTAACTTGACCGTGGTTCAGAATTATGAGGCTCGTTGCCAATAGCTTACCGATTGCTTTAATGTGCAACGTTAATATAACTCTCACTGAGGAATGCGCATTCAAAGTTTGTTAGGACAAGTTTTGAGAATGGCAACGTTCAGTGAACACTTCACACACACAAATATTTTTAAAATTAATTGAATATCAGATTTAAAGCTTGGGATCCCAATCTAAAAATGAAGGGAAAAAATTAATAATTTTTTATGCTTAGGATTTTTTTGTAATTTTAAATATGTTTATTCAAAGGCAATATTAATATACAATTTTATTCAATATTGTTAAGGAATGATTTCAAGAATATTCAAGATAAATAAAATTAAAATCGCTTAATTGTGCTTTAAAAAGTGGCTATAAGTCCTTTTATATTAATAATATGTTCCTGTCTTAATGGTTTTAAGTGTAAGATCAGTTCCATCAAAGCTTTAGACTAGTATATAAACACTCATGTCCCATCTTTAAAAAAAACGGCCACTTTTCATATTAGCAAAAAAATAAATAAATAAAATAATAATAATAATAATAAAATTGAACAATAAATAAAAGAAAAGATCTAAAATCGTATACTGTCGCATTTTTAATAATCAATAAGAAACAATGTTAAAAGTAATAAATAATTAAGTAATCTTACAAAAATTTGTTTTTACGCGCATAATTTGTTTTAATTAGATTCAGAATGGTAATATAACGTTACGAATTTGTATTTGAATGTATATTGCATTTACGTTGCTCTATGTTGCATTTATTTTATGTTAAAATTGTAATATTCGCAAGCAACGCCGTTCCTTACGTTATAATGACGATTTAGTGGGAACTTAGCGAAATCTTGGTGATAGAACCAAGTTGGCATCATTTTTGGCGACGTGGTGACCATGTTGGTGACCATTTTTGGTGAGTTCGAGACCCTATGGATGATTCTGGAAATTAGTGGAAAAATTACACTAATTTCACAATCTATGACGCAAACAGATCTTTCTCGAAGGTTCCTTGAGGGTTATAAAAAGGGGGACTTTCGCCGGACTGAGTCAGTATTATTTTTACCAGCAATTAGTAGTAGACGATGAAGAGTCGATTAGCGATAGCTCGGCTGTTGAATAGGACGAGCGGTGCTTGTGAATAATCTTTCACGTACTTGTATTTTAGGCACTGATAGTTGTGTCTTAGCGCTGTTGAAGTGAGAAAACCTTCTGAGATTTATTCTGGGAATACTGCTATTGAATCCTGTATTACAAGGATTGGTTTTTCGACAATAAATTTCCATCGCTTCTGAAGAAATGTCTCGTTCATTGCGACTGATTTGCATAAAATCCTCGAACGCCGATCAAAGTAACAATAAGAATAAACACCTCACTATTTGTCAGTATGATTTGAAAAACAAGAGATGCATTATTTCCATTTTAAATATAGAATCTAATTTTCTCTGAATAAAAGTTAAATTCAGTTTATCTTCATTTTAGATACATACAGAGTTAGAATATACGAACAATAACATTTTCTTTGTTTTACAAAAGTATTTTGAATGTCTTATTTTAAGTTTTATATCTAAAATTGAAATCCGTGAAGACAGGAAACTGAGAATTTAATGATAAATGACTCACATATGCTGTTCGAAAATAAGGTTATTTTGATTAAAAACGTGATTTTCAAGAAATAGAAGTCCAATCTTTAAAGAAAGATTTCGAAGAAAATATTGTTTGCTTGCCTTGTTTTTATAGTAAAGAGGGAATAAATATTTTTTTCTACTATTGTGTGTTTTATAAGTGTGATTGTATAGCCCTACTATTTCATCAGAAAGGATAGCAACAAATTTATAAAAACGACTGTTTACGGAAGTTGATTTATCATTTCACATTTAATTTTTAATTGCAGCAATTTATCCGACAGTAGCGTTTCTAAGAACAAGCACTATTTGCTTATTATGTTATTTTTTAAAATATTATCAAATAGAATTAAAAAATTACCAGCTGATACTTTTTTCATTAAAAAAAATACTATTTCTTCTAATGTTTTAGGCTTTTAAGAAGGGTTTTTTAACGTTTTTACTTCATAAATTAATGGAAATGCATAAATTTACATAGAATAAAGCAATTCTTTTCGATACAATGTACCAAATGTAAGTTAGCGAAAAAATTAAATAAATCTTTATACTCGTTTTAAAAGTTTTTTTTAAAAAGCCACTATATTTTTTTAAAAAATGTGTTACAATAATTGCTGTTAAAATATTTATTTTGTAATTAAGAAATGTAAGCTATTAAAGTGCTTACATATATAAAATTATATGAACTGAACTCAGTGGCACAACAGCCCTCCAAGGCCTCCTGTGTCTATCCCAGTATATGCATTGGGATGTCTGTGCAGAAGTTTCGGTTAAGTGGTCAGTCTGACGCGAAACCCCCATTGTTCAGTTCCCAAGCAATCCTGGCACTTATTTATCGACCCACTGAAGTGATGAAATGCTATAAAGTTATATATTTATAAGTGCAAGAATAAGTATAAGAATTCAGTGCAACGCTGAAAAACATTCTATTTTGAAATTAAGTTTTCACGCTCAGAATATAATTTCTTATTCTTTATTTTAAAATTTAGAATACTTACCATTCTTGTGTGTGCGTGGGTGTGTTCATTCGTGCGTGTAGGTGTGTGAACGTGAGCGCATGCGTTTAGGTGTGCGTGTGTATAGGTGTGTGTGTAGATAAGTGCAAGACTCAGAAAAAAAACTTACGTAATTTTAAACCACGTAATTTTGAACCATGGTCAAGTGACATGGACGACACCTGAGCTGGCACCCCCTCTCCTAACTACCACACCACACCAACGGGAGGACGTTTCAGCTCTCGACAGATTTAACGTGCATCGCTGCCCTACACGGTGGGTCTTTAGTGGTACTGGGCTCGAACTCGTGGCATGGCAAGCCACGGTCCGATACCTATACTACTCGGCTACCGCGGCCTCAAATTGAGTGGTATTATAACTTGAAAGTAATCAATTATGTGGAATCTACAAATTTCCACCACGTGGTAGTGAGAGTTTAAAACAAAACTCACATTTACGAAACTACTTCCTAAAAGGCGAATGGATGCGAATATTTAAGTTTTATTAAGTCTTGTATAAACAAATGTGTCCACTCTGCTTGAAAAAGCCCTTATTCAAGGCTTAAAAATTTATTCATTACTGCCTTAGTTTTTTGTCTTCTCTGGAAAAGACATTTTTCAATGGGGGCGCATCAAATTGCGTGCATGAATGCGTGTTTTCAAAAATGTAGGTGCCCATTTATTTTAAGTGTTATACCACATTTTTAAGTTAAAAAAATTACAAAATTACATTCTAAATTAGAATTTAATTGAATCAATGCGTAGCAGTATCTTCTTGAACGCTCAAAGGTATCTCTTTCCTCCCAACGCTTAGCTTACCACGTCTTCCGACGCGTATAAACCTTAAGCCCAGGGCACTTTTGTTAAATTCTCCAGACGCTGAGTGAATGAGTGAGTGAGTGAACATTAACGTCACACTCCTCAGCTACACGAGGGCTTTTGGTGACGGACCACATAATTTTGAACCATGGTCAAGAGACGTGGAAGACACCTGAGCTGGTCAACCAAATCGTCAATTATCAATTTTAAATATCAAGCGACTAACCAACGAGTTACACTTGACTAGCTTTCTATTTACTACTTTTCGTTATAATCTTTAACTTCTATCATCTAACACCTAACCTCTCTCTCCTTTATCGAACCTAAAAGTTAATGCTTAAATATAACCCTTGATTTATATAAACTACATCTTTTTCTTCGGGTGCAAGTTTTCTACAGAACAATATTTAAATAAACAGTTTTATCCTCAAGATTATTAATAGGAGGTTCACGAATAGACCCGTTACACAACTAACACATGAATATGTGTTTTATTGCATTCAGTTATTTCTTATTTGATCAATAACTCAAGAGAATTTGTAACTTGTGATTAATTAATTTTTCACCAGATGAAATCGAAAACTTGGGGTTGATACTGTTGTAACATTTTTTTTAATGTTTAATATCAGTTATAATAATGTAGAGAATTCAATAAACTTTTACACAGAGGAAATAAGAGTTGAAAAATGAAAACTCAGCTCTTTGTTATAAACACAGAACAATAATTAAATATTGATACAACAAATGATAAATTATTTATATCGAAGCAAACAGTGATCTTATAGCTATATGTACACAGTGTTTTTTTTCTGGGTATAGAAGTTTAAGTTGGCATTACTTTCCAAGATGGCGACGGATTTAACAGCTGTCAAGTGATTTATTCTCAGTTTGGTTTGGCAATTCGTCATGAATAGACTCACACCTGAACAACGCTTTCAAATTGTGCAATTTTATTTCGAAAATAATGGTCGATTTTCATAAGCGAATTTTGTTTAGCGATGAAGCGCACTTCTGGTTGAATGGCTACGTCAACAAACAAAACTGCCAAATTTGGAGTGAAGCTAATCCACAAGTGTATGTCGAAACACCGTTACATCCACAAAAACTGACTGTTTGGTGCGCTTTATGGGCTGGTGGAATCCTTCTTCAAAAACGATGAAGGCCACAACGTTACAGTCAATGGTGATCGGTATAGAGCCATGATTACTAACTTTTTCATTCCTGAATTGAACAATCATGATGTCCAGGAGCTGTGGTTCCAACAAGACGGCGCAACATGTCACACAGCTCGTGCCACAATCGATTTATTGAAAGACACGTTTGGTGACCGCCTAATTTCACCTTTTGTACCTGTGAATTGGCCTCCAAGACCTTGTGATTTAACACCACTAGACTATTTTCTGTGGGGCTAAGTAAAGTCATTGATCTATGCGGATAAGCCACAAACGCTTGACCATTTGGAAGACAGCCTTCGCCGTGTTATTGCCGATATACGGCCACAAATGTTGGAAAAAGTCATCGAAAATTGGACGTCCAGGTTGGTCTACATCCGAGCCAGCTGTGGCAGTCATATGCCAGAAGTAATATTTAAAATGTAATGCCACAAGATTATCTTTCGAATAAAAAAATTCATGTCAATCGAATAATACATCGTTGTTTTATTGCAATTTAAAGTTCTATACCTCTAAAAAAACACCCTTTATAAATAATTGGGAAAATCTTTTTCATTGCTATCATCTCTCGACTTGCTTTGCTTTATTCACTTTTAAGTGATTTAGGAAATATTTGATAACTGTTCTTTTGAAGGAAATGAAAAATAAATTATTGTTTTAAAAAAATTAAAAATCGCGCTTTTATAATTAATCGAACAAAAAGCAAAAAAATAATTCTTAATATAAAAACAAGTAATATATAAAAAAAAGTTTTAAGTCAATTCCTACTTCGATCAACCAAGAAAAATTTTATTTTAACTACTTTTTATTAAATAGTTACAAATAATATAAATATGTATATGCATATGACAGAATCACAACATTAAGTGGTAATTAATTTTTATTAATTATCATTAAAGTATCATATTGTCATCCAAAACAATCATGTATATAAAGGGTGTTTTTTAGAGGTATAGAACTTTAAATTGCAATAAAACAACGATGTATTATTCGATTGAAATGAATTTTTTTTATTCGAAAGATTATCTTGTGGCATTACATTTTAAATATGATTTCTGGCATATAACTGCCACGGCTGGCTCGGATGTAGTCCAATCTGGACGTCCAATTTTCGATGACTTTTTCCAACATTTGTGGCCGTATATCGGCAATAACACGGTGAATGTTCTCTTCCAAATAGTCAAGCGTTTGTGGCTTATCCGCATAGATCAATGACTTTACTTAGCCCCACAGAAAATAGTCTAGTGGTGTTAAATCACAAGGTCTTGGAGGCCAATTCACAGGTACAAAAGGTGAAATTAGGTGGTCACCAAACGTGTCTTTCAATAAATCGATTGTGGCACGAGCTGTGTGACATGTTGCGCCGTCTTGTTGGAACCACAGCTCCTGGACATCATGATTGTTCAATTCAGGAATGAAAAAGTTAGTAATCATGGCTCTATATCGATCACCATTGACTGTAACTTTGTGGCCTTCATCGTTTTTGAAGAAGGATTCCACCAGCCCATAAAGCGCACCAAACAGTCAGTTTTTCTGGATGTAATGGTGTTTCGACATACACTTGTGGATTAGCTTCACTCCAAATGCGGCAGTTTTGTTTGTTGACGTAGCCATTCTACATGAAGTGCACTTCATCGCTAAACAAAATTCGCTTATGAAAATCAATCTCGTTTTTGGCCCATTCAACGAATCTACGCCTGGCTTGATCATATTTAAAATGTAATGCCACAAGATTATCTTTCGAATAAAAAAAAATTCATGTCAATCGAATAATACATCGTTGTTTTATTGCAATTTTAAGTTCTATACCTCTAAAAAAACACCCTTTAAAATTTCAGTTCAACTGAATGCACGTGAGAAAAAAACATTTTAAAGTTTTGACACACGTTGCCAAAATGGTCGCTAAGTCGCCAACGTGTAATTCTTTAAATAATTAGTTTTAAACAATTAATTTTTATTAGTTATAATTAAATTATTGTATTGGCATCTAAAATAATCATGTATATAAAATCTCAGCTCAATTGAGCACTTTAAAATGTATTATATTAACGATTGAAAATTCCATCAAGATAAATAAATAAAGAAACAAACAAATAAATAAATAGATAAGAGTGTGATCTATATATAATAGTAGGAATTGAATAAGATGGTTAACGAGAAAATAATTACATTAGGGTAAACGCGTGGGGTGCTCAATATCAACTGTTATAATTTCTTACTAGTTCTATTCCAAAATGTAGAATTAGAGTAAAAATGTAGTACAAAACACCTCCCCACACTTTCACTACAATTAGATGAATTTCCTCGTTAAAACCATCTTATTTTTATATTAAGAATTTTTTTTTACTTTTTTGTTCGATAAAAGCGTGTTTTTTATATAGGGTTTTTCAAAACTATAATTTATGTATATATATATATATATATATATATATATATATATATATATATATATTTCATTTTTTAGTTTGATCTACAATAAAAGTATGTTTTTCAGTTTTTTATGATATTATTTATTTATTCATTGATGATATAATCTTAAACACGTCATTTTTTAGAATCTGGAATATGCATTGGCATCTTATCAGTGCGTCGACACGGCCTGATTTACAAAATCTAGGATAAGCCAACTGAAGGAAATCTGGAAGAGCGAAGTTCCCTTTTTCACATATGTATAAAGATCCCTTTTTTTATTTGTTTTATTTGTATTAACTATGAGTGTTTTCGCTGTAGGGTCGTAACTTATTCTTTTAGTCGCAAAATTTGTAAATGAGAAATCGTTAATCCTGATGATCCCGATAAGTACAATGTAACAAAATTGTGAAATTTTTGTATTGTCATCGATCCTTGACAAGTGCGCACAATTTCGAATAAATTTGACCTTTTAAAGTGGGTAAAAATTGAGTTCAAAGATTCCCCGTTACATACAGGTGAAGCTAACAAAAGAGTGTTAAAAAAAAGGTGTACTTAAAAAAAACATTTTTCTAAATATTTTTTTTATTTGCAACTATTTTTCTCTCTTTGTATAGACGTATCTTCTTTTTTAACACCCTTTTATAACCTTCATTTGTACGTAACGGAATCTTTGAATTTAATTTTTACCCACTTTAAAAGATCGGATTAATCCTAAATTTTGCACACTTGTCAAGGATCGACGGCAATGCAATAATTTAATAATTTTGTCCTGATCAGGATCATCAGGACTAACGATTTCTCCTTTCCAGATCCTATTCCGCATCTGGTAACTAATACCAGATCCCATTTCCATTGGCGACTAAAAGATTAAGTTAGTTCGATTAACTACACTGTTGTGCAAAACTTAAGCAACAATGTAAAAATTTAGCGAATAGCCATGAAATTGCAGAAAAGGAGGCCTGGAAATCAGTACA
Organism: Trichonephila clavipes; assembly: GCA_019973935.1. Lineage (NCBI taxonomy): Eukaryota > Metazoa > Arthropoda > Arachnida > Araneae > Nephilidae > Trichonephila > Trichonephila clavipes. The sequence goes on along the minus strand of BMAU01018370.1, from coordinate 85,915 downwards.
GTGAACACGTATGTCAGTAGAAAGGTCATGCGTATGCAAATATCAGGAACGAAACGTCAGAAGCGACGTGAGCATACGTAAAACGCTTGATGTCGGCGCGCACTGCTCAACAGTAGAACAAAATGAAGGACGAAGACGCAATTCAACATATTCGCTGCAAGTGCCAGTGAGTCAGTTCATAAAATATGGCTAGAAGAAATCACCTGGACGACTTCACACGTGGAAGAATAAACGGAAAGCTGGAGGAGGGGCGTACTGTCACCAGTGTAGCTGCAAAGTTCGGAATCAACAAAAGTGTCGTTTCGCGTGCTTTGAAAGCGTTCCAAACCACAGGTACAGCTGTTAGAAAAATTGGTGGTGGCCGTCCGAGGACGACAACTGCAGGGGAGGACCGATGTATCATTCTGCAGGCGAAATAAGGTCGACAACAGTCAGCAAGCACCATTGCTCAGCAACTCTCTACAGCAACGGGGCGACAAGTGTCGCGGTTTACTGTGGCCAGACGCCTTCACAAAGGGGGTCTATTCGCCCGCCGACGCCACCGTTTACAGTGGTGCAGAGAGCACAAAAACTGGACAACTGATCGATGGAGTCGTGTCCTCTTTACGGATGACAGTCGGTTCAGTACCAGAAGCGATTCTCAACGCGTTTTGATTTGGAGAGATATCGAGACCCCGTTTTATTCCAGTAACATCAAGGAAATACACCGTTACGGTGGTCCTGGAGTCCTTTCCTGGAGAGGCATTATGCTGAACGGGTGAACTGAGCTCCACATCTTCGACAGATGGTCTGTAATCGGGGATCGCTATTGTGAGGAGGTACTTCTTCTCCATGTGCGTCTGTTCCGAGGTGTCATTGGCCCAGACTTCCTTTTTATGGATGACAATGCCTGGCCACATCGAACTCTTGTTGTTCAGGAGCTGCTGGAAAGTGAAAATATCACTCGAATGGATTGGCCAGCGTACTTCCCAGATTTAAATCCCATCGAACATTTGTGGGATGCTTTGGGGAGACGTTTTGCAGCACGCTTACGTCATCCGGAGAACACCCAACAACTCAAACAGATGCTGATTGACGAATGGGCAGTCCTACTGCAAGAAATGTTGCACCAGCTGGCTCTGAGTATGCGGAGACGGTGCGAAGCAACCATTGCAGTGAGGGGAGGGCATATGCCATATTAAGGAACATCTGCTTGTTATTCTTCCTGTTGGATGAACAATCATAAGTCACGATACTATGCGTTCAATAAAGCTTGTTTTTGTTTGATTCTATACCGTATCCATTGTATTCCTTTTTCAGAGCCGATGCTTTCGTCATCCTTTACGCACATAATACTCTCCCTCATTTCTGAATATCATGTCTCTCAGATGTTTTTTCGTGAAGTTATGGCAATAAACCCACCTATTGCTTAAGTTTTGCTCACCAGTGTATAAAAAAGGGTGTATTTTTAGTTTTTTTTTTTTTTAAAAAGTAATTTATTTATTTAAAGTAGCTTTCCGTAATTAAGTATAAATCTGCTTACATAGATATATACAATGCTGACCATTAAAAAAGCAAATTAAAAAAAGATTCCCACAATTATCAAACCTGCATGAAAAGAAGATGTTGGATATGCAAACCATTTAAGCTCAATGGAAAGATGCACGCAGGGGGGAGAAATGGCATCTCAGACCCTGTATAGATGGAAAGTTATACAGCGAGTTGCTCATTCGGCAATCAATTTTGTCTTTTGATTGAGAGAAGATTAGTTGTAACTCTTGTAAGAAGAAAAAATAGCTACCTGCAAATATCGGAAATCTTTAGCAGCAGAATCGTGGTATATTGAGTGCGGTTTATCGTACCATAACTCTCCAATATTTAGACGAGTAATTTAATACTATTTAAAATATTTCAAAATTTGTCATATAATAGATACATGCTGCGAAAAGCAATGATAATTTGTGTTAGAAGATCGCATTATTCAAAATGATTTTTCTCCAAAGAAAAAGCTTAGAAATATATAAACACAGATTAATGGCATTCGATTTTTTTAACAAAGATTGCAATTAACAGATTAATTTTTTTTAAAAAAAATATCTCAATGGCTGGTTGTTATTAATGATATTTTTAAAAAAAGATTTATAATCCCTTAGTTATTTGCGATATCAAATTTCCTTCTGATTCGTCCTTCTAATATTTTACTTGAATAGCGTAAAGATATCTTCTGCGTTAAACTTAAATATGTTCTATAGAAGCATTGCCAATAAAATACAGATAAAAAAATTGAGCGTCATTTGTGTAAAATCTTATAGTTCTAAGGCACTTCTTCATTTAAAAACTAAATTTAACAGTAATATCATTTTTGTTTTAAGCAATTTACAACCATTTTTTCCTTTTAATTTTCCCGATAAATGTATTCATTATCCCATGGATAGAAATAAAAAGTAATAGATAACTTTTTATAAATCAATACATTTTATTGTGATAGATCATTTGAAAATAAACTCGAATTCATTGCAATTTAAATAATTATGAACAATGTGGAATTTTTTTATAAACACAAATTAACAACTATATTTACTTCTTTGGTCAAATATTGGAGGAGGGAAAAGTGTTTCTTTTTATGAATACAAAGTTATTTTTTGCTTAACTAAAACTGATGCTGACAAGAGAGATATTAGCAAATAACTACCTATTTTAGTTCTACCAAAATATTCCAAGAAAACTTTTGTAAAGTATCCCTGAAAAAACTTACGTATAAGAAAAAAACTTTTCCTAATTTACAGAGCTTACTTTTAATTAAAACAGTCAATTGTAATTTCTGATTCCTTTTTACCTAAAATGGGTATTCTTTTTTAAAATACGCCATAATAAAATCATAATAGTTAATTAGAAGCTTAAGGACGAACACTTTTTCTGGAATTTTTCAATAAATAAATATTTTATTGAAAATAGGCATCACATGTGAAAATAATTTTTATAAACTGATATATTTATCATCATACAAAAAATGAGACAAAGAGATCTTATTATCAAATGAAAGAGTTAAATTATAATTATAACACAGCTTAGGAAATTGATGAATAGAATCTGTTCATTCTAAAAACAGTAATTCTTGTTTGCTAATAATGCATTTAAAAAAAATTCTAAATAATAATAACACTTCCGATGGAATATTTTAAACAAAACAAACCACTACGTCTTCTTCATTACTAATGTTTTTTTAGAATAAACCAACAATTCTGTAACCTTTTCACCTATTTCATGACCTCCTGCTTGACGCAAAACCATAAAAAAAACCTTCCATTCTGAATTAATCTCTTGACTTCCCAACAGCCACGAGGCTTAACGAATTCCTGAACAATATCACCGCCATCTTGATGGATAGGCTTAACTAACCAACACATCTTGTGTGAAGATAAGGGTTCACACATTTGCGAGACAGGTACAAACTATTACTTTTCTTCTTTTTCTTGTCATGCTGTTATTTTACACCATTCTCTTTGTCATGTGCTGTAAATAATCCAGAAAGGAAAAGTTGGTTGCTCGAAATGAGAAGATATATGCATTGTGGTTTTTTTCATTTTGTAACCCTAACGGATGGTTTCAACGTTATCTGCAAAGGCCAATGTGGTTGCGTTCTAAATTAGCTTTTTATTGTTCTTTTTTTTTCAGAGTACCACGGATTTTTATTGAGAGATTTTGATGGTGACGTTACGGTGACAAAAATAATTCACTACAGATCGATGTCCTGGTTGAAAGTAACTCACTGCTTTCGAAACCATAATTTTGCAAAAAATAAATGATTAATTTTTTCATATTTAATATTAATTGAATAAGAATATACATATAAAATTTCATTAAAAATACTATTATAATAAAAAAATAATCAGACTGTAGTTTGTTGGCTTGAATGAAAAAAGAATGTTAAACTTTCAAAACATTCTCTTTTAATGGAAAATGCTTCTATAATAATAATATTTAGCCTGTACACATAGCTAAGACTTATGTACAGAGCCAAAACTAGGATTTTTGGAATATATAATTTAGCAATTGATTTATTCATAATCGCATATATCAGAGTAGAGTGTTTTTAACCAAAAAAAAACATCGTTTGTTACTTAAATTGATAATTACTCTAAAAATAATGTGAATTTTAAAAAAAAATCCCAGTTTTGTCTCTGGAGAAAAGTGTTAACTATATACAGGCAAATTATTATTATTATTATATAAGCCTTTTGCATTCAGCGAGAATGTTTTAAAACTACGTCATTCTTTCTTCATTATTTCCCAAAACACTGCATTAAAATTTTTTATTGTAATAATATTTTAAAATTAACCTTATACATGTATATTTCCTGTATGTGTATTAATTTTTTTTTCTCACATGATCACTAGATTTAATTATTTCGCCCCTTTTTGGTTCAGAGTCGAACAATTTTAATTTTCTAAAAGCTGACTGAATTTCAAGAAGTTCAATATAAGGAAGGGGTGGGGGTGGGGAATCAAAAGTATAAAATTAGAATGTTAAATTTTATCCAAACAAACTATTTTAATAAATATTTTCAAGAAGGATGACCATGGTAGCCAAGTGGTCCCGGTCATTTACAACTGCGGCCAGATATTAATACTTCGTCGCTACGTGTACGAGGTTTGACTCAAAAATTACGAGACTGGTCCAATAAATCATTGTAGTTACAGAATAAGTTCTCCATGACATTATTCTCTTCAAAGTAGTCCCTTTCAGCACCCACACACTTCTGCATTCGGTGCTGCCATTGCTCGCAACAGTTCTGGAGCGAGCTTTTTGGAAGTCCCTTCAGGAGATTCTTCGTTTTCGCTTGAATCTCTTCAACTGAGGTAAAATGGGTTCCCTTTCAGTAATAAAATTTAATTGTAAGAAATATAAAAAAGTCACATGGGGTCAAATCAGGTGAAAGAGGATTCCCCATAACACTAATATTTTTGCTGGTCAGAAACTGCTTGACAGATAGGGCCAGTGTGCGGATGCATTGCTTTGGTGCAACATCCGTCCATCACTCCACAACTGTGGCCTTTTTCTTCCTAAAAATCTTTCTGTTGGAATTATCGATTTTATTTCATTATGACGTAAATAGTTCCGAATATCTGAATATGTAGTAAATCTGAATATTGTGGTGTTTTAATTTTTCATTGTTATTCAGAGAGTTTTTCTTACGTATGAGTAAGTGTTTATTAGTGTCGAATTATAAAGCAACATGATGGCTATTGGCAATTGACTCGTAATTTTGAATTTCGGTCAAATGACCAAGATTATACCTGAACTGGCTCCACCCTATCCTAACTCTATCACTACACTACAATGGGAGAAGGTTTGACACTCACAGAAAATTTTAATCGCATCAGCCACTGTATACAGCGAGTTTTCAATGACACGAGGGCTCGAACTTATGACACTCTGGTCACAAGTTCTTAACTATAGCAACAATACTACCTTAGCCACAGCTTTTCTTAGCATCCGTATTTATACTAGCATTAAAACAGTTTTCTTAAGAAACATATTTCAACCTTGTTGTAACATACATAAAATACAAATAAGTCTAATTAAGGTTAAAAATATACCTAATTAAGGTGACTGACTACATATGGAACTGTGATTTTGACAAAAGCGTATAAATTGATAATTTTTTAATGTTTAGTGTTGGTTGAATTAGAATATACGTATAAAAATTGTTTGAAGAATGTTACAACAAGGAAAAATTCTTTCGATGGTACTTTTTTGGCAAGAAATGAAGAAAGAATGACACATTTTCAAAGCACTCCTTTTATAAGAAATGGTACTATAATAATAATATTTTGCTATACATATCTACGATTTCTATACCAGGTTTGAACTAGAAATTTTGAAAAAAAAATCACTTAATTTTCGAAGTTACGATCAACAGAAATAAAAACCAGTGGTTTTTGTTAAAATAATATTTTTTTCTGAAACTATAACTGAATTCAGTGGCGCAGCAACCCGTGAGAGTCAAGACCTACTGTGCCTATCTCAGTTTACGGGACCATAGGTTCTGGTGCGCATGTGCAGATGTTTCGGCTAAATAGTCAGTCTGACACAAAATCCCCAGTTTTCACTTCTCAAACGAGCTTGGTACTCATTTATCGACCCACTGAAGGGATGAAAGGTTAAGTCGACCTCGCCCAACCCAGGATTTGAGCCCTGGACCTGTGAGTGAGTGAATGTTAACGTCGCACTGTGTTCAGCTACACGAGGGCTTTTGGCGACAGAACTCGTAATTTTGAACCATGGTCAAGTGACGAGAGCGACACCTGAGCTATGATCCCCCCTCTCCTAACTACCACACTAACGGTAGGATGTTTGAACTCTCGAAAGATTTAACGTGCATCGATCCCCTACACGGCTGGTCTTTAGTGGTCCTGGGCTCGAACTCATGACATGGCTGTCATGATCTGATACTTTGACCATTAAGCTACCGCAGCCCTCTCCCTCCCCCAGGACCTGTGAAGTGGAAGCATGATACACTACCACTCAGCCACTGGGCTTGTTTTCTGAAACTATAAAGTAAGATAAATCCACTTCTAAATTATACAGTTCAAAATATTTAGTTCGACTCCTATATAGAGAAATCTTAGCTATATGTAGGCAAAATATTATTCTCACAGAAGCATTTTTCATGAAAGAGAAGAATGTTTTGAAAATATGTTATTTTTTCTTCATTTCTACCCGAAAAAATTCCATTTAAACAATTTTTCTTATAATATTCTTAAAATAGTTTTATATATAGATTCTAATTCAGCTAACACTAAATATAAAAAAAAAAATTACCCATTTAACCCTTTATCTACCGCAATATGATTTACTGCAGTTATTTTTCTGCAATATGTTTTTTTAATCACTACTTTGAAAATTAAGGGATATACATAAAAAAAATACTCAACTTTAAAAAAAATAGGCCCGTTAGAACTAATTAATTAATTAAAGATAATCAACTGTAAAATTAATTATATACACTCTTCATTTAAAATAAATAGTCAAATCGTTTTCAAAGGTCTTCATTTACATACAAAAAAATAAGACACATTTTGACATTAACTATTTTTTTGGGGGGACAAAAATGATAATCTTCGCAATGCGCTGAAAACGCTGTCAGCTGAAAAAGCAATTTCTGCTCTAAAACTATTCGCCTTCCCCACTAAAATACTCCTCATAGAGCCCGTGCTGCCATATATCTTGGAAGAATGGATTTATAAGAATATTTCTGCTACGTATCGTTAGAGTATTCGTAAAAAGGATTGTTCTATGTAATTTTAAAGTGAGTGGTACTTATAAGTGCAGTCGGTAGTAAAGGGTTAAAGTCATTTTCAAAATAACGGTTCCAGAACATAGTTAATCCCCGAAAGATTTAAATTAATCGGGTTATAAAAAAGGATTATAAACAGTATTTAATTTAATTTGAAATGAATTTATGCAATATAAATACTTTATGAAGCTAATATGCATATTCTATCATAAAATTCATATTTCAATTAAAATATTCTAATACATCAACGCAACATTCAGAACCACAAAGTAATGCTGCGTAATAAAGGACGAAGTGATCGAATCGAATTGCATCTACTCGAAAAAAAATTTTCTGCATGAATTATAATAAAAATTCAAGCTAGAAACAAAATGAGGAATCTTCAAAAGATAAACATCAGAGATAAAAAAAAAGTTTGATAAAATTAGAGATATAAATTACATCCTCTTGAATGAAAACTGTTTGGGAAGATGGATAGCATAAGACCTGCGGCTTTCAAGCGATTAATTGCATTTTCGTAACAAAGTGAAATAAAACTCCATAGTTACATGTTTTCAAAACAAGTATTTTAAATATTTACATATGCAATGAATTTTTAAGGATGGAAGAGGAAGATTTGGGGCAAATAATTTTGATAAACAATTCCTTTCATTCATCTTTTCGATCTTGATAAGGTTCGAACATCACTGTTAATGAGGGGGAATGAAGATTTTATTAATGAAATGTGACTATATTTCATAATATCTGTTAATTAAATTAGATAATTTAATAAAATATTATTTCATTTTGTTATTATTGCTTTTCTAAAGTTATTTTCAAAATCATAAATTTAAAATGTCCGTTTTTTTAATAGTTTTTGAATTTGAAGTATCTCGAATTCGAATTTTCTATCATTAAAATGAAGAGATTATTCTTTTGAATTTTCTATCATTAAAAAAAATGAAAGAGATAATTCTATTGAATTTTCTATCATTAAAGGGAAAAGTTTTCGACTGAAACATTTTGTTTGTTTGAATTATTTTGTTATTAAAATGAAATATTCGATTTCATAAAAAAATTTCTAGCATTAAAATGAAACGTCTGATTTTGTCAAATTTTTCTATCATAAAATGAAACACTCTTCCCGATTTTTTTACTCAAATTAAATATTTTTTGAAGCTGATGAAAAATAAATAAACTCAAAACTAAGAGTTGAAAATAATTTATTTATTAAGTTTCCAACCGCAAATTATTCATAGAATTATTCAAATTATTTATTGCTTCATATTCATATATTTTTCTTGAACCATGTGTAAAAATATATCTCCATTGAAATGTTTTTAATTTAAATTATTTATAGTTTTTAATTAATCGCTAATGAAAAACTAAATCTACTTATTTTTAATTCCCCAGTGAATGTCTAAACACATAAAAAATATCACAAATTAAATTATAAAAAAAAATTTAGATTATCTCACAATTTTTACTTTATGTATTCAACTACAAACAAATTTGCGCAATAATGTTACTTAAATTCTCATTTGAAGTTTTTTAGCTCATTATATGTATAAAATATTTGCTAATGTATTATAAATTAATAATTTAATCAGCACACATTGAATGCATGTGTGTGTGTGTGTTCTGAATATTTTTTTCTATTTCTATAATTATATACATATCTTTTTTTATTTCTATATATATATATATATATATATATATATATATATATATATATATATATATATATATATATATATATATATATATATATATATATATATATATATATATATATATTTTATTTCTATATTTCTATATTTATATATTTTATTTCTATATTTCTATATTTTATTTCTATATTTCTATATTTAATTTCTATACTTACACGCATAATCAAATATTCTTTTTTGTTCGTAAAAAAACATTTTAGAGCTTATACATATAAAAATGGTTTCATTTTTGTTTTTTTTAACAAACGATTATTTCCACTAAAATAATTAAGTCTCGTGTTATAAAACTGTGTGTTGAATTTTCAAATAAAGTTAATATTATTTAAGTGATAGCTTAATCATCACTAAATTTTTTTCACTAGGAAATTTAATAACCAAATTTTATCATTTTATTCGATGGTCAGCATTTTGCTTTTATTTTCAAAAAAAAAAATTTATTTTTATACCTCTCAATAAATAGTATCTGTTTATTAAGTTTCCTAATGAACTTTTATGTAAAACATCTCTGTATTTTAAGGTTATAACTTGAATTTTGTTTCGATACTTTTTCCTTCAGAAAATTCAGAACTGTATATATGTATCAAATGTAACTACAAGCATTTGAAAAAGTACTATATAAAAGTTATTTAATATAGATCAAATCCATATGATAGTATGTAAATAGTATTACAGCTGTATCATATAATTATGCATAGGTTTTCATTATTTTGATTATATACTTGAAACTTTCACTACTTAAAATGTTTATGAAATGTTTAATTTAAATAACAATTTCACACGGTTATCTATTTTCGATCTTCAAAAGCATGGTATAAGGCTGGGAGGTTTTCGTCTAAATATTTTTAACTTTAAAATCCATTACGCTTTTATAGCCTCCAACTTGGACAGATATAGCAAATATTTGACATTAATACTATTAGTGATCATTTATTAAAATAAGGATGAAAATATTTCTTCAATGGATATACAGGAGATTTCATTAAATCCTCCCAAGAGCATATAATCTCTCTATATATAAAATAAAGTTTTTCGTGATGATGTAATAAGTCAATTTATACATAAGGTGTAGTTAGTAAAAATGGGTCGTAAAAAGTTAAATTTAACTGAAGAGGAGAGTCAAGAATGAATTCTGAGATTAAAAAACCCCCAAAAAGAACGTGTACGAAAGACATAAATTTTTAAAAAAGAAATTTGTTGAAAATTAGGACTACAAAAAAATTGCAATTTTACAATTTGAGCAATGAGTATGAACAGTAGTATAATTTCTACAATGGGGGTTGAATAGCCGTTAGGTGAACAAAGGGTACCCCCTCTCTCGTAATTATTAAAAATTAAAATGTATGTACTATATTCACAAAATTTGATTCATCTCATTTCATTTCTAAATTTTCCAGAATTATATTAATCAGAGAGAGTCTTATAATTCTCTTCATTCAAATTTTCTATCTCTTACAGATTAAAGTTTAAGGAATTATACCTCACATATATATTTTGCAAAATATGCAGGATTATATCATTATACTATGTTAAACATGTAATATTTATGCTGATAGTTTTATGGTATTTAATCCCTTAAAGTGTATTATTATAGTATTGTATACAACAGTGTTTCTCAAACTGTGGGGCGTACCAACCACCATAGGGGGCGTGATAACGCTACGTGGGGGGAGCGAAGACATCGAAAAGTCGAAAATAAAAGATTATTTAAAATGTATACGTAATAATTTACTAAAAGGAAGCCAAAGAAAATACATTCTGATATAATAAATAATAAAATACCAATTTACACTGTTATACTCGTAAATCTATCTCACTTATCTTTAAACTTATAAATCTATCTCTACAGTGCAATACATTTGATAATTAATTATTTATCGATAGTAAATTAAGAACAAGTCTAATAATTACTACTGACTTCCTTGGGCTTGTTATGTATAAAATAAAATTTAATATATCTTGATAATTTGTGTTATTTATAATTAAAGTCGTATTGTACCTTCAGTGTCAGAGTACATCCTTACTGCTTTCGACACAATGTTATTGTATGGCGATGAAAATTATGATTGAAAATTGGGTCACAAATATTGAAAGCATTGGCTTACGAATAATTGCTTTTAAATAATCTGAATAAATATTTAATAATGTGTTAAGTTTCGCATTAATGTTTCCAGAAATTATATGAATTTAAACTTTATTTGTTTATTTTTGATAAAATTAAATACAGATAACGAAGCAGAACATTAAGTTTTCCTCTTCAATAATATATATTGAGAATTAGGAACCATATGTTATTTTATTCGGATAAATTTATACATGTTCAAAGTTTTTGAAGAGAGATTCTAATCTAATTTTCCCTTTATTAAAGTTTTAAATTAAAAGTGACTTATAAACAAACTTACAAATTCATTAAAAAAATTTACATTACTTTGAATTCTATAATCCCACTCTGTAAGAAAAAATAATGATGTTTTTTTAAAACAAAGTTTATTAAAAAGATGTTAAAAAAAAGTTTATTAAAAAATCGTTCTTAATAAACAAAATTATAAATTTCTAATTCCAACGATTTTTTACTAATTTAAAAATGAACATCCAAAATAATTTTCAAAGCAATGCAAAGAAATGACACCACTTCAATCGGGACACATATTTTTTTAAAAAATATCCATCAACTTTAATAAAATTAAAAAAAATAGATATATATTTTCATACTGCATTATACACAAGAGTTATAAATATCGTTGCTTCAACCATGACTAAAACGTTCAATTACAAATCATCATAAAAATTCTTTTTTCATATTCCATCAATCAATCGCGATTGATACAGAAGATTCTAGAATAAATCAGACCATCCTTTTTCGCCATTGAAAAGCAACAAACCAAAAACAAGCAAAAAGAAATCTAACCATTAAGCAAACCGAATTCGATGCATTTTCAGAAGTTACACTAATAATAATAATAACACCCCTACAGTAAAATAAAAAGGAAAATCCAAAAAGTAGTAAAAGTCTAAAACTTTCCATCTCTGTAGACAAGCAAGGGTCAGAAGGGATGTCACGGGACATTATCAACCACACGAGAATTAGGTCCCCTCCAAACCATCGGAAACCAGTCCTACCGCCTGGCCAACAGTTTCTCACACACCGTTACTACAATCACGAACATCCCTCTCCCTCCCCCAACCCCTCTTTTCTTCTAAGGGATTCACCGATGAAGATGAAACAAACAAAAAAGAAGAGAAAAAAAAAGAACGCCAACTTTTTTTCCTCCTGACATACTTGTATGCAAGAAGATCTAAGACTTGTTTTTCATCCTTCCCTTTTACCACTTTCCAGCAGATCTGACCCCGCGACCTACTGCGCATGCCCACCGGACGATGAGGGGTATATAAGTATGCCGGAGAAAGTATTCCTCACAACATCCACAATTGCATCCGCATCCTCATCCAGAGTTCTCTACTGGGATTGCTCAAGGAGTTTTTCTGAGTTTTCAGGTAAGGGATGGCTTCTCGTGCAAAAGGATTATAATGCCTCTACCTTGCTTTAGCCTGCCGAACAGCGGTTCTCAGGATATATTGTTTCCCCCTTAGATAATTTCAGGGATTGCACATCCCTTTAGCTGTTGCTGCCTTAATTGGAGATGTATTGGAAACAATAGTCTATGGCTTTCTTTATCTTAAGAAATATGTTTGTAGGATAAGAACGCGATGTCTTTCATATTGCAAAAGCAGGGAAATTAGGAAAGTTGGTTTTCTGTGTGAGAAATTTTTCTCGTGCTCCTTCTCCAATCAAGAAGGCGTTATCTTTATGTTTGATTTGTTGAAAATTATTTAATGAAAGGGTTTTGCAATTTGAGATTTAAAAGTTGAGATATTTTGTATGGTTTTTCGGTAGTATTTAATAATAATTTTTAATATGTTTGAGTATATTTTATTTAAGATAGCATCATTTGCATTTAGTATGCTGCACTTAAATCTAGCTACAAAAATATCGTATTATAAAAGTCATTTTGTCTTCAAATTTCCATAGCTAGCGAGTGTTTTCTTAAAAATTCTTTCTGTGGTTCTGTATTTAATCGTTAATATTTTTTAAGCTATATAATTTTTTTTATACTAAACATCTTTTTTTGCCTTCAAATAAAATTTATATGATGGTTATTGCTTAAATATTTGAAATTGTAGGAAAAAAAACTTCTATGCGAATTTATAAAAAACTTTCTATCAAGAAAATATATCAAGATTTTCATAGAAGGTTCTTAGTCTTGATTCTTTTAATATGCAGAATTCGATTTAGTAATGTAGCATCAGAAGTTATTTGATTACAATATATAATCTCTTTATTTAAAATGTATTTCTGAAATGCAAATAATGTTGAAAATCGTTGTTTTTCTAGATCATCAAATTTTAATTTAAAAGTTACAAAATTTTCTTTATTAATTCAAGACTTCGATCAAAATAATATTGAATAGAAATATCTCAACAATTAGAAATTCACGTAACTTATTTTTCAGAAATTTTTTTCCTTTTTTTAATTTCTTAGTAGTGTTAATCAATAATATTTGATCATTGATATTCCTTCAATTGCTTCAAATGCTTTTAGTTGCTAACATTAAAAATTTAATATTATTTTATCAAAGTAAACTTTTCGGCTAAATAAACTTGTGTTTTCATTACTACTGTAGAGAGAGGGAGAGATTAAGATGATTTTTGAAATTATTGAATGTCTTTTTTATGTATTCTTCCCTGATTTCTTGACTTAAATACATTTTGAATTTGAATATTATATATATTTATATATATATATATTTCTATATATTATACATTCTCTCAAATGTTTAATACGTTAAAAGATGTTTCTAAAAGTGCAAGTCATATTGTAAATTAAAATTGAAGTAATTATTTAAACTTTACTAAAAAAACCAGCATTTTCATTTCTTCGTAAATTTATTGTGATTCTTAATACTTTTTATTCAGTTTTTTAAAGCTATTCTTGACATTTTTTGATATTTCATCGTTGAAAATTGTAAATGATTTAGAAATAAAAAAAAATTTCCTTGAATTTTTCCAAACAACAAGTAAATTGCTTTATTGTGACCATTAGAACAATTGAAATTGAAAATTTTTCACTTAAATTCTAAGTAATAACTAATATCTGATAACATTATAAAAATGTAAGTATAACTTTGCAAAAAAAATTTATTTTTTTACCATAACATAAAAGAAATATGCTTTAAAATTAAACAATTTCTTTCTTAAACACGTTCTCATTTTTTGTCTTCAAATAAGCTACAAACAAAGAAATACTCGTTCGTAAATCTTAAAAAGATTCGCTTATCAATGTTCATCTTCAAATATTTTTTACTGCAATTTTCCCCTTTCAAATGAAAACGTCGTTTCTCAAGATGCTCAAGATATTGCACTATACAATAGGATAACTATAAATAGTACTTAAATCTTGGCTTTTCAAAGATGAAATTCGGTGTTTTTATATAGTTCTTATTTAGATTAAGGAAATAGAAAACCTGTATACAAAGGAAAATACAGGGCTAAAATATTAAATATTTTTCTAATAAAATTTCAATTCTAAAAATATATTTCTAATCGATATTACTACTTATAAATGCTTAACAGCATAAGAAGCTTACTTAAAGGAAATTATTTTAAGTTATAAAATACTTGCTATAAATTTTAGAGTATAAGAAAAATTCACTGAACAAGGTTTTAATTCTGAGAAATTTTAGAAAGAGATATATACCGTTTCAAATTCTTTTGAACTTATTTTAAAATATTTTGAAAAGAAAAAAATTGGGACGCATTTTTACAAAAAATTTTGACTATTGTACTACATTTAAATTTTAATATTTTATAGTAAAAAATTTAATACTATTATTACTCTTTCATGAATTACAACAATGTATTTTTTATACTTTAACTGATGTCTTGATAGAATATACATTTTTAAAACAGCGTATAACATTTCAATTTTAATGCACACAGATGGAATACTTCATCAAATAAATGTAAACATTTCACCAATAAGGCTTCAAAGAAAAAAGTTGTTTTAGGCAATGCTATAGCTTACCCCTTTTGTTTTCTTTGCAGGTTTTGAAAGTTCCTACTACACTACTTTTCGAAAATGAAATCCGTAGCAGTCATTGGTGAGTATGTGTGTTTTGGTGTAGTTCGTCTATATAAAAAGGCATTGATATATGATTTTTTCCAAGCATTCGAGTTAATACAACTTTAATTAAACGTTTAATAGAATATTTTAACGCATTCAATAATCAAAATATAATATAAAAATTTATATTTTTACATCATTTGTAAAACATGTTTTTATAATTAATTAAAGTATAAATAATTTATTTTACTTCAAAACATTGCAACAATAAGTTTATATTTCTTTTTTTATTTATTTATTTCTAAAATTCCAAAAGTGCACGCAAATATTTCTTCTTTTTTCAGCTCTCGTCGTCGTAAGCATTGCCGTTGCTCTGCCAAGGGTAAGAATATAATTTTTTTTCTTCATATAAATTAAATTTAAAATTAAATTTTTTTGCCCATTCCCTTCATTTTAATTTAATTCAAATTAATTTAATTAAGAATTCTTAACATGAAAAGTTTCGTTATGACAAAAAAAAATTATAAATTGTACTATGTTCGTTGATAAAGAATCAGAATAATAGTTACTAATCTCTAAAATTTCAGAGAACCACTTAATATTTAATTAAACGTAAATACTATTTTATATTTTCAACATAAAGACAAAAGATATTCCCTTTACAACCTTAATTCTACTTAAATTTATTATTTTCCCGCAGTATGGGATAAAATAGAAATCTTCGAAATCATACCGAAATAAATCCATCAGTTTTCAAAAAGAATTGTCAGGCAAATTTTTTAATGTGTAAAATTAACAAATAAAAATTCATTATCATAAAAAAGAACCCTAATCATAAATAATCTCCCTCTTAAAATTTGTGTCAAAATAATTTAAATTGACTTTAAAAAATTCTAACCACAATCTGACCCACTTAAGCTTAGTGAAAACGTTCCTCAAACCCATAGTTAGAATAATGCAAATTAAACGACGGAACATCCCCGTTAAACAAAACCCGGAAACGCCCTTTTAAACCCTAAGAAGAACCTTTTAAAAGCCTTAACCACAATCTCGACCTCAATAAACCCTAATAAAAAAGGGCAAGGGCCCACCATCAGCAATAACAACAATCTGAAATAATACTCGAAGCCAAATTGGCGAGAATCGAAAATTACTCAGTCACGTCACCATCGACTAAAATTAGAGATCTATCCTCAAAAAGGCGATTCCGATAGGTCACTGAAGAAGACACTTTCCCGCCAAAAAGGTTCATTCAGTACGTGTCCAGCATATCTAGAGCTAGAGAAACCCATGAATGAAAGTAGAAGTGTTTTTTGAACCGGTTGTGATAGCTTTTTTGAGATCTGTCTTGTGGTCAAAGGGCAATGGAACTTTTCAAGTCTTCGTGCGACTTCCACCGCTTGAGGCGGCCTAATTGGCGAGTAGAAAAACACTTCCTCCATTGTTTGGCGTGAAAGGGAAGAAGATTTATCAAAATTGTTAGATGTCTATGTGAAAGGATACACAGGGTAAAAATAAATTGATTAGGGAGAGTTAATTGAGATGGAAATAAGGAGAAAGGTTGGAGAGGTTCACATCTTGACCGTTTCCATATTTATGCGCGGATGTTCTGCTATAAGTATTTTTAGCTAAGCATTTAATTTTTTTCAAGTTGTTCCGTCGAATGTCATATTTTTAATTTTAGAAATTCTCCCCAAAGCAAGTTAAATTATGAATATCTATTTTTCAAAGATTTTTTTAATGGTTACAAATATCTAAAGCGTCAACTTTGGGGATAGATTGCGTATAGGTCATCACGTACAATTTCCCTCTATTCGTGCTTACGAATTTATTTTAAGAACTTGTGTTATTTCGATTACCTTATACTACAAACCTGTGCGAATATACAAAATATTTGACGATGCGTTCGGGTTTATTATGATTTAGTCTAGGTTTAGATAAACAGAATATATCAATAGTTATTATTTTAACTAATAAACTGTTACAAACTCTTTGAAAAAGGAACAATTTCGTACTTTTTCAATTTTAGAGCAAATCTTTTAATATAAAAGTGATGTTGTGATTTTCAAAAACATTCTTGAGGCTTAAATATTAAGTAAGTTGGAATTATTACTTTTAGTTCAATTTGTGACTCAATAAATTCAGTTCATGCGGCATAAGGTATATTGTAGATTGAAAAACATTTCAAATTTTTTGGGCTAACTAATATTCAACTAAATATTCAGTTTCTTAAGAAAAATTTGATTTCCTTTTTGTGAGTACTATTCTGAAATTCTTTTACATACAAATATTTGTGCAATATCTGATTTGTTAACAGTAAAAAGGCATAGTACCTTAACCTTATTACAGAACTCTCCGCATAACGCCTTTCATTTACTGTACTGCTTATTTTCCATGGAAAAAGTTCTAAATTTAAATTTTAAAAATTAGAAAAAAAATTCAAAAACGTTAGCATATTTCCTCAAGGGAAAAGAAGTTTAAATTTGTAAATACTTATAAAAGTAAAAAAAAATATTATGAATATACGAATGTAATAAAAGAAAGATTTTCATTTTTAATCCAGCCATGTAGTTTCCCCATCTAATTTATTCTCAAAAAGACCTAATCATCCCTTTTTTCCAATACCAAAAGTAAAATCCAGACAGGTACCATAAAAATACATATTACGCATCAATAAATAATCACGTAACATTCTACGTAGAGACTCGTAATAAACAAGGAAATCCAACAGTCACGAGTGAAGCAATATCCCCGCGAGCTCCACACGTTATGCTGTGATATATCTTTCCCAGATAGACATAATTCATTGCGATTGTAATATCCTTTGATGAGAAAAGGAAAGTAATTTTTCTTGTCCCGGAGCGATTTTGCTCCAGGCGTAAAGAAGATGAGGTTGAAGGTTAGAATAATTACAGGAAAAACTCATAGCACAGGCATCTTCTCTGTTCCCGTATTGCCAGTAGACATCGGATATGTTTTCTTTCTTCCGCTGGGACGACCAAGGTTGTAAAAAACAATTCTTCCAACCGGTTTCTGGTTAGAGTGAAAGTGGTTAGGAAGCTAATAAAAATAGTTAAGTCACCTCAGTGTTATGTTTATTCAAAAGGTGAGGTGGGGTTATGAATAAATTATTCAAAAGTTTCATAATTTGCAGTCTTTGCTTCTTTCGTTTGTGTTTCGTAAGGTGTTGTTTTAGCGTCGCAGTAGTCTCTTGCTTGCGGACTGCGTTTAAGTCCATCTCACCAACAAGGACATATGTTGGGGGAATGAATCATTTTATAAAAAGATTTCAGCGCAGTGTATGCTCCACTGGTTGATAATCATTACTTTCGTCTCTTGATTTGAATTATAAAATCTATCTCACAGAAAGATTTCTTGAGTCATTTAGCTAAAATATCTCTTTAAAACAAACGAACCTTTGTCGTGGTACCTTCTCCTCATATCGGTTGAAGTAGAGATCTCGCTGATTGTTCAGGTTTCCGGTGGATCCGAACGCAATAGGATTGAAAAGCCATTAAATCAGAAACGAAGGAATACTGACAAATAATGACAATTCCCTTTCATTAATTGAATGCTAGACCTGATTATGCGATGTGTTAGCAAGGCGATTAACTGATAAGAAGTAATGAATAATTGTGTTTAAAGAGATGTAATCTCTGAAACTCGCTAAGGATAGTAACTTTTAGCGGTGGCTATAATTCAAGATTATAATTCAGGAATAATCGACTGCAATTTGGGTAGTACTAGCGAGATAATATCATACCCATAACAATTATTCTCTATTTCCCTGAGTATTTATATTATTTAGTAGTGAGTGGAGTTGTTCTATCTCAAAGTGGGGCAGGAAAAAACCCGAGTTACAGAGACTACAGACCTTGGTTACATTTTTGCAACAATAAAAAAAATTATATGGAAATAATTCTATTGCCCTTTTTGAGTCCCCAGCAAACTTCTCCCTCTAAAAGTAAGAGGACTGAGTAACATATTTAACCTATGTGACTAACATTTATATTTCTGATGCCCTAGATGAAGCGTCAAGCTTTCTTCCTCCCCGACGGGGTTGAGCTGATCGTAGGCAACATCAACACCAACTTCAACTGCGATGGCCTCCGATATGGTTACTACGCTGACGTAGACAACAATTGCCAGATCTTCCACGTGTGCCACCCCATTACTCACGCCGATGGTAACCAGGAGACTCTCCACTATAGCTTCTTCTGCGGAAACCAGACCGTCTTCAACCAGTTGACGCTCACCTGCGCTTTCCCAGAAGATGCCGTCCCCTGCCAGAACGCCCGAGACTTCTACTACGTCAACGACAACATCGGAATCGAAGATGCCCTTTTCCTCAGGGACGAGGATGTCGCCCGAGCCCAGCAACTCATCCAAGGCAAGAAGAAGTAAGCGACCCCCACCTGACCTCCCATCCCGATTCAAGAGTGTGACTGCCAATCCGGTGAAGGTCTGACTACTTTTTCTCCCAATCTCCAACCTGGCTACGGAAGATCTCAACAACGAAGATGATATCAAGAACTTTTTTTATACCAACCAAGCGCTGTTCCTTCGCGAACCAAGCTAAATAAAATACATAACAGAAGCGCTTAAAGTGTAGATATAGGTTTTCGCAACAGACCTCAAAGTAAAAAAGCTGTTTCTCTCTTTGCCTGTCTTTGTTTTCTGGTGCATATTTTAATGCACCGTGCTAAAGTGTAAGCCCGATGGGCAACATTTTTCCTTGCAACTTTGTCCAGTCTTGTTGGTTCTTTCTGGTATTCGGTCATTCTTGTTCGTGGTGTACGTGTTATTTATGCCTCCTTTATT
This sequence comes from Trichonephila clavipes, assembly GCA_019973935.1. NCBI lineage: Eukaryota > Metazoa > Arthropoda > Arachnida > Araneae > Nephilidae > Trichonephila > Trichonephila clavipes. The sequence goes on along the minus strand of BMAU01018370.1, from coordinate 65,987 downwards.
TTTCTTTTTAACTTCAAATGAAAACGCACACAGGTTTAAATCCCTCTTTGCCCATGTCGTTCGATTCCCCACCAGACAAACGCTTTTTGTTCTTGGAAAAACTAGTTTAAACTGCCTTGTCCCTCTCTCTTCCTTCCTTTCTTTTCGGTTCAGACTTACCCCTCATCCTTAAATTACCCATTCTTGCGACAATCGGTACATACTTAAGAGATTCTTTGTGTTTTTTCTGTGCCAGTTTGATTTACATTATGATTATTATTTTTTTTATAACCGTAACTGCTAACCTTGCATTTGCAGCCATTTCCTAGTCTTTGCCAAATAAATGTTACAGCCTGATCGAGTGACGGGGCTCGTTTTAAACAAAACTATAATTTATCTTTTTTTTTTAAATTTCTTTAATATAATACCTTCTTCATATCCTTCTAAATACTAACACCGGGACATCTGTGGATAGAGATGGTCCCGGCAACTTGTGCTATCTGTCATATCGTCTTCCTGTACGGGTTCCCAGCTCTTGTAGTTGGGAATTCGGTTTTCTATCAATGTCTTTTTGTGGGTGAGGTTCGGTAAAGCTGAGGAAGTATCATCAAGGGTCTAAACAACCTCTTTTTGTCTACTTCTTGGCGTATTCTAGCTTCCGGTGCGGGTGCCAGCGTGTCTGTTTACAAGGTCGCGATAGTCTATATTTCCTGGAAGCCCCTATGTATATATACGTACATTTTGTAGTATAATTCTTTGTAAATGTTATATATATTATTGTGATAAATAAAGCAAGCATTTTGAAAGAATTTCTGTGTTGTATTCTCATTTCTTTTAATTATATAACTGTTGTTTCTTGTATTTTTGTTATTACTGACTATCATTATTGCAACTCATTGGAAGACGTGGTTTTATTAATGTTATTACTACTAAACAATATTACATGCAATAAATGAATCATAAATAATAGCAAATGCAAAAAAATAATAAAATAAGTGATACAACTAACTAATATTGAACAATAAATAAACAAAACACATGAATGCAACATATAAATGGTTGATTAAAATGATTGTAAGAGGTTCCTTTAGAAAAGTACTTTAATAGATAATAATTATTAAATGTAAATGTCTAATATAGGATACAAATAATTAAAAAATTATTACAAATTAGTTTGTTTATGAGATACATAAATGGAATAACTAATAATTTAAATAATTAATTATGTAAAATAACCAAATGAATATAATATTTATAGACGTAAGTTTGATATAAGATAGACAAAGTAAAGGGCACACAAGGCTTTAAATGTCTATGAATTAAATAACTGATTTAGTCATGCCTTTCTGTGGAAATATTCTCTTAAGAAATATATTCTACTTTTGAGTATAATATATTTATATTAACTAATAATTACATCCGAACATTGAAGTTATGTAAGAAAGGTAATCAGATGCAAGATTTTAGTGAATCACAGATTTTTTTTATTTGAAACTTTAATAGAAGTGTTATTGCAAAAATAATAAAACATCAAAAAATGTTTCATAGAGTACTGTTCGAAAACCTTTACGATTTCAACTAGAATAAAGTTTTGAATTTTGAATGAAATAAATTGAATCTTTTATTTATATATATATATTGATTTTCGAAAGTCAATTGTAACTCGAAATTTCTGAGAAACTGTAGATAAAATAATTCGGCATTCTAAATTCCAAATTCTAAAATTATTTAGAATCTAAATTTATTTAGTTTTAAGAATTAGTTTTGTTAAAAAATTAACCACGAAGTATAAACATCACAATTAAATAATTTGATTCTACATATTGTTACAAAATTACAGTTAACGGTATTCTAAACTTTTAAACACTTGAAATATTAAGTCTTAAGAAAATATTCTAAAAGAAAAATTTATATGAACATCCTGCTCTTCGTATTATTTTTTTTTAATTCTTCGTAACTCTTCCTCAAATCGAGGATGTGTTAATAACGTAATTAAATGCAATTCTTTCTCTTTTTTTTAAAACAAAAAATTATTTTTCTTATACATCTTTTCCTTGACCCGAAGGTCAGCAGGTTGAAGAAAATCAAGGTTATTTAATAAATGAGAATACAAAGAGATAATCAAATATTGTGCGTTGATTCTATGAATTAGATTTAATCGTGGAAGATGAACATTACATTAACAATAGAAAAATAAACAAGATACCAGTAAACACAGTGCATGGAAAACAATAGAGTAAAACTGAAAAATAAATATTCTATACAAGTTCGAAGATTTTAAGCAGTTTTAATAACTTTACTTTTGGGAAAAATGTTTGATCCTTCCCTTTACAAGTAGTAATTTTAAGTACACTTTGAAAAATTATATTAGTAATTTATTGTTCTGTGTGCGTGATTTCTTTGTGAAATAAATTGAGAAGAATTATGAGGAAAAGTAGAGATTTATTCTGATTATTTCGACAAATGTACTTTAAATTCTTACGTTTTCTTATAAATTCATAGCGTAGGAGGTTTTGCAAAAAAAAAAATAAATAACACTGTTTTGCAAAATACAATAAGGTGAATATTCTAAAATTTACGCTAATTTCCTAGAGAATTTAATCATGTGTGGAAAGTGGCTTTATACAATCAAAGACGAAACACTTCTTTTATAAATTAGTAATCCAAAGATATTTATCACAAAGTTAAGTATATCAATGGCTATAGAATAACTATAATTTTACTGAATACATTTTTATAAACAATCTAAATACATTGAATTTATTTTTTTTTTAAATATGCCATACATATTATATAATTTTTAATACATATACACAATTGAAAATAAATAAAGACTTTTTCAATTCATCTAAATTTATCTTTTTTCTTTTGTTATTTACAACAAAGGCAAAAAAATATGTTTGTCTTTCAAAATGAAAAAAAAGTATTCATATTCAATTTTTAGTTTGCATTTTTAAAAACTTTCATGAATAAAAATAAAAAGTGGAATGAAATAATGAAAATAAGCACAACTTCAAAACGTATGTGACACTTCAGTAAAAGAAACAGTTTTTTTAAAAATGTATCGTTGAAAAAAAAAATGAACTTTTACTTAACTACTCAAATGCAAAATAAGTTTAAAATAATGACTTTACGAATTCATAAATATTTTAATACACAAGTGTAAGCGATTAAGTTAAATTTTAAGTAATCTCTCTATGTCTAAAAACGTAAATAAAATATTTTATATATTACCTTTTAAAAATTAGAATATTTTTAAGGCAACGGGAAGGGGGGTGCTAAAAGTATGACAACTGTATTTCAATGAGCCATGCTATTTTGATGGCTCTACAATAAAATTAATTTTTTAAGTAACAGAACTTTAAAGTGACTGTACATACAAGTACGAAAAATTTTAACTTCTTATTCTTTGTATAGAACTTTATTTTTTCGAGCAGAATTAATGGATCAACATAGTGGTGTATTCTGTATATTAGACATTAAGCAATTAGAATCTAACTCTGCTTATACAATTTTGAATCCAATTTTTCAGTGAAAGACGTTAAAAAATCTACGTTTTTTATTATCTGTTTCTTCTGTATTGCTAAGAATTTTGTGTAAAGAATACTTAAAATAGTGTAAATAATTTATATTTGGCTGTGTAATATGTTTATTTTACTGTATTTTGTATTTATTTTTATGTTGAAAATTGTAATATTCGCAAGCAACGCCGTTCCTTACATTATAATGGCGATTCTATGGAAATTTGGCGAAATCTTGGTAGTAGAGCCAAATTGGCAGCATTTTTGACGACCATGTTGGTGACTTTGGTGACCATTTAGGCAACTTGGTGTCATGTTGGCTATCATTTTTGGCGAGTTCGACACCCTATAGATTCTTTTGGAAATTAGTGGATAAATCCACTAATTTCACGACTTACGACGCAAAAGGATTTTTCTTGAAAAATCCGCGAAGCTTATAAATAGGGAGACGCTCACCGAAACCAGTTAGTATTGTTTTAACTAGCAATTAGTAGTCTTGCCTTAACCGTTGAAGAGTCGACCATCGATTATTGATTAGAACGATTAGTTGAGTAGAACAAGTGAGTACTTGCGAATAATCTTTTACACAGACACTGATAGTTGTGTTTGAGCTCTGTTGAAGGTGGGAAGAGCTTCTGAAATTTATTCTGCAAATATAGTTGTATAATCCTGTATTTCAAGAAATGTTTATCGACAACAAATTCCCATCGCTCCTGAAGAACTGTCTTGTTCTTTGTGACTAATTTGCATAAAATCCTCGAACCCCGATCAACGTAACAATATTTAGAGTGTGGGGTGCTATTTCAAGTATTACCCTCAACCTTTGACTGGGGTTCAAAATCATAAGGTTTCTAATAACTGTCATGTTTCTCCCAAGTGCGACTTAATAAACAATAATTCAATCAAATTTTTTTTTAAATACTCCTTATTTTCAGAGATGCATCACGATAAAAATTCTCTGAAAATAAAGAAGATTCAAGGTTTTACATGGGAAAAGTTTTGCGCGAGTATGTATACTTCTGATGTCACTATTTCCTTATGAGATGACCGATGCAACTAAATCGCAAATAGAATCAAAAGAATCATTTCCTCCGTGAGGAAGGGCGTGAACCAATTTACTCTACATGTATTACGCTTATGCTTATTCAATTATCTGCAATAAATATATATGATATATAGCATATATATGATAAAAATTTGAACAGCAAAAAATTCACACCAAGTTATGTGATGGTTCTAATGCCGATTTGGGTTTTTCAAAATAACACTTCATATCGTTGTATAGAAAATGTTTCAGCAGGATAGCTACTGAAACTCGTTCGTATGTATTCGAATCGTCAGGGATCATAGCAGAGGGTCTGCAGTGAAATAAAAAAAAGTACAACCAAAAATTAATTTAGCTTTTCAATATTTATTGGTCTGCATGCGTGTGAAGATTTTTCACATTAAATTTCTTCTGTTCGTTTTCTAAAGTCAGCTTTTACTTGGTCGTTTTATTTGATAGAAATTTATTCCGTTCCGTTAATTATATTTTTCCAAAAAATTAATGCTTCTATTCCTACATAGTTTCTGCAAACATTCTAAGAACTGAAGTGAGCTTCATTTAGTTCTTCTCTGGAAGGAGGGGCTATTCTGGCATGCACTTGAAAGAAGAGAATGAGTGAGAGTTTACTAACATCGCACTTGAAGCAACACAAGCGCCAGTGGCGACGGACATCGTAATTTTGAACCACGGTCAAGCGACGACGTCAGCACTCTACTCTTCTAACTAAGCCCCCCGCCAACGGGAGGACTCTGAGCTCTGACAGATTTAACGTACATCAAGCTCAATCTTCACTTCGAGGACGCTAGTGTTCAAAATTATGACACGCCAGACACGAGTTCGAATTTTGAAGAAGAAATTGAATAAAAGATATTCATTATTAAATAAATATATTAATTAATAGTTAATTTATCAGTAGTTAATTACACCATATAAAATTATAAATCTGGACAGGTAAAATTAGGATTGAATTCCTAGCTTCATATTTTACAAAAATACCTCAAGCATTTTTCAAATTTCTTAAGCAAAAAAGATGTACTTTAAGAAAATAAAAAAAAGATGACGATTATAGAAAAATGTTCTGACTATCATTAAAAACGAATAATAACTAAGCGTAAATGAGTAAATTATCTAAAAACTGTATATATTTACAATAAATTTGTATTTCTTAAGCAACCAAGGTGACCTATTTGAACTGATGAAGAGAAACAATTCAAAAAGTAAAAAAACTCCAGGGACATCACAACAAAACTGAGAAATTACATAGATAAAGATGCTTTGTACTTTTCTTGGTATTACAAAAACAATAAAACTCACGATATAACCGCAAACACCAGATTTACAAATTGCCGCACAAAGACCATTAACGATAAATCACCAATCCCAAAACGAGATTTACAAGTGTGCGACTAATAATTTGTCACTACCCTTGTGGAAACCCATATCTTAATTTGTTTTTTCAGAATGTTTTTTTTTGACAAATTATCGGCTCAGCCTGACAGACCAATGCTACCCAACGAGCCTCCGAATTCGATTTCAATTCCATTGTTATGAAGCAATTAAGAATGTTCCGACTGGCAACGAGTTTTAAGACAAAAGGCCAGCCTATTCTTGTTGCCGTGTCATCAATTTCTGGATTAACTGGCAGAATCGAAGTGAATTGAAGCAATCTTGTGATTATGGCCATTATATTATGCAAGGAACTTTCTCAACAGCGCGTCACACTGCCTTGATCGGGGGTTCTGGAGTCAAGGTTCTAATGTCAACAAGATGACCTAATCGAACTACCGTATTGAGTGATTCAAGAACCTCCTTTGACCAAGCCAAGGGTGAAGCAATACAATAAAAGCTTCAAGTCATGTTCAGGACTATAAATTTCTGATAAGTGATTTATTTATTAAATCAGCGATCTTTACCAAAAAGGGAAAAATTAATGCAAATCAGATAAAATACTGTGCACCGCAAAGACCTTTGACCTGGTTTCTTTCTACAACTCATTTTAATTTACATTTTGTTTTTCAAAGAAAGCATTAACCCATTCTCTCTTTTTGATAAAGACATTACAAAATTTCCCACAAGAAAAAAAAAGTATTTTTATTTTTACCTTTCGTTAACGTTTTAGTTATCTGACTACGCTCAAAACTGTAATTTTGCAAGAACGTTTTGGATTGTTTGAATATTAACGTCGGACTGTTCAGCTACACGGGGGCTTTTGGCGACGGACCACGTAATTTTGAACCATGGGGAGGACCAACGGGAGGACGTTTCAGCTCTCGACAGATTTAACGTGCATCGCTGCCCTACACGGCGAGTCTTTAGTGGTACTGGGCTCGAACTCGTGACAAGGCAAGCCACGATCCGATATCTATACCACTCGGCTACCGCTGCCACATTATGACTTTGGAAAGAAGGGGTATTTAATATGATTTAAATTTTAGAATATACATCACACAAAGCTTTTCCAACTTTTAATATCTGCGATTCAATTTCCAATCATAATTTTCATCGTTCACCTTTTCCATACACACTAGCAATGAATTGATTTTAATAATGATGTATTTTGAGGCTAAAGCTATAATACGGCTTTAATTATGAACCATACAGATTATCAAGATAAGTATTAAGTTTTCTATATAATTTTATATATAAAAAACCCATGGGGTCACAAATAATTATTAAACTTGTTCTTAATTTACTATTGATAAACTAATTATCAAATACATTGTGCAGAACAGGATACATTTGTAAGAGTATTACATCAGTGTAAATGAGTTTTTTATTTTTTATTATGTCAGAATGTATTTTGTTTTGCTTACTTTCAGTAAATTAATATTTTTAAATCTTTTATTTTCGACTTTTCTATATGCTGACACCATCCACATAAATTTATCACGCCCACCCTCTAGGGTCTAAGCTGCGCAGTTTGTAAAACGCTGATGGACATATAAAACTGCTCTAAGAATTTTATTACCGTAAAAAAATTTAATGCAATTTTTAGGCAAAAAAAATTAAGAAATATCTATCTCTCTCTATATATGAAGAATAATATTTTCAAAACATTCTCCTTTTTAAGCAAAAGACACGTACAATAATAATATTTTGCCTGTATATAGCTAAGTCTTCTGTACAGAGCCAAAGCAAAGATTATTGAAACATAATATTTGAAAAAGTGGATTTATTCCTACTTTAATACAACATAATAGGAAAAATTCAAACAAAAACACCGTTTATTATCTCAATTGATAGTAACTCTGAAAATAATGTGATTTTTTCAAAAATCCTAGTTTATGCCCTGTATAGAAGTTCTAGCTATATATATAGGCAAAATATTTTTATTATAGAAGCATTTTTCATAAAAGAAGAAAGTTTTGAAAATATGTCATTCTTTTTTCATTTTTTGCCAAAAAACTGCACTTATTTTTTTTTGTAATAATATTCTTAAAACAATTATATACGTATATTCTAATTCAAGTGGCAATAGTATCAAAAAATATTCATTTATATGCAGTTACAAAATCACATTTCCAAATGCAATCAATCACCTTAAGATATCCGACTACGTTCGGAACCGTGATTTTAAAAAAGTGCATAAATGGATACTTTTCATGATATTTAGTGTCACTTAGATTAGAATACATGCATAAAATTGTTTTAAGGACATTTTGACAAAAAAATTCTATTTAAATACAATATTTTGGCAAAAAAATAACTTAGAATAATTCTTTTTTTCCAAATGTTCTCCTTTTATGAAAAATGCTTCTATTAGAATAATATTTTGCCTGTATGTAGCTCAGACCTCTCTACAGAGGCTTAACTTATTTAAAAGAGATAAATAATTTTAAAGTATCTTTCTTTTTTGTGTGTGTGATAAGTCGTTTTCAAAACATTTTAAACTTATTACATCTCACCCAGAAACTTAAATACAAATGTTCGAATATCATTTCTGAGTCAAAACTCTTACTTTAATTATTCTTTTGGGAAGAAATTATAATTAATGACATAAATCCTTCAGTTAAATGCACCCAACTATTTTTTACACGGTTTTGAAATAACAGAATACATGAATTTAACTATTTTTTTTTTGCTCGAATTATATGTTCTAGTACGAACTTTTTAAAAGTTGGGTAATTCATGTTCTTAAGATGAGAACGATTTGATCGAATTTACGACAGTTAATGATAATGAAGAAGTCGAAGGTGAGGTTCAGCTATTAACAATTAGCTTATTCGCAAGGGTTTGAAATTTGCTACAAATATGGAACAGCATTTTTTTACTCATAATCCTGAAATAAAACATGCATTTAAATTTTAATGTAATCATAATTTTTGTGTATCAGGTCAACTTATAAAAGCTAATTGATAAACGAAAAATCATCTGCTAATGAGAGACTTTGTATTAACAATAAATAAATAAATAAAAATAAACCAAATTAAGCCATTAATAACGAACGAAATGCTTCTTTTGAATCAAAACCAACAATTGTGCCAGACATTTCCGACACGGCTGTTGATGATAGGATTTTTGATCCTTAATAAACGTGCACGCCTGTTATCAAGTAGCGAGGAATAGTTGTTTGTAAGTAGTTTTATTCCAAATTTCTCTCAATTTAAATTTTTGTATGCACTTATAGACTGAATTTTCACTGTACACAATTTTAATTATTTTAGTAATAAAAATGAATTGTTTTTGTTTTATAGATATCTAACAAGAATTTTATTATTACTTTTTTTGCATGTTTTTTTAGAAAAATATTAAGAGATTTTTCAACTTACACGTTTTTTTTAAATTATGGAACATATTCCCAAATTTTCCATATGTTGCATGTATTTGTTTACATGATTTTTTGCACGGTTTTCTAAATAACGTATCTACCCTTTAAAAGAAAAAAAAAGAGTCGGGTGTATAAACTATGTTCCTAATTTGTACAAAAAATAAAAGAAGCGAGGAAGGAATTAAATTTTCAACAAAAGTTCAAGCAAAAGATTCAAACGAAAACCAAAATTTAATTCAAAAACAGTTGAAACATTGGAGAGGGAAACGCCTCATTTTTATCATCATCGCAAAAACAAATAAAGTATATTTTTCAAAAGAGAAAATCGGAGTTTCGAAAATTCAAAACCACAGATATAACTTTTTTAATTTGGTCATATATCTGATGTTTGAATGCTTAGCGATAAATATACTAAGAAATAAAAAGACATAGAGGAATTATTCTTTCAATTTTTAAACATTTTAATCTAACTGCAGCAAAAAAACTTTGATATTTTTTTATAGATATCTATAGTTGTTGTTGCCTCGTGATTTTATCCTGGGATACATATGAACTACGAGTGGAAGAACAGAAACATACAACACAAACAGAAGAAAATAGACATTTATTACAAATGATGATTCCAGCATATAACAGAAGGGGTGCGCTACTTTCCTTTCGGGAGGAGAATCCATTACAGCCGAAAGTCTGACTTCTTTCCCCCTAAGAAGATACAATCATGCCTTACTCAAGATTCGAACCCACTCGGTTCCAAGTCGAGGGTTATATCCACCATACTGGCTGGGCGGCATATATATATAGAGAGAGAGAGAGAGTTGAACACATATATTATATACCATATGCATGATATAAGTATATAATAAATAATAGTTCAAACCAAAAAAAATGACGTAAGTAAAACAAACGGAATGTAAAACAAAACAAACTATATTCACTAATTCATTTGTGTATTGTGCCTTTAAATCTTATGTTAAATTTCATGCATTTTTACAAAATATTATTTAATGATCCAAACTTGTGAACATTTTTTTCCTATAAAACCCCGTTAATACTATTTTTATGACAGTTTAATTTTAAATAACTACGCGAACTCATTCTTTCCATGGGGCATTAAAATAATTTTATTTATATTTTTAAAAAAATTACTATATTGTTTCATTTTTATGTTTACTTTAATTTGGCCATTTTTTTAAAAAAAATCTTAACAATTGGAAATTGAAGAAACAATATCAACAGTCAGCAAAAAAAAATTTTTATTAACAGAATTATTCAAGGACAAACTAGGTATAAACTAAGGCAAACTACGTACAACGTGACTCGATTTTTTACAATTCTTTGTCCTGGTACGTTTGGGAGAGTTAAATATGCAACTGAAAATTAACAAAAATTTTCTGTTTTATGAGTTTGCCATATTTATAAAAGATCATGTAGAAAATAAAGAGTCAAAAGTGTGATTTTTCAACACCACCATAAAGTTTTCATTTGAACAAGCTTATGTTTCTGCATTGTTTGTGAAATGCAGATGCTTTGTCTATCTGAGAGCTTCCCACTCATATTGTTTGATTGTCAGAACGCATCCGGGGACGTTTCAACATTCATACAAGAATATGAATCTCATTGTCACACTTCTAATACATAATTCGTTATTAAGTCTTTGATGGCGGAAGTAATAAGGGCTTTTATAGAAGCTTTCGTGCTCTGAGGTACATCCAAGCAAACGTTTTTCCTTGGGCTTGGTTATTATGCTTATGCTTGCTTGTGCATTTGATGGTTGTAGATATGTTCGTCCGTATATATGCGTCTGAGTGCAGCATATTTCGAAAGTTACACAAGTCAGTATACCACACGCTTTTCAAAAACAATATTATATATTTTCCTGTTTCTCCGTAGACAATTCTCAAAAGATGTTTTCGCTAAACAATGAATGTCAGTGATGAAATTTTCATTTTCTATAAAGAGGCTTGTTTAACAGAAGTATTAATTTTATCTCGAAGGTTAAATATATAAACAATTTTCAGATAAATGTAATTCATTGAAAATAAAATTAAAAAATTCGAATCTCTTACACATTATTTATAAAGGAACAATGTTTTTGAAAAAAAAAAGGCAAAATATTTAAAATATTCTCAGAATTTTAAAAATTATAAACATATGAAAATTAGGAACATTTCTGTAAGAAATATTAAGTAGTTTTTATGTTGCGCGTGTGCTATTTTCTAAAATAGTAGCCTTCGATGTATACAACTTTATAGAGTTATAAAATGTGTCATACATTTTAAACCCTACCTAATTTTAGTATTTTATATCTTTTGTATTTTAAAATATTCGAAAAAGATTGAAATTTTAAAAAAAATTTTAACGTGTGTATTTTTTTTATTTTTTAAAAAATATGCTTTATTATTTTATTTATATAAAATTAGCTACAGTGTAATAAGGATACGTTTAACTTTATGGACCAACTTATTGCTGGTAATTAGAGCAACTATTTTAGAAAATATCATGCGCAAGGAAATACCAGAAATTATTTGTGCATAGTTCATAGGGAAAAAGACATTTTTTTTCAACACATATTACACGACAAGTTGAGTTGTCCGAAATTTTTAAAATAATATGTAATAAGTTTTTTGGGAACTTCGGAATTCTATAGATTTTTGAACGACCAATTATTTAATTCATAGCTCCTTATATTAAAATAAAAAAAAATTGCAATTATTTTTCCTCATAAGGAATAAAAAATATTCAATAATAGGTAATTATTATTATACGAAATCCTAATTCTTCTTGTCTCGAAACGTTGAGGAAAATTCCAAGACCTTATTTTCCCAAACCCCGAAAGTGCGACTTTTCTTTTATTCCTCATACTTATAGCGAGAACGAAATGAAAACATGTTTTGTTTCCTTTCGGACACATTTGATCATGTGACTGACCATTTGCTGACCTAGAGGACTTCCCATAATGCTTCGGGCAATGGTGACGTCAAATTGTCTTCCGGGTTTTTGATGAGCTTATGAAGCAACAGCTTCATTTTAATAACACAAGCAAATAATTCGTAACAAATGCTTGATTTAACAGAGCCAGTAGTAATAAAATAAGTTTTACATCACGACGTGATTTAAATGTTTTCCTGTTCACTAATAACGTGATTCTAATTTTAATTATTTTATATTATTGGAATTTTAGATGACAGTATTTACACCTGGAGAAAGATATATCTTTATATATAAAAATCTTTTGGCGTGTGTATGTCACTAAACTTCTCCTAAACGGCTGGAAGGATATCGATGAAATTTTTTGTGTGAGTTCAAGTAAATTCGAGAATGGTTTAGATTCACAATTCGGTCCGATATCGCAATTAGTTAAAAATATATTAATTAAAAACATTCAAAAAATACAACTCAACATTCACCTGCATTGTTGTAACAACGCTATTGTTATAAACAAGTAATAAAAAAAAATAATCAATTCCTATTTATATCAACCAAGAAAAAATTTATTTTAGCTACTTTTTATTAAATAGTTGCAATTAATATAAATATGTATATACATATGACGGAATCACAACATTAAGTTTTATTAATTATCATTAAAGTATCGTATTTTCATCCAAAATAATCGTGTATATAAAATTTCCTTTCAACTGAATGCTTTAACACGTGAGAAAAAAACCTTTTCTAAGGGTCGCCAAAAGGGTCGCTAAGTCACCCACATGGCTGTATTTGTAATTTTTTAAATAATTAGTTTTAAACAATTAACTTTTATTAATTATAATTAAATTATTGTATTGTCATCCAAAATAATCATGTACATTACATTTCAGCTCAATTGAGCGCTTTAAAATGTATTTTATTAATGATTGAAAATTCCACCAAGATAAATAAATAAATAAACAAATAATTAAAATATGTATAGAGATCGTGAGCTAATAGTAGGAATTGAAAAAGACGTTTGGGGTCGGAAATTGATTTTCAGCGAAACTGGCCAAACCCGGTCTTTATTGTTACGAAAATGCAGACGATTTACGCTTTTTAGCGTTTTCAATTCATACCTTTTTAAATAATCTTTATATATGTAATTCTTCTGTGCGTGTGTATGTAACTGAACTCCTCCTAAACGGCTGGACCGATTTTGATGAAAGTTTTTGTCTGTTCCAGTGGACTCGAGAATGGTTTAGATTTATAATTCGGTTTATAAATGTTTATTTAATTAATTTTTTATTTATAAATTGTTGATCTTGGAATGTTTTACATTGGATCCGGCAGACTGCGCTACGATCACAGCATCGAATATTCAAAAATCTTTTATTATAATTCAAGTTGGTCCCAACAGTTGGTGCTGTGATCACTTCAGGAAAATATTTTGTCACTTCGTGTTATTATTTCGTTGAAATAAATCGTGTGTTAATTAAATTATTACATTCAGATATAATTAGTGTTTGAAATTTTACTCAATTTTACTCAAATTGTACTCAAAACGGTCCAGATCGTTAAAGCTTATTCATAAAAATTTGGAATTTTTGAATTTAAGGTGTGTGTACAGGACAACGTCTGTCGGGTCCTCTAGTATATATATATATATATATATATATATATATATATATATATATATATATATATATATATATATATATATATATATATATATTATATAATATATATATAATTTTATTAATAACAAATTTTAAGAAACTTGTAGTTTTAATGCTTCTTAACTCAACTCTTCTCAAACTTTCAATATTTACGACCCAATATTTAACCAAAATTTTCCACGTGCCCCCCTTCATGCAAATAACAATGTCTTTCCTATATTCAATATATATATATATAATTTTGATACTAAAGCTACAATACTACACAACGACTTTTTTTTAAGTGCCACCGGCGAATATAAACGTCTCGCTCAACCAAAGCATTAATTACCCCGGACGTATATATACGTCTTCCCGAAGAACGATCTTTTCTGTGCGCTGCTATCCATAAAATTATTCCAAAGGCCTTGGAATGCAATAAAAGTTCCTTTTCCACAAAAAGTATTCCTTTTCTACCCCTTCCCCCAATACATCACATACGCTCGATTGCGTGGTAAAGGGTGGCATTGGGGAGTGAATCCCGTAACTTTTAATCGGAAGTTAAGGGATTAATTATAAACCGTGCTAATTTATCAAGATGAATGTTAATTGTTTGCATATAATTTTATACATGACAATCCCATGGGGGGTCACTAGTTATTATTAAACGGGTTCTTAACTTAGTATTGTTAAATTTATTATAAAATACACTGTGCAGTACTGATGCATTTATAAGTGTATTATATTATCAGTGCAAATGTTAATTTTATTTTTTATTACATCATAATGTATTTTGCTTGCTTACGTTTAGTATAAATTAATATTTTTTTTTTTTTTTTTAAATAATCTTTTGTTTTCGATTTTTCAGTGTGCTCGCTCCCCCCTCGTAGAGTTATTACGCCCCCCCTAGGAGGGCGCGCCCCACAGTTTGAGAAACGCTGCCTTAACTTATTAATATCGAATTCTACTTAATTTTTTTGAACATTAAATCACACAATTCCCGTTATAAATAGTAGAAAAAGTTAAAATGTGATAATCTAAACAAATTTGGAAAAAAGGCTTCTTTTTTTTTCAAAAACGGTATTGATTTTAACTTAAATTTTTCCAATAGTCTCCTTTACAAGCGAGTCGGAGACAAAAATAATAAAAAATAATAATTTTGTTGTTGTTTTCTGATGCCACCTGTCTGACGTAGTCAGATCGAGGCCCACGAAATTCATCGTGGCATGGGCAAGAGCCTGTCGTTGGCCTTGAGCACCATACAGGTGACAGTACGATTTAGCTCGGCGAAATTCCCCGAAGGAACGATAGATAGCGACACGACCTCTATCTCCACCTCCACAATTTCTGCATGTAAACTGAAGGAGAGGGAAATATTCTCCAGTCTCTGCGCTCGTGATTAAGCCCACAGGACTACGGACCCACTGATTTAACGAGCACGTACTCTGTGTGCACTCGGAGGGTGTTCGGTGGCATCGGGCATCGAACCCAGGCCTTCCGGTCTGGAGTCCGATGCTCTAACCACTAGGCTACCCACGGCCATAATAATTTTAATTTAACATAAATGTAATTTTATATGCTTTTTATATTAAGTCTTATAAGCCAAAAGTAAGACAAATTATGTGTGTGTGTGTGAGCATTGAAATAACTTCATAAATCTTTCAAATTCTAATTATAAAATTATCACTTATTGTAAAATTTTTCACCCTTTCTTTTTCTAGCATTGCATATTTTTTAAACTTAAATTTTGCTCGTTTTTTTAAAAAATATTTTAAGGGATATTCATGTGCTCTGTACTTTGAGTTAATTTTTAATTTTTTGAAAAACTCTCTGAAGCAGAGCCATTTTATCTTTGTAACTTAAAAGTATCCAACTACCCTAAAATCATGTTTTTTTTTTTAAAAAAATTGAAAACTTTTTTTTTATGATTTTATTTTATATGGCATCTTATGAGCTTTCTAAAAATACCAAGTTTTTTTTATTTTCCATTCTCTAGAATGAAAACAACAAGTGTTTAGTAAAAAAAAAAAGCAGATGCCACTACTTTAAATAAGATGTCAAATTTTAAAATGCGTTTTACTCGAAATGTGCTTTTTTCAAAAAGCTCAAACGGAGACAGCGCTTGCTCCAAAAGTTTTGAAATCAATTTGCTGAAATTTTTTGTGTGTATTCTGCATAACAGTAGAAGTGTTTTAACCTTTAGATGTATCAATCACTGTTTTATTACAAAATTGATAGTTTTTTATGTGAATATAATCACTTTTTTTAAAAATTTTCATATAATAACTAAGATAATGTGCTCTAGTTTTTCTAAAAAATAAAATATCTCTTATCCTGAAGGTTATTTCAAAAAGGAATAGTAAAGCAATACATCAAAATTGAAAAAATGAGAATTTTTTCATTTATTATTTGTACAAAGTGGACCCAGTTTATGTAATTTTTTGTCAATGCTTACCCATTTTTCCCCATTTTTGTAGTAATAATTTACTTTTCTCTTCTTAATTTTAGACTTTTTTTCTTAAAATGTACTAAAAATAAATATAAAAAAACCACACAAAAAAATCTCCACATCTCCATTTTTTTTAAAGTCGCAAGTAGTCGAATACTTTAAAGTTTTTTAAATCTATGACTTGGCATGTATATAATCAAGCTTTCTGTGAACATAAGGTTTATATCACAAAATAAATAACAAAAAAAGTTACAGCCGATTTTTTAAAAAAACGTCACTCAAGAGTATCCCAGATTTCTACTTACTATCCATTCCTCATTGTGCATGTTTACACGACCATTTTTCAGTACTCTAACTCATTTTATCATCATTTCATTCATAGTGTTTTTGTCATATAATTCACTAATCACCAATGATTTTTGGACTCAGTAATGTCACGTCTTTTTCTTTCATCCAAAAAACGAATGATAGCACATATTTTTCAATCGAAGAATATTTTAAACTGTCTGAAGCATTTCAACGAGACTTCAATTCAAGTAAATGCACCAAAAATGGCATATGAGGATGCCCAATAAATGAAGGTACCGCATAACACGCAATTTTCATACCAAAAATAGGAACGAAATTTACGGTTGCTGAAAATTATAGCTTTAAAAATGAAAAATAGATGAGCATAAAAAAAATTAAGGGTTCTACATGTATCGAAATACCGTTTATTTTTTAAAAAAATGTCATAACTAATGATCTTAAAGCAGTGGCCCACACAAGAGGGGGAAGGACCGGGTCCAGACCCCCCCCATAACCCTTGATTTTTTTTCTATTAATTATAATCCAATAAATATAGTACGTAAAGTTTAATTAAGTATTTGTTATTAATTTTATTACTTAATGCTAATTTTTTATTCAATAATTAATTTTAACTGTTTTTTGTTCCTGAAAATCGACAAAATCAAAAAAAATATGTTGGGCGTTGTATTGGAGCATGATACGAGTGATGGGCTTTCCACCCTGAACCCCATCCTTTGAAAAATTCTTGTGTGAGCCGCTGTCTTTTAAAGGGTTATATTTTTTATTCTAAATTCTGGCATATAATATCTCGAATAAAGGACTTCAAGATATAAAAGAATTCCACATGTACGATTCAGATTTCATTGTAAAAATGGGGGCACGTTTTACGGCACGTTGTGCTTACTGGCGTAGTAGTCTTGAGAGGGCCCTGTATCAAAATTCTTTGGGACCCCTTAAGAAATTTTTGCTTACACATTTTGGGCTTGGAGGTCCCGTATCATCAATAAGGGCGATAGCTACGCTCCTGGTAGTGCGCATGCTTGGAACGGTGGCTGCAGTTAAAAACACGTATTATAATATAATTCTACTTGCTTCACATAACCTTAATTTTACAATTTTACTTGTAATCTCTTAAGAAGTAAAAGCTCTTGATAGGTCTTTTCAAATTAGCTAAAGACATACAAACAAAAAAAGGCTCTCTAATCTTAACAATTAAAACTTGAAACATCGAAATGTAAGAAAAATCCATATGTTCCAGAAATAAATGGGTTCTTTTTTTATTGTTTAAACGCGTTTCACGCGTTCAGATGAAGATGAATCCAAATTTCAAAAAAGCAAATACATGTATTAAGGCACTTAAAATCTGAATAGATATTGTTTTAAGTAAATGCGTGAAAAATAATTTTTCGAATTATTCAAAATCATGAGCAATTGATATCATTAGTTTTCATGACAAGATTATCAATTTTACTTGATTAGAGTAAATAAATAAATTTCCTCTGAGCTTCACTACTATACTCCAATTTAGCCATTTCAAGAGTTCGGCTTAAGCATGCGCACTTGTAACGACAGCTGTAGCTTTCTCGGTCAGACAGCGTATTCCGAAAAAATGTATTCTTATAATTATTTCCCGATTTATTTTAATATTTTCATTTCTTGACAATTTATGTGAGTTTTACAGAACACCACAAGCTTCCTTATTTAGCTTTTTTTTGCACCTTTTATTTTTGGTTGAGATTCCTTTTATGTGTTAATGAAATAAGGATAAAGGAAAAATAATATAAATTTCGAAATTATTGAAAATTCTAAACGTATTGCATATTAACGATATTTCAACATCCGCACCATTATTTTTCTTTCTCGCTTTCTCATCATCACTAAATCCAAACCCACGAAGTAGAAAAAAGCATTATTTTTCCATTTCAATTCCTTCTAGCTAATGACGTGTCAAATATAATTAAAGCATTATATAAATGCCCTTTGAAATTAAACCAATTATTGTCATTAATTGACGGATAGGAAATCAATCAGAATCCAAAAAAAAAAAAAAAAAAGAATGGATTTTTTTCAACGAAGTACCAATCACATTTGACAAATAGAGATGTTTCTCAACTAACTACATTTGTCTGCAATTCTCACTCCAAACTTATATTTTTGATAGAAAAATAATTTTAAGTAGGAAAATCCGTTTTCAATCAGCATTACCTCATCATTCAAATATCGATTCGTCATTAAACACTTTTCCTTATTTATTTCGGTGAGGGTCACGACTGTAATTGATGTGTTTCTAAATTATCACATCAGTAAACAATCAAATGCCTGTTTTTGTCAAACTGCGGCTCTATGGCCATACATAAGAAAATATTTGAAATCTTTTATTGCTTATAATTGCTCTTTTCTATTTCTATTTTTTATAGTTTTCTATTTTTTAAAATAATAGTAAATCCGAGGAGTTGGAATGTCTTAAGCTTTCAAAGAACATAAGCAGCAGGAACTAAATGTACATGTTAAAACTCAGTCAAGGTAAGTGACATCACACTGAACAGTTTTCGAACAAAACCTTATTTTATTTTATTTAGATTTTTTTATTATTATTAATATTATCTCGAACGTCACACTTTAACCCTTTATCTACCGACGGTACTTATCTCACTTTAAAATTACATAGAATAACCATTTTACGAATACTCTAACGATACTTAGCAGGAATATTCTCTAAAAACAACACTTCCAAGATATATGGCAGCACGGGTTCTACGATGAGTATTTTAGCGAGGAAGGCGAATAGTTTTATAGCAGAAGTTGCGTTTTTAGCTGACGGCGTTTTCAGCGAAGATTGTCGTTTTTGTTCCGAAAAAGTAGTTAAGGTCAAAAGATAAGTGTATTTTTTTTCTATGTTAATGAAGACCTAATAAAAGAATTTAACTATTTTAAGTGGACAGTGTGTATAATTAATTTTATAGTTGAATATTTGTAATCAATTAATTAGCTGTAACTAATTAAATTTCCCAAAGTTGAGTATTTTGTTTTGCTATATCCCTTAATTTTCAATGTAGTGATTCAAAAAAAAAATATTGCAGGCGTTGATGGCGGAGTTGTAACGATAGCACGCGAAGACTTATTGAATTTTTTTTAAAAATGGAAAAGACAATAAATAACATTCTTTTTACAATTTTATGGAAACGCAGTTGCCTCAGACCACATGAAAACCACCTCAATTTTTTTAATATACTTCATTAAACTACATTATAAAAATTATGTAGAATCACCCCTTCATTGTTGTGTGCTCTAGCTATATCCAAAGGAAGTGGACTTGCGAGGTTTTGGAGTTTGGGGATCGTATTTTGAAATATCCGAAGAAAACAATGAATTGCCCAAAGAGTGCTCAAGAATATAGACCGGCCATGGGAATTAGCTCTTCTTACTGATATTATGGGGCATTTAAATAATTTATGTTTACACGAAAAAATTGAATTTCTTCTACCCTGATTTGTCGTATCTCTTCTTTTATCATCAAACATGTTTTTTTTGTCTCGATTCCGGAGCCTAAAACCCAAGTTTTTATTATTTTTTTTTTCGTTATTTATTATATTATTTTTAAATTTCCACTACTTAGGGTTCCATAAAAAATGCGCTGATTTCTTAAAAATCCAGTAATAGGTCTATAAGTACCATTTTTTCAACTTTTCATATATTTTCTTTTTTTGTTTGTTTGTCGGAATAGTTGGAGTGAGTGAGTGCGTGAGTGAGTGAAGATTAACGTCGCACTGTTCAGCTGCACGAGGGCTTTTGGCGACGGACCACGTCATTTTGAACCATGGTCAAGTGATGTGGACGACACCTGAGCTGGCACCCCCTCTCCTAACTACCACACCACACCAACGGGAGGACGTTTCAGCTCTCGACAGATTTAGCGTGCATCGCTGCCCTACACGGCGGGTCTTTAGTGGTACTGGGCTCGAACTCGTGACAAAGCCAGCCACGATCCGATGCCTATACCACTCGGCTACCGCGGCCACAGGAATAGTTGGAAGTGGCACGTACATAATTGTTTTTTTTATATGATAATGGCACTCTTCCCCATAAGGTTGGCCACCGCTGCTTTAAAGCAACGTGAGAACTGTTGGTGACAGACCTTGTTCTTTTAATTTCTGTCAAATAACGAAGGCGACACCTAAACTGGATCTTCCCTTTCCCCAAACTTTCTCCACTTGGGTGAAAGTCAGTGGCGTAACGTACATCCTCGCAACCTCCACATCGCGGGTGGGCCCAAAGCCTGACTTCCACTAAGTACCTACCCTTTGTAAAATCAAACTTAGGGGTCCAAATGTTCTCCGTTACGACCCCTGGTGAAAGTCCTCGTCACTTGATCGAGATGCAAAATTATGAGGTCCATCGCCATTAGCCCTGTTGCAACTAGGAAGTTGCAGGTGCAGTAAAAATCGGTGAAGAAGCAGACATTATTATAAAAATAATGCTTTTATTTCAGGCTAATCAGTTTATGATTAATTCAATTTTAATAACATGGGGACAATCCTCCTTTCCCCTAAATCTCAGTTCCTTAAAGCCCAGAGGCTGAAAGGGAGTGTGTCGTGCTTCCACGCCACAGGTCCAGGGTTCAAATCCCGGTTTGGGCAAGGTCGACTCAACCTTTCATCCCTTCAGCGGATCGATAAATGAGTATTAAGCTTGCTTGGGAACTGAACACTGAGGGTTTTCGCGTCAGATTGGCCACTTGACCGAAACATTTGCACATGCACCCCAGCACTTAAGGCCACGTAAACTGAGATAGGCACAGTAGGCCTTGGCCCTCATGGGTTGTTGCGCCACTGAGCACAGTTGGAAGCAATCGTAATTAATTTCTTAATCTAACTAATAATTATTCAAAGTACACCTATATCTTGATCCACTTGTAGATCGGTTGGCAACTTTTTCCTAAACTGCCTCTTCAAATCAACTTCTTTAGTAATTCCACTTCTTCGAATAGCAGAAATAGCTCAAATAATTACTTCAGGATAAACGACTCCTTACTCGTGATTCACAATTAGCTTTAACACACCCCTTGCCTGGGTTGAGATAGCATTTACATTAGCATAAAACCAAGTCCTCTCTACGGAAGGTGATTTTAAATTCACCAAGAGGATTAGTTGAAAAACCGTAGATGGAACTCGTCACAGCCCCAGTGTAGCTTCTGAATGTGACATTAATAAACAAGCAAGCATGCCTACTTGAAGATTTCGAGTTCAGACAGATTTAACCGACGATTCGAGAGAAACACCCCCGGCCACAGGTTCGTGACCACGACCACCTGCCCACCACGACCAGCAGATTACCAGACACATTACACTTAAAAAAGAATCAGAAATATGATATTACCAGCTTTTTCGCGTTCTACATGTCATCTTAACAGTACAGATCAGGGACTTCTAAACTTTTGGTGGTGGCGACCCCATTTATTGTTCAAAAATTTCATGTGACGTCGTAAGCATTTGTCAATGTTTACACACGCATGGGTTCTTCTATATGTGTTTTATTAGCAGTATATTATTGTTTTGCGGCAATAAAAATCCGTAATAAGTTTTTACCTTGAATGTAATGATATAGAAGTTTTAATTAAATAACAAGATAAAAATATCTTTAATGTAATTACAGGGTAAATTATACACTAAGTATAATCTATTTATTAAATGTACTCATTTTGAGTTCACTTTTGAGATCCCCGCCTTTTATTAACAACGGTATAAGAAAGATTTAAGTATGAATATATAGGGGGGAGGATGTGCTCGCTTTTTCAATTCCTACTATTAGTTCACTCTTTCCTATATGTACTTTATATATATATATATATATAATATATAATATATATCTTGTTTACATTTTCAATCGTTCATAAAATACTTTTTATTCATCCATTCAAGTTCAAATACATTTTTTTAAACTTGCAGTGGATGACATTTGATGTTTATACAGTTTTTTCAAATATTAATTCATTCGTTAAGTTCTACTTTTTAATTTTAAATTTACTCTGCGTTATTTTTGATGAAGTCATATTTATCTACAACAAATGGCGTCAATAAGTTTTTCTAACGAATTACGAAGTGACTTTAAAAAATATATATATTCCTTTTTTTAATTATGATATTGAGCTTCGGAATGTGTGCGTGCATATGCGTGCGTGCGTGTGTGTGTGTGATAGTCGACATCACCAACCGAAGTACTTCCTCAGTATTACGTAGATTTGATCGATACTTTGATTTGTATGGTTGTTGATGACGGAAATGTAATCTCACATAAGTAAGTTGTAAAAAAAGGTAAAAGACACCATTGCAGATGTAGGAATTGTTGGAAATTCTTTGGCAACTCCTCCTCTTCCAATTTTTTTTACGTAAAAATCTTAAGATTTTTGGCGACCCCACTTCCAAATCACATGACTCTTAGTTAAAGAAACACTGCTATAGACGCTTCTTGAAAAGTCATCTTCAATAAGATCAAAATTAAGTAATTTTTCGTCTTTTACAACATATTATTATCGACTAACTCAGCGTTTCTCGAAATGTGGGGCGTCCCCCCTCGGGTGGGCAGAATAACTCTACAAGGGGGCGCGAGCGTATTGAAAAGTCAAAAGTAAAAGATAATTTTAAAAAATATTAATTTACTGAAAGTAAACAAACAAAATGCATTCTGAAAAAATAAAATAGACATTTACACTGATATAATACGCTTAAAAATTTATCAGTACTGCACAATGCATTTCATAATTGACTTAACAATACTGCAAGAAAAGTTTAATAATTACCAGTGACCCCATGAAGTATATATATATATATAAATTATATACAAAAATATTAACACATATCTTGTAATTGAACGATTTATAATTAATCCCTTAACTGTCGATCAAAATTTACACGATTCGCTCCTCAATGCCACCGTTTAACACTTAGATGAGCGTATGTGGTGTCTTGGGGAGGGGTGTGTGTGTAGAAAAGGAATAAATAAGAAAAGATCCTCTGTAATAAGTAAATCCTTCACAAACACTGTCAATGTCCTTTTATTGCATTCCAAAGTTTTCAGAATAATATTATGGATAACAGTGTACAGAAAAGATCACATTTCAGACAGACGTGTATATGCGTCCGGGGCAATTAACGCTTTGGGTGAGCAAGACGATCACTTAAGAGATTGAAGTCATATTGTAGCTTTAGCGTCAAAGTATAATATTACTGAATTCAATACATTGTTATTGCAAGGAAGGGGGTTGCGATGAAAATTATGATTGAATATTGAAACGCAAATATTGAAAATTTGAGAAGCACTGGACTAAGTGCTAAATAATTTCTCCTTGCCTAAAGAGATCAACTACACCTTTTTCTATTTACAAATCAAAAGCGTTACATGACTTTTTGCGCAACTGTCACAAAAATGAGGTCAATGAGGTAGCGATAATTATCTAAACAGTGAAAATCTTATAATCCATTACAATAACATATACCTTTCATTCATTTATGTTTGGCTGTTTATCTGATAAAACGTACTTATGTCTGAATCTGTATACAAGTTAATTATCGCTGAATATCATCTTACATTAATACAAAGCACGAGGCAAAATAATTCCCATTTGATACAGAGTATGCGGAAGAATGCATTCAGAAGCTACAGCCACAATTTACATATGAAAGTATTTGAAGAGGTGTAACGACAAAGCATATCACGTTCAAAGGGAATCTTTTTTTCAATGAATCCTTGTTTGTGATTGAAAAGATAACGAGTCTATTTTTGGTAAATGAATTCTTATTTTGCTTTTACAGTTAGTTATTCTGCAGGTCACCTCATTATGTGTTTCAAAAAGCATGGATACAATGCTTGTTACGTGTTTAAAAGGGTGGCGAAGTTTTTAGAATAATAAAAATTCATCCTTCTCTTTAATGAAAAAAAAAATTTAAGAATAATTTATTTGACTATTTTATTTAATTTTTTTTAATTGAAATTCGTAAAAAAACACGTTTATTACATTCTATAACTCAAAATTATTTTTTGCACATCATTTTTTTAGATAATTAATAAATTATAAATAACTATCAAGCAGTTAAAAGATAAATATTCATAAAAGAGAAATATTATTTAACATTTTATTAAGATTATCAACTTACATCAAAGTATGCATGGGCTGTATATTTTACAAGAAAAACCGAAGTTTTCAGATAACTTCTTCATAAACATTTATTTTGATTATTTTTTTTTAAAAAAAAAGCTACTATTAAAATGAATAATTATCGAAACAAATAATTTAATAGTATTTCACCTTTTTTGTATGATACAGTGTTTAGTCAAATTTCAAATTGTGCTTGTTCCTCTAAATCTTCATTTGCTTAGTTTTATAATCCTCAATATTTTACTTTGATTTATAGCTTTTTTACGTTTTATATAATCTGGACTATGTTCTTGATTGTTATCACTTAGTGGGGGCCTATATCAAAATTCTACGGGGGCGCTTTTTTGGAAAATAAATAAAAATGATCGCTTTAATATAACTTATTTGAAAGTGTCTAAATAATACACAAGTTAGGGACCATGTGCATTGGGGCCCCCTACCATTGATACGACAGTAGCTACGCCCCTGGTTGTTATTCTTTTTGTCTGAAAAAAGTGTATTGCAGTGAAAAGGTTAACCTGTTTCCTATTATCAAACACGAAATAGCTTTTGGTGGCGCCATCTATTAGTAAAGAAGAAAACTATCATAAGTATTACATTTACCCGATTAACGAATTTCATGTCGATATTTAAAAAAAAATTTAAAAACGGAAGAGAAAAAATGAAAAATTTAATCTGAATTTTGAAAGAGCCGGGAATAAAGTAGTAGAATAAAGAGAACAAAAACGTATCGTTAAAAATATGAATGACGAACATAGAACATAAAATTTCTTACAGAACCACGAATGAAAAATCATATTTAAATAATTCTTTTGAGAAACCAGTTGACAAATTTCGGAGGAGGGTTTCTGGAGCCAATAGATACGTTGTTTCACAACAATATGAGCTCATGTTTACATCTGTTATTGGATCTCGCCTTGTTCTTCAAAGATTAAACAATAATGAACGAAATGCTTGGTAACAAATTGCCCCTCTTACTAAAGGAACCATTATTTCAATGATTTAGCTTTACACTGATAGTAAAGAACGAAAAAAGTGGGTATATATCTTCATGAGTTCTTTTACAAAATCATCAGAATCAAATAAGTTAATTTTTGTTTTGGTTTCAAGAATCAAAATGAAAGGAGAAATAATGACAAATACGAAATGGCAATAAAAAATTCCTATCATCAAAGTAAGAGTTAAGAAGAAGATTATATATTGTAAGATGCATTGTTGTAGTTCAGTCATTGGTTGGAAACCTGATGCCTGTAGCCCTTGAGTGCCGTTTAAAAGTTAAATGATTCGATCCGAGTGCCATAATTTTGCATATACGCGCGCGTGTGCGGTGTATTAGGAGGAAACTAAAAGACAAAAATAAGCACATTTTTGTCTGAAATAAATAAATCCGTTTTAGATACAGTCAAGGTAATTTTATTGCATTTCAAAGACTTCTTAATAGTTTTACTAATAATAATGCAAAGAAAAGAATCGTAATTCGGAAAGACGCATATATACAACAGGGGCACTAAAAGCACTGGTTGAGCGAGACGGATATATACGCCGGTTGAAGTTAAGGGGTTAACGACCCATCATAAAATGTGGTGATGATATGCAATTCATCAAAATCATCACATAGGTGTGGTTTGGAAATTTCTGAAGTGCAGTTCCAGCTTAGTTGTCATCCCCGTCACTTAACCAAGATTCAGAATTACATGGTCCGGTGCCATTAAACCTCGTGTTGCTTTGACTGAGCAAGAGGGAGTTATATTGACACCGCACCATAAAGCAACACAAAGGTTGTTAAAAACCTCGTAATTTTGAGGTTTGGTTAAGTGACAAGGACAACATCTCAACTGGCACCCCTTCTCCAAGCTACTCGTATCGCTTCGATGAACGACGTTAATACACAATTACTCAATTCTTAGGCATGCATTTTTTTCAATTTCCAAAACTTTTGTGAGATATTTTTTAACAAAAAATGATTGGTTATGCATACGTTTAATAACTCCTTAACTAATATATTGACATATTTAAAGAAGCTTAAGAGATTATTTAGCAAATTAAATGCTTGGAGATGAGGAAATTTATTCTTCCCATTATATAAAGTAACTAAGGAAAGAATAAAGGGAAACCGGTTGGTCTTTTCAATACAGTTTAGATATTATTCAAAAACAACATCGTTAAATTTTTTAGCTTAATCTATTTATATCGCTTTTGCCTAAAGATGACTTAAATTGTAAGGATTACATAAATTTAAACAATTATTAGTAAGAATTTTTTAATACAGTCCAATCTACAATTTACGTCATTTTTTTCTATTCTGCAAAGTTCTTCCTGGAATCAATTATTTTCTTCGTAAAATAACCCCCTAACAGCGAAGTGCGTTTTCTATTTAAGGCTGCTTTCGCTATATGCACAAAAGCGTGGGCTAAGCCAACACCTCCTATCTAGGAGGTGTTGGCTTAAGAAGACTTGGCACCCTTTGAGCAAACTTCTTTATTTACGTATTTAAAAATTATATTTTAACATTTTATACAATGTTTCTATTCAAGAAAATGTTACCAGATGAAAATGTTCATATATTATTCACACAATTTTAAAAATTTAAATTTTTTGAAGAAAATTGGGAAAATTTTAAAATCCTACTCCTTTTGTAAAAATTAATTTTTTGACCTGAAATTTTTTTATAATATTTTTATGGATGTTCTTAACAACTTTAGGGATCGATTTTAGAATAACTTCATTCGTTTTCGAGAAAAAAAATTAAAATGTTAGGCTAAAAATCAACGAAAAAGCCAACATGTCTTACATTTTATTTTTTTTTTAAAAAAAGTATTCAGTTTATAGCAAAACGGATCCCTAATTTTATTACATGCTTTATTTTTAACACGCAGGAAAAAATTGAAGTGATTGGTAAATAATTGTCGAAGGAGTAGCATTTTGAATGCACTAAGGTTTCGAAAAACACAAACTGAGAAAAACCACTTTAAAGTTTATAATTCTGAAAAAATAATTATTATAAGCTTAATTAAACTTAAAATACCACTTTAGGATATTACTTATACGTTTTTCTTTAAAATAATTGCATTTTCATATGTTTTCAACCCACACATTTTTATAAATGATCAACTTTTAGAGAGTACTAATTGCACAAGAAAACTCAAGAAAAACTTTAAAAATTTTTTTTTTCTGTCACGACAGAAATTTTAGCTGTTTTTCTTCTTATAATATTAAAGTATTATATTTGTATGAAAAATATATCAGGAATAAGAACTGAAATTATAAAATTATTAATATAAAATGCCTTAATTTAAAAATTTTACATGCACACATTTCACAAGGAAGAAAAATTACATTATTGTATTGCCTCGGAAATATTCTGCTTTTAATACTACACATTCTTTTTTATAGTTATTATTTCTATTTATAAAATAGATTTTTTTATCATAACGCATTTTTTAGCTTTTTTTTCTAAAAAGGGAGTGTGGCTGAATTGCCTAATTTGTTTTCAAATGAAGTGTTAGTCAACTTCTAACTTTCCGACATGCACAAGTGATATATCAATCGAAAGATAATAATGCAAAGAATAAGATTAAATGAAAATAAAAAAAAACGATAGGTTTGTGATCTTTAGGGTACCAAGTCATCTTAACACGGAACACATTTTTTGGACCGAAAAAATGCCTTAAAAATGTTGTGACATTGTAACTCATGTATTGTTTATAATATAGTGTTCTTAAAATTTCAAAACATTTTTCATGAATAATTAGTTTTTCCTTTTACATGTAAAGGGAGAGCTCATTTAGCATTATGGTATGGGGGGGATGCGAAACGCATTTTATAAAAGAAAAAAAATGTGTCAACACGAATAAAAATTAATAGTAAGATAAAATGAGTGATTCTCTACAGGATAGTGAAGCCAAAATATAATATTAATGTTTGAGTACTTCTATATCTGAAAAAAATATTCCAAAGTTGAGTCTTGTTCTTTAACATCAGCCGAAAACAGCCTTAACGAATTTGTTCTCCTGTGATTTGACTTTTTTCCCTCCCTATTTTAAAAAAAATTTCTGGCCCCCACAGTTTGAGAAATGCTGCATTAAGTAGTTAAAGGAAACTTTATCATATTTTATACGTTTGAATAAGTAAATTTTTTCAGGCGAATTAAATCTTAACACAATTTTTATTCCCAATCTTCTAAAAAACATTAATGAATGTTTTAATGTCTCATATATCATGCGTCAGCGTGGGGATGGAAAGTTTTTAATTGATTCTTAAATAACTTTAACACGATCCAAACACAATACGGTAGTTAAAGAGCTTCCAGTGGTTTAATTTTATGTCGTATTCGTGATATTTAGAAAATTCTCCCAACTGGTCAGGATCAAATATTCACGACAGAACAATTTAAGCTGGAGAATAAAAGAGAAATAAATTCTTACTGCTGAAAAAAGTGCGATTCAAACTCTGAACAAATCTAAATAAATGCATTAATTAGAAACCCGCAATAAAAAGTGAACTCGAATTCTTTCATAATTAATAATGAAAATAATTTGTATGATTTTCCCACAATCTCGCGACAAAATGAGCGAAAGGGTATTATTTTTTCATAAATGAATTACTCTCGAACCAGGTCGAAAAGATATTAGTGTTAATTACATCGTCGCTTCCGCAATTAGCTGCATTTTTTATTTTCCGTTGTGAAAGAAAGCATTCATGGAAAAATAATCAATTTTGTCTCTTGAATCGAGTAGATCCATTATTAGAAGAAAATGAATACAATAAATTTTTTTGTGAGTGTTGTTTGTGAAGAAATGTAATTCAAGGTATGCGACAGATATTTTTATAGACACTTTTCATTTTTCAATAAAGGTTTTAATATTTATAGCAAGAGTGTTGTTATTAAACAAATGGAAACGAATTATGTTTTCTGTCTGACTTCATATTGAACAAAAAAAAATCAGGCTATATCTCATCGAGACAAAACGAAATTTAAACAATACAAATTAATATTTGAAATATATAGGCTGGTTATAAGATCTTTATTATCTGCCTTTTTAAATACAGTAAAACCGGTTTTTGTGTAATAGATAGGGACCGCAACAGAAAACCGAAGCAAACAGAAAAAAAAGGAAAATTTCATAAATACTTACATATAACTAAGAACTTTGTCGAACATATTACAGACAAAAATTTTATTCGCCGGAGAGGGACCGCATAAAAAGAAGTCTCCCTTAAAAAATATGCCAGTTATTTACGAAATTTATGAGAAAGTACTTCTACACAAAATAGATAATTAAATTCCACATGAAAACATTTAATTTCTCATTGTATACATGGAGAAATTTTCAAAATGCATATACATAATTTTACTACTCATCGTAATCCGAAACGCGCACCTTCCTGTGATGAATTAGTTCAAAATCGTTTTCGTCACTTTAAGATACAGTTTAAATTGATTTATTTGCTGGCCTCATAAAGTAAGTGATAAGTTTTTGAGACGGCGGTCAGTTGGTCAGTTGCTTGTGACCGTCACGATAACCAGATATGCATGATCGAAGCTATTTTTGAAATTTCAAACTCCCTTCGGAATTTGTATCAATTTTAAGAAAATGCTTTTCCGATTTGTTGGAAAGCTTCCCGCAAATATTGTATCCGCTCTCAAAGAATCCGGTTCGTTTTGTCCGTCTTCATAATCTATCAAATTATTCATAATGTCCGCCATTGAAAGTTTCGTCTTCGATCAAGTGCGTGCTGCTAGTGCGTTAAGAGAAAGCAGTTGGACGTACATTGTCTAGAAACTGTTTATAACCAATGAAAAGAGCGCCTTGAAGTGTATATATGTACATTGATTCAAAAATGACAGTGGCACCAAAGCCGTTGAAATTCATGCATACCGTATAAAAATAGATCGCACAAAAATAAAATCGCATAAAAAAGGACCGCACAAAAACAGACTCTTCTGTATTGCAGGATAAAAGCTTAAGGTATCCCACTACCCTAAAACTGTGAATTTTGCCAAATTCTTTATGATTTTAATTTATAGGCCATCTTATTAGCTTTATAAAAATATCAAGTTTCTTATTTTCCGTTCATTAGAACAAAAACTACAAGTGCTTTAGTAAAAGCAGATAACGTAACTTTACATAAGATGTCTAACTTTAAAATGCGTTTTATTCGAAATGTGTTTTTTTCTCCGAAAAGCTCAAACGGGAACAGCGATTGTATCAGAAAGTTTTTAAAATTAGTTGCTGAAGTGTTTTTGAGTATGTTCTGTGTAACAGTAGAAGTGTTTTAACCATCAGATTTATCTCAATCACTGATTTTTTACAAAACTTAAAAGTTCTTTATGTGAATATAATCACTGCTTTTTTAAGCAATTTCATATAATAAATAAAATTAAGTGCTCTAGTTTTTGTAAAAATTAAAATATCTCTTATTCTGAAGGTCACTTCAAAAAGAATAGCAAAGTAATACATCAAAACTGAAAAATTGAGAATTTGTTAATTTACTATTTGTACAGAGCGTTTACGTAATTTTTTTAACAATTTTTACCCATTTTTTCCATTTTAGTAGTAATAATATTGTTACGAATTTTGTGTAAATAGTGTAAATAATTTGTATTTGAGTGTTTAATGCATTTATAGTTATTACTCTATGTTATATTTATTGCATGTTAAAATTGTACTATTCCCAAGCAGTGCCGCCCCTTACGTTATAATGGCGATTCAATGAGAACTTGGCGAAATCTTGGCGGTAGAGCCAAGTTGGCATCATTTTTGGCGTCATTGGCGACCATGTTGGCGAGTTCGGAACCCTCTGGATTCTTCCAGAAAGTAGTAGATCTCTCCACTCGTGTCACGTTCAATGACACGAGCGGCTATATTTCTAGAAGTTTTCGCGCATATAAAAAGGATGCTCGCCGGTACGGCGAGGAGTCTTGATTAAGCCAGCGAGTAGTGAGGATTGTTTTGGCTAGCGATTAGCTCGGCTGTGCTTGTGAATAATCTTTACTTGCGTGTATTTTTAAGCACTGTTATTGTGTTTGATTGCTTTTGAAGGTGTGAAGACCTTCGTATATTTACCCTGTGAATATTGCCGATAAATCCTGTATTGAAAGGATTGGATTTTCGATAATAAATTCGCATCGCTCTTAAAGAACTGATTATTTTTTTGTGATTGTTTTTGCATAAAATCCTCGAACCCTCGGATCTACGTAACAATATGTTTTTCTCATCTTAATTTTAGCCTTTTTTTCTTAAAATAATATTGTCGTAAATAGTCGGATACCTTAAAACTAACGATGGCAATGGATTAAAAGTCCATTAATTTTTTAAACGTATTTTTCTTTCATGAGACTTTATTCTTAATGTGTGGGAACCCCCCTGGGTTCCACCCTGGACACTAAGATAAATTTGAGGCAAAGAATGACAAGACGCCATTTATATAATAATAAATTATATTTATTCACTTAGTTCAAAAATATCAAGCTTCTAATGACAAATATTAGGCTATATGTCTACTTTAAAAATATGGATTTACCTTTAATATTAAATTAAATTACGAAATAGGAAATTAATCAATAACTACGCGCAATATCAAAAAGGTTTACCGGAATAGGAGGGCTGAGAAATGCACGCAACTTGAATTATTAACTTTCATTAACTTGAACTAATTTTATTAAACTAACGCTTGTGGTAAGCGGTAATTAACTAGAATATATCACCTGGTAGTACTTTGATCTCTTCAGGTATATTAACTTCCAAAGGTTCCTTCGCTGAGTACTAACAGTAATGCTCCACTATCGTAATCCAATTGAATCCTATAAACTTTGTCACTACTGCTCCTGGCTCAATAGCCTTCTTCCCCGCTAACTTACAACTCTCTCCTTAAATACCTTATCTACTTTACATACCCCATCTTCTTTTAGAGGTGATTGAAAATATACGCGAATTTACAATCCCCAAAGATGCCTAAGAATATTAGTGGAAAGGTTTGTGACGAATCTATACGGAACTTTATCACTAACCTTCTGAACCGACCTTTTTAGGGAAATTTAATTCCCTACCTATTTCCAATCAACTCCAAAAAGCGAACAGGATTCCTTATTATGCAGATTAGATTCAGTATTTAAGTCAAACGAAATAGTAAAGTTAGAGCAGTAGGAGATAAACATTGAAACATAGAGTTATAGTGATTTTGAATTGAAATATTGTTGTTGAAGATAAATTATCCTCATGAAGAATTGAGATTCCTAGAGGTAAATATCATTTTGAAGTTAAAGTCTCATTCAAACTTTAAGAGTCGGATTAAAGTTAAATGTTCAATAAGAACATTATTAAATATAATTCTGGGATCTCTTATCGTGGTAATTTCTGCGTGATCGTTATTTAATAAATTAATTGATTAGATCATTAATTAAATGAGTTAATTTGAGGGATATTATCTTTAAAACCTCATAGTATTAAAATTACTGTTAATAAGTTTATTTGATTCTATTTAAGAAAATTAACCAAATAAAGAAAGTTATTTATAAAAATGGCCACTGGTTCATTTATGTCTCATAATTATTCTAGTTCTCAAAGTGAGGTCCCCAGGGACCATTACAGGTTCCGTAAAGATTCGTCACAAATGCAAGGACAAATAAATAATTAAATTCTAGGATTCCTTCAGTGGTTGATACAATTCTGTTGACAATGAGCAATGTGGAATTTGTTAATATAAAATATCCATTTTTATCTGATAAATTAGTTTTTGATAATTTGATTCGATGATCGAACGAAAATCAATGCTTTCAACATGGTATCAGAAAAGTTGAAATATTTTTAAATTTATAAAATATCAAAATACACATACTTCAGAACTTGTTGAGCTAAATAATTATGTTCAAAATTAACAAGATAGAATGTTAAAATAGAACATACTTGATTAGTAGAATCAAGCCAGTTTCATGCGATTTTTTTTAATGTACATCATATAAAAAATGTATCTTTAAGAATGCATGGAAATTTGTTAAGCGAATTTCTCAATTTGAATGGATTTTTTTATGCAGTCCCTACCCTCCGCATAAAAATAGGTTTGACTGAGACTAAAACATAAAAATAAAAACTCTCAAACTCAGTGGTGTAACAGCCCATAAGGGCCAGAGCCTACTGTGCTCATCCCAGTATATATGACCATTGGCCGCTGAGGTGCATGAGCAGATGTCCAATCAGGTAGTCAGTTTGAAGTGAGACCCCCAGTGTTTAAGTCCCCTAACAAGCTTTATACTCGTTTATCGACCCACTGCAGTAGGGATGAAAGGCTGAGTTGACCTTGCCCAGCCAAGGAATAGAACCCGGACCTGTGGTGTGGAAGCTCGATACGCTACCAATCGACAACTGGGCTATAAAACTACAATAACTTGAGTTTTCTCATCATGACACAAAATCCTGCAACTTCTCCGTGACGAGTATACTCGTCAATGTACAAAATCCTGCAACTTCTCCATGACGAGTATACTCGTCAACCACAGTTAGCTGTGTGTGTGTTCGTGGTTAAAATATTTCAAATATTTCTTTTTAATAATTTAAAATGAACACTTCTTTTTAATAATTTAAAATGAACTTCACATAAAAAATTTTAAGCTACTTTTTTTTAAAAGAAAAAAGAAAAACAATGCAGTAAATGCATTTAACTTTCAAAATAATTTTATTTCTTAAAATGAAATTTCTCTTCTCTTTACTGAAAAAAATGCCGGACAAAATTAAGAAGTATTATTAATGATATATATTTGGCTGGCAATATTTCGAACTAAAAAAAATCTGTTGCTTAAATGATGATACACGTGTGATATACTTCACAAGCATTAATTATGTACACTATAACATCGTAGTCTAGACAGAGGAATTGTATAGTTTCATTGGAATTCTCGATCACGTTCCCTACACTGCTAATTATTCATATTTTATTATAGAGAGATCGGTTTTTCCATCTTTCGGCTATCGTCTAGTAAACATTGTTACGTATTGTACAGGTAAAAATACAAAGGACGACCACCCCCGAAACAATATTCTGATCACTACTACAGGTATTTCTTAAACATAACATGAAAAATTCCTATGCTGAACTACAGTCCTTTTATTGATCCGTTCTTTCAATAAATTATCAATGAGTTTCATGCGGTAATCGATTTTTTTTCTTTTATTTATTTATGTGTGTGTTCTGATTTTTTTAGTGATATATAGAACTTTTGTTTGTGTAATGATCTAGAAGATAACAAAATTTTTAAATTTTCGGAGGAAGGAATGTTATATATACTATTAATTAGCAAGGTATGATGATTTGCAGGTTATTAACACTCTAAAATTATGATTTAGTTTTGAATTATTTCGTGGAGTTCATCAAAACTGTTTGGTTAAAGTGTAAGATTAAAATAAAAAAAAATTTTATAAGTCAGTTTAAGTATAGGCTTATGATGATGACTTAGGCATTATTGCCCGAACAGAACCAGCTCGTAAACAGACATTTATAAAATTAGAACAAAGTGCTAAGAAATTAACTTATCGTAAAGAGAATAAAACTAAATATTTACCTTGTTTAAATTCCGACTTACAACTTAGTCAAAAAAAATTAACAGTGATACTTATTTGGAAACTGAGAAATGAGCTTGCCCCAGAAATTTATAAAAGAATCATTGTACCAAATAGATTTTTTTATGACTTGAAGTTATTTAAAATCCAGTTCTCTCAAATTGAGAACTAAATTCCTTATTTTTAAGTTTCAATATTTGCGACCCAATATTCAATCATAATTTTCATCCCCCCATAGAATTACAATGTATTTAAATCAATAATACGCTACAATGCAATTTTACGTCCTAAATGCCATCGGCGTATACAAACGTCTTACTCAGCCAAAGCGTTAATTGCCCTGGACTTATATATACGTCTTTCCGCAGTACGATCTTTTCTGTGCTCTGCTATTCATAAAATTATTCCGAAGACTTTGGAATGCAATAAAAGGACCTTTACATGGTTTGAAAAGGATTTACTTATTTCAGAGGATTTGTTTATTTATTTCTTTTCTCTCCCCTCCCCCTCTCCATTATGGAGCACCCTCGTATTTTACAAATCAAATGATGTATTAACTTAATTTATAAGTAGAAGATTTTAAAATGATTAAAAGTAGGATGAAATGATTTAAAATTTTAAAAAAATTGTGAGATGTGGGTTTTAATTCAGGACTTATATATGAGAGAATTCCTTTTTAATTTAGCTACCTTCCCTGTTCTTTTTGGTGACAAACGGTTGTAATATTATGCTGAATTAATCCTTATTTCGTATTTCTTGCAAAATATCTGCAAAACATTAAATCTCTGAGGAACAGTTTAACATTCTTTCGTAAACTCATCTTTTAAGTAATTGTGCGCAACTAAATGATAAATTAGTTGGAAAGAGTTTGCAGTCGAGATACTTACATTTATTCGCTATTTTTATTTTGCTTATTTTTAGAGGTAAAATAAATATGAACTGAGAGCTTATAAATCAGAGAGTGCCTCAACATCCCATTAAAGCCAAGATCTACTGTGCCTATCTCAGCTTTCGTGACCTTAGGCGCTGGGGTGCATGTGCAAATGTTTCGATCATATGGTCAGTCTGACGCTAAACCTTCACTGTTCAGTTCTTAAGCAAGCTTGGTACTCATTTAGCCACTGGGCTTCAATAAAAATAGGAGAATGGAAAAAAAATTATGAAATTTTCTGTGATTTATTACATATTTTGTCTTAAGACATCTGGTATTTCAGTTTGTGATACTGGTACCATGGTATTTAGAATAATAGATTCGTAATTGACTAGTAGCTGTTTCCAGAATTTAAGAGGATGCTTTTTAGATATGTCTCTACTCAGTTTTCACGTTTAGACTTGGTGTGAATAATGGCTATGGTAGCCAAGTGGTCAAGGTAACGGACAGTGGTCGGTATACCATGAGTTCGAGCCTAGTACTGCTGAAGCCCCGCCATGTAAGGAAGCGATGTAGATAAATCTGATGAGGGTTCAAAAGTCCTCTCGTTGGTGTGATGTGGTAGTTAGGAGGTGGGTGCCAGCTCAGATGTCATCCACGTCACTTGACCATGGCTTAAAATTACTAGTTCCATCGCCAAAAGCCCTAGTGTAGCTGAACAGAGTGCGACGTTAATATCCTCTCACTCACTGGTGTGAATATAATAGGTGGCCAGTTCAGATCTAGATCTCGTCATTTGAATGTAATTCAAAATTATAAGGCATACTGGAAATGTTAAGCGGATTTTTTTAATGGGCTCAATTCATGGTGGTCACGTGACAAATGCAATCATGTGTTCTCTATGGAATTCAAAATTGACATTAGACTTGTTCATGTTGTTCTACTAGTCATAAAATTTCGAACTTGATCATTTGGTAGAGATGTTCAACTATTAAGAACCTTTAAGGTGGTCTTTGGTAAAAGTACGAGAGCTTGAACTAAACACGAAACGCATTTTCGGACAGAAAAATGCCTCAATTTCCATGGAAATTTGCAACATTATAACTCATACCTCTGTTAACATTGTAGTGTTTTCAAAAAATTTTAAATGTTTCATGAATACTTTTTTTTTCGTTTTAACACGTGAAGGCATAGCCCACTTAACATTACGGTATTGGAGAAAAATCGCGAAACACTTTTTATACCAGAAAAAATGAATCAACTCGGTTAAAATGGGATATATGATAATAAATGCTGCTCTCTAAAGCATAGTGTGTAAAGCTAGAATACCACATATTACTTTTTCATTTCTTTTATATCTGAAAAATTTCCGAATTCGGGTTCAATTCTTTAACATTAACCAAAAACAGCCTTAAAACTTTTTTAAAAATTATTATGTTTTGCATTTATTTTCAAAACCAAGTGCATTTTGTTTACTTATGTGTGTTGTTATTGTTGACAATTATGTACTAATGAAAAGAAAGATTTTCAAAAAGCAAAAGTTGTCAACAGCGAAGTAAATGAACTGATTGACTGAAAACACGCGATTGCAGTTATGTGACTATGACGTCACATGAATTGAACCCAATGAACAAAAACTGGCAGCAGGTGAGCCACTTTTAATCAAATTTAAAAAGGCTTTTAAGATATTCTTACAAAAAAATTCTTTAAAATTGTCAAAATTAGAAGTACAAAAATTATACGTCTGATAGTTTTCTAGACTAAATAAAACTTAGAAGTCAAACAAAAATGGGGAATTGCAAATTCAGTGAAAAATATTATGCAAAATTAACAAAAACTATCTAATAACTAATTTAAAATAAATATTAAAATTAAATATGAAACCACATTAAGCTACATATCGGAAAACAGCTTTTTTGTGTGTTTTCAAGTTAACGACTTCTCTTAAATATCAACCGAAAAGAACAAAATTTCATCGGCGGTATTTGAAACACCATTATTTTTTTTTATTTCTATTTTACTTTTGAATCAACAAAATAAATAAGTTATGATTGTTCGTCACGGCTTTAAAAACTGATTTTACTGTTATTTCAAAATGCTTTCGAGCAAAAATACCTTAGAAACGGTCATGTGACGTTATATAAGAAAACCCGGAAGAAATTAGTCCTTAAGCAATCGCTAATGTATGGCACCTAGAAAAAAGAAAGATTTATCTTAAGCATAATTATTGTTATTTCTACGCAATCGTTTTACAGAAAATCACGTCGACGTGCATGGACCTTTCCAACCCCAAAAAGAACAACACACTAATCGCATTTGTTGGGAAAGTTAAGTACGTTACACCATAAATACAATTGAAACACCTTTTCTGGTCACGCGACAGTGGAATCCAACAAAACCGCAAAAAAAATCCTTTTTTCCTTTTTTTAAATGGAACAAATGAATCATTTTGAAAAGCCGGGGAACGGTTTTGCCAAATTGATTTACTGTTAAATGTATCCGACTTAATTGACGCTTTGATTATTTTCGTGGAGGTTTCTTTTCTTTTCAAATTGATTTTTTCTTCCAGAAAATTGTAATACATTAAATACCCAACTAAAAATATCAAAAATAAGTACTTTTTGTTTTCAGTAATGGGATTTCAAAATGTTTCCGAAGATCGTATTATTAAGAGCAGCAACTGTTTCTGTGGTGAAATGACATATGTTTATATTCAAAATGCATTTTCTAGAATAATCGTTTTTATGTGTAATTAACATTTATAATACACTAATTATTTATTTTGAAATCATAAAAAGCATGAAATTAAACAGCTGCAAAAGATTTCATTTTTTTAATGCATGTTCGAGAAAAAAATGATGCTTTTCTGACTCAAAATGTGGGGCAAAATTCTACGAAGGATTC
The DNA here is from genome assembly GCA_019973935.1 of Trichonephila clavipes. Taxonomy (NCBI): domain Eukaryota; kingdom Metazoa; phylum Arthropoda; class Arachnida; order Araneae; family Nephilidae; genus Trichonephila; species Trichonephila clavipes. The sequence continues at coordinate 26,892 of BMAU01018370.1, read as the reverse complement.
CAAAAATGAAAAAAAGATTTTAAAAAATTACTTTTTTTCTGAAAGTAAACAAAACATATTCTGACATTATAAAAAATGAAATACACATTTACACTGATATAATTATACTTATAAATGTATCAATGCTACACAATGTATTTGATAATTAAGTTAACAATATACGAAGTTAAGAACAAGTTAAATAATTACCCGCGACCTCAGTGTCTTGTCATGTATAAAATTATATGCCAAAAATTTATATGCTATACATTGATAATTCGTTTGATCTATAAATTAATCCCTTAATGCCCATTAAAAGTTATGCAATTCGCTACCAATGTCACCGGACATACTGTCAAGGTCCTTTTATTGCATATCACAGCCTTCGGAATAATTTTATGGATAACAGTGCACAGAAAAGATCGTACTTTGCATAAATTTTGTATTAAATTTATTAAGATCTTGTAAATGATTTTGTTTCATTGATTCTTATTAAATGCATGCATATACATCTCTATATCTCTATGTAAATAAAATGTAATCTAATAAACTTAATTTTGAAACACACACACATATAAAGAGTGTTTTTTTTTCCAGGTATAGAAGTTTAAGTTGGCATTACTTTCCAAGATGGCGACCGATTTAACAGCTGTCAAGTGATTTATTCTCAGTTTGGTTTGGCAATTCATCAAAACGATCATCAAGCAAGGCGTAGATTCGTCGAATGGGCCCAAAACGAGATGGCCGTTGTTCCCGATTTTCATAAGCGAATTTTGTTTAGCGATGAAGCGCACTTCTGGTTGAATGGCTACGTCAACAAACAAAACGGTCGCACTTGGAGTGAAGCTAATCCACAAGTGTATGTCGAAACACCGTTACATCCAGAAAAACTGACTGTTTGGTGCGCTTTATGGGCTGGTGGAATCCTTCTTCAAAAACGAGGAAGGCCACAACGTTACAGTCAATGGTGATCGGTATAGAGCCACGATGACTAACTTTTTCATTCCTGAATCGAACAATCATGATGTCCAGGATCTGTGGTTCCAACAAGATGGCGCGACATGTCACACAGCTCGCACCACAATCGATTTATTGAAAGACACGTTGGGTGACCGCCTAATTTCACGTTTTGGACCTGTGAATTGGCCTCCAAGATCTTGCAATTTAACACCGCTAGACTATTTTCTGTGGGGCTATGTAAATTCATTGGTCTATTCGGATAAGCTACAAACGCTTGACCATTTGGAAGACAACATTCGCCGTGTTATTGCCGATATACGGCCACAAATGTTGGAAAAAGTCATAGAAAATTGGACGTCCAGATTGGACTACATCCGAGCCTGCCGTGGCAGTCCTATGCCAGAAATCATATTTAAAATGTAATGCCACAAGATTATCTTTCGAATAAAAAAAAATTCATGTCAATCGAATAATACATCGTTGTTTTATTGCAATTTAAAGTTCTATACCTCTAAAAAAACACCCTTTTTATAATAATTCCAAATCAACAAATCTTTAATAGCTCTTGATTTATTTTTCGTCCACTCCTTCGGGATAACCGTTTAATTATTTTAATTAGTTACCCCTCTAACGGGAACTGCTAGAACTACATCCATCCACCCCCAAATCATGTGATGTCCCGCTGGGTATAAATACCGAGATCATTGGAAAACTCGCTCTTTTTTCTCTCTTATGTCTTTGTTCCGTCAACATGTAGTCGATTGCAGAGCGTTGTGTGTTTGTTGTCTTTGTTCTGTGTTGTGTCGTCCATGCTTTATGTTGGTAATAAGCCTACGTGTTTCAAGATGTTGAACAAACTGGATTTACTTACCGCAAGACTGCCTCATCAATAACATTGAATACGCAATATCAACCAGCGTAGAAAATGTATCTAATATACAGTAATTACTTACTACCGGCCACGCCCTATCCTTTCGTTGCTACGGTATAATCGCCCACGCGCCACGACAAATTATGCACTGACATAAGTTTCATTATATATATATATACATTGCAATATCCTTTAACACGAAATCTTTTTAACACTAAAAAATATTTCCTCAATTATATGAGTAAATTAATTCGGCACATACCCGCTAAAAGAATGCTGACACCTTGTCTATAAAATAAGCATAACATAAATTAAATTCACCACAGAAAACTGAATTTTAATTGAAGGCATGAAGATTGTTTTATGGTACGAGAGTAAAGGTTGCTCAAACTGCCTTTTTTGAAGATAACTCAATGATAAAAAAAAATTCCTTTAATATATCCAAATAGAGTTTTAATTGCAAATTAAAATATCCTATCAAACATTAACAGCTACTTGTAACTGAAAATGGGCTGTTAAATCCTCTTGTCAAGTTCTCAATAAAATCTCAGACCTTGCACCAGTAATTTCTTTGTAAAGTCTTTCTGCAATTTAAACAAATACTACTCGATAGACTGACACGCTTGCTACTCTTAACTGCTGAGATGGTGTTTGTACCCAGTTATATAGCTATAAGTCCTTGTTAAGTCAGCGCAGTCACCCTTGGGGTGGAAAAAAATAAACAAAAGAGAAAATTAATGAATGGTCTGAAAAATTTGATATAATCTAGGAAAGAAATCTAAATTGGGGAGAAATTCATGCATTGAGAGAAATTCGTTTGATTCCTATCAAATAATAGTTGTTGGTCTTAAAGTAGAAGATAAATAAAAGTCTATATTAAATGACTATGAAACAAAGGAATTTTTTATATTTAAACCTTTATTACGCCATTTTTTTCTAGTAATGTAATATTAAAATATTTTTGGGATTTATGTACATTGTAGTGCCATAAAAACTGTTATACCACTTTAATATCTTGCAGAACCCCCCACAAGCGCGCAGAACTACGGCAAAACGGCGTAGAATGGATTCAACTAATTTGTGAAAATTCTGTAGACAGTTTACATCATGATTACTGCAGGGCAGAACACAAAGCCATTGGAGTGCGAAATGGTGGATATCTCCCGAGGACAGCACGCTGCAGATAGGCTCGACAATATTCGTGTCTGGGGGAATTAGGTGACCTAAAGAGGGTACGAAATTCAGAAGAGTGCTCCTCGAGTCGCTCGGTAGCTACTATAGACCTGAGGGGTGGAGCATTATCATATTGGAATTCTCCACGTCCTTTGGAATGCAGGTTGTCAGAAGAGATGTCAATTTACTATTGACCTGTCGTGGTTGAGTCTAGACGTCTCAAGGGTTCCATTTCATGGGAGTCCCATACCCTCATGAAGCCTCCACCAGCTTGGACAGTTCCTCTTAGGCATGAGGGATTCCTTTCTCCACACCCTTACACGCCCACCCACCGATACAATTGGAAACGTGACTTATCAGACCAGACAATGTTTATCCAATCATTAAAAATCCAATAAATGTACTGTTCAGAATAAGACCGCTTGGATTGTCCCTCCCCCAGAGCACCATTGATATCAGTGTTCTCGTCCTGAAGGCTCTCTGGCTCACGGTTTTAATAGACGGCAACAAACTATTCCAGCCCGCTTTCGAAGTGGTCACCTTAAATCAACGAAATTTTCCGAAGGATCCAAAAGCTTTGATTGATTGATTGAATATTAACGTCGCACTGTTCAGCAGCACGAGGGCTTTTGGCGACGGACCACGTAATTTTGAACCATGGTCAAGTGACGTGGACTACACCTGAGCTGGAACCCCCCCCCCCTCTCCTAACTGCCACACCACACCAACGGAAGGACGTTTCAGCTCTCGACAGATTTAAAGTGCATCGCTGCTCTACACGGCGGGTCTTTAGTGGTACTGGGCTCGAACTCGTGACAAGGCAAGCTACGATCCGATACTTATACCACTAGGCTACCGCGGCCACCCAAAAGCTTTGAAATGTGTACCAACTGTTCTTCTGAGCCAGCCTCGCTTGCTTACATCCTCGAATGCCCAGGGCTTACTAAGCAGGATTTATCTGACGGATCCCTTGCTCGTGTTGGAGTTCTTGAGAGTTTATGAAGTCGTGGATCTGGTCTACCACAGCTGGCCAATGGAGGAGTGCAACAACAACAACAGAATCCAATAACGGTGTTGGCTATCCCAGGAAAAGCGCAGAGCTTTGTGCCACTGAGTCAACAGATCTGTGGTCTGTGGCTGTAAAAGCCCGTATCAATTAGGGTGCATTTTACAGGGCACTTGTTGAGGGGCCTGCATTCAAATCCACAGCAATTTGAGGAAGTGTTGAACGTTTATCTTGTATAATGATTCTTTTCAGCCATCGATGATTCCGTTCTGCCAAGGTCTTTTTCCAGGCGCACCTCTATCATAGATTTGAAATTTTAACGGAAACTTGATATTCGAGCTACATCCTTGAAATGGTCGTGCGTGAAAATCCAAATTTCATGGCTACTTCAAAAATGCTGTGCACCATTTCTCGTGTGCTGACGATTAGTCGCTGTTGAAAATCTTGAATCTTGACTTAAAACTTGACAACTAGCCATTGTAACTGCAAAACTCGATGTAATAACCTTCTGAGAAGCATGTTGCCTTATATAAGCACTGTCGACCGCATCACGTACGATGATTGGTTGAATACCTCCACTATTTTCATACTTCTTGTTATACCAGTTTTTATGGCGACATAATAACTGACATAATAATGATATATTGATTTATAAAAAAATTAATTCAGCTTATTACGTAAAATTAACTTGATTTTAAACACCAGGAAGTATGTTTCCACCGTCCAATGTAGGACATTTCATGTTTTGCGCATTTCTTTTTTATTGTACAAAAACTATTTAGAAATACTAAAATATATTAAATAATGATATGTATTCAAAAATTTAAGAATTTATATGAATCAATTTTCATTAAATTTCAGAAAACAGGAATTAACAACATAGTAGAACATTGCAAGCTCAAGAAAACGTAACTTGTTCTCATGTGCTTTAATGGAGTACATACGGAAACATCTATATGTTTTTTGTAAGGTTAGCATATGGTCACGAACTTAAGTCAATCTTAATTCATCTGGAACAGTTTTTTGCTGCTCAGGAAATTAATAGGTCGTGTCTTGCGTTTGCGACTTGAAAATCAAGATATCAGTTGTAAGGCTAGCCGAAGTGTTAGCAGCACAAATCATAGGCGGAAAAATAGCTTCCTAAGGACATTAAAAAGTAAGTCTCTCTGTGGTAAGAATACTTACCATGGCCATATAAAGGGTTAAGGCATGCAAGATATTTTGTACCATGCAGGTAGTAGTCTCATAACCATATATCCACTGAAACATTTTTTAGATTCACAGATTTATGTTTGATAGATTCAAAATTGAATTTTATAAAAGAAGAAAAAACACTTCTCTCTCTCTCTTTTAATGAAATAAAAAAAACTACAACTATTCTAAAAGGGTTTGATATTACCCTTTTTATTTAAACTAATAAATTTCTTTGCCCTCCTTTTTACTCTCCAATATATCTTCTGACTTCAGTATCAAAATTCATTCTTATTAGAGGCGGTTACAGGCAAATTACTTTCCGCGAACAAAACCATCGGATTTATTTGGTGGTTTAATGTGGTCGAATCAATAGCTTAATGAATATAAATCTAAGAGAAGCGGAACGAATCGCGATTGCCAGTTACGGGACATCATTCTTGGAATTCTGCTGGTTGCCATGGAAACGAACTAGACGCCCATTCTTGCGAGGCTTAGCCGGCAGATGGGTTTTATATCCCACAACTCCAGATGTAGTTTAACTGTGCCGCAGTTTGTGGGAAGGTCTCTGCGAACAAAAGAGCTCTCTTTGGAAGGATTCGTTCTTTTTTTTTTTCCCAAGAGTTTTTGTCGGAAAGCTTTTGGTTTTTTTTTTTAAAGATCCTGTCCGTTTGATGTCGTGAGGTTTATGTTTTAAGGAATGCAAGGTAAGTTATAATGCCTTTGGTATTAGATTGAAAAATGCTCGCTTATAGTGTTTTAGGATAGTGATGTGAAATTGTCATTTAGGTCATAATAAAAACAAACGTCGTAAATGAAATAAAAATCCTTGCGAAATTCATCTTTAAATGTACTACAGATTTCAACCTATATGTAGTATTGCCAATAATAATAATATTATTTTGATAATTCACATCGTAGATTAAATAATTTGGTTGATATGCTCTCGGCATAGAGTTATAACTATTGTTATCTTAGTTCGAATTTTTTAGCTAAAACAGGATTATGAAAACTTTAAATATATATTTATTTAAAATTAGACAAATTTTACACCAATTTTCGAGAATGTTTTCAAAATCAAAAAATGAACGTTATAAATTTGCATATTCCTTAATTCGTTCTATGAAAATTACTTTTATTAGTTATCTTGACATTTCAAAAATTATATCAATAAAAATTTTTCCTACAAATTAATATCTTTTCACAAAATAACAGGAATTCTTAATTTATATCAAATATATTCTTCGGCTTTTTACAATTTTGAACGTAATTATTTTTTTCCAAATTCATATACTTTCACAGGAGCTATATTTTGGTATTCATAGCACTAATAATTAAAGAATAAAAACACCACTTCCTTTTTTTTTTGTAATTTGTGTAGATTTGAAGAAAAAATTGTCATTAATGATTCAATGATAAATTGTATTTGAGAGCAAAAATGCTCGAGAAATTTACTATTTAGATTAATTCCAAATACACAGCATTCTTAATTGAGTCGAAAGGCGATTTTCCTTCTACCCTTATATTTCAGTATAATTTCAAGCATGAAATCTTAAAAACAGTTTATTTTTTACAATAACATTTAACTAACTTTTATGATTAATAGAAAAAAATATAATAATATACAACTTCTATTAAAAATTTCCTGGTGTCAAATACGGATAATTTTGCGCTAATTTTTATGTAAATTTTAATGTATTTTATATATAAATGTGTATAAGAGAACAAGCTTTAAATAATAATTCTTAAGAACTCCTGAATATCTGGATAATACGAATTTTTGTTTTTTGAGCAAAACTTTTATTAAAACACGCATAACAAGAGTTACGTAACTTCTATCATATTACATTGTTTTACTAGATCTGTAATAAAAATAATAAAACTAGAAACACACATTATATTTAAAAACTGTTCAATCTTCAGCCTAAAATTTTAATTGTTATATTTATGTTTTAGAGAAGAAACGAATTGTTAAGAAACACGATTGAATTCCATTTCATCCCCTCATAAAGCTAGGGAAAAAACCTTATAGTAATCCTCTAAACTTTTAATCATTCTTTTTTTAAAAAAACACTAGGGGGAGGGTGCCCCTATTCGCCTAACGGTGGACCAACCCCATTGTACAAATTATACAACTGTTCATACTCATTACTCAAATTGTAAAACTGTAATATATAGTAGTATGTAGCTTGTTGAGATTGAGTATGTATAATATATGTAATATATAGTTCCATGTGTAAAAATGTGCCCAAACTGTGGTTATTTATAAATAAATTTATAACAACATCACGAAAAACCTTTTTTACATAGAAAGAGATGTAATTCAGCAATGGATCTGCTTGCGGAGAGTTAAAATTCACAAATTGAGAGAGTCGTGTTTTCTCTTCGGATAAACTCTAACATCAACATTTCTGTATATAGAGCAGTCTTTTGTCGAAATGATAACAGCTAATTCAGTGCTTCTCAAACTTTCAATATTTGCCACCCGAAATTCAATCAGAATTTTCTTCTCTCTCCCCCCTTTCCCTACAATAACAATGAAATAATTCAATAATAATATAATTTGACGTTAAAGCTACAATACGGCTTTAACCTCTTAAGTGCCTCCGGTGTATATAAACGTCTCCTTCAGACAGTGCATTAATTGCCCCGGACATATATATACGTCTCTCGAAATACGATCTTTTCTGTGCACTGCTTTTCATAAAACTATTTTGAAAGCGTTGAAATGATATAAAATGATCTTATCGAGGTTAGCGAAGGATTTACTTCAGAGGACTTTTTTTATTCTTTTACTCCCTCTGCCCAGTACACCCCATACACGCGTGCCTACGTAGAGAACGGTGGCACTAGGGAGTGAATCGCGTAACTTTTAACTGGCAGTTAAGAGATTATTTATAAACCGTACAGATTATCAAGATAAGTGTTAATTCTTGTTCATACTTATATACATGACAAGCTCATTTGGGGTCACTCGAAAATTATTAAACTTGTGTTCTTAACTTACAATTGTTAAAGAAATTTTATCAAATACATTGTGTAGTAGTAATACATTTATAAGTGTGCTATGTCAGTGTAAATGTGTATTTTTTTATGTTAGAATGTATTTTGTTTGTTTGCTTTCAGTAAATTAATAATTTTTTTAAATAAAAAAATGCCGCCCCCTCTTAAGGGGGTGTACATTACAATTTGAGAAACACTGAGCTAATTCATTGTATGACGGGTTATTATAAACTCTATAATGATCTTTAGGGCTTTTATAAAAACACAAACTATACTCTTGATCTCGGTTTTTATTTTGAATTTCGTGCAAAGTTCTATATTTTTCTGCAGATGGATTTGTATTCATAATTGGCTGCAAAATGTGTGCATCGTCACGTTTAACTATTTTTGCATTTTCATGCAAAGCCTCACTATCATCATTAATGTAAATTTGTTTAAATTCAAGTTATGTGTAAATAAATTTATTTAAAGATTCACGAAAAAACATTTATGCATAGACAGGAGAGAAAGTATATATTACAGTATCAATGATGAGGATGAATATATTACTTATTACTGAATTGTGTTCTATTTTTCTTATTTAATAATAAATTCTTCTGTCCTAAAAAAGCAAGCTTTTTTCAAAACTGTGTGTGTGTGTGTTCAATATATTTTAAAGTTCTCTCTCATCGTTTGAAATTCTAAGACTCGATGATTGTTTCGAAATACTTATACCTTTTTATAAACAAATTTCACTATGCATCTTTTTAATTTTCTATTGCCTTAACATATTCGAAAAAGAATGATAATGATAAAATAATAATAATTCGCATTTAATGAACTTCTTAAATATAAAATAAAGTAGAACAAATATAAAAGAAAATATTTAAACATTAAGCATCATCAAAGCGAAAAATTGTGATGTACCTCCCCTTGAAAGTACATCCCTCGAAGTATCAGCGTGAACTAGAGGTGTAGGATTAACGTAAGAACTAGAATCAAACATTATCTTAATATGACTTTATTAAGATATTCAACTTAAACGTTGAACAAATATAATCTTATTAATGAATGAGAGAATCTACTATGACGCAATACGCAACACACAATATAATTCAGACCTATCTCGATAATTGTGTGAACCGCCTAATCTTCAAATATAATAATAATAATAAGTAATCAATCCTACCTTATATTATTCTGTAATAAACTTGTCTTTATCTATAGTGGTAAGTAGCTTTACTTTTAACTTCTAATCGATCACCAATATGTTTATCCACAACACGTAGAACTTGAATCTTTGAACGGCGAACTTCAATAATCATCCAATACCACAACGCACCTCAATTGTCGAACATTCCTTTACACTACCATTACATTGCCATCATTGCCATTCCGCTTACTCTAAGATCCTATATTTATCCTATATTATTTGCATTTCTTCACTTCTCGTTTCTTGGATTTGGTTGGAAAAGAGTTGCCATTAATTCCGGCCCAAAGAACCCAAAGGACTTGTTAAAGAAAAGACGCGTAACTCGTCACAAAATATTAATTATATAATTTGTACTAAATTTATAGAAAAATGGAATAAATTTTTAACATTATCCTTTTTTTAAAAAAAAATCTCTCGTTTCAAGAATTTATTTAAAATGCTCCAATAAACAAAACTGATAAATATTAACACATAACAAAAAAATCGTCTGATAGAAATATTATTCACTTCAGTCCTCAGTTTAATTTTAGTGTTCGATGAAACACAAGACTAATATTCGGCATTGAGAATAGTAAATATTTAACCAATATTTAAAAAGTAGGTTGAAAGTCAGGGGCACGCTAAATATTATAGAAATGTTCAACTCCCTAAGGAGCTATAACTAGTAAAGTTACGTCATTTCTGACGTAACGAACACAAGAAAAATCCATTATTTAGATTAACAAGTCCAAAGTGATTCTGATTGTCAGAATAATTTTTACCTGTCAAGTTACTGTACATAAACTTGAAATCGATAATCATAAGTTATATATCTATATTAGGGTGTTCCGAATGCTATTTAGCTTTGCGAGAGGAAAAATTCCAGAATTAGATGTTTTCACATCTAAAAATAACTTCAAAGAGCAGCAAATACCGATTGTTGAAAAAATTGATATTGATTGATGATTACTAACTTGTGAGAAAAATTATTTTGATGGCCGCAAACTTACGATAAAAACTCTGCGGGATATTTTTGATTTCTCTTTGATATTAACGCTTGTTTTAGGCAAGTTACCTGATAAATTAAAAAATTCAAGCTTGTTTTTTAATAATTTAATTCAAATGTTTCACTATGTTATAATTCAAACAATTATACTAAATTGTTGACAAGTTACCTGAAAAACTAAAATAAACTCTCAAAAAATTCAAGTTTAATGTTGTTATAAAAACTTCTTCACGAGTGTATTTTAATAATTTAATTCAAATGTTTCACTATGTTATAATTCAAACAATTATACTAAATTGTTGGAATAATGTAATAAGATTGTTAAATAGCTTGGTTAAATTATCATCGCATTTACAAGGGAACACACAAGCAATATAAAAAAAATTTAAGTCAATTCCTACTTAGATCAAGAAAATAAAATTTTATTTTAGCTACTTCTTATTAAATAGTTACAATTAATATAAATATGTATATACATATGACGGAAACACAACATTAAGTGGTAATTTATTTTTATCAATTATCACAAAAGTATCGTATTGTCATCCAAAACAATCGTGTATTCCGAATTTCAGTTCAACTGAATGCTTTAAAACAAGAGAAAAAAAAATCTTTTCAAGTTTTGACACAAGTCGCCAAAAATGATGCCAACGTGGCTGTATTTGTAATTCTTTAAATAATTAGTTTTAATCAATTAATTTTTATTAATTATAATTAAATTGCTGTATTGTCATACAAAATAATCATGAATAAAATTCCAATGGAGCGCTTTAAAACGTATGTTATTAGTGAGTGAAAATTCCACGAAGATACATAAATATATAGATAGTGTGAGCTAATAGTAGGAATTGGAATATATTTACCTGAAAAAGGATATCAGAGCAAATCATTCTGCAAAAATTATCAAGCAAACTAAATCCCCTTTATTGCCTAAGGGAGGTTACAAATTACATTAAAAAAAATTAAGTTAATTGTTTATTAGTATTGAAAAAAATTATGGTTATTTGCTAAATTAAACTTTCACAAATATAATCTTAAATTCTCTTCAAGAGGAATCTCTATTTTTAATAGATTTATATTAAGAGTTATCTCATAATTGATGATGTACATTGATTTTTTTAGAGAACTTTATATTACATAGAATTTTAAAAGCTGCACAAAAATTTTCAGTTCATAAGCAAAAACAATTTCAAGATTCTTAATGAATGTAACTTCTGAAGTTTTATAACCGAATATATATATATATATATATATATATATATATATATATATAGTCTAATTCTCTACAAACGAGAGATGAACATCCAACAATCAAAATCGAAAAACACATAGACAGTAAGGAAACAGACAATGAAGGACACATGAGCAATCGAAATTTAAAAGATGGCTTTTTTTTAATCCCACTTAAAGATTCTTTGACTTACCAAGTCTGCAAATATTTATTAGTAGAATAAAGTAATAAAATTATAATAATTATAGAATAATGCAAGAACTAAAAAAAATATAACAGAAAAGATAATGCTTCCCTTTTTCCAAATTCTTTTATTTGCAGCTCTATTTCAAACTGTTTATAAAATGAAATAGTCTTAGTAGCATTGATTCATTTAAAAAGCTTTTCACAGTTTCACAGTTTTTCCGTCTCTTTCCTAGAAAATTAGCGATAGCAATCAATCCTGTTCATGTTTATAATTATTAATTAACAGTTAAGGCTATAACTTTCATTAGTAGAAACATTGTTAATAAAATTAAGAAAACTTTTTTTTCTACTCTTGCAAAAATTTTGTGGTCATAGTTTTCCAAATGTCAAAAAAAAAGCCTTTGAATTTATGTTTTGTGATTCAATGTAGAACTAAACTAACGTATAATAGGGTCATCTTCTTTTCAACAAAATTAAAACATTTTTTTTAACAATAAAGAATTTTTTCAAAGAAAAGAGCATCTTTTTTATCGAGAAAAAATACAGCAAAAGAAGTTTAAATGAGGGGAAAAAAACTGTTATTTCAACCATGTTTTAAGTAGGAAATCGCGTGATTGTTCCTGGATGAATTCCAAGAAATAAATATTTTTGTCTTCACTGCAACCATAATAAGAGATCAAAAAATCATTATTCTATTAAGTCAAACATTAAATTTTATCAAGTAATCTAATTTGAAATCTTAATTTTGGTAAATTCCATTCAATTTCATGTAAATTGAAAGAAGCTGTTTTATCATTTTGAAAGAAATTAAAAGTGTTGGAGAAAAAATTTTTCCCAATTTTCTTATAAAATTATCCGTTTAGAAATGAACTTTATGTTAATGAATTATAAAAGATTCCATTTTAATATTAATAGTTGAATCAATTTTATGTTTTTTAAATAATCAGAAGTTGTAAATTATACAGATTACATCATTTTTTAAATCTTTACATTCATTATTAACTAATAAAACTAAGCTCAAAACTAGATTTGTTTTTTTTATACACATTTATCTTTTTTTATATTTACAAGAACAATTCTTATTTTTTTCTTTCAGAAATAGTCACATGTGTATTTATACGTGTGTGCGTGTGTCAAGAAAAATAGATTAATTCTTAATTTTAGTACCTGTTCTCTAACTAGATGTTACATTTGTTTCCTGTGTTATACCATTACAATGCCTTTTAAGCTAAACTGAATGACGCAACAGCTCATGAGGGCCAAGGCCTACTGTGCCCATCTCAGTTTTTATGAACTTGGGCACTGAGGTGCATGAGCAGATGTTCCGGTCAGGTGGTCAGTCTAAGCCCCCACAGTGTTTAGTCCCCAAGCAAGCTTGATACGCATTTATCGGCCCACTGAAGGGATGAAAGGCTGACAATGTCTTTTACAGAACTCCTTTTTTAGAACACTATCTTTTACAGAACTTAACCATGAATCTTTTCCCATTAATATTTTCGTAAGAATAAACAGTATGAAAATAATGATTTTTTTTAGTAATTTTTAAAATGATTTTTGTATTTTAAGTAATTATAAAACCAATATTTCTAAATTCTGTTTTTCAAAAGAATGGCATTAATGCTACGATAATGAGCATTAATTTGGTGTTCTTCTCAATATTTATTTTTAGTAATTGGACACGGGTCCAAATAATAAGAATTAGCGGAAAATAGTTGCTTTAAATAATTTATTACGTTGATTTTACTAACAAGATTTTTTTCAAATATGAAGATCACATATTTAGATGATATTTTCACAGAAAAACACTTTTATTAGTACGTCTCCCCTTAACCAAAGTTTGGGTTGATTGGTTATTGAAAATGTTTGGCACTTAGTTCTCTTAGTCAAATACAAAACAAAAACATTTATATTTTATCAAATAAAACAATTTATAAAGGGAAAAATAATCAGTAAATCGAGTAAAAATCTGTTTGCCACAAAACTCAATGCATGGGAAAAACAAACGTCGCACAAAAACTGAAAAGCATTTCGCTTGGAATTCTTCCCAGTCAAGTCAATTGAAATGTAATTGTGTGATTCTAAATGTTCAAAACGAGTTGGTTAAAAGCAAAATATTTAATCAAAATATGCTTCATTACTGTCAATGGGTTAACACAGTGATTGCAAATAGGGACGGGGGAATATTTTCTAAGGGAAAAAAAGAAATAAGTCCGGGAAATTTATAATGGAAAAAGGGAAATTAATTCTTTCAAATCAGTTTCACGTGGTGAAATTTCTTCAAGATTTACTTCAACTCTGTTGTTTAATGAATACATAACTTTGTTCGTTTTAATTTTATTGGCTTCCTCATAATTTAACATCATTATTTAACTTAATAAACTTAAAAATAATTCCTCTCTTTATTTAACATAATAAAGTCACCACTAATGTGATTCTTTGATTATGTTCGGAACCATGAGTTTTCAAAAGTATATAAATAAATAGTTTATTTTTATTTTTAGTATCACTTGAATTAGAATATAGATGTTGAATTGTTTTCATAATATTATTCCAATAAGAAATTTAAGCGCAATTTCATGGCAAAAAGTGGAAAAAAATTACAAATTTCTTAAACATTCTCTTTATATGAAAAAGGCTTCTATAATAATAATAATAATATTTTGCCTCTCTTTCTAAGACTTTTTTATAGAGCCTGAACTAGGGTTTTTGAAATGTATTATATAGAAGTGGATTTATATCAATATTTTAATGTATCAGAGTAGAGAATTGAAAAAAAACACCAGTTTTTATTAACTCTGTAAATAATGTGAACTTTTAATAAATCCTACTTCAGACTCTGTAGAATAGTCTAAGCTATATATCCATAAAATATTATTATTATAGAAGCATTTTCTGTAAAAAAGTAAGATATTTGGAAAAATATTTTTTTAAAATTTTTTTGCCAAAAATTGCATTTAAATAATTTTTTTAAATAGTAATATTCTTAAAACAATTTTATAGGTATATTACAATTCAACTGGCACTAAATATTAAAAAAATTATTCATTTAAGGTGTCCGACTACGTTTGGAACAGTGATTTTGCAAATGCGTATAAATGGATAACATTTATGATATTTAGTGTCACTTAGATTAGAAAATGTATATAAAATTGTTTTAAGAATATTACTACAATAAAAAAATATTTAAGTACAATATTTTGACAAAAAATTAACATAAAATGACCCATTTTCCAAATGTTCTCCTTTTGTGAAAAATGCTTCTATTATAATATTTTGCTTGTATATAGCTCAGACCTCTGTACAGAGGCTCAACTACAATTTTTGAAATACATAACTTAGAAGTGGGTTTATCCATGTTTTACGACAACGGAGGGGAGAAATTTTAAGAAAAAAACACCGATAATTATTTCACTGGGTTGTAACTCTTAAAATAATCTGAATGTTTCAAAAAAAATAGTTCAGACTCTCTGGAGAAGTCTTTACTTAATATAAGAAAAGGATTATTATTTTAGAAGCATTTTTTATAAAAGGAGAACATTTTGAATAAAGGTTATTCTAAGTTAATTTTTGCCAAAATATTGTATTTAAATCATTTTTTTCATCAAAATGTCCTTAACACAAATTTACACGTGTATTCTAATCTAAGTGATACTAAATATCATGATAATTATCCATTTATGCGCTTTTTTAAAATTACGGTTCCAAACGTTGTCGGATACCTTAAACCAGCGATAATCAACTATTGTGAGCGCCCCATTCATAGCCCATTGCAGTAAAAAATTCAGTTACTTAAAAACAATGTATTAAAAATGTAGTGGGAAATTCTTTCAATCAAGCAGTCAGATCTACCAACTTTGCTGTCGGCGTCGTATGGATATGAATTGCAATTTTTTTTCTCTATTTGTAACTGTAACGGTTAGTATTAACATTGAAGTAGTGGTTTGAACTGGAATAGAGACTTTTCTATGGGTAAAACTATGTTTTAATTATAAACAATACTAATTTCCGTCTGGAAAATTGAGTCAAAACTCCTCTTTGCTGCCATTCTGAACTTGATTAATTGATATTTAAAATAAATCAAGAGGGAATTTGTCAAAAGAAAAAAACTCAAATTATCAAACGGTACGTCAGCTTTGTTTGTATGAAAGTACAATGTAAACTAAGGGCTTGGTCATGGAGGAAAGGGAACTTAAACTACCTTATAACAGTAAAAAATGCATAAATCTAGAAAAAAAATATGTGCGTTTAATAGAGATTAATATAGTATTAAAAGACAAAAACTAGTTTTAATATTTTGATCAATTTTCCACATTTCAAGTATCCAATATTGCCTTGATCTTATAATGTTTTTTTCCATTAGTTCTGACATGTTGCGGCCTGCGTGAACTATCTGCCATTGTATGCGGACCTGGAAGGAAAAACGTTTGAGCACCCTGATTTGAACTCTATCAAAATCAGTTTCGAGCATAGTCAGTCACTGAACAAACTGTATCAGAGTCAACATTTTATCCCTATCACAAATTCCACGATAGTGTTTCTCTGACAAATAAAAAATTATCTACCTTTTTCAAAAACAAGCATATTTTAGGCTACCAAATTTTTACGGAAAAAGTATTAATTAATTTTCGAAATACTTAAGAAGTATAGTGACAGCCGCATCATAAGATTGCGTCCAAGTTTCTTAAGAAGCCATTCTTTTCATCACTAAGTAGGCCTAGACATCTCGGAACATTGTATTTATACAAAAATGGGAGGTACAAAAAGTCACCACTGTTTGTTTTCGTGATACTACATCATTTGCTGGAGAATCTGTCACGATATTTCGTGTCTGGGCCGCTTCCGATTGAATCTGCATGCGGAGATGATTGGAAGAGCTTGTCAATGAACCATCGGCGGAAATATCGTGAAACCCGAAAGGAAGAGTTTTCATTTCGTATTGTTTGATACTTCATTATTTTACGCTGCCTCATTTTCTTTCACGTATAGGCACTCTAATCATCTCATTTTTAAGAATAAAGGAATTTTTGGTCATTACTGCTTGTTCATTGGTTTAATTACAAATGTTGAAAGATATTTTTGAACGTATTTATTTGATTTTTCTAGAACCGTAAAATTGTGTTTCCAGACACATATCTGCACAAAAATAAAGAGGCTCTAAAATTCAAATATTGTATGAAGCAGTGTTTCTCAAACTGTGGGGCGCGCCCCCTTGGAGGGCGGTATGACCCAATAAGGGGAGCGCGAGCATATTGAAATTCGAAAACAGAAGTTTATTTCTTAAAAAAATATTAATTTACTAAAAGTAATCAAAATATATTCCGACATAAGAAATAATGTACACATTTACACTGATATAATGCACTTATAAATATATATGTACTGCGCAATGTTATTTATATTTATTTTAGCAATTCTAAGTTAAGAACAATGACCCCATGGGACTGTCATATACAAAAATATACGCACAAATTAATACTTACCTTGATCATTTGTACGCTTTATAAATAATCTCTTAAATGCCGATTAAAAATTGCTCGAATGCCCCGGTTTAACACGTAGGCGATGGTATGTGATGTATAGGGAGTAGGGTAGAAAAGGAATAAATAAGCAAATCCTTTGAAATAAATAAATTCTTCGTTAATTCTGTCAAGGTCATTTTAATGCATTCCAAAGCCTTCGGAATAATTTTATGGATAGCAGTTTACAGAAAAGATCGGAAAGACGTATATATATATACGTCTGGGGCATTTAATACACTGGGTGAACAAGACATTTGCATACGCCACTGGCATTTAAGAGATTAAAGTCGTATTGTAGGCTTAGCCTCCAAGTATAGTATAATTAAATTCAATACATTGTTATTGTATGCAGGAAGGGGGGGATGGATGAAAATTATGATTGAATATTGGATCGCAAATATTGAAAGTTTGAGAAGCATTGGTATAAAGGAATAAGTTTATTGAAAACATATTACAAATATCTGATTTATAATTACTTGTTTTCTATGAACTATCTTATCTTTTAAAATGCATCATTTTTTATATCAGTATTTTTTTATTGATAGCCTTCTCTCTCTAATAACGCTGTGTGTGAGGGGGGGGGGCTTCCTAATCACATCAGATGTTGAACACGATTACTATAAATTCCCGCTTCCTTACCGAACTTCCACGCGACAAAGAATTATTCCAAACTCTTTCGCAGTTGTTACTGTATCTATTACAAATCTTAACGAGTAAGAAATGTGAAAGTTAAAAACTTGAGAGAAAATTAGCCTTTTTTATTTTAAATTCTATGAATATAACAAAATTGTATTCACTTTAAAGTTATCTTTTTTAGTTTTAAATTCAGCGAATATCATGAAAGTTATATCCTCATTTGATTTTGAATTCTTTGAATATTATAAATTTTTGAATAAATGTATATACTTACAATCTGCTTATCTTTTTGATTCGATGAACATTATAAATTTACATTCATGCTAGAGAGATTTTTAATACAAAAAATATTATATATTTTTTTAAATTTTGAGTAAATATTATAAAATTAAAACTTTGAGAATTTAAATTTTGTGAGAGAGAAATTCTCAAACATTTTTTTTTCTTATATCTGCTATTTTGCAAAAGCCTATAAATGGATACTTTTTATGATATTTGGTGTCACTTAGATTAGAATACATGTAAAATATTGTTTTAAGAATAGTATTACAGTAAAAAGTTATTTAAATGCAACATTTTGGCAAAAAATGGACATAGATTTATCTATTTTCAAAAAATTCTCCTTTTAAGGAAAATGTTTCTATAATAATATTTTGCCTATATATAGCTTAGACCAGTAGCGTACACAGGAATTTTTGAAGGGGGGGGTCCGGGGTTGAAAGTTCATCATTCGTGTATCATGCTCCTTTTGATTTTGTCGACTTTCGGGAACAAAATACAGTAAAAAACTAATTATTGAATAAATAATTAACATTAATTAATAAAATTAATCTCATTAACAACAAATACATAATTAAACTTTTCGTACTATATACTTAGAATTATAATCAATCGGGAAAAAAATCAAGGGCTTTGGGGGAGGTCCGGACCCCCAGGACCCCCCCTTGTGTACGCCACTGGATTAGACCTCTGTACAGAGCT
This sequence comes from Trichonephila clavipes, assembly GCA_019973935.1. NCBI lineage: Eukaryota > Metazoa > Arthropoda > Arachnida > Araneae > Nephilidae > Trichonephila > Trichonephila clavipes. The sequence goes on along the minus strand of BMAU01018370.1, from coordinate 7,979 downwards.
TGCGCTAGAATTTTTGAAATATATGACTTAGGAGTGGGTTTATCTATATTTTAGTACAACAGAGTGGAGAAATTTTAAGAAAAAACACCGAGAATTATTTTATAATTGGTAGTATCTCTGAAAATAATGTGAATCTTTCAAAAATCCTAGTTCAGGCTCTGGCTAAGTAAAATTTTATTATTATAGAAGCGTTTTTCATCAAAGGAGAACGTTTTGAAGAAAGATAATTCTGAGTTCAATTTGTTTGCCAAAATATTGCGTTTAAATACATTTTTATTCTAATAATACTCTTAAAACGGTTTTATACATATATTCTAATCCAAGAGACATTAAATATCATAAAAATTATCCATTTATACGCTTTTTTTAAATCATGGTTCCGAATTTAGTCGGACACCTTAAAAAAAAGGCGTCAGTTTTTGTGAAGTCTGCTACTTAATTTTCATTATAGACAGGATTATGCTTTCTTCAAGTATTTTTCTTAGGTGCGTCTGATCAGGAACATTACTGTTTACCATGTATTCATTCATTTTCATTTTCCTGTTGTAAATGTTCTATGCATATATAATATTTCCTTTATTTAACGGTATTTGGACAGTTTATTTTCTGTTGTATCATCAAACAAACGATACGAACTCTAGCACAGTACAATACTTTCTGAGGTAACATTCGTATTTATTCTTATTTAATCCGATAATCCGACATTTTCATAAACTCGGTCATCCTTTGGTCCACATAAGGCTCTGTATGTACTCTCTATTGGATTATAAACTTATATTTAAATATAATTAATTTTAATTTCTGTAAATATACATTTATAATTGCAATAACTTTTCTTCACATTGTTTAGCTTGAAAATTCTATAAACATTATAATAAATTCATATTCACATCCAGTTTATCTTTGAATACATGGCTTTAAATTATGCCTTATGCAGTTTATATTCACATTTAAAGCAACTCCGAATTCGCACCCAGGATACTGTAATATTTATCTGATTTTTTTATCAATGCAGATTTTGAGCCCCCAATTGATTGGAATGTTCATGCTGGACCATGTTGTAGAAAAACATGGAAAAATACCAGCAATTTTTAGCTGTTAGAGCAACCTCTGACAGTAATAGATCTAAACAGCAAATTGTCTAGTCATATTTTAAAATGCCAAAAGAAAGTAGTTAGTCTCAGAAAATAATTTTTTTTTATAAATTGTCTTTGTGCTTTACATCCAAATTGAGACCAGTTTTTTTAATGTATTGAGTAAAACAGATTAGGAAGAAGTGCAATTACTTAACTTAGACGTTCAGAGTTATTAGATTATAAACATAAAAGGCGCAAAAATCTATAAAACTGTACATTTCAGTTTGTGTTCGTGTCCTATCAAATACAAGGTGGTCCCAAAGTCATGGTACAAACTCTAAGGGTAGATACAGGTCATTGTGTATTATTTATTGTATACGGATGTACGGGGGGAAGTGACGCGGTGAGGCTCAAACCGGGGAAATAAAAGAAAACAGAAATTGTGTTAACTGTATGTTGCGTTGCCAGTAGGGGGCAGTAGATGTCTAGCCACCATTCAACATGATACATCTCAGTAAGGGAAAGTGCCATTCGCAATTTTGCTGATGTCTACGATGGGAAACTTTACGTATGTCGAAAACGCACACACGCATTACATGTACGGCCGTGCAAATGGGAACGGCAGAGCTGCTCTAAGCTGTATCACGTACAGTTTCCTTGTCGACGAATGCCGGATCACAGAATTTGTCAGAAGTTACATCATCAACTTCGTGAAACAGGTTCGTTCCATGTCATCAGACATGATGCTGGTTGACGCGACTTAATGACGAATGTTCTCTTATTTTCCTGGAACATGTGTTACCAGAACTGCTAGAGGATGTTCCGATCGCCATTTGGAATCGTATGTGGTTTCATCATAAGATTTCCCCCATCAGAACAGATGTGCATACTGACCTGAAGGCCACGTTTGAGGCGCGATGGATTGGGCGTGGTGGACCCTTCCCTCGGCCACCTCTATCTTCCGATTTATCTTCCAATTTATCGATTTATTTAGCCTCGAGTGCTATTTATGGAGACATCTGAAGAATCTTGTTTATGTGACTCCACTTGACTCAGATAAGGAACTCGTTGCTCAAAGATCCGAAGGTACTGCACATGTGCATGAAAATGCCTGGCATCTTTGAACGTGTGCGCTAATCGCTCCCCCGACGCTGCCAAGAATGTATCGCTACTGGTAGACGCAATTTTGAACAGTTATTGTTAAAATTACACTTGTCAACGAGGCTTTCAATAAAAACTTTCTCTTTTCCTTCTCCTCTTGTGTTTGTCACTTGCGGCCATACATTTATACACAATAAATGATTGTTACAATGTCCTGTATCTATCATTTTTTAAACCCTAAAAATTTCATTTTTTACCGAATATTTTTGTATGTTTTGATGCCACATATCATTGAGATGCTTGCCACGAAATTTCAGATCTGTTAGCAAATTAGTTTTTAAGATATTTGAAGTTTTATGATCTATGGTTTTGGTTTCGGTTTCCTTTTAAAGCATTTTTTTTCACACTTAAGTTGAATTAATTAAAAATATTTTTGAGCTTTTAGTTTGAAATGGTTATTAATTCAATTTTCTCATTACTAAAAATCATTTCTGCTTGATTATGTTTTGAGCTTTTTCAGTTCTCATAATTAATTAATAAAGATTAATTTCATGGCCAATTTTTGCTTTAAAATAGTTTATATAACTTAAAAGCTTTATTAATTTTTTCCTGTAGAGAAAATGCCATGGCAAATGCGTTCTGGGTTTCTGTGAGAAACAATATTTCGAAGAGATGGAATATTACTGAAAATGATGTATCTAAAAATCAGTCCTCAGCTGATTCTGCAATTAGACTTCCGGATACAAGTATTCTGAATTCAAATGCTGCAGATATAACTGAATATTTTACCTTTATGTACCAAACTACATTATATTAAACATATTGTAGTACTATATTTTAGTATTTTAAAGTCGTACGACAAGAGCTAAAACTTCCTAAACTGCCCCAATTTAAAACTGAAAAAATTAAATTTTATGAGCAAACCTGACTATTTTTAGCTTAAGTTAGTATTATTATTATTTTGTACATAAATGCTTCGTGTTTCAAAACTTTTGTGAAATATTAGGTTAAGATAAAGCTGAATAAAATGACGTCTTAACAAATGCTATCAATATTATGCAAAAATATATTTTGAATTAAAAATATAATTTTCAGTCATATTTAATAAAAATAGTGATTTAATGTAGAACATACATTGGAAAATAACATATTAAAAATTAGAGTTTTACGGGAATTATAAGTTTTTGTTTTATGACTTTACAAACTTTAAATGCGTTTTCTCAGACTTTTAATTTTGAAGGTATAAGTGTTTTCTAATCCCTAAAAAGCTTTTTCCTGTTCAAGATAGAGCCTTGAATTTTTTGTATATACTCCCAAATGTATGTTCTCTAAAAGTTAGTATGGATTTAGTTCTGAGAACTCTAGTTATTTTCTAAAAATGCTAAAGTTGATATTTTAAAAATTTTCGTGTTTTTTCCAGGTTTTACTAGAAAAATAATTATTAAAAATCAGCAATGGAATAGATTTTCAAATCCATACTAAATATTGTTTGTAATAATCTAAGAATCATAAATAACTTAAAATTACTAAAAAATTTTAAAAATTGAGTATTTTATGAGAGTTTGAAAAAACTTCAAAAATTCCTAATTTTTTAAAATTGTAAAATAATGGCTGGTCAAACTGACTTTTTGCTTACAGAATCAGCTTAATAATATAATCTAAATATAAAACATTAATTATTTTTACTGTAATTGTCTCCAAAAATTTTTTTTGAAAAAGGGGTACCGTGTAGCCTTAAAGTTTGTACCATGAATTCGGGATCACCCTGCATAATTGCAAGATCGGTAAATAAGCTGAGGAGTTATTTTTGGATTAAAAAATCGACAGAAATCGAAATGGGAAATAACAAAAGAAAATATAATATAAAAGTCAAGTTATATACAAAGTATATAACTTGATAAAAAAATATATAATTCAAATTAGACAAATTGTATAAGCCCTTAAACATGGTTTAATAAATTCAAGTAAAAAGAAATAAGGTAAATTGTTATGGTGACACTGTATAGAGGGTTAAGAGACTTTGAAAATGTTTAATGTTACGCTACTATATAAGACAGAAGCAGATGTAAAAAGATAGAACGAAACATGTGATAAAAAATGTGAAGTATTAAAAAAAATTATGAACATCTATTGCTGAAAGAAAGGACTGGATAAACCTTGGGATAAAAAACAGGGCACGCATGAATGAATGAATGAATGTCAGATTTTATGGCGCAAGAGCCAAATCTGGCTATACTGCGCCAAACATTTGTGAAAATCTGTGATCTAGACGGGAAAAGAAAGAAAGGATAAATTGAATGACAAGAAGGAGGGTCGAAAATAGAGAAGGATCACTAGGGTACCCCAGGTTCGATCACGGGGCACGCAATGGGCTTTTACATAAGTACAGTGAACGATGATTACTAAATTCCTGCTTAAAAATTCTTGAATAACTTCATTTTCTGACGGAAAGATAATGTCGTCCATTGCTATAAACTTATAAGTTTAATTTGAATTTTGTTAAAAAAATTTATAAGTTATGCTTACAGTTTAATTGAAAAGCTTTCAAAGCGCTGTTTTCATTTAAAACAAATTAAAAAAATTAATAAAAACAAAGCTTTTTCTATTCTTTTTTTTAAAATTAAAAACAGTCTAAATATCCAATCAAATCATATGAAACACCAAGTACCACTTGAAATATTCAGCTGATCCGGATTACATAAATTGGACTATACTATTAAATGTCCTGATTTATTTGAAATATAGCATATCTCATTCGAAATGGTATTCCTTTTTAGTTAAATAAAATAACATTTAAGGTGGTTCCTACTAAAATAAAAACACAAAATTTGGGGACGCAACCATCAATTAAATAATGGCAAGAGTTTTAGTAGGCTTTATATAAGATTATCCAACAGTATTTGCATAAATAATTAGTATAAAGCATAATAGTATGCAGCATAAATAATTTACCCTTATAAACATGGACAACATTTTCAAACAATATACAACATTTTGATTAATCCCATAAATACGACGCTTTTTTGTTTACACGAGAAACCCATTGAACCAACTTGCAGATTTTTTTAGGCCAGTTTCGAACAATCATTGAACGACCAAGTCCAAGCTTCTCTGTTTTCTCCTCAACAGTTACGATCGGAATTTTATCGTCTTTTAGGCAGTAGTTTCCGGGCCACCGTTAACATTGGCTTACATATGTTGTCCAATCTTCATACACTGCAGTAATAATCATCGTTCCGTTACAGTATTCCCAATATTAGACACATTTAGCAAAATATGTCAAATGTGACCTTTGGTTACTTTAGTTGTGTGTATAATTTTTAAAATGTTAATTTTATTTTTAAGACAAATATATAGTTATTTTTCGATATTTTCTTCAGCGATCTTATTAAAAACGAACGAATTTTTGCTGTGTAAATAATTTCTGTGGAATGAGAAAGCATTTTTAGTATGTTTTTCTTTATCCATTATTATATATGAAGAGCGCATTAAAACAAAGCATGTAAAATATAAATAATATTACATCCCATCGTTTTCTAAATTAATTCATCTTATAATATATTTTTACTACAATTATGCTACCCGTGCCGAGAAACTGTTTTATTAAAAAATACCACAGTAAGAAAAGGCTTAAAAAAGTTTGAGAACCATAAAATGTTTCAAAATGGGCTACCTAAATGATAAAATTTAAAATAAATTCGTCGTGATTAATTGCCTTTTGTGTATATTAAAGAAGTTCTATATCACTTAACTGATATACCTCTGAATCAGTGATGTAATTAATTTGTGAATATTTCTTCAGCTTAATAATCTTTTTGTTGATTTATAGACAGTCATCACGGTTTATTGACAGGCAACATGTAACGTTTCTTTAATGTAACAACGAAAGTGACTTTGCATCACATCTTAAACTTTTTTTCTTTAAATATTCAAAGTATTTCTACTTCCAACTTAAAAATAGTGTATTTCTAACCACAGTGCCATAACAAAAAGCCAGGCCTTACGCCCCAAGCCAAATCTTACAAAAGATTGCATAACCATATGTACTTGGTGTTAGTCAAGCTTTGGGCACCCTAGAGCCCTGGACCCCTTCCCCGACGGTGCGAGTGTTGCAGGGGTGTACGTTATGCCACTGGTTCTAACTTCTAAAAAGATGCTAATGAATTAATCTATATAAATAAAAATGAATGTTTGTGTGTTTGCATGTCTCTTATGCCTTCCTAAACCATTCATCCAATTGCGATAAAACTTTGGGGGATGGTTGAACACATGCCCGTGAAGGTCTTTTGAGTTAGGAAAATTGACTCCTAAGGGGCGTTACGGGGGCTTAAGGGGCGTTCGAAATAAATATTCCAATTTTTGAACTGTTAGACTACAAACTTGAAATTTGGAGGGCACGTTCCTTTCATGGAGAAGAGGTCTTCTACAAAAAAAGATTTTGCGAAAATTGGCCTCTGCATTGCTGGGGCTTAAGCGGTGTTATAGATAAATATTCCGTTTTTAAACTATTGGACTTTCAAACTTGAATTTTATAGGTCTGTTCCGTTTATACAGTTGAGATTCACTACACAAGGGGTTTTCCAAAAATTTAACCCCAAGGGGTGTCGCTAGGTTTTAAGGATCGTTATATATATGAATATTTCCGTTTTTGAACTATTAGACCCCTACATGCTAGAAATTTAGACGGCCCGTTTCTTTCATGGAGTAGAGATCCGCTACAAAAAGAGCTCTGAGAATCGACCTGAAAGGTCGTTGCGAGGGCTTAAGGGATGTTAGAGATAAATATTACCGTTTTTGAACTTTCAGACGTGCAGACTTGAAATTTTGTTGGCATGTTATTTATTTATTTATTTATTGTTGAATATAGATCTGATAAGAATGGACTTTATGGAAATTGATTCCTATTGGGAAGAGAAGGAGGGGGGGTTGCCGGGACTTATTTATAAAAAAATTTGCATTACCTAACTCATTCAAATTACATTATTAACTAAATTTATTATTTAAACTTGAAATTTGGCAAGCACGTTTGTTTTATTGAGTAGAGATCCACTAAAAATGCGTTTTGTAGGAATTCACTTGAGAGGGGGTTACGAGAGAGCAAAAGAGACTTCTACTTCAATTTTAGAAATAATTATTTGGAAGTACTGACCTTTTTAAATCAAGAATTACAAGAATATTTTTCAAACGCTAAGATATCAATAACTTATGTGTGTATATATATATATATATATATATATATATATATATATATATATATATATATTATTTACTGTTATTATGTTTTGTAATGTTTTTTTAAATTTAGACAATATCTAATTTATCCTACAATTATTAAATAGATGGCGCCACATGCTTTTTTAAAAAAAAATTTTAGTATATATATTTTTCGAGTTTCTTTTATATTTTACACTAATTTTTATATGATTATTATTTTTATGATTTTTAAAAGTATATATATATATATTTCTTATTATCGTATATCGTATCGCAATTAATCGTTTCTTATATCGTATCGCAATTAAATTTATGCGGTTCTGCTCTCCCTATTTGGCGGGAACACGATACTGCACTCTTGGCCATCGTTATAAATCCGATTTAGTAGGTTATGTTTATGTTCCTATGTTCTTTAGTTTAATGATTTTTAATATTTAAGTTCTACATATATAACTCTTTCCTTTCCTCTTGGTACATAGTATGACAAATTACAGGTGAAGGTTGGCGCCGCAAACTTGTTTAAACCTGCAATCCTGGTTCCTAAGGCCAGGAATTTGTCTTTTATACTATATGCCTTCTTCCTACTTT